>OX030952.1:0-1335000 GCA_943735915.1 Pherbina coryleti
GTCTAGCATAAAATTTAAGATGAAAAAAATACCTATCCAATGGTGCTACTTTCATCGCGCTATGATTATTGGTTGCTGAGTTATGAAAAAAAATGGTGAAACTTTCATTAAAATGTGTGTGTCATGTCCATTTTATTTCCTACAGGGTCATGTCTAGCATAAAATTTAAGATGAAAAAAATACCTATCCAATGGTGCTACTTTCATCGCGCTATGATTATTGGTTGCTGAGTTATGAAAAAAATGGTGAAACTTTCATTAAAATGTGTGTGTCATGTCCATTTTATTTCCTACAGGGTCATGTCTAGCATAAAATTTAAGATGAAAAAAATACCTATCCAATGGTGCTACTTTCATCGCGCTATGATTATTGGTTGCTGAGTTATGAAAAAAAATGGTGAAACTTTCATTAAAATGTGTGTGTCATGTCCATTTTATTTCCTACAGGGTCATGTCTAGCATAAAATTTAAGATGAAAAAAATACCTATCCAATGGTGCTACTTTCATCGCGCTATGATTATTGGTTGCTGAGTTATGAAAAAAAATGGTGAAACTTTCATTAAAATGTGTGTGTCATGTCCATTTATTTCCTACAGGGTCATGTCTAGCATAAAATTTAAGATGAAAAAAATACCTATCCAATGGTGCTACTTTCATCGCGCTATGATTATTGGTTGCTGAGTTATGAAAAAAAATGGTGAAACTTTCATTAAAATGTGTGTGTCATGTCCATTTTATTTCCTACAGGGTCATGTCTAGCATAAAATTTAAGATGAAAAAAATACCTATCCAATGGTGCTACTTTCATCGCGCTATGATTATTGGTTGCTGAGTTATGAAAAAAAATGGTGAAACTTTCATTAAAATGTGTGTGTCATGTCCATTTTATTTCCTACAGGGTCATGTCTAGCATAAAATTTAAGATGAAAAAAATACCTATCCAATGGTGCTACTTTCATCGCGCTATGATTATTGGTTGCTGAGTTATGAAAAAAAATGGTGAAACTTTCATTAAAATGTGTGTGTCATGTCCATTTTATTTCCTACAGGGTCATGTCTAGCATAAAATTTAAGATGAAAAAAATACCTATCCAATGGTGCTACTTTCATCGCGCTATGATTATTGGTTGCTGAGTTATGAAAAAAAATGGTGAAACTTTCATTAAAATGTGTGTGTCATGTCCATTTTATTTCCTACAGGGTCATGTCTAGCATAAAATTTAAGATGAAAAAAATACCTATCCAATGGTGCTACTTTCATCGCGCTATGATTATTGGTTGCTGAGTTATGAAAAAAAATGGTGAAACTTTCATTAAAATGTGTGTGTCATGTCCATTTTATTTCCTACAGGGTCATGTCTAGCATAAAATTTAAGATGAAAAAAATACCTATCCAATGGTGCTACTTTCATCGCGCTATGATTATTGGTTGCTGAGTTATGAAAAAAAATGGTGAAACTTTCATTAAAATGTGTGTGTCATGTCCATTTTATTTCCTACAGGGTCATGTCTAGCATAAAATTTAAGATGAAAAAAATACCTATCCAATGGTGCTACTTTCATCGCGCTATGATTATTGGTTGCTGAGTTATGAAAAAAAATGGTGAAACTTTCATTAAAATGTGTGTGTCATGTCCATTTTATTTCCTACAGGGTCATGTCTAGCATAAAATTTAAGATGAAAAAAATACCTATCCAATGGTGCTACTTTCATCGCGCTATGATTATTGGTTGCTGAGTTATGAAAAAAAATGGTGAAACTTTCATTAAAATGTGTGTGTCATGTCCATTTTATTTCCTACAGGGTCATGTCTAGCATAAAATTTAAGATGAAAAAAATACCTATCCAATGGTGCTACTTTCATCGCGCTATGATTATTGGTTGCTGAGTTATGAAAAAAAATGGTGAAACTTTCATTAAAATGTGTGTGTCATGTCCATTTTATTTCCTACAGGGTCATGTCTAGCATAAAATTTAAGATGAAAAAAATACCTATCCAATGGTGCTACTTTCATCGCGCTATGATTATTGGTTGCTGAGTTATGAAAAAAAATGGTGAAACTTTCATTAAAATGTGTGTGTCATGTCCATTTTATTTCCTACAGGGTCATGTCTAGCATAAAATTTAAGATGAAAAAAATACCTATCCAATGGTGCTACTTTCATCGCGCTATGATTATTGGTTGCTGAGTTATGAAAAAAAATGGTGAAACTTTCATTAAAATGTGTGTGTCATGTCCATTTTATTTCCTACAGGGTCATGTCTAGCATAAAATTTAAGATGAAAAAAATACCTATCCAATGGTGCTACTTTCATCGCGCTATGATTATTGGTTGCTGAGTTATGAAAAAAAATGGTGAAACTTTCATTAAAATGTGTGTGTCATGTCCATTTTATTTCCTACAGGGTCATGTCTAGCATAAAATTTAAGATGAAAAAAATACCTATCCAATGGTGCTACTTTCATCGCGCTATGATTATTGGTTGCTGAGTTATGAAAAAAAATGGTGAAACTTTCATTAAAATGTGTGTGTCATGTCCATTTTATTTCCTACAGGGTCATGTCTAGCATAAAATTTAAGATGAAAAAAATACCTATCCAATGGTGCTACTTTCATCGCGCTATGATTATTGGTTGCTGAGTTATGAAAAAAAATGGTGAAACTTTCATTAAAATGTGTGTGTCATGTCCATTTTATTTCCTACAGGGTCATGTCTAGCATAAAATTTAAGATGAAAAAAATACCTATCCAATGGTGCTACTTTCATCGCGCTATGATTATTGGTTGCTGAGTTATGAAAAAAAATGGTGAAACTTTCATTAAAATGTGTGTGTCATGTCCATTTTATTTCCTACAGGGTCATGTCTAGCATAAAATTTAAGATGAAAAAAATACCTATCCAATGGTGCTACTTTCATCGCGCTATGATTATTGGTTGCTGAGTTATGAAAAAAAATGGTGAAACTTTCATTAAAATGTGTGTGTCATGTCCATTTTATTTCCTACAGGGTCATGTCTAGCATAAAATTTAAGATGAAAAAAATACCTATCCAATGGTGCTACTTTCATCGCGCTATGATTATTGGTTGCTGAGTTATGAAAAAAAATGGTGAAACTTTCATTAAAATGTGTGTGTCATGTCCATTTTATTTCCTACAGGGTCATGTCTAGCATAAAATTTAAGATGAAAAAAATACCTATCCAATGGTGCTACTTTCATCGCGCTATGATTATTGGTTGCTGAGTTATGAAAAAAAATGGTGAAACTTTCATTAAAATGTGTGTGTCATGTCCATTTTATTTCCTACAGGGTCATGTCTAGCATAAAATTTAAGATGAAAAAAATACCTATCCAATGGTGCTACTTTCATCGCGCTATGATTATTGGTTGCTGAGTTATGAAAAAAAATGGTGAAACTTTCATTAAAATGTGTGTGTCATGTCCATTTTATTTCCTACAGGGTCATGTCTAGCATAAAATTTAAGATGAAAAAAATACCTATCCAATGGTGCTACTTTCATCGCGCTATGATTATTGGTTGCTGAGTTATGAAAAAAAATGGTGAAACTTTCATTAAAATGTGTGTGTCATGTCCATTTTATTTCCTACAGGGTCATGTCTAGCATAAAATTTAAGATGAAAAAAATACCTATCCAATGGTGCTACTTTCATCGCGCTATGATTATTGGTTGCTGAGTTATGAAAAAAAATGGTGAAACTTTCATTAAAATGTGTGTGTCATGTCCATTTTATTTCCTACAGGGTCATGTCTAGCATAAAATTTAAGATGAAAAAAATACCTATCCAATGGTGCTACTTTCATCGCGCTATGATTATTGGTTGCTGAGTTATGAAAAAAAATGGTGAAACTTTCATTAAAATGTGTGTGTCATGTCCATTTTATTTCCTACAGGGTCATGTCTAGCATAAAATTTAAGATGAAAAAAATACCTATCCAATGGTGCTACTTTCATCGCGCTATGATTATTGGTTGCTGAGTTATGAAAAAAAATGGTGAAACTTTCATTAAAATGTGTGTGTCATGTCCATTTTATTTCCTACAGGGTCATGTCTAGCATAAAATTTAAGATGAAAAAAATACCTATCCAATGGTGCTACTTTCATCGCGCTATGATTATTGGTTGCTGAGTTATGAAAAAAAATGGTGAAACTTTCATTAAAATGTGTGTGTCATGTCCATTTTATTTCCTACAGGGTCATGTCTAGCATAAAATTTAAGATGAAAAAAATACCTATCCAATGGTGCTACTTTCATCGCGCTATGATTATTGGTTGCTGAGTTATGAAAAAAAATGGTGAAACTTTCATTAAAATGTGTGTGTCATGTCCATTTTATTTCCTACAGGGTCATGTCTAGCATAAAATTTAAGATGAAAAAAATACCTATCCAATGGTGCTACTTTCATCGCGCTATGATTATTGGTTGCTGAGTTATGAAAAAAAATGGTGAAACTTTCATTAAAATGTGTGTGTCATGTCCATTTTATTTCCTACAGGGTCATGTCTAGCATAAAATTTAAGATGAAAAAAATACCTATCCAATGGTGCTACTTTCATCGCGCTATGATTATTGGTTGCTGAGTTATGAAAAAAAATGGTGAAACTTTCATTAAAATGTGTGTGTCATGTCCATTTTATTTCCTACAGGGTCATGTCTAGCATAAAATTTAAGATGAAAAAAATACCTATCCAATGGTGCTACTTTCATCGCGCTATGATTATTGGTTGCTGAGTTATGAAAAAAAATGGTGAAACTTTCATTAAAATGTGTGTGTCATGTCCATTTTATTTCCTACAGGGTCATGTCTAGCATAAAATTTAAGATGAAAAAAATACCTATCCAATGGTGCTACTTTCATCGCGCTATGATTATTGGTTGCTGAGTTATGAAAAAAAATGGTGAAACTTTCATTAAAATGTGTGTGTCATGTCCATTTTATTTCCTACAGGGTCATGTCTAGCATAAAATTTAAGATGAAAAAAATACCTATCCAATGGTGCTACTTTCATCGCGCTATGATTATTGGTTGCTGAGTTATGAAAAAAAATGGTGAAACTTTCATTAAAATGTGTGTGTCATGTCCATTTTATTTCCTACAGGGTCATGTCTAGCATAAAATTTAAGATGAAAAAAATACCTATCCAATGGTGCTACTTTCATCGCGCTATGATTATTGGTTGCTGAGTTATGAAAAAAAATGGTGAAACTTTCATTAAAATGTGTGTGTCATGTCCATTTTATTTCCTACAGGGTCATGTCTAGCATAAAATTTAAGATGAAAAAAATACCTATCCAATGGTGCTACTTTCATCGCGCTATGATTATTGGTTGCTGAGTTATGAAAAAAAATGGTGAAACTTTCATTAAAATGTGTGTGTCATGTCCATTTTATTTCCTACAGGGTCATGTCTAGCATAAAATTTAAGATGAAAAAAATACCTATCCAATGGTGCTACTTTCATCGCGCTATGATTATTGGTTGCTGAGTTATGAAAAAAAATGGTGAAACTTTCATTAAAATGTGTGTGTCATGTCCATTTTATTTCCTACAGGGTCATGTCTAGCATAAAATTTAAGATGAAAAAAATACCTATCCAATGGTGCTACTTTCATCGCGCTATGATTATTGGTTGCTGAGTTATGAAAAAAAATGGTGAAACTTTCATTAAAATGTGTGTGTCATGTCCATTTTATTTCCTACAGGGTCATGTCTAGCATAAAATTTAAGATGAAAAAAATACCTATCCAATGGTGCTACTTTCATCGCGCTATGATTATTGGTTGCTGAGTTATGAAAAAAAATGGTGAAACTTTCATTAAAATGTGTGTGTCATGTCCATTTTATTTCCTACAGGGTCATGTCTAGCATAAAATTTAAGATGAAAAAAATACCTATCCAATGGTGCTACTTTCATCGCGCTATGATTATTGGTTGCTGAGTTATGAAAAAAAATGGTGAAACTTTCATTAAAATGTGTGTGTCATGTCCATTTTATTTCCTACAGGGTCATGTCTAGCATAAAATTTAAGATGAAAAAAATACCTATCCAATGGTGCTACTTTCATCGCGCTATGATTATTGGTTGCTGAGTTATGAAAAAAAATGGTGAAACTTTCATTAAAATGTGTGTGTCATGTCCATTTTATTTCCTACAGGGTCATGTCTAGCATAAAATTTAAGATGAAAAAAATACCTATCCAATGGTGCTACTTTCATCGCGCTATGATTATTGGTTGCTGAGTTATGAAAAAAAATGGTGAAACTTTCATTAAAATGTGTGTGTCATGTCCATTTTATTTCCTACAGGGTCATGTCTAGCATAAAATTTAAGATGAAAAAAATACCTATCCAATGGTGCTACTTTCATCGCGCTATGATTATTGGTTGCTGAGTTATGAAAAAAAATGGTGAAACTTTCATTAAAATGTGTGTGTCATGTCCATTTTATTTCCTACAGGGTCATGTCTAGCATAAAATTTAAGATGAAAAAAATACCTATCCAATGGTGCTACTTTCATCGCGCTATGATTATTGGTTGCTGAGTTATGAAAAAAAATGGTGAAACTTTCATTAAAATGTGTGTGTCATGTCCATTTTATTTCCTACAGGGTCATGTCTAGCATAAAATTTAAGATGAAAAAAATACCTATCCAATGGTGCTACTTTCATCGCGCTATGATTATTGGTTGCTGAGTTATGAAAAAAAATGGTGAAACTTTCATTAAAATGTGTGTGTCATGTCCATTTTATTTCCTACAGGGTCATGTCTAGCATAAAATTTAAGATGAAAAAAATACCTATCCAATGGTGCTACTTTCATCGCGCTATGATTATTGGTTGCTGAGTTATGAAAAAAAATGGTGAAACTTTCATTAAAATGTGTGTGTCATGTCCATTTTATTTCCTACAGGGTCATGTCTAGCATAAAATTTAAGATGAAAAAAATACCTATCCAATGGTGCTACTTTCATCGCGCTATGATTATTGGTTGCTGAGTTATGAAAAAAAATGGTGAAACTTTCATTAAAATGTGTGTGTCATGTCCATTTTATTTCCTACAGGGTCATGTCTAGCATAAAATTTAAGATGAAAAAAATACCTATCCAATGGTGCTACTTTCATCGCGCTATGATTATTGGTTGCTGAGTTATGAAAAAAAATGGTGAAACTTTCATTAAAATGTGTGTGTCATGTCCATTTTATTTCCTACAGGGTCATGTCTAGCATAAAATTTAAGATGAAAAAAATACCTATCCAATGGTGCTACTTTCATCGCGCTATGATTATTGGTTGCTGAGTTATGAAAAAAAATGGTGAAACTTTCATTAAAATGTGTGTGTCATGTCCATTTTATTTCCTACAGGGTCATGTCTAGCATAAAATTTAAGATGAAAAAAATACCTATCCAATGGTGCTACTTTCATCGCGCTATGATTATTGGTTGCTGAGTTATGAAAAAAAATGGTGAAACTTTCATTAAAATGTGTGTGTCATGTCCATTTTATTTCCTACAGGGTCATGTCTAGCATAAAATTTAAGATGAAAAAAATACCTATCCAATGGTGCTACTTTCATCGCGCTATGATTATTGGTTGCTGAGTTATGAAAAAAAATGGTGAAACTTTCATTAAAATGTGTGTGTCATGTCCATTTTATTTCCTACAGGGTCATGTCTAGCATAAAATTTAAGATGAAAAAAATACCTATCCAATGGTGCTACTTTCATCGCGCTATGATTATTGGTTGCTGAGTTATGAAAAAAAATGGTGAAACTTTCATTAAAATGTGTGTGTCATGTCCATTTTATTTCCTACAGGGTCATGTCTAGCATAAAATTTAAGATGAAAAAAATACCTATCCAATGGTGCTACTTTCATCGCGCTATGATTATTGGTTGCTGAGTTATGAAAAAAAATGGTGAAACTTTCATTAAAATGTGTGTGTCATGTCCATTTTATTTCCTACAGGGTCATGTCTAGCATAAAATTTAAGATGAAAAAAATACCTATCCAATGGTGCTACTTTCATCGCGCTATGATTATTGGTTGCTGAGTTATGAAAAAAAATGGTGAAACTTTCATTAAAATGTGTGTGTCATGTCCATTTTATTTCCTACAGGGTCATGTCTAGCATAAAATTTAAGATGAAAAAAATACCTATCCAATGGTGCTACTTTCATCGCGCTATGATTATTGGTTGCTGAGTTATGAAAAAAAATGGTGAAACTTTCATTAAAATGTGTGTGTCATGTCCATTTTATTTCCTACAGGGTCATGTCTAGCATAAAATTTAAGATGAAAAAAATACCTATCCAATGGTGCTACTTTCATCGCGCTATGATTATTGGTTGCTGAGTTATGAAAAAAAATGGTGAAACTTTCATTAAAATGTGTGTGTCATGTCCATTTTATTTCCTACAGGGTCATGTCTAGCATAAAATTTAAGATGAAAAAAATACCTATCCAATGGTGCTACTTTCATCGCGCTATGATTATTGGTTGCTGAGTTATGAAAAAAAATGGTGAAACTTTCATTAAAATGTGTGTGTCATGTCCATTTTATTTCCTACAGGGTCATGTCTAGCATAAAATTTAAGATGAAAAAAATACCTATCCAATGGTGCTACTTTCATCGCGCTATGATTATTGGTTGCTGAGTTATGAAAAAAAATGGTGAAACTTTCATTAAAATGTGTGTGTCATGTCCATTTTATTTCCTACAGGGTCATGTCTAGCATAAAATTTAAGATGAAAAAAATACCTATCCAATGGTGCTACTTTCATCGCGCTATGATTATTGGTTGCTGAGTTATGAAAAAAAATGGTGAAACTTTCATTAAAATGTGTGTGTCATGTCCATTTTATTTCCTACAGGGTCATGTCTAGCATAAAATTTAAGATGAAAAAAATACCTATCCAATGGTGCTACTTTCATCGCGCTATGATTATTGGTTGCTGAGTTATGAAAAAAAATGGTGAAACTTTCATTAAAATGTGTGTGTCATGTCCATTTTATTTCCTACAGGGTCATGTCTAGCATAAAATTTAAGATGAAAAAAATACCTATCCAATGGTGCTACTTTCATCGCGCTATGATTATTGGTTGCTGAGTTATGAAAAAAAATGGTGAAACTTTCATTAAAATGTGTGTGTCATGTCCATTTTATTTCCTACAGGGTCATGTCTAGCATAAAATTTAAGATGAAAAAAATACCTATCCAATGGTGCTACTTTCATCGCGCTATGATTATTGGTTGCTGAGTTATGAAAAAAAATGGTGAAACTTTCATTAAAATGTGTGTGTCATGTCCATTTTATTTCCTACAGGGTCATGTCTAGCATAAAATTTAAGATGAAAAAAATACCTATCCAATGGTGCTACTTTCATCGCGCTATGATTATTGGTTGCTGAGTTATGAAAAAAAATGGTGAAACTTTCATTAAAATGTGTGTGTCATGTCCATTTTATTTCCTACAGGGTCATGTCTAGCATAAAATTTAAGATGAAAAAAATACCTATCCAATGGTGCTACTTTCATCGCGCTATGATTATTGGTTGCTGAGTTATGAAAAAAAATGGTGAAACTTTCATTAAAATGTGTGTGTCATGTCCATTTTATTTCCTACAGGGTCATGTCTAGCATAAAATTTAAGATGAAAAAAATACCTATCCAATGGTGCTACTTTCATCGCGCTATGATTATTGGTTGCTGAGTTATGAAAAAAAATGGTGAAACTTTCATTAAAATGTGTGTGTCATGTCCATTTTATTTCCTACAGGGTCATGTCTAGCATAAAATTTAAGATGAAAAAAATACCTATCCAATGGTGCTACTTTCATCGCGCTATGATTATTGGTTGCTGAGTTATGAAAAAAAATGGTGAAACTTTCATTAAAATGTGTGTGTCATGTCCATTTTATTTCCTACAGGGTCATGTCTAGCATAAAATTTAAGATGAAAAAAATACCTATCCAATGGTGCTACTTTCATCGCGCTATGATTATTGGTTGCTGAGTTATGAAAAAAAATGGTGAAACTTTCATTAAAATGTGTGTGTCATGTCCATTTTATTTCCTACAGGGTCATGTCTAGCATAAAATTTAAGATGAAAAAAATACCTATCCAATGGTGCTACTTTCATCGCGCTATGATTATTGGTTGCTGAGTTATGAAAAAAAATGGTGAAACTTTCATTAAAATGTGTGTGTCATGTCCATTTTATTTCCTACAGGGTCATGTCTAGCATAAAATTTAAGATGAAAAAAATACCTATCCAATGGTGCTACTTTCATCGCGCTATGATTATTGGTTGCTGAGTTATGAAAAAAAATGGTGAAACTTTCATTAAAATGTGTGTGTCATGTCCATTTTATTTCCTACAGGGTCATGTCTAGCATAAAATTTAAGATGAAAAAAATACCTATCCAATGGTGCTACTTTCATCGCGCTATGATTATTGGTTGCTGAGTTATGAAAAAAAATGGTGAAACTTTCATTAAAATGTGTGTGTCATGTCCATTTTATTTCCTACAGGGTCATGTCTAGCATAAAATTTAAGATGAAAAAAATACCTATCCAATGGTGCTACTTTCATCGCGCTATGATTATTGGTTGCTGAGTTATGAAAAAAAATGGTGAAACTTTCATTAAAATGTGTGTGTCATGTCCATTTTATTTCCTACAGGGTCATGTCTAGCATAAAATTTAAGATGAAAAAAATACCTATCCAATGGTGCTACTTTCATCGCGCTATGATTATTGGTTGCTGAGTTATGAAAAAAAATGGTGAAACTTTCATTAAAATGTGTGTGTCATGTCCATTTTATTTCCTACAGGGTCATGTCTAGCATAAAATTTAAGATGAAAAAAATACCTATCCAATGGTGCTACTTTCATCGCGCTATGATTATTGGTTGCTGAGTTATGAAAAAAAATGGTGAAACTTTCATTAAAATGTGTGTGTCATGTCCATTTTATTTCCTACAGGGTCATGTCTAGCATAAAATTTAAGATGAAAAAAATACCTATCCAATGGTGCTACTTTCATCGCGCTATGATTATTGGTTGCTGAGTTATGAAAAAAAATGGTGAAACTTTCATTAAAATGTGTGTGTCATGTCCATTTTATTTCCTACAGGGTCATGTCTAGCATAAAATTTAAGATGAAAAAAATACCTATCCAATGGTGCTACTTTCATCGCGCTATGATTATTGGTTGCTGAGTTATGAAAAAAAATGGTGAAACTTTCATTAAAATGTGTGTGTCATGTCCATTTTATTTCCTACAGGGTCATGTCTAGCATAAAATTTAAGATGAAAAAAATACCTATCCAATGGTGCTACTTTCATCGCGCTATGATTATTGGTTGCTGAGTTATGAAAAAAAATGGTGAAACTTTCATTAAAATGTGTGTGTCATGTCCATTTTATTTCCTACAGGGTCATGTCTAGCATAAAATTTAAGATGAAAAAAATACCTATCCAATGGTGCTACTTTCATCGCGCTATGATTATTGGTTGCTGAGTTATGAAAAAAAATGGTGAAACTTTCATTAAAATGTGTGTGTCATGTCCATTTTATTTCCTACAGGGTCATGTCTAGCATAAAATTTAAGATGAAAAAAATACCTATCCAATGGTGCTACTTTCATCGCGCTATGATTATTGGTTGCTGAGTTATGAAAAAAAATGGTGAAACTTTCATTAAAATGTGTGTGTCATGTCCATTTTATTTCCTACAGGGTCATGTCTAGCATAAAATTTAAGATGAAAAAAATACCTATCCAATGGTGCTACTTTCATCGCGCTATGATTATTGGTTGCTGAGTTATGAAAAAAAATGGTGAAACTTTCATTAAAATGTGTAAATAATTTTCTATAATATGAATTTTTTAAAATAAATTTTTCTCTTATTCCTATCATGCATAGTTGTCCACCGCCCCCCATACCCCCCTATAATACATCGTTTCGCATTTCGCCGCCTTTATAGCTTAAAACGTTGATTCGATCTTGTATTAATTGTAATGAAAAGGTTTTACATTTTGCTTATATTCTTACGAGTCACCAGAAAGTATCTCTGAACTGTAAGCATTTGTTCTCATACCCTTGGTGGGTATGTTCAACGTGCTGGCTTTCCGCCTAGCCAGTGTTCTAGGTATACTTTACAATTTCAAAATATAGGTACTTTTTTTCTTATAGAGATTACTAATATAGATAAGGTTTTTTTATAAATGTTGCCATTAAATTTTTATATTTACACGGTACAATATTAAGCATGAGCTTGTGAGATTTTTTCAATAAGTTTAGGTCCCCGATGCTACCAAATTTTGAGTTCAATATGTCAAATTTACCCAAAAAATGCTTTTAGCTACATTTTAAGGATTACTTTAATTTTTGTTGTGCTCGCAAAATTGCTTCGCAGCTGATTAAATCAAGTAACTCACCAGAATAAGTTGAAAAGCAACTTGTGAAAAGCGTATGATTTAAGTAAGCATAATTTTCTGCCAGCGCATTAGTTAAAAAATCATTTATTATGCGTTCCAATCAGAAAACCTACGATCATTATTTTTAATTGCGTTTATTTAATTGTATTGATCAGGGCTCAATTGCTGCAGTCAAATGGAAACTCTAATTAAAATTGAACCTCAGAAATAAAATTTTAAAAAATAATTTTTAAGTTCAAGATGTAAATAGAATATTCCATTTAAATTTTCTTCCCAACTTAACCTGTTTGGGGTCGACAGAACTACATTGATCTTATCAAGTTGATTTCCAAACATAAAATACATAACTATTTATGAGAAAAAATCGGGCAAATTACTGAATAGCGCTGCACTTAAATAGTGTTGTTTTTTTCGAACAATAGTTTCTTAATGTGATTTCTTTAATGTTATCTAACGGTTATAGTAATATTTTAATCCACCTTGAACACCAGATGGCGCTTATAAAACAACCTAAAACTTACAAACCGTTCATGCGATTAGAAAGAAAATCGGTATAAAGTGGTTTGCACGTACAACGAGTGTTTTGGCGCTATTTTCTTTGATCCTACTTGAACACCAGATGGCACTGTAGCTCAAATATCTTACAAAACCACCTAAAACTCCCAAATCTCTCATGCGATTAGAATGAAAATTGGTATATAGTGGTTTTCATGTACAGTAAGTGTTTTGCTGCTATCTTTTCAGACCCATCTTGAACACCAGAGTGTCCTGAAGTGCAAATTTTTTGCAAAACCACCTAAAACTCCCAAACCGCTCATGCGATTAGAATGAAAATTGGTATATAGTAGTTTTCAGATACGATGAGTTTTTTAGCACTATCTAATTTGATCCACCTTGGACACCAGATGGCGCTGTCGTACAGATATTTTACAAAATCGCATATTTTTAGTTGTTCTTTTAGGTTACATATGCAAATATTCAGAAAATGCAATATTTTTCTTAAATTTAGTAAAATTAAAAAAATGTCCGTTGTTTTGATACCAAAAACACTTACATATCTTCAATACTGCGAAAATTTTTTTTACAATGAAATTTTAGATGCGAGATCTTTCCCTTAGCAGAACCAATGCACCAAGATTTGATGAATAAAAATTTTACGTTTAACATAAAAAAAAAATCCGTCACTTTGACACCAAAAACATGAACATATGTTGAAAACTATGAAAAATTTGAGTACAACGATATATTTAATGCAAATCAGAAATTCAATTTTGTGACTTTCGATTCAAATATCTCCGCTGCTTTTTTATACATTTTGTTAAATTTTTTTTCGCCTTAAGGCTTCATCAAAATACTATGAATACCTTATTGCAAAAAACCGTTAGTTGATATATGTGGCGTTCGTGGCGTAGTTGGTTAAAGTGCGTGGCCGCTATGTCAAAGAACCTGGAGACCCAGGTTCGAACCCCAGCAGCGACAGAAAATTATTTGAATTAAAATAATTTTTCTGTACGGCCGCCACCTCTCTGCAGACAATGGCAAACCTCAAAGAGTAATCAAAATGCCATGCAAAAGCTTCTTGAGAATAAGAACATTCCGTTCATCGCCGATCGGAGTCGGCGTTAAGCCTGTAGGTCCATTTCTCGGTCAATTGTGTACAAACTTAATAAAACGCACAACACAATTGATCATAAGAAGCTAGGTCAAAGTCCTTTCAAGGGCTGAAATGGCCAGTTATTTATTTGTTTTATTTATGAGTATATATATTTTTAATATTTTTTTCAAAAAAGGTCTAAAATATTGGAATTTTCCTCAAAAAAAGACTCAAAAATAGTTTTTGTTGTAAATATGATTTAAATTCAAATTTGAAAACTTTCAACTCTTTTTCAAAAGCTAAAACACTTATAAGCAAAAGTTGTTTAAGTTTTAACAAAAATTAAAAACCATTTTTGTGATTCAAAAAACAAGTCAAAATTTAATATATTGGCAGACTTCATGTGGTCTGTCAAAACAAAAGTGTTGTCAACTATTCAGCAAGTGACAGCTAAGTGAGTAGCCGTTTTTTTCGTAATTGAGTTGAGCACTGGTGAATCGAACGCAGCTATTATTATAACGCAAACCCTTTTTTGTGATGACCATCAAATCTATATCGTAAATGCGATTTTCATAAATCAGGTATCAATAGAAAGGTTTTGCTCTGCAGATGTGCAATAAGGTCCTCCTTTTTCTTAAATTTTCTGTATTTAAATAAAAAAAAGAAAAACAATCTTCTACAAAGAAAGTGAGTTTTCTATGTGGTGCCTAAAACTATGTGATATTTTTTTTATGAAATTTTCCAAAATCGTTCTATTGTATAATTAAAGCAGTAGAGCAAAGCGAGAAACGTACAAATATATTTCATAGGATATCGATTAGGACAAAGATTTAGACACACCTAAAATACACCTTTCCAAACTAGGAAATGGATTCGGAAAAGAATTAAGTGAAAGATTTGTGAATAAAAAAACACTGTCACGACAACCTGCGGGTATGTCCACGAAAAAGCCAACAATTTTTTTCATTTAATGAGTCATTTTTTAAATTTTCGGTGCCTCTGTCATTTGCTCTGACTATTCTGGGAAAGTCGTTGAGGACAGTTACAATTTACCTGCTAGCCGCAGTATTCACACACGGCCAATTATATTTATATCCCCACGTTTAAAAAACGTAAATGGGGGTATATTTATTTTGTCACTCCGTTTTTAACGCCCATAAGGAGGCGTGGTAGGTACATAAAAGTATATATATTCTTGATCAGCATCACCACCCGAGCTGATTTAGCCATGTCCGTTTGTCCGTCTGTTTGTGATCACGATTACAGCCGTAATTTTAAAGCTATCATCACGAAATTCAATATTTAAGCTTTTATCTAAATCGAATGAAAACCACGCCTACCTCCCATGCAAAGTGACTTTATCAAAACGGTAAAATCTCTTAGAATTCAACAAAAATTTATATATGTACTTGCAATTTCGCATATTAGTTTTGATGTTTAAATACACTCTAAGTATGAAATTCAACAAAATCTGATGAAAACCACGCCTACCTCTCATACACAGTCACTTTATCAAAAAGGTAAAATTTCTCTAAAATCCACAAAAATTAATGTATGGACTTGAAATTTTGCATATGAACTTTGATATATAACGTGTACTATGTATATGGAATTCAACCAAATTGAGTAAAAACCACGCCCAACTCCCATACAAAGCGACTTTATCAAAAAACAAAAGCGAATATTTTCTGTTAAAAATATAACGAAAACGTTTTTACAGATAAACATTTTATTGATTGCTTAAGACTTTGAATATACTTTGGTTCGGCCGTGGGGGTATTTTAACTTCGGCCCAGTCGAAGATCATTTCTTACTAGTTGACATTAAATCGAGGCCACCTCTTTTGGTGGCGTGAAAATTTTTATTAAAGAAAAGAGTACGCCGTGCATTTTACCCATTAATAAAGGGTTTATAACATCAAATATAGTTTACACATATGTCAAAAAGTATGAAAGCTTTGATAAAAAAATAAAAAAAAAACTAGCACTAGATAGATATCGCTTTTTGGCGTTTTAACGCCATACGGGCTTGCTAGTAATTTTTAAATTCAAAACTTTAAAATAACAAAGTAAACTAAAAAAACACACGTTTACCTTCACACCAGTAAGTTATATTATTATTATTTTTTTTTTCTGTCACTTAGAAAACGCACTTGTCAACGCACTTTTGGTCAATTGTTAATTTTTCCTTCGCGCTATGCAAAAACAAAAAAAAAATGCCCAAACAATAACCCAAACTACTGAACGCTGTTGAGGACAGTGTGGAATAGAAGAAGCAACATTTTTGTTTCTTGCTACTTTTGTTGTTTGGCTAGCCAAGACAATCCTATGAAGAATAATCAACACACAATCCCTTTTAAAGTAATAGATTATTGTGATCTGCTGAAACATAGCTTAAGTTAATACTTATCACTGAATCAATGAAATTGTCAAAAAAAAGTTTTAAGCTTGATGGTTGGAGTAAACGACCAGCAAACGAGAGGATGTGAGTTCAATTCCTGCAGCGGGCAAGAAATTATTTTTGAAGTGATAACTTCTTATGGGAGGGTAAACCGCTTCGTTAGGTAACGCGTTACGGCGCCAGTCTGTCTGGCAATATTAGAAACCTACTATATATCGAATAATATTGACACTAGGGTGCTGAAATTTAGTACATGGGTAGGCATAGTTATTACAAATTACAGTCAATAAAGTGGGCGTTATTTGACACAGGGGTGTGACAATATTATAAAAATACTATATCTCAGTTAATATTGACGCTAGACAACTAATATTTGGCATGCAGGTAGGTGGGCAGGTAGAATCATTACAAAATTGGCGGGATTGTTCATAAGGTGTGGCACTTTAAGGAAAGTACTTTATATAGGTTAATATTGATACCTGGGAACTGAAATTTGGCACAAGGCTAGGTAGAATCATTATAAAGTACGGTAAATAAAGTGGGCAGAATTAGAGAAAAGGCGTGGCACTTTAATAAAAATTGTAAAGAGACAGAAATGGGAAAATACCCAACAAACTTTCAGGAATTAATAAAACAAATTTTTTAAGAACAAAGTCAACAGTCAAAATTACAATTAAAAATTATTACTCAGCCAGATGAAGCTACAACAAGTCATGGAACTGTACTCGATGCAGTCTTTGCAAGATTTTTAGATGACATACAATGTAAAAATTTTGTTGCTTATTATAGCTACAATAAGCCAATCCTTACTTTTATAAGATTAAATAATGATACTAATAATGTACATGCACAAAATTCGAATGTACATATTCAGGAATTGTAACTAAGTATAAAATATATTTTATAATCAGTGAAAGAATTTATTAACGAGTAATCCTTATATTTCTGGCGTCCGTGGCGTAGTTGTCTCTCTGCAGACAATGGCAAACCTCAGAGAGTAATCAAAATGCCATGTATAGCTTCTTGAGAATAAGAACATTCCGTTCATCGCCGTTCGGAGTCAGCGTTAAACCTGTAGGTCCGTTTCTCGGCCAATTGTGTACAAACTTAATAACACGCACAACACAATTGATCATAAGAAGCTAGGACAAAGTCCTTTCAAGGGCTGAAATGGCCAGTTATTTATTCATTTTTTTTTCAATCTTTATATTATCATATTAATATACATAAAATTTAAGCAATAAGCTTTTCTCAAGTTAAACAATTTCAATATTAAATAGTTGAACTTAGATCAGTTTAAGTTATCACTTCTGCCGTGCGTCCTGAGACGCACACATTTTTTTTTTTTTAATTTAACATTTTCTTTTTGCAATAGATGCAAGCAAAAAACAATATCAATTCTAAGAAAAACGATGTCGGAAAAACTGTCGTTTTTTCAAATTTCACTTCAGCAAATCGCAGAACGAGGCGTAAAAAACTTCGCTTCAAAAATTATCTTAGTATCTCTTACCAATTAAAAGTTATAGCTAATAATCTATATCCATATTATTTACGGAATAGCTTTTGAAGTAAAAGCAACAGTACAATACAAACTCAAAATGCAGTTACTATTTGGTGATTTTCTGCTACTGGGAAACAGTAACGGGCAGTCGAAAATGCCAGTGTTGTCAAACTATGGGTCTAAGAAAAGTTTAGAATATTCTTATTATGTTTCGATATAGTTGCTAGGTGCAGCAATGCATGTCGAACTATTGTCCTCATTGCTTCAAGTCCACACATATAAGTAGAGAAACTCGATCACATCGGTTGTTAGAAATAAGTAACTAAACAAACTTTGGCTTCTGAGTATAAAGTATAAAAAATTTAAGTGAATTTGTTGTTTATTACAACAACAAAAATATATTTTTGAAATATAGACATATATTTGGTGATTTTCTGCTACTGGGAAACAGTAACGGGCAGTCGAAAATGCCAGTGTTGTCAAACTATGGGTCTAAGAAAAGTTTTGAATATTCTTATTATGTTTCGATATAGTTGCTAGGTGCAGCAATGCATGTCGAACTATTGTCCTCATTGCTTCAAGTCCACACATATAAGTAGAGAAACTCGATCACATCGGTTGTTAGAAATAAGTAACTAAACAAACTTTGGCTTCTGAGTATAAAGTATAAAAAATGTAAGTGAATTTGTTGTTTATTACAACAACAAAAATATATTATACTCCAAAAGCATTCTGGATGCCTTTTATAAAATACCCCACTTTTCTTGTTTCCAAAATATAATCTGTTGATATAATATGTTAAGCGTAGGGAAAACTATCGCTTGATGGTGTATGAGATGGAATTTGTTCAACCAAAGACATAAAAAGAGAAGACCTCCAAATTGATAAAATAATAAAAAAAAATAAATAACTGGTCATTTCAGCCATGAAAAGGACTTTGACCTAGCTTCTTATGATCAATTGTGTTGTTCGTGTTATTAAGTTTGTACACACAATTGACCGAGAACCGGATATACAGGTTTAACGCCGACTCCAAACGGCGATGAACGAAATGTTCTTGTTCTCAAAAAGCTTTACATGGCATTTTGATTACTCTCTGAGGTTTGCCATTGTCTGCAGAGAGGTGGCGGCCGTACAGAAAAATCATTTTTAATTCAAATAATTTTCTGACGCTGCTGGGATTCGAACACGGGTCTTCAGGTTCGTTGACATAGAGGCCACGCACTTTAACCAACTACGCCACGGACGCCACAAATTGATAGTTTAACATAATTTCCTGTGCGAAAAGATGTTGTGAAACATATTGCTTTCCTTAGACCAGCGGACCGATCTCGTTGCGAAGAACACATATGATTTGGATTGTGTCATGTGATTGTGACATTTTGATTGTGTCCATAATTGCTATTGCTATCGTTAAAAATTGTGAAAAGTTACAATAGCGCAACCGAACTGCGAGCTCGCAATTTTTGAAGCGAAGCTTTTCTCGCCTCGTTCTACGATTTGGTGAAATCTGAAAAAAAACGACATTTTTGCGACACCGTTTTTCTTAGAATTGATATTGTTTTTGCTTGCGTCTTTTGCCACAAGAAAATGTTAAATAAAAAATAATTTCTTGTCCGCTGCAAGAATTGAATAAATTCCTGTCGAGTGATAGTTTAACGCTCTAACCATCAAAACAAAACCACTCGATGTGAGACATCGCTGATTCAATATTAAGTATTAACTAGTAAGAAGTGATCTTCGACTGGGCCGAAGTTAAAATACCCCCACGGCCGAACCAAAGTATATTCAAAGTCTTAAGCAGTCAATACAATATTTATTTGTAAAAACATTTTCATCATAGTTGAAACAACTTTTGTTTTTTTATAAAGTCACTTTGTATGGAAGGTGGGTGTGGTTTTCACTCGATTTGGTTGAATTTCATACACAGAGTATATGTTATATATCAAAGTTCATATGCAATTTCAAGTCCATATATTAATTTTTGTGGAATTTAAAGAGATTTTACCTTTTTGATAAAGTCACTTCATAAAGTCACTTTGATTTTCATACGCAGACGTAATGCCCATAAGGAGGCGTGGTAGATATAGAAACTTATACATATTCTTGATCAGCATCACCAGCCGAGTCGATTTAGCCATGTCCGTCTGTCCGTTTGTACCTTATAAGTATTTGCTTAAAAAGAACAAATTTAGTACTCTTGAGTTGCAAAATGCTTAAAAAATACGAGCTCTACTTACTTCACGATCGTGAAGTAATGTTGTTGGTACATGGTACATGGTACATGGTGTTTTTTTTTTTTTTTTTTAATAGCGCGAAGGAAAAATTAACAATTGACTAAAAGTGCATTGACAAGTGCGTTTTCTAAGTGACAGAAAAAAAATAATAATGAAATATAATAAGTTACAAAATTGTGGCATTTTTTTTTTTTTTTTTGTATATGTATATTTTTTTTTTTGTATATTTTTTTTATATGTCTGCGCATATAATAAACATCTGTTTTAAAAAAAAACCTTCTTCACGCCTTCTATGGTTTAAAACCAACAAAATGTTGGAACCTAGATTGATACGTGATAAAGAAGTAAACAAAAAAGCGCAACAACAAAATCTTTGCAGAATCAATGCAGTCAACTTTTTGAAATTTTGCGACTAGCAAAAGAGTAGAAAAACATTGCTTTGATAAAGTATAGCGCTTCTATAATTCCGCTTTGGTTTTATTGCTCTTGCGCTTATTAGCTTGTCAAAGTTAGTGGACTGCTAGAACCACTGAGACTACTGATGAGTCGGAGTAGCGTCCCACGAAACCATGGTCTAGTCAGCTTGATTTGTTCTGCAAAGAACATTGTTGTTGTAGCAACCTGTTGCTTCATGAATTCTTTGGCATAAAGCTCTTAATATAATTCTTAAAAAATATGTTTTTTAAGAATTATAAAAATTAAGAAATATAATAAAACTTACTGGTGTGAAGATTAACGTGTGTTTTTTAGTTTTTTTTTTTATTTTAATGTTTTAAATTTAAAAATTATTTTAATCGAAAAAAGCCATTAAATTATCAAATCTATGAAATTGCGCAAAGGCTTCTCTTCTCTCATGTGTCCAGCGACGCACCTATGTTTCTAGTTTTTGTTATTATATTGGGGATTATCGCGAAGGCGATATACTCTGCCGGTATATAGGCCCCTATTAGGTACGACAACTCAACTTAAGTTGTGTGTGTAATTTGTAAATTTGTATTGTCTATTACACATTTGAGGTGCATACGTGTCTGTCGTCTGACAAGTATGTATCTCAGAGATGTATATGTATTTTTTGTGGTATTATGTTTAACAATGCAACTCTGTGCCGAGTGTAATGACTGTCAAAAACTTACATCTCCTTTGAGCTAGTTGTATAGCGTCTTTTTCATACGAACTTTTTATTTGTTTATTGTTTTTTGTTAATTGAGTGAAAATGGATAAAAATACGCAAGTAAAATAAAGTATAAATACATATATTATGTATATGCATATATTATTATCCATATCATGTATATATTATATTATTACCCAGCGGGAAATAAAAAGCGCTCCTAGAAATAGCGCATTTTATGCGCTTATTTTGAGGATGCGCTTTTCAGAGTTGTGGGGTTCATATTTTTATACACATTTTGTTCACGAGTAGTCAAGCAAGGAAATAGCAAAGCGGTTAGACATTTGACTATAATGCCAACAGAACAAAAATTTTTCGCTTTGTTTTTATGTATCTTTTGTTAACACAGCTATGTTCTTTTTTTTAACACAGCGCTCCTTGGACTAACACATAAAAGAGCTTTTTTAACTATTTGTGGAAGCGCTTTTTAAAAGATTTTTTAGCTGCACTTAAGAAGCGCTTCCATCCTAGGACATCCAATGTAAATTTTAATATGAATTTGGTTTACTTAAAAAGCGCTCCAAGTGCGTGAAACGCTATGGCAGAAGCGCTTCTTAAGTGCAGGTTAAAAAATTGTTTAAAAACGCTTCAACAAACAGTTAAAAAATCTCTTTTATGTGTTAGTCCAAGGAGCGCTGTGTTAAAAAACGAAGAAAATACATAAAAGCAAAGCGAGAAAGTTTTATTCTTTGTCACATGCGAGGATTGAACTCGGACTGCTGGCATTACAGTCAAATGTATTACCATTCTACTTCCTTGCTTGATTTATTGTGAACAAAATACATATACACAAAAATTGAAATTAATGCGAGCAGCTGATTCATTTCAATGAAAGTGTCAAAATTCCGGTGTAATCATGCTCCAATAGAAAAAGCAATTTTACACCACAGCTCAACTGAAAATGTATGTTATATGTAATATGGCAAAAAAGTTGAGTTGAGGTGTCTTAAGTCACGTCAACTTAAGTTGAGTTGTCGTACCTAATAGGGGCCATAAGCTTGACCAACGGCATACTCTGCCGATTTAGATAATAGGACCAAAATAATACTACAGTGTGTTTGAATCCTACTGCTGGCGTAATTTTTTTAAATAATGCATTATTTATTATTTTAATGCATATACCATTTATAATAAATCTTATTCTATTAAACGAGCTATATTTATATATTTGCTTGTAAATGAGTTCTCGAAAACCGTTCTAACGATTTCGACCGTTTCGAAACCGCACTGGATCGTGAATACTCCTTTTAATTTTGGAAATATAAAAAAACTCAATTTCTTTATGCTTTATGAATTGTTCAAGAGGTCGAAGAATCGATTCATGTGATATGCAAAGAAAATTTGTACAACGAAGTACTATCAAACCGAGGCTTCCATGATTGGCCATAAGAATTCCAATAGAATCATAACAACAAAAAACATTATAATAAAAAATATATTAATGGATCCATTTGCATACAAATGGCACCACTGACCACAATAACTGGTTCGCAAAGTACATAAGCAACTTGGCAGCATTGGTTATGAGTTCGCTCCAAAAAGCACGGCGAATAAGAAAATTCTTAATAATGAGTAGCAAAATGTGTGAACTTGGAAGGGTGGATATGAACAGACAAGAAAGTGAAAAGCAAAGACAATAGTTGGTTATAAACGCAAATTCACACAATTTCTACTTCTGAAAATTCAACAAAGTATTTGAGTTTTATAAAAACCAAGATAAAGAACAGCGAAGCAGGTAAATAATCTCCATTGGATTAAATATTTATACAATCGTTCAAAGAATAAATATGAAATTGTGAAATTCAAGCGTGCATAAAGAAGAATCAACTAGATGGAGTTTTTTTTCAACTCAACTTTTTTGTATGTGTCACTGATGGCTTGGAGTTTCAAGGCAGGCGACAACGAGTTGGTAATTTTTCGATGCGTCAAATAAAAATTGCGGGACATTTCAATGTTTAAGCATGCCCTATAATGAAGCACTCAACGCTGAAAATTCACATAATAAATTTATGCAAGCGTATGGACCGCTAGAACTCGACTCTGCTTTTGGTGCCTTAATAAAATGTTGATCATGCTCCACTTATCACTTATATTTCTCCTAGTATAGAAAATGAATCAATCTTGAGTTAGAGATTGAGTTAGAATTTTTTTAAGAAGATATACATATATCAGGACCACGAAACGGGTTTCAGAAGAAATAAATATTAAAAATGAACCATCAGCCAAGAAAGTGTATAAAGATTGGTGACATAAACCATCATCTAACTGCATAGCAGATGGCCATTTTGTAACTGTCATAGAATATGCCCTTTTGCATGATAAACATAAAGTCATTTATGTGTATAGAACCTTCCTTCCTACTTTGCTTTCACAAACATTCAATGAAATATAATTTATTCGTACCTTGGGGGGTAGTATATTAAAAGAAATATAAATAAATTAATTAAAAAGAACCTCTTCATTACCTCTCAAAATTTATAATAATATAAAAAATAAAAAGTACATATCAAAAAAGGCATTTTCTGTTTAAAATAAAAAAAAAAAAAACAAAAACTGATCAATACTTCTCAATTACCATACATATTTTAGCAAGCTGTTCCATTTATTGCTGCATGCAGAAAGGGAGGACGACATTCGGAAATAAATTTCCAGTAATTTCAATTTTGCAATAAGAGATCAATTTGCAATTAAAGAAATTCGCTGTTTGAACCAACTCACTCCCATCTATTAGTTACCCGTTTACACTAGAGTGCTTGAAGATGAGTCGCGCTGCTGTGTCTGCCGTTGCTGCTGTAGCTACTACCACCCCGCAGACTGGAAACGAGCGAAATTCCGACATTTGTCGGTATTTTCTACGCGGTATGTGCCGCTTCGGCGACCTTTGTAATTTTTCACATGATCTAGCTGGCGGTGAGGTTATCAACAGCAGCAATGTGATCCCTGCTGCTACGTCCAACTCTAGCAAACCAAGTACAAGCAAAAATGCAGTGGTTTCGAATTGGGCCAATGCGCCTGTTTTTGTGCCTAGTTCCCAACGTCAGACAATTGTAGAATCAGCAGCTACTCTGGAGAATGGGAATGATACGTCAGGAAATAAATCATGGGCAGACGTGGTTGGCGCTGGAGTCGCCAACGTTGGTCTCATAACTGTTTCCGAGTCTGAATCCGAAGCGGGTTGCCTGGACCAAGTGTGTCCTTATGAAAATCCATGCCCCTACGATGTGTACTGCGTGTACGCATTGCATTGGGAACTTTGTAAAATGTGCGATCAATACTGCCTTCATCCAAGTGATCAGGCACAACGTCGCAAACACAATCAGGAGTGTTTGCAGCAGCACGAGAGAGATATGGAGCTTTCGTTTGCTATAGCGCGTTCTAAGGACAAAACTTGCGGCATCTGCTTTGACACAATCATGGAAAAGTCAGGACGAGAAAAACGTTTTGGAATACTACCCAATTGTAGTCACATCTTTTGTCTGGAATGCATACGAAAGTGGCGACAGGCTAAGCAATTTGAACATAAGATAACCCGGTGAGAAAAAGTATAGCTTATGAATACATATCAATGAATAACGAATTTCCATAGATCTTGCCCTGAGTGCCGTGTTGCATCTGATTACGTTTGTCCAAGCGCCTTTTGGGTGGAAACAAAAGAAGATAAAGATAAACTACTTACTGATTATAGATCGGCCCTTGGTATTAAAGACTGCAAGTACTTCAAAAAGGTGAGATTTATTGTTTCATTTGGTATCGATGATGTTATAACAAGAATCGGTTCATCCATTTTAAGGGTGATGGCAAGTGTCCATTTGGCAACAAATGTTTTTACAAACACGCGTTGCCTAACGGTGACCTAGTTGATGTCGGTGGTCCAAAACGCGCCAGAAAGCTGCATCGTAATACAGATGAACTAATTGATTTGCTTGATGTAAGTTTAAAGGTTAAGCCAAACTTGTTCCTTATACTTTAAAAATACCAAGAAATTATCTTAAACTGCATAGCTCGAGATAAATAGTTTTTTTAAAACCTCTTCATTTCAAATCGGTCAACCGTGCATCTGGAAAAAACAGTTTTCTCTTGTTAATAAATTTACGGGAATATTGAAAAATATTAACACTCACATTTTTTCATTAAAAAAACTGCTTCGCATATATTGCTTTTCTTCGGCCTTGTTTAATAATTATTTTTGAAAATTTCTTTTCGGAAAAATTAATGAGATGTGAATTTTTTTATGTTTTCATTGTTAAGTTATGAAGCTTTTTTATGAGAAAAGCAACTTTTCGAAATTGGAAATTTTCATTATAGTTATTCTACATATTCGGACTTATTTGGATATGGAGATTTGAAAACATAAGAATATGTGAAATTGAGTTTTAGCAAAATAACATATTTTAATGATTTTAGAATAATTGCAAAACTAGATGTATCTGACGATTTTTTTCTTCCGTCGTTGGAAGGTAATACCCTTCGACATATACCCAGCAAAAACTTCGCTTACATAATGCCTAAAATAATCTAGAAAAAGTCAATAATCACTTACCTTTTGGCTTACAGAATACATTACTTTAACATAGGCATGTCATTAGCGGTAGGCGCTGCAATTTCTTATACCAGAGAAGCACTTATATAAATACAAACCAGACCCGGGTCAATAATATCTTATGCTCAAGTCATTTTATAATTGCCCTTTTTGTAGTTTATTTTATTATATGGCGGTTTTCTAGTCTTCCCAAAAATCAACCTTTTTTAAATTTCTCTTTACTGTTGACTTTACTTGGTTCTTACAAATAACAAAGATAAACAAGTGTTATGAGGCATTACAGGCTGCATCACTTTAAACAAAAAGTAAAAGCATTTTGGTCCTTAGGAATTATGTAATGCATTAAATAAGCGAATTAAGGTACAGGCATTACAAAATTTTAAAAATGTTTTGCTGGGTCACACAATTTTAGTCACAACACAAATTTAATCTTGTTTTGCGATTTCCCATGAATTGACTTTTTGAGTTAAGCAGTTTTGTGCTATATTTTCCACACTGATATTTAAGAGTGAGATGGATAAATTAGAGAAAAATTTTTGACACTTCATATTGAAGTTCTTAGACTCAAATTGAACCATTGGTTTAGTGTTTTGACTTGAAGATTGTATAATTTGAATCGTAAAAAGTTGAATTTGAAATGTTAAAGGTTAAAAACCTGTATATACCGCAAATATTATTGAATTGATTCTATTAAGGCATGTTTGCACAAAATCTAGAAAAAATTGTGTTTTTTGCGATTTATTTTTTCAAATCTTCAAAATTTTTTTATTTTTTTTTTTTTTGCCAAACTTGAAAATTTTAGTTCATACGATAATCATACTCATATCATTTATGAATTTTTGTTTTTCTGGGTGCTACCAAACTTAAGTTATTAGATGGTTACTAATCAGCTCTTTCCGATATCGACACGTCAACTTCAAATTAAAGTTTCATACATAACAAATGTTAAACATTAATAAAAAATTTTTTTGTAAATAATTTTTTAGTGTATTTATTCATTCTAAAAAAATGTTCATTATCGTTTTCCTGCAAAAAATGTTAAATTTCCACTCGAATACCGAGCGCGTCAAGTAGCAACATGCCTTAACTTTGATGGATGTCACTTTTAAATATACAGTTCTACAGCAGCTTTAATACGCAGTGTTGTTTATGTAAATATGTCGAACGTTAAATACCCAAATGAGCCAAGCTGAATATAATTTTGGTTTATAAGAAGTAATTAAGAGCTTGGTGTGTGTCCTTTGGCTTTTCCATACATTAAATTCACCTGGTTATTTGTACTTAGCCGTCGATTAAATATTTATACTAGTTTAAAAATTTAATAATATATTAAGTTATTATTTTTTTGTTGGTTCCATAAATGGTTTAATTTTTTGATCAATCAATTTTAAGGAGTGTGGTTATTATAAATCTTATTGGCCATCCTCTTTGTACCCTATTTTTCCCAACATCATCTTATATTTAAACAGTCTGTCCTGCATTTCAATATTTTTTTTCTTCTCATATCCAAGAAAGAAAGTCTAAAAAGATGCTTTATTTTCTCAAATAAAACAGGTGTGATACTCAGTGTGTCTCATTGTACTGTGGTGAATCCACGATAAGGGTTGAAAAACAAGCGGTAACAACACAATTAACGTTTTCTTAGCCTACGTTCTTCAGTGAGCTTTTACTATATCAGATCCCAGCATTGCAGGAAGTGTTCACTTTAGATTTTAGTTAGTTCATAAGCCAAACAAAATCTACCAATTAATTGAACTCAAAATGTGTTAAATTAAAAAATAAAGATTTAATTTTAAGTGTGCCTCATAATTCTTTTTAATAAAGTGCTAAAGATTGCACAATAATTTAATTAGTTTTATATTCTTACAAAAAAAAACACTTTCCTGTCTACAGCACTTCATTGCAATTATGAACGTGAAAAATTATGAAACACTACATCAAAAATCAACGATTTATATATTACAAACTATATAATATATAAAAATATTTTGGTTTTTTTTTCTGCAGATTTCGAAAAATATTTCTAAAGCAAGTAGTTGATAAAGATTAGTAATGAGTGATAATTAAAATGTATAGTAACCTCTATGAAATTCGCGCCAAGTCATACTCACTCAAATAACCTATTTTAAATTGATGATGTATAATCTCTTAAATCAAATGTCAATTGCACATTTAAACTAAATTTCATCAAGAAAAAGTTTTCATTTCTCTTTTCTTGCCAAGTAATTTGAGCGCGCATGAATTTTACACGATATTATTTTCTCTAAATTTTTTTTGGTTTTGCATTCGGAAATAACTAAAAAATAAAAACGCGGATTGCTGAGCTCACAAAACTGCCTTAAAATAAATTTTGGACGTCATTACGACTAAAAAATAAATGTATTAAAATTTAATATGAAGAACTTAGAAATGTATCTTCCTTTTTAAACAGATCATTTGGTCATTTATTTTCATAATGAATTAATTATCAATTGGAATTCCTTTTTTTAACTAACCATTACCATGAAATTTTCTTTAAAACGCAAAGATATTGCGCGCTAATAGAAAAAATATACAACTGCAATTTTATTGAAACTATTTTTTCAAATAATGGCCTCATTTTGGTATTAATTTATTGCACAACAGCTAATCGTTATAGCACTAAAATTTCTTGTATCATCTTTAGAACCTTAACTGCATTTCCGAAGCCTTGAACAAGCCATGAACACTCGTAAATAGTAAATTTTTGCTTGTCATCAAATTAATTTGTAATAACGTCTTGTTATATTTTTTTTTTTTTTTTGATAATTCTAGATAAAGAATATTGTTCATTTATCCTTCAGAAAAGCTGTATGTAAATGAAAATCTAAACTGCATTATTTCTGAGCAAATAAAACGCAAGTGGATATTTCCAAAAGAAACTGCGAATTATTATTTTTGAGCTTTAATTATAACTTTTGGATAGATGCTTTATTTCTACAAAAACTGGTTGAATGCTGAAAGGAAGGATGTGACTCAGATCTACATTCTTTAAGCCTTACAATAATTTAGTATCCCTAACATCATTTTAGAATCCGCAATAAAGCATTTTTATTTTTATAACTGCATTTTTAGTTTGTTCTAATAAAATTTTTTTTAAATTGTGAAGGCATCATCTAATTTGAGAAGCTCTACCTACGCAACGGTCATATTTTCATGAATTTTTGAGCTCGCTCTGAGCACAAGCCATTTTTTAATTCCCTTTAGTGAGCCGGAGCCAAACAATACTGGAAAATTTATCGAACGCACGAGCTCGTGACCAGGAGTCACGCGTCGTCAACCGCACCCGCGGATTTTCTTTTGCTATATCCGCATCCGAACCTTCATATTCAGAAAAGACATTATAGATCCGTATCTACAAAGTGGCTTTCCTCACATCCCTACTATAAAGCGCTTTTATTTGATTTGTCCCCCTCCTCCCTTCTTAATAATCCCTGAATTTTATGGAACCAACTTTTGGGAAGAACTTGCTTTTATAAAATATTCTCATTCGTATTGTTTTCAAGTGTCTGTCTTTCGAGAACTTGTCTCTTTTATCTCTGTCTCGCTTTTTTTTCTAGATCTATCTTTGGGAGTTTGTCGACCAGCGTGATTATCATTGGCTTGAAGTACTCGGAAGCGATGATAGCGAAGATTCTGACTGGTCCGAAGAATAAGATGTTGAAATATGTGCGCTCAACTGCACTGAATGCAAGAAACAAACACGAATTCAAAAATTCAATCAAAGTGAAATTTTTTTAAAGAAACAAAAAATTATAAAAAGAGAGAGATGATTAAGAAGAGAAATGTTACACAACGAAACTTAAAAGCTGCTTAAAAATCACATCAAAATACAATATTTTCGAAGTTTCAAAGAAGGTTTTTTTAACATATATAATATCATAAACTCGATAATCGCCTATTAAAATTTGCAACAACTTACCACGTTAGTTAAAATTGGAAAATTAAAATAAACCGGAATATGTAAAGCAATTTTTTATTATGGCTTAAAAGTCACTTTAAAGCTCGCGTAGAGTATTTCAACAATATAGCAGAAGTAAATTAAAGCCTTTCTGTAATTTATGCAGCTTCCTTCAATATTTGTTAACTGTTTGCAAGTCTTTGCGCTCAATATTTGTTAAAATGTAGAATTTATATATCAATCAAAAACTACACACTTATATTATTTAAAACACGAGTTTGAAAGATAAATTTTTCGATTATTATTTTATTTTGTTAATTACTTTTTCATGCTTTTAATTGTGAGGAACTCAAGAGAATCGCATAGAAAAACATCTCGCCACAAAAACTGAATTAAAAATGTATGCCTCGTTTTGAGCATTATCGGTTAAAAGTTTTGGTTGGGTATTTTTGGAAATAATTTACTTATCTGCTTTTTTGTAAAAAAAAACAAAAATCCGAGCTGTTATAAATTTCAGTTAAAATGTTCCATTATAAGTTATTGTTAGTGCTACATATTCAAGTATAAAATTGTAATTAGGTTTATTAATATAACAGCAAAAGAAAATACAAGTTCATTAACTTATACTCATCATACATAAAATACATACCATAAAATAATATATATTTGTACTAAAAATTAATGTCTTACTAGCTAAAACTGTGCATAACCATTGATAAACAATAATCAAAAAAAAAAAAAAAAAAAAAATCAAATGATTGTTTTGAACCTACTTTAAATTAATAAAAAAACAAATATTAATAAATTCATAAGCAACATTAAAAATACCTCTAAAGCAAAAAAGAACTGTCTTGCTTTTGTTTCAACTGTTGGTGATGTCACAGATTTAAATTAATTTACTCTGAACTTAAATTAAATTTACCTTTGTTAAAATAGCATACATAGTTAATTCCTAAACAAAAATAGTTAATTAAATAGTCATGAAAACATTTGGTATATTTTTTATACACACGTGTTAAATCTCATTTAATGAAAAGATCCAAAAACAATAACTAATTGGTAACTTAAAGTTAAATGGCGCTTTTGTCAACAATTCTTCGAATTGTTTCACATAAAAGCAATTTCTCTTAATGCAAATAACAGCTTTTGGGTTTTCATATATTTAACAAGTTTTTAGTGCTATAAATTTGTTCATAAATGTGAATGTACTTGGACTAAAATATTATCCAGAAACAACTCTGTTAAATGTATTCAGTTGTATTTTGGGAATTGGAATTAAAATCTGCGATTTTTTAAACTTGAATAGTTGATAGAAAACATTTTTAAAGTAAATTTTTAATTTTAAGTAAATCTTAATAACATCTTGAAAATACATTTGTAAATTGTTAAACTACTAAAGGATGTTGTTCCACCCACCCTACGTCTCTGGATAATAAATATTATTAACAGCATAACGCATAAATATTAAAAAATATATATAAAGTAAGAAAAAACCGTTAAACCCTCCAGTAATAAGTGTTTGGTGAATTACAAAATAAATATAAACCGAGTGTATTTTCTTAAAATTCAAAATAGTATTTTCTAAAACTAAAGTACTTATAGCATAACTAAAGACCAAAAAATTTATAATAAAAACTAAAATCAATACTTACCCTTTTAAAAGTAAAGTAAATAGAATTGAAAAACTATTGTTGACATAGTAGACAATGTAATTTGAAAAATTTATACTTGAGATGGCATTATTTAAATTAAAGTTTTACATATGTATGTCTTCAACTTCAACAAAGCATAAAAAATCTTTAAAGTAAAGCAGCTAAAGTCATTTCCTTTAAAAGGGAAATTTTTATTTTATGTTGATTCTATAATTTATATATGGTTTAGTTCTTGTTAAATAAACCACAAATAACAATGCCAATTTATATTGCTTAAGGGAAATATATGGCTCAATTATAAGTTCTGACTCTAGTGGTATTACAGTATTGGCAACTTTCAAATACGACCATGCATAGTTCTCATTTAAGAAACAGCTCTTACCGACCGATGTCTTATTGTGTGATACTGTGGTAAATAACTTTTTCCTTTTAATAATAACTACCTGAAACTACCGATAAGGCTAAATAAAATATAAATTTCTGATTTTTTTTTTATTAAAACAAAAATCGTCCGACAAACTCAAGATTCAAAATAATTATAATGTAGACGTTTTGCCAAACATCATCAAAATTTAAAATAGCACCATTTTAACTTAGCTTAAATGGTTTATTTAAAAAGAGTGCCGTTCTATTAAGGATAAGGTAACCTATCAAACTTTTGTAAAGTTAATATAAAAACAATTATATTGACCTAAAAATCTAGAACCACTACCAAGGCCGTTACCTAGAACCCAAAACCCATTGCTTTGATAAATCATTAAATTTTTTTTTGCATATTGATGTTGCAAATTGTTATGATAATTGATGCAAATACACCTTCATTTTCCAGTTTCCAAATTTATACACATGTGGTGATAAACTGACTTCGTGTTTTACCTTGACTTTCAAAAAATAATTTTTTGAACTTATTTATAATTGTATCAACATAAACTGTAAAATCAGATGTTAAACCGAAAAACAATTAAATGTGATCATAACGTATCAGGTGTACAAAAAAGTTTTAAAGGATTTTTTGAGATGACATCACTAGTATTAAATCGAATCGGACAATGTTGCAACCAACTTCATTTTGAAGCCTTATTTCTTTTCAGTTACAGAATTCTTTTTCAGTATGTGTCGGTTTGCTGAAGTGTAAACAATATAGCTTTTATGTGCTCCGAATATGTCAACTTTTGTGCCAACAAAACACAATTTGCGGGAAAGTTTAGTTTTTTGCTTTCATTTGAAGAAAAATGCAGCTGAAGTCCATCGAACGCTGCAGGAAGTTTGTGGGAAACATGCTTCATCGATTTCCATATGTGAGTTTTGGTATAGACGTTTTAGAAGTGGTGATTTTAATACCGATGACAAAGGGCGCGAAGGACGGCCAGAAAAGTTTGTCGATGCCGAATGGGAGGCTATATTGAATGACGACTCGTGCCAAATGCAAGAAAAATTCGCAAAAGCATTGGGAGTGAATCAACAGCCATGGGAATGATCCAAGAGGTAGATATTGGGTGCCGTATGAATTAAAGTCGAGAGACGTTGAACGCCGTGTTTTCACTTGTGAACATATGGTCCAACGGCAAAAAAAAAGGGATTTTTGCATTTTATTGCGAGTGGTGATGAACAATTTTTTCATTACGATACCCCATACGCCAAAATTGACACTAAAACCGAATATTCAGTGCCAAGATCATGCCCTTTATTTGGTGGGACCGATTGAGCGTGGTGTACTATGAGCTGCTACAACCGGATGAAACAATCACATGACAACTCTACTGAACTCAATTGATGCGTTTGAGCCGAGCATTGAAGCAAAAACGGCCGAGCAGAGACACGACAAGGGATTTTGGCAACATGACAATGCTCGGCCACATGTTGCGCAGTCGGTCAAAACATACCTTGAAACGCTGAAATGGGAAGTCCTACCCCACCCGCCGTATAGCCCAGACATTGCCCCTTCCGATGTTTGTTTTCGTCGATGACGCATGCAGTTGAGGATCAGCACTTTCGAATTTGTAACAAATTGTTCCCAATAAAGCGTCAAACTTGAAATACAATCCTTTAAAACTTTTTTGTACATCAAATATATATAAGTTAACTATTGAATTTTAATATGACAAGTGAATTTAATACAATTATTGCAAAAACAAAAATAAAAGCTTTATAATAAATATGGAATGAACTAAATCTAACTTTACGAGTATTAATATGATATCATTTAAATTTTATTAATCGTATGGCCAAGTTACATGTTCACTAAAATTATGTATCCATGCAAAATAAATTATGTATACAAACATAAATTACTTTATATTGAAACAAAAGATACATATATGCAAAACAAAAAAAAACCTTTGCTAATCTTGTTTGTTTTTTGTTTTCCCTAAGAATTTTTAATCGAGCTTCGCTACTATGGCCGTGTGCTATTCGGAAACTTTTCACTCGGATGATGAAATTTTGACAGTCTGAAAGAGAATATTTGGCACTTGTGAGGTGAATATGATTGTCAAAAATTCATGTAGCCCCAGGGGCTAGTATAATTTTTGACAATCGGAAAGAGAATTTTTGACACAAGCAAAAATGAAAAAAAACACTTGTGAGCTTGTGAGTCGTAAAGCAGTTAAAAATTTTGTGTTTCCGACAGCATAGCAACCAGAATCCCTAATTTTCAATATATATCAACAATTTCGCAAATTAAATTAAATTCTTGTGCTAATGCACTACCAAAATCTAAAACGTCAACATTTCTAGTTGTCAAAATTTCATAGTCCTTTTGGCACAGCAAAAATTACAATTTTATATCAACAGACAGAAATTGTATTCAACTCAGTAAATTCTCTCCTACCATGAGTGAAAAGTTTCCGAATAGCACACGGCCTATATCTAGATCATGGTGTAATTAACAAGGTGATCGTGACGTTTACTGATTTCCCTTCGGTTGTCAAAAAATATTGAGAAAGTAAGAAAAAAAGAGACAAGCTGCGGAAAAGTGTCAAATCGCTTGCACTCAATAAAAAATTGTAATAGATTGTTTTGCAACTTTTGCTTGAAATTTACGAACATCTGTTTTTGACAAACGTGGGTAAAATTTTTTTGAGATAAGCTAAAAATTCACGATCACCTTGTTAATTACACCATGATCTAGATATCGTTATACATAGGTCATAGGTAAACAAAAAAAATGTTTGCTTAACTAGCAAAAACAACACTTCATAACACTTCCGTTTGGAAAGAGCTATCCTGTGGCAACATTTCTCAACTAGCAATAATTGAAAAATTTTCAAAGACCTCTTTTACATTGGTCAAGACTTGAAATCAATTCTTTGCTATTCCCTTTTAAACTTACCCTCTCTCACGTTGATGTCCGCGTCTTTCATCAACAAACTCACAGACTTGATTTCAAGTCTTGACCAATGTAAAAGTAGTCAAAGCGTGTTATGGCCAACTCACGGGACATGGTATAATAATATAAGGTAGTATTGACAGTTGCTTGGGCATCGACCATCTGTCAAAAAAAATGTCTAGAAAGAGAGCGTTCAATTATTTCTTATGTTTTCGCCATTGTTTATGTTTCAGCGCTTGCAAATAACCAAACATTTTCTTACAAAATATTGCATATTTTATTTAATCAATAGTGAATTATTATTACTACAACGAAGATAACTTGTGAACTTTGTGTTATTAAGTGCAAACATAAGAAAAAATGTTGAAAACGTTCAAATGTAGCAACCTCAGCAGCTGCAGATGCATATGTACGAAATTAAAGAAGTTTCCAATTATTATTAAAACACCACGGCTGGAAAACGTTAAACACATATCACACATAATTTTTTCACAACTTTCATTATTATAATTGTGTATTTGACGCACATATTTTGCGGAATTTATTTATTTTTACATTCGTTTAATTCTTGTTGCACGAACAACTGTTTTTGACAAATGGTCGTTGCCTTGTTGCTGAGAAAATCTATACTTGTCAATGCTACCTGTATAATTGTATCATGCTCACGGGATTGCTTGATTGGCAATCGATGAACTTTTCTTACTCTCTTTTGGCCAACTCACACGGGATTGCTGGATTGGCAATCAATGAACTTTTCTTACTCTCTTTTGGCCAACTCACACGGGATTGCTTGATTGGCAATCAATGAACTTTTCTTACTCTCTTTCACATGCTGATTGCTGGTAGCTCACACGACACGCTAATCATAATTTTGCATTTCTTTGAACATTTTATTTCGTAACCTAGCAACACTATTCAGATTGCTGATTGCCGACATGTACAGCAATCTCAAAATGAACAAATTTAGATTGCTGCAATCTGTGTTCATCCGCTCCGGCTCTCAGAGCTTTTGATAGTTTCACATTGAAAGCAACAACAAAACGATTGGATTGTTTGATTGCCAATCACCGTGTGAGTTGGGGATTTGAAAATTTTATTTCGTAACCTAGCAACACTATTCAGATTGCTGATTGCCGACATGTACACCAATCTCAAAATGAACAAATTTAGATTGCTGCAATCTGTGTTCATCCGCTCCGGCTCTCAGAGCTTTTGATAGTTTCACATTGAAAGCAACAACAAAACGATTAGATTGTTTGATTGGCAGTCACCGTGTGAGTTGGGGATTGCCAATCACCGTGTGAGTTGCGGATTTCACATTCTGATTGTTGGTAGCTCACACGACACGCCAATCATAATTTGACATTTATTTGAAAATTTTATTTCGCCACCTAGCAACACTATTCAGATTGCTGATTGCCGACATGTATAAAAATAATATATACAAGATTATGCCATGCGCATGTCTGCCTACGTCATGATCGACACATTGTCAAAATCAGCTGTTTTTCACTGAGCAAAACATAAACAAACTGAACTGTAACTGAAAAATAACTCGCAGAAAATTATCGCACTATATTTCGTCTCTTTCTTGCACGAACAGAAAATCAGTGAGAAAAACAGAGAAAGTGTCTTTTCGTATCTACGTCACGAAAGACCTAACGTCTTGCGCAGAACGGTGCAACTTTTTCTGCCTCTGATGGCGTAATCTGATTTCTATTATTTTTGGACATGTACAGCAATCTCAAAATAAACAAATTTAGATTACTGCAATCTGTGTTCATCCGTTCTGGCTCACAATGTTTTTGACAGTTTCACATTGAAAGCAACAACAAAACGACTAGATTGTTTGATTGGCAATCACCGTGTGAGTTGGGGATAAGGGAAGAAAACATGCTTCACAAAGGCTGTCATGTCTTATGATTAGTGTCCGACCGAATGTAAAATTTTGGCCCAAGCCGAAGCCGAATGTTCGGCCAAGTGGAAGTATTCGGCCGAATACCGAAGCCGAAGCCGAAGCCGAATATTAATAAATTTTTTTCAAGTACAAAAAATTATAAAATTTAGTACGGACTTTCGTTATTTCAGTAAAACAAAATAAACGACAAATATTAAGTTCGAGTTAAACGCATTCGTTTTTCTGCCTGATTTCTGTCAGCATTGTATTTCTGTAGCTTTTACGACTAGATATAAAATTGATTAAATTTCTTTCATGTCATTTTGCTGAATTATAATATTTCTGTAAATGATTTAGTAACGGCAGGATGACATAGAAGATACTTAAATCGATTTTCGATCTAGTCGAGAAAAGCTACAGAAATTCAATACTGACTGAAATCTCGCAGAAAATTTCTAGCGTAAATCGGTTTTTTTTTTTTATATCATGTATGATCAATCGAAAGCAAATGAGACGGTCGGGTAAAAATCAAAAATGTTTGAGTTTTCTGCCAGTTCGTTCAACTGGTACAATTTTATGAACCCATGTCGGTCGGATCATGATACATGAATCATGGTATAATAATACAAGGTAGCATTGACAACTGCTTATTTTCTCTTCTACAAGAAAACATGTCCTGTCAAAAACAGCTTTTTGTGTAAATGCATCTGCAGCTGCTGTGGTTGTTGTTTTTTTCACTTCAACGTTTTCAACATTGCTTGTGTTTTCAATGGCGGATTGTGAGCGCTCTTTTTTTGAGTATATTTTTTGACAGAAGATGTTTTCCCAAGCAACTGTCAATGCTACCTTGTATTATTATACCATGATACATGATTACAAGGTAGGGTCACATTGGAGAGCAGGGTGAGTTAGTTGTCAAAATCAGCTGTTAATTTTTAATTTTTCTAATTGTTGTTGTTGCTTTTTTCGTTTGACGTTTGTAGCTTCTACAGCTTTGTTGTTGCAAAATTGCTCATTTGAGCAGCCATCTTAATATGAGCATACCTTGTAATTGTTTCATGGTTTGGACTCACTGCATTTATCATTTGAATAAAGTTTTCAACGAACAGAAGAAAGAGAAAAATAAAACCAACAAGTGTTTCAAGTATGGAATTTCGAACGGAATTCACCGAATTATACTGAAATTTTCCTAAAGAATTATAAAAATATTTTTAGTTATTAAAAATTAAAAATATTCGGCCAAAATATTCGGCTATTAAGGCCGAAGCCGACAGTTAAAAAATTGGCCGATTATGCCGAATACCGAAGCCGAAGCCGAATATTCGGTCGGACACTACTTATGATACAGTTTATGAACCGATTAAACAACGTTGCTTTAAAGCAACGCTAACATTAAAAAATTTCAAAAATCAACGTATTGAGCTTTTGACTTAAAATTTCGAGGATAAAAATATGTAATTCCTGATTCCTAGGGATCAAATGAGAATCATAGGGAAAATAAGAAATTCCTGAAAAAACAAAAACATCGAAATCGACCCACAGAACCACACCCCGGCGAGTAATGGGTTATAAACATTGTACATTTTCTAAATTTCTAAAAGCAATTATGTTCATTACGTATAAAACTAATTTGCTCTAATATACTGGAAATCAAAATGAGGGTTCCGACAGTCCTATATTTTTCTATATAATGTTGCTAGAAAAAGAGGGTTCCTGGTTACAAGAGTGTCATTACATCGGTGCAAGACAATGGGCATTTAATAATTTGATATATCGTTTAAATCCTTAATGATTCGTAAATTGAGAAATTTAAAAATGTAGATTTCTAATAAGATTTGTATTAATAATAAAAATGGTTTTGTTGAACTATCAAATTTCAATTACTTTTACCTAAAATAAAACATTCTAAATACTTTCAGCATATATTAAAAAAAGTATTGAATACATAAATAAAATTTTGTGATCAACTAATAAAACGTTTGTTTTTTAACTAAACCAAAGCTCAGGGGTGGTTTAAAGGGCGTTCTTTCGTACCATTTTGGCAATTTTATTATTTAAATACTTTGTACGAAATGTTGGTATTATGTTTAGATCTATTTAAATTATGGATATATGGCAGAACTCTTAGATTTATTTTGAGATTTATTTCTCTTACATTGATCAAAAAGTTCCCGAAATTTATTCAGGAAATTAAAAATACAAGACTATACTTCAAAATCGATATTGTCCCCTTCAAAGTACTCCTTATCGACTGTAACGCTCTTATGCCAGCGCTTAATCCAATCCTCGGAACATTTTTTATATTCGGTTTGCAGAATGGCCATCACATCCATCTTCGATTTTTCCATGATCTCATCTTGGGTGCTGAAACCAGAGAACGCAAATAAACGAAACGATATCCGAACCGATCTCTCAGGGGGTGATACAAAAAAGTTATTTTTCATTCGTTTCGCTTGTGAGGGCGAACGAAACACGAAACTTTTCAGTGGAAGAGAGAACTAACGTAATTTTTATAATTTTTGCTAAGGTGTCAGTATAGAAAACGAAACCAAATCAAACGTTTCATTAATGATCACTGGTATGCAAAAGGCATCGAACTCAAACTTTGTGAAAAGAGTCAGCATGCGAATGATGCTTGTCTCTTCTATCGTGTTGATTTTTAATTTTGCTTTTGACCTGTTTGTCAATAGCGTTGTCATCAATCAGTGGTTGATATTTGTGAACGTAGAAAAAAAAATTTATTTGAACAATCTATCAGTGAAAATCGGTTCTATACTTTTGTCCTCTTTATTTTCGTTTGCTTTGTTTTCTGTTTTACTCTGATATTCTAAGCCAAAAATTCATCAAGTTCTCAAACTTTGTTCGCAAAATTGTTGATACGAACCCTGCAAAAAATGCAAACTGCGCAAAAAATGCTAACTGCGCAAAATAATGCGAGGTAGAGAATTCCTTTGTTGTTATCCGACGATCGTTTAATGAATCGTTGTTCCGGTTTCATTTGTGTCTCTTCGTCCATGATACAATTACAAGGTAGGCTCATATTGGAGAGCAGGGTGCGCTAGTTGTCAAAATCAGCTGTTAATTTTTAGTTTTTCTAATTGCTGTTGTTGCTTTTGTCGTTTGACGTTTGTAGCTCCTATAGCTTTGTTGCAAAATTTCTCTACTGAGCAGCCATCTTGAAATGAGCTTACCTTATAATTGTATCATGTCTTCGTCGCTCAATCATTTCGTTTTGTTTATGGTTTCGCTAGTTACAGCAAACGAAAAACCAAACAGACGCTCAATCGTTCTTTTATTGTTTGAATTTGTTTCGTTCGTTTGAAAGATCGGAACGTAACAAAATAGAACGATTCGTTTTTGTTTGTTTGCGTTTTCTGGCTGAAACTCGTTCCGCAGAGTGGTTTGAGTTAACTTGAGTTGACCGAATAGGATAAAGTCGCAAGGAGCCAAATCAGGTGAATTCGGTGGTTCTTGAATGGTATTCTTTTCGTTTTTAGCAAAATATTCACGGATAACGATGACATTGTGCAACGGTGTGTTATCGTGGTGCAAGATCCACGAGTTGTTTGCCCACAAATCCGGTCTTTTTTGACGAATTGCTTCACGCAAACGTCTCATAACGACCAAATAACACTCCTTGTTGACTGTGACCTTGTAGAAGGAATTCATGATACACAACATCCTTATAATCCACGAAAACTAAGCATCGCCTTCTTTTTCGACTGAAAACGAAGAGGTATTTTCGGTCGCGGCTCATTCGGTGCACGCCATTTACTCGTTTGATGTCTGGATTGCGTGTCATACTCATAAATCCAAGTCTCGTCTCCAGTAATGATCCATTTGATGAAAGTTGGGTCGGATTCGGCCTTGGAAATCATGTCTTTTGGGTCGTCAACGCGGTCCCTTTTTTGCATGAAATTCAGGTTTTTTTGCAGCGACACATCTGAGGCCCAAATCATTAACCAAAATGTCTCGAACGGATCCAAAAGCAATGCCCAACTCCTCTGCCATCTCTCTTATGGTCAACTTGCGGTCTACGGTCATCCATTCTTTGATTTTGTTGATGTTTTCGTCGGTTTATGATGTCGATGGCCTGTCACTGCATTCATCATCGTTCACGGCTACTTCTGAAACGTTCGTGCCACTGACAAACGGCTGTTTTCTTGAGAGTATCGTTGCCAAAATACTTTTCTAACATTTGCAATGTCGTCGCACCATTGAAATTGTTTTTAACGCAAAATTTAATACAAACTCGTTGTTGCGATTTCAATTCCATTTTAAATATTCTACAAAATCGAAAACACGCACAATCACAGATGTACTCAATACGGCGTCACTTTTACAAATGTCAAGCTATACCGCCTAAAAAAAAAGATAACTCAAATCGGGTGCCTGAGAGCGCCACACGGTGGTGGTTCCGGTCATGGTAAAATTATACAAGGCAGCATTGACAACTGCATATTTTCTCTTCTACAAGAAAACATCTCCTGTCAAAAACAGCTGTTTGGGAAAATACATCTGCAGCAGCTGAGGTTGTTTTTTTCACTTCAAAGTTTTCAACATTGTTTGTGTTTTCAATGGCCGATTGATTATGGGCGCTCTCTTTTTGAGTATATTTTTTGACAGGAGATGGTTTCTTAAGCAACCATCATCCACAAGCAAGCATCAATGCTACCTTGTATTATAGCGCGTTTACATATACAGATTAAATCGAGATTATGCCCTTTGAGGAGATTAACTCGCTAATCTTGTTGATTTTGACGAGATTAGCCATACACAAGTTAATCTCTTAGGAATCTCTGTTTGCAACACTGTGAACAGCGATAATTCCTTAAAAAATGCAACACTGTAAAGAAGTAATAAAATTATGGCCCTATTAGGCACGACAACTCAACTTAAGTTGACGTGACTTAAGACACCTCAACTGAACTTTTTTGCCATATTACATATAACATACATTTTCAGTTGAGCTGTGGTGTAAAATTGCTTTTTCTATTGGAGCATGATTACACCGAAATTTTGACACTTTCATTGAAATGAATCAGCTGTTCGCATTAATTTCAATTTTTGTGTATATGTATTTTGTTGACGTTTGAATGTAATGACAGCAGTCCGAGTTCTATCCTCGCATATGACGATGAATAAAATGTTCTCGCTTTGTTTGTATGTATTGCTGTGTTCTCCTTGGACTAACACATAAAATAACTTTTTTAACTTTTTATTGAAGCGCTTTTTGAACGATTTTTTAGCTGCACTTAAGAAGAATTTTAATATGAATTTGGTTTACTTAAAAAGCGCTCCAGATGTGTGAAACGCAATGGCACCCAGCGGTAATCAAAGCCCTTCATTAGCATTAAACAAGCGCTTCTGCAATGTCTTACCGCTCTGCTATTTCCTTGCTTGACTACTTGTGAACAAAATGTATACAAAAATATGAGCTCCACAACTCTGAACTCTGAAAAGAGTATCCTCAAAATAAACGCATAAAATGCGCTATTTCTAGGAGCGCTTTTTATTTTCCCACTGGGTAATACTATAATATATACACGATATGGATAATAATATATGCATTTTACTTACGTATTTTTATCCATTTTCATTCAGTTAACAAAAAACAATAAACAAATAAAAAGTTCGTATTAAAAAGGCGTTATACAACTAGCTCAAAACAGATGTAAGTTTTTGACAGTCCTTACACTCGACACAGAGTTGCATTGTTAAACATAGGCCCCTATCATGATATAATTATACAGGTAGCATTGACAAGTATAGATTTTCTCAGCAACAAGGCAACGACCATCTGTCAAAAACAGTTGTTCGTGCAACAAGAATTAAACGAATGTAAAAATAAATAAATTCCGCAAAATATGTGCGTTAAATACACAATTATAATAATGAAAGTTGTGAAAAAATTATGTGTGATATGTGTTTAACGTTTTCCAGCCGTGGTGTTTTAATAATAATTGGAAACTTCTTTAATTTCGTCCATATGCATCTGCAGCTGCTGAGGTTGCTACATTTGAACGTTTTCAACATTTTTTCTTATGTTTGCACTTAATAACACAAAGTTCACAAGTTATCTTCGTTGTAGTAATAATAATTCACTATTGATTAAATAAAATAGGCAATATTTTGTAAGAAAATGTTTGGTTATTTGCAAGCGCTGGAACATAAACAATGGCGAAAACATAAGAAATAATTGAACGCTCTCTTTCTAGACATTTTTTTTGACAAATGGTCGTTGCCCAAGCAACTGTCAATACTACCTTATATTATTATACCATGGGCCCCTATTAGGTACGACAACTCAACTTAAGTTGCCATGACTCAAAGAACTAAGAGATAAGGAAGCGGTGAAGTTGAACAGAAATTAAGTATTTTACAAATACAATGAAGTTAATGCAAATACATAAACATTCAAACAGGGCCGCATTAGGTTATATCGTAAATAAAGGCGAAAACTTTTTGGTGTTCAGACGTATTTTTATTATTTAATTTTTATTGTATTTGAAATCATAGGTATTTTACAAAAAATGCCAAAAATACGGGAAAAATTTTTTCCCGGCAGGACACTTAAAAAAATCTTGCAAAATACGGCACGTCCCGTGAAATACGGCACATATGGTACGACTAGTCGTTCGGCTCATTAGCATATTTTCGGGTGCAAAAATTGTGTACCGGGTAACCTAGTATTTAATATAGGATATCACTGTCATATATAAATTTTTGACCGAAGAAATAAGTCATATATTAACTTCTATTTTTAACCGAAAAATAAACATATTTTAACTGGTATTTTTGACCGAATAAATAAAAGTAAATAATAAAAAAAAACAAAACAAAAAAATCGGTAAAAATAACCATTATTTATTGACTTTTTTGAAGAAATTTATAACAATTACGGTCCCTGATTAAATTGCAAATAATTGTCTGGTGAAGGAAAATGGCTGCAACAAAAAATACATAAATAAATGGCTGAGGGTAAATACATAAAACAAAACAAAGCAACGAAATGCCAAAGTTAATCTCTTTAGCCCTACATCACTAACCTTAGGGTGGAATCCACCCATTCACTGTTTTTATGCAAGATTTCTAATGAAATAATCATTCTTAATGTTTTGTTTTGCATATAACAAATTAAATCTTTTAATAAAACACATTTTAAAATGGTAAATAATCTTGAATTTATTTAAAACCACACTTTTCTTAGGTTTAAACATTAAAGTATATCCTTACAGCTGAGAGTTTATTATGTGGGTGGAAAACACCCAGAGGTAGTTGTGCCGCAACTCAGCAATAGGTTAGTGATCCAGTGTTAAAGCAGTGTAAATAGTTGAGATTACAGTAGGAGATTAGGCTAACCTTCCTTCTCTTCATCCTCATATGTAAACGTACTATAAAAGACGTGAAAAATTGGCGATTACCTTGTGGATTACGCCATGTTGTGGATAACAATGTTCGTTGGCTCTTTTTGGAGAGAAATACTGAGCTGGTTGTCAAAATCATCTGCTCAACGTTACGGCAGAACAAAGAGACAGGCTTATATATGGTTGAATAAACCAACTCATATAAAATCGAAATGTAAACAAAGTTAAACAGTCGAGCTGTCTTGTTGTTTTAATTAAAAATTGTTAAAAATGGTTACTTTTCGTGTTTTATTAATATTAAAGTTATATAAAATTGCTTCAAATCAAACATCATTGAAAATCAAATAAAAAAACTATTAACTGTTGAAAATTCATTATAATGAAATACAATAAATAAATAAATAACTTAGCAACAGTGGTAAGTAGTAAGTTTCATTTACATCTATTATTATACTATAGTTCCGTGGTTGAATTAATAAGGTTGTCTCGGGACTGGTCGTACTCTCTTCTCAGTAGCCACAATTGTCAAAATCAATGAAAAGCAACAACTTCATCGGATGTTATCAATTATCGCTTTCAGATTTGTATGAGCTGTCAACTTCAATTTGACATTTATGGGAACTAGCTCTCCCCCTTGCGACAACCTTATTAATTCAATCATATCTTGTTTTTTTTAAGTTTTTCTAATTGTTGTTGTTACTTTTGGCGTTTGACGTTTGTAGCTTCTACAACTTTGTTGCAAAACTTCACATTTGAGTAGCTTATAAAATGAGCTTACCTCGAGCTATTATACTACATAGCTTTCTCATAGCTTTGAAATTTTAGATGAGTTGTCAACTTCGTTTTGACATTCGCGGCAGTACGCTCTCACCTGTCACAAATTTTGACAGTTTCACATTGAAAGCAACAACAAAACGATTAGATTGCTTGATTGGCAATGCTACCTTGTAATTATTATACCATGTGTGGCACCTACAGCTTTATTGTTGTAAAATTCTACATTTGAGTAGCCATTTTAAAATTAACCTACCTAGACGTGCAAACACTTCGTTTTAATAGACTTGTTCTTTATTAGTTGCAAATATCAAACTAGCTTTAATACTTTTTATATGATTTAGTAGTGAACCCGGCTAACTTCGTCCCGCCCAAAATTGATTTTTTTATTTTTATATATATAGTAAATAGATTTGCGGTGAAAACAGACTTGGCAACATTTATGTCAATAATTACCGCCACTTGAACCCACAGCACCTACAGAACATTCACTTTCAAAATATGTACAGCTAAGGAAATATGCACAACATAGCATTCACCATCAAAATATGTACAACTAAGAAATTAAAACCACCACGCGCATTTTTGGTAAAATTACCGACAGTAACCATACAAACTAATTTAGCCCAAATTTTAGTCTAACACGACTAAAACCGTCTGAAATATAGTACCTTTATTGATTTGGGGGTGGTAAAAATGGGTGTAGCAACATTATTTCCTTAATGCTTTGCTTTTTGTATACATAAAATCACCCACTTACGGAAGTTTTTTGAGTTTAAGCAGCCTATATTCTATTTCGGGGTCAGGAGAATCTTTATACCAAATTTCATCAATATCAGCCCAACCTTTTAGCAAAAAACGTATTATTGCATAAAACTCGACAAAGTCGCCACTTATCGGGTCCAAAACTATCTTATATCTCAGCTGAAACCAACCAACATTAGTGTCCGACCGAATATTCGGCTTCGGTATTCGGCATATTCAGCCGATTTTTTAACTTTCGGCTACGGCTTCGGCTTCGGCCTAAACAGCCAAATATTTTGGCCGAATATTTTTACTTTGTAATTACTAAAAATATTTTTATAATTTTTTAGGAAAATTTCAGTATAATTCGATGAATTCCGTTCGAAATTCCATACTTGAAACACTTGTTGGTTTTGTTTTTCTCTTTCTTCTGTTTTTCCATAAGTTGGTTTACGCTCGTTGAAAACTTTATTCGAATGATAAATGCAGTGAGCCCGACCTATTACTAAGTTTCCATGGCGAGTTAACTCGGGGTTTACTCGGGGTTAACTCGCTATGGAAACGCGAGTTGAGTTGAGTTTCGTTAAATCCACGAAACTCCACGAAACTTGTAAGATTTAACTGGGTTCTATCTGTCAAAGTGAATGCTGCCATTTAATATCTATTTCGCTAGTAAAACAATAACAAAAATGCAAATGAAATTGACAAGTTCGACTCAACTCGATGCTGTGCATGGAAACACTATCGAGTTAGCGACGCCATTTTCTTAACTCGACGAAAACCCTAACCCCGAGTTAACTCGCCATGGAAACATAGTATATGATACAATTACAAGGTAAGCTCATTTTAAGATGGCTGCTCAAATGAGCAATTTTGCAACAACAAAGCTGCAGAAGCTACATACGTCAAACGAAAAAAGTAACAACAATTAGAAAAACTAAAAATTAACAGCTGATTTTGACAACTAGCTCACCCTGCTCTCCAATGTGACCCTACCTTGTAATCATGTATCATGGTCCGACCGACATGGGTTGATAAGATCGTACATGTTGAACGAACTGGCAGAAAACTCAAACATTTTTTATTTTTACCCGACCGTCTCATTTGCTTTCGATTGAACATTCACGATATCAAAAAAAACCGAGTTACGCTAGAAATTTTCTGCGAGATTTCAGTCAGTATTGAATTTCTGTAGCTTTTCTCGACTAGATTGAATATCGATTTAAGTATCTTCTATGTCACCCTGATGTTACTAAATCAATTACAGAAATGTAGTTCAGGAAAATGATATGAAAGAAATTTAATCACTATTATATTTAGTCGTAAAAGCTACAGAAATCAGGCAGGAAAACTAATGCGTTTAACTCGAACTTAGGCTCCTATTAGGTACGACAACTCAACTTAAGTTGACGTGACTTAAGACACCTCAACTGAACTTTTTTGCCATATTACGCATAACATACATTTTCAGTTGAGCTGTGGTGTAAAATTGTTTTTTCTATTGGAGCATGATTACACCGAAATTTTGAAAAAAATGTATATAAAAATATGAGCTCCACAACTCTGAACTCTGAAAAGCTCATCCTCAAAGTAAACGCATAAAATGCGCTATTTCTAGGAGCGCTTTTTATTTTCCCGCTGGGTAATAAAATAATATATACATGATATGGATAATAATATATGCATATACATAACAAATGCATTTATACTTTATTTTACTTACGGATTTTTATGCATTTTCACTTAATTAACAAAAAACAATAAACAAATAAAAAGTTCGTATGAAAAAGACGTTATACAACTAGCTCAAAGCAGATGAAAGTTTTTGACAGTCTTTACACTCGACACGGAGTTGCATTGTTAAACCTAATACCACAAAAAATACATACACATCTCTGAGATACATACTTGTCAGACGATAGACACGTATGTACCTCAAATGTGTAATAGACAATACAAATTTACAAATTACACACTCAACTTAAGTTGAGTTGTGGTACCTAATAGGGGCCTTAATATTCGTCGTTTATTTTGTTTTACTGAAATAACGAAAGTCCGTACTAAATTTTATAATTTTTTGTACTTGAAAATTTTATTAATATTCGGCTTCGGATTCGGTATTCGGCCGAATACTTCCACTTGGCCAAACATTCGGCTTCGGTTTGGGCCAAAATTTTACATTCGGTCGGACGCTAATACATTCACAAAGTTTCTGAAATCGGTTGCGGAGATTGTTCATAGAAAAGTACTAAACACGGGATTAAAAAATGAGTGGTGGGCGTTAATAATATTTTTGTAGAATATCGTGCCACTGCGTCTGAAATCAGCAGCTCGGATGATCTTCTCCATCATTAGCTTGAAAAAGTCGCACGATAAGGAATCACCTTGTCTGAAACCTCGTTTGGTCTTAGCTGTGCTGCTGGTGTTGCTCAGTGTCATTCTGCAAAGACGGATGAGCTTTGTAGGAATACCAAATTTAGACATGGTGGAGTAAAGATGATTCCTTATTGGACTGTCGAAGGCGGCTTTGTAATCGACAAAAAGATGGTGTGTGTCGATTTATTTTTCTAGGGTCTTCTCCAAGATTTGTCGTAGCGTAAATATCTGGTCTATGGTGGATTTGCCAGGTCTAAAGCCACACTGATAAGGTCCAATTAGCTAGTTTACGATGGGCTTCAGTCTTTCACATAATACGCTCGACAGGACCTTATATGCGATATTGAGAAGGCTTATCCCACGGTAGTTGGCGCAAATTGTGGGATCGCCTTTCTTGTGGATTCGGCAGAGCACACTGAGGTTCCAATCGTTTGGAATGCATTCTTCCGACCATATTCTGCATAGAAGCCCATGAATGCATTTAAGTAGAGCTTCGCCTCCATTCTTGAAGAGCTCAGCAGGTAAGCCATCGGCTCCTGCGGCTTTGTTGTTTTTAAACCGAGCAATAGCTTTGAAGACTTCACTATGGTCGGGCAGCGGAACTTCAACGCTGTCGTCCACAATTGGGGTTTCCGGTATATCATCTCTATTGGCGGGATTGTTGTCGTCGTCACCATTCAAAAGCCTAGAGAAGTGCTCCCTCCACATCATCAGTGTACTCTGGATATCTGTCACTAGATTCCCATTTTCATCCTTGCAAGAAGAGGCCCCGGTCTTGAAACCATCGGCCAGGCGATATTTATTCGAAAAATTTTCGGACCTCATTCCTGTCACCATGCATCTCAATTTTCTAGCACTCACGCATTTCCGCTTCCCTTTTCTTTCGCCTGAAAATGCGTCTCTCTTATATCCTCTTCTCTTTGTATCGCTCTTAAGCAGCACGCGTTACAACCGACTGCAGGGTGGCTTTGTAGGCTTTTTCTGCAGTGGCGTCGTGACACTCCTGGTCGTGCCACTGGTTTCGGCGAGGGCGGTGATAGCCAATCACCTCTTCGGCAGCCGTAAGCATAGAGTGGGAAATGTGGTTCCACTGCACGCATATATCGTCGATTGGAGGAGTGCTTTCTTGAAGCAGGAGTGAGAGTCGAGTAGCGAAGTCTTCGGCTGTTTGTTTTGATTGCAGCTTTTCGACGTCTAGCTTTCTATGTGCTGGATTGCGCGCATTCTTGGTTGCGCACAGGCATGTATGGATCTTGGCTGCGACAATATAATGATCCGAGTCTATATTGGCACCACGGATCGTGCGTACATCTAAAACACTGGAAGAGTACCTTCCGTCAATCAAAACGTGATCAATTCGGTTGCGCGTCTTTTGATCAGGAGACAGCCAAGTTGCTTTATGAATATTGACATGCTTGAATCTAGTGCTACTAACGACCATGTTTCGCGCTGCGGCAAAGTCAATCAGCCTCATTCCGTCGTGGAGGCTGAACTTTCTGACTGTCGGACCAAAGATATTTTCTTTTCCCACCTTGGCGTTGCACGATTCACCAAGCAGGATTTTTATGTCGTTGCGGGGGCTGCGCTCATAGGCCTCTTCAAGGCGCTCGTAGAAGCTGTCTTTGGTCTCATCGTCCTTATCTTCTGTCGGAGCGTGCGCACAAATCAGGCTTATGTTAAAGAATCTTGCCTTGAAACGGATTATGGTAAGTCGTTCGTTGATAGGTGTGAGTCGCAGGACATGATGCCGTAGTCTCTTGCCAACCACGAATCCGCATCCAAATTCGTGCTTCTCCGCATGGCCGCTGTAGTAGATATCACAGGATGCTTGCCGTAAGCAACCCTGTTCCTTCCATCGCATTTCTTGGATTGCAGTGATATCAGCTTTGTATCTTTCTAAGATATCTATCAGTTGGATAGAGGCACCATCCCAATTAAGGGTTCGGACGTTCCAAGTGCATATCCGTAAATCATTGTCAGTTTTTCGTTTGTGGTAGTCGTCATCAGATATGGGGATCATTTTTATCTTATTTCTTTTTCGTTTCATTGAAATTGTTTTTTTACGTGGTGGGCTTCAAACCCAACGCATAACCCTTTAAAGGCAGGGAGCCCGCCGCTCAGATTAGCCGTCAAACTAACGTTTGCCAGTTTGCCGTTTCTAGAGGACACCACGCAGAGGTTTGAGTCAACTTGAGACGAGTTCGACATGGATAATGCTAACCTCACCAGGTTGAGGCAGTCAGACACGTTGCCATGTGAAGATCTCCCCCTGACCCTCACGCATTGCCTTGTGAGGATCATCCTCCCCTGGTGGGCGTAGGAAGATGAAAAATACTTTACGACCTATTCTCATACCTACCAAATATACAAAAAAAAATAATTCAAATCGGTTGAGCCGTTTCGGAGGAGTTCGAACACAAACACCGTGACACGAGCTTTTTATATATTAGAAGATTTTACTGAAAATAAATTCAGTTCAATTTTACTGAAAATAAAAAGAAAAATAAATGTTCGTTAAAAAGTCTCACAATCGGAAGTCCTTAGTTATTGTATCATTGATGCCTTGTGCTATTCGGAAACTTTTCACTCGGATGATGAAATTTTGATAGTCTGAATGAGAATAGTTAGCACTTGTGAGATGAATGATTCTCAAAAATTCAAGTAGCCCCAGGGGCTAGTATAAATTTTTACAATCGGAAAGAGAATTTTTGACACAAGCAAACGTGAAAAAAAAAACACTTGTGAGTTCGTGAGTCGTAAAGAAGTTCAATATTATGTGCTTCCGATAGCATAGCAACCAGAAGTGAAAATATGTGCGTAAAATACTGTTAATTTTTCGTATACATTACATTAGAAAATGAAATTAAATTCTTGCGCTAATACACTACCGAAATCTAAAACGTCAAAATTCCTAGTTGTCAAAATTCCATCGTTCGACAGGCAAAAATTGTAGTCAACTCAGTAAATTCCTTCATACCTCGAGTGAAAACTCTCCGAATAGCACACGGCCTAAGTACCGATTTTATTTTTTGTTAGAAGACGTCAAATAACTTAATGGCCTTATATTTATGATTGAATCATGATGACACCATGGTTATTTACACTGTGCATCTAATTTTTAATTTCAACATGGCAAGTCTGTTATGTATGACTGCTCATTTTATTTAAATTTTAAAAGTCAAACTCAGCTGTTTCCGCTGAATATGTTTTGTTTACATCTTCACCACAGCCTATAAAATACAATATATTATTTATTTCTATGATAAAATAAAATTGCCATGGAAAAATTAATTAATAATAGAAATAATACGAAACAATATATTTGCATACATTGTGGAAATTTAGTGTGTACATTGTTTAAAAAATTTAGTAATACCGTGAAAACGGTGCAATGCGTAAGTAAAGGAAACTATGTTCCAATACGAAATAAAAAGGTATTTTGCAGGAAAAATGCCAAAAAATTGCCGACAAATATATCGAGTTTGAGGCCATTATAATCTTGGTGGATTCAATGTTACTCTCTGAACAAGCTTTTCGGCATATGCTGTATAATAGCGACTTTAAGGTACCAAAAAGTTATTTGAGATAGTCTGAAATCAAATAATACGAAATTTTGCATTTGTCATAGCTCCATTGGAAATTGTCACTCGTACTGCTGTTACTGGAGTCGTTTGCTTTGTGGCGCAGGAAACGTCATGATATAGTGGGTGTGGCGCAGAACGATCTGGTCCATGAGAAAGGTTTTTATCTGTGCTGCATGCAGAATATTGCAGGTAAGACAAACTTTTTATATATATTAAATTCTTAGCAAGTTGTTATTTTCAGATTATGCCATCATTGCATTACTGCTCCTATTTTCATCCCTACTACAACGTAGAGTACCTGAGGCTGTCTCAAAAATACCTGGCTATTGTCACATTCTCATAAAGGCAATTACAATTGCAAATTTCTCAAAATTCTTTTTGCTTCCCATTATGGTGTGGCGCGAAAATACCACCGAATTAGGCACAGCAGTACATCACTTATTGGTGATGGGTCATCATCTGTTCTCATTGATTTTCATCTTTGCTGGTAAATTGACGGATGCCATATTTTATTAGGTGTTACTTACAATTTTATCTTTCCATTTAGTAGTAAGCCGCCAATCCAAACTAAATGCAGCATTAACAGTTTTACCTGCATTTGTTTTAAAACAGTATTTGAAAACTCAAATTTCTGTTGCCATGGAGAATTTTTAAAAATTTGTTGTTAGTTTAATAAATTTTTTATTACATGATCTATGTTCTTTAAATAACGCTTAATCGAATTGTTTAGTTTGCATATCAATGTTATATATAGATAATTCCTTATACATATGTATGTATGAGTTTATTCTTTTTTCAAATATTATATTTATGCAAAATTTTTATAGTTAGCTTGGTAATTCCTAATTTGGAACTCTTTATTTGACATCACAAGTAAAACATAAAAGGTTATAACTATTCACTTTATATACCAATGCGAATACCAATGTCTAATGTTAAATAATTTATTGATATCGTTAATCTTAGTTTAATTGGTGTTTAATTTTTGTCAAATAAATCTTAAAAAAAGCGTGTAAAAAGAATCTTCCTTCTCGAAACAATCGAGGTGAAACAATTATTATCGGATGAGATAATAATTTTGAGTCGATAATTAGTCAATTATAAGTCCAAAAATTATTTCCCGGCTATTGAATCCTGTAATTATCTCAACTACCTTAATTTATTACAAATACGAAAAGTTTATATAAAAACTATATAAAAAAGTAAAGAGAAACAATTTAATAAAATTTTGTATGTATAAGCATACTCAGTAATAAAAAAATTTTATAAGAATTATAGAATGGCATGGATAGTTGGTATTAACTTTACTCTAAATATATAAACTAAAAATTTCCGGTTCGGGCTATTTATAACTTAACCTTATGAACTTATAAAAATCAGATTAAAAACATTGGCCAGGTTTCGAGTATAAACTTGAATACAGAAATTCTAGTAGCGCAGAAGATTTATAATAACTGATTTATAATAACTTCAGATAACTGAAGCGTTATAATCACAACTATCATATGGAGCGCATTTAGCAACACACTTAATTTTTTTATCACACTATATGCATCCTTATAGACATATATAATCCTACAAAATCCAATCAGAAGTTTAAACGCTTAATAAAATGTTTGGGAAGTTCATAAAAAGATCGATAGAAAAATTCAAGAGTTAAATAGCTTAATATCTCTCGCTTATATTTCATTGAATATAAATTTTCTTTATGACTAAAATTCTGTTGCTTAAATTCTAACAAATATATTTACTACGCATAGAAAGAAAGAAAACGAAGCGTCACATAAACGCATAAAGTGGTGTCAGCGTCCAAAAAACGACGATTAGACGCTAGTCTAGTGACAAAGAACTTGGCTAATGAAGTATGTTCACCTCCAAAAACTTTACACAGTGTTTATATAAAGTTGCGGGAAATTATTTCTTATGGTTTTTGTATTGACATATTCTCAATTGGACTTGTTTTATATATTGTTTTTTTTTTTTTTTTTAAGTTATAATCTGTTATTTAATAGTTAAAATAGATTTTTATGATTTGCGTTTGGATTACGATGTCATATTCCATGATGATGACGACGAACATGACGAGCAGTCATCGCTTTCTGGTGTTGAATCTATTGATTTCGGACCCCAAATCCTCACTGTAGCATCATCGCTGGCTGATGCCAAGAGGGACGGATAGATAGGATTCCATGACACACAATTCACAGTTTTGGTGTGCCCCGACAACTTTGCCAGTGGTTCCTCGCGTTTAATATGCCATATGCACACTTTACTATCCTCGCTGCCACTAGCCACGAAGCTCTCATTGATGCCACCAAAACAGGAGTGTATGGCAAAGTTACTCTGGCGTATACCTTGAAAGCGACGTATAAGGCACTTGTCTTCGATGTCCCAGAGATGCAAGCCTTGATTGGATATATTGAGCAGTGCCAGACGATCGGCAGAATTGACTGTAAAAGTCATAATAGGATGTGGTTCACGTAGAACATCGAAATCATTTCGTGGATTGTCAAAGTTATAGCTGAAAATTTAGAAAACATTTTAACCATTTGCTAAAACAAAATTAGGTTCTACCAAACTTACCCTCGAATACGATAATGATTATCGGCAGCTAGTACAGTTTTATTGTCAGCACGGAATGCAACGCTATTTACGCGCACACCTTCCCACGAATCAAGTATGGTTCCATTTAAATCGCACAAATAGAACTGACCTTTTTGGCCACCGCACACAAAGCGAGAGCCATCTCGATTAAAAGCGCCACAAGATAAACTATCTTCCATAGAGTGTGACATTTTTACCACCAATTTGCCATCATCTACATTCCACACATTTATTTCTGGAGTGTCTTCTGGACCACCAATCAAGAGTAATTTCGAGTCGGGACTCCAGCTTAAAAATGAAACACTCATGGGAGTCTGACCGTCAAGTATACGACGATTCTTAAGTGTCAGCTTAAATGGATCGACATCCCAAATTATGACGGTAGCATCTTTGCTGCCAGTAGCCAATTTTAGTCCATCGGGCGAGAACTTACATATCCAAACCTCATCACAGTGATCGGTAAGAGTTTGTATTGTTTGTATGGGAAAACCTTCGGTGGCGCAGCAGTGATCGGCCAGTAGTGAGACATTTTGTAAATTTGTTTCCCATGCCATATCGTGACACGGACAACGTTGCGTTTGTAGCTCTACAGCCTGTTGCAGCAGAGCACGTAGGCGTCGTGGTGGCAGCATAACAGTTGGCGGTAGAAAAGCCTGAAGACGTTCCATAACAAGTGCACGCGTTAGAATACCTTTACCCTCCCATTTGGCACGCTGATAGAGATCGCGGTTATTCGAACACATCATGTATGAAGAGAGCTGATGAACACGTGATATATTATGTTGCAGCGGTGTTAGTTCGTTACGTAACACATGCAGAGCATCTAGCGGACATCCGTCGTCCAAATGTTCTAAATATTTTTGTTCAAGTATGATGAATTTCATTATGGTCGATGCTTTGCCATTATCGATGAGCGGTTCCAATTCCTTCAAAAGAAAACAAAACAAACACAAACAGTTAGAATCTAAGTGGGTTTGGCCTTGTGAACGCTATTTAAAATCTCGTAACAATGTCTAAATCTCGTTTTTTTTTTTGTTATTAATAAAGTATTAATACTCGGTGAATTTAAAATGGTGAACAAAATTTAAATTTATTTGTATAAATTAAAGTTTTGTGGTAATTTTTCTTATGTATTAACCATGCTATTGGTGTTGTTTTTGTTGTTATTGATTTATTTAAAAAAGGATTTAATATGGATTCGGTGAAAAGTAAATTTTAGTAGTTCAAGTATCGCTTCTTATCTTTTATTCGACGCATAAAAAAGAAACCTTTGACTAGAAATTGTAACAAAATGTATCCCCAACATGGTTGCTCTGAATTGAATTTAAAATGTAATCTTTAGTATAGTACAATCTCTTTAACGAGATTTTTAAATTTTGGAGCCTTTTCAAAAGGGGGGCCTTCCAACGCTAACGCTAATTTGTAGCGATAGCTTGTTTAATTGTCAAAATGTTCTCATGTTCAAACGTTTTGTATTAAGCATACCGAAATCATGATACAATTATACAAGGAAGGAGTGACAACTGGCTATTTTCTCACCAGTAGGTCTGTTTCCGTACGCACACTGTGTAACTTGTGGGACACTATTTTCTGTTTCCGTACTTTCTGTGCTTAAAATGGGAGAAGAAGAACAAGCATAAAATCGCTCTCTCGAGCACACAAAGTGCACAGACATGGTAGAATTATAAGGTAGGGCCGACTCGGAGAAGAATGGAGTGGAAAGCAGCGAAAAAGGGGGCTAGTTGTCAAAATCAGCTGTTCATATCGAGTTTCTTTATGTTCATGTTTCGCAGTTGATTTTAGGTTAAACTTTTTACAACCTTTTTTTCAAATTTAACACTTCCGCGGCATTTTATAGATTTATTTACGTTTTTACAATATTTCCACCTAAATTAACACAAACTTAACACACGTGTCCGTACTGTTTACAAATTGAAAACATGATATTTCTTTTTTCATTTGACATTTCCACCAACTTCGTCATTTTGACAACTACCCAACCTTTTCACTATCCACTCTTCGTTGACGCGTGAGGGCACTGAGCGACTCGGCCCTACCTTATAATTCTACCATGGTGTAAAGTACGGAAACAGACCTAGTGTCTTGCACCGACTGTCATTTGTCTGTATATTTTGTTTTCTAAAGGGTGATTTTTTTGAGGTTATGATTTTCATGCATTAGTATTTGACAGATCACGTGGGATTTCAGACATGGTGTCAAAGAGAAAGATGCTCAGTATGCTTTGACATTTCATGATGAATAGACTTACTAACGAGCAACGCTTGCAAATCATTGAATTTTATTACCAAAATCAGTGTTCGGTTCGAAATGTGTTTTATCGACAAATTTTGTTCAGCGATGAGGCTCATTTCTGGTTGAATGGCTACGTAAATAAGCAAAATTGCCGCATTTGGAGTGAAGAGCAACCAGAAGCCGTTCAAGAACTGGCCATGCATCCCGAAAAATGCACTGTTTGGTGTGGTTTGTACGCTGGTGGAATCATTGGACCGTATTTTTCCAAAGATGCTGTTGGACGCAACGTTACGGTGAATGGTGATCGCTATCGTTCGATGCTAACAAACTTTTTGTTGCCAAAAATGGAAGAACTGAACTTGGTTGACATGTGGTTTCAACAAGATGGCGCTACATGCCACACATCTCGCGATTCTATGGCCATTTTGAGGGAAAACTTCGGAGAACAATTAATCTCAAGAAATGGACCGGTAAGTTGGCCACCAAGATCATGCGATTTGACGCCTTTAGACTATTTTTTGTGGGGCTACGTCAAGTCTAAAGTCTACAGAAATAAGCCAGCAACTATTCCAGCTTTGGAAGACAACATTTCCGAAGAAATTGGGGCTATTCCGGCCGAAATGCTCGAAAAAGTTGCCCAAAATTGGACTTTCCGAATGGACCACCTAAGACGCAGCCGCGGTCAACATTTAAATGAAATTATCTTCAAAAAGTAAATGTCATGGACCAATCTAACGTTTCAAATAAAGAACCGATGAGATTTTGCAAATTTTATGCGTTTTTTTTTAAAAAAAAGTTATCAGGCACTTAAAAAATCACTCTTTACTTTCTTTTCTTCTTTTTTCGTTCTCTAATTTATACTATTTTTGACAGTTGGTGCAAGACGAAAAAACTGTCACTCATACCTTGTATAATTGTATCATGACCGAAATAAGCAACGCGCTAACGCCAAACAATCTGATTTTCCAATTTTGACAGAGCATTAAGAACAAACTGTCAACAAGCGACATAAAAAAATAAAACGAAATCGTTTCTTTTCAAATACAACACTGACTGAAAGCAGTTTTCTTGTTGAGTTTTTTTTAGAATTTTTGAAATTTAAATAGGATTTGGACGCTTCAACTGCGGTTTCAATTGCGACATTTTAAAGCGCTAAATAACACAACACCTCCAAATTAGATGTAACTGTAAGAATTTTTGTCAAGACAAAAAATTATTTTCATTCTGATGAAGTAATTGACACCCTAGCACCCTAGTCCGTGAAGAATATATTTGTTTTTTCTTCAATCATTAAAAATGTCATTAAATTCTATTATGCAAGAATACAATAAATCAATTAATATTTAAAAATACAAAACTTCAAGGAACACTGCTTCCTTTGTTATCTATAAGAATTATTAAAGCAAACAATACATATTATTAAGATTGCATTTTAATTAATGATCATGTAACAACTTTGAGGAAACGCGAATGTCTTCTCGAAGTAAGCTACAATGTAGCATTACAAAGTTGCGGTAGGTTTTAAGAATATTGAACAAACCAATCACAGAAAATCATGTCTTTGTTACAATTTTTTTTTTAAACCAAAATTATAAAACCATTATTTAGAAGTTTTGTTTTGCGTTAGAAATTTAGTTTTCTAAAGTCCCTTCAAATATGTCTAGAATCTGACACAATAACTCGGTTTTTAATTGATAAGGTAATGATTTGAAATTGAGTTTAATACTCTTTAGTGCAATATTTTATTGTTGTAGGGTCATAATATTATCAATATAATACTAACATATATATTTGAAATAGGTGATGATATACAGATAAAGAAACTGAGATAACAATTTAAAGTAAAGAAGTCTCCGTATTGTGTGCGCACTATAATCAAACTTCCTGTCCAATTAATACAAGCTATAGATATGTAGATGGCAAAATTTGCGAAAATTAATTAGTTTTCTTTTCAAAGTTTAATAATTTGAGTTATTTAACCATTTAATGATCCTTTCCATGAAATGTTATTTGTTACGCAAGTTAATTACGTATTTATTTGAGAATTTTTGAATATTGTGGTCAACGTGCTATATACATATGAAAGTGGTATTTTGAATATTAACATTGTTTTTCATTCCATTGTACATTACAATGAAAAGTTTACTCTCTTCGCAATCAACATTAATACACACAGAAATTTCACACACTGGCTATATTGCTCTCTAATGCGCGTCAAAACAATTTTTAAAAGAAATACTTCAAAGAAAGTTTTTCATATTTAGCTTATGAAAGAAAAATTTCTAAAGTAAATACGCACTAAGATAATAGTCAGGATGGTAGCCACCTTTGTGGTAAAAGAATCTCATTTAATAATGGGAAATTTTGCAGGGAAATTTCAACAGTTTTGTGGTTTTATCTTATGTTAGTGTCCTAGGTTTATCTCATTTTCAATTAATTGGCAAACATTTTCTTTACAGCAATAAACGAGTGGCAAAGAAGAAAATTCCTTTATAGATCTGAACCAAAGCTGTCAAAATCAAATAAAATAGTTGGTGCCATAACATATTTCGGTCATTTAGTACACGGCTCTCAATATTCCAGTATGAGTTCCAATTTGATAAAATGATATTCCAATTATACACATGGTTTAATTAACAAGGTGATAGTTAATTTTTCAATTCTCTCAAAAAAACACTTTTACATTTTCTTTTTCATAATTTGACCGATCTAGCAAAAATATCTCTGATCACACTAAAGTGTTAGTTCTTCTGAGTAGAGAGAAATTCGCGATGACTATGTTGATTTCATTATGGCTTGTTCGGGCATTTTTTAAGTCTAAAATTCGCAAAATACATTTAGGGCCATTTTCTTAGATAATCGTCTATTGAACACGGTTAAACGTTATAATTTTCGTTTTAATAAGGTGGCAACACCGCGTTCGTATGTAGCAAGAGTTCAATTCCCGCTGAAAATAAAAACAAAGGAACATAACAGAGGCTAACTAACTCACCCTTAATATAACAACACAAACAGCTGACTGGATTTGCGCTAGACTACCTGTGTTTGACTCACCTTTAGATCTCCGTCCACCTTGTTCCATTCGCCAGAAAGAACATGTTCCCTGAACTTCGTTGCCGCTGGATGCTCCAAATAGCAACCAGATTCTTGCATTAATGTTTTCGCAGTCTTACCCAATCCTACATCTTGCAAGTACTGACCGATCAATCGTATCATTTCCTGATTAGTTTTGTCCAATTGAAAATTGTGATTCGGGGTGATGGCACTGTTCGGGGCCAACTCATGATTGTTTTGTGCATCCGTCGCAGTGTCGTTGGTATTTGTGGTAAAACCATTATGCTTAGAATCATGACCATTGGTGGACGACGTAGCTGCAGAGTCGCCAGCTGATCCGGGTGCACCACCGCCACCACTGTCATTGGCAGTTGCTGCTGTTGAAGATGTTGAAGAATTCGAGGAAGGATTTAATGAAGAGTTCTGCATTGTATTTTGCTTTTCCTCCTTCTCTTTGTTTGGCAAAGATGCCTCTCGTTCGCTACCGAAATTTTCTGAAGTTGTTGCTGTTTCTGATTGTTGATTATTGCTCAAATTGTGCTGATGTTTTTGTTCTTCTGACTCTTGGTCTTCGTTTTGTTGATTATTTTGTGCTCGCGCCGCTGCTCGTGTTGAAGTTGTTGCTGTTTCTCCTCTGATTGACACCAAAGAACTGACACTGCTGCTAATTTGATAGCTGCTGCTTGCTGTGTAATTACTTGTGCTTGCTGATGTTTCAGTTGATGATGATTCTGCTTCTCCAGTTCCTGCTGCTGAACGTCGTCCTTTTTTGCGCGGCGGCTGGTCCTCAGATGAGGCACCAGTTGCAGCAGCTTTTTTGTTGTTTCTATCAATTTTGAGTCTCTTTGTTTAACACGCAAGCACAAAGAGTTCTTGTTGATGAACGATGTTGCAGCGCTGATGCGTCTTGGTGTTGGTGCAAGTTACACTCTGCGTTTTAAATACTTGCCTTTCTTAACTCTCTGCTGTTATTTTTTATGTCCAGCGCACACACAGTGAAAGTGAGTGGGTGGCTAGAGTTGACCAGATATTGACTTTTTGGCAGGTAGATTGAGGAGCGGGCACGCCTTTGTGTAGTTCGTATTTTACCTACGAATCAGCTGGACAAAATACAATTGTTGATATAATAATGAAAACGAAATAAAGATTTTTTGTAAGACGAATAGAAGTAAAAATAATACGTGGTTTAATAAATTAAAGCTGTGATTTTTTTCATTGTTTCTTAAATTTTTAGTTGGCGTGTGGAAAAAAAATACAGAGAGTGCTATCTTATTTTCAAAAGTTTCTCTTAGCTTTGAGAATATTATCGAAAACTATTCAACTTGCGTATAGAGAGTACATCAAAAATTTAAGTCAAGTGAATATTCTGATTTAAAGTGATATCGCTAAAAATTTTGAATAATGATCTTTTAAATAGGATTTTTAGGAGAACGTCAAGTTCAACATAGAATAGAGCCAACAGAGCAATATATATTTAAAAGGTTAATCAAGCAAATGAGTCTTTCAACACTTCTCAGAATAATAAAAATAGTGCAAAAGAATAGCAAAATTCATATTTAACTGTTTATTTCAATCGTACTTGAAACAGTCCTTCCCCAGGATATTTTTTTGCATCCAGTTATACGAAAACTGAGTGATCTATTATATATTTTTTATATTCGTCTTCAGTAATTACACTTCTTCACCCGCGTTAATTTTTCAGTCAATATTATTGTTTTTTATAAACTGTTCGCTTTTTTTTTGTTGCTATATGCGTTTCCTCTTTAGTTGATGGCCATTTCTAATCGAGCTCGTATTTAAAATGCATACCATATGAGAATTTTTTTTTTTCTGTTTCTCTATTCCTTAATGTCTACGTTTTATTGCTTCGCATCTGCTTCTTTCAATTACAAGTTGAAAATTGTTCTTCCTTTTTTTATGCCAGCACCTCACATAAATTAAATTCACATTTAGCAAGTTTTTACGTGTTTTTGCTAGATTTTTAAATTCATTGCAAAAGTTTATATATTATTTTAGACTATTTCCATGATTCTTTAGGAATTTTCCACTCAAAATCCTAGAAATTATGTTGAATTTCACTACTAATGATGAAACAGAGAACTTCCAACTAAAAATCCAACTATTTTCCGTTCATTCGATTCGAGTTCGTCGTGTATGTGTGCGTGTACTTGTGTTTTGACGATGTCAGTCGTTTGAAATCGTATTAAAAAAACGCACATACACACTCAACCTTGCATACGTATGCACATAATCAGCAACACAAAACCACGAAGTTAGTGTGTATGTTTTCTTTGTTATATATATTCAGCCATGACGAAAATCGAAAATAAAAATGGATGCGTTGGCTTCATCGTTGTTGGTCAGTCAAGAAGGAAAAACAAGAAGTAAGCAGAAGCAGAGCAGCAAATCAATGAAAATGCAATAGAATAAGGAAATTCATAAAACGTCAGGAAGAATTGTCCGTGTGAGAACGAGAACACGACATGTGTGAAGCAGAAGCAGCTGAATGCATTGGAAGGAAAGAAAATATCACGAAAACACAAACAGCTGATATGTTTTTGTTTATATTGGCTGCGCTTGCTTGAATGCATATTCAGCAGAACTTGCTGAATGTGTCACAGTGCTGCCAAATTTTAAAAATAATTAAAAAACTTGAAAAAAAACTGCGATCGGAGCAGTGCGATCAAAGAACTAAAATATAAGGAAGTGGTGTTGTCTACACATACAGTGTACGTGAACTGTGGCCGATTCGTAAATTGAGCGAGCTAGACAGAGTGTGTTTTTTGACATTTATGAGCATTCGTCATTTATGAGCGTTTGCTTGTAAACAGCCTTCTCAGTAAAAAAAAAATTTTCGCGCCAATTCGATGCGACCACAGTTGTCAAAACGCAAACACTGCTTCAGGGGCGCATTATTTTTTCACTCTTTAATGCACTTCTGGGGCGCATTTGTCTTCAGCAAAGTTTATGATACATTATTGTTATTTTTGATTGTTTTTAGATTTCCGCATATTGTGGATCTCAAATTATATTATATATTATATTATATTATATTACATTATATTATATTATATTATATTATTATTTCCCAATAAAATATCGGTAACGCACCATATTATATGCCTCAAAGGTGGTGTGGAAATACAATAAAAACAAAACTATATCCATCATATTTTATAATAATTTAACTATTTTTATATAATATAATTAAATTAGCACCAAAATCAGTAAATTTAACCCAGAATCTATTGTATATGTGATTCCAATTAGAAACTGTTTGGACCTTCTTTAACGATCTAACCGAATATGGCCCTCAGTAAATGTTTCTGTATTGCAATACAATTTTATTTTAATTTATTAGGTCTTTAATTATCAAACGTTTTATTAATACCGTATAACTCTAAGCACCTGTTTTATATGTTATTCGAATCAGAAACAAATTGAGCCTTCTTCTTCGATGCAACTGAATACGGCCCTTTGTGAATGTTTATGTATTTGTGTCAACCAACACGAATAAGAAAAATACCACACTTTTGGGCAATAACACCACTTCCTTATATCTTAGTTCTTTGAGTGCGATAGGTACGACAACTTAACTTAACGCTGCAGCCACACGTGACAGTAATGGCATGCCAGTTGAAAGTATGTATTAACTTCGAAAATCTTTCGAAATAAGCCAGAAAGTTTGCTGTGGCCACACGTGGTAGTAAAAGTTCATTGCAAAATGTCGTCGTAGGCAAAGGATCTCGCAACAATCAAAGTTCCCGTGTTATGCACTGAACACATTGACGACGGCAACGACATTACGACATCTGTCAAATTTTTTTACATGTATTTCTTATGGAGAGAATTTGGTCTAATGTCGCAATGTCGTGTCGTCGATATAGAACTATTCCTAATTTGACAGCTTGTCGTCGTTGTCGTCGTCAATGTGTTCAGTACAAGTTTCACATCCAGTTTTAGTGTTGCTTTTATATGCCAACAAAGCACCAAACTTAAATGGGAGAAAAATAGGGAACAAATTATGTTGTCAATGTGTTTCACAATATTTTTTAAAAAGAAATTAAGCTTGTTCATATCATATTTTAATTTTAAAGCAATAGCAACTAAATAAATTAAATATATTTTACTACAAGACCTGAAAGAAAAATGCATACTTAAAGTTCGAATATTTTAGGGAAAAAACGCAACACTGTTTTCCTTACTTTTGTCTTTACTGGCTGTGGTTGTCAAAATCCACTGTCTCTGTAAAACTTGTTGCCAGTGGACTGCCAGTACTGGCTGTCGATGTCAAAGTGTGAGTGTATTAGTGAAAAAGTGAGAGTATATTGAGTTTTTCGAACTGTTACTGGCACGTGTGGCTAGGGGGTAAGTTGAGTGTGTAATTTGTAAATTTGTATTGTCTATTACACATTTGAGGTACATACGTGTCTGTCGTCTGACAAGTATCCCAGTGGGCAATTATACTAGGCCTTAACAAAAGAAGGCATACTAAGACTACTACTATTGGCATCTTTATACCTCCTAATATCGCTGTACCAATGAGCATTTCTAGAAGCCCTTCCTATGGATGGGGCTCAAAAATTTTTTATTTCTGTGCAACGCAAAACATAAAAGAAGTGAAACATATCATAAAGTGTTAGCCCAAGGAGAGCACAGCGTTCTCCTATGAAAAACCAAATAAAAACAAAGCGAGAAAATTTTATTTTTTGTCACAAGCGAGCGTTGAACTCGGACCGCTGGCGTTATAGTCAAACGTTTTACCGCTCTGCTATTTCACCGTTTGATAACTTGTGGACAAAATGTATATAAAAATATGAGGTCCACAACTCTGAAATTATTTTTCCGCTGGGCATCTACAGCAATTTGATTAATTGGTATGTAGAGTACATTCGTGTATGCAGAATTTAGCTCTATAGATAAGGCGTTCTTTTTGAAATCTTGAGGTCGCAGGTTCGACGCTCAGCGGTGACAAAGAAGTTTTTTCAGTCATATATATACACTATATATATTTCTCTCATTCTCTCTTCTATCAAACATATCTTTCTTCTCTATCGTATGACGAAATGAATTAAAGTGACCTAAGAAAGTTTCACTTCAAAATAGAAATTGCAAAACAAAAAACAGTTTACTGCATATTTTTTGCACGGCAGTTAACTTGAGAGTGCTTTTATAAGCCCTCATAAAGAAGGTCTTTTAACATGCATTCTCAAAAAAGAGCTTCTGACAGGCCTCTTTAGAGTCGCGAGAGAGGAAGGCCTAGAAAATTTGCTCGTTTCATATAAAAAAGTTAAAGGGCTTGGATATGAGTGCGGAAGGTCTTCAAAATCCATATGAAGGCCTGCAAGTAGCGCTTCGAAGCCCTGCTTTTGCCCACTGGGATGTATCTCAGAGATGTGTATGTATTTTTGTGGTATTATGTTTAACAATGCAACTCTGTGTCGAGTGTAAGGACTGTCAAAAACAGAGATAATGAGATGGGAAACTTCTTTTCTATTGTGAATTCTGTTGATTTTGACAGCTAAGAATGCTTCTTCTCCAATCTTTTATGCAATCACGTCTGGTGTATGTGAGTTCACCTCATATTTGTCAAAAATAGGTATTACACCCAAAAAAGTCTTCCATATATATAAGAAAATTGTTTTTAGCTGAGCAAGAATATTGTTAATAATAGTCGATAAAGAACTTTTTTTAACATAGAAATGTTAGTTTTGTCAATCTAAATTGTGGAGTTACTTTGTTAACAGAAAAAATATTTTTGATAGAAAAAAATTGAATTTAAAGTGGCCCAAAATACACTGTAGTGCTCAGTCTGCGTGAAACCGGGTTTCTATGGCAAGGGAGGTGAGTCAGCGGAAGTGAAGTGCGTGAAATTTCACTCACCGAAAAAGCTGTAGTGACGATTGACTGACACGCACACATAAGTCAAGTCGTCATGTTTTATGTAGGGGTTCACAAAATATACCACACTAATACAATCAAACACAGTTCATGCCCAGTGAACAAAAGCAGGGCTTCGAAGCGCTACTTGCAGGCCTTCATATGTATTTTGAAGACCTTCCGTACTCATATCCAAGCCCATTAACTTTTTTATATGAAACGAGCAAATTTTCTAGGCCTTCCTCTCTCGCGACTCTAAAGAGGCCTGTCCGAAGCTCTTTTTTGAGAATGCATGTTAAAAGACCTTCTTTATGAGGGCTTATAAAAGCACTCTCAAGTTAACTGCCGTGCAAAAAATATGCAGTAAACTGTTTTTTGTTTTGCAATTTCTATTTTGAAGTGAAACTTTCTTAGGTCACTTTAATTCACTTCGAGAATGAGAGAAATATATATAGTGTATATATATGACTGAAAAAACTTCTTTGTCACCGCTGAGCGTCGAACCTGCGACCTAAAGATTTCAAAAAGAACGCCTTATCTATTGAGCTAAATTCTCCATACAGGAATGTTCTCTACATACCAATTAATCAAATTGCTGTAGATGCCCAGCGGAAAAATAATTTCAGAGTTGTGGACCTCATATTTTTATATACATATTAGCTGCATTCCCGTGGGATTGGATCAGATCAAATCTCAGTGGAACAACTTTAGTTCAACTTTATAACAATTTGGCACCACTGTTTTGAAACAGCTGTTTGATAACAACCCAGCAAGAACAGTCCTGGTAAATTAATTGGGTATTTAACTAATAGTGCTACGAAAATTTTGGGTAGGCTATATGAACGAGTTTCTATAAGTTTCTTAAGGGCGTTGGGAAAAAACTACCCGAAACTCATGTACATGAATAATGCCATCCTTTTCTTACTCATGAAGTGTCAAGTATACTTTCACTTATAGCTGTCTCACCTACTCATGTTAATACTGCCGGTAATTCAACCAAGTATTTAACTAATACACCTAATGTAAATATGAGGTAGGCTTGCCCTTACATTCTTTTAGATGTAACGTGCTAAACAGTTAAATGTTACGAACAAAATATGTAGCACTAACATGCAAAACGGTTAAACGTTAAGAAATAAATGTGTAGGACAACGTACAAAACGGTTAGATTTTACGTAGTAAATATATAGCGCTAACGTACAGTTAAAAAATTATTTAAAATATTTTATTTTAATTTTTATAATTATAGTTCGTTTTATTTCATTTTTAAAAATTCTAATATATCAAAAATTATTATTTTTTAAATAAAAATATAACTATATTATATAATTACAATATAAAGTAAATACTACTGCCTCTTCCGCCTTCTTTCATTTACGATGTTGTGCACATTACAATTAAAGCTATCGTCCTCACTAAGTATCACCAATATAATGAGCGACATGTAGATTGGATGTGAAGTGCTGTCAGGTTCTTGATACAACGTCTGCAGTATGGGAATCTCTAAGTTCTCCAAATCATTTTGCGCCATTATAAAACGATAGAAGTGTTCATTGCGATACAGTAGAAAATACAACAACAGAGCGGTCTGATCTATGGTCACAATGCGGCAGAGCTTCTCAAATTGAAATCGATTTTAAATGTGGAACCCTCAAGCGGTGAGTCCTTGGAGCCGGAACAACCAAAGAGACTTGTGCGATAGGGATTATCTTTCGTTGTGCAGTGGTTGGTGAGAATTAAGATCGACAGAAGACTGATTAGCTAGCGGATAGTGATCATGAAATTGCTGTGAGTTTAGCACCAGTGGCACCACTTGATTTGAGTATATCCTGCTGTTTGCGGAACGTTAAAATCGAGAGCAGAGATTCGACAATGCCAAGGACAAAGGAACCAGCCAAGATAGAGCCAAACATGGTGTGTAGCACCTCAACCATGCGTGATGCAAAGTGCAGCAAAGCAGACATTAAAACATAGGAATGATGGCATTTATTGATAGTTCTACAAAGAAAAATGGAGTTTAAGTTGTAATTCGAAAGCAATAAGCATAAAGTAGCAGCTATTTACCGGAAGATGACGGACTTTTCTGTGGGCAGCTGAGTGAGTAGATGCACGGACAGCAATGTGTTTGCAGCCTCCAGATGCAAGTGATTCATGAACTCCCTAAAAAGTATATGTTGAGATAAATTATTCAGTTAATAGTCACAAAAATGTCTTTCGCTCTATATTCATATTTTACAGGAATCTTAATTTTATTTTTCAAAACAATTTTTGCAACTTACATTTTTCACAGCTGAAAAGAAACTTATTTTGGCGCTAACTTTGACACAACTCAGCCATTTTAATGTTTATATTGTTATATCATTCTAACAAAACTGACAAATGTGAAATAACTGAGAATTTATTAGTTTTTCATGCAAAAATTGTGATTGTGTTGGAGTTTCGGTTCCCTGTAGTATTAAAAGTATACAATTGCTACTACATTCCTAGTTACTTCACTAGTGCATCCTGTCACTAGTTACTTTTTTGACCCTAGGTAATGCATAAAGGGGTCAGTTCACAAACTTAATGCTCACTCTGTGTAGAAAACTGAAAAAAGCAAAGCAGACTTTGGGGCATTTGTATATTGTTTTTATGTTCAATAATTTAAACTTTTTCGTCATTCAGTGCTATCATTCAGTTTTATATGAATTATAAGAAGTGCAAAAAAAAACATTAAAGTGAAGTGAACGGAGATCGTTACAGCGTTCAACATAGATGGGGTGCATGGAAAGAAACGTTTGAAAAGTTTTGAAAATTTCTACAGTGCGCTTTTGGGTAAGAAAACAATAAAAGTACAAATGAACTTATATCACACTGATAAAAATTTATTTGCATTTGCATTTCTATTTAAAGCAAACTAAAAATAATGTTATTTTAATTTAATTTCAGATTCTCTTATAATACAGCTGCAGAAAATCAGCAAGAAAAGAATCGAGCCCAACGTAAATTCCATATTTTTTACAGTTTATTTTTATATTTATATCTTTTAGTTTACTATTGACGTAAATGTTCTTGATTTTAATTTTTTCTTTAATTTTGTTTAATTAAAAAAAAATGAAGTTCAAGTTATGTTAATTTTTATTATAATGTTATATATATTATACTAATTATGTATTATAATATAATATTATGTTTGAAGCATTTAAATAAAAAACAAGAAACGTAAATGGTTGTTTTTTTTATAAAAAAAATTAACTAGGGAGCTAGCTAGTTCTTTTGCACTAGTGAAGGAATTAACTCTAAAAGGACTATGTAGTTGCTTTTGTACACTAGTGAAGTAGTTGACCCTTAAGCACTATAGAAGTAGTAAATACTTTAGCACTAGTAAAGCGACTGGAGAATAATAGTATAAAGAAGTAGCAATTCACCCCTTCCTATGACATGTCCATATAAAATTCGCCAGTTGAACGCATGAAAAGTAGATGGAAGTGGAACTAGTGGTGGTACCCTACGCACTAGTGAATTCGCTAGTACAGCACTAGTTCCGTTTACTGTAGGGTTAGGCATGTCTTGCAGGAAATAGAAATCAATACAAAACAGCATACTTTAGATTTGCCAACTATGTTCGTTTTTAACAAAAAATACATTAAACTTGGCAGCATTTTCAGATCAGAAATAGAGCCAGGAAAAGAGCTGGTTCTAAATTTTATTTTTGCTTTGTGAATAAAATAGAGCCGCGCTCTAGATCAACGACCACGGGAATGCAGCTATTGTTCACAAATTATCAAACGGTGAAATAGCAGAGCGGTAAAACGTTTGACTATAACGCCAGCGGTCCGAGTTCAATGCTCGCATGTGACAAAAAATAAAATTTTCTCGCTTTGTTTTTATTTGTTTTTTCATAGGAGAGCGCTGTGCTCTCCTTGGGCTAACACTTTATGATATGTTTCACTTTTTTTATGTTTTGCGTTGCACAGAAATACAAAATTTTTGAGCCCCATCCATAGGAAGGGCTTCTAGAAGTGCTCATTGGTACAGCGATATTAGGAGGTATAAAGATGCCAATAGTAGTAGTCTTATGGCTTCATTTTGTATTTCTATCCGATCAATCGTTTCGTTCACAACAGTGTTCGTTCATGTTTTGGAATTTGTAAATCGAACATAAGCAAACAACGAAAACAGCTTATCAGCTAGCGAATGATGCCGTAGTACAGTTACATATTTGCAATATGTATTTCTAACGATCACTGAAACACCGAACTCAAACGTCAAAATCAAACGAATGCTTTCATGTTATCGTTGTGATGTATTCGTTGAGAAAATTTTATTTTAAAATAGATATTTTAACAAAAAAATACGTCTATATGATAAAACTTATTTATATATTAACATATAAGTGCAATTTAAGTACTAAACATTAATTAATTCAAAATTGAATACAATAGTTATTACTTAAATTGAATATTATTATTTAATATTAAATTGAATGAATTAAATATTAAAAAACAAGCAATATTTTTCAGCGCTTGTGAGGCAGCTAGAGGCCAATTCAAACTTTTTTTTATTTTTCTTCCAATTAAATTTTGGGCAGATCTAAACAGAAAAAAAAAATTTCAGAAAAGAATAGCAACATCCAAGCAAAAGGCGGTGATTTTTTCGGTTAACTACAAGTAATAAATAGAAGCAGGCCATGATTCATTCTGCTTATGTCGAAGGCAGCACAATTGTAGCCAATAGAACAACCTGCAAACACAGTTTACACCACAACCTACAATTTACCTACAACACAGACAAGAACCAAAGCATTGCCAACAACACGAAAAGTACAAAAAATGCATGAAATCTTAAAAGAAAATACAGAAAACTTCCCTAATGTTTGATATGGCAGTGCCACGTTTGATACTGCTTGTGTATAACAGTTTGAGTGTAAGTAGCAAACATAACTTGTCAAATGAGCTAACGATAAGCTGTGTTCGAAATACATATCTCAACTTCAATCCAACTTCGTTCGCATAGTCATCGTTCGTTGAAGTCTTCGTTAGAAATACATAATGAAGCAATTAGTATGCCTTCTTTTGTTAAAGCCTAGTATAATTGCCCACTGCGTGTACACGAAATAAAACTGCCCAGCTAGAACACTAACCGTCAACTGACGCCCAGCGCTGATAGAAAAATTTCAGTTTTTTTGTCAGTACGGTCAGTCGGTGCGTGGATATTGTTGTTGCGGTGGGCCAAAGAACTAAGAGATAAGGAAGCGGTGAAGTTGAACAGAAATGAAGTATTTTACAAATACAATGAAGTTAATGCAAATACATAAACATTTAAACAGGGCCGCATTAGGTTATATCGTAAATAAAGGCGAAAACTTTTTGGTGTTCAGACGTATTTTCAGACGTATGAAATCATGGGTATTTTACAAAAAATGCCAAAAATACGGGACAAATTTTTTCCCGGCAGGACACTTAAGAAAATCTTGCAAAATACGGCACGTCCCGTGAAATACGGCACATATGGTACGACTAGTCGTTCGGCTCATTAGCATATTTTCGGGTGCTAAATTGTGTACCGGGTAAGCTAGTATTTAATATAGGATATCACTGTCATATATGAATTTTTGACCGAAAAAATAAGTCATATATTAACTTCTATTTTTAACCGAAAAATAAACATATTTAACTGGTATTTTTGACCGAATAAATAAAAGTATATATATATATATAACTGGCCATTTCAGCCCTTGAAAGGACTTTGACCTAGCTTCTTATGATCAATTGTGTTGTGCGTGTTATTAAGTTTGTACACAATTGACCGAGAAATGGACCTACAGGCTTAACGCCGACTCCGAACGGCGATGAACGGAATGTTCTTATTCTCAAGAAGCTTTACATGGCATTTTGATTACTCTCTGAGGTTTGCCATTGTCTGCAGAGAGGTGGCGGCCGTACAGAAAAATTATTTTAATTCAAATAATTTTCTGTCGCTGCTGGGGTTCGAACCTGGGTCTCCAGGTTCTTTGACATAGCGGCCACGCACTTTAACTAACTACGCCACGGACGCCACAATAAAAGTAAATAATAAAAAAAAAATAAAACAAAAAAAATCGGTAAAAATAACCATTATTTATTGACTTTCTTGAAGAAATTTATAACAGTTACGGTCCCTGATTAAAACTTATCTTCAATCAAAAAAAAAAAAATTAGGGCCCTATGTTTGCCACCCTAAGGAATAAATGCGCTCATGAAGCTGAACTTTTGTTTTGACAGAAGCTCTTGCACATGACTCATGCACACAAATGGCGGGAACCAACAAACTATAAAGCAAGATTACCTGTGAAACTAAACCTCTTTATTATGTGTTTTTTGTGAACTTTCACAACTTTTCACGGTACAACGCATGCTTATTTAATTTTTTATTTTATTTATGTTCGTTTTAAAACAATTTATAGCGATGACAATCACTAATTATTTAATATTTAAATGTTTTTTCACCACTCATTTTCTTTGTTTTGATGTGCAAGAGCTTATGTCAAAAAATCATGCTCTATCTCGCTTGAAAAATTCTTCAACACACGCATAGAATGTGTGAGTAGAACACCACTTCCTTATATTTTATTTCTATGCGGTGGGCCAAAACTGACACTTTTTTCCTATCCGTGTGATCTGGCATCTCTGTCTGGCACCCATCTAACTTTAAGTTTCCTTGTTTTGCAAACGTCTCTTGTTGGGAAAGTATTATGTGAATGTGTTAGTTGATACCAAAATTCGTGTGGTTGTATTTGAGATTTGTCAGTCCCAAAGAACTAAGAAATATTTTAGTTCTTTGGTCAGTCCTGTCTTGCTGGGTGGTTTCACGCAGACTGACCAGTGCAGTGTGTTTTTGAATGATTGACTGCTCACGCAGACTGAGCACTACAGTGTATTTTGGGCTAGTGAAATGATTGGCGTTCAATTCGCTATTTCACCACCTGGACCCCAGTCACACGATCATCGTTTGATCGCGGTCAAATTTTTTTGTCGTTGCTTTCAATGCGAAACTGTCAAAAAACACTAAGGGCCGTTTTCTCAATGTCCGATTAAGCACTTACCAGAACTTTAACAAGTGGTTAACAAAAAATCGTTTTCTCAATGTTCGGTTAATTCTTATCTGTCGGTTAAGTATCTGTCTGTACTTCAACAAGAAAACATCTCCTGTCAAAAATAGCTGCTTGTGAAAATGCATCTGCAGCTGCTGAGGTTGCTGCTTTTTTCACTTTATCGTTTTCAACATTGTTTGTGTTTTCAGCCTGTCTGATTGTGAGCGCTCTATTTTTGAGTATATTTTTTGACAGGAGATGGTTTCCCAAGTAACTGTCAATGTTACCTTGTAATTATTATACCATGGCTGTTCATTAAAAAATTAACATGTTGAACGCCCCTAGTAAGCTAGTTGTTGAAATCAACTAGTAATTTTTAGTTTTTCTAATGGTGTTTTCTTTTCTCGGCAAAAAGTTGTGCCCTCTGAGAGTGCAGAATATTTTACATTTTGACCTGAACTCAAAAAATGTTGGCCTGTTCTTAGTCGAGAAAAGATCAGAAAAAATGCAACATTTTTTCAATGGTGTACTGTTGGCTGTGCTGTTGCTTACTTTTGAGCATGGTATAATAATACAATACGCGACAACTCACACGAGATTGCTTGATTGGCAATCGATGAACTTTTCTTACTCTCTTTCACATTCTGATTGTTGGTAGCTCACACAACACGCCAATCATAATATTACATTTCTTTGAAAATTTTATTTCGTAACCTAGCAACACTATTCAGATTACTGATTGCTGACATGTACAGCAATCTCAAAATGAACAAATTTGGATCTCAAAATGAACAAATTTGGATTGCTGCAATCTGTGTTCATCCGCTCTGGCTCTCAGAGCTTTTTACAGTTTCACATTGAAAGCAACAACAAAACGACTAGATTGTTTGATTGGCAATCACCGTGTGAATTGGGGATAATAGATTATGACATTACTTCAAAAAACAGACTTCAAATCAGGGTTGCTTTCTAGCTTTTCAGAGTTTTTCGCTGAAAACCACACAAAAAGATGCATTCCTTTGACAGTTTTTCTATGGCGAAAAACTTAATATCATGCAGCTTTTCAGCTGAAAAGCCATTATTGTAGAAAAAGCGACTTTTCGGCTTTAGTGTGAACATAATATAACGCTCTATTTTCCATTGAAAGCTACAACAAAAACATTTTAACGCTGTTCAAACGATCACTGTGGGACCTCAGCCAAACAGACCTTTTGTTAATTACATCATACGCTAAATCATAGTATAATAATACAAGGTAGCATTGACAGTTGCTTGGGAAAACATCTCCTGTCAAATAATATACTCAAAAAGAGAGCGCTCAGAATCGGCCATTGAAAATACAAACAATGCTGAAAACGTTGAAGTGAAAAAAACAACAACCTCAGCTGCTGCAGACGCATTTTCACAAACAGCAGTTTTTGACAGGAGATGTTTTCTTGCAGAAGAGAAAATAAGCAGTTGTCAATGCTATCTTGTAAAGGGTGTCCCAACAAGAACGCAATTTTTAAATGTGGCAACACTGGAGGTGTCATTGTTTGACATTTGAACAATTGTTAGGTCTGTTCCCGTACTTTTTGGGCTAAAAATGGTTAAAGTGTCAAAAACGTGAGAGTAATGAAAAATCTCTCAAAAATATTGAAAAACACAAAAAAGTACGGGAACGCTTTTTAGAATAAAATTGTGTAAACTGTAAAATAAAATCGTTTGTTTGATGTGGAGCATTGGCAGTGCAGACGACATGCTAAAGATTTTAAACAATATAAAAATTAATTCTCAAATAAACATTTATATATAGTTTTTACACAATTTACCATGTTTTTGGTTTCCATTCCAACAGTTTTTTATTTATTTCAAAGAACTTTTATTGTTTTGCAATTTCTTTGCTAACATGTAAACATATGATTTTAAGCAGTTTGACACTTTTACCATTTTTGCCAGAAGAAATTTCTCGGACTTAAACTTGCAGCTTTTGGCAGGGAGGGGAAATTGTTTACTCTCTCGATTGCACTCTCTTTTACCATTTTTTCGAGTACGGGAACGCTTCTCGGACTAAAACCTGTAAAAATGGTAAATTGGACTAAAACTTTAGAGTACGGGAACAGACCTGTTACTGTTTGCTAGTAGAAGGTACGAGGTTAGTAAAAATGGAGCGCTACACGAATGAACAACGCGTTCTCATTGTGAAATTGTTTTTCCAAAATGGTGAAAGTTTTGCGGCTACAGTTCGCAAATTGCGATCAATTTGGGGTCACAATAATGCTCCAAAAGAGTCAACTGTAAGGAGATTAATGGATAAATTTTAAGAAACTGGGTCTGTTAGTGATGTAAAGACAACAACGCGCCTTCGACCAGGTCGCTCGACCGAAAATGTCGCAGCTGTACGTGATGATGTCGCTCAAACTCCATCCACCTCAATTCGACACCGAGCTCAACAAATTGGTGTCTCCAAATCCACTATGCAGCGAATTTTGACGAAAGATTTGCATCTTCATGCATACAAAGTTCAATTGACTCAGGAACTGAAGCCAGCTGACCATGGACAGCGAAGGGAGTTCGTTAATTGGGTATTGGAGAGACAACATGAAAATGCTGATTTTGCCGCTAAAATCATCTTCACTGAAGCGGCCCATTTCCATCTTGATGGCTTCGTCAATAGGCAGAATTGTCGCATTTGGGGTGAGGAAAATCCTCGAGTGATTCACGAGAAGCAAATGCATCCTCAACGTGTCACTGTGTGGTGTGGTTTTTGGGCTGGAGGAATCATTGGACCTTTTTTTTATGAAAATGAGGCAGGTCAAGCGCAAACGGTCAATGGTGTTCGGTATCGTGAAATGATAAACAGTTTTTTCTTGCCTAGAATTGAAGAAATGAATGTGGAGGGCATGTGGTTCCAACAAGACGGCGCCACATGTCATACAGCCAGAGAAACAATTCAATTGCTGCATCAGTCATTTCTCGGTTTGCGTTCTTGTTGGGACACCCTTTATTATTATATAGGGTGTTTTTTTTAGAGGTATAGAACTTCGAATTGAAATAAAACACAAGAAAATCGTTTTAATGTCCATCAATTTGGCTTTATTGGAAGGATAATTTTATGCCATTAATGTTTAAATATGATTTTGGGCATGTGGCCACCGCGGCTGGCTCGAATAAAGTCAATTCTACAGGTCCAATTTTCAACCACTTTTTCGAGCATATGGGGCCGTATGTCGGCAATAACGCCACGAATCTTGGCCTCCAAGTCCCCTAAAGTTTCTAGTTTGTTGGCGTAGATGAGCGACTTCACATATCCCCATAGAAAATAATCCAATGGTGTCAAATCACACGATCTTGGTGGCCAATTGACAGGTCCATTCCGCGAAATTATGCGCTCATCGAATGTTTCCTTCAATAAACCGATTGTGACGTGCGCTGTGTGGCATGTAGCGCCGTCTTGTTGGAACCACAACTCATCCACATTCATGCCATCCAATTCGGAAACACAATAGTCGGTTATCATGGCTCTATACCGGTTTCCATTAACGGTAACTGACTCTCCAGCATTATTTCGGAAGAAGTATGGCCCAATGACTCCACCAGCCCATAGAGCACACCAAACAGTCAGTTTTTGTGGATGTAATGGCGTCTCAAGGATCTCATGTGGATTCTCTTCACTCCAAATGCGGCAATTTTGCTTGTTGACGTAGCCATTCAACCAAAAATGAGCCTCATCACTGAACAAAATTTTGCGATGTAAACTTCGCGAACTGAACCATTATTTTCGAAATAAATTTGCACGATTTGCAAGCGTTGTTCTTTTGTCAACCTGTTCATGATGAAATGGCCAAAGAACTAAGAGATAAGAAAGCGGTGAAGTTGAACAGAAATGAAGTATTTTACAAATACAATGAAGTTAATGCAAACACATAAACATTTAAACAGGGCCGCATTAGGTTATATCGTAAATAAAGGCGAAAACTTTTTGGTGTTCAGACGTATTTTCAGACGTATGAAATCATGGGTATTTTACAAAAAATGCCAAAAATACGGGACAAATTTTTTCCCGGCAGGACACTTAAGAAAATCTTGCAAAATACGGCACGTCCCGTGAAATACGGCACATATGGTACGACTAGTCGTTCGGCTCATTAGCATATTTTCGGGTGCAAAAATTGTGTACCGGGTAAGCTAGTATTTAATATAGGATATCACTGTCATATATGAATTTTTGACCGAAAAAATAAGTCATATATTAACTTCTATTTTTAACCGAAAAATAAACATATTTAACTGGTATTTTTGACCGAATAAATAAAAGTATATATATATAAATAACTGGCCATTTCAGCCCTTGACCTAGCTTCTTATGATCAATTGTGTTGTGCGTGTTATTAAGTTTGTTCACAATTGATCGAGAAAGGGACCTACATGTTTAACGCCGACTTCGAACGGCGATGAACGTAATGTTCTTATTCTCAAGAAGCTTTACATGGCATTTGATTACTCTCTGAGGTTTGCCATTGTCTGCAGAGAGGTGGCGGCCGTACAGAAAAATTATTTTAATTCAAATCATTTTCTGTCGCTGCTGGGGTTCGAACCTGGGTCTCCAGGTTCTTTGACATAGCGGCCACGCACTTTAACTAACTACGCCACGGACGCCACAATAAAAGTAAATAATAAAAAAAAAATAAAACAAAAAAAATCGGTAAAAATAACCATTATTTATTGACTTTCTTGAAGAAATTTATAACAGTTACGGTCCCTGATTAAAACTTATCTTCAATCAAAAAAAAAAAAATTAGGGCCCTATGTTTGCCACCCTAAGGAATAAATGCGCTCATGAAGCTGAACTTTTGTTTTGACAGAAGCTCTTGCACATGACTCATGCACACAAATGGCGGGAACCAACAAACTATAAAGCAAGATTACCTGTGAAACTAAACCTCTTTATTATGTGTTTTTTGTGAACTTTCACAACTTTTCACGGTACAACGCATGCTTATTTAATTTTTTATTTTATTTATGTTCGTTTTAAAACAATTTATAGCGATGACAATCACTAATTATTTAATATTTAAATGTTTTTTCACCACTCATTTTCTTTGTTTTGATGTGCAAGAGCTTATGTCAAAAAATCATGCTCTATCTCGCTTGAAAAATTCTTCAACACACGCATAGAATGTGTGAGTAGAACACCACTTCCTTATATTTTATTTCTATGGAAATGGCAAACCAAACTGAACATAAATGACATTAGAGTTGCCAGATTTGACCACAAAATGCCAGTTTTATCTCTATTCGAAAAACAAACCCCTAAAAAAACACCCTTTACCATGACGCTAAATTAACTTCCTTATTCTACCGTGCGAGGTGGCAGCACCTGCTGACGCAAGAAGTCAGCTGTAATTAAAAAAAGAAAACCAAACCGAAAATTTTAACTTGCAGAATTATTTTCCACTTGGAATTTTCACTTTTATCAAATTAATCGTAAAATCAAATTTTTTCAAAGCATTCCATAGACCTCGATAAATTAGGAAAAAACGGTTGAATAAGGTCATTTGTTCATACTAAGAGCCATGTCGAACCTTGTCTGGAGCATTAAAAACGGGGAACTTGATCAGGTCCAAGAGTTGCTAGAGGACGTCAATGTAAATGCAGAAATAAACGGTCGATATCCATTGCACTATGCAGCAGACTATGGTCAAAATGAAGTATTGCAGTATTTACTTTCGAAAGGAGCTGAAGTAAATGTGGATGATAAACACGGCATAAGCCCGCTGCTAGCTGCCATTTGGGAAGGACATACTAAGTGTGTGGAATTACTGTTGGCCAAAGGCGCTGACAAAAATGGCAAAACGCCAGAAGGCAAATCTTACTTAGAAGCCGCAGAGAAGGATGAGATCAAGCGTTTATTGTCATAAATGAAAGGTGTTTTCAATACATTCAGTATTTTGTAGGCGTGATCGTTTTTTATGGTCTTTAAATATAAAATAAAAAAGAATAAGCGTACATGTAAGCTCTCGTTTTCCTTTGAAGGGGATGGGACATAAAACAATGACTCATTTACTATTCCCAAAATGGGAAACAAATTAACTGCCTGTATAATCTTGTTTAAATGGACTAAATATTCAGATCCAAGTTTTCTTAAAAAAAAAATTGCTGGCATTCCCATACCTTGGTCTGTGAAAATATACCAGATTAAATTTAATTTCCAAAGTTCGTTCACCAATAAGAACACTATCACCTATTTTAAGCGAAATCTGTAGTCGCCAACATGTTACAACATGGACTCATTTCTTGTTTTCCAGATTTTATTCAAGCAAAAATATAATGCTTATTTTCTGTTATTTATTGTATGTTTTAAAGGTGTGAACAAAATGTTTTCAAATATGAATTTAAGCCGAAAATGCAGTCATAATTTATTTCTTGTCAGCGTCTTCGTTGTTCTTCTTATCTTTGCTTAGTGAGCCGACTGCATCGCGCACAGCTTCAGATTGTGGATCCACGCCAGGTAGATTTTCAAGAACACTCTAATCAAATAAAATAAATTATTACTTGGCTTGCAAACATAACATTTAAATTAAACCTGTAAGAAAGCAGGATCAGCAATCACTTCAGAATAATCCTCATCAACTTCCATTGGAGCAGCCTCATCAGTTTTTGGGCGTTTTGCTTGGTATGTTATTGGTTCATCTATAGTAGGTATCGGCAATAATGGAAAATTTTAATTTAAAAATTAGTTAACTAATTAACTTAGTTTTCTTTTCAACTTACCGGCGTCTTGCATAGACATCTGCATAGCAAAAGCTATCTGTTCCTCTTCAGTCATGTTGGCAAAATCAGGTAAGTTATCTTCCGGCTGTAAAATTTATCATAAAAGCAATTCATTGAAGACATTCGAAATTTTAAATTTTTACAGTTTCTGTGGACATAGCCAATGCTCGTTGGAGCATTGCCTCCTCGGAATTGGGTTCTTCTTCCACTATGGCTGCAGAGCTGGTGGTAATTGCAACCTTCTTTTCACCACCTTCATTAGCGCCGGTGCCAGCTTCGGCTCCACCAGCAGAGTTTGAATCAGCTAATGCTCGACGTTGTTCCTCTTCCTGTCGCTGACGTTGTTCCTCCATGGAAACACGCAAAGCCAAAGCCAATTCAGGATCCTCGTTAGGATCAACACCAAATTCGAAACCTGCACCGCCGAGCCCAGCACCTCCCATACCATCTTCACCTTGTATAATGGGAGAAGATAGCAAAGCATCCGAAAGTCCGGAGCCGCGTGGAACACTAACTAAATGCGATCCGGTGCCATCTTTACCATTCAGCGCATTTATAAAAGCTGTGAGAGTCTCATTGTTGTTGCCATGATCGCCAAAGCTTACAATATCAACATTTACTTTCTCCTTCTTTAAACGTTTGGCCAGCTTTATCAACTCACCCTCCTCATTGTTAATGGGCGAACCAACAAAGACGACGATACGCATTTTATGATTTTTGCCCTGGCGATGTTTGAGCACCAACTAAAAAATATTCAATTACTTTGACATTGATCCTAGAAATTTTAAACAATTCCATACATGAGCAATGCGAATGCCAGTAAGTAGATTTATGTCGCCTTTGGGTTGGACTAAGTGCATTTTTGAAAAAATGCGGCCCACATCGCTAGTCAAGGTCGCTAAAACTTCCACAGTGCTGTGATAATGTAAAGTATATAGAAAAACTTCTACAACATTCGATATGCACTTACTTGGAAATAGTCATCAATCCAACATTATTCTCAGGATTGGAACGTACTTTTGTCAAGCAAACGAGGTTGATGCCATCCTTCTGGACATTAAGACGTGTAGGAAAATAATCTCCATTGCGCTGGTAATCACTGTTATCAAAACTAGGTGAACATAAGTAGAAAAAAAATTATGATCGGAACGACAAACAGATAACTTAAAAAATTTATTTTACGCATGGGTGTTTACCAAATAAGCTAATATCATTATTTAACTCTGATCGAAATAGAAAAATGACAAAATAGCTTGCAATTTTAACACAAAGAAGCCCAATTTGCTGCGTTAGTTAAATTTTTTTTTAGCTTACCAGATCATAGTACTTTCCAGGACCATTTTTAATATTTTTAATAATTTTGCTTGTCACTTTGCCACTGAACAAGAACTTAACAAATAAGTATAACAGACGTCGCTGTGTTTAATAGTAGGTCTGTTTCCGTACTCTACACTGTAAGATTTGTGTAAAATGTGTGCTAGAGAGTAAAAACGAAATGTGAGAATAGTTGAAAAAGTACGGAAACAGCTTCTAGTAAGTTTCAAGCACAAAACAGCTGATTTTGACTGCAGACGGCAGCACAAAATTTAAAACACTTTCACTCAAATTATTAAAAGCTATTTGTAACGCAAAACTTAACAATTACTTAATTTTTATTTATTAATATTTATTTATTGTACGTAAATTTCTTTTTAGGCACACAATTTGTGAATTTATTTATCGCAAAACATAAACAATTATGAAATGTAATTTGACATTTACTTCTTCTTATTGATGCTTATTCTTCTTGATGCTTGTTCTTACTTTACCCGAAGTCTCGAGTTCTAGCACTCTCTGTGCACTTTGTGTGCTCGAGAGAGCGATTATATGCTTGTTCTTCTTCTCCCATTTAAGCACAGAAAGTACGGAAACAGATAATAGTGTCCCACAAGTTACACAGTGTGCGTACTGAAACAGACCTAGTAAAAAAAGCATTCGTTTCTACCCAAGCAAAGCTACACTAAAAAAAAAATTCATACTTCCAGCGTTGCTATTTAGTGAAATTTTTACGGGAAATTGTGAAATTTTTTTGAAAATGCAAAATTTAGATTAATTTTGGTTAAATTTTAAAAAATTGTCTGTATGGCATTTTTCCATTCTACGAGAACGGTAACACCATGGTGCCATTAAGAAGATGATCATGAATTTGAAACTTCCTCAGAAATATTTTACCCACACTTGTCAAAAACAGCTGATGGTGAATTCTCAAAAATAATAGAAATCAGATTAAGCACAAGGTATATTTAACAAGGTAGTGTTAAAAAAATAAAAATAAATAACTGGCCATTTCAGCCCTTGAAAGGACTTTGACCTAGCTTCTTATGATCAATTGTGTTGTGCGTGTTATTAAGTTCGTACACAATTGACCGAGAAATGGACCTACAGGCTTAACGCCGACTCCGAACGGCGATGAACGAAATGTTCTTATTCTCAAGAAGCTTTACATGGCATTTTGATTACTCTCTGAGGTTTGCCATTGTCTGCAGAGAGGTGGCGGCCGTACAGAAAAATTCAAATAATTTTCTGTCGCTGCTGGGATTCGAACCTGGGTTTCCAAAGTTCGTTGACATAGCGGCCACGCACTTTAACCAACTACGCCACGGACGCCACAACAAGGTAGTGTTAGTTGTTGAAATTCTCTCTTGTGGTGGGTACAGCACCTGCCAAAATTACGAATAAAAGCACAGATATCTATTCACTGTTTTTTTTCTTTTTTAAAATCTTGTGTTTGACAGCTGCTGTACAGACCTCTCCGTCACGCGTCTACCATGTTAAATATACCTTGATTGCGCCAATAGAGAGAGGCAGAAAAAGTTGCACCGTTCTGCGCAAGACGTTAGTTCTTTCGTGACGTAGATAGGAAAAGACACATTCTTTGTTTTTCTCACTGATTTTCTGTTCGTGCAAGAAGAGACGAAATATATTGCAAAATAGGAGCGTTGAGAGCAAAGCCTTATGTAGCAACACAAAACACAGCAACAAATGAAAGACAAAAGACAAACATAGTAACAACACAGAAGTTTCGTCCGAACCAAGGAACATTGGTTTTTTACAAAAAGATTTATTCGTTCGCTCTGATCGGCCAACGTTTGATCTTTTTGGGCGAATCCAGTGTTTATTTATGCATAGAGTAGTAGATTTGTTGAAATTGTAGTTAATAACGTAGGAAAAACAAAAAAGAAAGAAAATATATTGAAAACTTAACGCAAAGGAACTTTGTTTTACTTTGTTATTTTATTAGCACTTTATATAATCAAATTATTTATATAATATTCTTTATAGCATGTTCACAGTGAGCTAAAATTAAGTAATTTCGAGCTTTTCTGTAATACTACGTTCACACCTAAGCCAAATGAGCACATTTGAATATCTCATTAAAAAGTGTTCACACTTATAAATCTCATTTTGTTTGACGGTTGTTTTTGTTGTATTTTCATATTTTGTTTTGATAAAATTTTTCTGTGTACAAATTTTTCTTACATTTTGCTTTGAAAGGTATGTTCACAAAGCAGTTTAATATGCTCAGAGCTGTGTTTAACGTGAAAATTTCTCATTTGCTACTCATTTCGTTGAAATGAGTTGTAATGAGTTGGAATATTTCTATGGGAAATGAGCTCATTACGCATCTCATTTGTGTTTTTTGGCCGAAATGAGGAAATTAGCTTAGGTGTGAATGGGCTATAAGCTAATTTCCTCATTTCGGCCAAAAAACACAAATGAGATGCGTAATGAGCTCATTTCCCATAGAAATATTCCAACTCATTACAACTCATTTCAACGAAATGAGTAGCAAATGAGAAATTTTCACGTTAAACACAGCTCTGAGCATATTAAACTGCTTTGTGAACATACCTTTCAAAGCAAAATGTAAGAAAAATTTGTACACAGAAAAATTTTATCAAAACAAAATATGAAAATACAACAAAAACAACCGTCAAACAAAATGAGATTTATAAGTGTGAACACTTTTTAATGAGATATTCAAATGTGCTCATTTGGCTTAGGTGTGAACGTAGTATTAGGTGTGAATGGGCTATTATATAAAATATTATATAAAATTACGAAATATAATAAATTCTTTTTATAAATACTTATATAAATCTTTAATTAAAAGGGATGAAAGTAGTCAGAATTAATCCGATTTAGTACGTTTGCATAAACAAAAATTCAGCGAAGCTGATGTTCGCAAGCATTCAATTTAAGTGTTTCCACTGCACGAACGAACAATATGGCGACTTATCAATGTTCGCAGACTGTGTTCGTGCGGTAGAAACGGTTGGACCGAACGAAGAATTCATCGCTACGATTTGTTCGCGATGAATTCTCCGTTCGTTCGGGCAGTGGAAACGCTCGGTAATCTGGAGAATGTTCGTCGTGATTGAAGACCAGCGATTTCATTTCGGACGTGTTCATACGTTTTCATGCGTTCTATTGCTTGAAAATGTCGCCAATCGCTGATCGCTTTGATTCTGTTCAGGCTCTCATGCAGACTGAGCACTACAGTAACTGCGTTTTTTCATGGGAGATCAGAATCATATCATCGCTTTTACACGCAAAGCAAAAACAGCAAATGATCCAGCAAGTGAGCAAGCCATGGTATAATAATACAAGGTAGCATTGACAGTTGCTTTGGAAACCATCTCCTGTCAAAAACTATACTCAAAAAAAGAGCGCTCACAATCCGTCATTGAAACACAAACAATGTTTAAAACGTTGAAGTGAAAAAAACAACAACCACAGCAGCTGCAGATGCATTTCCACAAAAAGCTGTTTTTGATAGGAGATGTTTTCTTGTAGAAGAGAAAATAAGCGGTTGTCAATGCTACCCTTATTATTATACTATGTGAGCAAACAAGCAAAACAAGGCAGAAAAAGTTGCACCGTTCTGACACTTACTCTGTTTTTCTAACTGATTTTCTGTTCGTACAAGAAGAGACGAAATACAGTGCGTGTTCCGTGTATATAATAGTTCCGTGCGATTTATTTTTTAGTTACAGTTCTGTTTGTTTATGTTATTCTCAGTGAAAAACTCTGATTTTGACAATATGTCGATCATGACGTATGTATACATGCGCATGGCATAATCTTGTATATATTATTTTTGATGTATTAGTGTACACAAAATATTGTTTCATTGTGTTTGTAAACTTGTTAGCGCTGTCTAGCTGGGTTTGCTCTCAATTCTTGCTCTCAACGGTCTCAGGGCGCTCTCTGTTCATAGCTGATAATATGACATGGTATAATAAAACAAGGTAGCATTGACAGTTGCTGGGAAAACCATTGCCTGTCAAAAAAATACTCAAAAAGAGACCGCTCATAATCCGCCATTGAAAGCACAAGCAATGTTGAAAACGTCAGAGTGAAAAAAAACAACAACCTCAGCAGCTGCAGATGCATTTTCACAAAAACCTGTTTTTGACGGGAGATGTTTTCTTGTAGAAGAGAAAATAAGCAGTTGTCAATGCTATCTTGTATTATTATACCATGATCATATGATACAATTATACAGGTAGCATTGATAAGTGTTGATTTTCGCAGCTACAAGGAAACCAGCATCTGTCAAAAACAGTCGTTCGTGCAACAAAAGTGAAACTAATGTGAAAATAAATAAATTCTTCAAAATATGTGGGTTAAATAAATAATTATAATAATGACTAGTAAGAAATGATCTTGTGGCGTCCGTGGCGTAGTTGGTTAAAGTGCCTGGCCGCTATGTTAAAGAACCTGGAAACCCAGGTTCGAACCCCAGCAGCGACAGAAAAATTATTTGAATTAAAATAATTTTTCTGTACGGCCGCCACCTCTCTACAGACAATAGCAAACCTCAGAGAGTAATCAAAATGCCATGTAAAGCTTCTTGAGAACGAGAACATTCCGTTCATTGCCGTTCGGAGTCGGCGTTAAACATGAAGGTCCGGTTCTCGGTCAATTGTGTACAAACTTAATAACACGCACAACACAATTGATCATAAGAAGCTAGGTCAAAGTCCTTTCAAGGGCTGAAATGGCCAGTTATTTATTTATTTTAAGAAATGATCTTCGACTGGGCCGAAGTTAAAATACCCCCACCGCCGAACGAAAGTATATTCAAAATCTTAAGCAACCAATGAAATGTTTGTCTGTAAAAACGTTTTCGTCATAGTTTTAACAGTAAATATTCGTTTTTGTTTTTTGATACACAGAGTACATATTATATATCAAAGTTCATATGCAAAATTGCACGTCGATATATTAATTTTTGTGGAATTACAAGAGAATTTACTGTTTTGATAAAGTCACTTTGTATGTGAGGTAAGCGTGGTTCTCATCCGATTTATTTGGGTTTCATACTAAGAGTGTATATTAAACAGAAAATGTGCAAAATATCAATTCCATATATTAGTTTCGGTGGAATTCTGAGAAAATTTACCGTTTTGATAAAGTCACTTTGTATAAGCGTGAAATAAAGTCACTTTGGTAGGCGTGGTTTTTATCCGATTTGGCTCATTTTCAAACTTGATGTTTATTTTTTAGATACAAGCTTAAATATCGAATTTCGTAATGATAGCTTGAAAATTACGGCTGTAATCGTGATCAGAGACAGACAGACAGACGGACATGGCTAAATCGACACGGGTGGTGATGCTGATCACTAATATATACACTTTTCTATACTTACCACGCCTCCTTATGGGCGTTACAAACGGAGTGACAAAATTAATATACCCCTTTTACGTTTTTTAAACGTGGGAGTATAAAAATTGTGAAAAAATTATGTGTGATATGTGCTTAATGTTTTCCAGTCGTAGTGTTTTAATTTTTTTGAAAATTTATTTGATTTCATCCAAATGCATCTGCAGCTGCTGAGGTTGCTGCACTTTAACGTTTTCAAGATTTTATTTGAAGTGAGGCTTTTTTCGCCTCGTTCTGCGATTTGCTGGAGTGAAATCTGAAAAAAACGACACTTTTCCGACACCATTTTTCTTTGAATTGATATTGTTTTTTGCTTGCGTGTATTGCAACAAGAAAATGTTAAATTAAAAATAATTTCTTTGTCCGTTGCAGAAATTTAACTCAGGCCCCTATTAGGTACGACAACTCAACTTAAGTTGACGTGAGTTAAGACACCTCAACTGAACTTTTTTGCCATATTACGCATAACATACATTTTCAGTTGAGCTGTGGTGTAAAATTGCTGTTTCTATTGGAGCATGATTACACCGAAATTTTGACACTTTCGTTGAAATGAATCAGCTGTTCGCATTAATTTCAATTTTTGTGTATATGTATTTTGTTCACAAGTAATAAAGCAAGGAAATAATAGTATAGAGCAGGAGTGCCCAAAACTTTCTTATGGAAGTGCAAACACTAATACATATACAATCCTGCAACCTTTCGTAAACGAAAGCATACTATGTTAGACAACAACAAAATCTACATAGAAGATCACTGTCACCAAAATGTACCAACAAAGCATACGAAAGTGTTGTTGCTTGCACTTCGGTAAAAGCAACGAAAAAAGATCAAAAACAAAAAAGACAAATTTGTTTGTGTATTTTGTATTGCTTAGTGCGGAGTGCTGTGTGTGTATATTAGAATACACAGCCTATGCCTAAGTGCTTTTACAAAAACAAATGTGCACCAAGTGCATAGGGCTTGGGCACCTCTAAAGACGCTATACAACTAGCTCAAAGCAGATGTAAGTTTTTGACAGTTTTTACACTCGAGACATAGTTGCATTGTTAAACCTAATACCACAAAAAATACATACACATCTCTGAGATACATACTTGTCAGTCGATAGACACATATGTACCTCAAATGTGTAATAGACAATACAAATTTACAAATTACACACTCAACTTAAGTTGAGTTGTCGTACCTAATAGGGGCCTCATTCCCGCCGACTGATAGTTCAACGCTCTAACCATCAAACCAAAAGTCATTCTTTAAAAATATTGCTGATTCATTATTAAGCATTAGCTAGAGCTATGTTGCAGTAGATCACAATAATCTATTTATAGGAATGTGTATTGGCTACATATCCTTCATATCTTACAATAACTATTAGCCAATCCACAATATTCACTAAAAGCCGCTTTACATTGTCCTACTGTGTGTTACGACATGTGAGATAGAAAGTATAACTGAATTTCAGCACACTTTCATTTTTAATTTTTGTATAGAGAAATTAAGTTTTCTCTTTTAGACTATCTCACAGAGTTACATTGCACTTTCATTCAATAAAAATTTAAAATTTGAAAATTCTTAAAATGAATCGGGACATAGCAGCTATTGTAAGGGCCAATTGTGCATTAAAAATAGAAGCAGTCATTATTTTGCTTGCTTTTAAACATTTGATGAAATGTAACTTGCAGTTTGGTGATTTCCAATAAATTAAATTCAAAGAAATCTTATAAAACTCATCTTTGGTCGAATGGAATGTGTGATGAAATTAGAAACAAACCTAAAAATTAAAATGTAGAACCATGGTATATTAATACAAGGTAGCATTGACAGTTGCTTGGGAAATCATATACTGTCAAAAAATATACTCAAAAAGAGAGCGCTCACAATCCGAAAACACAAGCAATGTTGAAAACGTTGAAGTGAAAAAAACAACAACCACAGCAGCTGCTGATGTATTTCCAGAAAAAGCTGTTTTTGACAGTTTATGTTTTCCTGTTGAAGAGAAAATAAGCAGTTGTCAATGCTACCATGTATTATTATACCATGATGTAGAACGAAATGTCAAAAAAATCAAAACAGGTTCGAACACACTTTGCTTTTCGTTGTTTACACCATTCTACATTCTATCACTTGCTTGCACTTAATAACATTAAGTTTACAAATTATCTTCGTTCTAGTAATAATTACTCACTATTAATTGAATAAAAAAGGCAATATTTTGTAAGCAAATGTTTGGTTATTTCCAAGCTCTGAAACATAAACAATGGCGTATAAGCATGGCTTATCATGATGTAATTAATAAGGTGGTAGTGAATTTCTCACCACACACTCAATTTTGCTAAATCTGTCAAAACATTGTGACACAAAGAGAGGACCTGTTGGTAAGTGTTAAATAATTATTTGTTTTGTTTGCTTGCTTGTGGTATTTCTAGCCAAAAAGTAATAAATTAAAATTATAAGTAGTTTCGTCAAATTTTCATCAAAATAATTAAAAAAACAGTGGAAAACTAGAGCTAAAACAGATATCACAAACTATATTTTGCTATGGTTTTGCTTAAAATATGCAATGAGCTGTTTTTGACAGATCCAGAGTTCATTTTTGTGAGAGAGGTTAAAAATTCACTACCACCTTCTTAATTACGTCCTGTGGCTTATAAGCATGGTATAATAATACATGGTAGCATTGACAACTGCTTATTTTCTCTTCAACAGGAAAACATAAACTGTCAAAAACAGCTTTTTGTGGAAATACATCAGCAGCTGCTGTGGTTGTTGTTTTTTTTCACTTCAACGTTTTCAACATTGCTTGTGTTTTCAATGGCGGATTGTGAGCGCTCTCTTTTTGAGTATATTTTTTGACAGTAGATGATTTCCCAAGCAACTGTCAATGCTACCTTGTATTATTATACCATGGCTTATAAGCAATAATTGAATGCTCTCATTCTTGTAATTTTTTTTTTATAGATGCTGGTTTCCCAAGCAACTGTCAATGCTTGTAATTATTATACCATGGCTGATCATAACAGGACTGGAAGAATAGATCCATGGTTGAATAAATAAGGTTGTCTCGTGGCTGATCGTACTCTCTTCTCAGTACCCATAATTGTCAAAATCAATGGAAAGCAACAACAACAACTTCATCGGGTTTTCATGTTATCAATTTTAGTTTTAAGATTTTGTATGAGCTGTCAACTTCGATTTGACATTTATGGGAACTCGCTCTCACCCATGCGACAACCTTATTTATTCAACCATGAATAGATCCAAATATATATAATAATCAAATTTGCAGCACAGCTGGTGTAAAGTGGCATCACTAATATTTAATTTTTGTAGACTTGGCAGTACTTGTGTCATTTCGGTAGAATCGTTTATTACGGAACGTGTGTGAGGAAAATTATTTTTTGACCTAAAATCATTGATTATATATTTTTGAGAAAATGATCCGTGGAAATTTAGCACGTCTCTTGGTTCCATCCATTCGCAATGCTGTTCAAAAGCGTTGTCAATCCGCCGTTGGAGGACCGCCAACGCAAAGAGTTTCGACCACCGTAAGTACTTTTCTTGATTGTTCAGAGGGATTACGTAAATTTTGCATTATAAAATCATTTTAGTTAATTTTGGAAATATTTAATGATTCTGTTTTTAATCAATATAAACGAGGCTTTATTTAATGTCTTCTTGTATATTTTTTAGGAAAAAGTAGTTCTTGGAGGTGGTATGACACTTTCGTTGCTATTCATTCCGGGCTGGGTGGTCTATCATATTCGCGAGTATAAGGGAGAAAAGTAAAAGTCTTTCTGGGACTAATCAATTTATTCATTTAATAATGTAATCATAAAATGTAAATGTGGTGTTGCTATAATAATAAAGAAAACGAAAAGTATACAAACAATGGCTAAAAGGAGTTCTCTAAAGAATATTCAATCCAGGACAATTCATTCAAATCCATTCTTGATCGCTATGAATTATAAAATTACTTTATAATCTTTATAGCTCCCCCCATAATACAATAAAGAATATAATCAAAAGTTTGACTTACTGGAGAGAGGAAGTTGCTATTAAAATATTTTCGGAAATATGTTCCTACCTTTGTGTAAGTTTTATTATGTACAAAACACTAATGATTTTAAATGGTTGGTATATATATATTTATTTCCAGTTGATTAATTTATTACATTATTGTTTTTGTTGCTTTATGCATTCTCACTGAATTATTTAAATATACTTTTTTATTTAACTATATTTTACAATATATAAATTTATTAAATTTTACTTATAAGAATACTTTACAAATAATATAAAACTAGCAGTTGCATAAAATGCTATTAGCATAATTTGACTTCTTCAAACATAATTTGAAGTATATTTTCATAACATATTGTGTTAGCAGTTTTGTTCTTTTTTATGTAGTTTTTTTATTGAAATTGCGTTTGATTTTGTTTAACATTTGTGTTTCTATGATTTTATTAATTTTGTTTTTTTCAGTCTCACACGCACGCTTATCTTATTGCAAAATTTAACACTGTTTTGTATTCATTTTTATTTAAGTAATTTGATATTTATATATATATTTATATATATATTTATATATATATATATATGTATATATTTATTTTTTTTTCTTATACTGATCCATATTATTTCATTAAAAACTCCAATAATTTTAAAAATATACAAGTTGTTTAATTTTGAGCTGATTCTTGTCAGTATTTTTCTTAAAAGCTGCTTCTTTGTTGCTCTTAGAAAAAACAACAATTTACGATAAGATTTAAGATTTAAACATATTTTCATTTATTTCAACAGAAAATTAAATTCATTAATATTATTGAGCTTAACTGTAATCAAATAACATTTGTTTCTGTTAAAAAAAACAGAATTAATCAAATCGCGTACTCTTGCATTCAATACAATGTAGTTTAATCTAATTTTTTAAAAATTTGAAACACGAAAAGCTCATTTAAACTGTCATATTTAGGGTTAGCAATATAAAAACTTAATTACAAAGAAATGAATTATTCGTTAAATTGAATTTCAGTAAATCTATACTGCTTTCAACACATGATTATTTTCATTCATTAAATATACAAAGTTTTAAGCATTTAAAATTTAAATATTTTTTGCATTAATTCTTTTTTGCAAATTTTTTAAATTAAAAACTTAGTTTGTTTTAAGTTTACGAACTACACGTAAAATGGAAATTTTAAATTATATTCCTTCAGGATAAATAGTAAAATTATTAGTAATATTAATTAAATAATCATAAAACTCATCAATCAATCAAGTATTTGTTAAGACATTAATTATAGTACTATGAATATTTTATATTTAATATGTATTTAACAACCACAATTGCTGATGTGTTTGTTGTTACAACTGCTAAACATTTTCAGCTGCATTTCCATGTGCATGTTGATACTTCATGGCAGCCATTGCTGGTAATGTTTCTTGTTGCTCACGTAATTGTCGTCGTCGTTTTTTGCTCCAAAGTTCGTGACAGTCCTGCCATGTAGGCAACTTAGGCGTCGCCATTCTAAAAAAAAATAAATCAAATTATTGCATTCTTTTTCTGAACTTAAAGTAACGAACAAAGAACAGACTGATTTAAAATCAATAAATTCACTTACTCATCAGGATTGACATTTTTAAGCCATGGTGATTTTAATGCATCCTCTGCAGTTATTCGTTTATCCGGGTCTAAATCCAACATTTTATCCAGCAAATCTAACGCAGGTGTTGGCATAAATTCGAAATCTTCACGTAATCGACGTCGGTGCTGTTTCTTCTGTTTGAACTTGTGGAAGAGCGGTAGTTTGATTACGTTCGGCCATACAGCAGGCAATGGAGACCCGCATACTTTTGAAATAGTTTCCAACTGGGCCATTTCTGCATTGGCTTGAAAGAGGGGACGTTTGAGAAAGAGTTCACCCAAAATGCAGCCACATGACCAGACATCAATTGAAGGTCCGTAACGTTCTTCGCCAAGCAAAAGTTCTGGCGGCCGATACCACAGAGTAATAACTTTATTTGTATAAGGACGCTCACGATCCTCTGCATTATAGAGGCGCGCCAAACCCAAATCAGCTAGTTTGACATGTCCTCTGCACGCGTTAAAATAGCATAAGAAAATGTTATCATTAAGTTAACTGTAACACTATACTCACTTATTGTTCATCAGTATATTTGAACATTTAATATCGCGGTGCAAAAAGTTCTTTTTGTGGCAGTAATTTAGACCATCCAACAACTGTTTCATTATGCTAGCATTGTTCTCCTCATTGAAGTCCACCATACCCGACTCTAGTAGTCCCATTAAATCGTGGTCCATATATTCGAACACCAAGTAAAATGAACCTTTGTCTTTGCGGAATTCCAGAGCATCTTGCTTGTCGGTAACAATCTCATGCAAATTTACAATATTTTTGTGATTCAGTTGACGCAGAATTTTTATTTCGCGAACTGCTGTTATGGGAAAACCTTCCTTCTCATGCTCGAGACGAACCTTCTTGAGTGCAACCATTTCATTAGTATGATGATCCCGTGCTTTATAGACCTTAAAGAAAATGTTAGTATTATTTAAGTCAAGGGCATAATTCATAAATGTGATATTTTCATTTGATTTAATACCTGTCCGTAAGTTCCTTCACCAATTTGGGCAATCATCTCGAACACATCAACGCAACGCTCGCCCCAATCACGCACATTATTTCGCGAGTCGCGTCTGTTAAGAATTACTGGACGTTTACGTTTGACTGGTGTTTTTGTGCTATTTGAAATTGTTTCCTTTCCGCCCCCATTGCTACCACTACCACCAAGCGCATCAAAGTCTTCGGGACTATTAATGATTTCGTCACCACTCAGTTCCTCACTGCCAGGCACCATGGGTGGCATAGGCAGGTTGAGTATGCTTTTATTAGCATTGGAACTTGGATGGATGGAAGTGTGTGAAGTTAAGGAGGAAGGGATAACGTTCGCAAATGTTTGTTTTGCTGACGTGTTTCTTGAAACAGGAGTGCTGAATGTTGTATTTGGTGGAGAGCTTACATCTTCAGGTTCAGGCGGACTAGGTGTTGGTTCATTGGCCAGATCAGCGACACTTACACCAGGTGGCATTGGCAATGCAGTAAGGCTCTTCGGTTTAGGGTTTACTTTGGTCTCAGGTTTATTTATTGTTATAGTTGTGGTTGCTTCTATTTCTGTTACTATTACTTCTTCTGTTTGCTTAGCTGTTGCAGCAACAGCTTTGGTTTCATCAGTTATAGTTTCTCCAGCTTTTGGCATGGGAATGTTTGTTATATCTAGCGACGGTTTGGAATTAATACCATTGGGTGCGACTGCAGCAACCTTAACAGGAGCTGCGTCACACACATCAGTAGCAGCAGCCGACGCTTGCACACCCGGTGTTGCACCATCTGTGGAGGAACTATTATCATTTATTACCAGAGCACCATTGCTATTGCTGTTTTCCTCTTGTTTTTCGATTATTTCCTAAGATGCGAGAATAAAAATTATAACTTTAGTAAATCACATTTATATTATTTCGTGCTTACTTGAAGTGCTTTCTTGCGCTTATGGCGGTCTTTCACGAGCTCTGCGAATAAGCTTGTTTCGCTTATTTTCTTACTATATTCAATACGCTTCTGCTTAATGTCACGTGACGTGGGTGAAGATGCCGGCGAATAGGAGCGACTTCTGGAGCTGGTTCTTCCACGGTCCTTGCGATAGCGTGATGAAGACGAAGGCGACCGTGAAGTGTGGTAGCGTGAAGGACGCGGTGAACGACTTCTACTAGAGTATCGATCTCGTTTTGATGAACGTGAGCGTACTGGTGAAGGCGATGATATTACGAATTTATGTTTGTGAGAACGACTGCGACTGTGCGTTGTTACACTAGGACTTCTAAAAATTTTAAAATCAAAATTTGATTTAAAAACTAATTCGAATTCGGTGGCGAGATTTATTATTTATAATGTAATATATTGAATCCCATTCATTTTTTATCCCCTTGAAAAAGTACCCATTTGATAATCAATTGCCTAAATGCAAATACATTTAGAAAGGTTCTTGTTCAAGGTTCTATAAAAATTATGTGCTTAGTCTCGATTAAACTTCAAGCTGTTCTGTACATGAAACTTTTGCGTTACAAACCGATTTCAATTGAATTTAGCCCTCTAACCAGCAAGGTAATGCGATCTAATAAATAGTGCAAGAAAAGAAACAAACATTTTTGTTCTGGTAAATGTTAATATCGGGTACATATGCATCTAACAGTATAGCCGAAAGGTTTATTAACTTTGAAGAAATGCACGCAATAATTTTCTTCACCAAATCAATTAAATAAAAAATTTTAACTTCTATTAGAGGCTCGTTATTTCTGCAGGTTAGCCGTGGCCGAGTGCGTTTAACAGTGTGTGGATCACTCTATGCCAATGCGAGCCCAGGTTTGAGCCCCAGCTGAAACAACAGAGTTGTTTTCAATTGAAATGAATTTTTCTGATCTGCAGACAAAAGCAAACCTCAGAGAGTAAATAATGCCATGTAAAGCATCTTGAAGAGAACATGCACATTAGTCGTTAGGAGTCGCTACAAAAGTTTAATAGCACGCACAACACAATTTGATCGAAAGAAGTTCGGTCAAAACCACTCCAAGGGATGGAATGGCCAATGTATTTATATTTATTAATTAGAACGTCTAAATGATTAAACCGATAAGTGTCTAAAGGTTAGAGGGTTAAGCATGCGTTTCATTAAATTTAAAAGTTGCAAACTACGTCAAGATACACGCTTTAATAAAAATCAATAAGACAAGGGGTTAGAAGGTAACAACATGCCTCGAATAACGTTTTGAATACTTCTCTCTGCTGTAGCGTTCATATTCGTTGCCACTGCGTAGATTCCGAAAGCTACGGGATTTTGATGCTTGGTGTCGGCCATGCTCGTAGATTGTTGCAGCAGAACGACTTTCGATTATTTTTCGTCGTTTGTTTGGCGGCGTCGTTGGTTGGTGGTGATAACGATCTATTCAATATTATTACAATTTCTAACAAAAAAAAGTTCTATTTTTAATTTGATGCAAACCTGGCGAAATAGTGTTCATTTTTCTGGCATCAACGACTGGTCCTGTGTGACGTTGATGATAATGATGACTGCCACTGCTAGCTATCGAACGGTGGTGATGATGATGGTGCATACGTTCGTCTTCCTTGGGACTTAATGGACCGCCTAGAGAATTCATCATATAACGAGATCCCCGAACATCGCGGCTTCCGGGTCCAACATAAAGCGGAGGTGTGTGTGGCGATGTTGCTGTGGGAAAGCGTACTTTTGAAGAGGATGTACGTGACGGCGGGGTTCGATGGCGATTTGGTGTAGCACGTCCACGATTTGTTACAGTCACCTGAAGATGGTGACCACCCATTGTAGAAACGGAACTTATTGCAGATGATGCATTAGTTGGCACTCCTACAGCACTGTTAAGGTTTGTGGATTCGGAATAATAATTACTATTATTGCTGTTTGAACGAAGTGGAGGTGTTTCAATCGATCTATCAGGGCTGAGGTCTTTACGCGGCGATACTTTACTGGCAGGATTTACCACGGAGCCATCTGAAGTTTTGCCTGGCTTATCAAGCGAACGACGTGGCGGTGGCGTATAGTGACGTGTCTGTTCTAATACTTCATCCAAGTCATTATCAGAGATCGATTCAATGCTGGAAATAGACTTTTGACGTTTACGCTTGCGTTTCTTTGACTTCTTGTTTCGTCTATGTTTTTTATCTTTTTTTGCTTTTTTGCGTTTCTGACGCTTTAACTCTGCCTCCAGTTCATCCGTATCGATGGTATCGCTTGAGAGAAAACGTTCAAGTTCAGCGTCATCTACATCCAAATCAGAATCGTCTTCATTATCAAGGGGGGTTGGCGGTATCACTTTTTCATGTTTACGTGGGGATCGATGATTGTTCTTCGATTGAGTAATGATGGGCTTTGAAGTTGCAGCTGGAGGAGCAGAGGTCTTTTCTACGGTCATAATGTTCGTTGGTTTAACTTTAATAGGGTGTGTTGATGAATTCGATGATGAATTTATAGGAGAACCGAGAATTATCCGTCTTACATGGTTTGGTGACAATTTGGACAAATTATCGAGACTCTCATTGCGTTTACGTCTAAAGATAAAGTGAAGTTAATAATTATGACTTAGTCTAGAACATTGCAGTCTTTGCACTTACCTCAAATTATCCTCATCGCTGCTGGCGCTGTGTTCTGCTTGCGTTACATGCCGACTGGGTTTGCTGATCGATTTATTAGCCTCCACTGTTTTTGTTGTCGGAACGGGATTGGAGGTAATTGTAGCACCACCTAATGACGTGTTTGCGGCAGCAGCTGGTTTTTCCGAGATATCAGAGTTAATCTCACCTGCCTCAGGATCAGAAAAATCTTCTGAACTCACATCAGAATATTCCACAATTGTAGTATTTGACTTAATCTTAGTAGCAGTTGGTGCTGACGTACCGCCGCCTGCACAGTTGCTTGGATGTCTGTTTGAACTGTTATGACCTTGCGTGCTGGAATCATCATCGCGCGAACGTCTACTTTTTTTTTGCTTTTTGGATTTTTTCTGTTTTTTTGAAGAGACGACAGCGGTACTAGAACTTATATCGCTAAAACGCGCGGAGCGTTCTTTTTCCATGTTATTATAAGTTTTGCCAGCCGCAGCTGATTTTCTAATGTATATTTTTGTTTCGGCAGCACTTGGTCACTTGGTTCTTCCAACTCAAAAAATTTTCTTAAATTGCAATATTGATACTTGGATCTGAAATTCTACACAACTCAAACGAAAAAGATTTTAATAATCCAAAACAACATAAATAGTGTTGAAATAAACTAAAAAATAACTATTCTATACTTTTATAGTAAATTTAATAATTTTCTTGAGTCTTGCAATCGTTGACGCTGTGTAATATTACAAGTCAATTGTCACTTTTCGTTTTGAGGTTAGTTTTATAAAATTAAAATGGATTGACAAGTGTCAAAGTGTTGCCGTTATCAAAAATTCTACTAAAACCATGGTTGAATAAATAAGGTTGTCCTGGGGCTGAGCGTACTCTGTTCTCAGTACCCAGATGGTACAATTACAAGGTAAGCTCATTGAGAAGGTTGGTTGCAACATTGAGATGGTTGCTCAAATGAGAAATTTTGCAACAAATCTGTAGGAGCTACAAACGTCAAACAACAAAAGCAACAACAATTAGAAAAACTAAAAATTACCAGCTGATTTTGATAACTAGCACACCCTGCTCTCCAATGTGAGCCTACCTTGTAATTGTATCATGAGTACCCATAATTGTCAAAATCAATGAAAAGCAACAACAACAACTTCATTGGCTTTACCATGATAAAATTATATAAAGTAGGATTGACAGTTTTTCGTCTTGCACCAACTGTTAAAAATAGTATAAATTAGAGAACGAAAAAAGTAGAAAAGTAAATAGAAAGCAAAATATACAGGCAAATGACAGTAGGTGCAAGACACTGGTGATAAAATAGCCATTATTCAAAATTTCGCAGTTGAACAGCCCATGGTATAATAATACAAGGTAACATTCATGGTAAAATAATACAAGGTAGCATTGACAACTGCTTATTTTCTCTTCTACAAGAAAAAAATCCCCTGTTAAAAACAGCTATTTGTGTTTTTCACTTGAACGTTTTCAACATTGTTTGTGTTTTCAATGGCCGACTGTGAGCACTCTCTTTTTGAGTATATTTTTGACAGGAGATGGTTTCCCAAGCAACTGTCAATGATGCCTTGTAATTGTTATACCATGTGAGCAGCCATTTTAAAATGAGCCTACCTTGTAGTTATCAACAGTTGCGCTCTTTCGCTCACAATTTTTTGACAGAAAGAAAGCTATTCATGGTGTCAAAAACTCACTAACACCTTATTATAATTACACCATGGACAGGAGATGGTTTCGCAAGCAACTGTCAATGGTTCCTAGTAATTATTATACCATATGAGCAGCCATTTTAAAATGAGCCTACCTTGTAATTGTATCATTTACATGACTATGGTAGCATATCAAGGTAGGCTCAGATTGGAGAAAAAAAGTGACCTAGATTTTAACATGACAATAAGTTATATTCTTTTAATTTTATAACTTTTATTTTTTATTTTTCCTTATTTATTCATATTTTTTTTTAGCTTTGAACCAAGGATATCAGGTGGAGTTCAGTCAAGTCTGCTTTGGTTCGAATGGGATGATAGATTGGTGGGAAGGAAAGGGCAATCAAGTGAAACATGTGTAGGATGTTCTAAGCGTGGTGGAAAGCCAAAGAAACATGTGAGTTTGAATCAGAGGCAAGATTTATGCCTTTACCTCAGTCAATTCAAGCTATAAGGCAAACTCATCTACAAACTTCTTTACCATCAACTACAACTTCGTAAAAATTGATGAATTTTCAGTTTCAGTTGATAAGAAATGAGGATAGAAAATTCAGAGAGGTTTAAAGCATAGGACCATGGCCTGGCCGGGAATCGAACCTGGGATCTCTGGGGTAGCAGTCGGGCTACTTACTCTACTCTACGCTACCTAATCGGCTACCGAGGCGGCCACATTGGAAGCCATTGGGAGCCCTTAATGTGATTTTTAACCATTAAGTCCCCCACTCGTTGCCCCGGCTGTAGTCTATGCAAGAGGCAAGAGGAAGAGCAGTTTTGCAAGCGGTGGCATCAATTATTAAACAATATTATTATGTTTGTATGAACGTTATTTTGACAGACGGTCTACAGTTACAATAATAGGTCTGTTCCCGTACTTTTGTAGCAAAAACTTGTAAGTTGCAAAATTTAAGAGAGTAAGCAAAAAAGCAATAAAAGTCTCTAACCGGCCGGTTACACACATGGTATAATAATTCAAGGTAGTATTGACAGTTGCTTGGGGCACGACCATCTGTCAAAAAAAATGTCTAGAAAGAGAGTGTTCAATTATTGTTGATGTTTTACGCCATTGTTTGCGTTAACCAAACATTTGCTTGTAAAATATTTTCTATTTTATGTAATAATAAATAGTGAGCATTGTAATAATAGTGATTTATTATTACTTTAGCGAAAATAATTTGTCAACTTAATGTGATTTAGTGCAAACATAAAAAAAAAATGTGGAAAACATTCAAATGTAGCAACCTCAGCAGCTGCATATGCTTATGGACGAAATGCAGCCGAAATGAAATAAGTTTTCAATTAAAATTGTGCATAATTGAATAAAATTTAACGCTTCCGACTGGAAAACGTTTAGCACAAATCACACATAGTTTTTTCAAAACTTTCATTATTTTATATTAAACGCACAAATTTTATTTAGGTTATGTTTTTCACTTTCGTTTCACATTATTCCACGAACAACTGTTTTTGACAGATGGTCGTTTCCTCGTTGCTGAGAAAATCAGTAGTTGTCAATACTACCTGTATAATTGTATCATGGATTACACAGGCCAGTGACAGTGAAAGTGCGAAAGAATACGTGTACTGTTCGAATGATTCGAAAAATTTCGAACTTTCATGCTAGTAGCAAGAGGTGCTACACATGCAAGTGAAAGTTCATTAAAAAAATTTCATCTTATGCGAAGGTTCTCGCTACTATTGCAGTTTAAATGATTAGTTTTTGCATTAATTTTCTTTTTATTATTCTTATTGTAAATTTTTAACTTTTATCTGCAACTTTTCATAATTTTAATTAATATTTTCCATTTGCTTTTAATTGTAAACAAGCTATCAGTGTTGCTTCCTGTACGAAATCGAGGAAATCCCGAAATAAATCCACCAAAAGTAATTAAAAACAACACTGTTATCCCCTTTTTGACATACACTAGCCGCTGCTGTCAAAATCCACTGGCTCTGAAATTTCCTTGCTAGTAGCGATGAAACCCTGCAAACATTTTCTGAGTGCCTCAAAAAAATGACTCTAAAAAGAGTATTTCTTATGCGTGTTTTATGAGTACGCAAAAAAAAGACTCATAAAGGAGTCTTTGATATGATTCTAAAATGATTGCTCAAAAATAAGACTCAAAAAATAGTATTTGTTATGCGTGTTTTATGAGTACGTAATAAAAAGACTCATAAAGAAGTCTTTAAAATGATTGTAAAATGATTGCTCAGAAATAAGACTCTAAATAGAGTATTTCTTATGCGTGTTTTATGAGTACGCAATAAAAAGACTCATAAAGAAGTCTTTTATATGATTGTAAAATGATTGCTCAGAAATAAGACTCTAAATAGAGTATTTCTTATGCGTGTTTTATGAGTACGCAATAAAAGGACTCATAAAGGAGTCTTTGATATGATTCTAAAATGATTGCTCAAAAATAAGACTCAAAAAATAGTATTTTATATGATTGTAAAATGACTTTAAATTTTTTTACTATTACTTTTTATTTGAAATGTTTAAAAAAAGATATTGTTGTCATTTTTTTTTTGTTTTTTCAACTATCAAATATTTTAAATAAATTTGAATCTAAAAATATATTTCAGTCTAAATGGATCATAATTACTTCTATGAGTTCTTAAAAAAATCCTCAGTATGAGTCTTTAAAATTCTATTCCATGATTCTTAAATATGACTATCAAAAGTGTCTTAATTTTGAGTCCAAAAGACATAAAGTATTTATTTAAAGTCTTTATTATGAATCTTAAAAAAGTATTTAAAATGAGTCTTAAAACAGTCTTAATTTTGAGTCCAAAAAGACTCATTTATATGAGCTATAAAAGAGTCTTTATTATGAGTCTTTAAAGAGTCCTTATTATGAGTCTTAAAAGAGTATTTAAAATGAGTCTTAAAAGAGTCTTAATTTTGAGTCCAAAAAGACTAATTTATATGAGTTCTAAAAGAGTCCTTATTATGAGTCTTAAAAGAGTATTTAAAATGAGTCTTAAAAGAGTATTATCTATGAGTCTTAAAAGAGTCTTCATTTTGAGTATTAAATGAGGCATAAAACAGTCATTATTATGAATCATATTTTGAGGCCCACAACCTACGAAAATGTACTCATAAAAGAGTCTTTTTTGAGCGCATTATGACGATAAACGCTTTTAAGAGTCATAATGTTTGCTGGGAAGTGGCGTGAAAGTGAATCCAGTGTGAGTGTATTTGTAAAAAAGTGTGAATGTATTGAGTTTTTCGAACTACAGAGCCAGTGTACTGGCCTGTGTAGCATGCCTGTAAGCAATAAAAATACTAAAAAGTACTGGAACGCTTTTTAGTAAAAACTTGCAAATTTTGATCAAACGTCAAAAACATATGTTGGACAAACATTTGGCCAATTAGACGAAAAAATATTTTTGAAGATTTCGACAATGTCTGATAAATAAGCTGCACTAATTGATTTAATATATATGCTATATGTGCCTGGCGAACAATTAATTTGAATATTTATCATTTTATTTTCCATTTTTAGCGCAAATTTTTATTTGATGCACTTGTCGGCATGTTTTTTTTTATTCTAGCACAAATTTTGACATTTCTGTCAACACATGACAACTTGCAAGTTTTTTCGTGTAGTTACCTAGTTGAAAAATGAGCCCTACTGTATGCCTGCCGGCAACATTCCTTGAAAATTAAGCAGACATGCTGGCCTCCATACCCTCTTATATCTTTTATCTTTAGGCATGTCCTAGGGCTAGCAGCAATTCTGCATTATTCTCACGGCATTAATGCTGCATTATTAAAAATTTTTTTACAAAGTTATGTGTCTGGTGGATGATTAGAACCCTGGATCTCTCGTCTCGAAAGTTTTCTCTTTAACGGACTCGTCTTCGACCACCTCAAGTTGATGCAGCTACAAAGTGAATAAGAACAATCATGAAAGTATTGAAGTTGTTGAATTTGAAAAAGTAGACTTCTTAAATAGCATTAAAATTATAACCAGCCACATTCCTTCTATCGGCGGGCCTGCTTTGTTTTTCAAGTGGGAAGTAGAAGTAATATTTTGTGTTTTTTTTTTATTCTTTTCTGAATAGCCAATACACAATCTTGTATTATTGTGATGTGCGGCAACATAGCTTTAGTTAATACTTAACATTGAATCAGCGATGTTAATCAATCAAGGGTTTTAGTTTGATGGTTAGAGCGCGTGACTGTTATCCGGTGGGATATAGGAGTTCAATTCCCACGGCGGACAAGAAATTATTTTTAATTCAACATTTTCTTGTTGCAATAGACGCAAGCAAAAACTCAAACTACACTCCAGCAAATCACAGAACGAGGCGTAAAAAGCTTCGCTTTAAAAAAAATTGAGCTTGAGCGCAGCGAACCATTTTGTTTGAAGTAATTTTCAAAATGAAATTTCATGAGATGAAATGACCACCTAGAAATTATAGCATGAAATCTGGATATCATGAAATTCAATTTGACAGTTCGCATGTAGTCAAATATTGTAAGTGAAGACAGACTGTGACGATTGAGCAAACTAACATATGAGAGCCTAGCTTATTATCATATCATGTCCATAACCTAAGCGAGCAGTGATGGTATTTGAAAAATCACAAGAATCGTTTCTGTTCCACATACCTGGTGAAGTTTAAATGTTTTTTTCAAGTCTATATTCACAGATATCAGGTATACTCATATAAAGGTATTTAATACACAAATGAAGGCAGTTAATACGAAAAATTGTTTTATTTCGAGGTAATTTTTATAATTTGCAATCATTAGCAAACATATTGCCGTTGAATACTTTTATCTCTATTGATTTGCTATTTGTTTTTAACAGAAACACAAGTTTTTTATATTCCATTATTATTAAACAAAAAACTTTAAGCAATTTAAACAATTTTAATAAAAACTAGAAAAACTAAAATTACGGCTGTAATCATAATCACAGACAGACAGCAGACAGACAGACGGATATGGCTAAATCGACTCGTGTGGTGATGCTGAAAGAGAATATATATTTTTTTCTATACCTGCCACGCCTATTTGTGAGCATTATAAACGGATTACAACAACGGATATGACAAAATTAATATACCCCTTTTACGTTTTTTCATTCTATTTTGGAAAATTTTTAATCGTAAATTGAGTTTTTGGAATCAAAGCTTATGAGCAAAACTTCTCGAGTTTAAATGAAGTTCTGTGGAATTTTAAGAGATTTTAACATTTTTATTGCCAATTTGTATGTCAGATAGAAGTTTTATTCATCCCCTGGATTTGTGACGACAGACATTGCTAAATCGTCTTATTTTATTTATATTATTATGAGTTAAAATATTGGAAACCTTGTAGACAATTCATGTTCACTGTTAGATCCGTCATTGTTATGAATGAGTGAATGGGACATAAAAATGAGTGTATCAGATTTGTTAGCATCTAAAAAATTCTCAATCACCTTGTAAATTCATAAGGCCGATGATGAAATTTTGAAAGTCTGAATGAGACTATTTGGCACTTGTGAGATAAATATGATTGCCAAAAATTCATGTAGCACCAAGGGCAAGGATAAATTTTGACAATCGGCAAGAAAATTTTTTTTACAAGCAAAAATAAAAAAAAAAACACTTGTGAATTCGTGAGTCGTAAAGAAGTTTAAAAGTTTGTCCTTCCGACAGCATAGCAATCAGAAGTGGAAAGTATTTGCGTAAAATACTGTTAATTTTCAGTGTATATTAACGATTTTGCAAATTAAAATTAATTCTTGCGCTAATACACAACCACAATCTAAAACGTCAAAATTTCTAGATGTCAAAATTTCATCGTGCTTTCGGCACAGCAAAAATTACAATTATATTTCGACAGAAATTGTATTCAACTCAGTAATTTCTTTTAATTACCACGAGTGAAAAGTTTCCGAATAGCACACGGCCTAAGTAACTTCTTTTCTACAACGAGTGAAAAGTTTCCGAATTGCACAGAGCCGAATTTTACTTTTTGACGTAGAATACGTCATTCTCGGAGGTAAGTAGGGTGGTTGATAGTGATCAGGTGTCGGTATTTATATAACTTTTTGAGCCTTTGGTGGGCCTAAAGTACTGATCGTACAATGTTGATGTTAGCACTTGTTGGTCTGCTTGATCCTCAATGCGACAAAAATTCATGTTAGAACTCTCTAACTTATATAAATTTTAGACAATTACATGAAATATAAAGCCAACATTTGATGTTTTTGTTTGCTTAGGCCGTGTGCTATTCGGAAACTTTTCACTCGTGGTAGGAGAGAATTTACTGAGTTGAATACAATTTCTGTCTGTTGAAATAAAATTGTAATTTTTGCTGTGCCAAAAGGACGATGAAATTTTGACAACTAGAAATGTTGACGTTTTAGATTTTGGTAGTGCATTAGCACAAGAATTTAATTTAATTTGCGAAATTGTTGATATATATTGAAAATTAGGGATTCTGGTTGCTATGCTGTCGGAAACACAAAATTTTTAACTGCTTTACGACTCACAAACTCACAAGTGTTTTTTTTTTTCATTTTTGCTTGTGTCAAAAATTCTCTTTCCGATTGTCAAAAATTATACTAGCCCCTGGGGCTACATGAATTTTTGACAATCATATTCACCTCACAAGTGCCAAATATTCTCTTTCAGACTGTCAAAATTTCATCATCCGAGTGAAAAGTTTCCGAATAGCACACGGCCTTAAACTTGCTACCTATTTATCGACAGTTTCCGGTTTTATCGACAAAACCATAAAATTTGTATGGGAGCCCCCCTAAGGAGTGGTCGGAGGGAATAGGTGTCAAAGGCAAAAATGTCTATTTTGCACAAGAAATGGGGCTCGGTCATACATATTAACCCTCTCCGGCACTCTCTTAAAGGTCATATGCTCAGGTGTATGGAATAAATAAACAAAAACCATAAAATTTGTATGGGAGGCCCCCTAAAGAGTGGTCGGAGGAAATAGATGTTAAAGGCAAAAATTTTCCTTTTGCAAAAATAATGGGGTCGGTGATACATATTAACCCTTTCCGGCACAAACACAATAAAATTTGTATCGGAGCCCCCCTAAGGAGTGGTCGGAGGGAATAGGTGTCAAAGGCAAAAATGTTGCTTTTACAAAAGTAATGTGAGTCGGTCATATATATTAACCCTCTCCGGCACTCTTTTAAAGGTCATATGCTCAGGTGTATGGAATAAATATTTTGCTAAATAGTTTTCAAAAAAGATGTCATCAAAAGCGAATTGACGAATTCTACGTCTTGTGTTACGACGTAGTCGAAACTACTGTATCTTTTTTTTTTCTAAATTTTCAACACGAACATTGCCAACATTTTAAAACATATATTTTCACAGAATATATTTATATACATATATTTGCTAACAGAAGTACCAAACCACTTATCATGTCACGCCGAACGTTTGCACTTACAGATGATCAAGAGACATGGTATAATAATACAAGGTAGCATTGACAGTTGCTTGGGAAATCATATACTGTCAAAAAATATACTCAAAAAGAGAGCGCTCACAATCCGCCATTGAAAACACAAGCAATGTTGAAAACGTTGAAGTGAAAAAAAACAACAACCACAGCAGCTGCTGATGTATTTGCACAACAAGCTGTGTTTGACAATTTATGTTTTCCTGTTGAAGAGAAAATAAGCAGTTGTCAATGCTACCATGTATTATTATACCATGATCAAGAGAGTATTCAGATAGCAGTGTACTGGTTAAATGAACAATTTGTCAGAAAATTTCTCATTTCAATCATGATACAATAAGAAGGTAGGGTAAGGAGCTTTGACAAGACCGTCTGCTAATGTCAAAACCATAAAATACAGTGCTACCATATCTAAAGAAAAAATCCCATGACAAATCCATGTTTCATGGTTTCAGTAGGTAAGCGTTTCATATGAAATGCGTTGCTGAAAATTATGATAAACGGGGAATTACTAATTTTTCGGGTGTTCCACTGTCAGACAAAATAAAAAAATTTTTTATTAGATATCGTATGCACATTCGTATAAAATTTTTATATAAGAAATTAAGAATACAAAAAGCTAAGCAAAAACTTATGGGCAATAGTAAATTAGTGAAAATAAAGCTTTAAAATTACTAAAAAATTTATTGTTTCAATTATAGATAATTTCATTTAATATTTTTCTTATTTGCCCTACACATAATTCCTTTTCTAAGTGTTTGTTCCACATTTAAGAAAAATACAGAAAAGTGGCAACGCTAAAAGGCTTTTTGACATAAGCAGACGGTCTTGTCAAAGCTCCTTACCCTACCTTCTTATTGTATCATGATTTCAATATTCAAGTATTTGTATTTCAATTTTGACAAACCATGATACAATAAGAAGGTAGGGTAAGGAGCTTTGACAAGACCGTCTACTAATGTCAAAACCATAAAATACAGTGCTACCATATCTAAAGAAAAAATCCCATGACAAATCCATGTTTCATGGTTTCAGTAGGTAAGCGTTTCATATGAAATGCGTTGCTGAAAATTATGATAAATGCATCAACTTTCAAAAAAAAATGTTTGATTTATGTTCAACAGTTCCACTGTCAGACAAAATAAAAAAATTTTTTATTAGATATCGTATGCACATTCGCATAAAATTTTTAAATAAGAAATTAAGAATACAAAAAGCTAAGCAAAAAATTACGGGCAATAGTAAATTAGTGAAAATAAAGCTTTAAAATTACTAAAAAATTTATTGTTTCAATTATAGATAATCTCATTTAATATTTTTCTTATTTGCCCTACACATAATTCCTTTTCTAAGTGTTTGTTCCACATTTAAGAAAAATACAGAAAAGTGGCAACGCTAAAAGGCTTTTTGACATAAGCAGACGGTCTTGTCAAAGCTCCTTACCCTACCTTCTTATTGTATCATGTGACAAACGAAATCTGTAACGTCGTTTTTCGTATTTTTCACTTTCATACTTATTTTCTTCCTAAGATTTTACAATGGCAACACTTATAAAATAGTTTTAATTTAATAATATTCAACGTATCACAATAGAATAACTTCAAAATAGTCATTATTTATTTAACACACTTATATCATAATACAATTTTAATTTGTACTCACTTCTATTTTTCGCAGTTTGGGAGATTTATTTTGCCTCCTGAAGTGCGCTTTAAATCTCAACACACTGCAGAGTTGTCAATGTATCGCAGAATTTCGAGACTCCACTGAACGATGCAACTTTATACGAATTCACAGCCGTCATATGCAAAACCTTAATTGATTTCAATGCTGTCAACAACTTCAAATAACTCTTTTCTTCACTATACACAATTATCTTTTTTATCACTAGAAACTCATTTTTATATTCCGCACCGATGCCGCCGTTGTTTTTGCAAATTGCTAAATTAGTCCAAAATATTTCGCCAGCAATTTCATTGAATCGGTGTACAACACGAACAACCATGGAAGGCGTACGAATGATTACACGGTGTGGAAGGCGAACTTGTTGCCGTTCTATAGATTGAAATTATTTCTACTTTAATGAGCAATAATGAGCTTGTTTGCTTATAGAAACTAGATTTCTTAAATTATTGAACTTGCAGAAGTTGCAAACTTCGCCATTAAAGTGCATATTTCATGAAATATAAATATATTTTTTCGTGAGAAAAAATGGAAATTTCTCCGAACGTTAGTTATCGCACAGAGCAAAGTGATCGGATTACGACAGCAAAATTGTTCGAAGCAGAATGACGAAAATTGTATGTGAAAAAATATTTATTCATTAAAAGGCCCCTACACTGTTGCAAATCTCGTCAGGTGTTTAGTAGCAAATAAAAAAGTAAGAGCAAATGGAAAGGTTTCATTGTTGCAAAAAAAAAAAAAAAATCAAATAACAAAATGAGATATTTGTGTGAAGGAATCTAGTATTTTGTGCTATAGTATAGGGGTATTTGCCAGTGAGAAACACACTTTTGATTGAGAAATTTATTGAAGTATGGGCACGATTACGATTTTCGTGGCCCTAAGATCTGAATATGCAGTTTTGAAGATCTCATTGAAAAAATAAGATTCACCGAAGGATTTATGGATATATCGATTAGTTATCGAGTTATCGATTTTAAAAAAAAAATTTTACTAAAAGAAGTCTTAATGTAAATTCAACTATATCTATGCTAATATTTGACCGATCAGGATAATTTAGGTTTCATTCGATAACAAACTTAAATATCTTCAAAATAATTTATAAAACAAAAATTTGGTACTTAATCGAATTACACTACAGATGGTTTTTCGGCATGATATATGTTCTTTTTTCATAATACCGTTATTTTCTTCAAAAAGTACGTAATAAAAGTAAGTAGAACATAACATATGGTAATAGCTGAAACATTAACCTTTCGTTTGGTGTATAATATGTTATACTTGTTTCCCCTATTTCTACCATTATTCTCATTTTTTTATTGTTACTAGATTAAACAGAACAATCATACGGTTTTTATTTTGCTTTTTAAACGTACAATTTTGATGTACTGTTGATAAACATCAACAACTTTCATCTTTATCACGAAGTACAGAAGAATCGCAAGCACATCGCACACCTATGTAAAATAAAAACGAATATTCGAATCATATTAATTATGATTCGCATCGTGTTCTTTTTAAATAAGATATACGGATTCTAATTTTATTACACAAAAAAGAAAAAAAAACAATAATTGTGCAATTTATGCAACTTTTTTTTATAAAAAATTAGTAAAAATATCAATATGTACTTCAGAATACAACAAACAATCTTTGGTAAAAATCTACTGGCTCCTTTTACAGAAAAATTACATTTTGTAAAAGGCAGAACGACTAAAAAAAAAATTATTCAATAACTCAAAACAAAAAAAGTTAGGAAAAATATCAATATGTACTTCAGAATACAACAAACAACCTTTGATTATAGTCCATCTGGCCCCTTTTACAGAAAAAGTACGTTATGTAAAAGGAAGAACCACTAAAAAAAAATATTCAATAACTCAAAATACATCGAAAATTTTATGAAGATCTTTCTTGCACCATTCTCAGTATAAATGCACAATTTATAAAGCAAATCAAATATATTCAGACCAATTATGAAACATTTTCCTATGCTATATGATTGTACTGATCAACCTAAAATATAACATAACAGCGAAAATCGGTCAAAATAAAAGAAAAAGTATAACATGTTGTATACCAAACAAAATTTTAATATTTCAGCTTTCAACTAATTATATCTTTATTTAATCTTTATAACGCATTTGTAAGAGAAAATAACGGTTTTATGCAAAAATAAAACATATTATGCAGAAAGACAATCTGTAGCGTGGCCGATTTACGAAATCGTTCATTTCATATTAAAAACATTTTAAATATCTTTCGAATGACACCTAAATCATTCAGATCGGACAAATATTAGCAAAGATATAACCGAATTTAAATATTGGTTGAGTTGAGTAAACATTTTTTTGAAAAATCGATCTCTCGATAACTAACCGATATATCAATAAATCCTTCAGCGAATCTTATTTTCTCAAAGAGTACTTCAAAACTGCATACTCAAATCGAGGGGCCACGGAAATCGTAATCTCCCCGAAAATCTCAACGCAAGTGACTTCGTTCGTTTTACAAAATATGGCTATTAAAGTATCTATCATATTCGGGTATGGGCGCCACCATGGTAGAATTATAAGGTAGGGCCGACTCGGAGAAGAATGAAGTGGAAAGCAGCGAAAAAGGGGGCCAATTGTCAAAATCAGCTGTTAATATCGAGTTTCTTTATGTTCATGTTTCGCAGTTGATTTTAGGTTAAACTTTTTACAAGCTTTTTTTCAAATTTAACACTTCCGCGGCATTTTATAGATTTATTTACAATGTTTTTACAATATTTCCACTCAAAAATCTACACAATTATTGCGAGTTATATTTGTTATAGTGGCGTCCGTGGCGAAGTTGGTTAAAGCAATGACTATAGATTGTATAGACTTTGAAAGCCACTTTCAACATTGAACAAATCGTAGGATGTAATTATCGGCACGGCGAAAAACATTGGCACGGGCAGCGAAAAAGCATGGATTGCTGCAATCTGTATTCATCCACTCTGGCTCTCAGAGTTTTTTACAGTTTTAAATTGAAAGCAACAACAAAACGACTAGATTGTTTGATTGGCAATCACCGTGTGAGAGCCCGAACCATGGTATAATAATACATGGTAGCATTGACAACTGCTTATTTTCTCTTCAACAGGAAAACATAAACTGTCAAAAACAGCTTTTTGTTTAAATACATCAGCAGCTGTTGTGGTTGTTGTTTTTTTTTCACTTCAACGTTTTCAACATTGCTTGTGTTTTCAATGGCGGATTGTGAGCGCTCTCTTTTTGAGTATATTTTTTGACAGTAGATGATTTCCCAAGCAACTGTCAATGCTACCTTGTATTATTATACCATGGCCCGAACAGAACCAAAGCGGCTGTCGGTTGGCGGACCTCTCTCGGAGAAATCCGCTGAGAACACGTCCAGAATAGGAGCGGTTGTCGGATCAGCGTTGCTTTTCGTTGTGTAAATGGTACCATGGTATAATAATACAAGGTAGCATTGACAACTGCTTATTTTCTCTTCTGCAAGAAAACATCTGCTGTCAAAAACAGCTTGTTGTGCAAATACATCAGCAGCTGCTGTGGTTGTTGTTTTTTTCACTTCAAGGTTTTCAACATTGCTTGTGTTTTCAATGGCGGATTGTGAGCGCTCTCTATTTGAGTATATTTTTTGACAGAATATGTTTTACCAAGCAACTGTCAATGCTACCTTATATTATTATACCATGAATGGTACAAATTCAACACACACACACACAAAACGAAATGTTAGCTCATGGAATGCATAGAAATAAAATATAAGGAAGTGGTGTTCTACTCACACACTCTATGCGTGTGTTGAAGAATTTTTCAAGCGAGATAGAGCACGATTTTTTGACATAAGCTCTTGCACATCAAAACAAAGAAAATGAGTGGTGAAAAAACATTAAAATATTAAATAATTAGCGATTGTCATCGCTATAAATTGTTTTAAAACGAACATAAATAAAATAAAAAATCAAATAAGTATGCGTTGTGCCGTGAAAAGTTGTGAAAGTTCACAAAAAACACATAATAAGGAGGTTTAGTTTCACAGGTAATCTTGCTTTATAGCTTGTTGGTTTCCCGCCATTTGTGTGCATGAGTCATGTGCAAGAGCTTCTGTCAAAACAAAAGTTCAGCTTCATGAGCGCATTTATTCCTTAGGGTGGCAAACATTAGGGCCCTAATTTTTTTTTGATTGAAGATAAGTTTTAATCAGGGACCGTAACTGTTATAAATTTCTTCAAAAAAGTCAATAAATAATGGTTATTTTTACCGATTTTTTTGTGTTTTTTTATTATTTACTTTTATTTATTCGGTCAAAAATACCAGTTAAAATATGTTTATTTTTCGGTTAAAAATAGAAGTTAATATATGACTTCTTTTTTCGGTAAAAAATTTATATATGACAGTGATATCCTATATTAAATACTAGGTTACCCGGTACACAATTTTTGCACCCTAAATATGCTAATGAGCCGAACGACTAGTCGTACCATATGTGCCGTATTTCACGGGACGTGCCGTATTTTGCAAGATTTTTTTAAGTGTCCTGCCGGGAAAAAATTTGTCCTGTATTTTTGGCATTTTTTGTAAAATACCTATGATTTCAAATACAATAAAAATTAAATAATAAAAATACGTCTGAACACCAAAAAGTTTTCGCCTTTATTTACGATATAACCTAATGCGGCCCTGTTTGAATGTCTATGTATTTGCATTAACTTCATTGTATTTGTAAAATACTTCATTTCTGTTCAACTTCACCGCTTCCTTATAGGGCACCCCAAACGATACGACATGTCGGATGGACCTGTCATGTCGTCGCACATGTAGTATCGTTCGTGTGCTAAAAATGAAGTTGGATGGACATGTCCGATGAAAGACGAACATTTTTGACTTTTTGCTCGGTCCATCCGACATGTGCGATCGTTTGTGTGCGTGTCCATCCAACTTAGTGCATTTTCTCATTCGATAAAAGTTCTTGAGTGAGAAACATCGAGCGGAAAAATGACAAATGTTATAAAAGTACATTTTTAGAAGGAATTTTTTGAGCTGTATAGAAGGCTCACAGTGACTCTGAAAAATAAAAGAGGAATTCATAAAAATAAAATTTGTAAATATATCGAGCACTGCACAATGCTCGATGTTTACTCGCTGGCAACTTTAAAATAATGAAGTCCATCCAACATGTGCGACCGTTTGAGACCATCGAAAAATAGTGCCGTTATTTTGTCGAACTACATGTCCATCCGACATGTAGTATCGTTTGGGGTGCCCTTATCTCTTAGTTCTTTGATGGAATGCAACACACACACACAAAAAAAAACGTCAGCTCATGGTAAAAACTAAGCAAATAGCACTGAACACAGCCTTTTCTTAGCTAAAATATGGCAACACTTACGCCACTCAAAGAGAGATCCGCCAGCCGTCGGAGAAAAAATAGAATTGATTCTATTCTGGCGTTTTTCCGTCGCGGATTTGTACGGCCATTTAATTTTTAGCGGCTGCATATATTTTCATGTATTTTGTTGCACAGCGCATCCGACAACCGACAGCCGCTTTGGTTCTGTTCGGGCTCTAAGTTGGGGATGTGCATGTCAGCAATCAGCAATCTGAATAGTGTTGCTAGGTTACGAAAAAAAAATTTCAAGGAAATGGCAAATTTTGATTGGCGTGTCGTGTGAGCTACCAACAATCTGAATGCGAAAGAGAGTAATACCTGCGACACATTGGTCCATTTAAACTCGTTTAAGTGTTTTTTCTCGTTTAAATATCTGCTAAACTATGTTTAGAATTCGTTTAGTCAAAACTAGTTTCCGAAACTCGTTTATCGCAGTTAAACGAGTTATAGCAGCTGATTTTGACATTCCTCTTTCTACACTTTCGTTGAGAACTATAGCGCTCTCACTCGAGCAAACGCTCTGAAATTTACGATTATAGTGTTGTTCGCTTATCCATATTTCTCGTTATTTTTATAAACTAGTAAACAAAAACATTGAATGTGTCATCCCCAATGGTTATATTTTAAACTACAAAAGATAATCAAGGTTTCCTATGCCAATGTGTCGCAGGTATAAGAAAAGTTCATCGATTGCCAATCAAGCAATCCCGTGTGAGTTGGCCATAAGAACGAAAACAGCTGATTGCTGTTATAAGTTTGCCACCTCGTTTGCTCACCTAAATCGAAGAGCAAATATATCTGGTTTGTGCAAAAGCTTCTCTGTACAAATTTTGACAGTTCGTTTATAAGGGGTATAAAGTTATCTTGTTTATACTATTTATAAGGCCTTTGCCCATTTGCATGAATACCCTTAAAGAAGTGGCAAAATCAAGAGTTAGATATTTGTTTCATTCGCCATATAACTGATATTTTGACAAATATTTGATCTTTCTGCGAAAACGCTACATGCACTTGAAAAAATTTGCCATTGTCTGCAGAGAGGTGATGACTGGGCATGGGCACCACTACGTTTAAAGCTTCTGCGTTTTTTCTTTTGTATTTGATTTGTTGTTGCATTTTGGGTTGCTACATAAGCCTTTGCTCTTAATTCTTACTCTCTTCGCTCCCAGAGCGCTCTCCGCCCATAGCTGGTGATGACTGATCAGAAAAATTAATTTCAATTGAAAAACTTGTTGTTGCCCACACACTGTTTGACGCTCTCGGCTAACACTGCCACATATCTTAACACATACTAAAAAGACGTTAAGCAACATTGTCTAGAATTGTCACATTCTTTTCCAAAAAGTTAGGAAAAATATATAAAATGTTTATAAGCCACATTGGTATTTATGGTACCATAACTTTTGATGTGATCACGCCTAAATTATTTTTTTTAAGAGAGTCTGGGTGGTCAATACTTTTTTTTTAGCTTAGAGATCAAAAATTGAATTTTTCTGAACGGATTCAGTTTTTTGATGATGAAAATATGAAAATGACGACATTGACAATACTTGGGATCTGAAGATCTGATCCTAGTGTATATGCAAGAATGATAGATAAATAGATTACGCATTGCGCAGCTCCGTTATGTTGTTTACTTTTCATTTTGACATTTCTAGCTACGAACAAATTATTTTACTGCTTACATGCTAGCTCCAGGAGCTAGTATAAATTTTGACAATCGGCAAGAGAATTTTTGACACAAGGGAAAATAGAAAACGAAACACTTGTGAGTTCGAAGCAAAGAAGTTCAATATTATATGCTTTCGACAGCATAGCACCAGAAGTGAAAATATTTGCATAACCGAGCGTTTCCACCGCCCGAACGAACGAAGAAATCATCGCGAACAAATCGTCGCGATGAATTCTTCGTTCGGTCCAACTGTTTCCACCGCACGAACACAAGTTGCGAACATTGGTAAGTCGCCATCTTGTTCGTTCGTGCAGTGGAAACACTTAAATTCAATGCTTGCGAGCATCAGCGTTGATCAATATCTGTTTATGCAAACGTACTAAATTTGATTAATTTTTACTACTTTTATGCCTTTTAATTTAGGTTTTATGTAAGTATTTATATAAAGAATTTATTATATAAAGAGTATTATATAAATAATGTGATTATATAAATTGCTAATAAAATAACAAAGTAAAACAAAGTTCTTTTGCGTTAAATTTTCAATATATTTTCTTTCTTTTTTGTTTTTCCTACGTTATTAACTACAATTTCAACAAATCTACTACCTATGCGCAAATAAGCACTAGATTCGCCCAAAAAGATCGAGCGTCGGCCGATCAGAGCGAACGAAGAAATCTTCGTTCGTTCGTGCTGGAAAAGTGTTTACACTGCGCGAATAGCGCTCGCGAGCATTTTGTAAAAAACCAATGTTCCGAACCTTGGTTCGGACCAAACTGTTTACACCGCCTGAACGAACGAAGAAATCTTCGTTCGTTCGGGCGGTGGAAACGCTCGGTAATCCGTATGCATTAAACAATTTGCAAATAAAATTAAATTTTTTCACTAATACACTAAAAAATAAATAAAATAAATAACTGGCCATTTCAGCCCTTGAAAGGACTTTGACCTAGCTTCTTATGAACAATTGTGTTGTGCGTGTTATTAAGTTTGTACACAATTGACCGAGAACCGGACCTACATGCTTAACGCCGACTCCGAACGGAATGTTCTCGTTCTCAAGAAGCTTTACATGGCATTTTGATTTCTCTCTGAGGTTTGCCATTGTCTGCAGAGAGGTGACGGCCGTACAGAAAAATTATTTTAATTCAAATAATTTTCTGTCACTGCTGGGGTTCGAACCTGGGTCTCCAGGTTGTTTGACATAGCGGCCACGCACTTTAACCAACTACCCCACGGACGCCACAATACACCACCGAAATCTAAAATGTTAAAATTTCTAGCTGTCAAAATTTCATCGTCCTGTTGGCACAGCAAAAATTACAATTTTATTTTAACAAATAGAAATTGTATTCAATTCAGTAAATTCCTTCCTACCACGAGTGAAAAGTTTCCGAATAGCACACGGCCGTAGATAAGATCTGCGCATCTGCGTCATGATAGACTTACGATATGAGCTTACGATATGGCTTTCTGTCATGTCTTGTTCAGAATGTGAACAAATATGAAAAAAATGGCATAAAATTGTGAATATAAAGAGTAAATAAGTTTTACCTCCGTTTTATATTGATATATGAACAAATAAATATGTACGAGTGCTGCGCATGCAAGTTTCGAACAGTACAAGTTTCCAATTCAACTTGCACTGGCAAAAGATTCAAACCATTCCAGGCCGACAAAATTTTATTGCACCATTAGGCTTAGGAGGACCATAATAGCATGTTCACATTGAGCTAAAATTAAGTAATTTCGAGCTTTTGTGTAATTTCGTCTGAAATGATATAATTTTAATGGTAATTTCCCATACAATTGGTTAATTTCGAAATTACCTCAAACAAGCTAATTTCGTTAAAATTACTCACGAAATTAGGCCAATATTTACTTGCAACCCTGAAATCTGGAAATTGTGTGCATTGAACACAACCTTTTCTGACACAATAAGAATCTTGTTATCAAAAATATTGTTGTTTTTAAATTGAATAAAAATAAACAAAACAGGTTGTTGATTTTCAATATTAAATCTTGGCGTTTTTTTTTTCATATGATTTATATCATTTATTACAAAATCTACACATTTTTCTGTATCTTCAAGCTCATTAAAATAAAATAGGACAACTCTTGAAATTTCCTCTGGATTCATGCTGCTGTATTGTGTTCAAAAATTATACATGATAATAATTAATTGACAGAACAAAAATTAAACGTCAAACAAAATTATCAAAACACAGTGTGAATACTTTTCCACAATTTCGAAATTATCTCACGAAATTACTTAATTTTAGCTCAATGTGAACATGCTATAAATATATAATAAAATTAAGAAAAAAATATTTGGGTTGGGCTCTAAAATAGAATTATGTCCATTCTTGTATACAACCTAAAGTTAAACAATTTCCAATTGGCACACAGCTTTAGAATGGAATTCACAATGAAATTTTGAAACTCAGCGTTGCACTTTCAGTGATTCACGATAGAAAGCTGTTTTTAGTATGTTTGGCATTCTTTTTTTCAACTTGACGGTTCGTATTTAAATGAAAACAGCAGCAACTGATTGATGCAGCTTGTTTTTATTTACCAATAATAGTGAAAAAATAAATATATTTTTGTAGTTTTTTTTCGATAAGAATAATTGGTCAAGCCTTGGTAAAATGTCACAGAGAGGTTTTGGTGAAAGAATAGAGGTTTGTTTTAAACTTTGCGTAGTTTAAGAACGTTCAAATTATGCCTTTTACAATTAAATGGATTTTTATATAGGATTACGAGGTGCTTTATTTGCTAGGAAAAGGTGGCTTTGCTAGTGTTTACAAAGCAAGATGTTTGAAAACTAATGAAATGGTTGCCATAAAAATGGTTTGATATATAAATTTACATAATTACATATAGAACAAGTAGATAATTTATGGTTTGCTTAGATCGACAAAAAACTAATACATGGTGCGGGTATGGCAAGTCGAGTGAGGCAGGAAGTCGAGATTCATACACGACTGAAACATCCATCGATTCTGGAGCTGTATACATGTTTTCAGGACAAACACTATGTTTATCTGGTGCTTGAACTGGCACATAACGGCGAACTGCATAGCTACATGAAACAGCAAATGTGTAGGCCATTGACTGAGTCCGAAGCGGCAAGCATCCTTCAGCAAGTCGTATCTGGCTTACTTTATTTGCATTCTCATCAGATACTACATCGTGACATCTCATTGTCAAATCTGTTACTAACGAAGGATATGCAAGTGAAGATAGCAGACTTTGGCCTGGCGACTCAATTGAAGCGGCCAGATGAAAAGCACATGACTTTGTGTGGTAGGTTGAGTTGGAGCAAGAAGATGGAAACGTTTAAATAATCGTTATCAAATAGGTACACCCAACTATATATCGCCAGAGGTTGTTTCACGTTCTTCACATGGCTTGCCCGCCGATGTTTGGGGCCTAGGCTGCATGTTCTACACCTTGGTTGTAGGCCGTCCACCTTTCGATACAGACGCTGTGCAATCTACGCTTAACAAAGTTGTCATGTCAGATTTTCATTTGCCGGATCATTTATCCTACGAGGCTCGCGATTTAATACATAAGTTCCTGCAGAAGAATCCAAGTGAACGAATAGATTTGGTGGATGTACTGAAGCACGCGTTTATGTTGAAATATGCGAAACCAGCTGCTGGTACGGCTGTGGCGAGTGCAAAAAGCTATCAGCAAAACCACAGCAGGGTATCGTCAAGTGCAGACAGTGGTATTGTGACGTTCGCAAGCAGTAAGTTTTTAATGCTATAAATTGGGCTTTAAAAATAAATGTATTCATTGTGGTAAAACAATCATGTTTGCAGGTAATTCCAGCACAACACATTTAGAACAACGTTCACGTTCTGTTGAGAAATTCTCATCACAGCCTCTGATGCGTATTTATGAAAAATCATCATTTATGCTAGATCTTCCTCGTAATCAACAGAATTACAGCAAATCTTGCCAAGAAATGCATCCATCTACACAATACCTGTCTGCTAAGGCAGTACCAACATTTTCTCAACAACACACGCAGTTTGATAGTATAGAATGTGATTGGAAGTATCCTCATACTCAACAGCACTATTTCGGAGCTCAAGAAAATATTGAAAATCACAACTTAGCCGAATTGGAGTTTTTATTGCCGAAGCAGTCATCAACGTCGAACTCCTATCCACAGTTTATTGTCAGAAATCCATCTGATTCAATTACAGCACAGAAGACTGTAAGAAACAACCAACAACAGTACCAAAACCCACTCCAAGTGGCTAAAGTGAAACTATCCGTAGCGCCTTTGAGCACCGAGCGTCTACTACCTACTCGTTACAAAACTAAAAACGCCATAATGAGTATCCTCCGAAGTGGTGAGGTTGTACTTGAGTTTATTAAATATAAGAGTCGTCTTCAAGAAGATCGAGTTATAGATGTCTGCTGGATCTCCAATGACGGTCAGCGCATAGTAATCTATCAACCAGATCCTGGGCGGTAAATTCCATATTTTTCATATCTTATTTTTTTATTCTATTAATATTGTTATCAGTGGTTTATCTATACGCGATGTACCGCCGGAACAACCCGCTGAAATTAGTGCTGATAACACTTTCAGCTATAATAATTTGCCCTCAAAACACTGGAAAAAATATATTTACGCCGCACGTTTTGTTAGTCTTGTCAAAGGCAAGACTCCAAAAGTGACATATTTTAGTGCATGCGCTAAGTGTCAGCTAATGGAGAGTATGCAGGACTTTGAAGTTTTCTTCTATAGTGGCGCCAAAGTTACTAAATCCAATAGTGATGATCTCAAAGTATATGATCAACATGGTCGTCAGTTACACAATCTTCAAGAACATACTGCAAAGGCCTTACTTGAGCATCAGACGGAATGCTTGCGTCACTGTCAGGCGATTTGTAGTGCTTTAGAGTTGGTACAGGTCGGTGGAAATTGCTGCTTTCCGGTAACTGTTGGGCGCCGTCCAGTGTCGTCAGAGGTTCCCGCGCATTGTTCAAGTGTCGGCGGATCTCTTCGCGAACATACAAACTTTGCATATTCGACCCCCAAGTCACAGCAGGTGTGTAACTAGATTGTATTAATTATTTTAAAATCTCATAAAATGTTCCATAGGTTTCTTTGAATTCATCTATTAGCATAGTTTCTTCACTTCGCAATGGAACTAACTCAAAAGTCTTGAACGATACTGCTGCTTCGCGTATGGTTGCCGCCCAACAGAATGTGCCCATAAAACGCATAAATGTCCCCGGTGTTGGTATTGCAACAGAGGTATTGATCCCATTTAATAGAATTTTAATAATTTAATATTTTGACCCTTTTACCTCTTATTCTCAGTTATCGCATGGTATTGTTCAAGTGCAATTTCATGATCGATCTCTTATATCGTTGATACCCCAAGCTCAAGGAGGTGGAATAACATATACTCAATCTAATGGTGTTTCAACACACTTTGCGTCGCATGACGATCTGCCAGTTTTGGTCAGTGAAAAAATGACGAATATTCCACTGATTGAGCGTCAGCTTAAAAGTGCTCAAATGCTCCCAGGCGTTGCGACTCTCTTGGCAAACGACGAATGCAACTATAATCCAGAAACACCTAAAGCCGTACAACAGCAACAACAATATAATCAACATCCCATGAAGTTTTTTCGATAAATTTGCTGAGGAGCTTTCAGGGGCACAGCTTCATTAAATTAGAACTGTTTTCTATATCGCTCATATTGATCGTGTCGTCATTGTTGTTGATTGAAAATAATGGGGCTTTCATTTGTCTGGTTAAAAGTACGATAATTAACCCTGGTTGAATAATATTCGCATTACGACTCTTGTTACCTAACAACGCGAATGTTTTTTATTTCAATGTACAATTTAGTCTAATATAGAAGTTTTAATTTATTTTATATATATACTAGTATATTTTTTTCAAAACAACTTAAGTTATTTTCGTTGAAAAAGGTTGTGAAATTTATACTTATGCATTTATAAAAATAATTAAGTTTAAATACATTTTAAACAAACTGATTAAAAAGTGTATTTTAGTTTTTATGCAAATTGCGATAAAAGTTTATTAAGGTTTTTCTGATATCGCAAGGTGAATGTGACGGAATTTTTTCGTTATTTGTTTCCTCATGTCCTGAGCTTTTTGTTGAAATGTTCACTTGTTTGAAAAAAGGTTGTTTTTTAATCACCCTTTTCCTCGGAATTGTCACTTAACCTGGATTTATCAATGATAACTTTCTCCCTTGATTTATTTAAAATTCCTAATTCTTACCCGTTTAAATTGTCCGAGAGATGCTGTCTTCGAATATTAACAAAAAAAAAAAAAAAAAAGGGTTTATGTTTTCCGGTTTATACAAGTCGAGCTCTTAAAAGTAAGTCATTGACTTGTAGTTTTTTAAGGGGAGATACGCAGTCAGAACTTTTTTTTTTTCAAAAATTTTTTTTGCATTTTCTTAAAGCCTTTAGTTTCAAGAATATTTGGTGAAAATTTCAAGTTAATATCTCAAAAAATAACAAAGTTATAGCCTACTGAGTGAACCGCCTTCTAGTGCGCGCAGTGCTGGCGCTTATTTTCAAACGCGTTTTTCTCGAAACCATGTTTTCAAAGTCGGTGACCAAGATTTCTCAAAGCTCAGTGAAGCGATCGTTTTGATTTTTTTGCAGGCTTATTGTACACATAATAATCTCGTACTTGTCATAGGATTTTTTTTTTTTTAGCTTCGTTAATTTTTTATAGGCAAAACTATGACGAATTTTTGGTCGAAAATCGTTTTTTTACGTTTGAAAGTCCGCCATTTTGTGAAAAATCAATATTTTCAAAAACGGCTATGACAAGTACGAGTTTTAAGTATCTACTTTAATAATATATTTCATTTTTTTGTTTCAGATGAATTAAGGAGGAGCAATCTTGGTCACCGCATTTCACCTTTTTTTCAGAGCGCTCTACAAAAACTGCTGTATCGACCTTAATATTAAATTTTTTTTAATAAAAAAAAAACTAAAAATACTCTTGAATGTGTATATTTTTAGGTATAAAAACCCTCATTCAAAAATATCCCATAGGTTTCCTTAAAAAAATTCACAAACATGACCTTTTTTTTCGGCCTCTGGCTGCTCCCCTTAATAAAAAATTTCACTAAATCCTTTGGGAAAATTCTTGAGATGAATTTCGTTAGTTTATTGTCAGCGAATACCTTTTAAGTTCAAGTGAAACAGAACATAATTTTAAATGCAGAATGTTAATGTTTTGGATAAAATAAATCGTTCGGAACGACTTTTCTTCCTAATAGCTGACAGAAAAAAAGAAAGGCAGCAAATGGGAGAAATATCTACTAGAATATCATAAATTATGTTTGCATTTGAGCCCTTGTTGATTGAGTACGTTTAATTTTTGCTAAGGATAAGATCTATTTCAAATCTATAAAAATAAGAGAACATTAAATTTGTCCGTGTTTATCCACCGTTATACCTAAATATACATCCCCTTAGCATATTCATGGTAAATGTTGATTTGAAGAAAAAATGATTTGTTGTAACATGTAAATATGTATTTTGTTCACACGGAGTTATACAAATATATATAAATGTATATTTTACAATAATACATTAATTTGCTAACTTAATAGAGAATTCGTTGAAAAGATAGTTAAATCAACTTTGTTGCTCATTTAGATACATGTTTCTTCCATACATGAATACAAAATACCTAAATTATGTAATTATATTTTTTTTTTCTGCGTGGTGTAGATTTTCGTATAAACAGTTAGTGCAAAATTGTACTTAAATTTAATATTTCTTAAAATTAGAAGTTGCTTGTATATCTTTATACATATATAGAATATATCGAACAAGAGTAAATACATTGAAGTCAATTTTATTGCTTGTGTTATATATATGAATGCATTTCTACTTATACTTTGCTAAATTTTAATTAAGTTTATAATAATTGTGATTAAAAAATTGTTAATGATATCAAGTTAATGATAACGATTAATGCTAAATGAGAAGAATACGCCGCGATACCACATTTAATGTTGTGGACGGTATATAAATAATTTTAAAAAGTTTTGCAATTCAGAAGAATTCATTTTGAGCAAAATGTGTTGGGGTTTGATTGTGATTGAATTCAGTGTTGATGCTTTTAATGGCTGGTGTGATAAAAAATCGTCTAACTTAAGTAATGACATAAAAATGCAATAATTTCCCAAAACAATTTTTAATATTTTTAATAAAAATTTAATTATTTGGACGGTTTGACTGAATTGGAGGGTTTCAATATAGTGTAATTTGTAATAGATAAAATAAATTAATTCAAAAAGTAATGTCGAAGGACGCAAGAGTTTGATGATAAAAATAAAAATGTTTGCTTGTTATGTTCATACTTTCAAATAATGATATGTTTGCTGATCTTGGTCAATTTGCCAAAAATTAGAACATGTACCGTTTTTGCTTCAATAATATGTCCGGGGAATAATAGATATAATTTTAACATTAATCTTAAAAAGTAACACAATCGAAACTTATTATAAAGAAAATAACACAATTATAAGTATCTTATCCGTGTTCGTTGTTGCTGTGTTAAATTTATAAATAGCTTAGAGGCTGGCAGCATTGTGTTCATTGTTTGTTTTTCGGTGCTGTGTTCTGTTCTTTCACGTGTTGTGTGTATTTATAAGATGCAACAGTGTTTCATTGTTTGTCTTTAAGCTCAAAGTGAATCTTCTGAAATATATCCTAGAAACGATCTTTCGACGTGGTACTGTATTCTAGGTCGTTCAGGTTTTGAATTTCTTGCAACTCCTGGAATTTTTCATGATCACGAATATGTGCATAGTTGGCTGACAAGCACATTAAATAATGCACCAAGCTAAGGATTACCAGCAGAGTAGCCAGTGTGGCTAATATGAACATCACTTCGGCATTTTCTACGCCATCCTTGCAAAAGGCTTTTATCTCGTACTTTTCGCAAACTTTCATATCTTCCAGTTTTGTGTTAGCGGGAAACATGAAATCTAATATATGATTAATTATTAATAAGCAGCAAAATAAAAGGATATATATGATTAAAAAAAATTAGTGGTATTTTAAAAACTTATTAGAGCGGAAACTTACGAAACTGCGTTAAATCAATGCAGCTTAATGAGCGCTCAACACTTGAGCACATGTTCCAGAACATGGTGTAAATGAAGGTGACAATTACCAGAAAGCATAAAATCAGCGTCCAAACAAGGTTCAGTAAATACGTCAGGCCCATCAACTGAAAATATATGTTCGAATTAGTATTAATTCAAAAATTCAGATGATTATAAAGTCTTTTAAGCAAAAACAACAAATTCACCAAATTGTTTAGCAATGCGTTTAATTACTGCTTTAACGGCGTTTTCGCAACACTTAATTGCCAAAAACATAAAAACAAAACCTTAATAATGAATGGGTTTCTTACCACTGCACATGAAATACGTCCACCAACTCGGGAACGCCACGCTCGATAGACCTTGTGGCGTGTTGCTCCAGTTGCCAGGAAACCAACGAAGAGTATCATAAAACCAAGCGCAGCCATGCCGGCACCAATTATGACAAAAATCATTTGCACAGCTTCAATCCTAAAGTTCAGGATATGCGAGTATTGTAAAGCGTTTAAATAAAAGGAAGAAAAGTTAAGCAAAATTTAACAAACCCGTAAATTAATATAAATTTAATTTAATTTATATAAATATGGCTGGCACAAAATGAACATTATGGTTTCAATCTTTACTAATACATAAAAGTGATATGTGGCCCGTTTGTATGTTTTGTGCGCCTTTCACGCTTAAATAGCTGGGTTAACGTGGAATTTTGTATATAGGCACTATAAAGGGGTTTTTTTTTAAGGGCATGTCAAACCAAAGTGTCGGATTGCAAACTGACATGTTGGTTTTATTCAGTAGTCCTTGAAATTTTATCGTGATACACGTTATGGTCAGATTTATCAGATTTGCATCGATTGAATACAAATACATAGATATTTAATGAAATTTCGTGTGTTTTCTTCCAAATCAGAATAAGTATTGGCTTAAAACACACCAATTACATTTTAACACATAGAACAGGTAACACGGTATTTTACATTTTGAAAAAATCGCGTTTTAAAAGTTAGCACTTTATGAATTTTTAATACCTTTTTTGTAATAAGCGCATAAAAATATTAGAGTTTCTGTCGGAAACAAAGAAATATATAAAAGTTTGGAAAAATTTACAGGATAGTAGAAATACTATTCTTTTACGTTTTGAATATTTTTTATGTAATTAAAAATACACAACTCATTTAATGCAGTTGGGATGAAAACTCTGATTAATATGTAATGTGCATCGGAAGTATTTTGTCCATTGTTTCAACTATTAGCTGACGATTAGAACTTTTTCCATTATAACGACTAATTTCATTATTTAGAATTAATAATATATTTTAAAATTAGTTCTGCTTTTAATTGTTTCCCTTAAAAACTATAGTCTCAACTAAAAATATAGTTCTTAATATTTTTTCTTTTTTGGGTTCCTAATATCCTAAGTTCTTTTAAAATATGAAGTCGATAAACAATTTAAACCATAGCGTTCATTCGGCTCCATTCTCCAAGTATCATTATCAATAAAACTTACCAAATTAAGCGCAAATGGAATACTTGATCCACCATAATCACTGTAAGCGATGCTCCGCGATACATGGTCCCACAAAAGATACCCACACCCAGTAGACACATCAGTGTCGCAATCAATGTGGCATACGGTATTCGGGCCATACATGATTGGCAGCAGTCACCTATAAAGGCAACAAATATTTGTTTGTTTGTTTGAATAAAGAACACAAAATGAAGGCGCATTAGACAATAAATACAAATAAATTGTAAAGCACTAACAATGAATGAACATATAGAGCATATTGAGCCCTAACCGCCGAAGCCTCGGAATTCGGTATACCACCTCAATTTACAAGTGGCGTTGGACTTTTCACTAGCCCAAATTTTCAGTAAAGCTTTCGGACAAATAGATACATTTATTATTAGTTTATCAGGTTTAAAGTTTGAAATTGTAGTTTGATTTCATGGAAGAAGGGCCGTATTGTTCACCTCTGGATATTTTGAAACAGTGGGTAAAGTTTCAGATAGCAGCAAACCCGCAGCAAAAGATATCCAGAGGTGAACAATACGGCCCTTTAAGCTATTTCGAACTTTTATATATAATACGAGTATTAATACTTTATATATTTTATAAGTAATATTGACTAATACCCGGGTACCTGGGGATTTTTGGGTAATTCGAGCTACCTGGTTAGTTTCGAACTTTTCGGGTATTTCGAACATTTTTGACAAAATTCAAGTATTGAAGCAGCGCTATTCTTGTGGTATTGGAACAAATATAGCTTTATTTGGTTTGGTAATTTTAAATGGTCAGTGAAAAGAGATACAATTTAAAGTTTATTTCAAAAAAGTTGAAATCAGAGAGTAAATTTTAAAAACTCTAAACTACTCGGGTAACTCGAAAATACCCAGGCATTGATTATCAAATTACCCGGGTAACGCTTAAATACCCAGGCTTTCGAGCTACCCGGGCTTTTTTCGGGTTTCGAGTGCCCGGGTACTAGAACAAAGCTCGAAAAAAATCAGAGCTCTCGAATAAGAAAAAAAGGTTGTTTTTGATTTCTTTAACTTGAGTGAATTATTTAGTTAACTTTAAAAGTGTTCATTTATTTTGCCAAGGATATGTAGCAAATCGTCAAGAGTACGCTAGATAGACCTCATCCAAGTGACTGTTTCGGACTGTGTTTGCTCGAAATGCAGGATTGAGTCAAATCGGTATTGACTCATAGAAGAGGTTCGAGCTGAACATGCACCATTCGAGCTGAAATGGCAGCGATGTCTCGGGGATACATTAGCTAATGTGATGAAAAATGCCCGAAAAACAGATAACTTTTTTTCGAATTAATGCGGATATGCATAAAGAATAAATTCATCAATTTGTTTATGGAACGATAGTTGAGATAAATTGCAAACGATAAACCTTAATAAAAAAGACAACTTGACGAAATCTACTGTAAACTGTCAAATCTACTCAATAGTTTCATGGACCAGATTTATGTGACTTTTTATAGAGATACCGCCACATTCCTAGAGAATTTCGAATAAAGAATTAACTCATTTTTTTATTTTAAATATTGTGCATAATTGAAATTGTAGGGATTTTTGATATTGTAATATTTAGTAAATAAACCGATTGTGGGACCCTTTTTAGATATTAGCAAATCTACATTTTACAAAGTTAAGTTATTTTACACAGTATACGTATACCGTGTATACTGTGGCGATGGAAGGAATTCAAATTAACGTTAATGAAGCAAAAATAAAATTAATCATAATTATTCATATCTTTATGCTCATAGCGACTTTTCTGTTTTGTGAGTTTCATCAGACAGAATAAGCTGTCACTATCATAATGCCAGGCTTTAATTAAATGACCCAAGTATGCAATGTGGGGTCAACAAACTAAGAATTTTTTCAACAAAATTATGAATATGAAAAAATAATGACTAGGGTTACTGCTGGCCGGACACACAAGCGTTGAATTCACAATGGTTATGGGTGAATTTAAATGAGTGAGCGACAAAACAAGGTAAAAGATTAATTAACCAACTTAATTGAGGTTAATTTTTAACAATGATGGAAATTATGAGCGAATTGAGTTGATAAAAACAACATGCTTATACGCAAGCGTGTTTATGCACAAGGGTGTCAAGTTGAGATAAGATACGTGAGCGCCTATCTATTTCTGGTGATAAACGTTTATTTAAGTGATAAAAACCCGTGGACAAAACAAATGAAAAAGAATGAGTGTCACCGAGATACACACACACACACACACACACAGAAAGACAAAAAAAATTGTTGTGATTACCACTGTATGTGGGTCAAATTTTTAGCTTTATGGCACCTAAATTGTGTGTAAAATTATAAGTTACAAAGCAAATTATCAAACTTACGCAAAATACGCTTTATAAAAAACTCTTACTAAGGTTTACACTACTCGGTGCGTTGACAATTATTATGAGTGACAAACAACAAAATATTCCTCCTACCTTTCCCACCACGCTCCGTATAACGATCCAGAGAATGATCGGAACGACAGGTGCTGCGTCTACGGTTGTGTATTACAGTGCCACCATGCGGATTGCTGTTGTAGGCACGCGTTAGAATGCCATCTTCCTCGAAATTTGTTTCAAGTAGAATTTCCTCGCGCGGATCACGGAGGCGGTCACGATTAATTTTTGTGGGTGAAGACATTTTTAAAATTCCTTAATTAGATATGTTGTGGTCTTAAGTAAATTTGTACTCCATTTAATTTGACGCCATTGAATCTTTTTAATATTAATTGAATAGGTTATTTATTACAATATTTCGCTATTTAAATATTATTTTTGTTCTTCACTATTAGTATTTGAATTCCACTGATTAATAAAAGTCTGAACCACAGAGAATATAAGAATAAAGTTAAATTAAAAATTCATTCAATTTTTTGTGATTCACCTAATGTCCAAACTGACGTATATATTCTTTGTTATTGTTTTTCTACTTTGAATCATTGACAAGCATTGGTCGTTGATACCCACTTAAGTTCTCGTCACCACTACAATGTCACTATGGCTCATACAATATCTGAAAGCGAAAACTGATAACATACATGGTTGAATTAATAAGGTTGTCGCAACGGTGAGAGCGAGTGCCCAGAAATGTGAAATCGAAGTTGACAGCTCATACGAAATCTTAAAGAGAAAAACCAATACTTGTCAATGCTACCTGTATAATTGTATCATGGTTTTGGCCCATATGAAGCCCTAACCAAAATAGACGAAACGAGACGATTGCAACTTGCCGAAAGTTTGCAATCGTTACGTCTGTTTTGACATTTAACCCAAAATGAAACGAGTACCTTGGTACTCGTAGTAGTAGTTGGTTAAAGTGCGTGGCTGCTATGTTAACGAACTTTGGAGACCCAGGTTCGAACCCCAGCAGCGACAGAAAATTATTTGAATTAAAATAATTTTTCTGTACGGCCGCCACCTCTCTGCAGACAATGGCAAACCTCAGAGAGTAATAAAAATGCCATGTAAAGCTTCTTGAGAATAAGAACATTCCGTTCATCGCCGTTCGGAGTCGGCGTTAAGCCTGTAGGTCCATTTCTCTGTCAATTGTGTACAAACTTAATAACACGCACAACACAATTGATCATAAGAAGCTAGGTCAAAGTCCTTTCAAGGGCTGAAATGGCCAGTTATTTATTTTTTTTATTTATTACCTCCAATCGTCTGAAAAAAGAAGAAGACTACTCTGCACAACTGTTATTGACGAGTTGAGACGCTAAAAGTTCGGTTCTTACGGCACAAAAGCCCTAACCAAAATATACGAGTCGCTACGTAACGAGTGAAGACAAAAATGTTCGCTTAAATGCAATTCAATATTGTTGCCCAAAATAAGCAAACGTAAACTCAACGAACTGAACGAAACGGTGTGACGAGACATAAGCAATAATTGAACGCTCTCTTTCTTGACTTTTTTTTTGACAGGTGCTGGTTTCCCAAGCAACTGTCAATACTACCTTGTATTATTATACCATGGGCTAAAGTGAAAATTGATAACATGCATGGTATAATAATACATGGTAGCATTGACAACTGCTTATTTTCTCTTCAACAGGAAAACATAAATTGTCAAAAACAGCTTTTTGTGGAAATACATCAGCAGCTGCTGTGGTTGTTGTTTTTTTTCACTTCAACGTTTTCAACATTGCTTGTATTTTCAATGGCGGATTGTGAGCGCTCTCTTTTTGAGTATATTTTTTGACAGTATATGATTTCCCAAGCAACTGTCAATGCTACCTTGTATTATTATACCATGGATAACATGTAAAGCCGAGGGAGCTGTTGTTGTTGCTTTTCAATGATTTTGACAATTGTGGGTTCTCCGAAGAGAGTAAGATCAGCCCGAGACAACCTTATTAATTCAATCATGGTGTGTAGTAGTATAATCTCGTAACAGCCAACGACAACAACTTGTTGCTATTGCTGCAGCTCTTGCCTTGTTGGAGTTTCATTTTCAAACGTATTCAGATGTGTGTAGGAAACATATTTAATACAATCGAGGAAGACTATAAACCCATGGTAGAATTAAAAGGTAGGGCCGAGTCGCTCAGTGCCCTCACGCGTCAACAAAGAGTGGTTAATAAAAAGGTTGGCTAATTGTCAAAATGGCGAAGTTCGTAGAAACCCCAAATTAAATAAAAATATTATGTTTTCAATTTGTAAATAGTGCGGACACGTGTGTTAAGTTTGTGTTAATTTGAGTGGAAATATTGTAAAAACATTGTAAATAAGTCTATAAAATGCCGCGGAAGTGTTAAATTTTAAAAAAAGCTTGTAAAAAGTTTAACCTAAAATCAACTGCGAAACATGAACATAAAGAAACTCGAGATGAACAGCTGATTTTGACAACTAGCCCGCTTTTCTCTGCTTTCTACTCCATTCTTCTCCAAGTCGGCCCTACCTTATAATTCTACCATGATGAAAACAATATATTTACCAACAACAAAGCACAACACGAGTGATCAATGCGACAGCTTACACACACCTGAACGCTTGAAAGGTACTGAGCCTAAAAGAAATATACTCTTTTATTTTTTGTATTGTGGTCCCGCAGACCATGTGTATCAGTTAAGGGTTAATAAGATTGTCGTGGCGCAGTGGGTAGAGTGCGTGACCCATACTCCAGAGAACCCTGGTTCAATTCCATCCGACACAGAAAGTTTTTTCAATTGAATTAATTTTTCTGTTCGGCCGTCGCCTCTCTGCAGACAATGGCAAACCTCAGAGAGTAAATAATGCCATGTAAAGCTTCTTGAGAACATGCACAATAGCCGTTCGGAGTCGGCATAAAACTAGTAGGTCCAGTTCTCGATCAATTGTGTACAAACATAATAACAAAAGGTTGATCATGAGAAGCTCGATCAAAGATCAAAGTTCATTCAAGTGCTGAAACGGCCAATATATTTTTTGTTTATATACTTACTATATATTTTTCTCGAAAAGTGATTTTTTAAACTGGTGACCAACATTACTCGAAAACTATACCAAATTTTATACACCTGTTTTCCAACTTTAATCTGTACTTTTGATCGTTTCATTTTTATTTAACTAATAAATTAATTTTATATTTATTTATATAACCTAAAAAGTATGCGAAATTTTCTTATTCTCAAGAAGCTTTACATGGCATTTTGATTACTCTCTGAGGTTTGCCATTGTCTGCAGAGAGGTGGCGGCCGTACAGAAAAATTATTTTAATTCAAATAATTTTCTGTCGCCGCTGGGGTTCGAACCCGGGTCTCCGGGTTCGTTGACATAGAGGCCACGCACTTTAACCAACTACGCCACGGACGCCACTTCTTGGTCCATTGTGTACAAACTTAATAACACGCACAACACAATTGATCATAAGAAGCTAGGTCAAAGTCCTTTCAAGGACTGAAATGACCAGTTATTTATTTATTATTAAAAAGTATGCATTTTTTTAGTCCAAAATTGATTTTTCAACTACATTTCGGTAAAAATTAAAATGATTCTAAAACCTTCGATTAAAAGCTCAAGAAGTGTTATCCGATCATATATATTATATATTTTTTTTTTGTAGATGAACGAACTTCAAAAAATCGCGGCCACCACATATTTCAGGTACTTCACTAAACCGATTTCTGCTATATTAAGTAATATTTGTTATCCAAAGATTCACAAAATTGTTCAAAAGTTGTATAATTATAATGCTTACTTTAAAATAGGACCCTTCACACAAGCATATATTTTCTTTGCGCTTCCCGACTGACTGTCAGCTCTGGCGCTTGCCTGCAAATGATCAAATATAATTACTCCCGCCGGAGTAATATACCCGAATGTTGCATTTTATGAACTATCATGTTGCTGCCTACAATATCTCCGCATCCCTAAATTTGCAACTTGTTAGCTAAATACATATATTGTTGAAACTATTGTAACCAATTTTGAGATGACTAGGCATGTTATAAACACCCACTCACACTCTCAAACGCACAAGTGAATGACATCCTCCACAATCCTTAGAAAAGTATTTAATATGGTTGCTGCTTTAAAAATGCGGTAAGAAAGGTTTCACTGTGTTTAAGTGCATTTTAAAGAAATGACGCAGCAGTTTTAGCGGCACCAACTTAACAATTTAATTGTTGCTAAATAGTAGGTAGTTCCAACTAGCGTGAAACTAATCTGTTAGGATGGGTGACTGCTTTTAATCACACTGCCTGCATGGATGTTGACATTAAAAGTTCTGAAAGTAATTCGTGATTTGGAAAACAATGACCACAATCTAAAAATGGCACACCCACACTTTATCATACCATTTCGTTATTGTTTTCAGGTTTTTGCGGCTACAAAAGCTTTATAGTTGCAAAAGTAGGAAATGATTATTTTCCATAATTAAATCCTCTCTGTTTTCTGTTAACTTTTGCTTTTTCTAGTCAACTGTTTTTCTTGTTGACTAGAAATAGTTTGTATATTATTCTGTCTTCGTAACTCGTTTATTTACTACTTTACATTCCTGTATATTGCATGCGTCTTTCGTCGTTCTTAGGCTAGATGGCTCTACTCCTTTTCCTACTTTATTTGATGTTATAATCGCGTTCTTTGTAATAATCTTCTCCTGTCTCTGCTGCTGCAGTAAATTCTGTCATGGCGGAAATGTCGGTGATAATTCCTGCGGCTGAACGGATGCAAAGCATCCATTACGTACCTTCACGCTTTCACCAGATCGCTCCTCATAATCATATCCGATATATAGTATAGCTGTCCGTCTGTTGTCTGTGTATGAACGAGTGTGTTTGTATGTATGCATTCATAGAGTATACATGCAGGTATGAGTTTGTGGAAATAATTTTATGGTATTCGTTCTCTTATTCCTTTCTTCTTGTTGTTCCCGTAATTCATTTGCTCCATTTTTTTTTTGTTTCCAACTTGAGAGTTGGCATTTGGAAAGATTTATATAACTATACGAAGTATTCCGCGCATACGTAGGGCCTGACTTGTGTGGTCGTATATGCAGGTATTTTACATTTCGCAAAATTACTTTGCTTTATTTAAATTCAGATTTTATCGATTGCATCATCTTTGTCACCATGAGAAAGAAACCGACTAAGCGCTATTAAACAATGCGATTATGCCCTGATAATGCGCCACGTAAGATTTAAAAATTTGTTGAGATAGTTTTTGGATTAAAAGCATTTCCATCCAACTACCACCTAATTAGCTGGTAAGCGTTGGCATCTTAAATTTTATTGTCCCAATAAAAAGAACAGTATACGTACTTACCAAAATTGAAGCAAATAACTGCTTCAGTTATTTGAAGACACAGAGATATTCAACTGATCTATGGAGAACATAGTAAGGTTTTTGACTTAAAAATTAGTTCACTGATTACTCGCACTAACGCAACGAAGAGGATGCGTTAATACCCCGCTTTACTTGTGTAAAATGTGGCTTTTAATAATTTTTTGCTAACTAAGTTGTCACTGGCACCACTGTGAGATGACGTTGGTTACATCAAAACGTAGCTTGCCAAAAGATAGCTTTTAATTAAGAGTGTTTTTCCTGCGCCTGAAATTAAACTAAGCTGCTACTTCAAGAACGTATTAAAGTGCTGCCAAGCCATGTAGAATTGTAAAGTGTACATATAAAAAAAAAAAAATAAAAAAGCAAAATTAAAGTGGCGTACATAGTTCCTTATTTACAACTTAAAATTTTAGATTTTCTTCTGCTTATTCACTTTGCTGAAATATAAGATAGAGTGCCCCATTGTAAGAGCGTTCTGGTGTAAATGCACTAGAATCAGCGCATAATGCAATGATGCATTTCTAGAAGCCGCACGAATTACACCGCTTCCGCACCTTCATACATGTTATTATGAATTAAGAATTTGCGCTTTTTCACAATTTTTGTTGTTTTTCTGAGATAAGAACATGTGAATAGATACAAGCATCTAATTATGTACGTATGTTTCTAAAGAAACATATATTTTTCTGCTTGCAAGTAAAAAGCACTATGTTTGAGAATGTAATATGGCAGTCGTTCAAGCTTGTAAGGCTGAATGTATGGCGGGGTTTGCGTTTGGTTGTGTGTGCAGTCTTAATTAGGCCTAATCTAAATAGGTAACTTAAGAGTGACTGTAATCTGTGAATCCATTAAACAAAATAGCTACATTTTTTATTTTATGAAAAGTTTAATTATGTGCTTTTATGCACCAACATGTTATGCACCCACCTCCAGATTAAACCTTTAAAATAAAACCACCTGCGTAGCAAGAAAAAAGAATTTTAAGACATAAATGTGCTACATGGAATTATACGAAACTAGTAAAAATAAATATATTAAGTAAAAATAAATATATTTTTACTAGCGTTGACAAAAATCGTCGCTTTTATAAGATGATTAAAACGAATTGTTTGCCCTAGAGCCTATACCTTTGTATAAAGATATAATTTTAGACAAATATTTGCGGAGGAAGAAAGCTTAAAGTATGTATATCTTTTAAGAATGCCATTCATACTGAATGAATAGAGGAGATATTTTAAGGGCGTGGATAAACTAAGGAGAACAAAATATGGTTATTCGAAGATTTTTACAATGGACTCTATGTACTTATTTAATAATGTTTTTGTTTTACACAGGCTATTACGCATTTTGTTGCACAGGAATATTTTGATCTTTATAAAAAAAAAAATTGTAAAACGTTCAGCGTGTTTTTCTTCAATTATACTTATTGAAATTGTTAATAACGATTCTAGTTAAAAATTGGGTTTTATTTTTTTTTTCTATAAATAAGTTTTTACTTGAAAATTGGATATTGAATCGAATTTTTTTCAAGAGCAATGATTTGTGCCACAGAATAGTGTAAAGCTTTTAGAATTAGAATAAAACACAGTTTATTGAATTTTTTTGTGAACCTATGGGGATTTGTTCTTAAACTCTTTGTGGACTTTCTGTTAAAATCAAGTCAAAATTTAAAATTTGTTTTACCTTTAGATTTTTGATAGGGGATTAAAAAAAATTTAACGTTTTATTCACAAATTTTCTGAAAATATCGAAAAAGTGCCATTGAAATATTTAGAGAACTGTGAATAAAGCGATGAAAAAAATTATTTGTTTATCCTCTTAGAAATGCAGAATCGAAATTTCATTTGGTTTCGATCACTTTTATGGTGACTTCTAATTTTGGCCATAGTTTTTATGGAGGCGAATCACTGTGAGACACCCTAGAAGAGGTTCACTTTGAATAAAAAAATGTACCTTTATTAATTTTTGCCGAACATACATAAATGTAATCCCAATTTGAATAGTTGAATTCCAAAACAGTGATTTACAACAGAACTTGCCTTGTTTTGTCTGTTATTATTTGGTAAACCATAGCTCTGTGAATACAAACACGTGAGTAAAATCTAATTTTATCTTTTAAAATTGATAAATGGTTTGAAAAATATTAAGATTTAATGGAAATATGGTGTTTTTCTTTCAATTCGCAAAAAAATTGCAGTGATTTCAATTTCCTACAGTAAAAATATCGTGGTTATTAGCAACTCTTTCACAATAAACAAATGTGGATTGAGCCTTTTTAACCGACTTCAAAAAGGAGGAGGTTCTCAATTTCGTTGGTTTGTCCGCTTTTTTTTTTTTTTTTTTTTTTTTTTAAATGTATGTACATCGATAACTCCTAAACCACTTGCCCGATTTCCATAATTTTTTGTCAACAGATAGATACCATGAACGCGGAGGTCCTTTTTTACAAAAGTGGGCGATATTCGACAAAGGGGCGTGTCAATATAAGAAAAACACTGTCTTTCAGTTAATATTGACACTAGGGTACTGAAGTTTACATTAGAAATACTGGGGTACGCAGAATTATTACAAACTACGGTCACTAAAGTGGGCGGTTTTTGACAAAGGGGTGTGGTCATATTAAAAAAACACTGTATCTCAAATAGTACTAACACTAGGGTATTGAAATTTAGTACAGGGGTAGATAAAATTTTTAAAAATTACTGTAAATAAAGTGGGCGTTATTCGACAAAGGGGTGTGGCAATATTAGAAACACACTATATATCGAATAATATTGACACTAGGGTGCTGAAATTTAGTGCATGAGTAGACATATTTATTACAAATTACAGTCAATAAAGTGGGCGTTATTTGAAAAAGGGGTGTGGCAATATTGGAAAAACACTATATCTCGAATAGTATTGACACTAGGGTACTGAAATTTAGCACAGGGGTAGACACAATTTTAACAAATTACTGTAAAGAAAGTGGGCGTTATTCGTTGAAGGGGTGTGGCAATATTAGAAACACACTATAAATCGAATAATATTGACACTAGGGTGCTGAAATTTAGTGCATAGGTAGACATAGTTATTACAAATTACATTCAATAAAGTGGGCGTTATTTGACAAAGGGGAGTGGCAATACTAGAAACACACTATATATCGAATAATATTGACACTAGGATGCTGAAATTTAGTACATGGGTAGGTACAGTTACTACAAATTACGGCCAAAAAAGTGAGCGTTATTCAACAAAGGGGCGTGTCCATATTATAAAAATACTATATCTTAGTTAATATTGACACTAGCCTGACTAAAATTTAGTACATGGGAAGGCACAGTTACAACAAATTACGGTCAAAAAGTGGGCGTTATTTAAGAAAGGGGTGTGGCAATATTATAAAATACTATATCTCAGTTAATATTGACACTAGGGTACTGAAATTTACAGTTAAAATACAGGCGTAGGCACCATTATTACAAAATTTATCCAAGAAAGTGGGCGTTATTTCACAAAAGGGTGTACCAATATGAGAAAAACACTTTATCTCGAATAAAATTGAAACTAGGGTTCTGAAATTTAGTACAGAGATAGGAACAAGTATTAAAAATTAGGGTCAATAAAAACTTTTTAACAAAAAAAAAAACCGACTTCAAAATCACTACAAAGTAAAAAATAATTTTAAATAATTTTTCCTATTCATTATCGCTTATCTTACTATGTCGAAATCTTTTTATTTTAATTTTTTCTAATTTGTTTTATCATAAAAATATTATTAACTTTATGAATATAAAAGCTTCTTAGCGTTTTTTTTTCTTTCAATTGGCAATTTTTTAATACGCTGAATGTAGCCAATGTGTTCCATGCATTATTTGTGCAGCTGTTACACACTATGTCATATTCAATATGAGCTTTACAAGCTCACCCAAACCAGTTTAGTGAGAATTTTAATGTGTACAAAGCTTTTAAAATTACTACAGTGTCACCAAGGCACCAAATAGTGCACGGATGGTAAAAGATCATGATTGTATGTCAAAGATGAGCGCCGTCTTCAAAGCTTTTATGTTCATAAAGCAATTAATATATTGATGATAATAAAACAAAATAGAAAAAATGAAAATGATAAGATTTCCAATATTATAATACATATAAATAGCTTTTAAAATATGACCAAGAAATGAATAGGAAAAATTATTTAAAATTATTTTTTACTTTGTAGTGATTTTGAAGTCGGTTTTTTTTTTTGTTAAAAAGTTTTTATTTATTTTTTCGTTTGCAACAACGATAAAGATTATAATAGGCCCAAAATACACTGTAGTGCTCAGTCTGCGTGAAACCGGGTTTCTAAGGCAAGGGAGGTGAGTCAGCGGACGTGAAGTGCGTGAAATTTCACTCACCGAAAAAGCTGTAGTGACGATAGACTGACACGCACACATAAGTCAAGTCGTCATATTTTATTTAGGAGTTCACAAAATTAACCACACAAATACAATCAAATACAGTTCATGTACACGAAATAAAACTGGTTTCACGCAGACTGACCAGTGCAGTGTGTTTTTGAATGATTGACTGCTCATGCAGACTGAGCACTACAGTGTATTTTGGGCCATAAAGTGTCGTGTTATCACAGACAGCGATGTTGCTGTAGTGTTCGTTTCGCTAAAGATATTCAATTTTGCAAATGCTTCAAAGGCTTTTCCTTGGGATTCTCAAATCAAATTGAATGGTTTTAAGCTTACTCTGTGGAAAGAGGAAGTATGAGTGCATTATATGTGTTTGTGCCCAAACCTACATAGCCTGTGGCGTCTCATCGCAGATTTTATTTTGAAGGCATAAAAACAGGTTCTTCTTTAGTTTCCGCTTCCGGTGCTTTAACTTAACTGCGCATGTAGATTTTGAGTTGGTCCGGGCGGTAATAGTGTAGGCAGCACTGGCTGTGGATTAATGCAGCCTTGTGGGAGAGTTTGCTTTTATTATTTTCATTACGCTTTTGGGATTACAAATACGTCACAGCATGCAGCACTCGTTATTCCATTTTGTATTTTTTATAAGAACATTTCTTTTTCCAATTGAATACACTCCTTTTCGAGTAACACAATTTCTAACGAACTCGATAATAAGCGTATGATTTGATATATGTCACAGTTGTAACTATAACCAATTAGACGAAAAGTGATTTGGTTTTAGGAGTGATTGTCGGTATAATTTACAATCCCAAATTGAAGTTAATTATAAGGCCTGAAATTATTTATTTCAGGTTTACTATGCTGCTTGAAATGCGGTGTGACATGGGTTCAAATTATGTCACTCTTTTATTCAATTACATTTTAATCTCGAATATTCTCGAATAATGAAGTTTCTAATAAAAATTTCTGAATTATCATAAACAATTTTATTCCCAAGGTGTTAAAAAGCAATATTATTTCTAAAAAACAATAAAAAGTAAAATTTAGCTGTAAATAATATTCTTTAATTCAATATCTGCAAACTTTCTCAAAACGGGACGAAAATTGTTACTTGGGTTGTGCTTCAATAAGTGCCGCCGGAATTATATTTTAGCAGGTTTAATCAGACTAACTGTTAATAAATTTAAAACTCATGTTTGTGGGAGTATAGTGTACAAAACCCACTTAAGCGAAAGCTAAATACAGTTACTGTTGTTGTAACTTGAGATTTTTTTACATTGAACGACGAAATTCTTCCTTTTCAGCTACTACTTTTGGGGTAGCTTCTCTTGACAAAGTTTTGATTTTATTTATATTTTTTTTTTTTTTGTTTTGTATGTTTGGTATATTTATGTAAGTAAAAATAAGCACTATCATCAAATTGAAGGAAGAATAAAATAGAATCACAGTATGCTTATTTTGTTAGCACTGTTTCCTTTTCCATTTCCTTTTTTAAGCACTGTTTGATTCAGTAATTAAAAAAGCAAATAAGTGGTATTGTCATGATTTCACGAAGCTCACTTAAATTCGCAAATGATGCACACAATTTTTCAAGATATTTTACTCCTTTAGTCTTTTATATAATTAAAGAATCTTTAATTTAAATTCAATTAGCCTTGCATAAGACTTGAAAAGTTTAGACTGCTAATTTTTAAATTTTGCCTTTCTGATGTATGAAGGCTGCCTTTGTGCAATGAAAAGTGATTTCGATTTTTTAACTTATTCAAGTATTTTTTTTTTTTTTTAATTTGAAAACTTCAAGGACTTTATGCTATTTACAAAAATTTTGTTGAAGTAAGTTAAGGTATGTTGCGAACTTTATTACGCATTTTTTTGACGTAGAATACGTCATTCTCGGAGGTAAGTAGGGTGGTTGATAGTGATCAGGTGTCGGTATTTATATCACAATTTGAGCCTTTGGTGTGCCTAAAGTACGGATCGTACAATGTTGATGTTAGCACTTGTTGGTCTGCTTGATCTTCACTGGGAGAAAAATTCATGTTTGAACTCTCTAACTTATATAAATTTTACACAATTACATGAAATATAAAACCAACATTTGATGTTTTTGTTTGCTTAAGTTTGCTACCTATTTATCGACAGTTTCCGGTTTTATCGACAAAACCATAAAATTTGTATGGGAGTCCCCCTAAGGATTGGTCGGAGGGAATATGTGTCAAAGGCAAAAATGTTCCTTTTGCAAAAGTAATGGGGGTCGGTCATACATATTAACCCTCTCCGGCACTCTTTTACAGTTCATATGCTCAGGTGTATGAAATAAATGTTTTGCCAAATATTGTTTAAAAAAGATGTTATCAAAAGCGAATTGAATAATACTACGTCTTGCGTTACGACAAAGTCGAAACTACTGTATCTTGTTTTTAAAGAAATTCTTTCAATTTTTAAACTTCGCATAATTCCGCAATGAAAATAAGTACTTCATTGTATACTTCATAGTATTATGAGTTCAAGCGTTTTTATATAATTTGTTAAAGTTGTTTTATTTATTGACTTAATTTGATAAAAAATAGTTAAAGCACCACAAATCATTGTTTTTAGAAAAAAACAGAAAGTTTATTCGTAAGAAATTCGAACTTTAAATAATATATGAAAAGCTTATAAATGAAGAAAAACGAGAAATTATCTCAATATGGTACATAATAGGTCTTTTTCTGTACTCATTTCAAGTAAAGTTCGAATTAAGTTCAACTAATAGAGAGTAATTTGATAATCTGCCAAAATGAGAAAATTTGTCAAAAAGTACGGAAACGAATTCTTAAGCTAATTATTCAAGTATAATATCTCGTTCACCTCTTGCAAGCGTAATATTTAATTTTTTTAATATTTTAATATTTTAATTTTTTATTATTTGTTATATTTTATGAATTTCTGTAAAAAAAAAACAAAAAAAAATTAAACTTTTTTAAGATCTCTTTATTTTTATTTAAATTATGTTTATTAAATTGTAAATGTTCTAGTCCCACGCTTTTATTTTATTGTATTTGGTTGTTAAATTTAAGCCCACTATATTCGACACTTACTGTACTGTTTAAATCTATTATGTCAAATGAAAATTATGTAATATTAAATGTTATATTGATGAATAAAATCTAATCTAATCTAAATCTAATTACTGTCAAAGCTCCCATAAACGGACGCTCTAATAAGCGGACATCTCCTATTCTATTCTATTCTATTCTATTCATTTTTGGGAACGAGCAATTTTTGGTTTTTTTCCATAGAAAATGCTCTCCCATACACGGACATTTCGTTAAAGGCCGCTTTACATTGTCCTACTGTGTGTTACGACATGTGAGATAGAAAGTATAACCGAATCTTATCACACTGTAATTTTTTAATTTTTGTATAAAGAAATTAATTTTTCTCTTTTAGACTATCTCACAAAGTCACATTGCACTTTTATCCAATAAAATTTCAAAATTGAAAATTCTTAAAATGAATCGGGACATAGCAGCTATTGTAAGCATTATAAGGACCAATTGTGCATTAAAAATAGAAGCAGTCATTATTTTGCTTGCTTTTAAACATTTCATGAAATGTAACTTGCAGCTTGGTGATTTTCAATAAATTAAATTCGAAGAAATCTTATAAAACTCATCTCTGGTCGGATAGAATGTGTGATGAAATTAGAAACAAACCTAAAAATTAAAATGTAGAACGACATGTCAAAAAAATCAAAACAGGTTCGAACACACTTTGCTTTTCGTTGTTTACACCATTCTACATTCTATCATACATGAAAATTTTGACATGTCGTAACACACAGTAGGACAATGTAAAGCGGCCTTAAACGGACGCGAACACACAAACATGTATATATATGACTAGTAAGAAATGATCTTCGACTGGGCCGAAGTTAAAATACCCCCACGGCCGAACCAAAGCATATTAAAAATCTTAAGAAATCAATAAAATGTTTATCTGTAAAAACGTTTTCGTTATATTTTTAACAGAAAATATTCGCTTTTGTTTTTTGATAAAGTCCCTTTGTATGGGAGGTGGGCGTGGTTTTCACTAAATTTGGTTGAATTCCATACACATACTTCACGTTATATATCAAAGTGTATATGCAAAATTTCAAGTCCATACATTAATTTTTGTGGATTTTAGAGAAATTTTACCTTTTTGATAAAGTCACTTTGTATGGAAGGTAGGCGTGGTTTTCATCCGATTTGGTTAAATTTCATACTTAGAGTGTATTTTAAACATCAAAATTCATATGCAAAATTGCAAGTCCATACATTAATTTTTGTTGAACTCTAAGAGATTTTACCGTTTTCATAAAGTCACTTTGTATGGGAGGTAGGCGTGGTTTTCATCCGATTTGGCTCATTTACGAACTTGACCTTTATTTTTTAGATAAAAGCTTAAATATTGAATTTCGTGATGATAGCTTTAAAATTACGGCTGTAATCGTGATCACAGACAGACGGACAGACAGACGGACATGGCTAAATCAACTCGGGTGGTGATGCTGATCAAGAATATATATACTTTTCTATACCTACCACGCCTCCTTATGGGCGTTACAAACGGAGTGACAAAATTAATATACCCCCATTAACGTTTTTTAAACGTGGGGGTATAAAAAAAGAATCTCCCGTAAGCGGACGCGAAGCTCTATTAAGCGGAGAATTTTGTCTTTTTTTTCACAATCATTACTGCTTTTATACATTTTTTTTTGTTTTGGTTTTTTTTACAGTTCGGGGCTTATTTTCTTCTTTTTTTACGAATTTAGTCATAATTTTTGTGCGCTGCTCACTTGTAACGGTAAAGTAAAACAATTAGTTTCAGCGTTTGCTCTAGTTTATGGGTAAATCCATGATACAATTTTAAATACACGGTAGGAGTGACAACTGGCTATTTTCTCACGAATGTCTTGCATCGACTGTCATTTGCCTGTATATTTTATTTTCTATTTTCGTTTTTACTTTTTTCGTTCTCTAATTTATACTATTTTTGACAGTTGGTGCAAGACGAAAGAACTGTCACTCCAACCTTGTAAAGTCGTATCATGGGGTAGGTAAATCATTGAAATGTTTTGCAAAAACAATCCGGTATAACGTAGACTCTTGCACAATTGCAAATATTACATACATATTTAATTTGAATTAATTTTGTACTCGTTTCGTTGTTTATCTATTAAAGAATAAAAATTATTTAAAATTAGAAAATCCCAATGCCCATTTTTTTTTTAATTGAAATTTAATATTATTTTTTACGACATTCCCATAAGCGGACATCTCTCATATGCGGACAAAAAGTAGGTGACCGTTGGTGTCCGCTTATGGGAGCTTTCCTGTATTTGAGTGCTTAACAGGTTCCTGTAACACAACTTAAAATACTCAATCCATACATTATTCTTCTTGATTGCCAAAGATGGGGGTGGTGCACTAAATTTTCAGCTTCAGCTAACATGTACTGATATTGTAAAATTATTCACTATTTCCAAGTGGTGTTGACTGATGAATTCAAAAATATAAGCCTCAATATACATTAGTGATAGTGAAGTGAAAAATTTTTCACTAAAATTCATTTAGTGCAACTTCTTTTTTTTGCACTAAAAATAATAGTGCAAAAAAATACCCGTACAAATGGTAGTGGAACACAGAAAGTTTTCACTCAATTGAAAGAAAAGGTCAACAGTTTATTTTGAATAATTGCACTTATATAAATTTAAAATTTCAAAATTGTTAGACCATTTAGAAAATATAATGTTATTATTATAGAATTTTCTTTTATTCGAGTCTGGCTTAAATAATTTCAAAACCAGTAAGAAATGAAAGTTGAGTGAAAACATTTTTAATTGCAGCTTTCATGTAGTGACTGCACATAAATTTTTTGTGTGGGAAAAAACGAAAAAAAGAGTACTAATTAAAAAACAAAGTAAGTGGTCTGTTTTTTTTTTACTTCAGTTTTTAACTACCATTTCAACAAATCTACTACTCTATTCACAAAGAAACACTGGATTCGCTCAAAAAGACCGAGCATCGGCCGATCAGAGCGAACGAAGATATTTTCGTTCGTTCGTGCTAGAAAAGTGTTCAGAGCCCGAACGGAATCAAAACTCGTTGCGACCGATGATCCTCTGGTTGTCAATCGCAGAGAACACGTCCAGAATTGAAACTATTGCGACTGACGATTCAGAGTTGCTTTTATTTAGTATTTTTTATTTATTTTTTCTATTTCGTTTCAATGTATTGGTCTTTTCATTTGTGTGAATACAACACACACAAAGAAGAAACGTCAAGACATAATAAAAACTAAGGAAACGGCTTTGAACATACTCTACTGTTAGCAAAAACATGGCAACACTACCAGCATTCCGAGAGAAAATCGTCAGTCGCAAGAGAAAAAATAGAATATATTCTAAGAGCCAGAACAAAACCAAAACGGTTGTCGGTTGGCGGTCCCCTCTCGGAGAAATCCGCTGAGAACACGTCCAGAATAGGAACGATTGTCGGTTGTTGGAACAGCGTTGCTTTTCTTTGTGTGAATGGTACAAATGCAACACACATACACACAAGACGAAACGTCAGCTCATGGAATCCAACACACACAAAACAAAACGTCAGATCATGGTAAGAACTAAGAAAATAGCACTGAACACAGCCATTTCTTAGCTAAAATATAGCAACACTTACGCCACTCAAAGAGAGAACCGCAGGCCGTCGGAGAAAAAATAGAATTGATTCTATTCTGGCGTTTTTCCGTCGCGGATTTCGAGCCTGAACAGAATCAAAAATCGTTGCGACCAACGACCCTCTCTGGTCGTCGAACGCAGAGAATGTGTCCAGAATGATGCGATTGCGATTAACGATTCAAGGTTGCTTTTATTTAGTATTTTTTTATTTTTTATCTATTTCATTTCAATGTTTTGGTCTCTTCAATTGTGTGAATACAACACACACAAACAAGAAATGTCAGAAGATAACAAAAAACAAAGCATATTTCATGAAGCACAGCCAATTCTTAGCAAAAATATGGCAACACTAATGGCACTCAGAGAGAGAATCGTCGGTCGCAAGAGAAGAAATAGAATAGATTCTAATTGTGCGATTTATCGTTGCGGAAAAAGAGCTGCGTTTTTTTCTACATTTTGCATGTATTTTCCAACAACAAAGATCGGCGGCCGCAACGATTTTTGATTCTGTTCAGGCTCTTCTACGGCCATTTAATTTTTGGCGGCTGCATAGATTTTTATGTATTTTGTTGCACAGCGCACCCGACAACCGACAGCAGCTTTGTACTATTTATACTATTTTTGACAGTTGTAGTGAGACGAAAAAACTGTCACTCCTACCTTGTATAATTGTATCATGTAACATACTAATTTACCGAACGCGTTTTATGTGCATCTAATTAGCCAAAACGTGACGTAACATAGAAGTCTGTTGAATTTTAATTTCTATGTTACGTCGACTGACATTTCAGCATAAAAGATGCTTTTTGAAAATTTTGATTTGACACTTGTGGTTGCTTTGTTGGTAGCATAATAAAAAAAGTTATAATACGTTGTGTCGTTAACCCAAAAAAAAAAAATAAAATAAATACAAGATTATGCCATGCGCATGTCTGCCTACGTCATGATCGACACATTGTCAAAATAAGCAGTTTTTCACTGAGCAAGACATAAACAAACAGAACTGTCACTGAACAATAAATCGCACAGAACTATTTGGCGTCTATTCTTGCACGAACCTATGTTGCCAGAAAAGCACGATAAATAGTACTTATGGTTTTTTTCAACGATTGTGGGATGTGGGAATTCCCATGGTATTTTGTGGAAAAAATCTCTCGAGTGGAAAAAAAAATACCATGTGAGATATTTACTACGCGTGGGAAAACAAATACCTCAAATTACCTCAAAATACCATAGAATACCTCAAATTACCATAAAATACCACAATACCTCAAAATACCTCAAAAGAAAATTTGTGGTATTTTGTGGTAATATGAGGTATTGTGGTATTTTATGGTAATTTGATGTATTTTATGATATTTTGAGAGTGTGGTAATTTGTGGGAATTAAGTGTGATAAAAAGAGAATTTTGATGGTAATTTCATCTGGCGACACTGGCACGAACAGAAAATCAGCGAGAACAGAGAAAGTGTCTTTACCTATCTACGTCACGAAAGACCTAACGTCTTGCGCAGAACGGTGCAATTTTTTCGGTAATCTGATTTCTATTATTTTTTATGTTAACCCATGTTAAGCTTGCATAATCACACTATTAAGCGTTTGCTGCAAGACTCTTCCAATTACAGAAAATATGATTTCTTTTTAGTAAAAAAAAATAGATAAAGAGGATATTGAATATGTTTTTCAGGAAACTTTTGATATGTTTTGTTCGCGTTTAAAAGAAAAATTTATTCATTTAATGTAAATTTCTTTAAAATGTTTTTTTGTTAAAAGATTGATGTTATTTCTTCTTAGCACTTTGTTTTCAATTAATAAATATATAAACTGAATAAGAAAATAAATTCGTTTTAAAAATTAGTTTTTTCCAAAAGGTATCTGGTCACCCTGATTAAAACTGAAATGTTTACTGAAATTCTGAAAGTAACCAATTTATACTTTATGCCTATCTTAACGATTAACTTCGAGTGTTTTTGATCTGCCCAAAACAATTACGAAAAGTAAATAAAAGGAATCTCATCCACCATGGGCGTCCGCAGGAATTTATCGAGGGGGTTCAAAGGTATGCATTGGTCTGCACGTTTATGAAAATGAGCCTGGAATGTAACCTATGTATGTAATTTTATTGCCTGAGATTTTCTGTGCAAACTTTGTAAACACTATTATATGAAAATTTATATTTTTCAATTTAATTTCCAGTATAACGAACTTTTGGTTTACAAAATCATATTTACATTTATTAAATGTATATAAAAATATTTAAAATAATTGTCGTTCGTTTTGAAATATAGTTAAAGATCCGTGCAGACTGAAAAAGATATTTTCAAGGTATTTAAAAAAAAAAAAAAAAAAATAACTGGCCATTTCAGCCCTTGAAAGGACTTTGACCTAGCTTCTTATGATCAATTGTGTTGTGCGTGTTATTAAGTTTGTACACAATTGACCGAGAACCGGACCTACATGTTTAACGCCGACTCCGAACGGCGATGAACAGAATGTTCTTGTTCTCAAGAAGCTTTACATGGCATTTTGATTACTCTCTGAGGTTTGCCATTGTCTGCAGAGAGGTGGCGGCCGTACAGAAAAATTATTTTAATTAAAATAATTTTCTGTCGCTGCTGGGGTTCGAACCTCCAGGTGGGGGTCTCCAGGTTCGATTTTTTGAATCTGAAAAAAGGTTGAAAAAAAGGCGATTTTTGAAAAACATTTTCAAATGTCCGCCATTTTTTTTAGCAGCAGTGTTGTTTTAAGAAGAAAATTTGAGCGCCCTATATTAAATGTACAATTAATAGAAAATAAAAATAAAGATTAAAGCCTTGTAGGAGTTTTTGTTCATCATCAGCAGGAAGTGTTTTCTAAACTGGTGGTCTTTGACCGAATCATCAAAAGAAAAGGAATTGTATTCATGGTATAATAACCCAGGTAGACTTATTAGAGTTGAGTTCCTAGAATTCGACCTGCCTTTGCTGTCAAACTCTGCGCTGATATTGCCACATCTTGAATTTTGTGGGAAAAAGTAATTAGGTTGGGATTTTATAATGGGCTAAAGGGATAAAAATAATATAATAACAGAGCAACCTTAGTTTTTGTTTATTTTTGATAATTAACTAAACTAAATTTTTAGATTCCAATAATATATTATATAACAAAGCATCATTGCAATATTTTGACACAAATACTAACTATGGTTTTATTAGCACGCTTTGATTTTCATACATACCGCACTTGTATACAACGTAATAATAAAGAAATTCAATGAACAGAAGAAAGTACTAAACTGTACTAAAGTACTAAATTAACGCTTAATTCATATAAAACATTTTCTTCTGAAAACTCGGATTTTTGCTTTAAGTTATGGCAGCACCGTATGTTGACAGCAAAGGTATGCCAACTTTTGCTGTCATTCTAATAAGTGTACCTGGGTTATTATACCATGATTGTATTCAAATATTTTTTTGCTTTTTTTATGTGACATTTCCTTGTGATTTTTTAATTTCCTTTTGTTCTTGATGAAAACACAGTGTTGCATAGCAAAATGAGATGGTTTAGGTCGCAGTTTCAACTTAACTGTTTTGGAGATAGTTAAGATTTTGTATGGGAAACTATGCAGTTAAGTATCCAGTTCAAAGTTAACTGTGTAGTTTCGAGGTAATGTGAACATAGTATAAGAAATCAGAACTTAAGAGTTTAAATCTTTGTAACATATAACCAAAAATGTAACATATACACATAGGAAATAAAAATATATAAAATTTTTCAGTTGGTTGGGGGCATTTGCCCCCGTACCCCCTGTGGACGCCCTTATCGACCACATGAAACACCACTTTTTTTTAGTCAGTTCTTTATTTTTGATCTCCCGCTTTTATAATTTGTAATTTGGAAGCTTTAATTTACGAAAAATTATAATAAAACTACTTCGCCAATAAAATTATCTTAGGTAATGTTACAATTTCAACGTCTTTAACGAATACTTACCCATTTTTGCGTTTATGTAATTTGGTATTGTTTATACAAACATTAATCAAATTTTTTAACTCATGAGTAGAAAATATGTCTATATTTTAAATTTTTATAATATAAAAATTAACTTATCATTTATAAATTCAAATTTTAAGAATATTTATAAAAAAGGTACACAGAGAAACGTATCAGCACTAACACTACACTGTTTCTCTAAGCCAAAACAACACTCAGCAACGTGAGTTGTTTACTCACTATACTAAGTCAACGTGAGCGCAGTAAAAAAATTTTTAAGTTAATTCAATGAAGTAAGCTGAATCACGATTTTCATTACTCGACGATAAACTGGCTTTTTCGTATTGTTGCTGTTTGTTGATTTATGTTAAAATTTAAATGTCGACTGCGCTTTTGGCTTTGATTCTAGCTGGAATTTTGTATGCACTCAAAACCTTTTGAATTTATTCTATGAATAACTTAACATTTAGCTTATGAGACAAAGACTCAAAAATTTAAATTGAGATGCCTTTTTGCATTCGTGGATGTACTCGTTTAGTTTTATTTTTAAATACATTAATGAAAATATTTAAAAACAATCGCCACCACACCCCAACGTCAAATCGAAACACGAATTAAACAACAAAAGCATCAAACGTAAACTAAAATCTTTTCAGTGAATCGAGTTATCAAACAACACTACTTGTTTGTTTGTAAGCGTAATGAAAGAACGAGACAAAACAATCTAGTTGGAAAAGCACTGAAATACTGGTTTTGAAGAAAAAATTTAATGTACATTTCTCGTGTCCATTAATCTATTACAATGAAAAAGCAAAACTTACCAGTGCTGCCATACACAAATGTTAAATTAAGAAAATTTTGTAAAATTACAAAATTTGGATAAAATTATGCTAGAGCTATATTTTTCAAATTTCTTTAAAAACAACACCAACAAATTTAGTTGATTAAGAAAAAAGAAATATTAGGAGCGTTATTTTACATCGCTATATACGCTTGTCCAAAAAAACGCTCATAAGCGCTTAACATTTTCTCGTTAAAACCTGGCAGCATTGGCCATTTCATTTGTTTTTGTTTATGTATAAACATATTTTTTATCACCAATCTGACGTAAACATGGTTGTTTTCCAAAAAGTGCTGCCACTCAATTACATATAGTACCACTTTCCTGAAGTAATAAAATGAAATTGCTAATAATTGTCTGGTGAAGGAAAATGGCTGCAACAACAAATACATACAAATACACAAAAACATTTAATCTCGATCACGCTAATGTAAACAGTTGAGATTTCAGAAGGAGATTAGGCTAATCTTCTTTCTCTTAATCCTCATATGTAAACGTAGTATTAGCCAAGCAATATTTTGTATGAAAAATATTGTTAACCCTGCGTCATTAACCTTAGGGTGGGAACCACCCTGTCACTGTTTCTTTGCAAGATTTCGAATGCAATACTAATATTAATGTTTTTTTTTTTACATTTAAAAAATAAATTCTTTTAATAAAAAACATTTTAAAATGGTAAAACTAATCTTGAATTTATTTAAAATCCACACTTTTCTTAGGTTTAAACAATTATATCCTTATAGCTGAGAGTTTATTATATGGGTGGAAAACACCCAGAGTTAGTTGTGCCGCAACTCCGCAATAGGTTAGTGATCCTGGGTTAAGCGTATATAGCGATGCCAAAAAAACGCACCTATATACAACATATATATGTATACAACATATATAGAAATCCTTCAGTTTTTCTGGTAATCGATGTTAGATCTTTGCAATTATACTATACCAAAATTAAAGATGTCGTTACCAAAATAATAAGCTAATGGATAAGCTAATGAAATTGCTTCTTGTTTTTTATGTAACAAAACCAATTTTTACGTTTATAAAACATTTAAATTGTTAATTAAAATGTTGTACTATCAATATTTACCCATTATTTCTCGCCATTAGTTTTTTTTTTTTGTTTGCATATTACATACATTTAAAAGCTATTTCATGATCCTAATTACCATAATCTTATATTTGGTCGATCAATGTCAGAACCCGTTCTTCTTAACAAAGCGTTTTAAATAAGACGGTGTAATAGTACGTTCACACCTAAGTTTATATGCAAATTTCTGCCAAAAATCACAAATGAGATGCGTAATGAGCTCATTTCCCATAGAGATATTAAATTTGAATATCCAACTTATTTCAACTCATTTTAACGAAATGAGTAGCAAATAAAATAATTTCACGTTAAACACAGCTCTGAGTATATTATACTACGTTCACATTGCGCTCTAAATACGCATTTAGCGCATTTATCATCAAATGATACTCTAAATGCGTATTTAGCCATAGAAAATGTTTACTCTAAATGCGCGTAAATGCTATATCAAATGATCATTTATGAGTTTGAAACCCTGTGTTCGAAGTTCGAAAACTGTTCGAATTCTCATATTTCTCGTTTTCGAACTCAGTCTGTCAGTCATTAACATTCGCAGCCATTATTCTAATTCACTTCCGGTCGAGCTCTTGACGAGTAAGCAGAGGTACTGTATATTATATATATACATATTATGTATATATATATTTATACTTTATCTCTGCATGCAACTTAAGTGCTCAATCGGAAGTCAGTTTTTTGTTCATAAAGAAAATTATCAGAACAAAGTTTTCAAACCTACATTGGAATTTAATAAAAATGGAAGAAATAACTACTAAAAAGTCCAGAAAAATATGGTGCAGTGACGCAGAAACGTTGCTAATTGATATTTGGCAACATAAAATTGACGAGCTACGTGGAGTTCGTAAGAATACCCACATTTATCAAGAAATGGCAGCTGAGCTGCAAATGTATAATTTTGAAATAAGCTCTGTAGATGTGAAAATTAAAATAGCAAATCTGACTGCGAAATACAGGTAAAATTAAATATTGCTTTAATTATAATTTACGAACCCTGGTTCTTAACGAAATCTTTAATTTAATTTTTAGAAAATGCAAAGCAGAAGTTGGTCCTTCTGGTGGCTCACCAGCAGAGTGGGTGCATTTTAACAGAGTGCACCAAATCATTGGCGGATTCACAATTAATAATATGGACGTTGTTGTGGAGGATAGCATTCAAGGTTCGTAAAAATAAAAATGATTAATTAACAAGTTTACTATATTTTATTTCTTTTTAAAATAGATCTCGAAATTCAAATATTGACGGCTCCGCCAAGATCGCCTTCAAGTTTCACAACTCCACCAACATCACCTTCGCCAATGTGTTCTTCGGTAACTCATCCGCCCTCACCGCTGTTGCCTCCGACGCCAGTACCGCCATCATCATCATCTACCGGTAGATCACGAGTCACTAAAAAAAACAAAGATTTTGAAAAATTACTACAAACCTCCAGTGAAATGAACACAAATTTCAATTATGCACTTTCGCAATTCAACGACTCCAATGAGGAGCTCGTTAAAATAGAACTGGAAAAACTGACGGTGATAAAAGACATACAGAATGATTCCAAAAGATTAACAGATGGATTTCTGGAATTTTTGAGAAGATTCGATTGAGTACTTATATACTTATATTTCGAATAAGTTGTTCATATGCATATATCAATACATATATGTATTATATATGCATATATATACAATGTATATATAATGTATATGAACAACTTATTCGAAATATAGCTATATAAGTACTCAATCGAATATTTAAAAAATTCCAGAAATCCATCTGTTAATCTTTTCGAATCGAATAAATACATGAACATGTATCTGTATCACATACGAAGTTCCTCAGCCGATTCGTTGAATTCCAAAAGCATTTAAATCAAATAAGTGCATTATAACTTTAAATTTACAGTTCAGCTGCCATTTCTTGTTACAACTAAGTATTCTTTCAAGCTCAATGTAGCTCAACAATATATATATATATATCGCCCATTTCGTGCAAGACTAGCACAACTCAAAATTCAGAATTTTATAGATGACCATGGAGAAGTGTTAATTCTGAGAATAACCGTTGTAAAATACAATAACGATTTTTTAAATTATGTTATTAATTCACCAGTGATTCAGTATATAATTATTATAGCATTTTATATCTTCCATAGTTTGAGATACTAACGGTATAAAATTGCCTTCGCCAAAAATTAAAATTTTTGAGTTGTGCCAGTCTTGCACGAAATGAGCGATGTAGTATATATCATATATACATATACATATATATATACATATATATAGAAACCTCCAAATATATATATGTATAAATATGTATATAGATATACATATAAACACATATCTGTAAAAATTCACTTCTGGTTGAGCTCTTGACGAGTGAGCACAGGGACTATTTTATATATATATCATGTATATATATATTTTTATTTGGTCTTTGCTCACATCGTAAGTGTTCAATCGGGATTGAGTTTATTGATCTCAAAAGTTAACATTAATATTATACTCAGAAATATTTTACCTCCAAATATTACTTCAATTCTTTACTTTACTTGTTATTAGTTATAGTTTCTTTGATTTGAATTATTTACTTATATATTATTCTTTATTTCTTTTTCTGCTTGTAATTTAGATTTAAGTTGTTTGAATTAAATTTTTTTAATAAAATTATATTATTGAAATATGAATACTCTGAAGGTTTCCTTGGACATGGATAAAAGCATTTCAGTGAAATAACGCCCAAGTTAAATAATTAAAAAAAGCAAGAAAATGGTTCGTACACATTTTGTTCGTTAATTGATAATATTTTAAGATCGTAAAAATCATTTACTTTGGAAATATTTGAGCGATGTTAAATTTTTAATTTTCAATGGTATGGGCTTTCAATGGTATTCTGGTCTTGCAACCACGAAGAAACCATTGCATCTTTTTCCATTATCAAAAAGTTATGCAATACGCAAGATGCTTTTATAACTTTGTTTGAGTTTTCAATTTTGTTGTCGATGCCTTTTCCTATACGACGAAACCTAGTATGGGCAAATATTAACATATTTTAGATATCAGACATTCGAAATTTTAATTTTATTATGATGGTTTTATTATGACCTAGCTTTTAAGTGGCCAAATGCATTTTCCACTACTCGACGGCACTTAGAGAGATTATAATTAAATGACCGCTGCGCAGCTGTGTTGTTGAGATGGAAAGGATATGGCTTCATGAGATAGGACGAGAGACGAAACGCCGAATCTCCTAAGATTAAAACACCTACATCAGTTCCACACAGGGGAATACTCATTTCGTGCAAAAGTGAACATTCTTGCAGCTCGCGCTTTAATAACGAATTCTCAAAAATTTGAGAATCATTGCATCGTCCTGGACTGCCCACACTTATATAAAGGAATCTATAACTATAAAATAAAAATTAATAGATAAACTGGCCATTTCAGCCCTTGAAAGGACTTTCAACGAACTTCTTAAGATCAAATTGTGTTGTGCGTGTTATTAAATGTTTGTACACAATTGATCGAGAACTGGACCTACTAGTTTTATGCCGACTCCGAACGGCTAATGTGCATGTTCTCAAGAATCTTTACATGGCAATCTACAACTATATATGTATGTATAAAATTTATGATATGATACAGAATACAGAAAACAAAGCAAATATTTACATACCTGGAGTCAACTAAAGCCAACAAGACTGTCGAGTACCATCCTTTGTAATTGAAGTAGTCCACGGCTTCATCACTTTTGGGGTGAATCTCAATATGACAACCATCTGCAGGAAATAATTTCAATGTGAAAGTATATAGCCAATAACAACTAACTTACCAAGTGCTCCTAAACATTGAGGAAATCCCAGCTCCTGGAAACCTGCAAGACATTCTTCAATTTTGCCTCGACTAAGAGGAAAATGCTGAAGGTATATGGGAAATAAAGCTTTCCACACTTCTTCGCAAAATTCTAAAAATATTGAGCAAACGGTCGATTTTGCAACTCCAAATAGATTGCCTATACTCCGGTACTCAGCAGATGAACCAAGGGCGTATAATGCAATTGCAACCCGCTTTTCTAACGAAATTGAAGCACGGAAATTTGAATTACTTTTACCCATATGTTGGAGATAGGCACATAATTTTACGAAGGATCTTCTGTTCATGCGAAAATTGACCTTGAAGAATTCGTCTCCATTTTTTTGGCATTCGAACTCCCAAAACATGCTATTCCGATCCTTAAAATCCATTAAGATTTCGAACTTGGTTGCATCAAAGATTAATATTTTGATTTTTTTATGCTTACCAAATGCCACACACTTCTTTGGTTTTCATACAGAACCAAATTCATCGCATTTGCAATTATATCCTGACTACTTTTGTAATACAACAATATTTTAAAAAAATGCAATTGGCTGACCACACACGTGGATGAACTATTTAATTGCTCTAACTTTGAGTATTTGTCAATAATAGACAAATATATTTTAACACAAAAAAGAATAGCTCTAAGCCTGCACATTTTTAATACCTAAAAAAAATTACAATTTTTGACAGATCACAATTTACTAAATACGCATTAGGCAATGTGAACACTTGATAATTTGATGACAATTTCGAAACCTTAAATACGCATTTAGAGCGCAATGTGAACGTAGTATTAAACTGCTTTGTGAACATACCTTTCAATGACCCCTTTTACATTGGTCAAGACTTGAATTCAAGTCTGTGAGTTTGTAGGCAATTCGCCGCACATCAGAAGCGACGAAAGGGTACGAGAACATTGACGCTGTACCGTCAATTTTTTGTATTCCTTTTGTGCTTTTCGCTGTTTTGTCGAACATTATTGTTCGTTTGCGTGCGTTTGGATTTTGTAGCTGAAAATTGTAAGGCTGCGAACATGGTGCATGTGTATGAGCAGAGCAAACATATTAAAGCAATAAAGAACGCATCTCTTTTGCACCAGAATTCAATTCTTGACCAATGTAAAAGGTTTCGTCAAGTCTAAAACAGAACGTCAAAAAACTTGATTTCAAGTCTTGACCAATGTAAAAGGGGTCAATGCAAATATAAGAAAAATTTGTACACAGAAAAATTTTATCAAAGCAAAATATGAAAATACAACAAAAGCAACCGTCAAACAAAATGAGATTTATAAGTGTGAACACTAGGTCTGTTTCCATAATCGATTGTAGTAACTTGCAATGTGCTAGAATGTTTTTCCGTACAAACAGTGAAATATAAATTGCAAATAAATATAAATAAATTAATTTGAAAGCTGATATTTGATAATTATAGTCAATAAATTTGCCGCTGTTTACGTTTTATAGGCAATCCGCTGTTTTTGTGCTGGAAACTAGCTAGAAGCCGTTTCCGTACCTTTAACACTATTCTCAAATTTCATTTTACGCTCCCAGCTTGAACTTTACTCGACTTTTACTCGACATTGTGTACGGAAACACACCTACTTTCTAATGAGATATTTAATTTTGCTCATTTGGCTTAGGTCTGAACGTAATATAAAATTGTTAAATTTAAATGCTTTTTCATTTTTGTTTAATCATCTGCTCGATCGCTGTACTGCAATAGAGTATGTATTTCTAAAATGAGTTCCTAACGTATAACGAACTTTTTTTTACACTAGCAAACATATCTATACTTATTTTTAGCACATTTTTATATATCACAAGCCTTGAATAATTTTTAGATTTTATGTTTGCAACCTACAAAAAATGCAAACAAATTGTTCACTCTTTTCATTAGCATAGACAATTCACAATAAATTTTGTATCTATAATGCTGCCAATACAAGCTTATAAAATTACACTAGTTGTGTTAAAATAATAGCAACATTACATAGAGTGGCAACTCGCCACTAGTTATATAACAACGCCGCGTATGGTAGTTCATGATTCAATAATATAAGGTTATCCAGATATTTGACGTCATGAACCAAAAAGTAAACTTGGTGCCCTTATTTAGAAATGAGAACGTGACCACAGTTGCCCAAAGATAATACTTATTAGTAGTGAATTTTTATAAAACTTCTCATGGCAGCGCTGTTGCGCTGTCGCTGTTGCTATTATTGTTACTGTCATTGTTTCTGTTCTTTTGTCTCGGTTTCCCTCAAAGAACTAAGATATAAGGAAGTGATGTTATTGCCCAAAAGTGTGGTATTTTTCTTATTCGTGTTGGTTGACACAAATACATAAACATTCACAAAGGGCCGTATTCAGTTGCATCGAAGAAGAAGGCTCAATTTGTTTCTGATTCGAATAACATACAAAACAGGTGTTTAGAGTTATACGGTATTAATAAAACGTTTGCTAATTAAAGACCTAATAAATTAAAATAAAATTGTATTGCAATACAGAAACATTTACTCAGGGCCATATTCGGTTAGATCGTTAAAGAAGGTCCAAACAGTTTCTAATTGGAATCACATGTACAATAGATTCTGGGTTAAATTTACTGATTTTGGATTTATTTTAATTATATTACATAAAAATAATTAAATTATTATAAAATATGATGGATATAGTTTTGTTTTTATTGTATTTCCACACCACCTTTGAGGCATACATTTTGGCGCGTTACCGATATTTTATTGGGTAATAATAATATAATATAATGTAATATAATATAATATAATATATAATATCGACTCATAACCGCCAAAATATCTTAAGCGCCAAAAAGAAAATTTTACAGGAGAAGGTTTTTTGTAATTATCTTTGCTTAGTGCTTAGTGCTTTTTTAATTTTTTGCTTTTGGTTTAAATTCATAATCTAATTTCGTACACCTATGAAATTTTGACAGACGATGTAAACCATCGCAAATTATCGATTTTCATCAAAAAACATAAATCGGATATTATGTCGCTTAAGATATTTTGGCGGTTATGAGTCGATATAATATAATATAATTTGAGATCCACAATATCCGGAAATCTGAAAAAAATCAAAAATAACAATTATGTATCATAAACTTTTCTGAAGACAAAAGCGCCCCATAAGTGCATTAAAAAGTGAAAAAATAATGCGCCCCTGAAGCAGTGTTTGCGTTTTGACAACTGTGGTCGCATCAAATTGGCGCGAAAATTTTTTTTTTTACTGTGAAGGCTGTTTACAAGCGAACGCTCATAAATGACGAACGCTCATTAATGTCAAAAAACACACTCTTTCTCTCTCGCTCAATATACGAATCGGCCACAGTTCACGTACACTGTAGTTCTATGTGCCATATAAATAAACTTTGAAAAGGAGTGAAAATTAGTAGTAGCAGCTTCAAATGATACTTATGTTTTTGTAGTAACATATAATTTCGTTTATCTATTTGATCCATAGATTCACTAAAATAGAAAGCATCGTTTTAATCGTAAAAACTTGAAAAACTGGGTAAAATAAAATAAAACTTTATTTTTTTAGGGAAAAACTTGAAAACTTTCTAGCCTCTCAAAAAACTGGCAGAACAAGTTTTATCTGCCCACATGGCAACACTGATTCCGCCATAAGTGGCAGCGCCTTCTTCTAGAAGCCCCGAAATTATAACAGTTTGAAGTTTCTGAAAATCTATTACAATTATAAGTCAAGTATTAGAATCAGCTGTAAGACTCTATGTTGCCAGAAAAGCACGATAAATAGTGCTTATGGTATTTTTCAACGATTGTGGGATGTGGGAATTCCCATGGTATTTTGTGGTAAAAATCTCTCGCTTGGGAAAAAAAATACCACATGTGAGATATTGACCACGCGTCGGAAAATAAATACCTCAAATTACCACAAAATACCTCAAAATACCATAAATAACCTAAAATTACCACAAAATACCACAACACCTCAAAATACCTCAAAAGAAGATTTGAGGGATTTTGTGATAATTTGAGGTATTTTGTGGTATTTTGAGGTATTTTGCTAGTGTGGTCATTTGTGAGAATTAAATGTGAGAAAAAGAGAATTCTGGTGGTAATTTCATCTGGCGACACTGGTAAGACTTTGTTATTCAATTCCTAAAGATTAGAATTTGATTGTAATTTCACAACATAGGAATAATTAATTTAGTTTATATTGAAAAATTCCAAATGCTGCGACAATGTGTGCAAAAATCTCCTGTTCGCGTGGTAAGTAGTATCAAAAAATTTAAATAACCATTAAATAACTTTTAAAAATGCAAGTATAGCATACAGCCGCGAAATCACAGCAGAGTCTACGAAGCTCGTCAAATGTCGCTGCGGCAGCTGGACATGAAAAAATTGAAGAGATACGTGACCGTCTGGAAAAAGGTCCCAATTTCCAAGATTTTATTCAAAATCCTGAGTATTCCAAAGAAGAGTGGAATGGGTATGATGGCAAATTGCGTCGCGAAAAGGGAGAAAACGAGCGTCTTCGATTACCGCCCTGGTTGAAGACAACTATACCAGTTGGGAAAAATTTTGCAAAAATTAAAAATCAGTTGCGAGAGTTAAAACTTGCCACCGTGTGCGAAGAGGCGCGCTGTCCAAATATTGGCGAATGCTGGGGTGGAGGTGAACATGGCACTCAAACAGCAACAATTATGGTGAGTGCGTAATTGAAGATGGATATAATGATATGCTTCCAAGTTGAGAGCGTTTTAATTAAAACTAGTAAGAAATTATCTCTGACTAGGCCGAAGTTAAAATACCCCCACTGCCGAACCAAAGTACATTCAAAGTCTTAAGCAGTCAATAAAATGTTTATTTGTAAAAACATTTTCGTCATAGTTTTAACAGAAAATATTCAATTGTTTTTTTATAAAGTCACTTTGTATGGGGGTGGGCGTGGTTTTCACTCCATTTGGTTGAATTTCATACACCGAGTACATGTTATATATCAAAGTTCGTATGCAAAATTGCAAATTCATATATTAATTTTTGTGGAATTCGAAGAGATTTTACCGTTTTGATAGTCACTTTGTATGGTAGTTAGGCGTGGTTTTCATCAAATTTGGCTCATTTCCGTACTTGATCTTTGTTTTTTTATATACAAGCTGAAATATCGAATTTGGTGATAGCTTGAAAGGTAATCGTGATTACAGACAGACATGGCTTAATCAACTCGGGTGTTGATGTTAATCAAGAATACATATACTTTACTATACCTGCCACGCCTCCTTATGGGTATTAAAAACTTAGTGACAAAACTAATATACCAATTTTTAAACGTGTGGGTATAAATACTAAAATTTTATTTAAATAAGCTTTTATTATACCACAACTTGACCTTAGCTGATAACCTGAAAGATCGATTTTTTTACGCTTTAAGCTAATGGGCGACACTTGCACACGCGGTTGTCGATTTTGCTCTGTGAAGACAGCACGCAGTCCGCCGCCTTTGGATGCGCAAGAGCCTGTGAATACCGCAACAGCTATTGCTTCTTGGGGACTTGATTATATCGTGTTGACTTCAGTAGATCGCGATGGTTTGTTACATCAGAAATTGATTTTCTAATTTAATTTTTATTAAATTTATTTTTGTATATTATCTGCAGATCTTCCCGATGGTGGCGCTGCGCACATTGCGGAGACTGTTAAGGAAATTAAGCAAAGGTAAGTACTAAGAATATTTGATGGAACCATTTTTATGAATTTTTGTTTTTCCCCTCCTAGAAATCCCAACATTTTCGTAGAATGTCTTGTACCCGATTTTCGTGGCAATTTAGACTGTGTTGAGAAGATTGCTCTCTCCGGCTTGGACGTTTATGCACACAATATTGAAACTGTTGAGAAACTAACTCCGTTTGTGAGAGACAGGCGTGCTCACTACCGTCAAACACTTAAGGTTCTCGAACAGGCAAAATCATATAATCCGAAGCTTGTCACAAAGAGTTCCATTATGTTAGGTCTAGGCGAAACTGATGCAGAGGTTGAGCAAACAATGCAAGACTTACGCGCTGCTGGTGTGGAGTGTCTCACATTAGGACAATATATGCAGCCTACAAAAAAGCATTTAAAAGTGATTGAATACGTAACGCCAGACAAATTCAAACATTGGGAAATGCGTGGCACTGAATTGGGATTCTTATATACTGCAAGTGGGCCTCTAGTTCGCAGTTCTTATAAGGCCGGTGAATTTTTCATCACCAGCATTCTTAAGAATCGTGAAGCAAACGATGTGAAGCAATCAGCTATAAAGCTAGAACAAAGTGAAAAATAAGATGTCATGATTTATTGATAGATTGAAATCTCAGTAGTCCATGTTTTAATATAAAAAAACTAAAAAAGTATATATTTTATGTTTTTAGAATATGTTGTAATATGCTTGAATGTAAGACAATTGCTACAAAGTTTTTTTTAATCATTAATTAAAAGAGCAATTTACTACAACAAGGAATTTTTTTAAATAAAAAAAATCACGAAAAAACCATGAATTTCATCACTTTCATTACAAAAATAGATGATGTAAAAATTTTCTCCGAGGTAACTAAATGTTTTAAAGGGAAAACTCAGTGAAAATCAGTGAAAAGTATTGCATTCATGCCTACACAACTCATTTAAATAAATATTAAAAAAAAATCCAATACAAATCCAAATCCAATATAATCCAACGCAGCTACCGGTATAAATAAATCAATAAAGATCAAGTTCAAGCTTACATTGAATTTAAACGTGTCAACGTGGAAGCAACAAGTGGAATATGTCAGATAAAAAAACAGCAATCGTTCCACACCTGTGTGGACTCCAAACATGCGCACATCAATATTCACTGACATCAATTGATAACTAATGCCATCAGAAAACACAAATTTTTCAATGTGGACACAACAAGTGCAGATATAAACGTAAAAAGTTATAAAATTTAATAAAAATTGTTTTTAAAATAGTAGGAAGCATTGGGCTATTGAATAAAATGCCTGGAGCTCGTCGCATTATTCTTGGACACGTTGTGTCCGGGCTCTGCTCGAAAATGAATCGAACCAAGCCTTTGCCAACTGATGTTATGGAGACACCGCTAAAACGCTGTCTGAACACCTTTGATATAACTTTGTTGGGTAGGATTTAAGCTTGAAACTAATAAAATTTTATATGTGAATGAAAATCTCCTTTTCACCATAGGCATTGGCCACATGGTAGGCGCTGGTATCTACGTGCTCACAGGTACCGTGGCGAAGGATATTGCTGGTCCCGGCATTATTCTCTCTTTTGTGCTCGCTGGTTTCGTCTCGATGCTGGCTGCACTTTGCTATGCTGAATTCGGAACACGTGTGCCCAAGGCTGGTTCAGCCTACGTCTACACTTATATCTCGATTGGTGAATTCTGGGCGTTTGTTATTGGATGGAACATTTTGTTGGAACATATGTTGGGCGCTGCTTCAGTCGCGCGAGCTTGGAGTGGTTATGTTGATTCTATGCTGGGCGGCTGGATTGGAAACACGACACTAGCAATGACTGGTGAGCTTCATGAGAAACTGTTTGCACGTTACCCCGATCTGTTGGCATTTTTGGTCTGCTTGCTTTATGCTGCCGCATTGGGATTTGGTGTCAAAGCTACAGCAGTATTCAATGGCATATTGACACTAGTGAACATAGGTGTCATGATGCTAGTCATCTGTGTAGGCTTTTGGTTTGCCGATGCGGACAATTGGTCTGAGGCACAGGGTGGTTTTCTTCCCTTCGGCTTTAGTGGTGTAATCGCAGGCGCTGCAACATGTTTCTACGCTTTCGTTGGTTTTGACTCGATTGCCACATCAGGAGAGGAGGCCAAGACACCATCGACTTCCATACCCATAGCCACAATACTATCACTTTGTGCTGTCACTGCAGGATATATACTAGTAAGCGCTGCGTTAACGTTAATGATACCGACACATGAAATTAATCCTGCTGCTTCCTTGCCGGAGGCTTTTGGCCAAGTGAATTTGCCATGGGCCAAATACGTTATATCCATAGGAGCTCTTTGTGGTATGACTACTACGCTGTTGGGTTCACTTTTTGCGCTTCCACGCTGCATGTATGCAATGGCCTCAGACGGTCTCTTATTTAGCTGCTTTGGCCGTATTAATGCTACCACGCAGGTCCCGCTGCTTAATCTTGCCGTTTCAGGTTTGTTAAGTGCACTGCTGGCTCTCTTTTTTGACTTAGAGAAACTCGTCGAGTTCATGTCGATTGGTACTTTACTGGCTTACACCATCGTCTCTGCCAGTGTTATTATTCTCCGATATCGTCCTAGCGCTAGTGCCGATGCACATGCCATCTTTGCACCGGACACACCCGAAGATGATGACGATGAGGCTGACAACACTTCCCAGTCCAGTATTGATACCGCTTCACCGACAAGCGATTTGATTGAATGTGCTTTAGCAGGTCGACTAAAACCACAGTTCCGCTGGCTGGAACCACTACTCGGACGCTTCGAACCAGGTGCCGCTGTCTCCGCAGCGGTATTGCTTTTCACAGTTCTAAGCTTTTCAATCTGCTTGCAACTTGAAGTCTCTTGGTCGGAACTCTACTCGGGCACCTGGTGGGCACTTATTCTCTATGGTTTTATGATATTTTTTGCCGGCGCTTGCGTAGCAGTCATTGCAGTCCATCATCAAAACACACGTGGTCTCACCTTTAAGGTGCCGCTAGTGCCCTATGTTCCGACCTTGAGTATATTTTGTAATATAGTTTTAATGGTGCATCTGAGCATAGCAACCTGGATGCGTTTCTTTATATGGGTTTCGCTGGGAATGGTGATCTATTTTCTATACGGCATGCATCATAGCAAAGAGGGTGAAGCTTGTTCGACCTATTCCATGCTGATGACCTCTTCAGAAGCGGGCAAGACAGACTGGGGCTCCACTGCAGGCGGGTTTGGGATGGGTGGCAATGGAAAGAAAACAGTGTTTCAACGCTTAATTGGTCGTAAAATGGAGGACAAGAAACCAATTGTTGAGGAGATGGAGGAGCAGGAGGAGGAGCAGGTACAGTCGACGGAACAGGAGCAGAATCAGGAGCTATGTTTGGACTTCGGCGATAATTAGGTTTTGACAAAAATTAAGTTGGAGCAGAGTTTGGAGTACAGTGAGGATAAAGGTTTTCAAAGAAGTATTACGTAAAGGGACTTCTCTTAACATATGAAAAATCCCATTATTCATAAATTTGTTTAGAGAAATGCGAAAGGTTTATAAAAAAATCGTTTTTTGTACGTTTTTGAAACATGTTTTTTGTTTCATTTAGATGTTGGTCAACCAGCAGAGGAGATAACTTTAATCAATTTTTTAACATAAATTCCCTCTTCCTTTAAACTCCTAGAGAATAGCATTATTTTTTTAATTAGAAAGATATCCAGGTCGTTAAGGAGTTAAAAATAAAAGTCAGGTTCAAATATTTATATAGTAGAATTCGAGATCCTAAAAACAGGTGTTTCTATTGGCGCTCTATACTGGTAGAGTGTCGTAATTTGTGTCAGCATGATTTTTTTTTCAATCTTTAAACTCTTATTTATGAAGGACGCAACAAATTTCGTTTTCATTGAGCTTGAAACTTCTTAGTCAATGTTTATCGCAACAAGCTGATCGACAAAGATTTTTTAATAGAAGTGTTTACTTTTTTAGAAAACAATTCATACCCACAGTCTCAAAACTTCAAGAATTACTCTTTCTACCGTTAAGGATTTAAAGCCTTAACATGTTTCATTTGTGGTGGATAAGTCATAGAAGTATTCTTAGTGTTGACCGCATTTGCAGAGTTATTTTCTTTTTTGAGATCTTAGCTTATATAAGTTTTTAAAATAACGTTTGCAGAAAAACTTTTGGTTCCTTTTTCATATTGATGAAATATTTTCGTTATTTATTGTTTTCCCTAATATCAGATTTTGAAGATAGGTTTTGCTAAAAGGCAAAATTATACAATTTAATTGTATTCAAGTTTAATTTCAAAATTCTTGAAACCAGCCATTCTAGAATTTTGTCAACCTTTGGTAGAAACGATGTGACAAAATGCACAACAATAAATAATCTATGACGAAATGGCACAATAAGCAAATAGTTAAGTCAAATAGAATTGTATTTAAATACGTATTAAAATGTTTTTTTTATGAAATTTATCGAAGAATACAAAATCAATTAAATAAATAATATACATAGAAAAGTTTCCATACATATATTATTTATTTCAAAAAGTACAATTCGAGTAACTTTGGTGTATATTGTAAAATAGCTGTTCAAGTTAGAATGTGTTTTCGATAAAATTTTGAGTGCAATTCGTCTTTAAATGATTAGTAAAAAATAAAAAAATAATCAAAATTAAAAATATAAAATATATACATACATGTACCTTAACTCTTAATATATTGCAGAATATCAGTATCAACAATTATTAATGTTTACTCAGTATTAATTGTATAATATATATACATTTGTATGTGTACCTAAAAAACAAAATAAATAAACGCCTATTATCTGATGTATGAACATAAACTTTTGTTTGAATACAAATTATGTAAGTGGCAACAACCGGGGGACATCATCAAATGGCAGCACGTTATGATCAGGAGACTATTTTCATATGACCATGGTATAATAATACAAGGTACCATTGACAGTTGATTGGGAAAACATATTCTGTCAAAAAATATACTCAAAAAGAGAGCGTTCGCTGGTCGGCCATTGTTAATAAATGAAAACACAAACAATGTTGAAAACGTTGAAGTGAAAAAAAACAACAACCACAGCAGCTGCAGCATGGTGTAATAATAATAAGGTGTTAGTTAATTTGACACTTCTCTCTCAAAATGATAAATTTTTTCGCCCCGCTCCTGTCAAAAACAGCTGATGGTGAATTGGAATGAAAATAAATCAGCTAACGTGCAGTTAGTCGAAGCTCAATGCCATGAACACTTCTTTTGATGACTATTATTAGTTGATGTATTGAACATTCTTTCATTCGATATTTTATTGAAGCAGTCGATGTGAATGCAAGACAATTTGCATGCTGGCCAAAGCTTCATGTCGGTGGCACCTTCCAACGCACGTTTTTAATAAAATGACAAAACCATTCAATGGCGAACTTGGCACATGGGCGAAGACAACTGCAATAACTTTTTGTCAACACAACACGGCACAATTAATTGAATTAAATATTTATTTAAACTTTATTTGCACAATAACCTATAAAAACTAAAACACACCATCATCTAGCAACTCAAACAAATAACACAATTTGCCAACTATCAACGGCTCCTCTCTTTCGCGCTAAATTTTTTGACAGAAAGAAAGCTATTCTTGGTGTTGTCAAAAATTCACTAACACCTTATTATTATTACACCATGAGCTGCAGATGCATATACACAAAAAGCTGTTTTTGACAGTTTATGTTTTCCTGTTGAAGAAAAAATAAGCAGTTGTCAATGCTACCATGTATTATTATACCATGCATATGACAAAGTGTATAAGACCCCTTTTACATTGGTCAAGACTTGAAATCAATTCTTTGCTATTCCCTTTTAAACTTACCCTCTCTCACGTTGATGTACGCGTCTTTCATCAACAAAGTCACAGACTTGATTTCAAGTCTTGACCAATGTAAAAGGGGTCTAACTGCCTCAACTTGGCGAGACAAGCATTATCCCATGGTATAATAATACAAGGTAGCATTGACAGTTGCTTGGGAAATCATATACTGTCAAAAATATACTCAAAAAGAGAGCGCTCACAATCCGCCATTGAAAACACAAGCAATGTTGAAAACCTTGAAGTGAAAAAAACAACAACCACAGCAGCTGCTGATGTATTTGCACAACAAGCTGTGTTTGACAATTTATGTTTTCCTGTTGAAGAGAAAATAAGCAGTTGTCAATGCTACCATGTATTATTCATTACCACCTTGTTCATTACACCAGGGCCTCACACATCTTCGTGGTGACCCTAAGAAATGGCAATTTGATAACTGTTAGTTTGACGTCTAATCTAAGCGGTGGGTTCTGCCTTTACGAGTTGTGAGTCGGGTTAATGCACCCATGGAAAAATACATGTATTTGAAATTACAATAAAAAGTTCAAGAAAAAATGTTGCAATGAATGCCATGAATGCAATAATTTTTTTGAAATCATTGATTGTAATTTGAAATTTCAAGTCCCAATCAATTATTTCAAAAAATTAATGCTTGAAATGTAAATATTGTAATCATTTTTTTCACATCATTGATTGAAAATTATTGACTGCATTCACGTGATTTCATTTATTCATTCAAATCATTGAATTGTGTGAATGATATGTTGAATTGTGTGAATGATGAATCAATGAAAAGTGTGTAGATTCCCTTTTTTTTTTACATATCTTATTATCAAAGGTATTGATATCTCTGTTGAAAATGATTGCATTCATTTTTTGTAATCATTGATTGGGACTTCAAATTTCAAATCACAATGATTTGAAAAAAAATGATTGCGCATTCATGGAGTCCCAATCAATGATTTGAAAAAAATTAATGCAATCACTTTTCAAATCATTGATTGGAACTTGAAATTTCAAATCACAATCAATGATATGAAAAAATTATTGCATTCTTTTTTTCAAATCATTGATTGGGAATAAAATGATTTTATATCACAAAGGAATGCTTTCTTTTACAGCTCTGCTAAGGAGCGATACAAAGAGAAGAAGAGAGAAGAAGACATTTCAGTGGGAAAAACAAAAGGCAGAAAAGCGTGTTTCCGAGAAAATTTATATGTGTGGTGACAGGAATGGCGCCTTAAAATTTTTCGAAAAAAGAAGACGCCTGGCTGATGGTTTTTAAATTTACTATCGACCAGATATTAAGTTGCCGGCGGCGGTCATAACAGACATCCCCTTGTCAAGACCAATTGTTGGACAAACTGACGACTCTGCGAATTTCCAATTGGCGAATGGATTACAGAGATAAGAAAAAACATTAAAGTTCAATAAGAATTGAAACATTATAGATATCTAAATAATTTGTCTAAATTTGCAAAAAATAAAAAAAGAGAAATTCAAGAAATTATATCATTCTTATTAGGTATTAAAAACTTGGATGTCCCCAAGAAGGTCGATTAATTGCTGATGCTCCTAAACGACCCTGTGCAAAGTAACTAAGTACCTTAGCAAAATGAAATGAAATAAAGAAATCAACTTTAAAATTTCACCTGGCATTTTTTTGTTCCTTATGAATTCATTCAACTTTAAACCTTGCAGCGATAACGTCCAAAATTTGAGACAACGAACATAACAACAAAAGCAAAAAGGCAAAAAGAATCAAACTTATAATTAAATGAATGGATTGGAATCCACCTTGATCGACATTCAGCAGAGAGCACATTCAAAAATTGCATCTGCTGTTCATTTCGGTGATGTTTTTGTTGTTGTTCTTGTAATGATGGTAGTGGAGTTTCTTTGCATTTGGCTGGATGATACTTTAAAATTTAAAGATAAAGTTCGATGGTAGAACATTCTTATTAAAAGTCGTTTAATTTACGAATGTAATATTTATTTACAAAACCAAAATATAAATGTTCGATATATTTTGTTTTTACTCTGTAGCTTAAAAAATGTTCATTGATTGTGGGACTTCCTCTGTTAATGTTATTTAACCTGAAACGCATTCAATTTGACACAATTCTATCTTCTTCTATATATATAAAAAAGGAAATTATGTTTGTAAGGCCGCAATAGACTCCTAAACTACTCATCCGATTAGCATGAAAATTTGTGTACATAAGTTTTTTGGTACGGTGCGTGTTCGTGGGCTATCAATTTTGATCCACCTTGAACACCAGAGGGCGCTGTAGTACAAATTTTTTACAAAACTGCCTAAAACTCATAAACTGCTAATGCGATTAGAATGAAAAGTGGTATACAGTAGGTTTTAAGTACGTTGAGTGTTCTGCTGCTATCATTTTTGACCTATCTTGAACACCAGAGGGCGCTATAGTACAAATTTTTTACAAAACCACCTAAAACTCCCAAACCGCTAATGCGATTAGAATAAAAAATGGTATATAGTAGTTTTCAGGTACGATGAGTTTTTTAGCACTATCTTCTTTGACCCACCTTGGACACCAGATGGTGCTGTAGTACAAATTTTTTACAAAATCGCATATTTTTAGTTGTTTTCTTATGTAACATGTGCAAATATTTACAAAACATAAAATATTTCTTAAATTTAGTAAAACTAAAAAAATTTCCGTTATTTTGACACCAAAAACATGAACATATCTTGAAAACTATGAAAAATTTTACTACAACGATATATTTAATGCAACATCGTTGCTCAAAAATGAGAAAAAAACAATCAGAAATTTAATTTTGTGACTTTCGATTCAAATATCTCCGCTGCTTTTTTATATATTGTGTTAAATTTTTTTTTGTCTTAAAGCTTCATCAAAATACTATGAAAACCTTATTGCAACAATACCGTTAGTTGAGTAAATATATTTTAAATATTTTTTTCAAGAAAGGTCTGAAATATTGGAGTTTTCCTCAAAAACAGACTGAAAAATTATTTTTGTTGTAAAAATAATTTAAACTCAAATTCACAAACTTTTAACTCTATTTAAAAGTTATAACATTTATAAGCAAAAATTATTTCAATTTTACGCAAAAATTAAAAACCATTTTTGTGATTCAAAAAACAAGGCCTACCCCTTGATTTTTTTGAAGAAATTTTTTTTTTCCAATATTGTGGTTTCATATTTTTGAATAAATTAAAAAGCTAAAATAATAATTTATTAAAAAAAATTATGTCAGTATCTCTTACCAATCGAAAGTTATAGCCAATAATGTTTATCCAAAATATATATACAAAAAGCAAAACGCTGTGTGTGATGGCTGGAAACTTCAAAATTACTTAGCCGATAGAGCTGAAATTTTGGCAGTACATTTTTTTCAAGTAAGAGATGGCTTAAATTTCTGTCACACCCCCTTTTACCGCCCACAAATCAATAAAAATGCTATACTTCCTACGGTTTTCGTCGATTGGGCTACATTTTGGTAATTTAGTCTGTATGCTTACTGTCGGCAACTGTACTAAAACAGGGTAATGTCCATCTACTAGAAAACTGGGATGAGCATTATATAAGAGGGTGTGGCTCCGCCCATACAGTTAAAATTTGTATTATCGAATAGCTTTGAAAGTAAAAGTATCAATACTTACATACAAACTCAAAATGGAGTTACTATTTGGTGATCTCCTGCTACTGGGAAACTGTAACGGGCAGTGGAAAATAACAGTGGTGTCAAACTATGAGTCTGAGAAAAGTTTTGAATACACCTATTATGTTCCCATATAGTTGCAGGGTGCAGCAACGCGCGCCGGGAAAAGGCTAGTCTATATATATAAAAAAGGAGCTTATGTTTTTAAGGCCGCAATAGACTCCTAAACTACTCATCCGATTAGCATGAAAATTTGTGTATAGAAGTTTTTTGGTACGGTGCGTGTTTGTGGGCTATCAATTTTGATCCACCTTGAACACCAGAGGGCGCTGTAGTACAAATTTTTTACAAAACTGCCTAAAACTCATAAACTGCTAATGCGATTAGAATGAAAAGTGGTATACAGTGGGTTTCATGTACGTTGAGTGTTCTGCTGCTATCGTTTTTGACCTATCTTGAACACCAGAGGGCGCTATAGTACACATTTTTTACAAAACCACCTAAAACTCCCAAACCGCTAATGCGATTAGAATAAAAATTGGTATATAGTAGTTTTCAGGTACGATGAGTTTTTTAGCACTATCTTCTTTGACCCACCTTAGACACCAGATGGTGCTGTAGTACAAATTTTTTACAAAATCGCATATTTTTTGTTGTTTTCTTAGGTTACATGAGCAAATATTTACAAAATATAAAATATTTCTTAAATAAAGTTAAATAAAAATAATTTCCGTTATTTTCACATCAAAAACATGAACATATCTTGAAAACTAGGAAAAATTTTACTACAACGATATATTTAATGCAATATCGTTGCTCAAAAATGAGACAAAAACAATCAGAAATTTAATTTTGCGACTTTCGAGTCAAATATCTCCGCTGCTTTGGTATACATTTTGTTAAATTTTTTTTTGTCTTAAAGCTTCATCAAAGTACTATGAAAACCTTATTGCAAAAATACCGTTAGTTGAGTATATATATTTTAAATATTTTTTTCAAAAAAGGTCTGAAATTTTGGAGTTTTCCTCACATAAAGGCTCAAAATTTGTTTTTGTTGTAAAAATAATTTAAATTTAAATTCGCAAATTCTCAACTCTATTTAAAACTTATAACATTTATAAGCAAAAATTATTTCAATTTTACGCAAAAATTAAAAACCATTTTTGTGATTCAAAAAGCAAGGCCTACCCCTAGATTTTTTCGAACAAAATTTTTTTTTCCAATATTGTGTTTTTATAATTTTGAAAAAGTATACAAGCTAAAAAATTAATTTATTAGAAAAAATTATCTAAGTATCTCTTGCCAATCAAAAGTTATAGCCAATAATGTTTATCCAAAATATATATACAAAAAGCAAAACGCTGTCTGTGTGATGGCTGGAAACTTCAAAATTACTTAGCCGATAGAACTGAAATTTTGGCAGTACATTTTTTTCAAGTACGAGATGGCTTAAATTTCCGTCACACCCCCTTTTATCGCCTACAAATCAATAAAAATGCTATATTTCCTACGGTTTTCGTCGATTGGGCTACATTTTGGTAATTTAGTCTGTATGCTTACTGTCGGCAACTGTACTAAAACAGGGTAATGTCCATCTACTAGAAAACTGGGATGAGCATTATATAAGAGGGTGTGGCTCCGCCCATACGATTAAAATTTGTATTATCGAAAAGCTTTGAAAGTAAAAGTAGCAATACTTACATACAAACTCAAAATGGAGTTACTATTTGGTGATCTCCTGCTACTGGAAAACTGTAACGGGCAGTGGAAAATAACAGTGGTGTCAAACTATGAGTCTAAGAAAAGTTTTGAATACATCTATTATGTTCCCATATAGTTGCAGGGTGCAGCAACGCGCGCCGGGAAAAGCTAGTGCTTTATAAAAGAGATTTAAGTATTAGGCTCTAAACATACTTTTCAGCCCCGAAAACCCCGGGTTAGGTTAAAAAAAGTACAAAAAAAATTAATTTCTTTATCTTAATATATAAAAACGTTGGTGCACCATGCTTATGTATGTCTGACCATCACGGCTGAACCATTGAATACATATATCTTAAATTCATAACATCATTTCGTGTGGTGCTTCGGATAAAAAATAGGCAATGCTATTAAAATGTATTCGTTTAAAAAGGATAGATTAACACTCTAAATAACAGAAAATTTAAAAATAAATTTATGTTATAATATCTACACAAAATGATAAAATTTGAAAATTTAATTTTCAATTGGATTATCTCGGTTTTTGTTGAACACATTGATAGAGATTTAATTTATTTATTCTATGATTTATTGTTTTTTATTGAAATTTATGTTTAAACTACTAAGAAATGAATTTCGACCGAGCCCAAGATAAAATACCCCCACGGCCGAACCAAAGTGTATTCAAAGTCTTAAGCAGCCGATGAAATGTTTATCTGTAAAAACATTTTCGTCATATTCGCTTTTGCTTTTTGATAAAGTCACTTTGTATGGGAGGTAGGCCTGGTTTTTGTCCGATTTGGTTGAACTTCATATTCAGAGTGCGTATTAAATATCAAAGCTCATATGCAAAATTTCAAGTCCATATATTAATTTTTGTGGAATTCTAAGAGATTTTACCGTTTTGATTAAGTCACTTTGTATGGGAGGTATGCGGGTTTTCCATCCGATTTGCTTGAATTTCATACACGAAGCATATACATATTTATATCAAAGCTCATATGCAAAATTTCAAGTCAATATATTAATTTTTGTGGAATTCTAAGAGATACCGTTTTGATAAAGTCACTTTTTATGGGAGGAAGGCGTGGTTTTCATCCGATTTTGACTGATTTTCGAACTTGATCTTTATTTTTTAGATACAAGCTTAAATATCGAATTTCGTGATGATAGCTTGAAAATTAAGGCTGTAATCGTAAGCACAGATAGACGGACATGGTTAAATTGATTCGTGTGGTGATGGTGATCAAGAATATACATATATACTTTTCTATACCTACCAAGGCTCCTTATGGGCGTTACAAACGGACTGACCAAATGAATATACCCCTTTTACGTTTTTTAAACGTGGGGGATAAAAAGGCGAAATAACTTTTCTATAAGTTAGTTAGTATTAGTAATAGTAGTTAGTATTACTTCTTTTTTAATAAATTACGAAAAATCAACCCAAGTAATCAAATAAAAAGTAAAATTTAATATTGTTTTTTTTTTTTAAGTATGACATATATTTTTGTAAAATAGAATGCCTTTAAGTTATAAAAAAATGCTTTATAAGTTGAACTGTTTTTCTTTTTTGTGTATTCTGCTTTTACAACTCGAATTACAATTTATTTTACAAGAACCAATACTTTTGATCAATTATGTCACTCTTAGTCTTACAAAAAATATTGATGAATAATAAATGCAGGCAGGTTATATAGTATATTCAGGCTATATTCTACAAAAATCTTATGCAAAAATTAAAAAAATGTTATAGGGTTTTTTGGGGCTCTCACGACATATTATTGATCTACTATTTTGAATATAACAAAACAATAACAGGCAAATAATATGCAGCATATTCACAGTTTGAACCTGGCACTCAAGGCAATACGACCATATTTTAAGAATGGAAAAATTTGCAAGAAAAAGCACCGTCTTCAAGGTCAATGAGAGTAATAGCAAAACTCAACGATTCTCCATTCATTGATCTTTTCCCAATCTCAAAATACGGCTCATGGAAAAAAGATATACATCAAATGAATTGGAACCGGTACGAACTTTGAAAAGTTGGACAAACCTTACTATGCAAAAAGCATCGAAATGTTGAAATATCCTTCAATCAGATCCTGGAATGTTTAAAATTAAAAATTAATTTTGCCAAAAATTGACATTTTCCTTAATTAGTCCAAGGACTTATCGACCAACCTAGTAACTCCCAGAAATTTTCTGAGGCAACATCTCTTCAGACAGCACCTTCAGAAAATTAAATCTTAGGACTTCAAAACGTGCTCTTTTTTCAAAAAAAATTCTTGAAGGCTTCGGAACGATAGGTTGATGGTTTGCATTTCATACACATCATTCGTTATACTCTATTTGCAATGACAGTGTTGCATATCCCTCACACAAACGCACTATATGGTAGCGTAACCTCCCACCAATAATTGCATAGCTATAAAACACCTCATCGATCATTGCATAACTTCTTTATTTGTAGGAAAACAAAAGAAAATCTAGCAGCATGAAACACAAAAATAAACCACTTTAATGCGACTATTTTACTAACTTGTTTAAAGGTAAAAAAACGACCTAGAAAGGCAGAAGTAACCCGCGTTGCACAATCAAAGATACATGTGTCCATTTCTGAATCCTGCCAGCCAAAGCATCATTCACGCATGCTCCGACATCATAAAAGATGTATGCTTCAATCTATACAAAGAAAAAAAAATCTAAAAAAAAAAAATCAACTGTTGTATGCATCTGTCGCAGGATGTTCTTTGGATATAAAAATAAGAAAAGAAAAAGAATTAAAAAAAAAAATGAGTCTACCTTAAAAACTGGTGGTGGCTGCGAAAAGCACCATCACAAAGAAACACCAACGTCGACAAGAATGCGTAGGAGCGAAACCATATTGCAGCAGTGTAGCGCAACGCAGAACAGCTTCTTTTGCTTATCAAAGATAACAGCGGCAGTTTAAATGGACTTTGTTGCTCTGAGCGGATCTTCAGTCCGTGCAGTATTAGGAATAAAAATATTTTATTATTTTGTAGTAAATTAGGTGATTTAGCAATTTGGAAAGCAAAACCTAGCGGCCAAGACGACACTTGTAGTATATCCATACGATCGGAATAATATAATGAATAAAATGTAATGAAAGTAAGACTGTACCTTCATTAGTCTATATTTCCTCAAGGCTTCTTTTTCTTCTTCTACCTACAAGCAGTAAACGCATCGTCAGTTGCTAAACTTGGAATTCGATTTTGTCGTTTTGTACGCAAAGCAATAAGTTGAAGCACATCTGCTCCGTCATTCGTTGGTTTTTGTTTTTTGTTTTTTTTTTTTTTTTTTTTAATGCTACTGCTGCCAACTTTAACAGCTGTTTGCTCAGGACTGACTGAAGAACTGAATGGCAACCGATTGGTATGCTGACCGCTAGTTTTGATATATTGCAAGTTTCTTTAAAATTTTGCTTCGAATTAGTTTAGAAAAGGAAGAGAATGTAGATTTTCAGTGCTTCGTTAGAACTTGGATTAAGGCTTCACACGAGAGAAGCGAAGCATTTTTGCAATTTCATAGATTTGATAATTTAATGGCTTTTTTTCGATCAAAATAATTTTAAAATTTAAAACTTTAAAATAACAAAGTAAACTAAAAATTTTATTTTCTATTAATTGTATATTTAATAGAGGGCGCTCAAATTTTCTTCTCAAAAAAACATTGCTGCATGGCGGACAGTTAATCTCTGGAACGCTAAGTCTGAAACATAAAATTAAAAAAGAGTTATAAAAAGGAAGTGCTCTTAGTTACCAGAAATATTGAGATAGTTTACCAGAAAAATTGAAAAATCATTAAAAATAAAAAATGGGGGAAATTTGAAAATTTTTTTTAAAAATCGCCTTTTGTTCGACCTTTTTCCAGACTCAAAAATTTTATATATATTTTTTTGTGGTCAAATTGTGGTAAACTATCACACAGGATATAAAAACAAAGAAAATTCTTCAAAGTTTATTCAAATCGGCCCAGTAGATTCGGAGATTAACTTGCCGCCAGTTAAAAAAACCTAAACTCGAGAAACACGCGTTTAATGTTTTTTTACATTTTAGGCGAGCCGAGAGCGCGCTTCAATTGAGTTGTTATATCTCGGCACTAGCTTCGAATTTAGATTTAATATTATAACTAGACAGTAATTATTGAAGGTATAAAGAATCTAAAAAAGTAAAAAAAAAAAAACACAGGTGCGTCACTGGACACACGAGAGAAGCGAAGCATTTTTGCAAATTCATAGATTTGATAATTTAATAGCGTTTTTTCGATTAAAATAATTTTTAAATTCAAAAGTTTAAAATAACAAAGTATATACATATATCATATATATTAACCCTCTTCGGCCCTCCCTGTTCAGTTGTAGGGAATAAATATACAAAAATCATTAATTTTGTTACAATTTAATCAACTTACAGGTTGTTTATTTTTAACGATATTTATAACGACCTTTAGTAGGAAGTAGAAACAACATCTAATACACAATCCTTAGTGAATATTTCTTTTAGTTCGTTCGTTCTTTTAGTTCGTTAGGTCTTTTAGTTCGCATGGACAAACCGCAGATTCAAACCATAGCTCGGTAAATTTAGTTATCTTTGCTCTAGTTCGTTTTGTTTGCTACTTTTGTCGGTTGGCTAGCCAATACACAGTCCTAGAATAGCCAACACACAATCCTTTCTTATAGTTATAGTGATTATATATATATTATGATTATGTATATAGATTATAGTGATCTGCTGAAACATAGCTTTAGCTAATGTTTATCACTGAATCAACGAAATTGTGAAAGAAAGGGTTTTAGAGTAATGGTTAGAGGAAAGTACCAACAAACGATAGAACTATGAATTGTGGGTTCAATTCCTGCAGCGGGCAATAAATTTTTTTTAATTTAAGATTTTCTGGTTCAATTGATGCAAGCAAAAAACAATATCAATTTTAAGAAAAAAGGTAAGATGTCGGAAAACAGTGTCGTTTTTTCTGATTTCACTCTAGCAAATCGCAGAACGAGGCGTAAAAAGCTTCGCTTCAAAAATAATTTTTTGAAAATTCTAGACGGTAACCTTAATTTTCTTTCGTATTTTTTATGCATAAGGCAACTCGAGAGTACTCAATTTTATCTATTTAAGCACTTATAAGCTACATACGGACAGACAAACGGGCACACGACTCAGATGGTACTGCTGATCAAGAATATATATATTTTTCTATATCTACCACGCCTCCTTATGGGCGTGAAAAACGGAGTTACAAAATTAATGTTTTTACATTTTTGTATAGGAGCCCCCGTAAGGAGTGGTCGGAGGGGATAGGTCCTAAAGGGCAAAATATTCCTTTTGCAAAAGTAATAGCGGCCAACCATACATGTTTATCCTCTCCGGCCCTCCCTTAAAGCCTCTTGTTCAAGTGTAGGGAATAAATATAGAAAAAATAACTAATATGCAATAAAAGAACTGAGCTCGTGAGCATGTTTTTATGACTCTGCTTGTAAGTATCAGCAAGTTTTCGATATTTACCGCGTTAGCAGCTTAATTTTTGAGTTGCTTAATTTTTCAACAGGCTAGCTGCTCTGAATTTGTAAGCCAAACATTCAACAAGTTTGAGGTAACATCGTTGGTTACAATTTCGTGCTATTTAATAAGCACGAAAACTTGCTTGACTTACGAGTTGTTTATTTTTAAGCATATACTACCCCTGGTAGTAAGTAGAAGTAACATTTTTTTTGCTACTCTTGTTTGTATAGCCAATACACAATCCTTAGTGGTTATATGTATTGGCTAAAAGCTATTGTAGGATATGAAGGATAAATAGCCAATAGACAATCTTGTAGATTCTCAACAAACAAGAAAAATATTTTTCTCCAAGCTTGGAAAAAAAGGGTTCAACCTCCACTTGATCTCCAACCCATTTCTCCAAGTCAACTCCAACATCACACACTCTTACATTTTGATGTCATGTTAAACAAGGAAAGTTGTATGTGTTTAAATAGCTTACTCGTTTACGCAGCAAACAAGCTGAAGGTGTGAAAAAAAACACAGGTGCGTCACTGGACACACGAGAGAAGCGAAGCATTTTCGCAAATTCATAGATTTGATAATTTAATAGCGATTAAAACAATTTTTAAATTCAAAACTTTAAAATAACAAAGTATATATATCATATATATTAACCCTCTTCGGCCCTCCCTTAAAGCCCCCTGTTCATTTGTAGGGAATAAATATACAAAAATCATTAATTTTGTTACAATTTAATCAACTTACAGGTTGTTTATTTTTAACGATATTTATAACGACCTTTAGTAGGAAGTAGAAACAACATCTAATGCACAATCCTTAGTGAATATTTCTTTTAGTTCGTTCGTTCTTTTAGTTCGTTCGTTCTTTTAGTTCGTTAGGTCTTTTAGTTCGCATGGACAAACCGAAGATTCAAACCATAGCTCGGTAAATTTAGTTATCTTTGCTCTAGTTCGTTTTGTTTGCTACTTTTGTCGGTTGGCTAGCCAATACACAGTCCTAGAATAGCCAACACACAATCCTTTCTTATAGTTATAGTGATTATATATATATTATGATTATGTATATAGATTATAGTGATCTGCTGAAACATAGCTTTAGCTAATGTTTATCACTGAATCAACGAAATTGTGAAAGAAAGGGTTTTAGCGTAATGGTTAGAGGAAAGTACCAACAAACGATAGAACTATGAATTGTGAGTTCAATTCCTGCAGCGGGCAATAAATTTTTTTTAATTTAAGATTTTCTGGTTCAATTGATGCAAGCAAAAAACAATATCAATTTTAAGAAAAAAGGTAAGATGTCGGAAAACAGTGTCGTTTTTTCTGATTTCACTCTAGCAAATCGCAGAACGAGGCGTAAAAAGCTTCGCTTCAAAAATAATTTTTTGAAAATTCTAGACGGTAACCTTAATTTTCTTTCGTATTTTTTATGCATAAGGCAACTCGAGAGTACTCAATTTTATCTATTTAAGCACTTATAAGCTACATACGGACAGACAAACGGGCACACGACTCAGATGGTACTGCTGATCAAGAATATATATATTTTTCTATATCTACCACGCCTCCTTATGGGCGTGAAAAACGGAGTAACAAAATTAATATTTTTACATTTTTGTATAGGAGCCCCCGTAAGGAGTGGTCGGAGGGGATAGGTCCTAAAGGGCAAAATATTCCTTTTGCAAAAGTAATAGCGGCCAACCATACATGTTTATCCTCTCCGGCCCTCCCTTAAAGCCTCTTGTTCAAGTGTAGGGAATAAATATAGAAAAAATAACTAATATGCAATAAAAGAACTGAGCTCGTGAGCATGTTTTTATGACTCTGCTTGTAAGTATCAGCAAGTTTTCGATATTTACCGCGTTAGCAGCTTAATTTTTGAGTTGCTTAATTTTTCAACAGGCTAGCTGCTCTGAATTTGTAAGCCAAACATTCAACAAGTTTGAGGTAACATCGTTGGTTACAATTTCGTGCTATTTAATAAGCACGAAAACTTGCTTGACTTACGAGTTGTTTATTTTTAAGCATATACTGGTAGTATATGCTTAAAAATAAACAACTCGTAGTAAGTAGAAGTAACATTTTTTTTGCTACTCTTGTTTGTATAGCCAATACACAATCCTTAGTGGTTATATGTATTGGCTAAAAGCTATTGTAGGATATGAAGGATAAATAGCCAATAGACAATCTTGTAGATTCTCAACAAACAAGAAAAATATTTTTCTCCAAGCTTGGAAAAAAAGGGTTCAACCTCCACTTGATCTCCAACCCATTTCTCCAAGTCAACTCCAACATCACACACTCTTACATTTTGATGTCATGTTAAACAAGGAAAGTTGTATGTGTTTAAATAGCTTACTCGTTTACGCAGCAAACAAGCTGAAGGTGTGAAAAAAAACACAGGTGCGTCACTGGACACACGAGAGAAACGAAGCATTTTCGCAAATTCATAGATTTGATAATTTAATAGCGATTAAAACAATTTTTAAATTCAAAACTTTAAAATAACAAAGTATATATATCATATATATTAACCCTCTTCGGCCCTCCCTTAAAGCCCCCTGTTAATTTGTAGGGAATAAATATACAAAAATCATTAATTTTGTTACAATTTAATCAACTTACAGGTTGTTTATTTTTAACGATATTTATAACGACCTTTAGTAGGAAGTAGAAACAACATCTAATGCACAATCGTTAGTGAATATTTCTTTTAGTTCGTTCGTTCTTTAAGTTCGTTCGTTCTTTTAGTTCGTTAGGTCTTTTAGTTCGCATGGAAAAACCGAAGATTCAAACCATAGCTCGGTAAATTTAGTTATCTTTGCTCTAGTTCGTTTTGTTTGCTACTTTTGTCGGTTGGCTAGCCAATACACAGTCCTAGAATAGCCAACACACAATCCTTTCTTATAGTTATAGTGATTATATATATATTATGATTATGTATATAGATTATAGTGATCTGCTGAAACATAGCTTTAGCTAATGTTTATCACTGAATCAACGAAATTGTGAAAGAAAGGGTTTTAGCGTAATGGTTAGAGGAAAGTACCAACAAACGATAGAACTATGAATTGTGAGTTCAATTCCTGCAGCTGGCAAGAAATTATTTTTAATTTAACATTTTCTGGTTCAATTGATGCAAGCAAAAAACAATATCAATTCTAAGAAAAAAGGTAAGGTGTCGGAAAAAAGTGTCGTTTTTTCTGATTTCACTCTAGCAAATCGCAGAACGAGGCGTAAAAAGCTTCGCTTCAAAAACATTTCTAAGCAAAATAACAACAAAAAAATTTGGCTAAATTTGGTAAAGGGTTTGAACTCGCGCATGTTTGCGTTAAAGGTCAGCGCGCTAGCCGCTACACTATGGTGGAAAGATTTTGCGGGACACTAACTGCGTACTTATTCTATTTCTTTTTGGGCTGGAGATCACTTGGAGAATTATCTTGGAGCTCAAGTAGAGATCCAGCCTTATCTCGACTGGAGATTGAAGGTCCATTTCCCTGGAGAAAGGCTTGGATCTCAAGTGGAGGTCAAGTGGAGATCCAGCACTGGAGATTGGAGAAACGAACTGGAGCTCCACTTGAGTTCAAGCCAATCTCCAAGGTTGATGTTTATTGGGTTATTGTGATCTGCTGCAACATAGCTTTAGTTAGCACTTAATATTGAATCAGCAAACCTTTTATTGCGAAGGCTTGTGGTTTGATGGTTAGAGCTGCCGTAGAGCTGCCAGTCAAAGGGATATGAGTTCAATTCCTACAGTGGGCAACAAATTATTTTTAACATAATATTTTCTTTTTGCAATAGACGCAAGCAAAAAACAACATCAATTCTAAGAAAAAAGGTGTCGGAAAGCATTTATTTTTAATTTGTTTATAGTAGTACAGAAGCATCTGTACATTGCATAGATTTTCACACTTTTTGACCTATCAGCAGCTGGTTTCCGAAATTGACCTTTCTTATTTCTTGTTGTTACTTGAATCCTTTATCGACTGCCATTAATCATTGAAATATTAATCCTTAATTTCCCTACGCTGATAACAAAACATATGAAAATCTATAGTGAACAAATCACCTGGTCGTAGATAGCTCTTAGGTAACAAAACTCGGTTGTGCTTCTTCTGTGCAAAATTATATTATCGAATTTGCGAGTACGACCATATTTCTGAAAGAAAATTTATCCCGTATTTTTCTTTTATGATTTTTTTTTTTTTTTTTTTTGTTAGCAGGATTTGTGTTTGTCATGTAGGGACTCTTTTCCGCTTTGTCCTACTGCAACAGTTACTATTGACTTAGATTTCAGTATTAAATTCGATAAAATAATTGCATTTACCGAACAGGTTAGACGTAATTTAAGCAGCTCCTTCCGTTTATATCGCGTTTGCCTCTTAAACCAACAAATATCTAATATTTCTGAATACTCAAATTGTGTTCGTCGTTTTCAAGTGATACCTGAATTGTGTTAAAATCGCAAACTTACTTTATTGTCTGTATTGTTACTTTATTGTTTTATTGTATTGTTATTATAATTGTGTCTCAAAAATAAAAAAGTTGTTTGGAATTTGATTTTAAGTTATGTTGTAATATCAGTTTTATAGTGACTGATACTTTATATTGAGTTTGTACCAACGAGCACACAAAATATTTCAACATGTGACAGAAAATAAATGAAATGTAATATATTGAAGAAATTTACTAACGTTGTTGTTTCTGAAAGTGTTTTCCACTTCACTTTGTTAACCATACATGATATAAACGAACATCGGCTTTGGTACAAACCACTAAAACCACTTTCCTATACGTACTCTCCATGGTAAGCACCATGATATTCTGAGGTTATCTCCAACCTCCAATTTTTAACAGTTGAGTAAAAAATTTTAAAATTCGTATAAATTGTAACATGTCAGCTATTACTTATAAGAAAATTTTCATCATTCGAAAAGTCATCAACTCAAATAACAATTTATTTGAGAATTTATGTTGCATGCTTGTGCTCTTATATGCATCAATTTGGATGTGTAGTAAACTGTAGAGCCCGCATTGCCTTCCTTGAAGAGTATACTTGCTTTTTGATTTTTCTGTAAAATATCCTTATATTATTGATGGTTTTTATTAAGTCTTTCTGTTATTTTGAGTTTTTAGTATGCCAGGTCTTGATCCAATTATATTAAAATGCGGGAAATTCATTATTTGCGATCGATTACTGGTCTTGAAAATACCATGGGAATTTTCAAACCATGATCGTCAAAAGCAGTTGAATAGAATACCTTTTCGAACATGGTCATTCATGTGATTTTTTGATTTGTCTAAATAATGAATGGTGGTGGCACACGTTCCTTTAATGTGGTTTGTATATTTTTATTTTGATGCGGGTTAAAAGTATAATGTGTCTCAAACCTTGATTCCTTTGATTATAAACCGCATTCAGTGTTTTTAAAAACTTAATAAATTAAAATTTTTTATTAAAACGAACTTCATATATTGAAATGAAGTTTCACTTCATCATAAGAAGTTGAGCTCAGTTCAGAGGCTGCCGTTTCAAGTACAACTTTTGCAAAATATTGCAATATTTTAATTTTGAAACTAGAATATCTGAAAATCAGGTGATCGAATTGACATTAACATGTGAATTATGTTTGATGTTTGACATAAGCGAATTAATCTTTACCTACCTCCCATATAAATTTACGTCTCCAAAAAAGCTAAGACTTCAAAAATTTCACAAAAATTAAAGTATTGACTTAATATTGTACACAAAAAAAAAAAACAAAAAAGAACTGGGTTTGAAATTTGAATATCCAATTCATCAAAATAATATACTTTTCATCATTTCGAATACAATTCAACACGGGGTATTTTAATTTGACCAAGCCGAAGACAGTTTCTCATTAGTTTTGTGTATTGGAATATCCGATGTTTGAAATTGCATTAAAACTTCATCATTCATTGATCAAACAGGATTTTGTATTTTTCTTAGTTTATCGTTATCCAAATGACTTTATGCATGCCAATCAGTTTGACACGAATTTGACATTTTTTAATTAAAATCGTTTTTCGCTATTTTTAGTAACTTTTTCATTAGAATTTTATTAAAAAAAAACTATAATTGCTCATAATCTATCTAATACTTCATACACACACCCATAAATAAATAACTAAATAACTGGCCATTTCAGCCCTTGAAAGGACTTTGACCTAGCTTCTTATGATCAATTGTGTTGTGCGTGTTATTAAGTTTGTACACAATTGACCGAGAACCGGACCTACATGTTTAACGCCGACTCCGAACGGCGATGAACAGAATGTTCTTGTTCTCAAGAAGCTTTACATGGCATTTTGATTACTCTCTGAGGTTTGCCATTGTCTGCAGAGAGGTGGCGCACGTTGGGATAAAAAAGGCAAAACTCTCGCATTAGGGGTTATTGGAAAGTAACGGGGTTTAAATTTTTTCTATTCTTTTTGTAATCTAGATACATTCCTTATGCAGAAAATCACTTTTGTTTGTTAAATTATCGTATGATGTAGTTTCCACGGTCAATTAAAGATGGCGCTTTTTTGAAAAAATTTTTGTTTATTTTATTTTTATATGACACCACGCAATAAAATTGCCTATCTTTAATTATTAAACATATCTAATGAAACTTTACGCAATGAAAGCCTATTAATAGAAGGTTAGTTCTGTGCATTTTTCTTTTAAGTTGTTGTTCTTGGGACAGTGACGCATGTTTGAATTTGTGCGTTTTTTGTGTTTTTTTCTGAAAATTTGTAATTTTTAATAAGCTGTCATTTTTTTAATTCCACTCAATTCCACGAAAAATCTTCAGAGCCTACATTTCAAACCTTCTTCTTTCTGGTGGTACCAAAATTTCTTGCGACTACTTGCGCCTTTTCGAGTATTTGAGCTTTAAACTATAACTAAACTACCAAGTTTGCACTGAAGCTGAAACGTTCGATTACCCGCTATAGTTAAAACACTATACATTAGGGCGTATCACAAAATTTAGATCGTATTCTAAGAGGTCTCAAAAGTTGCATGGGGTTGTCAAGATCACCCAAAAAAACTTTAAGGAAAAAAAAAAGGATGTCTTTCTGTCCCGCAAGGATAAAGTTGTTTTTTGAGGAAAACAGTAAAAAATAACGATCGTAAAATGCTTTGACTTTTATAAAAAAAAACTACGAATGTCTTAAAGCAAAAATAAGTATAGGCTTAAACTAACAATATAATGGTAAACACGATGCCATTCACGATTTTTATCCACAGTGTCCTGTGTGAAGGATATTCGAAGCATAAGTTGTAATCGAGATAGCACGGTACTTTTAATTGTTACTCAATGGTCTAAATTTTGGTAGTTTTAATTATAGCGTTAGCGTGTTCCGTAAATTTTGCGAATTAATAATTATCATAATTTTTGCATTTGCATTTTCTTAGTTTTGAGAAATGTATAATTGAATGCAATTTTTTAACTTTTTCAAAAAATGAATAAAAGATTTTATATCTCGGATATCAGAAATGGTACCGACGGTATTTTTCACAATTTGGATTCTTAAAATATTTCTTAAAAACACCCTCTCTAAAAATATTAATTTAAAATACCAGCTTAAGGCCACGATTTCATTTTCTACTTTGATATTTTTTGATGAAATTGCTAAATTTCATGTTAGGAAGTATTTTATTTTTTAATTTGTTTCTATAATTGTTTTTAAATACCTTTATAAATGTCTGAAATTAATTTTCAGGATTAATTAGGAAGATAAGGGTTAAAACATGATTTTTTCCAAATGGGTACAATTTTATTACCATATTTATTAGCTTATGGCTGTGAATTACTTTTTAAACTAATACCTAGAATATACATTCTGACATTCTGTTATTTGGTCGTTAAAGGGTTAAACAAATTTTCTTTAGGTGAGAACTGTTCTTAAACATTTGAGCTCCAGTCGAAAATGAACACAATTAATCTCATGGTTCTTTCAAGTCATCTTTTTTTTCTTTTTGCTAAAGAAGAAAATTGCATAAAAATGAACAACACGTTAAAGGGTAAATGATGAATTTTTATCAAGTTGAAAATAATTCCTTAAAACATATTTTAAGGATTCAAACTTAGTTTCTTAAAAAAAAAGTATTTCTATACATGCTATAAGGCTTGTAAAAGTCTAAACTTCCAAGTGTAGGGTACTTAAATTTATTTTTTAACTATTTTTTAATGCTTTCTAAATAAAATATCAAAAATTGGTGCTTCTACGTCTAACCGTTTAGACGTTACAGCTTTTTTTAAGCGATGCGAGCGTTTTTATCATATTTTTCCCAACGTGTGGCGGCCGTACAGAAAAATTATTGTAATTCAAATAATTTTCTGTCGCTGTTGGGATACACACACCCATACCAAAAAACAAAACGAATGAGAAAACATATCCATAAATAAATAGCAGAAATAACAGCAGAAATAAAACAGCTGTTTCGAAAACTGTATTTCGAAAAACTGTACTTACTAGTTTTTATTTTGATCACTCTGATCTTTTTTTACTATGCTATAAAAACCACCACTTTATACAGCGATTTTAGAGATTTTGTCACAATGTCGGAGAATTCAAGCATGAATCAATCCGCGATGCCTACATTTAAAAACATTGCATTTCTAAAGGCAATGTGCAGTGTCCACAGATCGTTATACTCAAACGCAAGCGAATTTTTAAGGGAATTAGTTTTTCTTGCCAGGTGACTACCATAATTTATTGTTGTTGATGGTCGTTGGTGTATTGCTTGAGAATTCTTTTGCTGGTGCAACACATCAAACGAGCAAAAAATCAACCACCAACAACAGCAACAGTCAGAACACAAGCGTCAAGACAGTCTAGCTTGCTTGCCTGATTTATTAAAAAATCATAGTTAATGCTTCGTTTAATTATTGTAATACAGTTTGTTAATGATTTACTATTAATGCTAATTCTATCTTAGAGTATGATCTTTACAAAAGACGATGAGCCTTTTATATGAGAGAGGAATTCAGTTAGTTCAATCTTTAGTTTTCATAACTTCAATCAAGTTTAGATTTTAAAAGAAGAGCTTTTGGAATCGAATTAGTAGTTTGCCTTTTTTGTAAGATAAAGTTATTCTGAGAGAATCTTTAACATTTGCTGATTACTATCATATTATTTTACATCATATATATTACATCATATACATATAACATACATCATTCTATTTTATTAAATAAATTCTCAAAATATTAAACATTCATTAAGAGGGATGAAGATCTTCATAGCTTCAAAACAGCAGCATGGAAAACTAATTCTCCTTTTAAATGCCGGTAAGCGTACAGCATAGAAAGAACATATCCTTACAAAACCACGCAGAATAATATTCAAAATGATCTTGTTATCTCAAAACGATCTAAGGACAAAACGAGAAAAAATATGCCAAGCGAAAGAAAATACACAACAGCCTGTTTTCATGATTTGTTGTAGGTGATCCATTTGGTACATTTAACTCGTGTGTGAACCTTTGTCGAGGAAAACACGCCATGATTTACTTGAAAAGGTATGGGTTCCAGTTACAGCTGGTGGATTTTGATATGCAATCTGCTGGATTTTAAAATACAAACACATATGACGGAGATTGTTTTGTAAGTGCATTTTATTGGATAACAACGAAAAAAATATTAGTTCATATCCGGCTGAAATGAGTGTCTCAATAGCGAAAACTCACTTTTTCTCACGCTGTAAAATTCTTTATGTGTTGGCGGTAAAAGGGTGTTTAAAGAAATATGGTTATTGTATGCAATTTCGATTAGAACATATCTGTCATTTGTATTCTGCATTCTCTTAAATTTTTTAATTTTAAGTTATTCAACTTGTGTTGTAGGTATGTGTGATGTGTGGATTGAGGATTATTAATGTGAAAACGTATTCATGATTGAAGGAATTTTGGAGTAAGCATTGGAATTGGTTATACAAAAAATTTAATAAAGTCGATTAATTATGTATATTAAATGAACATTAATGACTATTTTATAGAAACTTTAATAGGACAGTTCATAAAATATTTTTTCTTGCGTCATCTTAATCTCAAGACTAAGTTCCACTTAGAGTGGAAAATACTTTCAAAGCACTAAGCATAAAAACATTTACTTTGCAATTATTCCAGAACAAAATATATGAAAAATATTAACTGAAATAAACGTAAGTCAATACAACGTAATAAGTATTTGCGAAAATCTCCGAACGAATGCAGAGTAACTGAACTGCAAAACCTTTTAATGTTTATCAGACAAAGCAACAATAGATAGTAGCAAGAAATTATCCTGTAAGACTAAGGGTTAAAATGTCCTTAGAATGTCAGGAAAATAAAAAAAAAAAAAAACAATAGTGGAAAACACCAAACGAGTTCAAAAATCTTCTTCAAGTTCAAAGTGTGCTTCCTTACGTTACAGACAATAATAGGACCAATCACCCTAATGATTATGCAGCTCATGAGGTTCACGTTTAGTCAATTGTCTCCGTTTTTTTTTCTTCCGAAAAAATAGTGTAATATTTTCAGGGTGTTGTTGCTGGAAGAAGAAAGAACTTGTATTTGTTAAGGAAGTGAAAAAAATATGAAAAATAAATCGCACTTGTAGCCACTTTAAAAATTTTCTTACATCACGAAAATATCTTCAATATTATACAGAGCACATTTGGGGTTCTTTCTCTTTCTACATAATATTACACTAAAAAAGTTAACTGGGAATTTTGAGGGGTGGACCTTTCATTTAATTTTTAACTTTTTACGCAGTTAAACATTTCTCTTTTTATATTGACAATATTAAGATTCAAATATTAAGATTAAAAATTTCTCTTTTTATTGTAGAAAATTATTGCAAATTGTGCGCTGATTTTTCCTTAAAGGGGTTATTTTTTAGGTGTCAAGGTATGTGTTGTTTTCACAACTGCTTAATCTCTTTGTTTTGAAATTTGTATGTGCTTGAATATAATTACTTATCTTTTGAAAATTGGTGTTGCATGTAATTGTTATGGTGGTTATTCGAAAAAACCGGGTTATTATTAATTTAGTCGTAGTGTGTAACATCATAATTTTGAATAGTTGAAAATTGGTTTTTCATTTAGTTTTCGCTTTAAATTTAAAACAAAATAATACATAATTTTCTAATGTCTAATACATCCATCCATTGGTATACATAACATAATAAATAAATTTTGACGATCACTTTTGGATTTCACCTCTGAATTTCAGAAATTCTTGATCTCTAAAACTTCAACATGATGATCCTACTAATATCCCATCAAGCCCCTAAAGCTTGTTTGTGAATAGAAAATATAAGAAATTATCTTTAAGGAAAAATACTACATTTTAGCACACATTGATACAAGAATAATGCAATTTGAAACAGGGTAAACAAAGTTAGTTCTAAACATATTTTATAAAGTAACCGGAAGTAGCCGGTTAAAAGTTATAAGAAAATAAAACACTAATGATATTTGTATATAGGTTTCTGACAACGATTATGTCAAAAAAAAAAAAATTGGCACATATATACATATATAAACTAAATAACATAGCTTTATGTGCGCACTTATGAAAATAATATTCGTACTTAGGTGATAAGGCGTTGTAATGAGCGTGGCACACCCACCCATACAGAAGTGGGTTCGATAAATTTATATCGATTCAGTGTTTAAATAATATACTCGAAAATAAACTGGTAACCTGGTTTCAACCAATTCTTTTATCAAATATTTTATAAATTAAATTTTATAAAAGTGCTGTTTTCAGGATATTCGAGAAACCGAATGCTTCGGAACTGAAATTGACAAGCTTGATCGTTGATTGACGTGTTTGATCCAGTAGTAAAATAATAAACTTCAAGTATCAAATAAGGTTTAATCCAGAATATTCAAATAAAACTTTCGGACTCGATTCGAACCTTCAAATACTTATTTAATCTAATACCCCCAAAATTATAATTTTCGGTGAAAGTATTTTTTTGAGTGATGTACTCGTATATTGAAAAGAGCATTGAAGGTAATACAAGTAAAACATTCTTAATTGAAAAAAAGAATCAATTCAATTTTACTGTTTCATTGAAGGAAATGCTTCGGAGAAATTATTTAAATATCGTTAATTGGCTGTAAAACTTATTTTAAATTTCTCTTCCATTTATCAATGCAATTAGTGTAATATTAATAAAAACCTTGGAACAGACAATTCAATAGAAATGACACCAAAAGCTATCAATATAATTTAGATTTACTCGTCAAAATTAACGGGTATGGCACGGTTGAATGTTAGTTCAACATATAAATTGAATAATTTAATATATGTGGCATTCTATGGTAACAATTCATATTCGAGCCGAGACTTGAGAATGTGTCATTCATAAAAGTAAGAGATACGTGTGTGCTTCTGCTATATGTACATTTCTTTGTATGTGTTTAAAGAAAACCTTGTCGTTAACCTTCGCCTTAAAAATTAATTTGAAACTGCTTAAAAAAGTAACGCTTTGCATAGACAAACGCCACAACAAATGTAAACTTAATATTTTGTTTAAGTAACATTTATCAAGTTTGTGTTGTACGATTATTTATTCAGCTTTACGTACAATAACCTTAGATGAGATGAGACTCAAAATTTTGTTAGTTAGTTGATCACCTAGATATGTTTTAGTTTAGCTCTACTCTTAGCTCGAGTAAACATTTTAAATTAAATATCAAAGTAGATTTTCGAAAAATGTATCTTGCATATATTTGAGCAGAGACGAACTGAGACTAGGGATTAATTTTAATCTTTATCACAGACAGACTTTAATCTTGAACACAGACTGACAGACGGACATTGCTAAATTGATATCAAGAAAATATATCATTTACTACATCTGCCACATCACTTTATTGATGTCACTAGTGAAATGAAGTGAAAAAGTTAATTTACCAAAGTTAAGTTTAGTCCTTAGACATTAAAGACAGGATGTTTCCGAAAAATTTACTTTGTGCTTGCACCGAAAATGTCAAATGTGCCCCAATGCTGTTTTATATTCTTGTTTTAATTAAACAAGATATATCCTCCTATTAATTTGTGATTATAATTTTGGGAACCTATGGGAGATTTCAACCCCCGAACCCTAAAAGCCTGTATCACTGCAAGAAAAACTTTATAAGACTGTTTTCTTCTCTGTCCTTTTTATTGTTAGGGTACGATGTGTATGTAGTTTAAGATATTTTTGTCTACATAGAACTATGGCCTTTCAAATAAAGTAATGCTGCAAAAATAGGTTAAGGTATTGCCAACAGTAAGTGATTTTTTTTATTTGTATCAGGCTTGATTGGTAAAATAAAAAAAAAGTTATAAGTTGGTATTACATACCAACGCTTCATTACTAAATACGTACGTTTTAAAATTTTTGTTTTTTATTGAAGGCCCTTTTGGTACAAATGATTAAGGAAACAACTTGTATTACTTCATGAAAGTATTTATGAAAATTCTTGACCGGGCCTCAGACACCAGATCAGTGTTAAGCAGCTTTGTCCCACAAATACATTCTCATTTTGCTTTAACACTAGCGAGCTTTTAAGCTTTCACTGAAAGAAAATTGCGTGTTATTTTGCAAAAAGTATATAAAAAAAGATACGGGCTAAGAAAAAATTAATGAAGAGAATGGAAACGACTAGGTAAAGACAAGTATAAATTAAATGAGATAAATGCAGTCTTCTGATTTCTTTTAATTACTTATTTTAATCAAAAATGATGGATGAATAGATAAAAGAAAATTATTACAATAATTGTGAATATTTATAAATAAATTACAATAATTGAAAGACAAACATATCGCTCGTTTTCTGCAATAACGTTACAACTCAAAAAACTAGATTTTTCAGGAGAAGCATTTTAAGTTTTGAACAGACAAAGGAAATTAAATAACCATATACAAAATATGGACAAAACATCAAATATACAAGTACTTCTGTAATGTACATGGTTTAATCCACACAAAGTGACAAAAAAAAACTGGAGATTATCGATATATAATACGATCTAATCTAATCTAATCTAATATATTGAGGTGAATGAATCACAAATTCTACTATCCTGCAAAAATTAAAGAAGATATCGTTACCAAAATTGTAGACAGCATAGATCACGGTAACACGAATTTTGCTGTGTAATTAACTCAATTTTTATGTTTTTTGGATTGTAACGTTATTGAAGAAAACGAGCGATATGTGTTAAAATAAAGTAAAGTATTGAGAAATTAAATTACTTGATTAAAAAATTATGTGTAACTAGTGAAAATTAAATTTTACATAAATTAAATAAAATAAAATTTTATTCAGTGTTCTTACACTGAATACAGACGATCTGACAAAACTGAGCGCTTAAGCAGACGGGCAGCATAAATATTGATTGCTCGACGGAGAATTTCATACTGAAACTTTCGTCGTGCTGTATGTGAGATATATTCGTGCTTTTGCTTTTGAGAATGTATTTCGGGGCAAAGCTGTTTAACACTGCACCAGATTGACAGTATTATAAGAAAAAACTCCATGATAAGTTTTTGAATTATTTTTTTCATCTGGTAATTAGAAATTTTTAACTTTTAGTTTCTTGTATTATTTCTGCTTGTCATATTCATTTCTTCTAATTCAAAAACAATATCAATGCAACTTTACTATCCTGATATTCCACATGTTCACCTTAATAATTCAGTAAATAATTTTGCACGGAAAAATTACACTCATGATTTTGAAGTAATCGCGCCTTAAATGTATATGCCTGGGTAATGTTGTCATAAGCTTCTCAATGAAAGCTTAAGAAATACAAAATAAAATTAACATTAGCCTTAAGTATTTAAACGTACTTGAGCTCGAGGTGTTCACATTCTGCTCACACACCAACAAAATAAAGTAACAAGAAACAAAACTTAATGCAATATCTCGAAATTGCCGCGTTCAATGTTAAACTTGGAAAAGAAAAATACAAGATTATAATTATGTTGAATAAACTAACATCATCACAGACGGCTTAAGATGAAGAAACCGAAAATTAGAGAGAAGAAAAATAAAAACAAAAATTGTAGTTTACCACAAAAGCTGCAAATTGAAACAATGACGGGGTGCATATCGAGAGACTTGTACGGAGGCAATAAACTATAGATTGACATTAAACAAAAAATTATCAAAAGACAAACGCCGTTATAAAAAAAAATATATATATATATATGATAACGAACCGCAAATGAACGAACTGACCAATAGATAAACATTTGGAATAAACGACCTGACCTCAAGTCGCGTGAGTTTGCGTCACACGTTTAAATTTTTTCAAGTTCAGTTTTATTTATGGCCCCAATATATTGGTCTAGGGGCAGAGTTGGAAGGTGTTGTGGCTGTAGACTCTACTATGCAATCGTTTGAAGTCGTTTCTGTGGTGTTTACTAGTTGTGTTCGAGGTGTGAAGCAAATGTTTTTTTTTGTTGTTTTCTTAGACCTGCAATATCGGTTCCCAACATAAAAATTGTTCAAAATTTGTTTTAAACTTGAATGTCATTCAAATGGTAGATGTGTATGAATGTTAATTCTGCAAATGTTGTGCTCTTAAAATTTTTTTATGTTGTACCATGTTTTAACTTTAATGAGTAGAGAAATAAATGCAAATTGGTTTTATATAACCAAAAATCTTGCAATTAATTTTTTCAAATCGGTTTTTGGTACAACGAAGAAATTATCTTAGAATATTGAGTCTAGAGTACAATCGATCCCAGTACCGATGTCCATGCCGATAACTATACTTTTAATAATATCAAAGGAGTAATCTCGTTGATACCTGTGGCAATGCCGATCCATTTGATACCGTTTGAAGTTCGGTCAAAAAACTTCAATAAATAATGGAAATACAGGGTGGCGCACGAATCGTGCTACAAAAACAAAACGTAATAACTTTTTTTTTTGTGTGAGTAATCGGCTTATTTTTTTTTTATTTTGCAGATTAGTATTTCGATTTACTAAAATGGATGCTTGGGATACCGAAAAGAGGATTTGGGTAGTGCAGCGGTACCATACTTTACAGTCCATCATTTCCGTCCAAAGGGAATTTAGGAGGGAGTTTGGCGGCACTCCCCCGAGTAGATGGACCATTATGAGGTTGGTAAACATGTTTGCCGAATCTGGAAGCATCGCACGCAGACGGTACCATCGAGATCCCTATGTTCGGGTGCAAGACACAATCGCGGCTGTAGCATCGGCAATTCAGGCAAATCCACGCGTTTCGACACGAAACTTATCGGCGCAAATTGGAGTTAGCAGACGGTCATTACAACGGATAATTCAAGATGACTTAAACTTGTTTCCATACAAACTCCAAATTACAAGCAAATTAAACCCTCTGGATTTGCCTATTCGTCTGGAATTTTGCCAAAAAATGATTCAAATGGCCGAAGAAGACAACAACTTAATAAATTGCTTGTTTATGTCTGATGAAGCCCATTTTGATCTAAACAAGCAAAATTGCCGTATATGGAGTGAATCTAATCCAGAAATACTCCATGAGACAGAACTGCACCCAGAACGTGTCACTGTGTGGTGCGCAGTTTCATCAAGGTGCATTGTCGGGCCATACTTCTTCGAGGAAAACGGTGTAACAGTAACCGTAAATGGGGACCGTTATTTAAACATGTTGAAGGAGTTTTTTTACCCAGAACTGCGGCGAAGACGTATCCTTTTTAACAGCATTTGGTTCAAGCAAGATGGAGCAAGTTCACATATAGCCAGACCGGTTATGGCGGAGCTCCAACGAAAATTTCCAAATAAATTAATATCCAGAAACACCACTTTCCGCTGGCCCCCAAGGTCACCTGACCTCACCGCGCCAGACTTTTTTTATGGGGTTATGTCAAGCAATAGGTGTATAAAACGAAACCAAGGAATTTGACTGAATTGAAGCAGTCCATTACAACAATAATTGAGGCGATCCCGACAGCTACCCTCCAGGCCACAATGAATAATTTTCTGATCAGGTGTCGCATATGCGTGAATGAGCATGGAGGTCATTTATGGTCTATCATTTTCAAAACCATTTAGTTAAATAAAATAAAATTGAATTATCTATACAAAAAAAGAAAAAAAAATTAAATACATTGATTAGAAAAAAAGTTATAACGTTTTGTTCTTGTAGCACGATTCGTGCGCCACCCTGTATGATATATGTTTGTTTTATAAAAGGCTTATCTTTTTTTGTAGTTATATATTTTCTTATATAAAACCCATAAACAAGTTTTCATTTAAGCTGGGAGCATGTAATAACAACATTTTCAATGTGCCGACATTTTAACAAACTTTAACAACTTAGTTCTATATAATTTTCTTTTAATAAACATGAGGGCGTATCGAAAAATTTAGATCGTATTCTAAAAAGTCTCAAAAGTTGCATTGGGTTGTCAAGATTACCCAAAAATAACTTTGTCCTTGCGGGACAGGAAAACATCCTTTTTTCCCTAAAATTTTTTTTTTGGTGATCTTGACAACCCCATGCAACTTTTGAGACCTCTTAGAATGTGAAATTCGAAAAAAAATTGTAATTGGATACGCCCTAATAAACATTGTATATCTTTTTCTCTATAACTAAGTTGCAGTCCCTTGAAAGAACTTTGACCGAACTTCTTATGATTAAACTGTGTTGAGCGTGTTATTAAATGTTTGTACACAATTGATCGAGAACTAGACCTATTAGTTTTATGCCGACTCCGAACGTTTTCAAGAAGCTTTACATGGCATTATTTACTCTCTGAGGTTTTCCATTGAGTGCAGAGAGGTGACGACCGATCTTACTTACTTACATACTTATCTGGCGCTTACAACCGTTTTTCGGTTTTGGCCTCGTATTGAGAAATTGCGCCAGTCAATTATGTTTTGCACATGCTGGCGCCAGTTGGAAACACCAAGCATAGTCAGGTTATCCAACACTTGATCTTTCCAACGAAGATGTGGGCGACCTCTTCTGCGTTTATCACCACCGGCCACCGAATCAAATATTTTTCTCGCTGGAGCGTTGTTTTCCATTCACTCAACATGACCTAACCAGGGGAGCCACTCGATTTTAAGGCGCTTCACTATGTCGATGTCAGCGTACAGCTCATACAGCTCGTGGTTCCATCGAATTCGGTACTCGCCATTGACGCAGATTGGACCGAAGATCTTACGAAGGATCTTTCTCTCGAAGGCTCCCAAAGTCTTTTCATCAGAACTGCTCAACGTCCAGATTTGTGTTGCATGTAATAGGACGGGCATGATTAGTGACTTATAGAGCGTGAGTTTTGTTCGTCGAGAGAGGGCTCTGCATCTCCATTGCCTACTCAGCCCAAAGTAACACCTGTTGGCAAGAGTTATCCTTCGTTTTATCTCATTACTGACATGGTTGAAAAAGTTAATACTGGATCCTAGGTAGACGAAGTCCTTAACAATCTCTAAGGAGATGTTGTCAACAGTGACGTGGTTTCCAAGACGCTGGGACTGTTTATTTGTTGGCACTAAGTATTTCGTCTTATCTGCATTCACTGCAAGACCCATTCCACTCGACTCTTTCGCTAATCTGGAGAATGCTGCACTGACTTCGCGCGTATTATGGCCAATGATATCGATATCATCAGCATAGGTGGCACAGGTGACAACAGATCAGAAAAATTAATTTCAATTGATGAAAATGCTGCGGATTCGAACCTGCCTCGTGGCGGTTTCGAACCTTGGACCTCGTGGCTCGAAAATTTGCACCGAGTGGTTCACGCATTTTAACGCACTCTGCCAAGGTCGTTGCTAGGCAATAATTTTGCCTGTCTTAAAAAAAGTCACATTGAAAAATTGATTTCGATAAAAGAACTGTGGGGTTAATTTAACATTTTGCTATCAAATGGGTCATGTTGTATTTACAAAACATCCTCTGATTATTAATCCCTGATTATTCGAAATTGATTTAGCTGGATAACAGATAAATATCGAATTATACGATCAAATTTTGCGTTTCAAGTTGCAATACACACTTTTTTACTAACACACTCACACTTTCGAATTTGACCACCAGCTTGATTTCAAATTTTGCTTACCAGCCGTCTGGCCATTTTTCGGTTAAGTTAAGGTATAATATACGAGTAACAACCAAAAACTGTAGCTGTTTTCAAAAATTTTTTTTAGATATGTCATAATTTTTTTTTCAAATTTATAGAGGTTATTGTTATGTGGCGTCCGTGGCGTAGTTGGTTAAAGTGCGTGGCCTCTATGTCAACGAACCTGGAGACCCGGGTTTGAATCCCAGCAGCGACAGAAAATTACTTGAAATAAAATTATTTGTCTGTACGGCCGCCACCTCTCTGCAGACAATGGCAAACCTCAGAGAGTAATCAAAATGCCATGTAAAGCTTCTTGAAAACAAGAACATTCTGTTCATCGCCGTTCGGAGTCGGCGTTAAACCTGTAGGTCCGTTTCTCGGTTAATTGTATACAAACTTAATAACACGCACAACACAATTGATCATAAGAAGCTAGGTCAAAGTCCTTTCAAGGTCTGAAATGACCAGTTATTTATTTTTTTTACAGGTTATTGTGCATAAAAAATATTTTATAAAAATATATTTTTTTTTAAATACAGTTCTGGCTTTTATATAGAGGGCGCTGAAAATGGCATTGAAAAAAATACATCCAAAACGGTTCGATGGATATGGCCTTTCCCATGTATCGGAAACAAAAAAATCAACGACGGCATCTTAAAATAAAATTGACTATAAATTGCGTGCAGCCTACCTCATTGCTTTCAATTCGAATGAATTTCGACAAGCATTATGTGTGATAAACTTGAAAGGAAAATCTTGACCATGTAACCCCAGCGTAAGGGCGCAAACATGGTGAAAGCGTATGAGCGTTTCGTTGCTGTTCCCAGCTGAAAAACACATTAGAGCAATAAAGTACGCAAGTCATGAATCTCTTTTTCCCCAATGTGTTTTTCAGCACAGCACAGCACAGCACAGCACAGCAACAAAGCGCTCAAACGCTTGCACTATGTTTGTACACTGAAAAAATGTTTTAAAATTGACGACAATTATTATTTATATGACGAATTTTGTGTTTAAAAAATAGCTTGCAACAAATTTCGTCAAAGTAAGAGCAAATGTGTTAAAAACTTTTGAAAAAAAAGCAAATTATAAACACATTTTTTGAACACATTGTGCTCAATTTTAAGCTGACTTTTTTTTCAGTGTACCCTGAGGCAATATATACATATTTTTTATTCTGCCACGCATACTTTGTAAGGAGCATATTTTGTTCGTAATTCCGTTTGTAACACTCATAAGAAGGCGTGGTAGGTATATCAAAGGGTGTATGTAAATCATTTGTGTATGTAAATATAAGCTGAGCATTCAAAACACTTGCAAATAAGAAAAAATTTTGTACTACACATCTTATCTTATCTTATATCTTATTTATGTACACATCTAGGGACTTAAACCATCAACTCCAAATTGGATAAATGTGTGAAAAGTAGCCCTCATCGCTCTATCTGATATTTTTATAAAACACCAATATTTTAACTCAATTTATTTCTTAGGTACTCAATTTTTTTTTTTTTAAACAGAAAAAGTAACGCCGATTGAAGCTATCGTTATTGTTACGGTGACAACCCAATGAAGCCATCGTAAATGTTACGGTGATAGCAATTATAGTTACACAATTTCTGTTACATATATTAAACTCATTTTGTATTTTCTATTAAAATAATTAAATATTTATGAAAAGAACATCTTCTGTCTCGGGTGCTGTCAAGCTGGAATAACTTAAACGTTTGTCTTGTTTTGTAATCGCGCGTTCTTCCAATAAATTAATTTGTATACAAACTCGAAAATTCTTCTTTCTTTTATTGTTTATTTTTATCTTATATTTTTTAGAAATCTTAATTTAAACAGTTCAAAAACCCTAGCGAAGAAAAAGCTGCAGAAGAGTCGAAGAAATCTTTTACCGAGGCGAACACAAATTCAACTTGAACAGAAAACGAAAAATTTAATTAATTTCTGAAAAACAATTGAGAAAGTTTAGGTGGTTCATGATTGTGTTGTTTAGTCTTCTTGTTTTTATATTGATTAGCTGTGTTCAAATTTTTATTCAATGTAGAAAGTAAAAGTTAGGAAAATTTATCAAGTTTATGCAGTTGGAGTTTTTTTTCTTTCTTTTATAACAGCCACTATAGAAGGAAAGATGAAGAACCTTCTTAGTTGATTGAGTACTAAGTTGGTGAAGATGATATAATCAGCATATCTGACGAATCGCCAAATAGATTTATTTGATATTGTTTTTGAAAAGATTTACAATGTCAAAATATTATAGTTATATTTGTCTTTCAGATTTCCTCCTGCTACAAAACCATGTCCTGACCCTATGGGTACCGGGACACAAAGGTATAGAAGGAAACGAAATGCTGACAAGCTGGCAAAGAAAGGAGCATTAACTCCGGAACCATTCTCTGGGATAGGCAAAGGAATCCTCTCACTTTCAATAAAGAAATAGGAAAAAAAACCAAAAGTAAAATATTGGACAAACTTACCAGGGTAAAAGCACTCTAAACTACTCTTAGAGGCATGCAACCTAAAAAGATTCAAAGAATACATGAAGCTAACAAAGAATGGTCTAAGAATCATCACAGGACTGCTAACAGGTCACTGTAGGTTGAACCTTATCTTAGGTTAATCCCTATAATAAACTAGGAATTCTTGGTGAAGACACATGTAGGTTTTGAATAGAGGACGAAGAATCTGCGAAACACATCCTAGGACAGCGTCCCGCACCATGAAGGGGCACAATTGATCTTAAGGTCGCAGTGGAAATTTCAACAATAATAATCTATATAAACCTAATGGTGTCCGTACATTGTACAACACAAATCAATAAAAATGCTATATTTAAGACAGTTTTGTCGTATTAGACTGAAATTTGGTAATTAAGTTTGAGATAAAAAATCAAAGTCTTGACTTTCGATGGTTATACTCGTATCTCTGCTAAAAGCTCATTTAATATCTAAATAAAAATTATTTGAACCGCACCGTCAACTGAGCATTAAAAATTGTAATATTTTAATAATGGAATAACGTTCCAAAATATTAAATGTTTTTTAAAAAAATTACGCAAAAGGTTCTGTTCTTCAAAAAATAATTAAATTTTTTTTCTTTTATATAACATAACATTCATTAGCAAAAATTTTTTCACTTCATTTTCTCTTAACCTGGAGACCACCCTCTCTCCCTCCCGTTGAACAAATCTCTTGTCATATTATGTTCTGTGCTCAATGGCAGTTTTGATTAAATCTTTAGAAAAACTTGGGTTAATTTTCATTATTCTTGTTTTTAAAAACACAAAAATGAGGACTGGATAAGCTAGTTCCCAATATTTTTAAGTGATCTACATTTTCATTTATGATATCATCGGTTTGATAAACACAGTCGCAATATTTTCTGGAGTGTGGATATGATTCGGTCGGTACTTGTAATTGTTACAATATGTTTACTTCTAAAAAATATGACTCTTATTTAATGTAACTATGTACATTAGTTAAAATTAGTTTATTCAGACACTGAAGAATTTGGCAAACTTCACCGTTCAATACCTTTTTTTATCTCAATATAACCCGTTAAAAATAAGGCGGAGCTAGCTTTTAAAATTTAATGAAAGTATAATATGAGCTTGATGTTTTCTCAAATAACTAAACAATCAACGGCATAATGTCGCATTTTTCTCGAATGTGCTTAACTTTCTTTTAGACCCACAACAACAAGTTGAATGAACTATTGCAAAACCTACAAAATTCATTCAATAATCAAAAAATCACTTTCGCCGTTTTATGAGCTGTACGTGTTGCGTGTTAGATTTTCTTACAATTTCCATAACTTAACAGCGCTGATGATATTAAAAAGTTTGAAATGATCGTTTTTTGTTTATACTTGTAGCGTCAAAACAAACTCTAAGTTTGTATTAGATTAGTTGGTAGGTCGGTGCGCATGCTTGTGACTTAAGTCAATGGCCCCTACCGGTGGAGAAAGTAGTAAAGAGAGACTGAAATGTAGCAACTTGCATATTATTACTCAAAACCCGGTAATAAAGCAAAACAAAAATTATGTTAAACCTGTATGTCAAAAAACTTGAAAATACGTACTCGTTAACGTTTTTATAAGACTTGGCTGCCAACTTTATCTTTTGCGTGCACAAAAATATTTTTCTTTTATATACTTAGAGATATTTCTGCAATCGTAGCTTGAAAAAATAAATAAGCATTTTCGGATATTTCAGCATTCATTGATGAATTGAAAATTAATGCATTTGAAATAGAAAACTTTATCTATTCCTCTTGTCACATCTATAAACTCTTAAAAAAAATATATATCACCTTTATACAACCTTGGTATTTTTAAAATGAATAAAATGATAAAATCCGTTGGTTGCTATTCAAAAGAAATATTTCTTAATCTCCTTTTCAATCGAAATATTCCTTAACCTCCTACGATAACTTTCTCGGTGGCATAAATAATATTCTCGATGCAATAAAGTTTTTCTAAATAAATTATCTGGCAACTCTTTTTGTTAATCCGACCATGATAAAGATGTGCGAAATAGTGTAATTTAATTAATTTTCCAACTTTTCACTTTCTTTTGATGCAAGAAAATTTCTCTTTTTGCAATTATTGCTGCAAGTGCGTTTGTTGGTATGTCAGTCAATATTTTTATAGGTTTTAAATTTCGTTTGAATAATTGTGTGGTAAAAACAAATATGCGGAAGAAATGACTAAATCAAGAGACTCAAATTCAAATACATTAATTATGCGCATATTGCTTATCAAGAATATTCAAGTTAAACTCCTTTTAAAGTCTTGTAGGCTTTTTTCTCTTAAACAGAACTTTTAAACGAATTTTTTCAAAACTTGATTTTTGAAATGTTTTATACATATAAGATCATTGGGAACCCTTGAATAATAATTTTTTTTATTTAAATTCTGGTATAGGTTTTTACCAAAAAATATTTTGAAGAAGATTATTTATAACTTAACAGTACTTAATAGCGTGATAGACGAAGGTGCCCCGTCAAATGCCGAAGCTACATTATGAGCAACATTATGAAAAAAAAAAATTATAAATAAAATTTCTAGAAAAAACTTCGGGCTAAAATTTTAAATTTTAATAATTAAGTATTGTTATTAAAAAATAAAAAAAAGATATAGGTCTTGGAAAAAAAGTACCGAAGCTACCCCGGTCTCCGCTACATTTTATAATCCTATTCTGCTCGCAGTTAGATAATCGGCTGGTTTTTTTTTAACTAAGTTTTTTTAGAACAGTTTACAAACTTAATATTCCATTATATTCCTTTGTCTGAATATTTATATATTTATATATTTGTTTATATATTTGTATTAAATAAAATATCCTCTTAAATATTTATAAATACATTAAAACTTATGCATAAATTGTTTTCATATTTTGCAAAAAATTAGTCGTTATTCTTTGACATCAGCTTGCAAAGAAGAAACTTACATACTAGGTCACATCACAAATAACACAAGATTAGAAGTTAAATTTTACAACGTTTAAAAAGAGCTTAAGACTAGGAATAAGAATGAATAAGCAATAGATGAGCAATCACAATAAACAATTAATAGTGACCTGTTGTAATGATAATTAAAGAGTAGTTAAATAAAGAAAGAGATTAATGTTAAGAGAAAATGTATATATAAGTAAGTCTGAATAAGTTAATATGTGACTATATTTATAAATACATATAAAGAGAATGTTAAAAATATAAGTAAGTCGTACCACATGACTGAAAAATAATAATACAAATTTCTGCCCTGTGTAGAAGTTAAGATTTTCAACTGTTCTTAAATATTTCACACCTTTAGCAAAGAGTTAAAATTTTGTTGAAAATTTTAGTTGGCTGAATGTAAATGTAATGACTGTTGGTTACAAAATATAATAGAATCCTTAGAAAAAACAGTTATAATCCTTAAAAAATGTTATGAATAATCTCAGACACATGCATGATATTTTGTAAGACACTTCCCTCCAGTTTTATTTTAAAGTAGTCTGACACTTTTGTTCATTTCTAAAATTGGTAATGAAACACTTAAATACTAATGTACTTATTCTTGTTTGTACATGTTTTAAGTCATTATCCAGAAACCATTACCGTGACTACCAAGTTGCAAAGTATATGTATCTCTACAACAGCAACTTTTCTAACAATAGACTTCCGCAAGTTTTTGCACCAAATTCCTAGCGATGTGAATGATCTTCAAATAAGCAGCATTAACCTCGCCGTAACTTATGTTCTGAAATTTAAGTTTTTTGTTTTAACTTCTTTTGAAGGAAAAACTTTGATACTGTTGTTGTATCCACTGAACTCCACAATGTTTTTATTTTTAATCCTCAAAGTATACGTACTCTAAAGAGTAAAAGAGACCTATATGATATTGAAATAAACAAAAGCAAATTAAATCAAATTAAATGGATTCTGGATATGCCAGTTTTAGTCATTGACCATATATGCTCTGCTAAAAATACACAGTGGTCAATGTGCGACTAAACATAGGAAGATACTACAGACTGATGGGAACTCAATGTTATAGAAGCAAGAAAACCACAAATCTAGATTTGAACACTAAAATACCTTTTGAAAATTCTTCATTTTCTTGTTCACATTTTTTTTTCTAAACATAAAGCGAAACATTTTAATGATAACTTAAAGAAATAAGTAAAATTATCAAATTATGATGAGCAATTCTAAAAAATTAAATTGAATTTTATTGTGAAATTGTTTTTAAGCACATTCAGCGATTTTAAGAGTATCATCCCAGTTCCAAAACTGATGACGCGCTAATGAAATACGACGTAACATGTATGACGCATCAAGTATTTTAAAAGATAAACCCGTCATTCTGTTTCCAGAATAAACTTAGCAACAGTTGTGTGAACTTTTATATTCTCTGCATTCATATTCGCTGGCGCGATGTAGTAAATGGGAAGCGAATGGCAGTGATTTCATTTAACGATCGCTTACTTTACGTTCATATTGAGTTAATGTGTATAAGACAAGTGAAAAAAAGACTTCACAAAACTTGTTCTTAATGTGAACTCTTAACGATCGTGCAAGACAAAATGCAGAGAGCAAAACTTTAAAAGCTGATATTTGCTTTTGTTATGAATTCTTGCTCTTGGCAAAAAGTATACAGAGCGAACGGTTAAATTAAACGTTGGATTTTATTTTTCAATTTAAAATTTAAAATTTTCAAGAAACAACGTATATTTCGATGAGGCTTGTGGGACCCGTTTGAATACATATTTTCTTTCCTTTGTTCTTATGTGGTGTGAAGACTGTTGCGGCGATAGTATAAGCGGCAGTTAATTTTGAATTTAAAGCCAAAAGGAGAAAACGTAAATGAAGTGATAAAAGGAATATGACCATCAAGATATTATTGATTCCATTTCCAGTTATCGAAATGAATAATTTAGGAAAAAATAAACAATTTGAGAAACAAAATGTTGAAAATTGGCCACAAAAATTATAACAATGAAGATTTTTGAATGTTTTATCGTTAATTTTAATGCCATCTTCAAAATTTTTGCACGAGAGTTGTTTGTTAACACTGTTGCTTGATAGGTTTTTCATTTTTAAAGGCATGGTTAGTTCTATATAAAATATATCTACCTAAAGTGAATTGTGCCAATAAACACAATGCTCTGTCATGATCTGTCATGACAGCTTCTGTTTCCATTGAAAATATTATGAAATCTTGAAGTCTTTACTAAGAAAATAAATAAATTAACAAATAAATAAATAAATAAATAAATAAATAAATAAATAAATAAATAAAGAAATAAATAAATAAATAAATAAATAAATAAATAAATAAATAAATAAATAAATCAAATAAATAAATAAATAAATAAATAAATAAATAAATAAATAAATAAATATATAAATAAATAAATAAATAAATAAATAAATAAATTAATAAATAAATAATTAAATATATAAATAGATGTATACTCACATAATAATGATAGGATAATTGACATAAAAATCATTCAATATTATTTAATAACTAGTAAGCCATGCATTATCGTCTGCTAAGCCGTAGCTAAAATACCCTCGCGTATATCCGAAGAAATGAAGGTCTTGCAATTTTTATTGACACCACTTTGTATGGGAGATAGACGAGGGTTTCGTATGATTTTCATGTTCGAAGAACATACACGGTTTGGATTCATAAGCATAAATTACTTTTATAATTCCTTCTCAATTTGCCATGCTTTTGTAACAACTTTTCGAACCTTAGAATTTGTTCAATATTCAGGGTTGAACAAAAATATATGGATTTAGATTGAATTAAATATTTTCATTCTTGAAATAAAGTTGTATATAGAGACACTTTCTGAACGGTTTTGAATTTCTTATAAAATTTTTAAGCTAAACTAGAAGTGTAACTCCAAACTTAGTGTTAATAGGATCAGTTTTAAATAATTGACGTTTAAAATTTTAACTAAAATTTGTGAGTGGTTGCTCAAGATATTATACCTAGATACTATGTATATATTTAAGATTTACTATGTATATTACTATCTTTATATATGTGGTGCACACAAAAAACATTTCTATTTTTTATTATAATTTTATTTATTTTTAATGCATTTTTGAAATTTGAAATTTAAATATTGACATTTTCAAAGTCTTAAATAATAATTTCAAGTTAAGTATATAAAGTGAGTAAAGTGTGTATTTTGTATGTTGTGTTGTTTGTAGGTGTTGGTGTTTGTATCTGGTGGTATTAAATCACCACATACACATACATTTTTTAATGTTATATATTGGTCATAACATTGATATTCCGAACTAAGGGCCTCTTAGTTAATTAAAACTTTAATTAACAACAAAATTATTTTCATCGTTACTATGTAAGGGGGGAGATAGTTTTCAGGTTTTAACTCGGAATAAGTGTGGTTGGGTATGTCATGCCTCATATCTCTAAATAAAAATCATTTAACAATTATTCCAACCTCTTGGATGGAATGCTTTTAAGGACAGATATTTTGAGAAAATACATGTCTTAGAATTTAGTTTTTTTCAGGCCGTTAAAGGTGCAGTTAACGAAATTTCTTAAATAAGCAATCAATTTCACCTGCTTAATTTTCAAATTTTTTAGAGAGGTAAATTAACACCTTCTATTTAGGATATAACTTCATATAAAAGGTAAAATATTCATCAGATAACAAATTTGGCCAAATCTTTTCAGTGGCTTAGCTCGTATATAAGACAATATTTTGGTTAATATTGATACTACTTCCTTATAGACTGTTTTTAATGGTTTGTTTTTTAATCAAAGGTATTTATATAAAACGGATTTTTTATATACCCCCTACTTGAAATACGAATTTAACATTTGAAGTGTTTCCAATTGGTGTGTAACTTTTTTTATATTGTAAGTACTTTTGAGAAATTTTGCAATACCATTTTCGCAGTTTTTGGCAAAAAGTAATCTTACCTTGGTGGTTATAGCGTATGATCTAGTTTGCTAGTTTGAATATTCTTTTCACAAACTTAACAAGAGTGGTTATGCACATCTTTCTTTAATATGTTCTTTAAATTAAACTCTAACGTGATTTCGGCGATAACATTACCCAAAAAATAAAAAAAAATATTAAGACAATTTCTATAAAATGCCATTTTCCTCACTAACGCCAGGCTATAGTCGAAGCTATGTATTAGACTCCTGACTGAAAGTTTTTTAATTAATAGTTTTTTATTCACAGATTTTTGTCTGTTAGGAATTATCAGCTGGTGGCAATGAATTCCATAGAAAAATGGTCAAACCAATACACACACAAAACAAAAATAAAAAGATTTGAAAATATTTATGAATTTGCCGGTGTAAATTCTCTCAACTAATAATGCTTTGCTTCCAAATACATCTTGAAGTTCTCATACTGTATGCTGTTCAACATTCACCTTACAATAGCAGCTGCTTCATTCGCAACAATACTTGCATCTTAAGGGTCTGATGTTGCGTATGGTTTTCAGTTTCAACCCACCCTGCTACCTGTTAGCATTTTGCTGTAGTGGATATCTTTCGATGCACACATCTTAAGTCTTCTTTTTCGTCTTCTTCTTCTTCTACCTACCAGGATTGCACCCAACGATCTTGTAATTCCGTTGAAAGTTGCATTCTTTCCATGAATTTCTCCAGGTGGCTAATCAAATGCGTTATGTGTCTGTCTCGAATTCGAGTGACAATATGTAAATATATTTGGCATCAATCAGTGGTGATGGATAGGGACAATTACCCCCTTTCTCGACAGAAACTGGGGCAATAGAGTCATTTTGCCTACTTCTTCTCTCAACATTTATAAGTTTTAAAAATAACTATAAGGCCTTTTCTACACGTGGTCAACGCAACTCCAACTCATCTTGCTAACCTGTGGAATTTCGATTGTGCCAGACACGGTACACAATACCTACATCTTTGCATACTAAAATCTATTGCCAGTTTTTTTACAAACGAAACTGTTCGTTTCAGAATCCATAAAGATGTTATTAAAATCTATGTGAGCCTAACTAGTCTTGACTTTTAACTGATATTAGGTCCGTTTCCGTACTCACTTCAAGTAAAGTTCGAGTAATTAAGATTAATTAATAAATTGTCGTCAAACGATAAAAGTAACAACCAAAATTAGAAAAACCCAAAATCATCAACTAATTTTGACACACATATAGCTCCATATTCTCCAATATGAGCCTACCTTGTAATTGTATCATACAGTCGGTAAAAAAAAACAAAACAATATGATTGTTGCAAATAAAATTGCAGATATATATTATAAAATTAATGTTTTTTTACCAGTTATTGAAAACTGTTTGCTGAAATAAGATTTATAAACGGACTTTTCTCAAAAGTCAAATCTCGGTTTTATTCTGAAAAAAATATGCAACTTGTCGACAAAACAAAATTCTCCACCAAGTCTAAAATTCTGTGGTTCGTAGTTCGTAGTAAGACTTTTATTTTTGTTTTTTTTATATCACTTCAGTTCAGAACTACTAGTTAAAAAATTGTATCGCAAAGTCCATAGAATTTAGAAAAACTCCATGCTTGCTTGAGTTTCACGAAAAAGTTATCGATTAAACATACAAGCAATTTCACCAAATTTCTCGATAAATTGGATTTGTTATCTATAAACCCAATTAATTATATTTAACATTTTTTTTAATGCAAGCAATGAAAACTAGTAAGAAATGATCTTCGACTGGGCCGAAGTTAAAAACCCCCACGGCCGAACCAAAGTGTATTCAAAGTCTCAAGCAGTCAATTTGATGTTTATTTGTAAAAACATTTTCGTCATATGTTAGTTTTAAGGCAACTTGGCGCAATTTGGAAAAATTTTTTGGGGTGAATAAATACACTCAAAAAAAGTTTTTACAAGAAATGTATTCTATTAATTTTTAACATTTTTTATATATGAAACCTTACTTTGAAGTTTTTTACATTTTTATACCTGGTTACCATCGTTACACAAAATTACTTTGCCCGACTATCTCCAAATTTTAACCGCAAACTTTCCACGTGCATAATTTCCGTGTGAACTAAAATATTGCAAAATTTTTATTTTTTCAATATTTTTTTGCACAAAATCCAGAAAAACTTGAATTTTTTAGTTTTTTTTTATTTAAATCTTCATAATTTTTTTATTTTTTTGCCAAACTTAAAAATTTTAGTTCACACGATAACCATAATCATATTATTTATGAATTCTTGATTTTTTTCTAGGTGCTGCCAAACTTTAGTTAATATGGTAACCATCAGCTCTTTCAAATTAAAGTTTCATGCATAACAAATGTTAAATATTAATAAATAATTCTTTTTGTAAATAACTTTTTATTGTATTTATTCACCCCAAAAAAATTTTCTGTACTATGACAGAGGGTTGTTTTGAAGAGAATTGCTTGAATTTTCAAACAAAGAAACAAGTCGAACATGTTGATTCCTTTTTAAGAGTGATGCATTATGTACTTTTTTCAAATATAAGAGAGAGATTTTGCAAATAATTTTTGAATGAAATCGATAAAAGTTTAGTAAATTTATCATGGTATAATTAATCAGGTAGGTGTGACAGTTTTCCACAGCGAACATGAATTGTCAAAATCATACAAGACAAAGCAAACAAAAAAAAAAAAAAAACAAAAAACAGACGAGTTTGACAATCCATGAACGGATCTCGTGAGAAAATAGCCTGTTGTCAAACCTACCTGTATAATTGTATCATGTAAATTTATTTCATCGGCCTCATATAGATCTGAATAAAATTTTAATATAAGTTTTAACGTTCAAAACTTTTTTAATAATCTTTCGGAAATTTCAAATGATTTTGAAATATTTTCAAAGGGCAATACTAAAAATGTGTTGCTCTGAGAGACTGTCTCTTCAATACTTCCCTTGAGAATGGACCATGGTATAATAATACATGGTAGCATTGACAACTGCTTATTTTCTCTTCAACAGGAAAACATAAACTGTCAAAAACAGCTTTTTGTGGAAATACATCAGCAGCTGCTGTGGTTCATGCTACAATTATAAGGTAGGCCCAATTCGGAGACAAAAAAAACGAAAAAGCAAAGCAAAGCAAAGAAAATCAAAACATTGGCGTAGGTATAATGTCATTTTTAACAACTGACGTTTATTCGTTCAGCGTTAGGGATGTTTAATTTACTATTAACAGTATGAATCTGGGTATTGGGTATTGAGTACCCAGATTTTTTGTGGAATAATACACGAAAAGTAAGCAAAAACCCTTAAAATTTAACAAAATGAGTTATGTTTTAAAATATAATACAAAATGAATTGTATTTTAGCTTTCAACGAAGCAAATAAAAGTGAACGTTTTACCGAGCGTTTCCACCGCCCGAACGAACGAAGATTTCTTCGTTCGTTCAGGCGGTGTAAACAGTTTGGTCCGAACCAAGGTTCGGAACATTGGTTTTTTACAAAATGCTCGCGAGCGCTATTCGCGCAGTGTAAACACTTTTCCAGCACGAACGAACGAAGATTTCTTCGTTCGCTCTGATCGGCCGACGCTCGATCTTTTTGGGCGAATCTAGTGCTTATTTGCGCATAGGTAGTAGATTTGTTGAAATTGTAGTTAATAACGTAGGAAAAACAAAAAAGAAAGAAAATATATTGAAAATTTAACGCAAAAGAACTTTAATTTACTTTCTTATTTTATTAGCACTTTATATAAGCAAATGATTTATATAATATTCTTTATATAATAAATTCTTTACATAAATACTTACATAAAACCTAAATTAAAAGGCATAAAAGTAGTAAAAATTAATCAAATTTAGTACGTTTGCATAAACAAATATTGATCAACGCTGATGCTCGCAAGCATTGAATTTAAGTGTTTCCACTGCACGAACGAACAAGATGGCGACTTACCAATGTTCGCAACTTGTGTTCGTGCGGTGGAAACAGTTGGACCGAACGAAGAATTCATCGCGACGATTTGTTCGCGATGATTTCTTCGTTCGTTCGGGCGGTGGAAACGCTCGGTTATATAATTTTTATTCGAGTTCTTAGTTCGATTGTTCAGTAACCAATTTATTTGCATCGCTTTGTATTGTATTTTGACATTATACCTACGCCTTTGTTATTGTTTTGTTGTTGATTTGTAGTCATAGAGAGTGTGGTTTTCCTGGGCCTACCTTATAATTGTATCATGCTGTGGTTGTTGTTTTTTTTCACTTCAACGTTTTCAACATTGCTTGTGTTTTCAATGGCGGATTGTGAGCGCTCTCTTTTTGAGTATATTTTTTGACAGTATATGATTTCCCAAGCAACTGTCAATGCTACCTTGTATTATTATACCATGAGAATGGACAACACAGAAACTTGAATTTATTTCAAAAATTCAAAATAAACGATCGACACATTTGTTGACATGAAACGGCAACGTTATTGTTATGCTCTTCACGCAACATGCTGACAAATATGATTTGCTTTAATTAAGGTGAGAGCCAAAAAACTGAGTAAACGAACGTACAAGCAGTGTTGCCAGATTAAGGCAAATTTCCCTAATTGAGGTAATTTTTAACTCATTTTTTGGGCAGAGGTAAAAAAGATAATCTTTGACCAAAAATTATAAATTTTTCGAAAATAATTCTTATTATTATGCTTATTTTCTCTTCTACAAGAAAACATCTCTTGTCAAAAACAGCTTTTTGTGAAAATACATCTACAGCTGCTGTGGTTGTTTTTTTTCACTTCAACGTTTTCAACATTGCTTGTGTTTTCAATGGCGGATTGTGAACGCTCTTTTTTTGAGTATATTTTTTGAAAGGAGATGTCTTACATCTGCTTTGAGCTAGTTGTATAACGTCTTTTTCATACGAACTTTTTATTTGTTTATTGTTTTTTGTTAATTGAGTGAAAATGGATAATCTTATATATATTACGCAAACCCAAATTTTGTCCGGCGTAAGGCTTTTTAAGCACAAGTCCAATTTTAATAAATTTAGTATGGTTTGATAGGGTTAGACCTGTAGATGTGCAAACTGGACTTTTTATTTCTTAAAAATTTATATATTTTAAGTTATAGCTTATTAAAGTTTGCATATAATTGCATATAATTGTTGTTGTTATGTTGGTTTTTCTTTTATTAACAGCAGCTGAGAGCAACGTTATCAAACTCAGAGCAAAACTATTCGCTGCTCACATTTCGCTCTCTTCTGTCTCTTCTTAATTGAGCGTCTGTTAACCATGGTATAATAATATAAGGTAGTATTGACAGTTGCTTGGGCAACGACCATTTGTCAAAAAAAATGTCTAGAAAGAGAGCGTTCAATTATTTCTTATGTTTTCGCCATTGTTTATGTTTCAGCGCTTGCAAATAACCAAACATTTTCTTACAAAATATTGCCTATTTTATTTAATCAATAGTGAATTATTATAACTACAACGAAGATAACTTGTGAACTTTGTGTTATTAAGTGCAAACATAAGAAAAAATGTTGAAAACGTTCAAATGTAGCAACCTCAGCAGCTGCAGATGCATATGGACGAAATTAAAGAAGTTTCCAATTATTATTAAAACACCACGGCTGGAAAACGTTAAACACATATCACACATAATTTTTTCACAACTTTCATTATTATAATTGTGTATTGAACGCACATATTTTGCGGAATTTATTTATTTTTACATTCGTTTAATTCTTGTTGCACGAACAACTGTTTTTGACAGATGGTCGTTGCCTTGTTGCTGAGAAAATCTATACTTGTCAATGCTACCTGTATAATTATATCATATCTGTTAACAACAAAATGAAAGTCAGCAAAATATAAAGCTTTCGCAAGCCGCTCGCGCTGAACGCTCGCAACCAAGATACATTGCAATTTTCCGCTCACATTGGCAGAAGCGCTTGTTTAGTGCTAATGAAGCGTTTCGATTACCGCTGGGTGCCATAGCGTTTCACACACCTGGAGCGCATTTTAAGTAAACCAAATTCATATTAAAATTTACATTGGATATCCTAGGATGGAAGCGCTTCTTAAATGCAGCTAAAAAAATCGTTTAAAAAGCGCTTCAACAAATAGTTAAAAAAGCTCTTTTATGTGTTAGTCCAAGGAGCTGTGTTAAAAAAAAAGAAAAAATACACAAAAACATGGCAAGAAAATTGTATTATTTGTCGCATGCGAGGTTTGAAGTCGGACTGCTGGCATTACAGGCAAATGTCTTACCGCTCCGCTATTTTCTTGCTTGAATACTTGTGAATAAAATACATATAAACAAAAATTGAAATTAATGCTTCATTTCAATGAAAGTGTCAAAATTTCGGTGTAATCATGCTCCAATAGAAAAAGCCATTTTACACCACAGCTCAACTGAAAATGTATGTTATATATAATATGGCAAAAAAGTTGAGTTGAGGTGTCTTGAGTAATGTCAACTTAAGTTGAGTTGTCGTACCTAATAGGGGCCTAAAAAATTAAAAACAAATTAAATTGTAAAAAAATAATAACAGGGTGTTAACCATTTAAAATTTTTAAATTTGTTTTTTTTTGGGAAAAGGTAAATTTTCTCCGAAAGTGGTGAATTTTTCCCATATAGTGGTAAATTTCAGTTCGTCTCTCTGGCAGCACTGCGTACAAGAACGAGAGCTACATCGTTCAATGACAAAAAATACGAACAATGCGAAAATGAGCACAAAAGAAAAATATCTACCATGCGAACAAGCGAACAAGCGAACAAGCAAACTCAACGCTCATCGTTTGTGAATGTAGAATTTGAAAATTGAACTGAAAATAAATGAAATGAAAATCAGTTGAATTTGTTGAAGCGAGCGCGAAAGAAGTGTTAGTAAAATAGCTCGAGTGGTATTAAATACTGTGATATTCGGTAAAGTAATTCTAAAGTGCACTTAAAAACAAATCAAAATGGATACCAACACCGCGAGGCCTACAGCAACAACTCTAATAGTACAAAGCAGAAATGCATACCCCCAACAACAAGTTCCTGGCACACCCACCGCCAACGCCAATGCACAGAAAATTATTTATTCTGCGCCCGCATCACCTGCGTCACTACCCAGCGACAGCACCACAAGCTCAACTACTCCTGCATCAGGAGCTAGTAAAAGTGGCGTTTCACGGGTTACCCCCCATCACAGCACGCCGCCGCCATCAACGCCAAAGAAGCACCAGCTGGACACTGGAATGTTACGTAAAATACGGGAGTTACTTTTATCACCAGGTGGCTGTAATCTACAGTCGCTCAGTTTGGAAGTGGAACCTGTGAATGTGATTAAAGAACGTTACCTCATAAGCTCCATGCCAAACCAAATATCAGCGGTCGCTGTGGCCAAGACTCCTGTATCCTACCGACATCTCATTGATTTGTCTTCGGCACACCTTAAATGCACCGATGTCTTTACGGAAGAGCATTTTCTGTGTAAAATCATCAATGAACCGCTACACAAGGTGCAGCTGGCCTACTTTCAGTTGCAACAGGATAGCGAGGGTTGTCGCAGCGACCTTTACGGACACAATTTGATACGCGCTGTACGCGACATTGTGCCAATGTGTAAGGAACGTACCTATGTGATAATACCGGCTGCAGTTAGCGGTGTACACACAATGCCGGACGCAGAGTTCATCTACGAGGACTTGCACACGTACATTAGAAATAAGAAACGTCTGTCGGAAACTGAGGCGCGCGGTTTATTTCATCAGATCTGTCAAACAGTACAGGTGTGCCATCGCAATGGCATCGTTTTAAGAGATTTAAAACTGAAGCGGTTCTATTTTATAGACGCAGCTAGGTAGGTTGTGTTTTTGTATCATAGGAACACACAGTAGTGGCTAGCATGAAAGACTCTTGAAGGAGATGGAATTTTTTTATGTTAAGACGTGTTTGCCAAACTCACTGCCAGGATTAGAGTTTGACAAAGCGTCATCCGATTAAATTTATATTGAGCAGATTATGATCAGCGAGCGGTACTTAAAAGTAACAATGATTAAGTAACCACAATAGTTCCTCTCCATTCTAAAAGTGGATTGCTTGAAATAACTTAAATATAAATATAAATATAAATACTATTTTATTTGTGCTTTTCCCACACTCTTTATCGTAGTGTTGTTAAACTTTGGAATAAAAATTAAGATTCTAAATATTCTAAAAACTACTTTTGGATCTTGTAATATTTGCCAATAATCAAGAAATCAGGCATATTACAAATATTTAAAATTTGGCAACGGAAAAAAAAACTGAAAAGTCGGCTACTCAAAACTCGTTATTGCCATTATAAACTTCGGCTGCATTGCACGTTTAATTTTTTTGTTGACCATACAGTAAACACGATCGTCGATCGTTTTGAAATCAATAGCGTAGCGTAGCAATATCTAAAAACTCAAAACTATACAAACCAAACGAGGCCCAGACGCCCGCCAAATGAAATACGCGCTCCGAAATCCGTAAGCAACGAAAATAAAAAAAACAAGGCTTAAAATACAAACCAAAAAATTAATTGTGTAACGATATTTTTTATTTAAAAAAATTTACCATTGAGTGTGATGGCAACAAAACACACATTAAATGTAAGTGTTTATGTGCGTTTTTGAATTGTTGCGTATAACCCAAAGAGCTCCCCTTTCGAAAAAAGAGTATTCGTTAGGGAGAGCGCCACACAACAGCTTGCCAAATGGTGCCAAGAGCATATAATCAGCGTTAAATTTAAAAGCAGTTTATGTACTAAGATTGTTTTAATTCAAGTTTATATACAAACGAGTTTTTAGTTTTAGAAGTAGTCTGCTTGATTAGTTCCTTTTCCGTGGCTCTCCGTGCTATCATGCTTTTGCTCTTATTGCTCAAATTATTGTCAAAAGTAACAAAGCTTCACAAAATTTTAAACATTACAAAATCAAACAATAAGTTGGCGCTCTCGACACGCGAGTGACTCTTTAGGCTCTCTCCTTGTAATTGTTGCAATAAGTCTACAACAAGTTTTTGCCTCCAACATATGACCGATAAGTTGCTAAACTGCTTAACTTAAACCTACACAAATAGACTCTACATCAGTGTATTTGACACTGGAAAACATTTTGGAAAGCAGCAACAGCACACAAAAACCACAACCATCAGCAGCAACAATTATTATTCTTGTATTTGTTGTTGTAATAACGCAACTTTGCCTCATTCATTGCTGCTGCAATTTTATGCCAATGCCATTGCAATTTTTGCAGTTTGTTGCAATTTTTGCTGTTTTTTTTTGTGTTTTTGTTGTTTTATTCTTGCTTGCCTGCAGTACAACCTTTTGTTGTGGCTGTTTATTTAAACCATGTTTTGTAATGAATGTTTGTTGTTTTTTGTGTATTGCTGTTGGTGCGGGTGTCGTAGGCGTTATTGGGGTCAACTTTGCTCTTGATGAGTAAAGAAGTTGTTGCTTTAAATGTGAACAATGTCGAGCAACAAACAGCAACGGCAACTTGTTTAATTGGTGCGATATGAGCGCAAAATTTGCGATTATTTTTGGAATTTTGTCTCTCAATGTACGCTTGTTCGCAGTAGCAGCTTTTAAGTGCCTTTTGTAATATACGGTGCCTTGAAAAAAGCTCATACGTATTTTTTTCCCCATCTTATTTTAAAAGTTACTGATTTAAACTCGTAAATGCATTTAATTGAAAAAGGGCTTATGTGATAATTTTTATCAATTATCCTTAGAATAAAAGAAACACGTAATTAATGTGCTGAAAACCACCCACATTAGAATTTCATTAAGTGTCTATTTTAGAAACAATCCAATTTTTAAATGTAAACATTTGCCTGTGACAAGCTATTCACTATCTTCAATTTGGTTTCTGGATAAACTTGGTCTTTTGACTATGCTGCCATGATCATTGATGATTGCATGCAACCAGCCTAACGCCGTTCGCTAAATGTTACTCCGATTTTTTCATGATTCTTTGTTCTATTATTTGGTTTCGTGTATTCTGAATTAACTAACTATAGCAAACGATATAAACCTACTTGTATGACAGTGCTTACAACAGACGCTTGCAGACGGAAATAAAAAAAAATATAAAAAAAATTAACTGGTAATTTCAGCCCTTGAAAGGACTTTGACCTAGCTTCTTATGATCAATTGTGTTGTGCGTGTTATTAAGTTTGTACACAATTGACCGAGAAATGGACCTACAGGTTTAACGCCGACTCCGAACGGCGATGAACGAAATGTTCTTATTCTCAAGTAGCTTTACATGACATTTTGATTACTCTCTGAGGTTTGCCATTGTCTGCAGAGAGGTGGCGGCCGTACAGAAAAATCATTTTAATTCAAATAATTTTCTGTCGCATCTGGGATTCGAACCCGGGTCTCCAGGTTCTTTGACATTGAGGCCACGCACTTTAACCAACGACGCCACTATATTGCAGACGGAAATATTGCATTATAAATGCACACAATGTCTAACCTACCTCCGTAGTATTTACGCTATCAACTACATTTCAACAACCAGCTGTAGTCTTCCGAGGAAATTCTTTTTTAATCATAAACAACTTCTGTTGATTGCTCTCTTATGTAAAATCGTTTCATTGAATAATACATTATACAAGTAATAACATTTTCCTTAAAACTGCGCATTTAAGCCGAATGTATAAAATTCTGAATTTTCCATAGTCTCAATTTGTGTGCCCTTCACTGTTTTGCAATAGTTAAAAAGAGTTGTCGGATGTGCAATAAATTCTTGCTACAATCATACTTGCTACAATCATACTTGCCAAAGCTTACACAATCTGAAAAATATTTTCAAAATGAATTTACAACAAAGAAAAAAAAAATAATTGCTTTTGCCTCGCCTAAAATAAAATAAGATTTTAAGGTCAATCAACTAATTGACCCTGACTCTGTTCAATGAATTCTTTCACGAGTGTGGGTTTATTTCCGAGTAGCAGCAGAAAAATGAGTGCTCAGTATTTGGAACAAAACTAAACAATCTGAAATTCTTATATCTACCTACTTATCTATAAAATTAAAGCTAAATAAATAATTTTTTTTATAAAACCTTGAATAATATATAAAATATAAAAGTATGCGACTATATTTTCAACATTTATGCTTTGCTTACAAGTACTTCAAAGAGTCTCGCTCTTTTTCTCTCTCTCTCACACAACCTCCTATTTTTCACGCAGTTCAATGTATGTAAAAATCTCTCACAAGTGCACCTTATAATTATTAAAATAATATTTACTCACGTGTTTAAACTTAAGCTGATTGCATTTGTTAGTACTTGGTTGTAAATATTACACTTATACCTGCACGAGGTCGTTACTAAATTACTTAACTCTCGCATTTGAGTCTCTCTAGGAAACTTTTGAATTGACGTTTTCTCTCTCCCCAGTGGCTCTTTCCCTATTATATTATTAGCAGCAATTTCATATCAGGGTCAGCTCGAGGTTTTTCGTGTTTTCAAATAGCTTTAGGTTGTTTTTGTTACTTCTTCTTTTTCTCTTCGTAACTTAGCTTGTTACTATATGTGTGTTTTATCATTTAATTTGCTAGTGAGTCTTGAGAGAATTTAAAACTTCTTTAGCTTAAATATTTATTGCAAAATGGTGTGCAGTCTTTAAATTGAATATTTTCTGGGTTTTGCAAAGAAAAATATACTGTTTTATTTTTTTTCATATTCTGGTTATAAAGTTAAAATTTATATCTATAATTTTTAAAATGCACTTTTATAAAATCAATTGGTAAGAGACATACAGCTCTCTTGTGGGAAAATAGGAAAAATAAAGTATTTTACAAAAATGTAAAAGCAAAAACATGAAATTTGCGTCTGCAAATGCAAAATTTTTGGTTAACTAAAATATGATTTCACACGGGCGGCCGTGGCGCAGTGGGTAAATTGCTGTGACACATACGCCAGAGAACCCTGGTTCCATCTGACACAGAAATTTTTTTTAATTCAATTAATTTTTCTGTTCGGTGGTCACCTCTCTGCAGACAATGGCAAACCTCAGAGTAAATAATGCCATGTAAAGCTTCTTGAGAACATGCACATTAGCCGTTCGGAGTCGGCATAAGACTAGTAGGTCCAGTTCTCGATCAATTGTGTACAAATATTTAAAAACGCGCACAAGACAATTTGATCATTAGAAGTTCGGTCAAGTCCTTTCAAGGGCTGAAATGGCCAGTTTATTATTTATTATAATTAAAATATGGTTTCCAAATGTTTGAAAAATTAAAATAACTCCCAATAGACTTTTGAAGCTATTTCTGTTTTAAATCACTGAAAACTAGTCAATGAATAGGATTAAAAATCAATGACCGACCTCAATCATTTTAAATAAAGTAGGTTGTAAATAAATAAAAAAATAAATAACTAGCCATTTCAGCCCTTGACCTAGCTTCTTATGATCAATTGTGTTGTGCGTGTTATTAAGTTTGTTCACAATTGATCGAGAAAGGGACCTACATGTTTAACGCCGACTTCGAACGGCGATGAACGTAATGTTCTTATTCTCAAGAAGCTTTACATGGCATTTGATTACTCTCTGAGGTTTGCCATTGTCTGCAGAGAGGTGGCGGCCGTACAGAAAAATTATTTTAATTCAAATAATTTTCTGTCGCTGCTGGAGTTCGAACCCGGGTCTCCTGGTTCTTTGACATAGCGGCCACGCACTTTAACCAACTACGCCACGGACGACACAAAGTAGGTTGTAATGTGACTTAATTAGTGTTTTTCTTGATCTGCAGTAGATATAGGAAACAAAAAACTGTAATCGATCAAAATATTTGTTGTCAATTAATGTCCGATTGTTACTCAAGTTGAAATAAAGTGACAATTATTAAGCTCGCATTCAAAAATTTCGTATTCCTATGATATACATATCGTCTTAAAATAGTAAGCTATTTTAAGATATTTTTATTTGTTCTGTTTACACTCAAGTTGATTTTAATCCATTGATTGCCATTTTATATTAAAAAAATTAAAATATGTTCCCAAAATAATCCGGTAAAAAATTAACTTGCTGGATTTAATAATTAATTGTAATTTTTAAATGTCATAGTGTCACAACTATCACACTGTATGTGAGAGTGTATAAAAGCTATAAATACTTTAGATAAATTAAACCTTTGGAGGCGTCCGTGGCGTAGTTGGTTAAAGTGCGTGGCCGCTATGTCAAAGAACCTTGGAGACCCAGGTTCGAACCCCAGCCAGCGACAGAAAATTATTTGAATTAAAATAATTTTTCTGTACGGCCGCCACCTCTCTGCAGACAATGGCAAACCTCAGAGAGTAACCAAAATGCCATGTAAAGCTTCTTGAGAATAAGAACATTCCGTTCATCGCCGTTCGGAGTCGGCGTTAAGCATGTAGGTCCATTTCTCGGTCAATTGTGTACAAACTTAATAACACGCACAACACAATTGATCATAAGAAGCTAGGTCAAAGTCCTTTCAAGGGCTGAAATGGCCAGTTATTTATTTTTTTTTTTTAAATTAAACCTTTACGAGATCTCATTGAGCATAAACAACTTGACGTAGGAATCTGGGCAATTTTGTTCACATTTTGTATGGATTCTGTAAAACTCGGTGCTAAGTTTTGGATCATAAAGGTGTTGTTTAGTTGGGTTGTAATAAGAAATAGTACAGAGATGTTAGTAGATGCACTGCTTTAAAAAACAAAAAAAAAACAAATTTATCACTTATACTTTAGAAAAAAATAGTCAATATGGTACCTGGTTAATCATTTTTAAAAATGAATAGTATTGCTAATCACTACAATTTTGAGTAAATTTAAATACAGAAATATTCGTTGAGATATAATCTGTTTTACCTTTTAAGTGATTCTTTTCCACAGCTTAGCACATTGAAACTTTATTGCAAATATGGGTCAATGTTACGAAGCAGCTAGCGTTTTTCGTTCGCCTGTCTTTTTCATTGCATTAACCACATTGAGCTTTGTTTCTTTACTAAAGATTTTCTTATATTTCTGTGTCTTACTCTTGGCGTTGTTGTCAACGCTTCGCTCCAAACTCGTTAAGCTCTTCATACCGTCACAGACAGCAATAATAATTCAGCTTTGAAATATGTCCGATTGCTCGCTGTTTTCTTGTCTCATTATATCGCTTTTATTGTGCCTATTTATATATTTCAAAATAGGCAAAATATTTTCATCACTATAAGCATGGTCAACAAAATTTTGCGCTCAACACTGAACGATTAACACTTCAATCTTAAGAGAACAAATAGCAACAAAACTCAAAAGTTATATATTTGGATATATTGTTTCATTCATCAAGAAGTTTATTAATAAAGATCTATTCGATTAAATGATATGTGTGCTTCACTGCCGTTTATGGGAATTGATCCAAAGCCAGCAGAAGCGATGATCATTGCCCGAATACTGGCCTAAACAAATACTCCACGACTCAAGCCTTCGCCGCTTGAGTCGTGTATGTAAGAGTTGCTGGATTTCTGTTTTTTCATTTTTAATTTATTTGAACTTGTTGCTTCTTTTAGCGATTACATTAACCTTTGCATTGGTGTTCGATGATGTTTCAGTTGTTTTAATTTCCTAACAACTTGGTTAAACTGTTGAAAACATGCAACGATTTTTGTTTCGTAGGCACAAAATCGATTAATTGAGAGTTTCATTATATATTTAAATTGCAGCAATAAATAATCTAAGACATTGCTGTGAATAAAGCACACAATTATAAGAATGTAAAATTTAATAAAAAAAAAAAAAATTGTAAAAACAACAAAATTACTGTATGTGATTGAAGCCTTTCAAAAAATCTAATCATTAATAAAATTTAACTTAATAAAAACAGCATTGCCAAAAACTATTCGAAAATTTATTATTTCATATCTTCGGCTAGTTGCTACTTATTGAAATTTCAACTCTTCTATAAAAATGGGTTTTAAAAACTTTCTGTTAAACGAACTAAAATTAACTCATTCCTTTTTTCTACCTTTCAGAACCAAACTACAATACGAATCTCTCGAGGGTTCAATGATACTAGACGATCCAGCCAATGATAAGCTTACCGACAAAATCGGATGCCCTCTCTACACGGCGCCCGAGCTTCTTTGTCCTGATCCTACCTATAACGGAAAACCAGCCGATATGTGGTCGCTTGGTGTCATTCTTTACACCATGCTTGTTGGCCAGTATCCATTCTACGAGAAGGGTAATTGCAGTCTTATACGCGTAATACGTCATGGTCACGTGCAGATTCCAAGCAATTTAAGCAGATCCGTCCGATGGCTGCTACTTAGCTTATTGCGGAAAAATTTTGCGGAACGTTTGCGTTCGGAGTACATTTTTCTTTCACCCTGGTTGAGGAAACAACAGACGTTGCATATCCCTGTTGATGTAGTTATATCGAACGAAGTTGAGGAAACTGGTGTTTTCAGCTTAGAGCCCTTAGATTACTCCTGCGCTAATATGCAACAACAATTTCAGCAGCTTGGTAATGAGCCGTATAGCAACAGCGATGTGGAAATGGGATGAGCTACGGCGATGCTCTTGCGATACCGTTTACTGCTGGCAGAAAGCGGTGCATGCATCCCTTTTTGTGTAGAGATTCTTACCACTCAGTCTCATCGTTAAGAATCTCATGTTATGCGCGTTTGAAACACGCTCATCAACAATAGTGCGCATTCGCAATCCTATCAGGTTTGCTCGAGCAATTGACTGCGCTGAAAAAAATTCAAATGTGAAGAAAGCATTTCATTTGCAAACTATCGAGTGTCCACTTGGTTTCAAAAATCCAACTTGCCGGAGTACAACTCAAACATGACTCAAGCATGAAAAAAAATGTAACATTAAAGTTTGTAGTATTTGGTGCTTATTGAAAGTTACAAGTTGTAGTATTTTTGTATTATTCTTATTGAAGAAAGTTAACATTTTATGAAAAATAGTTAAATATAAAGGGTATTCACAAGACTAATTTTTTAGTTAAGCTTAACAATACTTTGTATTCATATGATATTGAATTTAACACTTGAGTTGGAATTTTATTTAAATTAAACTTAATTTTTTTAAAAAATTTGTTGGCTAAAACATTTATTTTTAGAATTGTTACGAAATAATATAATATTTGTGAATACCTTCATTAAAAACAAACAAAAATAAACTTGATATTTGATCTCAGTGCAAGAATTGAGTCTTCTTTTAAATATAAGTTTTATTTTCACTTTTCGAGTTTTGTTGTTGACTGTTGTTGCTGCATTTTTTTTTTTTCGTTTAAATAGCTTAAAAAAAAAAGTTAGTTATATATCAAAAACTTTATGGAAAAGTTTCAAATATCGATGCAAAATGTGTCTGAAATATTGTACGCAAAGTCGAGTTCGAATTTTTTGTTACGCCTTTTTGAATTTTAGATGATGGTTTGTAATATTTTGTATAAATATTTGATTTATTTAAAAAATCCGAGAGATTTTTATAAAATTAAACAGTAATTGCAAAGCAAATTGCAAATATTATCTTAAAAATCTTAAACTTTTACTTGGTTTTGTAGCACTCGCCAGGTACAATTTTGAAGATTATTAATTTTCAATGAACTTGATTATAGAAAACAATAACAAGTGCCTGCTTCATTATTATTTGAATATTTCGTGTAAACGTTATCAGCTGTTTGTGGTCGTTGTGGTAATTCTTGATTGTAAGATTTCTGAGAGGCAACGCAATAATTACTACACTGGTGAAATTTTGTTGATAAAGCAACAAAATTTCACAAGATAATAAATTTGTTGTCTCAATTTTCAAGTTTTTCTCTTCGTGGTCTCTGTTCTCTTGGTGAAAAAGGCGAACGTGACAAAGTAAACGCGTGGCAAACGTTTACTTGTTTGTCAGTAAACGTGGCAAAGTAAACTTATTACACGAAATATTTCCTTTTCTTACGTAATTCAACACTCTTAACTCAACTCAAATGTGCAAACCAGAAACTGCAGACTTTGCATTAGTTTTTGTCAGTGCAAATTGGCTGTGAAATACCTGCTGACGATTTCATTGGTAGTGAATGGATTTTATTTAATGAATTTAAAAATTTATTTGCTTAAAGTTTCTTTGTTATCTATCTTCTGGTATTATACAGTATATTCCAAAATTCAAACACGCATTTGCAAAAACAAAACCACATGTTTGTACATTTATTTAATCTAAGAATTTAATCCATGACGATGTTGAATGCCTAAAGAAATTAGTGACTTTTAAAAGGGAAAAATATCTAAAAGAACGCAATAAAAGTTATTAAATAATTATAATTTAAAGCAAATAAATGAATACTAAAGAAGTCTTACAAGGAATCATGTCGATACATAACTGAATTTAAGGCGCTCATTACAAATAATTGGTAATATTTTTGCAAGTCATCGGTTATTTTTAAGCACTGTTGTCGTGAGCAAAACATGAAATTAGCTTTTTAATTTATCAAATGAAAATGTTTTTGTAAGTACAGTAGACTCTCACAAATTGGAACCAATTTTCACCACGGGTGAAATGTTTTAATTTCTGGACCTTTTTTTCACAGAAATTTAAAAGAAAAGAATGAAACAAGTTAAAAAAATGTATGTTAACACAAAAGAATTTTTATTTATTAATACTTAATGTTTTTTTTTAAGATAAAACTAATATAATTTATATTTATATATATGTTAATGAGAAAAGATCACTTATGAATTTAATAAATAAAGAAACGTCCAGATATTAGAACCAGGTTCTAATGTCAGAGCGTTCAATTTTGAAATGGCAGGTTCTAATTTCTGGACAGTTGGAATTTGTGAGAGTGCACTGTTATTATGCACGGTTATTATTTTGTAACCTAAAAATTTTTTGTTTTTTCCATTAATGTTCCTGTGCTTTTTGGACTAAAAATGGTCAAACTGACAAAAGCGTGAGAGTAAGAAAAAAAAATTTATCAGAAATAGAGAAAAACACAAAAAGTACGAGAACGCTTGAGGGACTAAAAGAGGGACTAATTGGTAATTGTATCATGCAAGTGTGTAAACTATCAAAGAGAACTGTTTCATTGATCAGTTTTTTAACAATATTGAAATTAATTCTCAAATAAATATTTATATATAGTTTTTACACAATTTACCGTGTTTCTGGTTTCCATTCCAATAGTTTTTATTTATTTCATAGAACTTTTGTTATTTTATAATTTTTCGCTAACTTGTTAACAGCTTATTTTAAACAGTTTGACACTTTTGCCGTTTTTTACAGAAAAAATTACAATTCTCGGACTAAAACCTGCAAAATTAGTAAATTTAACTAAAACTTTTAAAGTATGGGAACAGACCTAAAGACTGACTTTGTCATCGTAATTGCCTTTTGTTTTATTTTATTTTTTTTTTTTTTGTTTATTTGTATTAAAATAAACAAGAATAAACTGCTCAAGCAAGAAATTGATGGTTTACATATAGATTTTTTAACGTAGAATACGTTATACGGGGGTGTTAATCTGGAGCACAAAATTTTGAGAAAATGTTTGTCACTTTCATTATAAGTTTTTAATACTTTATGCATGCATTGAAGAAAATTCAAGTATAATAAATAAAATAATAAATAACTGGCCATTTCAGCCCTTGAAAGGACTTTGACCTAGCTTCTTATGATCAATTGTGTTGTGCGTGTTATTAAGTTTGTACACAATTGACCGAGAAATGGACCTACAGGCTTAACGCCGACTCCGAACGGCGATGAACGTTCGATGAATGTTCTTATTCTCAAGAAGCTTTACATGGCATTTTGATTACTCTCTGAGGTTTGCCATTGTCTGCAGAGAGGTGGCGGCCGTACAGAAAAATTATTTTAATTCAAATAATTTTCTGTCGCTGCTGGGGTTCGAACCTGGGTCTCCAAAGTTCTTTGACATAGCGGCCACGCACTTTAACCAACTACGCCACGGACGCCACAAGGACGGAAAATTCAAGTATGGTCGTAACATATTTAATATGTCTTCTTTTGATTTGTATTTAAATAATCATATTGCTACATATAATTTTTTTGATTCTATAAGTAAATCAAAATTTAACTCCTTCAAATTTTGTATTAATTTTCATATGCTTTGTATTTTATGTATTATAACATCATGTGTAAGAGCAGTACGATTATCTGTGTGTTCATCACAGAACCAGTGTGAGAAAGAGAAGAAGTATAATAACCAAGTAGCGAACGATGTGTACGTAAATACAACCATGATTTTTGTTTGTCTTTTCTTTTAATATCAAAGACATGCTCCATATGCGCCCTTTGCAGCATTTTTTATGCGGCGGTCATTGTAATCCATAGGAATTCTTAATTTTTGTAGAGATTTTCTATAGTTCAGACACAAATCTTACAATCATAAGCAGAAAATGAAAAAATGTTTATGAATAAAGCCTAGTATGCTGTAGAAACGAAAATTTCTTGGCATATAATTCTACACCCGAAATATTAGTGTAGAGTCAAAAATGTTTGTGTGGAGAAAAAAGCAACTACAGTACGACCTAGCTCAATGCAACTAATAGAAATTGGGCCAGTTGACGTAGTTAATGTTGAAGAAACGCAATTAAACTTCTAAACATAAAGCTTTATGGCTCTGAATCCTAGATATTGTGGTTTTATGTATTAAGATATGCACTTTGTTTCCTTAAATATTGTTTTAAGAGATTTTTCGTAAATCAAAAATGTATTTTACAAGAAAAGAACTGAAAGTAAATAATATAAAAGTTTATGGAAGTATACGCAAATGGAAGTTGCGATAGTTGTGCATTTTTTTTTTTAAGTTGCGTTTATTGAGTCAACAATATAAATTTTTGAGTATTGCGATAATCGAGTGTTGCGTAAAGCGAGGTCGTACTGTTTTCTTATTGTAATGCCAAAATTCTGGTGCCAATTAAATGCCCGGACATATAATCGACAGCGAAATTTTGACATTTCAACTCTCCACATGGTAGTTGTACTTGCTAGCATTGAACAAATTTTTCACCTCTACAGCGTACTAAGGCCGTGTTCTATTCGGAAACTTTTCACTCGTGGTAGGAGTGAATTTACTGACTTGAATACAATTTCTGTCTGTTGAAATAAAATTGTAATTTTTGCTGTGCCAAAGAGGCTGTTCAGACTTGCCTCAAAAGAGGCGACTCACTTGCCTCATTTTGACATAAGTCAGCTGTAAAGTGTTCACACACAAATTATTGCCTCGCTTTGAGGCTGCCTCATATTGACGTATTTTGTTTTTTTTTTCTGTTGTTGTTTTCGTGCTGCTTCAGGGGCGCACAGAGATAGGGTTTCGGGGGTTAAAACCCCCCTAAATGAATGAATATAAATAAAATTTAATATATAAAGTAAAACAATTATAAATTCTAAAGCATTATTTATTTAAGTTGAAATGTTTAAAGCTACATGGTGTAACATAATATATGTTTTGGCAATTTTTTAAATAATGTAGACAATTACGCATTTTTAATTAGGAAAAGAATTACCTAAGATCGAAAAACTTAAATTCGATTAAATTAAATTAAAATTTATTAACTATTTTAATAACAATAAAATTAAATTTACAATTCATTAAAACAAAAAATGATTATGCTATGATTTATGTTACTTATTTCATCAATATCCAATTTGATTTAAAAATATAGTTTTTATTTAAATTTAATTTAAAATCGCAATAATTTTGCTTTTAACATCAGCTCATCAATCATTTACTCAAATTAAACATATTTCGCTAACAGTTATTCAGTGCACCATAGTATATTGGTGAATATACTTTATCAAATATTCGATTAAGGAACAAAAACAACACAACTCAAAAATTCAGATCAGCGTAAGAAGTGTGTTGTGAGAAAACAGATAACGGATTAGCAGTTATTCTCATGCGCTGATTTCTCTTTACTATACGATCTGTTGTTTACATTTATTCGCTTGGAGTGTACTCCTACACTAAAAAGAAACATTAACTTAAAATAAAACACAATGTGTTCATTTGCCTTTTTTCATATGTTTTTTAAAAGTTTAAAACACATTTGCTCTTACTTTCACGAAATTTGCAAGCTATTTTTTAAACTATTTTTAAGCTATTTAAAAAAAGAACAAAAAAATTTCTTATTAAAGTTAAGAGTTAATAAGATTTCCACATTATTTTTTTCATTCAATCTTTAAATTCAATCATTAAAAAATCTTATTAAAAAAGCTCCAGCCTGTGTTAGATAACACGGGCGCATAGGTCAGACGTAGAATACGTTAGTCATTAACAGCCTTATTCAATAGATTTCCTTAAACAACCTTTAAACGCTTGTTTAGTTACGCACTGTTTAAGGCTTTACGCAGCTTCTATGCAACCTTGCTAACATTGTTATTCATAAATATTTTTTCATTTTCTGCTTAAGCCCAGTATGCTGTAGAAGCGGAAAGAAACTTTCCATATGGAATGCATTGAGTTTTTGACAGCGAAAAGGCAGCGGAATTTTTTTTTCCCTACTTAGTACGCTGTAGAGGTGAAAAATTTGTTCAATGCTAGCAAGTAGAACAACCATGTGGAGAGTTGAAATGTCAAAATTTCGCTGTCGATTATATGTCCGGGCATTTAATTGGCACCAGAATTTTGACATTTCAATAAGAAAACAGTTCGACCTCGCTTTACGCAACACTCGATAATCGCAATACTCAAAAAATTACATTGTTGACTCAGTAAACGCAACTTAAAAAAAAAAATGCACAATTATCGCAACTCCCATTTGCGTACACTTCCATAAACTTTTATATTATTTACTTTGAGTTCTTCTTTTCTTGTAAAATACATTTTTGATGTACGAAAAATCTCTTAAAACAATATTTAAGGAAACAAAGTGCATATCTTAATACATAAAACCACAATATCTAGGATTCAGAGCCATAAAGCTTTATGTTTAGAAGTTTAATTGCGTTTCTTCAACATTAACTACGTCAACTGACCGAATTTCTATTAGTTGCATTGAGCTAGGTCGTACTGTAGTTGCTTTTTTCTCCACACAAACATTTTTGACTCTACACTAATATTTCGGGTGTAGAATTATATGCCAAGAAATTTTCGTTTCTACAGCATACTAGGCTTTATGATTGTAAGGTTTGTGTCTGAACTATAGAAAATCTCTACAAAAATTAAGAATTCCTATGGATTTACAATGGCCGCCGCATAAAAAAATGCTGCAAAGGGCGCATATGGAGCATGTCTTTGATATTAAAAGAAAAGACAAACAAAAATCATGGTTGTATTTATCATGGTTGTCGTTCGCTACTTGGTCATTATACTTCTTCTCTTTCTCACACTGGTTCTGTGATGAACACACAGATAATCGTACTGCTCTTACACATGATGTTATAATACATAAAATACAAAGCATATGAAAATTAATACAAAATTTGAAGGAGTTAAATTTTGATTTACTTATAGAATCAAAAAAATTATATGTAGCAATATGATTATTTAAATACAAATCAAAAGAAGACATATTAAATATGTTTATACCATACTTGAATTTTCTTCAATGCATGCATAAAGTATTAAAAACTTATAATGAAAGTGACAAACATTTTCTCAAAATTTTGTGCTCCAGATTAACACCCCCGTATAACGTATTCTACGTTAAAATGTTTGATAGTAGTTGTTAATTTTTAATAAGATTTTCTCTATGGAATTGAAAATATTTCTTTATGGAAAATTCTTATTATAAAATTAAATGCCTTAATTAATTTCAATTTTATTAATTAGGACATATTAAATTCTATGGCACAAAATTAATAATTGACTTTGTTCTCTAAATTTTATATATAAAATTTGAATAAGTCTATAAATAAAAATATAAAGCACCCCCCAAAATTTTTTTCTGGATGCGCCTAACTAAAAAGAGAAAACAAAGAGGAAAAATGTCAACAGAACAGACTTCAGTCTGACGTGCGTCAAATTGAGTCGCATAATTTTTAGAATTTTAAAAAATTCTTGCCTCACGTAACATGTCACCTTCCCGCTTTCCCTTTACCTGTAGACGTCAAAATGAGGCAAGTGAGTCGGCCTCATTTGAGGCAAGTCTGAACAGCCTCAAAAGGACGATTAAATTTTGACAACTAGAAATTTTGACGTTTTAGATTTTGGTAGTGCATTAACACAAGAATTTAATTTAATTTGCGAAACTGTTAATATATATTGAAAATTACCAATTCTGGTTGCTATGCTGTCGCAAAAAACACAAAATTTTTAACTTCTTTACGACTCGCAAACTCACAAGTGTTTTTTTTTTAATTTGTGCTTGTGTCAAAAATTCTCTTTCCGATTGTCAAAATTTATACTAGCCCCTGGGGCTACATGAATTTTTGACAGTCATATTCACCTCACAAGTGCAAATATTCTCTATCAGACTGTCAAAATTTCATCATGCAAGTGAAAAGTTTCCGAATAGCACACGGCCTAAGTAGCGAAAAAAAATTCCGCTACCTTTTCGCTGTCAAAAACTTAATGCATTCCTTATGGAAAGTTTCTTTCCGCTTCTACAGCATACTGGGCTTAACAATGTTAGCAAGGTTGCATAGAAGCTGCTTAAAGCCTTAAACAGTGCGTAACTAAACAAGCGTTTATAGGTTGTTTAAGGAAATGTATTGAATAAGGCTGTTAATGACTAACGTATTCTACGTCTGACCTATGCGCCCGTGTTATCTAACACAGGCTTGAGTTTTTTTTTTTTTTACCTTAAAATTTGAAAAAATTCATAGTCTGGATTAAATTCTTTTACGATTAATATTGGAAGCTATAATGTTTTTTATTTTTTAGCCATTTTTTTTTTATAATGTTTCAATAAATCTATATATATAAAAAAGAAGTTTATGTTTGTAAGGCCGCAATAGACTCCTAAACTACTCATCCGATTAGCATGAAAATTTGTTTATAGAAGTTTTTTGGTACGGTGCGTGTTCGTGGGCTATCAATTTTGATCCACCTTGAACACCAGAGGGCGCTGTAGTACAAATTTTTTACAAAACTGCCTAAAACTCCTAAACTGCTAATGCGATTAGAATGAAAAGTGATATACAGTGGGTTTCTTATACGTTGAGTGTTCTGCTGCTATCGTTTTTGACCTATATTGAACACCAGAGGGCGCTATAGTACAAATTTTTTACAAAACTACCTAAAACTCCCAAATTGCTCATGCGATTAGAATAAAAATTGGTATATAGTAGTTTTCAGGTACGATGAGTTTTTTAGCACTATCTTCTTTGACCCACCTTGGACACCAGATGGTGCTGTAGTACAAATTTTTTACAAAATCGCATATTTTTAGTTGTTTTCTTATGTAACATGTGCAAATATTTACAAAATATTAAATATTTCTTAGATTTAGTAAAATAAAAATAATTTCCGTTATTTTGACATCAAAAACATGAACATATCTTGAAAACTATGAAAAATTTTACTACAACGATATATTTAATGCAACATCGTTGCTCAAAAATGAGAAAAAAACAATCAGAAATTTAATTTTGCGACTTTCGAGTCAAATATCTCCGCTGCTTTTGTATTCATTTTGTTAAATTTTTTTTTGTCTTAAAGCTACATCAAAGTACTATGAAAACCTTATTGCAAAAATACCGTTAGTTGAGTAAATATATTTTAAATATTTTTTTCAAAAAAGGTCTGAAATATTGGAGTTTTCCTCAAAAACAGACTGAAAAATTATTTTTGTTGTAAAAATAATTTAAACTCAAATTCACAAACTTTTAACTCTATTTAAAAGTTATAACATTTGTAAGTTAAAGTTGTTTCACTTTTACGCAAAAATTAAAAACCATTTTTGTGATTCAAAAAACAAGGCCTACCCTGAATTTTTCGAACAAAATTTTTTTTTTCCAATATTGTGTTTTTATATTTTTGAAAAAATATACAAGCTAAAAAATTAATTTATTAGAAAAAATTATCTAAGTATCTCTTGCCAATCGAAAGTTATAGCCAATAATGTTTATCCAAAATATATATACAAAAAGCAAAACGCTGTGTGTGATGGCTGGAAACTTCAAAATTACTTAGCCGATAGAGCTGAAATTTTGGCAGTACATTGTTTTCAAGTACGAGATGGCTTAAATTTCTGTCACACCCCCTTTTACCGCCCACAAATCAATAAAAATGCTATATTTCCTACGGTTTTCGTCGATTGGGCTACATTTTGGTAATTTAGTCTGTATGCTTACTGTCGGCAACTGTACTAAAACAGGGTAATGTCCATCTACTAGAAAACTGGGATGAGCATTATATAAGAGGGTGTGGCTCCGCCCATACAGTTAAAATTTGTATTATCGAATAGCTTTGAAAGTAAAAGTAGCAATACTTACATACAAACTCAAAATGGAGTTACTATTTGGTGATCTCCTGCTACTGGAAAACTGTAACGGGCAGTGGAAAATAACAGTGGTGTCAAACTATGAGTCTGAGAAAAGTTTTGAATACACCTATTATGTTCCCATATAGTTGCAGGGTGCAGCAACGCGCGCCGGGAAAAGGCTAGTGTTAAATAAAATTATGTTTCAAACACTGAAATAACCTCTTACAAAATATGCTCTTAAGATTTTTTTCATATGTATTGAGCTGCCTTTAATTTCCAAAATAAATGTTTCCAAGTCTGATCCATCCAGCGATTTCGAACTAGTCATAAATTAAATAAAACATTAAAGCTGTTCAACAAGTCTTCTCAACAAAAATTAAAATTTAACCAATAGAACATAGGTAGGCGCGGTTTTCATCCTCATATGTGGCAAATTTTTTAACTTGATTTTAATTTTAGGAAGTAATCTTAAAGGGAGAAATACATGTAAATGCTCGAAAATCAGTAATTTTTCGTGAATTATTTTGGGGGTGATAAAATAATTAAATCATTTTACTCTTTTGACATAATTTAATGACATGTGTCTGGTAATAAAAACAATTTTTTTTAATACAAAATAGCGGCGGTACTGTCCCTCCACGAAGGCCGTTTTTGCCGAAGTCGTAAAACGGCTGCAATCGCCCAGCTTTTTCTATTGCTCTGAAATTAAAAAACCAAAAATATTTCGATTACTGATGAGTTTAGGCATAGAGTAAAACTGTGTTGACTAAAAAAAATAAAATAAATAACTGGCCATTTCAGCCCTTGAAAGGACTTTGACCTAGCTTCTTATGATCAATTGTGTTGTGCGTGTTATTAAGTTTGTACACAATTGACCGAGAACCGGACCTACATGCTTAAAGCCGACTCCACGGCGATGAACGGAATGTTCTCGTTCTCAAGAAGCTTTACATGGCATTTTGATTACTCTCTGAGGTTTGCCATTGTCTGTAGAGAGGTGGTGGCCGTACAGAAAAATTATTTTAATTCAAATAATTTTCTGTCGCTGCTGGGGTTCGAACCTGGGTCTCCAAAGTTCGTTGACATAGTGGCCACGCACTTTAACCAACTATGCCACGGACGCCACTAAAACCCCTCAAAATTTCAGCCCGATCGGTTAATTACTTTTTGAGCTGCAGTGGCAGCCGTTTTTGAAAACGTTATTTCGAAAAATTTGGCGTTTCAACTTTTAGGACGATAAAACTATTAGTTTTTGCGACTTACCGATCAATTAGCAATTCCAGGCGCTTACAGTAGCCCTCCAAATTCCTCGAAAAGCTGCTTATCTTCCAGTTGTTGCTGTTTCCTGGCAGTACATTTTACAATAGATTTTACATGTATTTCTCCCCTTAAATATTAAATTTATTGACGATAGCTTCAAAATCACTTACCGACTGTTACCGTAACGACAGACAGACGGATATGCCTCAATGAACTCAGGTGCTGATATTACAAATGGATTAACAAAGTTAATATACCCCTTATGCAGTGCAGTGGGGGTACTTAAATAAGCTGAAGAAAGTCAAGACTTGGAGTTGACAAATTTTAAAAATGTATTGTGCTTATATTTTTTTAAAGTATGACTCTTCGAAGCCAATACATATCTTTTGTTTTATTAGATTCTTTGAAAAATACGAATAATTATGTGTGTTGACTTTGAGTAAAAAAAAAATTGGTATAGAACATTTGTATAACTATTTCTTTATGTGTAACTAAACTACTTTCTTTTTTTTTATATTAAATATGAAATGTACTGAAATGATCAACCAAATATGTTTACTCCACATCGAGTTTTTGGTAAGTTTTCACTAACATATAAAACACATATTTTGTTCTACATTTACCGGTTCTAGGGTCAAGCCTGTGCTTTAATTTAATTGTCTTTATGAGATATGCTGTGACCGATTTATTTACGCTTTGACATACTAACACGCATAATTTTTTGTGTATACTATACCAAACTAATTTGCAAATGACATAACTCACATTTTTAGAACGTTGACGTTATGCTACAAAGAATGTAGACTATAAAATAAATTTTTCATAATTTTTTGGCCTTGTGTTTAAGCTTTCGACAAGATTTGCCCTGATCGTAATTTATGCTGAAACTTATTGAGTTTTATAAAAGAAAAATTTTTAAAAAAAGAGTCCAGAAACTATTCACTAAACTTTTGTTTCTTAGGTTGAATTTTCAAATTAATTTCCCATCTTACAGCAGAAGGTGTGACTTGTTTAGCTTGGATTCTCTTAAATGTCACCGTATAATGTTTTCTATTGTGTTTGTAAGAAATATCATTCGCAGCCATATTCACTGTCCTAATATACTTGCTCAGAATAACTTTTATTCTCCTCTTAGAAATCTTGGTGTACCTTTTCACTTCCGTACATCCGTGCGGCCTCGTTAGTCGATTATATAGAGTGCTTGACTGCTAACCCAGAGGTCCCGGTTTCGATTCTCGGCCAGGCTATGGTCCTACGCTTTAAAGTTTAAACCTTTCGCATTTTGGAATTTTCTATCCTCATTTCTAATCAACTGAAATGAAAATTCATCAATATTTACGAATTGAAGTTGCAGTTGATGGTAGAAAAGTTTGTGGAAGAGATTGCCTTATAACTTGAATTTATTTATTTATTTATTTGATTACTGTTAGATGATAACAAAATCTTTTTAGACAGACCTTTAGTTAAAGTTACAGAGTACTAATATATAACAAAAGAAAAATATCTTAACTTAGGTTAACAAAAAAATTAGTGATATAATTCTTAAATACTTCCTTAGTCATAGAGAAATCTAATGGAGTAATTGAACACAATTTATTAAAATTATTTAAGAGGGCATATAGGTTACAAATTTAAAAAAAAATTTTGTTCGAGAATTTTTTTTCATAGAAGGAAAAAAGATATCGTTTTCAAGTTTTCCACATATATTTATTAACATTTAAAGAATAAAAAAAAAAATGGCGGCCATTGGAAAAAAGGAGATTTTCGAGATTACAAAATCGGCCGCCATTTTGTTTTTTTCGGCGGATAAAATTTATCCTAGTTCAGACGATAGCCACTTAAACAAGGATTAATTTGGTTTTTTTGTTTTTTTTTTTCCTCAGATGTTCCAGACTGGTGATATCCTGTACACCGTCAATTCTTGACTTTTTTTTTTTGTAAATCAAATAACGTCAAAAACCGCTTCAAAAATTCTGAAGAAATTTTTTTTTGAGCCCCCTTGAGGCTCTAGTGATAGGTTCACTGCCCGCATAATTTGGCTTGTAAGCTCTGAGATAGAAAGGTTTAAACGAACGCAGAGGTCTTAACGGTGTATTAAAATTGATACGTTCCAGCAGAATATTACCACATATTAATCCACATATTACCACATATTAATTCACAAATTACCACATATTAATCCTCGACTTTCAAGAGATTGAATATTTCTTCTATCTTTGAGTGAATTCAGATGCAAAAGTTTACACCGCACATTATATTAGGGTAATGGCTCAGTTAAGTTCAACGGCTTCTGCGCAAATTTTAGAAATCTTTTTTTAATACACTCAAGACGATTGGAATGAACTTCTTATAAAGGATTCCAAATGAAGGAGCAATATTCAAGTCTAGATCTAACATAAACAGAAAATAGAAACAAACGCGCATATGGATCTTTAAAATCAAAACTGTTACGTTTTATAAAGGCTAAAGTTGAATAGTTGAATGAAATCCAAGTGCTTAGTAAATAAAAACTTTTCATCGAATAATACACCCAAATCAAAAGCTGGATCACTGGATTCTAATACATTATTCTAAATAGATCGACAGATCAGATTGATCGACAGATCAGATTGAAGAAGATTGATATCGGAGATTGAACGAACAGTCGGAAAAGCTTTAAATCGTCGGCAAAAAGCAAATATTTACAACTATTAAAACACATTCCAATACCATTTATAAATAAGAGAAATAAAAGTGGCCCAAGAATTCTTCCTTGCGGAACACCAAAAGTAGCATAAAAGATATAGGAATTGAAATTATCAATTGAGACGACATATCGGCGATTCTTTAGGTAAGGGTTAATCCAATCAAGAAAATTACAATGAAACATTTTTAGTTTAGCAATTAACGCATTGTGGCATACCTTGTCAAAAGCTTTGGTAAGATCAGTGTAAATGAAATCAACCTGACATCCAGTTTCACAATAGTCTGAAAAAGCTGCTAGGTTCGTAACAGTTGAACGACCAGTAACAAATCCATGTTGAAATGGGTTTGTTATACTTTTTACTGCAAAATAAAGTTTTTTTTACAATAATTTCAAAAAGTTTCGACACCGTTGAAAAGCTCGATAGTTCTCTATATTATTTTTTGAACCGGATTTAAAGATAGGCGTAATGGAGGCAAAATTCCATTAATCAATACCCGCTCTGGGGTTGAATTTGTTGAAAATAAATGTAAGTGGATTCATGGGAAAATAAGCACATTTTTTAAATAAAAAAAGAGAAAAGCCATTAATATCAGGCTTAGAAGAATTATTTTATGACATTATACCATTAAAAACATCCTGAAGCGTGATAACAAGACTGCCAAATTAATGCAAGGTGTAATATTTTTTACAATGTCAATATCTGACTAACTTTTTTGAGTGTCATATACGGAGGTAAAGAAATCATGCAAAAAGGTATTAAATTTCTGAAAAAACATTGGATGTCCTACCATTAAAAGACATTGACGAAGGTATATGAGAACCAGCTCTTTTTTTATTCTATAAAGCTCCAAAAAGCTTTAGGATTTAATTTTATGTTTACTTCGAAACCCATTACATATTGATTATGTAAAAATTTATGGAGAAAATTAAATTCCCTCATGTAATGTTTATATTTAGACTCAAATTCAAATTTAAATTCTTGCAGTACTTTAGTGCAACAAGGTCTCTTAAAGTTCTTTTTACGAAATCTCGGTACATGATTGTTAAAATTTCAGTCATATCACTAACAAATAAATTAAAAGCTGCAGTAATACTGATGCAATTAAACCGACTCTGCCAGCCAACACTTCATAAATAAAAGTTTAAATAGTCAAAATTACATAAACTATAGTTTTAGTTAATTTAAAATATCGGGTTCTTTGGAAAATTGAATATAGTTAAAGAATTCAACATTTAAAATTAATGGTACATGGTGCATGTTTGTAGGCGACAGAGGAAACATGGATTCTTTGATATCGGATTTAAAACAGAGCTTACAAATATAAGATCATGGAATTTACCTAACTTATTAGCAAAAACATCAATCTCATTTAAATGTAAGCTGAAAATTAACGGAGGTAAAGGCATAACACTTGCCTCTGTTTCAAATTCACATGTTTCTTTGGTTTTCCACCACGCTAAGAAAATCCTGCATATGTTTCACTTTATTGCCCTTTTCTTCCCACTAATCTAGCACCCCATTTCGAACTAAGACAGACTTGACTGAGTAGGTATTTCACCTGAAATCCTTGGTTCAAAGCTAAAAAAACAAGAGTTCTAGAACGTTTTTAGTCAGTTGTATAAGTTTAGACTGTTCTATTTTTTAGTGTTATTTGTACTATTATTATTATTGTTTTTCAAGTTTTTCAGTCTAGTCTATAAGAGTTATGTACTCTGCTTGATGATGATGAATAAATAAATAAATAAATATTTCAGATACAGCTTAACCCATAAGCTTAACCCGCATTGTTGAAATAATGTGAATAAAGGAACCAAAATATTAGTTATTGCAATGGCAATTTGTTATTTCATTAGACAGTATAGCCTTAAGGGGGGAAAAAGTCGGAAAACTTGTTCAAAAAAATGGCATATAGCTCACATAACAAAAATATTTTTACCCAAAAACTTAATTATAATTAAAATATATGAATCCTTTCATATACCACAAAAAAATTACCAATATTGGACACTTAAAGATTTGTTTGTTTTTTTCGATTCAAACCTTTTTATAAAAACCAGCAATTTTTTACAAAAAAATTCTACAAATAAACTTTTAATGGCTATAAAGCAGTGTAGATCACGTAGTAAGCACGCGAGGTTAGCGACACTTCGTTTTTTGACGTTACTGCTTAATTAACGTAATCAATCTTCAATTTTTAACATGATGTTTACAAAATATAGGTATATATGTATGATAATATATTATATATATATATTTATTATATCTATATATATATTAGATCTTTGGTTAAGCGCTTAGCGGTCAAAATTACGTATTTACAATAGGGGTTTTCACGATTTAGTGCATTTGGCTGTGCATTTGAGCATGAGCAAAAAATCCGTGCTTTTTTTCTCATTGTATGTACATTTTGTTAGTGTAAAGAGAAAAAAAGAGTGGATTTTTTGCTCATGCTCAAATGCACAGCCAAATGCACTGAATCGTGAAAACCCCTAATAACTCGTAGAAATGTGCATCGTTTCGCAATCGTTAACATCATGTTCCTTTTTTCCTGAATTTGGCATCTTAATGTGAAAATTTGGCTTATGCTGTTGCAATCAAAAACAATGAAAGACACGTGTGAGTGAAATAAGACCTCAAAGAAATGTATGCCAGTATTTATTTATAACTGAATATCCTGTAAAATAAATTAAAAAACCTACGCTAGACATTTCATAATTGTTCGATACCCAATTTTCTTTCACTTTTATTAATTAAAGATTTTACTCTGAATGCACTTTGATTTCAAAATAACATTAAGTGCATGTGCAAACACTGTTCCAGATAACATCTTAATAAATCAATTTTGCAACATTTGCAATAGGAACTTTCGGAATTTTTACAGTTTTCATCATCAAAACAAACACTGCGAAATAATTTTCTAATTTTAAACGCTTTCAGCATTATTCAGAATTCTATACTTAAATTGCAATTTACGATATTCGCGCACGCAGCATATTGATATAAAATGTCTTGAGAAAGGTGCAAATATGCATAGTTTGTGTTGATTTTATTTTTTAATTTTGTGTAAAAAAAAAAATTGTGCGAATAAAATCTGCGGAATTTGGAAATTTTATTAGAGGAAAGGAAATTTTATTAGACCAAAATATAAATTTAATGGGTATTTTTTATAGACTCGTGTGTGTGTGTCTATAAAGCATGTTTGTCAAAGGTTATACATGTGCAGGTTTATATTTGTTATTATAAAGTATTTGACATTTTATCCAGTTCGTTACAAAAATGAATTAACATTCTGAAGCATTGTGTACGCATTTGCCATGTTTACTTTCGCATTTGTTGCTTTTCATCAAACATAATTATCTTATTAGAGGTGTTAAGACTTGTGAGTGAAATAAAAGGATTAATTTGCATAATTTTGAGGTTGCTTGAGAAATATCGACTTATACTAATCTCTCAACAAAAGAGCTCATACCCGGTTTAAGTTTTATAAAAAAATTGTCTGAAAAATTTTGTCACAATTGTCTTGTATTGCATAATAATTTAATTCTTATACGATTCGTTGCTTTGATGTACTACGCAACAATTAAATCTAGTACATTGCTAGTAAGTATTTCCTCATATTTCAAAATGAAGCAAGTGCTTATTTTTAATTTATTAACAAAATAGTTGCTAGAAAATACTTGCGAAAGTTTATTTTTCGTGTTCTGTTCTTGTCTTTATGTTTATAAGTTTTATGTAGATTTGTATTTTTATAAAAATGCCATAATGTCTGCTGCTAGTGCTGCCAATTATTTGCTAAGACATTTTACTGCTGAGTGTGTTTGCTTGCCTTTGATTAAAAACATTTTGTTGCTTGCGCTTTTATTTTGGTTGTTTGAATTTGGGTGATGATTAATTCGCGAAATACGCACATTTCTCAGCTGTGAGGAGAACGCTTTGTTCGAATGATTCACTGGCACTAGTTTATGATATGAAAAGAATTGTTTCTTTTTGTGATGTTATAATAAAACACCATATGAATATAAAATTCTGACTGAAATGCAATCGGCGTTGTTCTTGCCTGGTTTGGTATTTAAGGTGTGAGTTGTGGATCAGTGTGGAACGTTCCCATACTTAAATCCCGCTTTAAGCCGCTTTTTTTGCGTGGTGATAGTTTGCGGTACTATTAACTTATGTTCTCAATCTAAAACCGATAGCCTCGCAAAAAAAAAATTCAAAACATGGAATATGCATAGATGTAGTGCCTATAATTTTTCTATGTTCTTCTTCAGTTGGGATATACTTCAGTTTTTTTTATATATTTTTGATGTTTCGATGTTATGTTGTTTGTTTTGAATTTAAGTGCATAACAACAAATATTCTTTCAAAACTGTTTGTTTTAAAATATGCCGGCGGAAGAAATGAATGTACTTGAATTATGGCAAGATTGCTTGCAAGTAATTTTTCTTATGCTTGTGCAGCTCTCTAATGTATTGCACATCCTCTTCAAAAGTGACACAACTCAAAATTTTGAAATTTTCATGAGACTCAAAAAAACTTTTTCGTTTTCAAGCATTTTCATACAAAAGAAGGATACGAAATGATTTTTGAAAATTAACGAGCAATCAGATTAAAACAAAATTTTGAACGTCGATGGAGATGCGGATTACGATTTGATTTATATTAAAAAGTCAATTTTGAGTTGTGCTACTTTTGAAGAGGGTGTGTGATATATGTATGTACATAGATTGAGTATATTTCTGGATAGAAGTACTTTTTTTCGTCAAATACATAAACTAAATGAAAAAATTCATACAGCCTACTTAATGAATTCGATATGCATTTTTTAAAAACCTACAAAGTGCACATCAAAACTATTTTTTTTCAAATAAAGATTTCAAACCCTTCGATTTCAAAATGCTCTGGTTGACCATCATATCTTGTGCTGAACGAATAATTATTGGAAAACCCTACTTTTTAAGCTAAGTTAAAAATTTTGAAATATATTTATTTTTACATGATTGTAAGCCTTTTTAGGGACATTTTAAACTCAATTTAGCTTAAATTTTCGCAACAAGGAGTATTATTTGAAGCAGTGTGTGATCAATCAGAAATCAAGAGATCTATTGAGACTATTGAGGATTGTGACTAATACAAAAGTCATCCGGTTTTATCAACTAAACTGTTTTCAGTGACTTAGTACAAATAAAATTTAGTTGTTTCCAACCATCTATGTTCAAAAATGAGCAAGCTGGGTATCTAAAATGTTATTCCTATTTTAAATTCACACATCATTAAACACTGTTGTCAATGATTATGGATGTGTCTGGTATTTTATTGCTGTATTTTGAATACCAATACCAAGTATTTGGTATTTTATTGTATTTCATGTTTTCAATCCAAACTTTGTAAAATATGTTTAAAATCTGTTAACGCACTATAATTGCTGAAATTTTCCATGATTCTTTTAAGCAACTTATTTTCTTAGTAACAATACAATAATAATAAGACAAGGCCTATTGTAGTTGAAACAGGCTATATAAAGTATGAATATGTTCCATGAAATTTACGACACGACGTGATTGCTACTTAAATATTGAGAATTTTAGTCATGCGAAGACATTGTTCTACCTACGCGAAAAATGCTTGTGTTAATTACATTCACGGTTACCTGAAAATTGTCATATTTCAAGGTCGTGACGATTCATTACTTAATTAAATACATCGTCCTTTGCTATCATCTATCTTCTACTCGTATGCTCGGGCAAGTTTAACAACTTCGAAGAATTGATTTGACGCTACAGCACACAATACTTTATTATTTTTACAATCATATTTTTCCGTTATTCCGATATTTTTTAGTGTTCAAAATATATGATTGCTCTGACGAAATAGTATTTTTTATTATATCATGCTCTTCGTTTATTGGGAAACGTCTTGATCTACTTAATCGGACGTTTTGTAAGGACTTTTTATTGAATAATGCTAATTTTGATTATTAATTTTGTCCTCATTTATTGGGCATTAAATGTGTTCTTTTTACTAATATCATATGTAAACTAAAAAAAAAAAAAAATAGTGAAGTAAAATTTAAAACACAATGTATATGTAAATATATTTTTCATTATAATTTTTAAGCACACATGTAGTTGATCCATATTGTATGATTTCATATTTACTTAAATAATTAATACCACACGATACAGTATAATGTAGTTCTTTTTGTAAATGAAATTATTTGTGAATAGATAAATACTTAAAAGATTTTTTATATAAAACTTCCCGGCGCGATTTCCGAAGCGAAATAGCGCGTTGCTGCAACCGGCAAGTATATTGAAAAATAAGTAAAAAATCAAAACTTTTATTATACCCTTAGTTCAGACACCAAGCTCATTGTCCACCGTTAGTTTCCCAGTAGCAGGACATATCTCTCAGGTGGCAAGTAGAAAGACTGGCAATTAGTAACTCCATACAGTGTTTTTTCTTTTTTGTTGCTGTAAGACGTTGTTGACAGACGTTGTAACCACCGAGCTACCAATATATACCCGTTTTGCAAAAATTAACATAACAAATTTAGCAGGAAAATAAAGATATTTATCAAACGCGTGAAAACTCGGAAAAACGAATTTTCCCAGAGATGAAACCTAGCTGAATCGATTTTTCATCCCGCTCGTCATCTATATTGTAAATTTCATCGAAATCGTAAGATAAGATAAGATAAGATAAGATTATTGCACATGACTTTTTAAAATTGTTGTCTGTACACAACACAATAATGATGATTGTTCTAGTCGAAAAGTTCTTTATGATTACTGTATATTTAAAAGTCTTGAATTAATAAGGGGGCGCACAGTGGTTTAATCCCATACAAAGTTTGGAAAAGAATAGAAGGAGTCGTCGTAGAGCAATAAAATTTGGTGCATAAATTGGAATAACCTCTATTAGAAGATATTCAATTTTTGAAATCCGCCCACAAACACGCCTACCTCTCATATAACACAAAATTTTAAAAAGCTATATTTTTTTCGTATTGAAGTTATATCAAAACAACTCACTCAAGGATCTGAAATATATATGTAAATTAAAAAAAAATTTGCCGCGCCCACCTCCCATACTTTTTATACGATATTTGCATATCATTAAGATGGAGTAGTCGTATACCAATAAAATTTGGTATATACATAAGTTGAAATGAACTATATGAGAGCACTTACAAAAAATTTTGTAAATCCGCCTACAAACACGCCTACCTCACATATAACACAAAAATTGAAAACGATATTTTTCTTTTTGTTGAAGCCATATCAAAACAACTCAATGTAGTGTATAAAATATATGTGTATATTTTTTAATTAAAGAAATACATATTTTTTCTTATTATATAATATTTAGGAATTTCCTTTATAATTAATATAAGAAAAAAAGAAGAAAACAAAAATACAACATATTGTTTATGACAATGTGTGCAGTACGCATATGGGTATAAATATGTATTCACTCTTTTGTTCGTTAAAACCAGGTTAGCAGCTATTAGCAGCCATTTTTTTTTTAAAATGCTTACTAAAAGCCTACAGTATATATACCAAGATATATATACCAAGATTTTTATAGTTAGAAACCGTCGATGAGTGTCGAGAACTTACTTCTGGTCCATCAAACTTTGGAATCTGGGAAAAAACATGGTCTTAATAAAATTAAACAAAAAAACACAATAATAAAAAAAATATACTTATCAATTATAAAAATGTATTTTAGATGCATCACAATATTGTATATAAAAAGATTTAAGTGAATATAAGCAATTATGTCGGAGCAGTTCCTACCGGAATACGGCTCAAAATCATGGCTGTTTTTGAGAGGAAAAATTTTGCTGACATACAAAAATTGAGAAGACTTATCTTAGATTTTTTTTTTAAATATGTTATTGAAACATTTCTAAACTTAAATTAAAAAAACGAACAAAAATGACATAATAAATAAATAAAAAACTGGCCATTTCAGCCCTTGAAAGACTTTGACCTAGCTTCTTATGATCAATTGTGTTGTGCGTGTTATTAAGTTAGTACACAATTGGCCGAGAACTGGACCTACAGGCTTAACGTCGACTCCGAACGGGGATGAACGGAATGTTCTTGTTCTCAAGAAGCTTTACATGGCATTTTGATTACTCTCTGAGGTTTGCCATTGTCTGCAGAGAGGTGGCGGCCGTACAGAAAAATTATTTTATTTTAAATAATTTTCTGTCACTGCTGGGGTTCTAACCCGGGTCTCCAGGTTCGTCGCCATAGAGGCCACGCACTTTAACCAACTACGCCACGGACAACACAAAAATTACAACATAAAAAAAATTATTTAATTCCACTTTGAAACCACTGTGGGGCGGCGAAATTGGCATGCACCCTGGGCGTCTAAAACCCACGTTACACTACACGCTACATTATGAAAATTTTCATATATATATGGAGAAAAAAAAAATATATATGGAATTTGAAGACAATTTGACGATAATTTGACGAAATATGAACACTCATCAAATTGTTTGTCAAATCCATGATACAATTACAGGGTAAGCTCATATTGAAGAGCAGAGTGCGCTAGTTGTCAAAATCAGCTGGTAATTTTGAGTTTTTGTAATTCTTATTGTTGCTTTTATCGTTTGACGTTTGTAGTTTTTACAGCTTTGTTTTTGCAAAATTACTTAATTGAGCAGCCATCTTAAAATAAGCTTACCTTGTAATTGTATCATGGTCAAATCGTTCGATTAAAATCAAAATATCAAATATATATGAACAGTCGTCACATTTCTAGATCGATTTTGGTTAGTTGGAAGAGGATTTCAACGTGGGCATATCGCGTTAATATGAAAATATTAGAAGAATGTTTTTGGAACGAATTTATAAAAAATTAACGGACACATTCAGAGTTTGTTTGATTCTTTTGCTTTATATATTAATGAAGTATCAATAACAATTCCTCTGCCATGGCAAAGTTTTCACTTCGATGCACAAGCCAAAAATGAAATTTTACGAAAAATTTGAGAATATGAACACTTCGTTGTCAAACTGTTTGACAAACAATTTGAGGAAAATTTTAATAATTTGAACACTTCTAATGGCATTGTAGACTGCCATTATGGCAGCCATAATCAGACCTGATTTGATAATGTTGCCTACAGTTCCGTGGATAATGCTACCAATACCGCAGTGAACAATACACAAAAAGTGACAATAATGCGACCAAAGTGACTGCGTGGCGTTCACATTCTTTGTCATCAACATTAAAAAATTAACAAAATTAAATAAATAATAATAAAAATTGCAATTTTTTCCATTTTTTGTAATTTAAATAAATATAATTTAACCCAATAGTTTCAGTAATATTATTGGTATCAAATTGCAGACGGGAAACGACTTCCTTTAAAGACGTTTCCTTTTAAGTCTTAGACTATTTTTGCTTCGCTAAACACACCACTTACTTACATTTGATTATATGTATATTTACGTTACGTAGCGGATTTTTTTACATGATTGTTTTTGCTTTCAAATTTTTTGTTCTAAATACCTACAAAATGTCAGGAAAAAATCTTAACATATTTACGCTGAAATTAGTCTGGCTCCGCGACAGTTGCAGTATTTAGAGCAGGTATTCAATAGAAAATAGAAATAAAATAAAGCGTTTGGCAACAACTACTTGTTGATGCACTGAACAGTGCTGTATAAAGGAAATTCACATAAATTTCTGAAGATATTCACACACTCGTTTTATAAAAAATAGCGTCTAATTTATTTTTAAATGTTTTATTTAGTTGGGTTTACTGATACAGTATATTATTGAAGAATACCTGATCAGCTATCCGTATTATAGGTTTTCTTGAAATTAAATATTTTCACTCAAAAGCAAATGTTTTGAAATTTCAATTCAAACTTGCATGTGGTCGCTTTTCAACCTTACAACATGCACAGACAAAATAAAACCAAGTCGTTATAAAGCATTTTTCGACACACAGTTGTGAAAATAATGAATTTTTACAAATAAACAAACATTTCAAAGGAAGATTATATTCCTTCCTTCTTAATTTGGTCTGCATGGCGATATTATCAATAATATCCGCCAAAAGGTCCGATCTGCCAGTTTTTTGGAAGAGCCAATCTAATTTTTCCATTCATGGTCGAACTGCAAAGGGCCTATCTGCGGCGCAGTGAAATAACTCCCAATGAAATAACTGCAAAAAAAAAAAATGAAATAAATCCCAACATTTTTTCATGCATTTTTTAGGAGTTATTTAATTTTCAATAACTTCCAAAGAATTGGGAGTTTTTTCATTTTTATTGTGAGTTATTTCATGTTTTTATGAAATAACTACCAATTATGTAATAACTCCCAAAAAAATTTGAAAATTAAATAAGTCCCAAATTTTTTGGTTGGGAGTTATTTCATTTTACTTGGAGTTATTTCATTCCTCTTGGGAGTTACATATTTCATTTGTCCTAGGAGTTATTTAATTTCTCTTGGGAGTTATTTCATTTAAGTGGAGTGCTATTTTACTTGCCTTAAGTGCTTCTTTCAAAGAATGTTAACTTACATTTAGGATTAAAAGTGCAACCAGTGCTGCCGAACGTGCTACAATAAAAATAATTTTCGCTTTAATTTTATTTCAAAACTATTTTTGATAGCTTTATAGGGAAAAAACGATCCTCACGATGGAGGACGATCCTCACAAGGCAACGCATGAGGGTCAAGGGGACGATCTTCACATGGCAACGTGTCTGACTGCCTCAACCTGGTGAGGCCAGCATTATCCATGTCGAACTCGTCTCAAGTCGACTCAAACCTCTACGTGGTGTCCTCTAGAAACGGCAAACTGGCTCCCCCTGCCTTTAAAGGGTTGTGCGTTGGGTTTGAAGCCCACCACGTAAAAAAAAATTTCAATGAAACATATAAGAAATAAGATAAAAATGATCCCCAAATCTGATGACGACTACCGCAAACGAAAAACTGACAATGATTTACGGATATGCACCTGGAACGTCCGAACCCTTAATTGGGATGGTGCCTCTATCCAACTGATAGATATCTTAGAAAGATACAAGGCTGATATCACTGCAATCCAAGGAATGCGATGGAAGCGACAGGGTTGCTTACGGCAAGCATCCTGTGATATCTATTACATCGGCCATGCGGAGAAGCACGAATTTGTATGCGAATTCGTGGTTGGCAAGCGACTACGGCATCATGTCCTGCGATTCACAACTGTGAACGAACGACTTGCCATAATCAAGGCAAGATTCTTCAATATAAGCCTGATTTGTGCGCACGCTCCGACAGAAGAGAAGGACGATGAGACCAAAGACAGCTTCTACGAGCGCCTTGAAGAGGCCTATGAGCGCAGCCCCCGCCACGACATAAAAATTGTGCTTGGTGACTTCAACGCCAAGGTGGGAAAAGAAAATATCTTTGGTCCAACAGTCGGAAAGTTCAGCCTCCACGACAATACCTCCGATAACGGAATGAGGCTGATTGACTTTGCCTCAGCGCGAAACATGGTCGTTAGTAGCACTAGATTCAAGCTTCTCAATATTCATAAAGCAACTTGGCTGTCTCCTGATCAAAAGTCGCGCAACCAAATTGATCACGTTTTGATTGACGGAAGGTACTCTTCCAGTGTTTTAGATGTACGCACGATCCGTGGTGCCAATATAGACTCGGATCATTATCTTGTCGCAGCCAAGATCCATACATGCCTGTGCGCAACCAAGAATGCGCGCAATCCAGCACAGAGAAAGCTAGACGTCGAAAAGCTGCAATCAAAACAAACAGCCGAAGACTTCGCTACTCAACTCTCACTCCTGCTTCAAGAAAGCACTCCTCCGATCGACGATATATGCGCGCAGTGGAATCACATTTTCCACTCTATGCGTACGGCTACTGAAGAGGTGATAGGCTATCACCGCCCTCGCCGAAACCAGTGGCACGACCAGAAGTGTCGCGACGCCACTGCAGAAAAAGACGCCGCCTACAAAGCCACCCTGCAGTCCGTTGTAACGCATGCTGCTAAAGAGCGATACAAAGAGAAAAGGAGGGAAGAGAGACGCATTTTCAGGCGAAAGAAAATGGAAGCGGAAATGCGTGAGTGCGAGAAAATTGAGATGCATGGTGACAGGAATGAGGTCCGAAAATTTTTCGAAAAAATAAGACGCCTGGCCGATGGTTTCAAGACCGGGGCCTCTTCCTGCAAGGATGAAAATGGGAATCTAGTGACAGATATCCAGAGTACACTGATGATGTGGAGGGAACACTTCTCTAGGCTTCTGAATGGTGACGACGACAACAATCCCGCCAATAAAGATGATATCCCGGAAACCCCAATTGTGGACGACAGCGTTGAAGTTCCGCTGCCCGACCATAGTGAAGTTTTGAAAGCTATAGCTCGGCTTAAAAACAACAAGCCGCAGGAGCATATGGCTTACCTGCTGAGCTCTTCAAGAATGAAGGCGAAGCTCTATTTAAATGCATTCATGAACTTCTATGCAGAATATGGTCGGAAGAATGCTTCAAACAAAATCCCAATATTTTTATTTTTTACGGTAAATACAAAGACGGAGATGTAGAAATAATCATAATAATACAAAAACTAAGAGAAAACAAATAAGAAAGAAACTAAAAAATGTAGTGAATAGCAAAGAGAAAGAAACAAACCTATTATGGTGGAACTTATCTGAGGCTCGTCTTTCATACATCCAAGGTTTGCCTCTGCCAAAACAAAAATACTTAAACTTAATGAATCTCTGCAACAAAGGGGGAATACCATGCAGAGTATTTTGCCTTACCAAGTTCAGAATAAGTACCAGATGTGCTGATAGAATCGGACGAAGAAGACATTCAACTGAATCATTCTCGATAACAATAACTATTATTATTAATGACAATAAGAACTTTGTAAACAACTGCATTTATAAAACAGTATATTTGAATATATTAAATGATTATTATCAATATCACAAAATAACAAGTTTTGTCAATCGCCTAATTGAAATTATTATTTGGTAGAAATTCAAGATTGGCCCTGATAAGCAAGCAGTACTTTGACAATACAGATTAAAGTCTAAAAAGGGCCAATCTACCACATGGGCCCTTTTTTATCAAAAAACCTGTTAATCTGTGTCCAGACAAAAGGGCAAATGTGCATTCTTGTATTTTCTCAATCAAAATTATTAATAATTCGTGCAGATTTTTTTTTTAAATTAATTAGTTAAAGCCGTAGTATTTAATTCAAATTGTCCATTAAAATATTGGAAAGTAAATTTTTCCAAAATGTCTACATGATTAAATAATCTAAGTCTTAAAGATTAACTTGAGAAGAGCAGATTGGCCCTTTTGGCGGAACGCCATCGATATATGTTAAACCCAAAAACAAAAATACAGGCTAACCGACTTTACCATTGGACTTTAAATCGGATCGGCCACCTTAAATACTTTTTAAAGTAGCATGTGTTTTTGTTCGGATTTTTTAACAATTATGAATAAAATTGAAAATTTTGTTAAAATGTTAAAGAAATTGTTAGCGAGTCGAAAAATACTCTTTTTTAGGGGTCGTTCATAAATTACGTTACCAATTTAGGGGGGTGGAGGAGTTTTAAAATGTACTACGATAAGTAACGATAGTCTCAGATATAGTAACGTGACCAGAAATAAAAAAACTTGAAAAAATTGAAATCCTGAAATCTGTTCAGGACTTTGTCCTATATTTTTATTACGACTTGTATTTCGCTTCAAAAACATTAATGAATTTTCATAAGTGAGTTTTATTTAATTTAAAATAAATTGGAATAAAAAGTACATACTATTTAAATAAATCAATTCTAAGGATTTCATAAAAACACTGAACTTGGTGCTGCACAGGTACAGCCTTTACTGTTACTCTTTCAAAGACCAGGCTAATTTCTTTGCATAAGAAGTGAGGATACACCTGAATGGGTCCACATAGAATCCGTTGAAGAATTATATTTCGAAGAGTCCCCAAAGTTTCCAGCTTCTTAAATTCCTGTGATTGATACCATCGACTCTAGGATTGAAGAAGGAATAGTTTTTATTGATGAAAATAATTGATTTTTAAAATTTTTTCTTAAATTTATCACACATACCAAGAGCTAGTCAAGGAAATATTTTTTAAGTATATTTTCAAATATTTTTTAATCAATTCATTTTTTTATTTCATATACTACGTTACTTTATGGGGGGAGGGGAGGGGTTTTGAAATGCACTAGAAGAGTAACGGAGGGGGAGGGGGGTTAAAATGTTGAAAATCATTAACATAATTTATGAACGACCTCTTATGAAAATTTTTCTTTATTCGTTTATTCATTCATTTCATTTCAGTTAATTTTTCTAATGCTGTATTTTTCTGCCCTCTTTAGGAATTCTGCATTATTACATTTGAGAATCACATTTTAAATCAAATTTGAGAAAAAAATTCTCAAACCTTATACTTGCGTTTGCTGGGAAGTGACATTATCCCAATTGGGGTTATGTTTCTTTCTAAGAAGTTACATAACCCCAAGTAACAAAATTGGGTTTTTGTCACTGTATACCCAGCAAACACAAGTCAAAGGTTTGTGCATTTTTTTTCTCAAATTTGATTTCATATGTGATTCTCAAATCATTTTCAAATCGAGAAATAATGTTTGAATTAATATATGAGTTCGATTTAAGGTTGATTTGAGGATAAATATTTTTTTGAACAGTTTGAAAATCACATTTGAAACAGATTTGAGATCAACCTTTGATATCAATTTGAGAATTAACCTAATTCTTAATTTGAAATTAAAGTCCCCTTTTTGTTGATAATACTATCATTCTCAAATCAATCTCAAATCATTATTAAACGTTTGATATTTGAGAAATACATTTGATATCAAATCATTCTCAAATCATTCTCAAACCTCAATGTTTGCTGGGTTTCGAGCCTTCAAAATGGGAAAATTTTGATGAACATATTTATTGTCTTTTCATATATTTATTTTTTTAGTATTTGGTCAATAATAATGGCTACATAATTTTTTCAATTAAAATTGTGCATAATTGAATAAAATTTAACGCTTCCGACTGGAAAACGTTTAGCACAAATCACACATGGTTTTTTCAAAACTTTCATTGTTTTATATTAAACGCACAAATTTTATTTAGGTTATGTTTTTCACTTTCGTTTCACATTATTCCACGAACAACTGTTTTTGACAGATGGTCGTTTCCTCGTTGCTGAGAAAATCAGTAGTTGTCAATACTACCTGAATAATTGTATCATGGTCTATATCCACAGAAGCTTTGCATCCCTTTTGATAGCAATGATAACGTTTGTAATTGTTTTTTTTTTTTGTTTAGTTTTCCATATTACTGATATCAAATACGTCTTGTCCCCAACTCACACGGTGATTGCCAATCAAACAATCTAATCCTTTTGTTGTTGCTTTCAATGTGAAACTGTAAGAAACTCAGAGAGCCAGAGTGGATGAACACAGATTGCAGCCATGGTATAATAATACAAGGTAGCATTGACAGTTGCTTGGGAAAACATCTCCTGCCAAAAAATATACTCAAAAAAAGAGTGCTCACAATCCGCCATTGAAAACACAAGCAATGTTGATAACGTTGAAGTGAAAAAAAAAAACAACAACCACAGCAGCTGTAGACGTATTTTCACAAAAAGCTGTTTTTGACAGGAGATGTTTTCTTGTAGAAGAGAAAATAAGCAGTTGTCAATGCTACCTTGTATTATTATACCATAAATTGCAGCAATCCAAATTTGTTCATTTTGAGATTGCTGCACATGTCAGCAATCAGCAATCTGAATAGTGTTGCTAGGTTACGAAATAACATTTCCAAAGAAATGTAAAATTATGAATGGCGTGTCGTGTGAGCTACCAACAATCAGAATGTGAAAGAGAGATAAAATATTGCACTTGCTATTATGTCACTATTCATGGGTGATATAATCAAACATACATTAAATTTGGAATTTTTACTTCTTTTTGTTTGGGAATATGTCAATCCCTGCATAATGATATAGCCCCAAGTGAAAAAAATTGGGTTTATGTCATTATATAATATTGAAAAAATTTAAAATTGGGATTATGCCACTTGGGATTATATCCCGGCACCGTAAAAAACTGTATAAAAATTATAAACTGTTTAATATTGAAATTTAATTAAAATTTTCGATAACACTCACTTCGATATCGCGATTACTTGTAATTCTTTTAGCTGAGCTGTATCATCCTTGTCTATATGTCAAAATCAAAGAACTAAGAAATAAGGAAGTGGCGTTTACCTCACATACAGTGTATGTGTAATGAAGTACTTCTAAAATTGTGAGTGAAGGAGATAACAAGTGTTTTTTGACAGGCTAGCCATCACAAAAATAAAAAAAAAAACAAAAGAAAGCAAGTGTCGGTGAAGTTAATTCAAAATAAATTAAATAAATAAATCAAAAAGTGATTATTATCGCTCAAATTTTCTTAAATTTCGAAAGTGAAATCAGAATTTATTAAAAGAATTCATTAAATATCCGTTGTATTGTGAAAAATTGTGGCAGCAGCCAGCGCTTCAAAAATGTGCTGATTTCATTCCACAAGTAAGATAAGTGAGGTTTTTAAAGAAAAAAATTGTTATTTTGATAAGAGTGATGTGTGAGAAGTGAATTCCAATTGGAAATAAATGTATTTCTTATCAGAAATATAAGAAAAATTAAATGTGTTCAGCGCGTCGATTTGGCGCAATCTGGCGCCATTGAAAGCTTCGAAATTGTGATATGTTAGCTGTCAAACACCACTTTACGGGCGCATTTAATTTCTGAGGTGGTATGCATTTCAGGGCGCTACTTTTTTAACAATATAAAACTAATGTATTATGACCATATAAAATTAATTTGTTGTTTTTTACAGATTTCCAAGTTCTTTCCTATTTTTTTGAAAACGCGTTATTTTTACATAACAAAAAAAAGAAACGAATGAAAAGCCAACTGTACGGCAAAAATTATACAAAACAATTCTTTTTAAAGGAGTTAGAGAATAATAATTTTGTATATAAATTAATTCTTTTATTTGCATGTGTTCTACGTTAATGTTTTAGAAATAATTTATATGTATATGACTCGTTGATGGCTTGATTGACGAAAATCTAAAATTTTTGATATTTTGCAATGCTGGTCAAGCGGATTGATGTGTGTAAGGGCTTGATTGACGGCTTTTCGTCAGTTCGTTTGTTTTTGTCGTGTGGCGGCCTTGTCTGCGGAGAAAAGAGAAGCTGCAAAAAAAAGAATTGAGGAGGACAAACAATTTTTTATGTTTTTATTTTTATGTTTTTTAATAGCATTTGCTACTGCAATATATGCGATGCAATCGTCTGTGTCACTAATGGCACGTCTGTATTTCACGAACAATTATGAAGAATGAAAATTTGACGCTATGCTTGATGTGTGTAAGGGATAGCATCAATCCACACGTACACATGCTTGACGTCAAATGGTTGACCGTGTAAGGTGCGCATTATATTTTAGTTCTTTGGTCAAAATTATCTTATAAAATTTTTTTTCCAAAACTAAACACAGCTAGCTGCCAAAAGCGCTGGTAGTTGCGGTAGGTAGCTGTCAAGGTTTATTCCTGTGAATTATTTTAAACAGCTGATGCTCATAGTTTTGATATACATGTTTACAAGAAGTGTTAAAATGGATAGTGAGAATAATATTTAATAGAAAATTTATAATGAAGATATTGGATTTAAATTTCGATTGCTTGCTTCGCATCTTGCAGTTCTGCAATGAGTGGGACTTATCGAATTTGTGTCGAGCACATTGGATCTTTCGACAAATCATCGACCAAAACATCTACAATGGCAAAAGTTTAGATCTTTTGATGTGTGGTCATCGCAATGAGCCCATAATTGGGAAACGGTAGACAAGAAATGTTAGTTTACTTAACGTTAATTAAAATTAATTTGGTTTAGAACACATGGCTCCTTGTCATACGGACAACGTCTGAGCATTGCACAAAATTGGCTTCAGGCACGTTATCACGAGACTGAATACTTTCATCATCGCAAAATGTTTCCAACAAAGGTGCACTTAGAACGCGAGCTACTGTACATAACACATGCAGGGTACTTGCGGATTCACAAAAGAATATACAACGAGCCACTGCAGCGACGATATTTGGTAGAAATAGCAACGAAAAATAAATCAGATATTGCGGATTTTGTCCAGTTTCGTGAATCTTTATTTGCTGGCCGTGTCTGTGGAAGTTGTTTTATCTACGAGGATGGTTTAGTACATGAACAGCGTCTGCATTCACCGAAAGAATATCTCATGTGTGTTAACTTTTCTAATGATGTATATGTTTCGAGCACTGATCGGTGCAGCAAAGTCTGGCAACGAGCAAATGAATTCGGCATGGTGCACTTAGATTTGATGCAGAAGTTGGAACACTCGTTTAAGGCTTTACAGTTTTCAAGTGGGGGTGAACGCTTTTATGGTGGACTTTATACAGATGTAAATCGACACGCTCTGCGCGAATACGACGTGGAAAGGTTTGTTTCATTGCCAGTGCTGTCACTTGAACACTTTAAATAGCGGTAGATTAATACTATAAAGTGCGGTAGAAAACGAGTGATAGCTTTTTTCTCCCTTACTATATTACATGATAATACCACCCTTTACAAGGTAGGAGTGACAACTGGCGATTTCTCACCATAGTATAATTATAGAGGTAGTGCACTAGATGAGAGCGTACTGCCGTGAATGTCTAAACTCATATAAAATTTCAAAGCTCACCCTGCTCTCCAATATGAGCCTACCTTGTAAATGTACGATGAGGTAGGCCCAGTAAAAACACGATCTCTATAACTTCAAATCAACAACAAAACAATAACAAAGGCGCAGGTATAATGCCAAAATACAACTCAGCGATACAAATTAATTGGTTACTGAACAATCGAACTAAGTAGTTGAATGAAAATTTTATAAAATGTTAAATTTTATTTGCTTCGTTGAAAGGTAACGAAGCGAAAATTAAAGCAAGTGACAAAAACAAACATAAAAAACTAATAAGAATATTGTGCGTTTAAATAAACAAATCATAAAGAAATAAACATTTAAAATCATGAAAGTGATAAAAAGATCTTGTGTAATTTGTGCGAAAAGTTTTTCAGTCCGTGATGTTAAATTTTATTCAGTGCCTAATAACGAAACTCGTCGCCAGCGGTGGATTGATGCTGGCAGAAAATTCGTTTGTTGTTTGTGTTTTCATTTATTAACAATGGCCGACCAGCGAACGCTCTCTTTTTGAGTATATTTTTTGACAGAATATGTTTTCCCAAGCAACTGTCAATGCTACCTTGTATTATTATACCATGGTTTCGCAAACAGCTGTGTTTGACAGTTTATGTTTTCCTGTTGAAGAGAAAATAAGCAGTTGTCAATGCTACCATGTATTATTATACCATGAGCCCGAACAGAACCAAAGCGGCTGTCGGTTGGCGGACCTCTCTCGGAGAAATCCGCTGAGAACACGTCCAGAATAGGAGCGGTTGTCGGATCAGCGTTGCTTTTCGTTGTGTAAATGGTACAAATTCAACACACACACACACACAAAACGAAATGCCAGCTCAAAGAATGCAACACACACACACAAAACAAAACGTCAGCTCATGGTAAAAACCATGGTATAATAATACAAGGTAGTATTGACAGTTGCTTGGGCAACGACCATCTGTCAAAAAAAAAATGTCTAGAAAGAGAGCGTTCAATTATTTCTTATGTATTCGCCATTGTTTACGTTTCAGCGCTTGCAAATAACCAAACATTTTCTTACAAAATATTGCCTATTTTATTTAATCAATAGTGAGTTATTATTACTAGAACGAAAATAATTTGTAAACTTAATGTTATTAAGTGCAAACATAAAAAAAAAGGTTGAAAACGTTTAAGTGCAGCAACCTCAGCAGCTGCAGATGCATGTGGACGAAATTGAAGAAGTTTTCAATTCAAATTAAAACACCACGGCTGGAAAACGTTAAACACATATCACACATAATTTTTTCACAACTTTCATTATTATAATTGTTTATTTAACGCACATATTTTGCGGAATTTATTTGTTTTTACATTCGTTTAATTCTTGTTGCACGAACAACTGTTTTTGACAGATGGTCGTTTCCTTGCTGCTGAGAAAATCTATACTTGTCAATGCTACCTGCATAATTGTATCATGGGTAAAAACTAAGAAAATAAATAGCACTCAATACAGCCAATCCTTAGCTAAAATATGGCAACACTTACACCACTCAAAGAGAGATCCGCCAGCCGTCGGAGAAAAAATAGAATTGATTCTATTCATGGTATAATAATACAAGGTAGCATTGACAGTTGCTTGGGAAATCATCTACTGTCAAAAAATATACTCAAAAAGAGAGCGCTCACAATCCGCCATTGAAAACACAAGCAATGTTGAAAACGTTGAAGTGAAAAAAAACAACAACCACAGCAGCTGCTTATGTATTTCCATGGTGTAATAATAATAAGGTGTTAGTTAATTTGACACTTCTCTCTCAAAATGATAAATTTTTTCGGCCCGCTCCTGTCAAAAACAGCTGATGGTGAATTGGAATGAAAATAAATCAGCTAACGTGCAGTTGGTCGAAGCTCAATGCCATAAACACTTCTTTTGATGACTATTATCAGTTGATGTGTTGAACATTCTTTCATTCGATATTTTATTGAAGCAGTCGATGTGAATGCAAGACAATTTGCATGCTGGCCAAAGCTTCAGGTCGGTGGCACCTTCCAGTGTACGTTTTTGATATAATGACAAAACCATTCAATGTCGAACTTGGCAAATGGGCGAAGACAACTGCAATAACTTTTTGTCAACACAACACGGCACAATTAATTGAATTAAATATTAATTTAAACTTTATTTGCACAATAACCTATAAAAACTAAAACACATCATCATCTAGCAACTCAAACAAATAACACAATTTGACAACTATCAACGGCTCCTCTCTTTTGCTCACAATTTTTTGACAGAAAGAAAGCTATTCTTGGTGTTGTCAAAAATTCACTAACACCTTATTATTATTACACCATGTGTATTTCTACAAAAAGCTGTTTTTGACAGTTTATGTTTTCCTGTTGAAGAGAAAATAAGCAGTTGTCAATGCTACCATGTATTATTATACCATGGATTCTATTCTGGCGTTTTTCCGTCGCGGATTTCTACGGCCATTTAATTTTTGGCGGCTGCATATATTTTCATGTATTTTGTTGCACAGCGCATCCGACAACCGACAGCCGCTTTGGTTCTGTTCGGGCTCTAATATAAATCATTTTATGCTTCTTTTTGATATTGTTCATTGTTCAGTAGTTTTTGACAATTCTGATTCTTGGCTCTCAGTCGCAAGTCTACTTTGTTTATTCTCTCATGCTTCAAAATCGAAATAATTTGTATATGCTTTAAATTGCTTTCACATACATTTTAAAAGAATTCATTGAATATGATAAAGTTAAAAAATGAAATTATTGACTGGGTCAGCAGATCGAAAACTGAAAATAATGTCTGTAAGTAAAAATAAATGCGAACAATTGAAGATGAGTGAAAATGGATTTTTTCACTTTTTTTTTTTTTGAAAATGTGTATTTGGAGCTAAAAAAGCTAATGGTGAAAAAATTTCTCGCCGCTCTCAAGTGGTTCAGAAGTTACAGGGCTCGGAAGTTGAGAAAATGGACCTCAAAAACTTGTGAGATTTTTTCATTTACCTACAAAACCTAGCATTATGGGTATCAAAAGAAAGGTTATGCTGTTACCTATTCAACGAGCTATCAATCATTAAAATTACTTACCACGCATTACTTTTGAAGATATAGCTTTTTACATATTATGCACACTTGACTGTTCACACTTTTACAAAATAACCAAAACGTAAGTATAAAGATCAAATTGGAAAAGTAATATAAGCGAAATGCGAATAAAGTAGGCAATGAAAGTATTTAAATCCTACCTGTTAATGTTGATCTTAAGACATTTTAGAAAAAGTTTTCATATATTGCGAATAAAAAAAAGAAGCGCAGTCGCATGTTCTGATATACACGTTGTATATAAAAAAAAAGCGCCGCAGGGGAAAAATTTTTCATATTTTTTATATACAGATTTGATTTCCTGCATTGTCTACTTTATTCGCATTTTTCTTAAATAAATTTTTTAATTTGATGTTTATACTTACGTTTAGGTTATTTCGTAAAAGGGTGAACCGCCAAGTGTGCATATGGAAAATGCTGTATCTTCAAAAGTAATGCGTGGATTTTAATGATTGATAGCTCGTTGAATAGGTAACAGCATAACCTTTCTTTTGATACCCATAATGCTAGGTTTTGTAGGAAAATTTTAAAAAAATCACAAGTTTTTGAGGTCCATTTCCCCAACTTTCAAGCCCTATAACTTCTAAACCAATTGAGAGCGGCGTGAAATTTTTCCGGATTTGAGATTAGAAGGTCTTAATACATATCTTCCACAAAAAAATTTATAAATTTTGAGTTTTCGTTCATCTTCAATTATGCCAATAAATGAATGATGAAATTATGACTGAAACATAAGACTTTGCTTTTGCATATGGTCGACGATGAAAGGAGTAGAAGCAAAAAAAAAAACACAGGTGCGTCACTGGACACACGAGAGAAGCGAAGCATTTTCGCAATTTCATAGATTTGATAATTTAATGGCTTTTTTTCGATTCGAATAGTTTTTAAATTTTTTTAAATTCAAAACTTGAAAATAACAAAGTAAACTAAAAAAACACGTTTATCTTCACACCAGTAAGTTTTATTATATATCATTTTTTTTTTCTGTCACTTAGAAAACGCACTTGTCAACGCACTTTTGGTCAATTCTTAATTTTTCCTTCGCGCTATGCAAAAACAAAATGCCCACACAAAACCCAAACTACTGAACACTGTTGATGACAGTTTGGAATAGAAGAAGCAACATTTTTGTTTTTTGCTACTTTTGTTGTTTGGCTAGCCAAGACACAGTCCTATGAAGAATATTCAACACACAATCCTTTTCAAAGTAATAGATTATTGTGATCTGCTGAAACATAGCTTAAGCTAATACTTATCACTGAATCCACAAGATTGTTAGATAAAGGTTTTTAGCTTGGTGATTAGAGTAAAGGACCAGCAAAGGAGAGAATATGAGTTAAATTCCTGCAACGGGCAAGAAATTATTTTAAATTTAACATTTTAGCAATAGCAATAGATACAAGCATAAAACATCAATTCTAAGAAAAACGGTGTCGGAAAGAGTTTTTTTTTCAGATTTCACTTCCAACAAATCGTAGAAAGAGGCGTAAGAAGCTTCGCTTCAAAAAGTTGTGAAACATAGATCTACCGCAATTGTGATTAAGTGACAGCATTTCTTATTGTGGTGGTTGAATTTTAATAATTAATGTGCTCTATTTACAGTGGTTCTCATACTATACTCAATTCCAACAGTCTCTCAATTTATGATCTCAAGCTTAAGGATGACCACGTTGTATTCACTGCTAATTTTGATACTACGTTTCGAATGTATGATCGACGTTCTAATCATGATGAAGCCATATGGGAAGATCCTTTCGATTCGTCATTCTACTGTCTCGACTACGATGGTTTGTATGGCGTGCTCTGTGGTGCCAAATACCACGGACGAGTGAATTTGTACGATATTCGTGTACCTGGCAAAATAGTACAATTATTTTTTCCCTGCCGACGAAGACAGAACAGTTCCCCTGTCTACAGCCTTGCCTGCGATAGTCGATATTTGTTTGTAACTACCGACCACAATTTAAGGGTATTCGATTTCCAGGGAGACTATGGAATTAGCCGAGATTATAGTGATATTTTAAATGAGATGAGAGTATAAATATTTTCAACAAAGGGAGTTGAGTACATGAAGTCATAAACCACTTATTAATTTGGTAAATAGTTACTAGTTTAATAATGCTTTCTATTAAGAATACCTCAAAACATTTGTTTTTCCTGTTAGTATTTTAAAAATAAATTTATCCAGTTTTGCCATGAATTACTTCATGGCAACTCTTACCTAATAGTTCATCGATCTTGTTTGATTTTTATTCTATTAACCCATATGATTAAGTTAAAATTAAAAATGCAATATATGTATGTCTAATTATTTTTTTCTATTGTGCCAGCAGAGGGCGTATGCCCAAAATCAATAAATATGAGTTTTTTAAAGTCTCCTCAAATGCATTTAGTGATTTTTTATCAAATTAAAAAATGCGAATTAAAAAAAAAACATTTTTAACTTTAACGATTAATAAAACAATGCGGAAATTAATCTTTTCAAGTAGGTAATCACTACATGAATTTTTTTTTAACAAAAACGTATACACTTTGAGCTAGACTTTTGAAAAGTTTTTTTCAAAAATGCGCAAAAGTTTTTGTTCCCTTTTACTTATGATGTTAATTACACATATATTATAATGTGTATATTATGCACAACTATGTGTATTTATTTAAAATGCAGTAAGAATAAAAAATTGATTTCTCATATACAAAAAATCTAGGCAGACGCCGAAAACAAAATTCCAAGTGTCAAAAGGGATGGTCATCTAAATATTTCCGGCCTCAATGTTCATTGAGACTCTTTTTAATTAAATTCTCAAGCATTTTAGATGGAAACAATTTCGAGTTGATTCTTTGTGCTGCGTATGAACTGTTTTATTTTCCATCTTCATATGAATTATTTCAAGAAAAAATTAGCGATCCCCTCTTTTCGAATTAATTTTTTTATTACGATATTGTTAACATATACACAAAAAAAAACTGGTTTTAAAATTAGGCATAAGCTTACACTATAAAAGAAAACACCGCACTTAAAAAGAAATCAATGCATGTCCATACAAAAATATAACTATTGTGTTTGTATATTGAATTCATATTGTAGCTAAAACGCTTATATTGTAACTTTCATTTAATATTTTCATATTTACACATAAAAAATATTCTAAATATGTTTATAATTATTCTTTGTAAGACAAAAAATTTTCGTCATTTAGAAAACAAATACATTAAACAAAATCCAATGTTAAAATGTAGACTACAAGAACCTATACAAAAATACCTGAAACTATATTGCTTTATAATGTGTTTTGAACAGTAGCTTTAATTCAATAAGTAAACTGGAATTAAATTAGCATGGAAAATAGCTTAAAAACTAAAGAAATTTTCTAAAATAATTTACAAAATGTAGCAGAAATGGTTTGAATGGGTGGATGATCGATCACGCCTTTCATTATACAATATGATTATTTAATGTATTGATTTTTGTTTAAATTAATATCAACAATTGCGCTTATTGGGATGTGTAGACGTTTTGACTTTTTCAGAAGTTTGAGCTGTTGATAATGATGAAGGTGAATTTGAAACATTTTCGACTGTTGTTGCTGGTGCATTTTTATCCATTGTTTGTGCGTTATTTTCAGTTGTTTCATTTAGTGCTGCTGCAATTTCACCATTGAATTGTAATAAACAACCAAGAGCACCAAAGTAACCTTCATGCTCCAAAAATAGACCCTTCGTGGCACCATTCGACCAAAATTCCATTGCATATGCAAGCAATTTCATTGAAATTGGATTGACTCGCAGGAAATTACCGACGAAAACCACCTTATAAAAATTAAAAATAATTTTCATTAATAAAACAAGTTAAATATAAATAAAATGAATTTTCATTAATAAAATAATTTTAAATATAAATAACCTTATTTAAGGACTTTTTACAGAATTTTTAACGATCACAAAATTAAGAAGAAACAAATAAGCTTAATAACTAAAAATAAAAAATTAGCCACAATGAAATGACAAAATGAAACAAATAAGCGCGATGCTTCAAAGACCTTATAAGAACTAATTTTTAATGGACATTTAATTTTATTATTATTTTAAACTAATACTTTATTTATGCCTTCCTTTACCTTATCGATTTTCTCATTGAGCGCACACATTCTAGCTATAGAACCAATGTTATTCGTTATTGTTACTAGAGTGGCATTGGCTAGATCTTCTCTCGAAACCGATGAACGTTTCTCCTTGAGATGCATTTGTCCATAGCTGAAAGACAAATTAAAACGTTTTACGTTTTCATCATATAAAAAACAACTTGAAAGAATCTATACCTGGAAGCAACTAAATCTCCCGTCAAACCGAAACGATCATAATCACCACCATAAATATCTCTAACTAATTTATCTACTTTTCTGTTGTCACCCTTGGTAGCTAATTGTATAGCTTCTTCAAAAGTATTACAGCCGGTTAGTAGACAACACAGCCCAAGGAATGTACCACCACCTAAACTGGTGCCTGAAACGCGTTTGTAGTTATCTGGTCCATAGACAGCAAGAATTGAGACACCCGATCCAACGTTCACCAAAATGAAGGGATAAGGTTGTGAAAAATCAAAGGCACGTTTCTCACTTTTACTGCAAATTAAAATGGAAAATTAGTTCTTAAATTGTTTTCATTTGATTAAAATATATGAGGGAAGCGTAATCTCTTTACTGTGGTCATTCACTTATTAAGCTCATTTCTTGCATGACTATCACAGGTCAAAATTTCAATTTCGCATAAATTTATCAACAGTTTATGAATTATTTTTCTAAGTAACGTTACTATAATAATTAATAGGATACAGTTTTTTAAGATTATAGATTTTGTGATTTGATTTAAAATAATAAATCAAAACATTTGATTATAAATATCCCCTATACATCAAGAGTGAATTTTATTAAACAAAAATCCAAGCGTGTTTTTTCCAGTAATATAAGTGTAAAATTGTGAGAAATACCCGAAAAGTTTCTTACAAGTTTTAATTAATCTTATAGAATATACATAAATTGAAATAAAAATACCTATATATTTAAATTATTTCTATCTCAATAATTTAAATCAATTTATATATAAAATGGTTAGATATACATACATAGATTAGTCGATACTTTTTTGAGTATGGACTAGTTAAATACGAATAATAATTGTGAATTTATTTAAAACCTTTAAATAATAATTGTGATTTAAAGGTAATTCATTTAATAATTTTAAGGTTAATTTTATTGGTCTTTTCCACTTTAGATAAAATAAACGCTTAAATCTTGTCTTGCTAAAATTATGTTTCCAATTTCAAATTAGGCTGTGTTCGGAAATGCAGCAAAAATGCGCAACATACTTTTACAGTGGAAGTATTACGTTCTGAAATGCAAATCTACCAGCACTGCTGCACATGTCATGTGTTTTGTAATGCCAATTATACATCAGCAGTTGAGCATTTATTGCATCATTTTTTATTACACTGCGTACGCTTGAGTTTTTGGGCGTTGCATTGTCGCAGGTTGCGCATTTTTTTGCATTTCCGAACTCAGAGATCTGCATGAATGGATTCATTTGCTGTTTCAAGTTCTTTTAATTTTTCAACTCCCTGCAAGTCGAGGCAGGCAAGCAACAAGTTTGAGCGAATCATAGGCAGCAAAAATCAAGTCGCCAAATGTAGAAAACTTGAACTTTAAAGCAGTGTCGACCATGGTATAATAATACCATGGTATAATAAGACAAGGTAGCATTGACAACTGTTTATTTTCTCTTCTGCAAGAAAACATCTCCTGTCAAAACCAGCTGTTTGTGAAAATACATCTGCAGCTGCTGAGGTTGTTGTTTTCTTTCACTTCAACGTTTTCAACATTGCATGGTATAATTATAGAGGTAAACTCGCTAGATGAGAGCGTACTGCCGCGAATGTCAAAACGAAGTTGACAACTCATATAAAATCTCGAAGCTATGAGAATGACAAGAGAAAGCAAGAATTAGCGAAATATAAACGAATTTAAACAGTTGAAGCTGTCTTGTTGTATTAATTAAAAATTGTAGTAAATGGTTATTTTTCGTGTTTTTATTGATATTAAACCAGCGAAGGGCACAATTTAAATTATCAAACACGCGTGTTTTGAAACAAAATGCTGCTTGCGCGACGTCGACACAAGTACTCTATAAGCTCCTTCGTGTGGCTTTCGATCGTGTGCGTTCGGCTGTTGCTTTGTTTTCATTTTCGCTAAGCAAATCAATTCAGTTGATATTCAGCACTTGCTAAGTTAAGACTTCGCTGCGCAATTTTTTAAAATACAGAGAGAAAAATGTCCCCTGAAGAGTGGGAAAATGATTTCTTTTTTATGGAAAACGATGATGGTGACTTGCAATGCATGATTTGTTATCGCATTATGAGTCGCAATAATATGTTTTGTTTAAGAAGGCATTTTTTCTCTAGCCATGAAAATTTGACTAAGTTAACGGGGGGTGAACGAACAACAAAAATTTTAGAGTTAAAAGCAAAATTTTTTTTAATATTTATGGTTGATAAAGGTGGGCGACCAGCCAATTCTATGGTAGATGAGGCTCATAGTGATCATCAGGAATGGCATCCATTGAATGAAAATAACAATTTGTCTCTAAAAAAAGCATCATATACCGTAGCCTTGGCTTTGCCAAAGCATTGTCGCCCATTTGACGACGGTATTTTTTTTCAAAATTTAACATCTGATGTTTTAAAATGTTTTGGTGAAAAATGCAATGAAACTTAGAGGCTTTGCGAAATCCCTTATCCCGACGTTAGCTTAATTTGTTAGCTTATTTTGTCGATACATATGTATATTTTTTATTTTCTGTATATTATTTGTATTATTTGTATAAGTGAATATGTTTATAAAAAAGTTTAATGAAAATTATATACTAAAGAAGCAACCAAAATCTTTTCTTTTCGACAGTTGAATGGTTTTTTCAGTGTACAACTGGCAACCGTCAAGTTGATCTTCGTTTTTCTCTGCTTCACACACAAGCAAAGTATGTGATAGTATGTGTGTGCCCATCACTGTATTAAACTAATGTAAAATTGTTTCCAGCCCAACATCATTGCAAATTAAACACAAAAATTATTAACTGCAAGCAGGGAGCACAACTAAACAACAACAAAAGTACAGCAGTAAGTACACAGCTGATTCTGACAATATCGGCAGTAATGACAAAAGAGAGCACAATCAGCTCTGCGACTACCTCTATTATTATACCATGCAACATTGTATGTGTTTTCAATGGCGGATTGTGAGCGCTCTCTTTTTGAGTATATTTTTTGACAGGAGATGTTTTCCCTAGCAACTGTCAATGCTACCTTGTATTATTATACCATGGTCGTGGCTTGTAGAGTAGAAACATATCAAGTTTCTACAAGTCAAGTCGAAACTTGATTATTTTCAAGTTAATTGTTTTTCAATTGACTTGTTGCAGATCTCTGTTCCGAACACAGCCTTATTTTGGCAGCTAACCTGAGCAGCGGGCTCACTGCCTCTAAACGGTTGTGCTTCGGGTTTGAAGCCCACCACGTAAAAATAGATTCCAATGAAACAATAAAATGTCTCTATCCAACTGATAGATATCTTAGAAAGATACAAAGCTGATATCACTGCAATCCAAGAAATGCGATGGAAGGGACAGGGTTGCTCACGGCAAGCATCCTGTGAAATCTACTACAGCGGCCATGCGGAGAAGCACGAATTTGGGTGCGGATTCGTGGTTGGCAAGCGACTACGACATCATGTTCTGCGATTCACACCTGTGAACGAACGACTTGCCATAATCCGTGTCAAGGCAAGATTTTTCAACATAAGCCTGATTTGTGCGCACGCTCCGACAGAAGATAAGGACGATGAGACCAAAGACAGCTTCTACGAGCGCCTTGAAGAGGCCTATGAGCGCAGCCCCCGCCACGACATAAAAATCGTGCTTGGTGACTTTAATGCCAAGGTGGGAAAAGAAAATATCTTTGGTCCAACAGTCGGAAAGTTCAGCCTCCACGACAATACCTCCGATAACGGAATGAGGCTGATTGACTTTGCCGCAGCGCGAAACATGGTCGTTAGTAGCACTAGATTCAAGCATCTCAATATTCATAAAGCAACTTGGCTGTCTCCTGATCAAAAGACGCGCAAGCAAATTGATCACGTTTTGATTGACGGAAGGCACTCTTCTAGTGTTTTAGATGTACGCACGATCCGTGGTGCCAATATAGACTCGGATCATTATCCTGTCGCAGCCAAGATCCGTACACGCCTGTGCGCAACCAAGAATGCGCGCAATCCAGCACAGAGAAAGCTAGACGTCGAAAAGCTGCAATCAAAACAAACAGCCGAAGACTTCGCTACTCGACTCTCACTCCTGCTTCAAGAAAGCACTCCTCCGATCGACGATATATGCGCGCAGTGGAATCATATTTCCCACTCCATGCGTACGACTGCCGAAGAGGTGATTGGCTATCACCGCCCTCGCCGAAACCAGTGGCACGACCAAGAGTGTCGCGACGCCACTGCAGAAAAAGATGCCGCCTACAAAGCCACCCTGCAGTCGGTTGTAACGCGTGCTGCTAAGGAGTGATACAAAGAGAAGAGGAGGGAAGAGAGACGCATTTTCAGGCGAAAGAAAAGGGAAGCGGAAATGCGTGAGTGCGAGAAAATTGAGATGCATGGTGACAGGAATGAGGTCCGAAAATTTTTCGAAAAAATAAGACGCCTGGCCGATGGCTTCAAACCTGGCAAATCCACCATAGACCAGATATTTACGCTACGACAAATCTTGGAGAAGACCCTAGGAAAACAAATCGACACACACCATCTTTTTGTCGATTACAAAGCCGCCTTCGACAGTCCAATAAGGAATCATCTATATTCCACCATGTCTGAATTTTGTATTCCTGCAAAGCTCATCCGCCTTTGCAGAATGACACTGAGCAACACCAGCAGCACAGTTAAAATTGGAAAGGACCTCACTCCTCCATTCGATACCAAACGAGGTTTCAGACAAGGTGATTCCTTATCGTGCGACTTTTTCAACCTAATGATGGAGAAGATCATCCGAGCTGCTGATTTGAGACGCAGCGGCACGATATTCTACAAAAGTATTATGCTGCTGGCGTATGCTGATGATATCGATATCATTGGCCATAATACGCGCGAAGTCAGTGCAGCATTCTCCAGGTTAGCGAAAGAGTCGAGTCGAATGGGTCTTGTAGTGAACGCAGATAAGACGAAATACCTAGTGTCAACAAATAAACAGTCCCAGCGTCTTGGAAACCAAGTCACTGTTGACAACATCTCCTTCGAGGTTGTTAAGGACTTCGTCTACCTGGGATCCAGCGTAAACTCTTTCAACGATGTCAGTATAGAGATAAGCGTATAACTTTTTCTCTTTCACAAAGAACTGCGAACACTGCACTGCCATTGGACGAATTTAAAAACTCGATTATTTTATTTGTGGATTTTATCTCTTTTACTGGGTTATGTTACTAGTATTCAAGACAGGTAAAGTTCAAGAAAGGTAAAGCTTTAAAATTATTGGGTTGTTACTAATACTTACAGTATATCTCTTGCATTTTCATAAAAGTAACACTCTGTAGGATTTTGGACTTCAGCAAAAAGTATGCCTTTGATCAATGTATCCAGCTCATCGAATTTTGCTAATTTCATATTTACTTGCTGCAAAAGAAGACTTAATGGGTTTATTTTATTTTTATATATTGCTCGAAACTCACCTCACGGAAATCGTTCTCAAATTTAAATGCGCCACCGCCGGTAGCACAAACGGTCGTTACAAGCTCTGCCATGCCTTTTTGTTTGGCTAGTGAAAGGAAGTTTCCCATATCGGTGGTCTGAAAGCGAATAAAATGCAGGGAGCCACGTCGCTTGCGAATCTCAACATTGTCCATCTATAATTTTTAGTAAATATTTTAAGAATATTGATCAATATTAAATATAAATATTAATTAAAAAAAATATTGAAATTATTTGACTCGTATTTCTTGATCAAATCCGTTTAATGATAAATGGAACAAGAGCATATAAATTACAAGAGTTTCCACAATTTCGGATTGAAATTTGCTCTGAGGCCTTGTGCCAATCGGAAATTCTTAACTAGGTTGATGGATTTTTGATAGAATGACTTTTGTGTGTGTTTACTTTAAAGTGTTTTGATATTTCTCTAAAATTACTAATGAATTCATATTAACTAATAAAATGTCCCAAAAATACCTGACATAAAATCGTATAATTTTTTTATTGGAAGAATAAACAGGAATTGAAAACGACACTCCAGCGAAAAAATTATTTGATCCGTTACCCGGCGAGGTCACGTAAGAATAGGACGTCCAAATCATTTGGAAAAACCAGATGTTGAACAACCTTACGACGCTTGGAATTTCCAAGTGCCGCCAGCAAGCGCACGAAAAAAGAGCCTGGCACAAATTCTTAGATGAGGCCAAAACCTATTTACGTTTGTAAGTAAGTAAGTAAGTAAGTAGTTATATGAAAATTCCACTCCTAGTCTTATCCCATCGAATTTATCTGTTGTTTGTGAAGAGGATTGTCTAGTTTTAGTACAAAAGTGCTTAAACAAATGGCGCAAATTGGTAAATTGCTGCGCATGAAACACACATTGTGAATTGGGGATTTTTTATTCGACGTACAAGCAAAAAAATACGAAGAAAACGAATTTTCTCACAATTGAGACCTAGCTAAATCGTTTTTTCGCCCACATAAAACCTTAATTTCAAAATTTTGTAGAAATCGGTTGGGCCGTTTTCGAAAACTCATTTACTTAGATATACAGTGAAGTGAGCGTCAAAACAAAGTGTACACCATATGTTTTAATACTTTTTACTTAAAAAGCAATTTTAAAAAAAATTTTAGTATTTTTGGAATTAAGAACTTATGCTCTTATTATATACTAACTAAAAATATTAATTGTTTTACAACAAATTTTTAAATAAAATAAAAAAAATAAATAACTGGCCATTTCAGCCCTTGAAAGGACTTTGACCTAGCTTCTTATGATCAATTGTGTTGTGCGTGTTATTAAGTTTGTACACAATTGACCGAGAAATGGACCTACAGGCTTAACGCCGACTCCGAACGGCGATGAACGGAATGTTCTTATTCTCAAGAAGCTTTACATGGCATTTGTATTACTCTCTGAGGTTTGCCATTGTCTGCAGAGAGGTGGCGGCCGTACAGAAAAATTATTTTATTCAAATAATTTTCTGTCGCTGCTGGGGTTCGAACCTGGGTCTCCAAAGTTCTTTGACATAGCGGACACGCACTTTAACCAACTACGCCACGGTCGCCACAACAAATTTTTACATAATTCAAAAACGAAAAATACTCCATTTTCTTCGAGTCAAAACAAAGTGTACACTTAAAGTTGTTAATAAGAAAAAAATAACTTCAGTCCAATTATTAATATTTTTTGTTTTCCTCATGCTGAAATGACAGCTTTCAACCGTCTTGGCATTGATTCCACAAATTTCGTTGTTACTTTTGATGAAATTTTGTGCCATTCTTCAAGTTAAACGGCTATCAGCGAGTCCTTGCTGGATATCGTCCTCTTTCTTATTTGTCTATCCAGATGTTCCCACAAATATTCTATCGGGTTGAGGTCCGGTGATTGTGGGGGGTGATCCAGCTGTTGCGGAGTTTTGCACAGCAACCATTCCTTCACTACCTTGGCTGTATGTTTCGGATCGTTTTCCTGCTGAAACATCTACAAGCTATCCAGTCCTAATTTGTTAACGCTGGCCGGCAAATGTTTATTTAAAATATTAAAGTAATCGAATTTATTCATTGTACTGTCAATAAACGTTTAATTTCCTACTCCGTTTGCAGTCATACACTCGTACACCATCACTGTGCCCCCAGCATGCTTTATTGTGGAAGTAATATTTTGCTCCTTGAACTCCTGAGTTTTGCTTCTCCATATTTTTTGTAGATTTTTGCTTTCCAAAAATTTCGAATATGCTTTCGTCACTGAAAACAATGTTTTTCCAAAATTAAATTTCATTATTTTCATACTTTTGAGCAAAATCCATTAGCCTTTGATTTATTTTGATATAAATGGCTTTTTTCGAGGGACTTTTCCAAATAGTTCATTTGCATTTAATGCACGTCTTATTATACTGGCACTAACGATACGAAAAGATCATCCGATATTTTCACTGCGCTTGTAGTTAGATATTTTCACACTATTCTGAATACTGATCGTATTGCGGTTTCACAAAGTTGTTTTGGTCTGCCAGCACATGGTCGATTTTATAGTGTTTCAAATTTTTTGTATTTGTCAATGATTTTCTTGATGGTCTCTATCAAAATTTGAAGCTATTTCGCGAAGTGATTTTCCTGCTTTATGGAATTTTATGACTAATTCCCGTGATTCAATAGAAGTTTAACTACGCATTTTAAAAAAGTTTTCTTACAACTTACTCCTTCACTTTACCAAAGGCGAATGATGCAGGAACATTAACTATGTTAACATCATAATTAACAAATTTGAGGAAGATACCGTTACATTTGTTTAAAATAATTGAAATTGCTAAGCTAACTATGCAGGTGTACACTTTGTTTTGATGCGATAAATATAGACTTTTTTCAGGGACCGAAAATAACTGTTATTTTCGAAATTTCAATTCAAAAAGTCTGGCGGAAAAATTTGTCTTTTCGAGATTTGAATAAAGCAGTTCGATGCTTGTTAGCTAAGGAATAATAATCTTCAAAGCTTTTTTTTTATATGACTTTTTTAAAAAAAGTCAAAAAATAATGGTTATTTTTTGACCGATTTTTTTTTGGTCAAACTATAAGTTAAAATTTGACTTTTATTTTTACGGTCAAAAATAACAGTTAAAATTTGACTTCTATTTTTTCGATCAAAAATATAACTTAAAATTTGACTTTTATTTTTTCGGTCAAAAATAAAAGTTAAAATATGACTTACTTTTTCGGTCGAAAATAACAGTCAAAATTTGACTTTTATTTTTTCGGTTAAAAGTATAAATCATAACAAAAGTATAAATTCTATTGATTCTCTCTTCTCTACCTTTTTTTTTGCTTATCACTACATATTGCGTTGCCTGTCACTGTTGGTTGCCGAATCACTACACATCAGAGAACTGCAGTGAGTATCCCACAGAAATCGGATACTCAAATCATATCCAAGTTACTTGTTGTTTTCTACCCTATCCATATCCATGAAATATGTTAAAAACTCATTCGGCTCATTAGCATATTTTCGGGTGCAATTCAACGTGTACCGGGTAAGCTAGTAATTAATATAGGATATCACTGTCAAATGTTTAACGTTTTTTTTTTTATTGGAAAAAATAAAACGCAAATTTTAACTCTTATTTTTGATTCAAAAATAAAAGTCCAATTTTGACTTATATATTTGACCGGAAAAATAAAAGTCATATTTTAACTTTTATTTTTGACCAAAAAAATAAAAGTCAAATTTTAACTGTTATTTTTGACCGAAAAAATAAAAGTAAAATTTTAACTTTTATGTTTGACCGGAAAAAGAAAAGTCTTATTTTAACTTTTATTTTTGAGCAAAAAAAAAAAAAAATCGGTCAAAAAATAACTATTATTTATTGACTTTTTTGAAAAAAAGTCATAACAGTTACGGTCCCTGCTTTTTTTTGTTTCATTAAATATTTTGTTTTGGCGTCCGTGGCGTAGTTGGTTAAAGTGCGTGGCCGCTATGTCAAAGAACTTTGGAGACCCAGGTTCGAACCCCAGCAGCGACAGAAAATTATTTGAATTAAAATAATTTTTCTGTACGGCCGCCACCTCTCTGCAGGCAATGGCAAACCTCAGAGAGTAATCAAAATGCCATGTAAAGCTTCTTGAGAACGAGAACATTCCGTTCATCGCCGTTCGGAGTCGGCGTTAAGCATGTAGGTCCGGTTCTCGGTCAATTGTGTACAGACTTAACACGCACAACACAATTGATCATAAGAAGCTAGGTCAAAGTCCTTTTAAGGGCTGAAATGGCCAGTTATTTATTTTTTTTTTTTTTTTTTTATATTTTGTTGCTGTGGTAAATTATTTGCAAGACTTTATACTTATATTAAGATAGACTTTGATAAGAATTCAAAACCTAATAAATTCTGGGACTATAACTCGTGTACAAAAAAGTATACACTTTGTTTTGACCCTCACTGTATACATACATATAAATATATTTATAAAAATATTGCTCGTTGATTAGTGTAAGATAATAAAGAGAATTTTTTTCTACAACTTTTCAAAATTAAAAAATCATTAAATAACATGAAATTTTTACTTTTATTAATACCTCACTCTGTGCACCTTAATACAATCCAAAAGTTACGGCACCTTTTTAATGTGTTCAATTAAATTTCACAAATTAAACACAAATCGCGAAAAGCATGAAGACTGACTATTGTATTTTATCTTTTTGAAATTGTTTTATTAGCATATACCTTTTGTTTTTAATCGAAGCTTGGCAGTACTTTGACTTCGAGTTGAATACTTGTTGCTGGCTCTGCCTGTTCAAAGGCCAATTTATCATTATTTTCCCTTTGTGACAGAAATAGGTTTTTTATGTTTTTTTTTTTTTTTTTTTTTTTAAGTATCTTGAGTTTTTTTCTTGATAACAGTTACGGTCCCTGCTTTTTTTGTTTCATTAAATATTTTGTTTTTTGTTTTGGCGTCCGTGGCGTAGTTGGTTAAAGTGCGTGGCCGCTATGTCAACGAACCTGGAGACCCAGGTTCGAACCCCAGCAGCGACAGAAAATTATTTGAATTAAAATAATTTTTCTGTACGGCCGCCACCTCTCTGCAGACAATGGCAAACCTCAGAGAGTAATCAAAATGCCATGTAAAGCTTCTTGAGAATAAGAACATTTCGTTCATCGCCGTTCGGAGTCGGCGTTAAGCCTGTAGGTCCATTTCTCGGTCAATTGTGTACAAACTTAATAACACGCACAACACAATTGATCATAAGAAGCTAGCTCAAAGTCCTTTCAAGGGCTGAAATGGCCAGTTATTTATTTTATTTATCTTGAGTTTTTATTGGGAAAGAAACTATATAAAGAGTGATTTTTTAAGTGCCTGATAACTTTTTTTTTAAAAAAAACGCATAAAATTTGCAAAATCTCATCGGTTCTTTATTTGAAACGTTAGATTGGTCCATGACATTTACTTTTTGAAGATAATTTCATTTAAATGTTGACCGCGGCTGCGTCTTAGGTGGTCCATTCGGAAAGTCCAATTTTGGGCAACTTTTTCGAGCATTTCGGCCGGAATAGCCCGAATTTCTTCGGAAATGTTGTCTTCCAAAGCTGGAATAGTTGCTGGCTTATTTCTGTAGACTTTAGACTTGACGTAGCCCCACAAAAAATAGTCTAAAGGCGTCAAATCGCATGACCTTGGTGGCCAACTTACCGGTCCATTTCTTGAGATTAATTGTTCTCCGAAGTTTTCCCTCAAAATGGCCATAGAATCGCGAGATGTGTGGCATGTAGCGCCATCTTGTTGAAACCACATGTCAACCAAGTTCAGTTCTTCCATTTTTGGCAACAAAAAGTTTGTTAGCATCGAACGATAGCGATCACCATTCACCGTAACGTTGCGTCCAACAGCATCTTTGAAAAAATACGGTCCAATGATTCCACCAGCGTACAAACCACACCAAACAGTGCATTTTTCGGGATGCATGGCCAGTTCTTGAACGGCTTCTGGTTGCTCTTCACTCCAAATGCGGCAATTTTGCTTACTTACGTAGCCATTCAACCAGAAATGAGCCTCATCGCTGAACAAAATTTGTCGATAAAAAAGCGGATTTTCTGCCAACTTTTCTAGGGCCCATTCACTGAAAATTCGACGTTGTGGCAGATCGTAAGTCTATTCATGATGAAATGTCAAAGCATACTGAGCATCTTTCTCTTTGACACCATGTCTGAAATCCTACGTGATCTGTCAAATACTAATGCATGAAAATCATAACCTCAAAAAAATCACCCAAAGAAACCAAAGAACCAACCAAAGAAAGTATTTTTTAAAGTTCTCTTTTAAAGATTAAATACAAACGGGCTTGCATTGTAATCTATATCCCAGATATATTTAAAATTACTATTTACTAGTATCAGTTCCACAAACCGTTCATTCAGCGGTTAAAATTTACCATGTTTATAATATTTTAAAACGTCTTTGGTGATTACAACTTCAAAATTATCGTAACTCTTGATTATAGTGACTAAGAATAACTATTCCATAATAAAGTCGCTTAACATCAAATCTTATGATATGAAAAGACATATTGGCAAGGGCTTTGTCTAAAGACGATAACATCTTCAACCTGAATCTATTAATAATTTAAATATTTGATGCAGTTCGAAGGTCAAAGCAAACAACCTGCTTAAGTAAATAAACTCAACAAACTAAGGCGTTTATCTTGTCTTGTATTTGTTACAACATCAAAGCAACAGCTAAAAAATCATCTATAAAAAACGTAAATATTAAAAGTGTTATTGTATACGTTTTGTTTGCACTTTGGTAAATGTTGTTGAATATTTAAACGCGAGTTAAAAAAAAGTATTAATTTAAAATGAAAAATAAATAAATTTACATAAATATTCAATATTGCAATATGTTAGACTTTGAGACGCGCTCACCCGTAGATGTGTATCACGATGCCCAGTCTTGCCATATGCAGAATTTTTGGTTAAATAACGACGTATGTTACGTAAAATTTCAGCTTCTTGATCTTGTTCATGGGGTGTTATATCTTTAGGCTCAAAGTATACTAATTTTGTAAGAGTGCCACCGATGTCCATGCCAAACCAGGGCATTGCTGAAATGAATAGAAAACCAATTATTAATAAGGGAAATCTCATGTCTTGAGAATTTAAATATTTAAAAAAGAAAGGAAAATTGCACTGCACTTCAGTGATATTGGAAATTAATATTTCTTATTATTTTTATCTCGGTTTTTATACCAGCTCAGCAGTAGAATGCCCGAAGCGAATTTTTATGCTTGGAAATAATGCCGGCTTCACCTTCACCGACTTGACCTTATTTATGTTGTGTTAAGTTGGCATTATTTTTATATTTAATATTATTTATTTAAATACTATACTAACAGGCTACTACAATTAAGACAGTGTGTAATTAGTAATATCGATTTATTTTTATTTTAAAAATTTAAAAATTTTTAACTGTACTTATTTCAATAGTCTTCAAAGTGTAGCTTCTTCAAGAACATTTCCCTTGTTTCGAATTATTGCCCTTAATAAAAGCACAACAAAAGTGCAATTAAATCAAATAATATCAAATATGTATAAGACAAGAAAACACACTGTATATATCAATAAAAAACAAACATTTTTAGCAATATAAAATTTCTGAGACATTGTTGAAGCTATAATAAATAGTTCAGACAGCTATCACGCGATGGAAACTTGAAAAAGAAATGATAATAGTTTTATGAATGTTTATTATTCATAACATTTGCAAAAAATGACACGGAATGTTCCCTCTAATTCTAAAAAAATGCTACAAAAAATTCAGTTTAGATGGGTGGATTAAAATTTTTAATGAAAAATTCAAATACCTGTGCGCAATAGTTCTAAGGCGTAATTTAAGTGCATATCGTCCGAATAACGTTTATTGATGGAAAAGTCTTTTTACTACTACCGTTAGCAAAGCAAATTTATTTAAGAATATAAAAAAACAAAAATCTTATGCATAAGTGTTTGAGCAAAGTTCCAGCAAAAATATATTCACATCGAAGCTTACAGTATGGCAATAAACAAATGTAAGCAAAACTTTTAACTTTTGACTCTACTTAATTATATTCTCCAACAATGACGTATTTAATGTTGTTAGGACGCACTTCACCACAGCCAGTGCTTAAAACACAATACTAAAGCAACTTTACCCGGGAGCTTTGTTTTTTCTTGAATTTACAAGAAAAACCATTTTTTAATTTAACAATGAAAACTTTATCGAATTTAACGAATACAAAGGCAGCAGTAGACTACTTAATAATCAACGAAATACAAACTTTTCTTATCGGTCGTAGAAAATTATATAAGATTTTATAGTGGTAAAAACGACGATAGATTTTCAAGTTGCATGGCCATAAAAAAACAACAATATATACGTAAATTAATCTTATCAATAACTATGGTGAAAATGAAAAAAGAAGAAACCATTACTTAATTAAAAAATTGTACTCATAATACGCTTTTATGTGCTTTAAAAGAATTCTTAATTTATGACCATGTTTTTTAAAGCGAATGAAATCATATAACTCAGGATTTTTTTTGTCTGGCAATTCCATTTTTATACGAAGAAAAACAATCCCTTTCAGTAACTGAAATTTTTTAATGAAATATATTACCACAAAAAAAAATAATGGGAGTGAGCTGGTTGCGTTCCTTATAAAAATGAAAGCAATCAGTTTTATCAGATCGATTTCAAGCACAAAGAAATTTTTTCTATTCTGCTGTAGTTATATAAAAACCTTTGATTCAATAAGATTTATTGAAGACTTGCCTTCATCGGTAACCTTCACATTCTTACTAGAAGAATTCACGATACAGCATATTTTTGAATTGTGTCAATATAATAATTTGAATCATCGAAATAAATGATATTTAAATGTATAGATTAATAATAATGGAGATTTTACGAAAAGAAACTATACAAAAATAAGACATAAGAAAAAGGTTCAAACCTTAATTGTTAATTATTTATTTATTCCAATTCATCTACTTCGACAAGGCCCTTACAATAACTTTAGCCCCAACAGATAACTAAAACAATACTTAAAACTAGATTAGCAAGTGCAAAATAAGATTTTAGAATAGTAATCAAGTGAGCCATGAGATGGGAATTTTCTCGCTCAGTATAATATTTGAATTTACACAAGGTATCTTAATTCAAATCTTGAAATCACATAATAATTTCCTTTAGGTGTATAATGAAAATACTTTTTTCACGCTAAAATCTTATTGTTTCGCAAATATATTGCAATTTTAAGGCATCGAGAAAGAGATTCATTGGAACCATAATTAGTTCTATGATAAGGAATATAGAATTAATTTAACTCTCTCAAATTCAGTGCCGGGACATTAAATGATATTAAAGATAAAAATTCATCAGTTATATTCTTAATGAACATAATATTATTAAATATTCTCTTCTATCAGATAAACTACTGCGGCCTAACAGATGGCAACGTACCCGATAAGTAGGTATTGTTTCCAAAGTGTTTTATTTGTTTTTGTTCTCGAAGCAAATCTAGAAAATAGTTTTTGGATATTCTCAATCCGTCCCACACGACCGAAGCATTCTCTTTTAGAATCTTATAAATAAAAATTAATGTACGTTTGTTAGTCCCGAATACATTTCTACACCGTTTATCCGATCGTGATGAAACTTTGTGTATAGAAGTTTTTTGGTACAAGGCAAGTCATAGGGCTATCAATTTTGATCCACCTTAAACACCAGAGGGCGCTGTAGTACAAATTTTTTACAAAACCGCCTACAACTCAAAAACCGCTAATGCGATTAGAATGAAAATTTGTACATAGGGGTTTTCAGGCACAATGAGTGTTTTGGCGCTATTTTCTTTGATACACCTTGGACACCAGATGGTGCTGTGGTACAAATTTTTTATAAAATCGCAAATTGTTTTCTTAGGTTACATATGCAAATATTTACAAAATATACAATATCTTGAAAACTTTGAAAAATTTTACTACAACGATATATTTAATGCAACATCGTTGCTCAAAACTGAGAAAAAGCAATCAGAAATTTAATTTTGTGACTTTCGATTCAAATATCTTCGCTGTTTTTTAATACATTTTGTTAATTTTTTTTTCCATCAAAGTAGTATGAAAACCTTATTGCAAGAATATCGTTAGTTGAGTATATATATTTTTTATATATTCAATAAAGGTATGAAATACTGGAGTTTTCCTCAAAAAAAGGCTCAAAAATTGTTTTTGTTGTAAAAATAATTTAAATCCAAATTCGCAAATTTTTTTTCCAATATTCTGTTTTTATATTTTTGAAAAAATATACAAGCTAAAAAATTAATTTATTAGAAAAAATTATCATAGTATCTCTTACCAATCCAAAGTTATAGCCAATAAAAGCAAAACGCTGTCTGTGTGATGGCTGGAAACTTCAAAATTACTGAGCCTATAGATCTGAAATTTTGGCAGTACATTTTTTCAAGTACGAGATGGCTTAAATTTCTGTCACACCCCCTTTTACCGCCCACAAATCAATAAAAATGTTATATTTCCTACGGTCTTAATCGATTTGGCACATTTGGTAATTTAGTTTGTATGCTCACTGTCGGCAACTGTATTAAAACTGGGTAATGTCCATCTACTCGAAAATTGGGATGGGCATTATATAAGGGGGTGTGGCTCCGCCCATACAATTAAAATTTGTATTGTCGAATAGCTTTGAAAGTAAAAGTAGCAGTACTTACATACAAAATTAAAATAGAGTTATTATTTGGTGATCTCTTGCTACTAGGAAACTGTAACGGGCAGTGGAAAATGATAGTAATGTCAAACTATGAGTCTAAGAAAAGTTTTGAATACACCTATTATGTTCCCATATAGTTGCAGGGTGCAGCAACGCGCGCCGGGAAAAGGCTAGTCTTTAAATATATATAAAATAAACTGGCAATTTCAGCCCTTGAAAGGACTTTGACCGAGCATCTTATATGTATGTATGTCAGAAGAGTGGTGACGACCGATTAGAAAATAAAATTTTAATTAAAAGCTCTGAGCTCTCATTGGCATCGAGTCATTCGCACACTGTTTAACACACTCGGCCACAGCCGACACGAGTAGTGATCTTACCAGGCTAAAAAAAAAATTGTCCTAAAAGATTGGCTAAATTATTTGTATCTTTTAAGAGCTGGATGTTTTTACTTGATCATGACAAGTTATTCGCTGTATCTGACATAAAAGGCCAAAAACTTTTGTCTTGCCAACACAAATAATATGTACAAGCAATATCAAAACAAACCAACTACATGTTAAATGGTAACATGTAGCACACTTTGTGAAATTTTATCACGAATACAAATTGTCGTGAAAACTCTTATTTTAAAATATTTTACCGTTCATTATTATTAACAAAAGTGAAAGTTATTAGTATTTACTTATTTATTTTAATACATATCAATCGTGTTTTATAAAAAAAAAAAAAATTAAAATTTTTTAAAGAAATTTCCGCAATCTTATAAATAAGTGCATGTAAATCGTAAATAAATGAAATAAATTGGTCATTTCAGCCCTTGAAAGGACTTTGACCGAGCTTCTTGTGATCAAAATATGTTGTATTGAATGTTTTGTTGTAAATCTATTGTTATTAAATGTTTATACACAATTGATCGAAAACTTGACCTACTAGTTTTATACCGACTCCGAACGGCTTATGTGCATGTTCTCAAAAAACCTCACATAGCATTATCAGAGAGTAACTCTGGGGTTTGCCATTGTCTGCAAAGAGGTGACGGCCGATCAGTTGAAAAATGAAAGACGGCCGATTTCAATTGAAAAAATTTGTCTGTCTGGTGTCGGGTTCGGACCTCGGACCTTGCGACTCGAAAATTTGCACCGAGCGGTTCACGCACTTTAACGCACTCGGCCACGGCCGTATTTAGAACGTAATTAAGCTAAATAACTCGAGCTTAAGTGACTCCGCTTTTTTTTACTGTTCTTTTTTCGAAATTTTTGTTGCTATACAAAAAATTATTTTGCAGCAATAACTCCCGCTGATAACAGCGTCATTATATTTCGTTATTAAATTTTGCTAAGAGAGCACAATATATAAAATTTCCGTTTTCGTTCCAGTTTGCGATAATTTTTTGCACACAAGAGCATTAGGATAAATTTAAAAATTTCTACAAGTGTAAGAAAAACTTACACATATAATCATCTGTGGAAAAATGTTCCGCATTGCTACAGTCTCGCACAGCAGAGTTGAGTTTGAGCTCCTGATACCGTTTCGCCAACTGGTCAGAACTTCGTGGTTGCTTAACTAAACGATTTCTGTTTGCATATTTGTGGGTGCTTTCAGTGACAGCAACATTATCATTACTGCTTTGTGTAGTGTTAAGGACGTTGTTGTTGTTGCTATTAGTATTTGTTGGTAATGCAATGAATTTCCATGATTTCCAAGCATTGCGTTTTGTGAAAAAAGATGACGACGAAACGCATGACGGCGAAAGAGCAGAAGATTTCTTATCACTGCTACCAGAGCTGAATATTTTCAAATTTATCGAACACTTTGAAGCATCGCTGCCGCGCGTTGGAACTTTCATATTTACTTATCGAGTCCTTTCTTTTGTTTTAAGTTGAAACGATTTTTTGTTTCAAGTTGTTTGAAAACTTATCACAAGGTACGCATTTATAATTTGATTATTTTTAATATCACAGCGACACATGCGCACACATTTTTCTTTTTTTTTTTTGTTTGTTTTTTTATTGATATTGCTTAAAATAACATCAGCTTTAGTGAACTGACTTACTTATGCTTTATTTGCACAAACCATGAACACAAATATTTTATTTGTAACTTTTTTCCTGTGATTTTTCATTTATTAAAGCGATTTGATTTCCTGATGTGTTTTCATTAACGATTGCTTAATTTATTATGCCACGCAGTGCGTTCATTCAATTTTTATAAAAAAAAAATTTAAATAGCTTTTAAGACATTTTAACTCGATTTATTTTCTCCCTCGCGGTTTTAGTGACCATTCGTAGTCTAGCGCAACAAACGATTGACTTAAACATCGTTTCGGACGCGGTTTCAAGTTGCTTTATCAGCTACTCTAAGCTTTGCTGCTTCTCTTTATATTGTTATAAGAGCCTCAAATGATTTCTCTTTAGCGCTGTTGGTATTTTGGGCTGTTCCCGTAGTAATTGGAAGCACCTAGCAGCTTATTGATACATTGAATTGAATAAAATTCAACTATTTTATTTGGCTATACAATAATAATTAGTAATGATTCTATACCTAAGAATCATAATACTAATGTCAATGAATACTATATCTAACATATTGAAGATTTATTTTTTGTATTTTATTTATTTTTTTATAAATTTAAATCTTATTGGTTGGTTGGTTTCTTCGCTTAGAAATATAAATTTTTGGTGTTCACATTAAATATTACTTATAGAGATGTTCTACTTACTGTTTTGTATATTATTTGTATATTTTTTTGTTTGTATTACGAGTATACTGTTTCTATATGTATTATAGAGTTTAACGTTCAACGTTTGTAACATGCTGCTAACAAAATTTAAAGATCTATATATAAAACCCGAGAAGCTTTTTGAATTTAAAAATTGATTCAGTATATGAGTAAAATTCAAATACACTACAGATATGTTTGATAGAAAACAGATTACAGACACAGCTCAGCAATATATGTAAAAAAATGACACGAGCACATCACGACTGAAAAAAAAAAAAATGTCTGAATCAGCTTATTATGTCGGTTTAATTGCAAAAGCTCAGTACTACTAAAACACAAGAGAACAAAGCAAGAGTTTCAAAATGTGATTACATACTAAATCAAATAGAGAATGTGGGAAAAATGGTTTTAAGAAATATTTTTTTTATTTTTATATGAATTATATGTACTTTGGTTAGCGATCTTGATTTATTATATTTAATAGAAGTCCGAAGAAGTTAATCTAGATTTTTTATGATAGTGTTCATAACTGTTTTGTTAAAAGAGAAGAAATAATAAAGAGTAAAAATGTAACTATGTAAATTAAAGCTTTACTTACAATAAGATTTTTATTAAAAAGACAGAGTTAAAAATAAGCAAAAATTAAATGAATTTTTAAGGCAGAACTTTATTATCACTTTAGTCGGTAAATAAACATTAGTCGACCAATACTATTTAAAGACCAATAAATTGGTCCTCATTCCGAAAAATACAATTTAAAAAAAAAAAATAACTTGAAATGCAATTTAAGTGATATTAGCCTTATGTGATGTTCATTCCTGGATTTTACCCCATTTAACTTGTATTGAGCATGAAAGCATTTTGCAAAATTTCGATTCAACTTTTCAATTATTGATTAAAAATCTATAGCTGCTAAGCCTAGCTTTAGAAGGCAGTTTGTTAAAATAAGATATTTTACTATCAAAAGAATGCCAAGTTTAGTTCTTTCATACTATTTTTAAATTAAAATATCTTTGAATTTTCATTTGTTTTTGTCCTTAAAATATTTTCGCTAATAAACATGAAAAAAAAACACAAATAAGAAACAAATTAGAAATCTTTATTCACTAGTATAAAAACAAAAGATTTTTTGCGGAAAATTCATACCTAAATGGTTTGTTTACAAATATAACAAAAAATACCTCGATAATCTCAATTGTGATGAAAATAAATTTGTGATTAAATTTAACTTTAGTCATTTTTTTCTTATATGTCTTAATAATTTTGTTACTTATATCGTCGGCCGGGGATTCATGTGCTCCATAAGCCAATTTACGTGTAAAATTTATAATGCCTTAACCATCAATATCGATTATATAAAGCGTTTCCATTAAGGACTTGACAACCTTTTTTTTAATAAAACGCAAACCGTTTGAGATATTTCAAGAACTTTATTATCGGCTTGAAGTACAATCAAAACATTTATGGAATGGAACTCGACTTCGTTCATATGGCCACCGCGGGCACGTATGCAGCGGTCGATTCATTGGACCCAATTTTCGATGACTCGGCCACACATTTCGGCCGAAACGGTCGCTATTTCACGTTCAATGTTGGCTCTGAGCTCTTCCAACGTGGTCGGGTTGTTGGCATAGACCAATAACTTGACGTAGCTCCAAAGAAAATAGTCTAGAGGCGTTAAATCGCACGAACGAGGCGGCCAGTCTTTACTGGCCCATTTCTTGAGATAACACGCTCATCAAACTTACTCTTCAATAAATCGATTGTTACGTGTGCTGTGTGGCTTGTGGCACCGTCCTGTTGGAACCACATGTCGTCCAAGTGCATATCTTCCAATTCGGTCCAAAAATAATCGCTTATCATGGCGCGTTACGATCCTTATCGTCGACGAAAAAATATGGCCCAACGACGCCGCCGGGATGCAAACCGCACAAAACAGTTCTTTTTTATGAATGAAGTGATGATTCATGAAGCGCATGTGGATTTTCACCCGACCAATAACGCATATTTTGCTTATTAACGAACCCAACTTTAACGCTCTTAAAGTTGCGATCACCGACTCCGAATTTTGGTAGTAAATTTTTATAATTTGCAGACGTTGTTCGTTCGTGTACTTTGATGAAAATGTTGAGTTTACTGAATGGGTGCGTTCAGAAATTTAATTCAAAGTTGTCAAGTCCCTATTGGAGAACTCTGTACTAAGAAAAATATACCAATTTTTATACCCCAACGTTTAAAAAACGTAAATGGGGGTATATTAATTTTGTCACTCTGTTTGTAACGCCTCTAAGAAGGCGTGGTAGGTGTAGAAAAGTGTGTATATTCTTGATCAGCATCACCACCGAGTCGATTAGCCATGTCCGTTTGTTGTTCGTCTGTCTGTCTGTGATCACGATTACAGCCGTAATTTTTAAGCTGTCATCACGAATTTCGATATTTCGTATATATGTATTTTTAGCTTGTTTCTAAAAAATAGAGATCAAGTTCGAAAATGAGGCAAGTCGGATGAAAATCACGCCTACTTCCCATACAAAGTGACTTTATCAAAACGGTAAAATCTCTCAGAATTCCACAAAAATTAATATATGGACAGATTAATATATGATTATTAAGCTTTGATATTTGATGTGCACTCTGAGTATGAAATTCAACGAAATCGAGTGAAAACCACATCACGCCCCATACAAAGTGATTTTATCAAAAAAACAAAAGCGAATATATTCTGTTAAAACTATTACGAAAATGTTTTTACAAAAAAAACATTTTATTGAATGCTTAAGACTCTGAATATACACCTAATTCTGTTTTTACACTGTAGATTGGTTCCAGAAAAAACCGTGTAAAAAAGACATTGATCGTATGAAAAAAATAGGGGATTGGTTCCTTATCTCCCCTATCACGGCCGAACCAAAGTATATTCAAAGTCTTAAGCAATCAATGAAATGTTTAAATGTAAAAACGTTTTCGTTATATTTTTAACAGCAAATATTCGCTTTTGTTTTTTGATAAAGTCGCTTTGTATGGGAGGTGGGCGTGGTTTTCACTCAATTTGGTTGAATTCCATACACATAGTACACGTTATATATCAAAGTGTAAATGCAAAATTTCAAGTCCATACATTAATTTTTGTGGATTTTAGAGAAATTTTACCTTTTTGATAAAGTCACTTTGTATGGGAGGTAGGCGTGGTTTTCATCCGATTTGGTTGAATTTCATACTTAGAATGTATTTTGCACATCAAAACTCATATGCAAAATTGCAAGTCCATATATTCATTTTTGTTGAATTCTAAGAGATTTTACCGTTTTGATAAAGTCACTTTGTATGGGAGGTAGGCGTGGTTTTCATCCGATTTGGCTCATTTACGAACTTGACCTTCATTTTTCAGATAAAAGCTTAAATATTGAATTTCGTGATGATAGCTTTAAAATTACGGCTGTAATCGTGATCACAGACAGATGGACAGACGGACAGACAGACGGACATGGCTAACTCGGGTGGTGATGCTGACCAAGAATATATATACTTTTCTATACCTACCACGCCTCCTTATGGGCGTTACAAACGGAGTGACAAAATTAATATACCCCCATTTACGTTTTTTAAACGTGGGGGTATAACAAGGATTTTTTAAGAACAATTATTCATGTTTATTTTATAAAATCACATATCGTCATATGAAATCAAAAAAGCCGTAAGTTACATTTGAAAAATTTTGCAGGAGAAGCAAAAAATGCTTGGGCTTTGCTTTGCGCTTGCACTGAAAAGCTTATTGAATTTTGTATATAAAAACGTCGTTTTTAGTAGTAGAAGTGTAAAATTTTGCATGAACATGTATTTAGATACGGTGCTTCATAATCAATCAAAAAGTCAATTTTGAATTTTTGGTAACTTACGCCTTTTTTGATTTCATATGACGATATATAATGTGTATTTACGCAAGCATAGTTATTAAAGAAAAATAGTCTAAGCTTAAAAGCAATTGAAATTTCATTTTTTTATAGTTCTTACTGTGGCTTCGATTAAACCGAACATTTTGCCAAGAAATGTTGAGCCTTTTCCATTTCGAAGGCGATAAAAAATAAAAAAAAAAAAAATAAATAAATAACTGGTCATTTCAGGCCTTGAAAGGACTTTGACCTAGCTTCTTATGATCAAGTGTGTTGTGCGTGCTATTAAGTTTGTACACAATTGACCGAGAACAGGACCTACATGCTTAACGCCGACTCCGAACGGCGATGAACGGAATGTTCTCGTTCTCAAGAAGCTTTACATGGCATTTTGATTACTCTCTGAGGTTTGCCATTGTCTGCAGAGAGGTGGCGGCCGTACATAAAAATTATTTTAATTCAAATAATTTTCTATCGCTGCTGGGGTTCATAGCGGCCACGCACTGTAACCAACTACGCCACGGACGCCACCAAGGCGATCTATAATTTAAATTTTGGTTTCCAAACAAATAGCTTTACGTTTTGATTTTGTATTTGTAGTTTTCGACATTTTCTTTTAGGGATACATAAAATATTTAACAAAATTAAATACTTATTAATAACTGAATGAATATAAAATACTTTTTGGCTTACCTTTTATCTTAATGCGTTAAAATGCAATTTAACTTAACGTTAGAAAAACATTTCCCCTAAATTTGTGATATGAATATATTTTGCAAAAATTATATTTGACAAAAAAAATTAAAGTCCAATAAAGAAATTTAAAATTTTCAAACCGTGTTAAATCAAAACCGTGTAAAAAAGACCATGTAAAAATAGAATTAGATGTACTTTGCTTCGGCCGTGGGGGTACTTTAACTTCCAGTCAAAGATTATTTCTTACTAGTTTTTTAATATTTTGAATTATTAAAAAAGTGAAAAGTAGACTTTAGGGGTATTCTCTATGCCTAGCATATGCCGTTGCACGGTGCAAGAACATTAAATGTATAATCTGTGCAATGGCGAAACAACAATAGCGGATTTTACATTTCCTATTCTTGCAACGGCATATGCTAGACATATATAATACCCTTTATATTGAAAATAAAGGGTTTGGAAAGAGTGACATACATAGCTTGATTGACGTTGTTGTTATTATTATTACTAGTATCACCTTTGGTCGAGATTCGACCATTTAAAATTTAATTTTTTTTTTTGTATTTTTATTGAAAAAATTTTTTTTCTTTCTGCACTCATATGCAAACCTAACCGAACTCTTACAGCACCAAACGCACAACCAGCAGGAAATCACACTCAATTCTGATTTTCCATGTTCTGTGATTTTTACTTTTAAAGCTATTCAATATCAAAAATGTGGCTAATATATGCGGAGCCACACCCCTTTGTCCAATGCTCGTCACAGTACCCTACTTCCCTTATTCTACTTTCTAGTAGAAATGCTTTTAAAGCTATTTGATATAACAATTTTGAGTTATATGAGTGTTTCCACGCCCTTTGAACTTTGTCAAGAAAGGAAGTTCTTGCCAAGTTTGATTGATTTATAACTTATAAGTTCAAAAGTTATACCGAAAATTTGGGCTGAAAAGTGCCTCGCCTCTATTTCAACGCCCATCAAATGTAACCAGTGGAATGGAACGTCTGATTTGAGAGATATTCGGTGCACTCCTTTTCCCTACTCGTATTGATTTAAAAAAAAATTAACAAAATTGGTTGAGAAACACGGGAGAAAATGTTTCTTAACTGTTCTGCGTACACCTATTTATATATAGATATATAATAATAATATGTATAATATATAAAGTAGATAAGGAAATGGCTTAAAACATATATTTGTGTATATAACTTTGGAGTGGTTTGAAATATTTGAAAAACTTTTTCACAGAAATTATTTTTTTAGCTGTAGAACTTTATAAAAATACAAAAACAACATTTTGAAAAATGTAATTTTCATCAAAAAAATCATAGGGGGTAGCTCAAGATTTTCGATGATAGAAACACTTAATTAAATGATGTGTCAAAATGAAGCAATTTTTGCAAATAAATCATATGGTATATGAAAGAGTGTGAGAGAAGAAAATAGAAAAACAAAAATAAATTTACAAAAAAAGAATGTCTGGTCTAATTTTCAAGCAAAAATTTAATATTTTAGAGTTTTTTTGAAAACAACATAAGAAATTGAATTAGTGAGATAACGGCAAATTTTTTCTTATTTCTCAAAAGTTATTTAATTAAACTTTCAGACAAAGAAAATTTAGGGAAAATCGATTGAAAAATGGCTGAAATATTTGCATGCAAAATTAAAATTTGAAATATCAATTGTTTTTTTCTCATTCTGAGGCAATGCCATTGCTTTAAGAAATGCATTGCATGGAAAAAATCTACAAGTTTCGAAATATCGCAATACTTTTGATGTCATAATAACGGGAAATTTTTTTAATATACTATTCGTGGAAAATATAAGCAAAAAAGTTTTCGTATACCGTTATTTTTCTCAACCAACGAATTTTCATACAAAAAACGTTGTACTGAAAACATCTATAGTTTTCTAGATATCACAATAATTTTGATGTCAAAATAACGGAAATTTTTCAAAATTTACTGTTTGTAAGCAATTTTACCATCACAATATATATTGACACTTGTTACATGAAAAAGTGCTTATTGTAGGGTAGCCGTAAACGATGGTGGAAAATATTGAATTTTTTTTGCACATCTTATGAATGTCTAAATTTCTTTCTTATATCATGTTTTTCCATCTCTTATAGTTTAGCTTTTATTTAATAAATGCTCTTTTTCCGCTCATATTTGAGGTCAAAGGTCACCAATCTTATATTCAATCATATTATGTAGCCAGACCTTTCATCTGATACCACATTCTTCATTCTACCTCTTCCCAGTTCTGAGATCCGTAACTAAAATTGATATAAACTTTCAACGTTAATATTTCGGGTCAAAGGTCATCAATTTAAAATCTAACATAATTCGGCACATCTATGGTGCAGTACCTTTCGAATGATATACGTTTCATTGTCCTTATTCTAAAATAAATATTGAAAAAGTGTACGACAACATTTGATGTTTGCGTATTAATATATAAGATAAACAAAATATCTTGTCAAGAATATCCAAATACACCCTTGTACACCTTGCCGTACGAGTGTTGAATTGGAAAGCAGCTTGCAATTCAGAGGGGTAATTACGATTTCCGTGGCGCCTCGATTTGAGTATGCAGCTTTGAAGTACTCTCTGAGAAAATAAGATTCGCCGAAGGATTTATCGATATATCGATTAGTTATCGAGAGATCGATTTTTTTTTAAATGCTCAACCAACGGAACCAATATTTAAATTCAGTTATATCTTTGCTAAAATTTGTTCGATCTGAATGTTTCGAAAGATATTTAAAATGTTTTTAATATGGAACGAAAAAAAAATATTTTTCCGTAAATCGGTCACGCTACAGACTGTCTTTCTGCATAATGTTTTATTTTTTTTAAAAATACATTATAAAGAATAAATAAAGATATAATAAATTTTAAGCTGAAATATTAACCTTTTGTTTGGTATACAACATGTTATACTTTTTCTTTTATTTTGACCTATTTTCGCTTTTGTTATATTTTAGGTTGAACAGTACAATCATATAGCATAGGAAAATGTTTCATAATTGGACTGAATATATTTGATTTGCTTTATAAATTGTGCATTTATACTGTAAATGGTCCAAGATAGATCTTCGTAAAAGCTTCGATGTATTTTGAGTTATTGAATAATTTTTTTAGTGGTTCTGCCTTTTACATATTGTACTTTTCCTGTAAAAGGAGCCAGATAGACTTTTATCAAAGGTTGTTTTTTGTATTCTGAAGTACATATTGATAGTTTTCCTATTTTTTTTTTTAGTTATTGAATAATTTTTTTTTTAGTGGTTCTGCCTTTTCCAAAATGTATTTTTTCTGTAAAAGGAGCCCGATAGAATTTTATCAAAGGTTGTTTGGTGTATTCTGAAATACATATTGATATTTTTCCTTATTTTTATAAAAAAGTGGCTCTGCCTTTTACAAATTGCACAATTATTGTTTTTTGTTTTTTTTTGTATTGTTTTTTGTTTTTTTTTTGTATTGTTTTTTGTTTTTTGTTTTTTCTTTTGTTTTTCTTTTGTTTTTTTTTTTTTTGTTTTTATTTTTTTTTTTTTGTGAAATAAAATAAGAATCCGTATCTCTTATTTAAAAGTTCTTTTACGATGCGAATCATAATATGATTCGAATATTCGTTTTTATTTTACATAGGGTTGCGATGTGCTTGCGATTCTTCTGTGCTGCCTGAAGATGAAAGTTGTGGATGTTTATCAACACCTTTTAAACTTTCGCCGCCATTGTGGAACTCAAGAACTAAGTCGTTCAACTATTGTTGACTACTATAGGCGTCACTGATTTTTATTTTAAGAAGCGAAATAAAAAACGTATGATTGTTCGGTTTAATCTAGTAAAAATATAAAAATAAGAATAATGGTAAAAATAGGGGAAACAAGTATTACATATTGAGCTCATCTTATGAGAAAATGACAAACATTATTACGCATCTACAATTAATTTATGTATGTATATTTTTTTGTTAAGGACATCATTTTATTCTTTTTTCCGGGTTACAAATGAATGATGCCATATTTTTATGATTATTATTATTATTTTGCATATATTTTATAAATTTTTTTGTTTATTTTGTTTTTATGAATATTTTTTTATTTTGCTTATTGTAAATAAAAAGAAATTGTTTTTTATAATTTTTGTAAATGCAAATTTTGTAGTTTTTGTAAATGAATAAATTGCTGATGAACAAGAATTTTGAATGTGTGAAATTAATGCTACTTAGCTACACGTGTATGAATTCACACCAAAATAAGTTTGATATATTTATTTTTAGGGATATGTTATATTTATAATTATTTCAAGTAGTCTATAAGAAATATAAACCAGGGACCGTAACCGTTAAACCATTTTTCTAAAAAAGTTGAAAGTTTTAGTTATTTTTTGTGTTTTATTATATTGAACAAGAATTAACCAGAATTTTTTAACTTCTACTTTTCGCACAAAAAATAACTGTTATTAAATGTGGAATATTTTTTCTCACAAAATATCCCACAAATCGCTATATCTAAGAAACTGCTTATTATAGGGTCATAAAATTTGAAAGATAAAAACATGGCAAGTCTGTCGCATAGCCGGAGATATTTGAGGCGATGAGAGCAAGAGTGGCCTAACCCACAAAAATATGAAAATTAAAATAAATGCAGATCTAGCGTCGCAACTAATGCTGCTAATCCAAATATTGACATTTTGTTATAATAACCACTAAAAAGCAAATTTAGAAAAAGCGAATAATATTGTGAATAAACGAAAAAAATAAAAGAAATTCAAATGAAAATCTTAATATGATTCCATTAGATATGTTGGTGGGTTAGGCCACTCTTGTTCTCATCGCCTCATTTGTCCATATGAATGATTGACCACGTGCTTGTTTTTTTTTTTAATACAACGTTAGTTTTGTGCATTGAAGAAAAGATTTAGTTCTAACTGTATCTATATGAATGAATTGAGCACATGCTTGTTTTTTTAAGGCAATTCTCAGTAAATCACTAAATTCCATAATGTTAAATCAGCAAGTGCAGCGTTTCTATCCCACTTGTAGATGAAATCATAGAATGTAAAAAAGGGGCGTGTCCCGCCCATTTTTTGCCATATGGTAGATCCTGCCTTCTTATTTTCACCAGTCAAATTTCATGACCCTAGCATGAACGGTTTTGTAGATACAGTGATTTGTGGGATATTTTGTGGAAAAAAATATCCCACAAAAAATAACTGATATTTTTTGTGCGAAAAAATAAAAGTTCAAAATTTAACTGGTATTTTTAAACTCTTACTTTTAAAGTCGAAATTTAAAACACAACCCAGGACTAACAAGGGGATGTCGGGGGATCATAATGGTGTCATCCAAAATGTCCTCCGACTGTTCCAACTATTGTGGTTTTCCCTTAAAAAATGAGACCATAACTGTTATTTACGGTCCCTGATATAAACAATAAATAAATAAATAAACTTCGAATTACTCAAAATGTGTTTTTTGCACATATAGCACATTAATCCCCAGACACCGATATGTGTTAATACATAATAATAATTATTTATTTATATGAGTTCCATGTTTTTTTTCAGCAAAATTAAAGAAAAAAATGACTTCGTTTTTTTTTTACAAACGTTTTTTTAAAAAAAACTGCTACCACTATTTATGATCTTTAAGTTTTACTACACTAAGCTAAGAACTAATTCTTTGTCATTAAACAATAAGAGTTTAAGTCGGATTTCAATGTTTTGAAAAATCTTAGTTCAAAGTTTTTAATCGCCATATAGGTTCTATGAAAACTTCAATGGTTTTTGTATCATAACTTTTGTTTGGTTTACCCTAGAAGTTACAGATTTTGTGTATATGTTGCGATATATTCTAGGAATATTGAAATATAAATATCTCAGTTTTGACTTAAGCGATTATTGATTGTGGACACAGAATTGTTGGCTTATGCCTGAGCACTTTTCGCTTGTTTAGTGTCTTGAAATTCCTATGGTAAATTGATGATAATTGGAAGCCTTTTTGATCTTTACATTGTGCGAAGTGTGTTTTTTTTCTATTTACTAGTTATATTTAAGAAACAGTAGCACAAAACAGACTGAACATAAAAAGACACTATTAAAATTTTACAAACTTTTATTTACTTTTTAACTTGTCATTATTGCAACTATTCGAAATTTTTTGTTGTTTCTGTTACAGACTAGCAAAAATTGATTACAATGGTTAATATATCGCTATGTTGCTTTGTATGTAAGGAATATCTATGTCTGTTTGGTTGATCTATGCATAGAGTGGTTCCAGCAGAAGAATCACGCCACTTGATATACAGAAGATGTACTACATAAGTTGAAGTCATACCTCTATACATATGCATTTCTGCACACATTTGTAATCAAGCGCACATATATAAATTTTATTATGCACGCGGAAGATGAGTGCATGTAAACTTGGAATATTTTTGTCAATGCATTCATATGTAAAGATGTAGACTATTATTGAATTGTTTTCGTTTTGATTTAGATTAGTTTTTACGAAAGGTGTCTATTTGGAAATTATTTTAAAAAAGCTGATTTTAAAATTTTAAGAAAGATTCTCAAAAAAGGAAATTAATTTAAAAAAAAAATTACTTTTTAGATTATTTTTATTGGAAAATGTTCCATATTTATTATTCAGTTTATTCTTTTTTGGACTTACCCTTTGCTAATTGCGACTTCAGCATGTTGGCGTCGTCTTGCATTCTCAGTGTTAATTTAACTTGGTTAAACAAATTGCTCAAAAATGTAATACGTACAGCCAAAATATGAAGTGCAACAACGGAATGCAAACGAGGGCGTAGTAGTTAATTGGAGTATAAAGAATTTTGGTTATACTTATTTTATCAATCTGGTCTTGGCTTTTGCTGAAGCGATTCTTTTTTATCTACCTACTATAAACTATGATAGAGCTGAGGCACTCTTGGCACAAAATCTTGTATTGCATGTGCTATCCTCTGCCGGAGTCTTTGCAGTAACCACACGTGTAGGTGTGGTACAGCGCAGGTTTTGATTTTTTGCACCTGCACAGAATGCAGTTTGATCGTTTTAACCTTTTTTGGACTTTCTTACTATTGTATATCAACGAAATTAATTAACACACTTCACACACTGATTTTAATTTGAGTCTGATTATAAATAACTGATATGTTTTTTTAATAAACTAAATAAAACAATCGAACAATTGCAAAATTACAATTATCGTTCAACGCACGCACTAAAGTTTTTCGCTACCAACGTCATAAAACACACACACGCACGCAAACAAACGCTGTCATTTCTCTTAGGGTACGTTCAATGCAAAGTCTTATTGGTATAATTCATGCACGCCAGTACTGCCTCTTGAAAGGTGGAAATAACATTACGACCATGGTGTAATAATAATAAGGTGTTAGTGAATTTTTGACAACACCAAGAATAGCTTTCTTTCTGTCAAAAAATTGAGAGCGAAAGAGAGGAGCCGTTGATAGTTGTTTAATTATGTTATTTGTTTGAGTTGCTAGATGATGATGTGTTATAGTTTTTATAGGTTATTGTGCAAATAAAGTTTAAATAAATATTTAATTCAATTAATTGTGCCGTGTTGTGTTGACAAAAAGTTATTGCAGTTGTCTTCGCCCATTTGCCAAGTTCGCCATTGAATGGTTTTGTCATTTTATCAAAAACGTGCGCTAGAAGGTGCCACCGACATAAAGCTTTGGCCAGCATGCAAATTATCTTGCATTCACATCGACTGCTTCAAGAATATCGAATGCCATGAAAGAATGTTCAATACCTCAACTGATAAAAGCCATCAAAAGAAGTGGACATGGCATTGAGCTTCGACCGACTGCACGTTAGCTGATTTTTTTTTCATTCCAATCCACCATCAGCTGTTTTTGACAGGAGCGGGCCGAAAAAATTTATCATTTTGAGAGAGAAGTGTCAAATCCACTAACACCTTATTATTATTACACCATGATTACGACCATAAAAAGTATGAGATTTTAGTCACTGCATATGCTTGCGTATTGCGCAATATAAGTAATATAAATAAATTGTCATGAAAGCCTTTTCGATATTTATGCGTAAAACAAACTTCATAGCCTTAAAACATCTTAAGCATTTTGCAGATGCATTTTTTGATTTAAAATAATACAATAATAAAAGTTTCCACAAACGCCGTAGGCAAAACTTTATGCTAAGATTATGACCAGCCAGCTTTGGGCAGAGAGCGCTCTAGGAGCGTTGAGAGCAAAGGCTTATGTAACAACACCAAACTCGACAACAAACCAAAGACAAACATAGACCCCTTTTACATTGATCAAGACTTAAAATCAACTTTTTTTGACGTTCTCTTTTAGACTTGACGAAACCTTTTACATTGGTCAGGAATTGAATTCTGGTGCAATAGAGATGCATAACTTGCATTCTTTATTGCTTAAGTATGTTTGTTCTGCTCATAGACATGCACTATGTTCGCAGCCTTACAATTTTCAGGTACAAAACACTAAGCGCACGCAAGCAAACGAAAAATAATGTGAAGCGCTTTGTCAAAACAGCGAAAAGCACAAAAGGAATACAAATTGCGTTAATTTTATGTTGTTAGTACAATTCAAAAAGGTTTCCTTTTAATTCTGTGAGGAAGATCTGTAATCATTTACGATCATTTTGATGAATTGCTGAAATCAACTAAAATAATAAAGTGATTTTTATTACTAACTTTATAATAATGAATTGTATAGTGCACAGTTGTGGAAGCAGTCAAAAATTGAAAAACAAAATTATGTCATTCCACAAGTAAGTATATTAAAATTATGTTCACATCGGTTTAATTATTTAAATAAGAGTGTGTTCTTTATATTATATTGGTTCTTTAAAAGTGTATTTCAATTGGGAATTAATATATTTCTAATCAGATATAAGTGAAAAAGCAATAGTTAGTGCCAGTTAATTTTGCGCCATTTCTAATCTAGCGCTTATGTCAAAGCACAAACACGACTTCAAGGGCGCATTCATTTTTCATGGTGTCATTATTTTCAGGGCGCCTTTTGTTAATCACTATTAAATTAATATTTATACTTATTTGTTTATTTTCAGATTTCCGCAAATTATTGGTACCACATCGTGATGTCGACTGTGATGGGATGTAAGTATTTTATTTCTCTATTATATAAAATAAATATATATAAATCAATATTGTTTAAGGAATTAATAACATAATTCCATAATAATTCATATTATTAAACGAATTTAAATATAAAAATTAAAAAATTAATTCACATGTATATATTTACGGCTGTATTCATAAAAAATTATGAACCTCTTATAAAGCCTCTTCATAAGGAAAAAATCGAAAAAATTTAAAAACATTATTCATAAACGTTCAATAGCGTTAAAAGTCTCTTTTAAATGCTTTATAAATGAGAGAATTTTAAAAATGGATGAAACCTTCAATAAACCCTCGATAAAGCATTTTTAAATTTTATGTTGTTTTCATCTGAGAACAAATTCTGTCAAAAATATATCAAATTGTTTCAAAATATATCAAAAACAAAGAAAATGTCAAAAAAATTATTGAAAATGTTTGTTTATAAAGGAGAGGATTTTTAAAAATGGCTGAACGCATGATACAATAAATACAGGTAGATTCGCTAGATGACATTGTACTCCCACGAATGTCAAAACGAAGGTGACAACGCATATAAAATCTCAAAGCTGTAAAAAAGTTCATAGAAATTAAATGTAAGCAAACAACTTTTTTTATATGGATTTTGACAGTATTAAAAGAGAGCACAGTCAGGTCTGCATCTACCTCTATTTTTTGTATCATGGCTGAACGTTCAATAAACCCCTCAAAAAGCATTTTTAAAATTATTTGCTCTCATTTAAGCACAAATATTGTCAAAAATAATTAAAGTATTTCAAAAATTTGGAAAATATTTAAAAAAAAATTCAAGATATATAAAAAAATTCAAAACAAAATGAAAATAAAAACAAGAAAATTTGTCAAAACATTTCAAAATATTTACAAAATAAGATAATAAAATGACAATTTTTTCAGTGCGGAGGGTAGCTTCGAAAAAATATTGATGTTTAAACATCAAAATGTTGACGAAATTGTGACAAATAAATCAAAATTCATTAAATTTATCAAATACACAAACCATTATTGACACTCTTCTCACATAAAATCGAAAGTGTTCCTATTTTAACTACAAAGCAGCTACACCATTTTTATGAATAACAAAATCTTAAAAGACTTTTTTACATTAAAAAGCTTTTTAACTATTGAACGTTTTAAAGCTATTTTAAGATATTTTTATGAATACGGCTGTTAGTTTATTATATTTATAAGTATTTGCATGTGAATCAAATTTTTTATATAATTTAAAACAAAGAAGTATTTTTGGAAGATATAATTATTATATAATATATACATATTACCGAGCGTTTCCACCGCCCGAACGAACGAAGAAATCATCGCGAACAAATCGTCGCGATGAATTCTTCGTTCGGTCCAACTGTTTCCACCGCACGAACACAAGTTGCGAACATTGGTAATTCGCCATCTTGTTCGTTCGTGCAGTGGAAACACTTAAATTCAATGCTTGCGAGCATCAGCGTTGATCAATATTTGTTTATGCAAACGTACTAAATTTGATTAATTTTTACTACTTTTATGCCTTTTAATTTAGGTTTTATGTAAGTATTTATATAAAGAATTTATTATATAAAGAATATTATATAAATAATTTGATTATATAAAGTGCTAATAATATAACAAAGTGAAATAAAGTTCTTTTGCGTTAAATTTTCAATATATTTTCTTTCTTTTTTGTTTTTCCTACGTTATTAACTACCATTTCAACAAATCTACTACCTAAGCGCAAATAAGCACTGGATTCGCCCAAAAAGATCGAGCGTCGGCCGATCAGAGCGAACGAAGAAATCTTCGTTCGTTCGTGCTGGAAAAGTGTTTACACTGCGCGAATAGCGCTCGCGAGCATTTTGTAAAAACCAATGTTCCGAACCTTGGTTATATATATATCGAAGATTTCTTCGTTCGTTCAGGCGGTGGAAACGCTCGGTTATATATATATATATTATATATATATATATATTATATATATATATATATTATATATATATTTATATTATATATATATATATATATATACCTTTTAGAGTAACGCTTTGTTTATGTTTGAACCGCTGATGTTCCTGCTGTTTCAAAAAATTTTTTGAATTTGCAAAGATGTTTCTCCTGTGCACTTCTGAGGTACGCTCATAATGTTACAAATGCATAAAATAATTTGCAACTGCACAGCCAAATGCACTGAATCGTGAAAACCCCTCATATATTTAAGGGAGGAGGGAAATTATTCTTGAGATTTTGACATCTTTTGTAGTTATCCTTTATTAGTTTAGCATATAATATCCTAAAATTTGTAAATATCTTAGGCCCCTATTAGGTACGACAACTCAACTTAAGTTGACGTGAGTTAAGACACCTCAACTGAACTTTTTTGCCATATTACGCATAACATACATTTTCAGTTGAGCTGTGGTGTAAAATTGCTGTTTCTATTGGAGCATGATTACATCGAAATTTTGACACTTTCGTTGAAATGAATCAGCTGTTCGCATTAATTTCAATTTTTGTGTATATGTATTTTGTTCACAAGTAATAAAGCAAGGAAATAATAGTATAGAGCAGTGGTGTGCCCAAAACTTTCTTATGGAAGTGCAAACACTAATACATATAAAATCCTGCAACCTTTCGTAAACGAAAGCATACTATGTTAGACAACAACAAAATCTACGTAGAAGATCACTGTCACCAAAATGTACCAACAAAGCATACGAAAGTGTTGTTGCTTGCACTTCGGTATAAGCAACGAAAAAAGATCAAAAACAAAAAAGACAAATTTGTTTGTGTATTTTGTATTGCTTAGTGCGGAGTGCTGTGTGTGTATATTAGAATACACAGCCTATGCCTAAGTGCTTTTACAAAAACAAATGTGCACCAAGTGCATAGGGCTTGGGCACCTCTAAAGACGCTATACAACTAGCTCAAAGCAGATGTAAGTTTTTGACAGTTTTTACACTCGAGACATAGTTGCATTGTTAAACCTAATACCACAAAAAATACATACACATCTCTGAGATACATACTTGTCAGTCGATAGACACATATGTACCTCAAATGTGTAATAGACAATACAAATTTACAAATTACACACTCAACTTAAGTTGAGTTGTCGTACCTAATAGGGGCCTTAATATATAAAAACATTTTGGATATGTATGTTTGACCATTACACTCAGCCGTGATATCCCTTAGGTGGCGCTGGAGTCCCTTTTTTATTATTTATAGACCGATTTGGCTCAAATTCACACCATAGAGTATTTAAATAAAAAAAAAGTCTTGGACACAATTTTGACCTGATATGTGGCACTTGGTTGTGGCGGTCGTGACCGCGTGCGATAAACAGTGTGCGGACGACTCGATGCCAATGCAAGCCCAAGTTCGAACCCCAGCTGAAACAAGAAAACTTTTTTTTTTTAATTGAAAATTATTTTTCTGATCTATCAACATCTCTCTGCAGACAATGGTAATCTTCAGAGTAAATAATGCCATATAAAGCTTCTTGAGAACATGTATATAAGCCGTTCGAAGTCGGCATAAAATTAATAGGTCCATTTCTCAGTCATTATTTTAAAAATTAATACGCACAACACAATCTGATCATAAGAAGTCCGGTCAAAGTCCCTTCAAGGGCTGAAATGTCCAATTATATTTTTTTTTAAATTAGTCTTATATAAAACGTTAATTCGAGAATGTTTTTCTGGCTCTATAGCATTTATGAATTTAACGAGCAACACTGCCTATTTTTCACCAGCTGTTCAAATTTCTTAATTTTTAATTCAAGTGTCTTCAAGTCTTCACCATGGTTAAATTAATATGGTTGTCGCAAGGGTGAGAGCTAGTGCCCATAAATGTCAAATCGAAGTTGACAGCCATAGAAATAAAATATAAGGAAGTGGTGTTCTACTCACACATTCTATGCGTGTGTTGAAGAATTTTTCAAGCGAGATAGAGCCTGATTTTTTGACATAAGCTCTTGCACATCAAAACAAAGAAAATGAGTGGTGAAAAAACATTAAAATATTAAATAATTAGCGATTGTCATAAATTGTTTTAAAACGAACATAAATAAAATAAAAAATTAAATAAGCATGCGTTGCGCCGTGAAAAGTTGTGAAAGTTCACAAAAAACACATAATAAGGAGGTTTAGTTTCACAGGTAATCTTGCTTTATAGCTTGTTGGTTTCCCGCCATTTGTGTGCATGAGTCATGTGCAAGAGCTTCTGTCAAAACAAAAGTTCAGCTTCATGAGCGCATTTATTCCTTAGGGTGGCAAACATTAGGGCCCTAATTTTTTTTTTTTTAATCAGGGACCGTAACTGTTATAAATTTCTTCAAAAAAGTCAATAAATAATGGTTATTTTTACCGATTTTTTTGTTTTGTTTTTTTTTATTATTTACTTTTATTTATTCGGTCAAAAATACCAGTTAAAATATGTTTATTTTTCGGTTAAAAATAGAAGTTAATAAGTTTTTCGGTCAAAAATTTATATATGACAGTGATATCCTATATTAAATACTAGGTTACCCGGTACACAATTTTTGCACCCGAAAATATGCTAATGAGCCGAACGAATAGTCGTACCATATGTGCCGTATTTCACGGGACGTGCCGTATTTTGCAAGATTTTTTTAAGTGTCCTGCCGGGAAAAAGTTTTTCCCGTATTTTTGGCATTTTTTGTAAAATACCTATGATTTCAAATACAATAAAAATTAAATAATAAAAATATGTCTGAACACCAAAAAGTTTTCGCATTTATTTACGATATAACCTAATGCGGCCCTGTTTGCATGTTTATGTGTTTGCATTAACTTCATTGTATTTGTAAAATACTTCATTTCTGTTCAACTTCACCGCTTCCTTATCTCTTAGTTCTTTGTTGACAGCTCATACAAAATCTGAAAGCGAAAATTGATAACCAAATTGATAACATGTAAAGCCAAAGAAGTTGTTGTTGCTTTTCATTGATTTTGACAATTATGGTTTTGACAATTATACGAACAGCCCCGAGACAACCTTATTAATTCAATCATGGTCTTCACTGTAAGTTTTACGATTTACTATGGAAATTTGCTACTGTTTGGTATTTTAAAATCTACTGTATGAGAGCTGGTGTAATAGCAACCATTACTTGAAATTAAAAACAAAAAGAACGTAATTCGAAAAGTTCGCAAGAATCGCAATTCTCAAGAATTTGTTATTTGTTTAAAAAAAATAAATATTGTATTTTGAATAATTTACCAATATGTTCAATACGGTTCCCAGGGTGGAAGACGAGTACAGTTCGGACAGCAGTGGGATTGATAACGAGTACGCAACGAAAGAAAGCAGTAATATAATGGGTGATTTTACATACCCAGCCTTTTGGAATAATGATGTCTTAATGGACCCCCTTATGGGCTCATTTCGATTTCGCTCCGTGGATCCAAAGAATTACGATTTGAAATTGAACTTCTGGCAAGATATGATTACTGCCTACTGTTTCCACAAGCGTAGTCCCAGTTTCAATAAGCGCGAATTACAACTGGTGTTCAAGCGGAAGAATCGTATACCATATGGGTTCGATACGGTACTAGAAGAAATGCTCAACACGAAACAAATACGTTTTCGTAATGAATACGAATTCGACCCATTGAATACCTGGAGCGGATGGGCTGTCAATATTTTTATTAAAAAGCCGGTAAAATGGGCAATACGCAAAATACCGCTTATCGGCGATGGTTCTGAAGATGCAAGCAAGATAGAATTCATACACTTAGGTGTCATGCAGGTAGCTGAATCTTACTAAATCAAGTCTAATACGTATGTAGTTAAAATAATAATGGTTTTTTTTATGAAATTTAAAGAAATTTTGTTGTGACTTACAAACACATTTGGAACATCACGCAGGTCAGCTACTGCATTTTGAGAGTGTGTTGAAAGAAATGCAGCAGGAACTTCAGTTGACTGAAGACAGCATTAAATTATCTCTGGAGACTCTGTACCATCAGCGTGTTATAGGTTTGGAATACTCAATGGAAAAAAATGGAAAAGGCATCCATTTTATTAAAATTCCAGGTAACATTAGTTGTACTTTGGTGCATACAATAACTTGTAACACAATCTATTTACATCCTATTCAGGAAAAAATGACCCACTCATTGAAATCACTGAAACCAACCGCGCTGTACATAATTTACAGATGACCCAGCGTAGTTTAATGGAACAACTCGAATGTATTGAAAATGAAGTAAAAACCAATGAAGAGAAGGCGGGTCAATATATAAAAGATGGTAAACGACAACTGGCTAAAACGTACCTACGAAAAAAGCAGCTTTTAGAGAGGAATCACGGTAAAACAGTAAACCACTTAATTGGAAAACTATAATACTTATAAAATATTTTAGAGAAACGCAGCCTTGCATTGCACAACGTGGAAACTTTACTTTGCAGCGTGAACGAAGCCCAATCAAATGGTGAAATTTTAGGTGCTTATAAGATTGGGTCAAAAGCTTTGCAAAACATGCTCAACGCTTCCGGACTTAAATATGATAATGTTGATGAGGTCATCTCGGAAATACGTGAAACTATCGATACGCACAATGAACTAAATGAAACACTGGCAAATGCTAATATGGACAACATAACTGAAGGAAAATGTGATGACGATGAATTGGAAAAGGAACTTAAAGAGATTCTAGGTGAACCATCGAAAAGACTTTTAGTAGATCCAAAACAAAGTAAAATAGCGGCGGCCACAACAGTAAATCCAACTTATGTTACGGCGCAAAAAAACAATTTCAATAGCAATAACACAAATAAAAATAAGATAGAGATCACAGATGCAGAATTGCTGGCGATGCTAGAAAGTCTCGAAGTGGAGGAAAATTCACCAGAAAAATCAACGAAACAACCTCAAATCAAAAACGTGAACTGAGTTTAAATATATTATATAAATTTTTAAATAATTTGAAAATGGCGTTGCTGGCTTAATTTTTTTAGGTAAATTCATTGTTATCAATTCTATAAAAATTATTTAAGCATTAATGAAATACTCGTTGTTTGGATAGTTGCCTAAACTTATGTGAAAATCATGCCTTAATTTGCAGAATACATAATTTAATAGTTATTAGATATTTTCAATTGTTTGAGCATATAAAATAAAAGACTTCTCCGAGTTTTTAAAAGTACTTTAGTTTAATGGTAGTCGAGTAGTTATCTGATAATTCAAATTGGCACTTGGTCACAAAAACGTAAAAAACCCATTACTTTTTTATTTTATTGGAGATATACGCTTAAAAATTGCACCAAAGAGAAAAAATGAACATTAAAACTGGTTGCTCTATATGTTTGGGAATGAATTAAGAAACAAAAAAGCCTAAATCATAAGATGATAAAAACTAGTACGAGAACTTTGGTACTTCGTATATAAATAAAAAACGTATTAAAAATTGTAACAAAAGTACTTGTGCAACCTTGAGACATAAGATGAATGCTGGTGGGTACAAGGTTGAAATTGGAGTTTTGTACTGAGATGTACTAAATTTTTGAACAAAATATACGTTCCTAAAATTTTAAATTGAGCACCTATCACGTTTGTGATCGATATAAATATAAAATATTTCTTATTAGAATCCGATTTACTTTGGTTGTTTTAGTTTTTTTACTTTTGTATTTACGGCTATATTATGGCAAAATTATTCAGACATACTCCAAAAAATATGGACCTGATTGGACAATGGGGTGTGATATTGGAAAAAATGTGGTATGAAATATGTCTTTACATTGTAGCGAATGGTAGTGAATATTATGAGACACAAATATCAACAAATATGAACGATATCGATACAATGGGACAAATGGACCTACCATACAACTCTGAAACTAAATTTTCGATTCAAGCGTCACACTCGTTACTTAGACTAGGATTAAATATCTGAAAGCATCAAAATATTAAATTTTCTCCATTTGTTGCTTTATTTTTTTTTTATTTTACTTGAGATATACAAAGTTCAAATAGCCAAAAAGAAAAATATTTAGAAAATTGTGTAGAAGCAAATAATGTGTATGCAATTTTTGAGCTCAGTAAAATAATTGAATTAATTAATGAGTGGTTTTTTCTATTTTTTTGTGAACTTTGTATCAATCAACTTTGAACTAAAATTTAACATTTATGAGGATTCCTTGCCTCTTATATGATTTGAGTTGTAGTTACAACCGAGAATAAACCCAACAATTTTCCCTTTTCTAAATATATTTATAAAAATACTTTTTAACATACATATATTAATACAAGTTTAAGTAATTTTTTGTTTCTCTTTATTTATACACTTAACTGGAATTGTTTATTTTTCATATTGTAAGTATTAGTTCAAATGATCAGTGATCACAATTTTAAATTGCACAAAATGTTTCTTCCTAGAGTTTACAATTACAAAAATAACTTATCAGTTAATGAGATATATTATACTCTCTAATTCACTGGGATTCAATCACCAATAAATATGTACATCTTACAACTAAAATATAGCGAATACATTAAAAATCTCAATACAAAGGATTCAAGTTAAAGGCTTTTAAATGCCATTTAGAGAAAAAGTATATAAATCGTAAGCATATAAATTCACTTAAATACAGTTACGAGCAGAGTGCTATATAAGACAAAAATATATATTAGCTTTATAGAAGCTGTACCTAGATTTATATTTATTTAATAAAAGTTACAAAGAATTCCTTTAATGCACTACTGTTACATATTTTTATAAATATTTATACACATAAATTATAAAAAAAAGCTTGAAGCAATGGCTAGACATAAATGTTTCCCTAAACAATTATTCAAACAATTCAATGGCAACGTTAACGGCGATGTCAACTTATGTTATATGATTGATTGCTGTTCCATAAAATGCGTTATTCAATCTTTAAATCTATAGTTCATATTATTTTATAGTTATTTATGAAAAAGACATTTTTATTATTTGAAAATCTCTATTAAAAATATGATTGTAGGAAGAATTGAAGAGGATCCTATTATTTGAATACGCTAAAATTGTACTTGTGAAAATATTGCACACAAATTGTATCTTTTACATTTTTTAATCCTTGTTCAAATGTAGCTGCTAACAGTATTATATCGTAGATATGCAAGGACAGACCAATTCCTTCGTACTTTTGTTCGTTGCCAACACTTTAGTGTTTATCTTCAATTCAGGACTATTTGAACATATTTTAATATTCATGTTATTTGTATATTTTTTATATTTCGTAATGTCATATAATAAAATAATTAAAGGAAATAATTCACTGAACAGTTCATGTTTTCAGTGCTATTGAATTGGTCTCAAATTGCTGCCAGAGATATTTTACAATTAACTAATATCAGTTAGGAAAGCAATAACAAAAAATTGCATTTCCTGTTGAATCAAATCTAGACTTTACTGTAAAAACGAAATTTTATAGGTTATGCAAATACCTCATATCGATTCGAATAAAAGGATTTTGATAATTTCAGAGTTAGGCAAAATGTTGTCGATATTTTTTTTTTAACTTGTTCTCTTAAAATATATTGGCTGTAGACTGAAATTTTGGTGTTGTTCTAGTAGTTGTATTTAATGTCAACGGTTGCAATTGTTATGTGTAGATTTGAAATAATATTAAAATACTCAAAATTGTACAAATGAAACAGATGAGCACGGGCAAGATCACAATAAAACGTAGAGATCTAATTTAAAAAATAAAAAAAAAATTAACAGATTAAACTAAACTGTACATGAATACATTAAATTTACCTTCTATGCCTCATGGCTGGATGTCAGAGATTCAAATCAACGTCTCCCTCTACATCAATGTGATTCATGGAATTTGCTGTACTGTGATTGAACATTTGATTATCGGTTGTACTCTCACCATTAGTGGTGGTGGTGGTGTTGGTGGCACCATTTGCACTTCCTCTCGATTTACCTGTTAGCCAAGAAAATACTTTTCCAAATTTCGAAATTAATACAAGAAAAAAAATATTACAGGAAAAATAATTCGCGATTTCAGCGAGTTGTTTGTATTATTATGACATAGGTTGTCATTATAAAATAACAAGAGTGTGGTTTTGAATTTATATTTTTTTAAGAAGCTTAAAAAGAAGAAATGAAAAAATAAGAATTCACAAATTAATATTTCAATACATACAATAAGAATTACAAAAGCTTTATTATTAAAGCTTAGTTTATTAAAAAACTAGTTTTTTGCGTAATTTGGTCTTTAAAATTAGCATATTTTAGAAGTTTAAATTGGTACCACAATTTCAAGAATTGGGGGGACTGAAAATTTCAACAAAGGTACAATTTTGTTAAGTATCTTTTATATAATTATTTAACATTTATTATAAATAAATTAAAAAAAAAATATTTCTATAATTATCTTCTTATCTCTTGTTTTTTTCCAGTGATGCGTATTTATATTGGACAATGTAGTGAACACATCACAAAAAATTAAATACTTACCACTTTTTTTGGACTCTAATTGTTCCTCTTGTTGAAATCTCACTACAATTATTGTAAGTTATATTTTGCCCATTATTGTTGGTTATATTTTCCTACAATAATTGTAGTTAAATCACATAAAAATTTATTAGAGTGAACCACAATAATGACTGGAAGTTTATTTGCTGTGAGCAAAAAATATTAAAAGCAAACAAATAAAAAAGGTACCATGGGAAAAACTGCAATTTGAGAACTGATTTAAATCTTATAACCTTATTTGTTATAATCTAATTAGGCAACAGATACTGAGTTTCATGTGATTCATGTTAGAATTTCAATTTGCTGACTTTCTAATTTTTTAAAATTTTAAAAATTAAGTTTTTTATAAAGTTTTTAAAAAAAAATTGAATCGTAGCTTAATTGGTTTTAGAGTGTTTAATTCAAATGCATTGACTTTAACTTAAACGCGTTTCAACAACGCAATCACAATTTTACGTTGTGATCATCATCATCGGGAGTGGTCTCCCAAGGGTTTGTTATGTTAACATAGAGAGAGAGAAAGAGAGAGAGAGAGAGAGAGAGAATTATTAATACGCTTAAGTATTAATAATTCATAAAAGTTGCTGTTTCTTCTGTTCTTCTATGTCCAACTATGTCTTCGTCTGAAAATCTATGTACAACTAAATGGACATATACAGAAACACTTACCTCCTGAAAAGCACAGGCAACCCTCACCATCACTTGGAGAGTCTCGTCGCGAATTTTTTAATTCTTTGTTCATCTCATTAATGCAGCGCTGATAATAATCATAATCCTTCAGATACCATACCGGTGGCCACCGATGTTCTCGTAGATATTCTTGATTATCTTGATGAAGTGCTTTCAAGCCTTTGAGTGAAAACTTGCAAATTAAATTATAGTTGACGCACAAATATGACATGCACCATTCTGCCAACTGGTGCGCATTATGCAGCTATAGAATTTTTCATTAAATATTTGTGAATTTGTTTAATCTTGTTTAATTAATAATGAATTTCAATAATCTTTAGTACAAATTGATTATTTTGTTTTTAAATTGAGTCTGACTTACTAACCTTTACTGGTTCTAGCAGTTTCAAGCAATGATCAACAGTTTCGTTAGTTTCATTCTGAGATATCATGGTAAGATCCTCAATCACGCGGCATTCTACTAGATTCAATAATCTCGGCAAACATAAACGATTCGCTAGTTCAAGTAGATTTAAGCATTTATCAGCAGAAATTGGAGGTATTTCATCAGTGTACAAGTAACAGAGTAGTTTGTGGAATGTGTAGATTGTGACGCCAGGAAATACAATCTATGAAATTAGGAGTTTTGAAGCTCAAAAGTTTTGAAGAACTTAAATAATGCTTCGTAATACTAACCACACTGGAATGCGCCTCGCGAAAATCACCTGCCAGCATGGCACGCATCACATCACAGCGTGCCACTAAAATCGCACGATGTGCTTTCATGTGGCCATCATCAAGCTCGAAGGTGACATCGCTGAAATAACCATCGCCAATGCAATGTTTCTCCATGTTATCCTTAATGCTCTTCAAAAAACAAAATCATTATTTAATTTAGTGTTTTCTTATTTAACTGGAAAACACTCACTAAGCAATAATGTTGCGTTGGTTCTTCAGTTGTAATGGTTAACATATTTTGTGGTTTGGAAAGTAACAAAGTTAATTGAGGCAGTTCTAGAAAATCAGCAGCCTGCTTTATTTCCTAGATAAGAGAAAAAATATAAAAAGGATATTTCTTAAAGGAAATTCTAAGTGATAAAAAAGATTTTCTCTACATATTGTGCGGAAAGTTCAGTGAGAGGAGAAAGCTTTTTGAAAACTACTTTTAATATGTTACATTAATCGAAATAAATGTTAGAATGTGATATACACCGCTTTGATGATATAATCTAGAGCTCTAGAGATACACGCCATTGATCACGTTAGTTTTATTTTATCGTTAATTCTTATATATGTAACATAGCTAACTGATTAAAAATATGTTCGTTATTTTTCTGAATACTTTCAAAATTAATAGAATAATTAAAATATTGGCCAATAATGAAAATGTCTTTTAATTGTTCGAACTTTTTTCAATAATTCAGTAAGCAATTATTTTTTACCCTTTTTTAAAAAAAATATGAAATAAAACGGCGAATTAAACAAAAATTAAACACAATAAAATATTGCCTGATATGTTTTTAATAAAAAAATATTGATATTTATAAACGCCTTGATATATATATACAAACCATTTAAATTATATACGTATATATATTGTGTATACATATTTATATATATAAATATATATATTCTATTATAGTATTATTATATTAGATTATTATATTATTATATTATTATATTATTATATTATTATATTATTATATTATTATGTTATTATGTTATTATATTATTATATTATTATATTATTATATTATTATATTATTATATTATTATATTATTATATTATTATATTATTATATTATTATATTATTATATTATTATATTGTTATATTATTATATTATTATATTATTATATTATCCGCAGTGATCCGCGGCTTTGCCATGGACATTTTCTCTTTATCCATAGTTTATCTTTATCAACTTTTAAAAAACTTATTTAATCACACAATGCCACTTCTATTTAAGTAAAAAGTCGGCCGTTTGTTTCTCTTGCTCATTTATAAATTACAGGAAAACCATGGTCAAAACATGTGTAGAAAAGTTGCATGCCGTGCAACAAATATGCATACATATATACTATACATCAAGTCGAATTAAGTCTCATTGAAAGTGTAGAGAGATACATGCTGAAGGTGGTCAGTATATTTTATTTTATATTTTTTTTTTGTCTGCTTTTTTTTCTAATTTATACTATTTTTCACAGTTGGTGCAAGACAAAAAACAGTCACTCCTACCTTGTATACTCGTAATTGTATCATGGATCCAATTGACTATTGGTGTGGTGAAGTCGTTTGTTCTTTTGTTTTAATCGCAGCAAAGTATGTATGTATATGTATGTATATTAGGGTGATTAAAAAAAATTTTTTTCGAAAATCAACAGAGCTCGTTCGAAATTTGATCTAGAATCCAAAATTTTAACATGTTTTTATTAATGATCTATTGTACGTATGCCATGAAAGTTTCATAGTGATATGTTTAAAAATGAGAGAGATGTGAATATTTCAAAGTTAAGACTTTTTCCACGATTTTCTTCAACTAAAACAGAAAACCGCTGGTAGCACTATCTAAAAATTAAAAAAAAATTTTTTTTAAGTTTTGGTTTTCATATATTGATATAAATATCCCATTTTTGAACGAGCTCGGTTGATTTTCGAAAAACTGTTTATTTAAATCACCCTAATGTATATGTTTGTTAATTTAGTTGTGTTGTGCTAAGAGTAGAGAGCAACATGGAGTTTATTGAAGTTTAATCGCAGCACAAACGCATGAAAAGCTAACGATCAAGCAATGCTTGGCATTGTGAATGATTTTTTTAAAAAATTAAAGTGTAAATTAAAATTTTGTAAAGAAATTATCTTAATAATCATCTTAAGAAATATCCTTTTGTAGCACAAATATATATATATATATATATATATATATATTAGAGTGGAACGAACTGTATTTTTTCTGCGACATAACTTTTGACTGCGCCCAAGGGTTTATATATTTCATTGTCAAACTTTTTTTTTCTGAAATCCAAAAAAATTAAGAGCTAATTTTTTTAATGCAAACCTCTTAATTATCATTAATAACAACTTGTCATGTATGTGCTAAAAGATATTCAGGTTCAAAGATCACCGAAATCGGTAATTTGTTTATATCTCCGATCTGCTCAAAGTTAATATGAAATTTCTACTTTGCGTTATTCAAACATATCTAGCCGCATAGCGTGGAAACTGTTTGTTTAATGTAAGAACTGTTAAGGGCATTTTTGTAGAGAATAATCTGATCTAAAATTTTGTTCTCAGCATATTTTCTGTCCTACAAAGAGGAGCGGAGATATAAGCGAATGACCGATTTCGGTGATCTTTGATCCTAAATATCTTCAAACGCATACATGGTATCATAGGGATCTCTTGACAAGTTATCATTTATGCGTAAATGAAGAGGTTTGCATCAAAAAATTAGGAACTAATACTTTGGATTTAAAAAAAAAAAAAATAAGTCTGGCATGAAATATATAAACCCTAGGGCGCAGACAAAAGTTATGTCGCAGAAAAAAACTCAAGATGCAGAAATTTATTTTTTTACTCGTAGTTTTTAAAAATATATGAAGCCCATGAGGTTAAAAATTCGTTCCACTCTAATATACAATATACATACATATTGATGCATAATTCACATATATATAATTTAAATGGTATTGCAAAGAGAGTAAAGCATGATTTTCTAAGGTTCGGAATGTTACCGGTTAATGAATTTGAAATACTAAATTTCGATCAGAATCCGTTAAAAAATAGTTTCAAATCATTTAAATATTAATAAGATAAATGCTTTTTATTAAACTTTAAAGTGTCAGATAAATGCTTTTTATTAAACTCTCAAGTGTCAGTCTATTAACCTTAACCTTAAAGTACCAATAATTTCTCACAACTTTCGGCACGTATTTCCACTGTTTTTGTTTGCAATCAATTTTCTATTTTAAAATTTTCAATTTATTTTATCTATTTTTCTAAAATTGTAATTACCAAAAGCAATCCTATTGGAGCCGTCTTTTTAGTAAAAAAAACAGTCACAAATAATTATTATGAGAAAATACATATTTTACATTCAATAAAAGTTGCTTAGGTCGGTTTTTTTCTAAAACAGTACTATTGAACATAAAAGGGTATTACAGTAAGTCTAAATGTACATTCAATTAAATTAACTGCGATATTGTGGTATAATTTACCTGCAAGTTGCGAAATTCTTTTTCAATTGTGCCTGTGTAGATAAACTTTAAGCATTGCTGTAATGCCTGTGGCGTGATGATTTTTGTCAGTGTAACAATTGTCTGTATTACGTGTATACCACGATTGTTTTCCATTTGAACGATGCGTATATTTTGAAATATTGGATGGTGCAGGTCTTTATAGAGATCACTGGGCTTCTTGGTTTCAATAAGTGGAAGTGCTTGATAGCTTGAGCGACGTTTTAAGTGTTCCCACATTCTGTGAAGCGAGTGAATTTAGAATATTAAGAAATATTGAGAAATAACGCAGAGAATAAATGAGTAATAAAACCTTTGCGTTCGTGTTTCGTGGCGAATCAGACACTCAGTGTCATCGTTAAAGTCGGCTGTGGTGGCCTCGCCAAATGTGGAACTAACCTGTTGGGAAAAAAGTATTCACATCATTTCTTCACATCAACAGCAAATGCAAGCGTCTGTTATTACCATGCTTGATTCACTGCTGCTACGTCCACCCATATCCGAGAGCTCGGTAGTAAGTAGACGAAAGAATATGTTGGAAGCTGCAGCAAGCATAAATTTGTGCACAGAAAATTTTGTAGCACCTACAATGAGTATTAAATCGGAATATGACTGCGATAGCAGCATGTTGTACATGTCTTGACGATAGTTGCCAACGACAACAGTTACTTCGGGCGGTGGCGGCTTTGGTGGACGAAATGGCGCCTAACAAAGAATTAATGCAAAATATAAGTATTTTACAATTCTTTCTAACAAAAACTTAACAATAAATATAAATTTAGGCTCTTTGGTAGAAATGATTTATAAGAAAACATATATTTATATAAATTAAAATTCTATATTTATTTATTTTTCAGTTTAGCGTTTACCTGCAGCATTGGTTTCTGCACCTTCTTCAAATTTGTCATCCAAAAGCGTTGCTGTCGCCTTGCAATTAAAGCCGAACGTATGGCATTTTCGAAAACCTCATTTACACCAAAGTATGTAAAAACGCTCGTTTCATAGTAGGCTACCCCAAGTTCTTTCGCTACGGCGCGTGCTTCATCAGGCATAACCAAATCGCTCTTCAAAGCCGCTCTAGTTGCAATAAAGAAACAAGTTGCGTTAGTAGTAATACATTAAAAACTAGTAAGAAATGATCTTCGACTGGGTCGAAGTTAAAATACCCCCACGGCCGAACCAAAGTCTTAAGCAGCCAAAAAAATGTCTAAGCCGTCTATAAAAACATTTGCGTCATAGTTTTAATGTAAAATATTCGCTTTTTTTTTTTTGATTAAGTCGCTTTGTATGGAAGGTAGGCATGGTTTTTATCTGATTTGGTTGAATTTCATACTCAAAGTGCATACTAAATATCAAAACTCATATGCAAAATTGAAATCAAGTCCATAATTAATTTTTGTGGAATTCTAAGAGATTTTATAAATAAAAATAAACTGGCCATTTCAGCCCTTGAAAGGAATTTGACCGAACTTCTTATGATCAAATTGTGTTGTGCGTGTTATTCAATGTTTGTATACAATTGATCGAGAACTGGACCTACTAGTTTTGTGCCAACTTCGAACTGCTAATGTGCATGTTCTCAAGAAGCTTTACTTGGAATTATTTACTCTCTGAGGTTTGCCATTGTCTGCAGAGAGGTGACGGCCGAACAGAAAATTAATTAAATTGAAAAAACTTTCTGTGTTCTCTGGCGTATGGGTCACGCACTCTACCCATCGCGCCACGGCCGCCACAGAGATTTTACCTTTTTGATAAAGTCACTTTATTTGGGAGGTAGGCGTCGTTTTCATCCGATTTGGTTCATTTTCGAACTTGATCTTTATTTTTTAAATACAAGCTTAAATATATAATGTGATGATAGCTTGAAAACTACGGCTGTAATCGTGGTCAGACAAACGGACAGACAGACGGACATAGCTAAATCGACTCGGGTGGTGATAGTGATCAAGAATATATGTATATATTTTTCTATACCTACCACGCCTTCTTATGAACGTTACAAACGGAGTGACAAAATTAATATAACCTTTTAACATTTTTAAACGGGGGATATTAAATATTAAGTTAAGTATGAAATTTTTTATTACCTAACAAATGGACTTCTTTCACCAAAGTAGGATAGATAAGTTTCATCGCGGTACATATAGCGCAGATCGTTTTTGCAACCAACTAAAATAACGGGCACGTCAGGACAGAAACGTCTTATCTCTGGATACCACATGGCCTTACAATTGCGCAGAGATATGGGACTGGCAATAGAAAAACAGAGTAGCACAACATCAGATCTATAAAGCAGAGGATAGAGAAAAATAAAAATTTAGTTAGGACAACCCTTATTAATTTTAAAAAAGGTGATATTCAAATAGTGAAAGTAAAAGCGAATGGATTAACATAATATGATTAATGCTGAGTAAGACAAACTTGGACTATTTAATAAATAATGTTTAAATTGCATTAATAAGTTATATAGGCTAACAAAAAGATATTAATATTTATATACAAATATATTCTTATATTTATATTTGTATTCATATTCATATTCATATTCCTATTCATATTGATATTCATATTGATATTCATATTCATATTCATATTCATATTCATAGTTATATTCATATTCATATTCATATTCATACTGATATTTATTTTCATATTCACAGTGGTCAAAAATGTATATTTTAAGAACCCACTAAAGTTTTTTAAGCAAAACTCTGTAATAAAAGTGTATATTTTGTAAGTGTAATAAAAAATGTATATTTTAAGAACCCACTAAAGTTTTTTAAGCAAAACTCTGTAGTAAAAGTTTTATTTTTAGTCATAGTTTATTTTAAGTATTTATTTTTGTTTTTTTTTTTTTTGCATATTAATAATACAATTTTTTAAAAATGGTTTGTGAATCTTTCGAAAACAAGTATTAGTTAATATGAGGTGCAGGAATAAGAAGTCTAGTAAAGCACCTGAAATATGCAGGGACCATGATTTTTCGGAGAACGTTCATCTAAAAATATTTAATGCAATAACAAATAAAGTAAAGTAACAATAAAGTAGTAGCTTACAGCTTTTTCAGACATTCTCAGCATTAATCCATTTAAAGCCACAACCCAAAATTCTTTGAAATTATCAACAATATTGGTATTATTGGCTCAAAGTAAGTTAATGTGAGATAATTTACCCACCAAAACATAGTCATGCAATTACACAATAGTTTTTAATCTACTTTTGAGTTGACCTTTTGACAAATTAACATAAAAAAGCTACACTTGTTAACTAATGCACTCATGCGATTTAAAGGAGCATTTATCATGTAATTTGATCTACTAAATGGTAAATAAATTGAATTGTTAGCGTATCTACTACTTCTACGATAAGAGTTAAAATTTATAAGAGAAAGAAGTTCTGGAGTATCGAATACACCGGTTATGAGTTTGTGTAAATATACGATATCTGCAGACTTCCTTCGCTCACTCAATGATTGCATTTTTAAAAGTTTCAAACGATCCTCGTAAGGAGGAAGGTTTAAAATGTCAAATCCACTTAAGCCCCTTAGTGCAAACATGCTATTGAATTCTTTGGCCCAGGGTTTAATAAATCCAAGCACTGAAGACGCTTTTTTACAAATGTTATCAATATGCATGTTAAAGAAAAGCTTAACATATTCCCAGATCTTTAACGACATCCACACTTCATATAGCAGTATATTTTATCTTATAATCAAAAACGTTATTTGATTTTTTTTAAAAAAATGCCAAAAAATTTACGGTGTGCAGGATATCACCAGTCTGGAACATCTGAGGAAAAATTAAAAAATACCAAATTAATCCTTGTTGTGGCGTCCGTGGCGTAGTTGGTTAAAGTGCGTGGCCTCTATGTCAACGAACCTGGAGACCCAGGTTCGAACCCCAGCAGCGACAGAAAATTATTTGAATTAAAATAATTTTTCTGTACGGCCGCCACCTCTCTGCAGAAAATAGCAAACCTCAGAGAGTAATCAAAATGCCATGTAAAGCTTCTTGAGAACGAGAACATTCCGTTCATCGCCGTTCGGAGTCGGCGTTAAGCATGTAGGTCCTGTTCTCGGTCAATTGTGTACAAACTTAATAGCACGCACAACACACTTGATCATAAGAAGCTAAGTCAAAGTCCTTTCAAGGGCTGAAATGGCCAGTTATTTATTTTTGATTTTTTTTTTCAGAGGTAAAGTATAAATAGTCCAAAGAAACTCTGGGTGTAGATTTCATATATTTAAAATACTCCATATCTAGATGAAAAGAATTTGTATAAAATTATTATTTAAAAAGATTGGCAAATAGGGCACTTTTGTAGATCCATTTTGTGTTTTGAAAGATGAAGGAAACCCGTCAGATTTCTTCTTAGTATTAATGAATCCCTAGAATCTCTTTGGATCAGACAATATTCTCAGACCTTTGCACCACCCGTTTGAGGAACATACGCATTTATAACATATACATTGAAGTAACAATGTAAAACTTTAACACATATGACACTCTATGTTAGATGAGCTGGGAATACCAACAAGGGAACTCACAAAGCAGTCCCTTGCAGCTAAAAGGACACCACCACCGACAGAAGAACTATTGTCAGTGAACCTGTCCCTTCTAAATACTTGAAAACTATTGTCAAACAGTTCCAAGTCAGTAATGCTTCCATTCAGATACGTTTCTGTTAACGCAATAATATCCTCAGTGCAATTCTGAGACGACAGAAAAATGTTTTTTTTTTTAGCTTTGGACCACGGATTTCAGGTGGAATACCTATTCTGTCAAGTCTGCCTTAGTTCGTAGTGGGATGATAGATTAGTGGGAAGGAAAGGTCAATCAAGTAAAACATGTGTTGGATGTTCTTAACGTTGTGGAAAGCCAAAGAAGCATGTGAATTTGAATCAGAGGCAAGTTTTATGCCTTTAACTCAGTCAATGCAAGTTATAAGGCAATCTCATCCACAAACTTCTCTACCACCAACTACGACTTCAATCCGTAAATATTGATTAGATTTCAATTTCAGTTGATTAGAAATGAGGGTAGACAATTTTTAGAAAGATTTAGAGCGAAGGCCGGGAATCGAACTCTGGGTAGCAGTCGAGCACGCTACCTACTCGACTACCGAGGAAAAATGTTTCGCGTCTTAGAGCGGCCTTTATATTTTGAGAGTAAAGGGATAGCCTATTTAGTGTTTTTGAGTCTGACGGGTGGCTGGAGTCGTCCTTCGAGACTTATTTTTAGACTTAAACTAAGTAAAGAGAATATTATCGGCCCACATTTTTTAATTAAGTACTGTTGCAAAGCATTCAGCGGCAACTGTAAGTATAAAAGAGGCGTGGGAAGGCTTATTACCTATTTTCTCACAAGAACGAATTTGAAGCATTTAAGTTGTTGTGCTTAACAAACGTCACAATATTTTCTGATGATGTGTCGGGCTGTAGACGCGAAACAAAAATGTTTTGGGTCCTCGACACAGCTTTTAAAGTCAAATAACTATTTGAACTACTGCACAATGGAGGAATAGAAGGTGTAGAAGAAATTACCGATCCTATATATAATAATTTAGGTTATGCTAATGCTTTTTGAGTTTTTAATCGAAGTTTTTAGAAAAATTTTTATTTTTACCTAAATGATAGCTGAAATACCGATTTTGGACTAAAAAATTCAAACTATTTAGGTTATAAAAAGTATTTCTCTAAAATAAAAATCGAACTTTCAAAAGAATCAATTTAAGTTGCTTTGTTTAGCAAGTATGTAAAATTTGTACCGATTCTTGGTATAGTTTTCGAGTAATTTTGGTTACCAGTTTCAAAAAGCACTTTACGAGAAAAACGCGTTCCTGAGAAAGACGCTCCGAAACAAATGTGTAATGTTTTGTTCAACTAATATTGTATCATCCATAGTATAATAATAGAGGTAGGTGCAGCGCTGATTGTGCTCCCTTTTGTCATTACTGCCGATATTGTCAGAATCAGCTGTGTACTTACTGCTGTACTTTTGCTGTTGGTTAGTTGTGCTCCCTGCTTGTCCCAGTCAAAATATAGATAATAGAATATTTTTTTTTGTATCGACTACTTTACACTAGGAACTTAAAAAAGGCATCTATTTTGCTTTCATACAGAATTGACCTCTTGATTTCAACTCAAACTTTTACCTGCCATACGCAAAACGACGATCCTTGTCATGATCTCCAAAAGTGTCCCACAAACGCAATGAGACATTTACACCATCTACCACTTCCCAAGACCGCTCCAGTACCTTTGAAAAAAAAAATCAGTTTTAAGGTTAAGAAATTCACAAATATATTATTGTACACACATCCTTGTAAATACGATATTGATCGATAGCCCACACAGTGGGCACATGTGTTGACAGAAGCTGCGAGAGTGACACGTGCTTGTTACAGGCTCTGGCACATATCAGTCGTGTTTTACCGACAGCTGTATCGCCAACCAACACACACTTGACCAATTCTTGATGAGGCTGTTCGTTGTCCATGTTTCCATTACCATGTAATGTTCAAAAAAGCTAACAAAAAAAAAAATAATACGAAAAAGAATAGTTATGCTAAATTGTCAAACATTTAATTATTAACTATTTGTTCTATATTTTTACATTTTTTGTTATATCTCAAAGCAATTTTAGTAGTACACAAATATACATGCCCTGTCAAGGAAAAGTTTGCAATTGCATGTGCACGAATTTCGCTGCAGTTGTAGCTTAATCAATAATCAATGACAGCTGAACTCAAGCAAGGTGTTGAGCACCACCAGTCCTCGAAAGAAATGAAGTTCAATTAAACAAAAAAAAAAAAAAAAACGAAAAACAAAGCAAAAATAAACAAAATTTGCTCACACAAAAATTTCTACTCTTACGTGGCTAGATACAAATTAAAAAAACTATAATTTTAACTATTTATTAACATAAATTTAAGTGTTGTTTTTTTTCAAAAATTTGAAAACAATAAACAAATAAAAAATAAATATTATTAAGGTTATGCAAGTAAATAAATTGGAAGTATCTGGATGTTGGTTTTTTTTTTTAAGAGACAGATTTTGAAAAGTCGAGCCAAACAGGAGATAAATAAATCAGCGTCCATTAAGTTTGTTTTAGTTGTGTTAAGTTGTTTTTATAGATTTAAATGGCGAACAGACGAAACGTTTACATAAATAAGGTAAAATTTGAAAATTCGTTAGGGAAAAGTTAAATAAAATATTTGGAAAACAATTCTTCGGAAAACTCATAAATTGAAAAAATATAATTCGTGAGAAAAAGCAAAACAAGTATTGTTTTATTTATTGTTATGGATGTCTTTACCCGTGTTTTCTTTTAAATTTGGTCTTTAGACTTGATTTTTGTCTCCGTAGTATGCTTCGAATACGGTTTTTAGATCTGTTTATATTATTCTTAAAAACAATTTTGCAAAAAGGATATTCTTTGCGATTTTCAGATGATAAACTTTTCCTGAAAAAAATAATGCTGGAAATAAACATGGAAAATTTACTAAACTAATGAATTTTCAATATATTATAAATTTATTAAATTAAAGCACAAAATAAAACATTTAAATTTTTTTGGCGACAGACATTGGAAGTTCTTGATTGTATAAGTTGGTTAGCTTTTTGGCATTGCTTGTTCCCTTAAGTCTACTTGATGATACATTCAGTTTTAAATTGTATTATTCCTTGTTCTTTTTTTGATAGCGGATACATTTAATTTTCAACATATCACCTTTATTCCATACTGGTCAATGTTACGATTTTTAACCAATGCCCTGGTTTGATCTTGCAATAGGTGTTACACCTGAAATCCTGGGTTCAAAGCTAAAAAAAAACATATCAGCAAATAAAAGCTCTGTAACCGATACGGTGTAGCTTATTTGTGGTTTTATTTTACACATGCTATTTTGAAAATATTAAGCCAGTCGTGCAGAGTGTTAACGTCTACATATTTTTAGTGGATTCAATTGCGTATACACATAATCAACTTCCATGTGACAATGACCAGACTATAAAAAATGGTGTTGTATTGCATCGAATCGTGATTGCGTAACTACAAAAAGCTGCAAAGCAGCAATTAATTCATTGCTGTTTTGGCCCAATGTCGAAAAACAAAGACACTTCCTTTACGTTGTCGGAATTGTTAAAATAATGCTGATCCGATTATAGAGTTTCCACGGTGTCCATTTAATTCTGTACGAAGCAAATCAGCTTCGTACACCGTCAAATTGTACGCACAAAGTTTTCGGCTGTAATACATGAGAAGTATATCGCTCGATGGAATCTGTAATACACTTTGTAAATCAAAAGGTGCTGAGATCATGAGACCATCATACAAGGTAGAAGAGACAGTTCTTTCGTCTTGTCAAAAATAGAACAAATTAGAGGACGAAAAAAGTAGAAAAGAAAATAGAAGGCAAAATATACGGGCAAATGACAGTCGATGCAAGACACTCGTGAGAAAATTCTTTATTTTTTAAAAGTCTTTATTTTTTTATGGCGTCCGTGGCGTAGTTGGTTAAAGTGCGTGGCCGCTATGTCAAAGAACCTTGGAGACCCAGGTTCGAACCCCAGCAGCGACAGAAAATTATTTGAATTAAAATAATTTTTCTGTACGGCCGCCACCTCTCTGCAGACAATGGCAAACCTCAGAGAGTAATCAAAATGCCATGTAAAGCTTCTTGAGAATAAGAACATTCCGTTCATCGCCGTTCGGAGTCGGCGTTAAGCATGTAGGTCCATTTCTCGGTCAATTGTGTACAAACTTAATAACACGCACAACACAATTGATCATAAGAAGCTAGGTCAAAGTCCTTTCAAGGGCTGAAATGGCCAGTTATTTTTTTTTTTATTTATTATTTTTTTATGTAATTGTCACATAATGAACTAATATCTTTCTTATGCTTCAATTTCCCCTTTCATAGTTATAGTTATGGCAATAATAGCGGCGGTACGTAAGTTCTCAAACAGGTAAACTCAACTGGATCATGGTTGAATTAATAAGGTTGTCTCGGGGCTGATCGTACTCTCTATTCAGTACCCACAATTGTCAAAATCAATGAAAAGCAACAACAAAAACTTTATTGGCTTTACATGTTATCAGTTTTCGCATTCAGATTTTGTATGAGCTGCCAACTTCGATTTGGCGTTTATGGGAACTCGCTCTCATCCATGCGACAACCTTATTTATTCAACAATGGACTGGACGGTACATTGTTCCACATACAGACTATACAGAACTAAATGTCAAAAATAGTATAAAATAAAGAAGGAAAAAAGTAAAAAAAAGTAAAGTAGAAAGGGAAATGACACTAAGTTCGCCAGCTATCAACACAACCTGATTGATTGTACCATGCACTTGACTATTCAGCAACGTACAAAAATTTATTTTAGGAAAAATTCTGCATTTAGTCAGTTTTTCTTGAACTTTCCGATAACCGAGATGGTCATTAAAGGTTTGTTTCAGCAGGGCGTTTTTTAGCCGAAATATCAGTATTGCTAGAAAGTTTTGAATGACTGTCTTCATTATACAGCATTAAAAAGTAAAAAACTATTTTTCGTATTTAGTCAGTTTTCCTTGTAAGCCGACGATCTGTTCAGAAGTTAGTTTTAATTTACTTTCAGTAGATAAAAAGTTAAACTTCAGTACGTATAATTAAAGTGTATACGACCTTAGAACAACTTCTCTTTTCGCATTAAGTGATACGTATAGAAATATTCATTTACTTTTGATACAGTAGCAGCAGGTCACTTTAAATAAAATGAAGAACAATTTAAATGAAATCTTAATTGTTTTTCACACAAACAAACAAATCCACTCACACTTGCTCAAGCAATTACACACACACAAACACACACATACTCGCACGCACACACTTAAATTGATTGCCGCATGAATGTGTGTTAGTGTTCACATGAAACACAAAACTGTCATTGTTCAGATTTCGTTGGCTGAGCTGTACAACTACGCTAGCTATGTTTGTTATTTGTTAGTGGTTCTAGTTTATTATATTGTTTTGGTTGTTTTTTTTTTGTACCATAAAATATTTACTTTTTTAAAATTCACGTGCCAAGTTGTGTGTTGCGTTTTGAATAAAAAACAGTTTTTTGCAATTGTTTTCCGTATTATTATTTTGTGATTTAAATGCATAGGGTTCGAACATTTGAGTATTTCAGTGTTTCAAGAAGTTGTTCTTTTACATCTGTTATTTTGTATTTGCTATGCATGACGTATGAGTAACATGCAACTAATTAGAAGAAATATGTAAGAGTAATGTTCACGTGGAATTCAAACACCTTTCAATATGTATAGAGTACGTGACGTCGTCGGCAAATAGGTAAAAGGCAATAACGGGCTATATATACGCTATTTGGTAGATAAATTAATGTGATAAAGTTACGTTTTATGGCGCAAGTTTCCCAAAAAGTTGAAAAAGGCCTTTTCCCAAAATGCATCGGCGTTGCATTGAATAGTTACTCGCTAAATATAGGTACTATGATTAAAATAATGGTACGACCGTAAAGGTTCATTCTTTGACTTCATTACAAAAAAAAAACAAAAAAATTCAAAACGTCATCGGAACGTGGTTGTAGCTGCTTAAGCAACGGAACTTCAAATTTGTTACATAGAATTATTACTCGCTGAGTACAAGTGCTTGGATTAAAAATATGATACACCAACAAAGGTCTGTTCAAATTCCTCACAGCAAAATTAGACAAAAATTTCTGACGTCAGTCACACAGTGGGGTAATAAAGCCAAATTTGGAGATCAATTTACAGTGGCCACTTATCGAGACAAAAATGGCAATTTAGGGGTTTTTGGGGTCGCTGATCACGAATCTGAAGTCAAAAATCTGAAATTCAAAATTGCGGCTTCAAAATGGCGGCTTGTTCATGGCTAACTTCTACAAAATACGTTTAATGGAGGTAAAATTTTATATACAGGGGTTTGTGGGGTCGCTGATCACGAATCTGAAGTTAAACATTTCAAATTCAAATGGCGGCTTCAAAATGGCGGCCATGAACAAGCTATGTTCTGCAAAAAACGTTTAATGGAGGTAAAATTTTGTATACAGGGGTTTGTGGGGTCGCTGATTACGAATCCGCAGTCAAAAATTTGAAATAATAAATGGCTGCTTCAAAATGTGATCATTAGCTTGTACCCTTTACCGAATTAAATAGAATATAGAACATCACTTTCGTTATTACTACAAATTGCACAAAACAAGCTTTGAACGACACTTTATACAAAAACAAAGGATTGCAATAACAATAGTTAATAAACATAAACAATGATGTTGATTTCACATGTACCCTGCAAAATGCAGGGCAAACAATTTATGTCTTCCTAATATCAAAATCAGAAAATGAGTGTTAAAATCGAACAAATATAATTTAATTTAATAGCTTAACACATTCATCTGCTTCTTTTAATATATAAAAAGCCGGTGTTTGAAAGAAACATCAACAATCTACCTTAATTGTGGAAAGGTGCACTGAATATGCCGCTTTCCATAATGTAGGGTAAAAAATAGCGGAAAACAAAAAACAAAAAAGTGAAGAGAGCTCGTAAACAAAAAAAAAAAAAAAAAAAAAAAAACAGCAAAATCTGTTTAGTTTAGTATTTAGATTAATTTTGTACTTTATTTTCATTTGTTTTAATTTTTCGAAATAAAATTGTTAATTCGTGACATGTAAGTTAAAGTAAACAAATTGAAATATCGCGAAAGTGCGCAGCATTGACGCAGCTTTTTTTTATAGAATATAGCTTGAATGTTCATAGCTTACGATAATCAAAACAGTTTTTCTTCATTCCACTCAACACACAACTATATCTCTATTAACATATTGAAAAATCCAACTTTTTAAGGTTAAATTAAAATAAATAAATTAATATATATATAAACACTATTTCATCAAAAAAATTTAATTTTGTATTACTTAAATACCTGAGCAAGAAGTTTCCATCGTTCTTTTTTGTAGTTTTTTAAAAATAATACACAAAAAAAAATTTGAAACACGTTTGTCACTGTGCACACTCAAAGAGAAAAAAAAATGATGACTTTCAAACTGCATTGCGGGTAAACGGTAGAATATTTTTCAACTATTCTTTCACCTAGTGATGCAGAGTTTTATCTTCTTTCATCGGGTACCTAACATCACTATGTACCTTGAACATTTTTTTTTTTTTAATTAATCTGCACTTTTGGCATAAATTACCCCATTGTGCGTCATGGGGACACAGAGGAAGCCGCTCAAAGATCGATAATGCAACATTCATGCAACGCCGTTGTATTGAATTATTACGCGATAAGTATATGAGCTACAGTTAATGCTTAAAAACGAAAATGAAAGATTTATATTTGGCCTTATGACAAAAATAGAAAAAAATAATGAAGAAATTATCGTCAGGTTGTAGCAGCTTATATAACAGAAATGTAGTATCGTCGCATGGAATTATTACCCACTCAGGAGACGAGCTAAGATAAATCTTACTTAACAGCAGCATAGATTGCTATTTAGCCTCACAACGAGAATATTAAAAAAATTTTATCGTCACAACTTCAGGTTGCGGCCACTTAATGCAGTGAAAATGCTACAACAATGAAAAACGGTAAATTTTAAAAAAATAAAAAAAATTTATTGCGTCATAAGGCCCCTCAGAGAACCGCCTAATGTAATGTGAATTCATTATTGTTGCATGGATTAATTGCATGCAGCGAGGCAAAGTCGATAGCACTACAAAAAAGCACAACCAATGGAGAAGCAAAATATACAAAAATATATACAAAATATATAATATATAATACAAAATATATAAAAATATGTATATTTTTGTAATATATACAAAATATACAAGAAAACAAAAGAACAAAAATATCAAAAGTAAAAGCAACAACAACAAAATAAAAACAAAATAAATAATTGGCCATGTCAGCCCTTGAAAGGACTTTGACCTAGCTTCTTATGATCAATTGTGTTGTGCGTGTTATTAAGTTTGTTCACAATTGACCGAGAACCGGACCTACAGGTTTAACGTCGACTCCGAACGGCGATGAACGGAATGTTCTTGTTCTCAAGAAGCTTTACATGGCATTGTGATTACTCTCTGTGATTTGCCATTGTCTGCAGAGAGCAGGGCCGGCTCTAGAGCCGAGCCAGTAAGGCCAGGGCTCGGGGCGCATACAGATAGGGGCGCCTTACATATTTAAAATAAAATGTATCAATCAATATATATGGGAACATATATGGCGACCGTGGCATGCGTGTTAAGTGTGTAGCTTGCACGCCTGGAGCGCGAGATTGATTCCCACTCGCGGCAATTTTTTTTTAATAAAAAATTTTCTGATCGGTCGCCACTTCTTTGCAGACAATGTCAAACCTCAGAGAGTAAACCATGTCATGAAAAGCTTCTTGAGAACATGAGCCGTGTGGGTTGGCATAAAACTTCTAGGTTCAGTTCTCGATCAATTGTGTACAAACAATTCATAACACACACAACACAATTTGATCTTAAGAAGCTCAGATAAACTCCTTTCAAGGGCTGAAATGGCCAATTTATTTATGTTGGAGTTGGAGTAGCGTCTAACGAAACAGTCTGTCTAGTCAGCTGTATGATTTGTTCTATTAAGAGCCGTTGTTGTTGTTAGTTGTTTTCTTCAATAAATTACTTGGCCGTAAGCTCATTTAACAATTCTCAATATAATTGAATGAAAAGATCGTATTAAAATTTAATCCATTATTTATTTTAATTTCAACGTTAGTAAAATTTTGTATTTATTACAAGTCATTTACTAGAAGTCAGTAATAAAAAGGCATAATAAAGTAATATTAGATGCGTTTTCTGACATCGCTATATGCGCTTACCCAAAAAAACGCCCATAACACTTAACGCTTAACATTTTTCGTCAAAACTTGGCATTATTGCGTTCCACTTGTCAAATATTTCTATACATTTTTATCTTGATATGACATAAACATGGTTGTTTTCCAAACAGAACTGCCAATAAATTTCGTAGACTAGCGAGTGTAGAAAAAAACTTTTCTAAGCTTAAATTAATAAAAACTTATTTGCGGTCTACAATTCCCCAAGATCGTCTTGATGGTTTAGTACCCTTTCCATCGAACGCGTTATAGTAAGAAAATTGGAACTGAATGATCTTATCAATAATTTTGCATCCAGTAAAGCTCGGAAAAAACTGTTGGTGTAAGTTAAAATAAAATTATTTATGGATAATATAAGTTCTCTCTTTTCTATGTATATAAAAAAACTATGCCAACATAATGAAGGGCACAATTTAGTCAGCGGATTGAGATATGTTTCCTTATTTTGATTTGAAGAAAGTTTTATATATTTAATTGTATCCCTCATTTGTTGTACTTGAAGTTCGAAAAAATACCGATCAAAGCCCAATTTTATTAAATTTTGAATTTTATATAAAAATAAAGTTGGGAGTTTTATAAATAATATGTAAATAAATTTGCCTTATTATTAAAAATTTAACTTAAATCAAATTAAAAAAATAGGTTTCTTACTCTTTTTTTACTTGTTAAATAATATGGGGCGCAATTTAGACCCTTGGCCTAGGGTGTCAAAAATTCTCGGGCCGGCCCTGGCAGAGAGATATAGTTTTTTAAATTCTAATAATTTAACCACCTTAATGTCTATAATGGGGTAGTTTTATAAAATTATAATTTTGTATACCTTTTTTAAATAAAAATGCAATATTAACCGAAATCACTTACTTGCTGTGAGCTGAAAGCTTATTGGATTGGTGGAGAAATAAAGGTTAAACAATATTTGTGCTAACAAGAACATAAACAAAATCATCAGCAGTGAAATCTAAAAGTCAACAATAACAAGTATCATGAAATAAGATAAGAAATAAGCGAAAAATAGAATAAAATCAATAAGATGTATAAAAAGCTGACGACAACATTGTGACAGAGATTGAAGAAAAATAATGAATACAAAAATGTATTCAATGAATGATTCAATTTTATTTCGGGCAGACGAAAAGTTTTAGATGGCACTGGAATAGCAGACTACGTTAAATAGAGCAGTGTGTGTATAAATTCTTACTTGAACTAGTATATGCAAAATGGTACCGTAAATGTACAAAATTTTGACTCTTTGGCTGAGGAGTCTCTCTGGTGACTTTTCAATTAATTTTGTGTTTGAAGATATCCTGACACCTTAAATTGATAGATCTTGTCACTTCTTAAATAATAACTATAATTTTTGCATAAAATATGTTTTATGTAAGACAATTAGATTTATATTCAGAACAATTCAAATAGAGGCAATATCTAATAAAAAAAAATTTATATAATAAATAATAAAAATGGCAATGGATAAAATTGGTACATTATCAATCATATCAAAGAGTGTGAACGTTTATTACAGAGAATCTTCTAAAGGAAGACAAAGTGGGCGGATAAGGCTATTACGAACAAGCATGTAAGAATGTCTTCATCAAATGTCTCGCATGTAAGAATGTCTCAAATTTTTTAACTCTCCAATAAATAATTGTCTTAAAAAAATTGTTAAAAAATGTCATGATTCAAAAAACGTACAAATTGAGTTAATTACACAAACATTTATCCTACCATGATCTTTATTATGTTGTATGTAGTATTGGTAATGATATATTTTTTATTACCTGCGTCAGAGTAGATTTAGTCATTAATGCAAATTTTCTAGTGATTCCATTGTGTAATTATACAAATACAGTAGAGATTGAAAAAACTTAGCCCGTTTGTTTTTGGGCCTGTCAACTTTTGTGAATTATAAACTTTTTAAGGACAAAAATGTAATTTAAAAAGTATATGTATTTGTATATGAATATAAAATAAAAAAAAAAATAAAATAAATATACATGAAATAAGAAAAGCTGTGTTTCTAAAAACATATCATCTCCACATGCCTTAAGACCGGCGCTTGAATTTAATAAACCAACCGTGACTTGTCATAAAATCATTCGCATTTTTATTTGGGCAGAATTCTGTAAAGATATCTTTTGCCTTCACTCTTAGAGCTACTAATTGGACAATTTCTTTTGCGTTGGTCTATTCTCCATATATATATAAAAGGGTGAAAAAACAAAAACTCAGAAAAGTTGACACAAAAGTTTCCTGTGGTGACAGAGTCCTAGATAACTTTTCCTTATATCTAACTTTTGCGAGTCACAACTTTTGTGGATCTCTACTGTATTTTAAAAAATATTGGTCAATTTTGTTTTTAGTGAAATTTTGGAAGCCGTTGAGAAATTTTCTGTCTTATAAAAACTTTAAGCCCTCAGAAATAATTTCTTTTAAAAAGTCACTAACCTACTGACAGCCTGTGGACAGCTTTATATATTAAATTTTCACACAAATTGTTATTAAATTTTGATTATATTTAACACAAATTGTAGACAATTGACAAATGTTCACTTTAAATTTTAAGATTTTAATTTACAAAAAATATACTGAACCTCAAAACTAAAGTTGAACAACAAATAAAGTCAATGAAGCATTAACAATGACTTTATGTAACACAAAAATAAAACAGTCAAGAAAATTTACATGAATAAACGAAATTAATGAGCATAGCAACAGCATCGATGCCGCTGCAATACGTTGACCCTTCACTGCTAAATGAGGCTCAGATTTGTTGTTGTCTTTTGGCAAAACTCTGAAGCAGCAATAGCCGGAAATGCACTTTAAGGATTTTCAACCCATAATATAATTTTGCAAATTTATTTATTATACATTTCTAAGTGGGTTCGAGTTTTTGCATGAGTGTAGGTGGGACTATTTATAGAAGCTCCTCAAGTGGATTCTTTACATTTTTGAAGAGGCAAAGAAGAGCAAAAAAGGCAGAAACATAATGCAAGTTGATGGACGAATAGATAAAGGATTGTAACTTTAATAAAAAAATACAGAAATATATGCTTTTACGTAGCTGCGACCAATTTGTTTAATTACTTATGATTTTCTCAAGGAAGATTTTCATAAAAAGCTATGAACAACACATAGAACCTTTATAAGAAAATAATCGAAAAACATCCCTCATAATTGAAAACAGTTTATATATTAAAATAAAATAAATAATGTAAAAAACTAATTAAAATAAATACAATAATAAAATAATAAAATAAATAAAATAAATAAAAAAAATAAAATAAATAAAATAAATGAAATAAATAAAATAAATAAAATAAATAAAATAAATAAAATAAATAAAATAAATAAAATAAATAAAATAAATAAAATAAATAAAATAAATAAAATAAATAAAATAAATAAAATAAATAAAATAAATAAAATAAATAAAATAAATAAAATAAATAAAATAAATAAAATAAATAAAATAAATAAAATAAATAAAATAAATAAAATAAATAAAATAAATAAAATAAATAAAATAAATAAAATAAATAAAATAAATAACTAAATAAAATAAATAAAATAAATAAAATAAGTAAAATAAATAAAATAAAAAATTTTTCAATTCGGCCGCCACCTCTCTGCAGACAATGGCAAACCTCAGAGAGTAAATAATACCATGTAAAGCATCTTGAGAACATGCACATTAGCCGTTCGGAGTCGGCATATAACTAGTAGGTTCTCGATCAATTGCGTACAAACATTTCATAGCACGCACAAAACAATTTGATCACAAGAAGTTTGATCAAAATCATTTCAAGGGCTGAAATGGCCAGTTTAATGTAATAATATAGTTTGATATTATATTAAAAACTTCCGACAGGTGGTATTGGTTGTCTTTAGGGCAATATTGTTGCAGCTTGTTTTATATATTTTTATATATTTTAACTATTATTATTCAAAATAGATATCTACATATGTAAATCCTTTTGGTGAGAATAGCCTGAGCCAATTATAAAAATCAAAATAAAAACGCATTAAAGTCTTGGGTCAATGCTTTCTTAAGTGGCGGAAGATTAAAAAATTAAATAAAAACCAATTAAAACTTTGTAAAAAGTTTCAAGAATAAAAGTTTTTTCTCCATTTTTATGTTTTCTCTCAGAAATAAGTTTTTTCTCAATTTATATTTTTTACGCTCAAAAATAAAAATCATTCGTCTAGTTTTATTTTTTTTTAGGTAGGGAATAAATATATAAAAAGGAGTGGTCGGAGCGAATAGGTCCCCAAGGGAAAAAGTTCCTTTTGCAAAAGTAATGGAAGCCGGTCATACATATTAACCCTCTACGGCACTCCCTTAAAACTTCCCTGTTCAAGTGTAGGAAATAAAAATTGGCATGTGCCAGCAACAAAGCTGTATGATGTTTTGAGTTTAATGTTTTAGGAAAAAAAAAAATAAAACTGGACAAATTTTTTTATTTTAAGCGTAAAATAAAAATTGAGGAATAACTTTTATTTCTCAGCGAAAAATATTTTTCCAATTTTTTATTCTTGAGGAATATAATAGAACTCAAAAATCATTCTTATTCTTGAACAGAAAAATAAAAATTACCTTTATTTCTGATCAAAACAATAAAAATCGTAAGATAATTTTTATTGTTGAGCAATTAAATAAAAATCTAAAAATAATAATTAAACTTTGGGTTTTTGGACATCGCTTATAATTCAAGTAATTCAAGACTACTGATGGGACATGAAGTCCCATGTACTGAATATTTCGAAAAAATGGTTTAATAAAACTATAAACTTGGAAGAAGCAAATTATTTATAAAAAATTAAACACTATTATATATTATTGCTAGCTTTTTTTTAACAATTTTAATAGTGAAAAATAATAGAACTAATGTTTCAAACGTTTCACATATCAACCACGAAATTTTTCATGGGAGGGAGAACTGTGACAGAACACCGTGCACGCCATTAAGGTGCGGTTTTGTTTGTGCTTCCTTGCGACGTGCAATCAGACACGTTCTCACGCCTACATATTGTTTTTTTTTAATATTTTTGCTAGAAAGCGTTGAAGGAAACATTTCAGAGTTTGTGAGACTACGGTACAAGCTAACAAAAACTATAATTTTACAATTTGTGGAAGAAAACTTATATTTAATTTTTTCTATATGCTTGTTTTCAGCTTGAAGTAGTTATTGATTTTCCCAAATTGTTGATTTACTTTTTTTTTCTTTTGCAAATTTATTGCACATTTTTTACTAGTTAGACATTTATTCCTTACTTCATCGGATTATAGTTGTATATTTTAAATTGTTAATCATTTACAATTTATGCCTGTACATCGTGATAAGAAATTATTTTAATACGTAATTTATTTCTCCGTGCAGCTGTTACGAATTTCTGCCATACTCCAAACACAATTAAGTCCAACATTGTTCATTCAATTATAATATTTTATTGAGTAAGTTATCAATGTTTTTTTAATTTTATACTATCCATTAGCGGTCAGTACAAATTTTTTCTTCCATATCGCTTTCTTTACCTAATTCAACTTTCTTGCTAGATAAGTTTTCCTCACTTTAATTTAGGATGTATTAATTTTTTATCTCATTTTCACTTGTACTATAAAACTTTCTTTAAATTCCGATTGATGCAATTTCTAATTTGGAAATTGAGTTCTTCTTTTATGCACTTTAACTTCTTTATTACTTTAATAATTCGATTATATCAATATTACTACAACAAATGTTTAGATAACTTTTTATACTAGAAAAGTCAAAAGAAACTAAATCAAATATTAAACTTGTACAAAGTTTCTCATTTAATCAGAACCGGACGGGATGCGTACCAGAGAACGTTAATTCCTATGTTTTGTTTGTGTTTCTCTTTGTTGTCTTCTTTGTTTGTTTTTGCATTTGCTCTTGCAAAAATGTTGACAGCTAGAAGTCTCCGTGTAGAGAATTTCAATGGTTAGCAGCTGATAAGGGTGTGCTAATTCCTAGATTTTTCAATAGTATGAGAAAATTTAAAAATGTACTGTTAGTATACGTGTAGAAAGTTATAAGAGACAGAAAATATTCTTATGTGGTTTTAACTGAACAGTTTTGAAAGGACAGACATTTTGAAATAGGTGTCTACAATTCATGGTATAATAATACAAGGTAGTATTGACAGTTGCTTGGGCAACGACCATCTGTCAAAAAAAATGTATAGAAAGAGAGTGTTCAATTATTGTTGATGTTTTACGCCATTGTTTGCGTTAACCAAACATTTGCTTGTAAAATATTTTCTATTTTATGTAATAATAAATAGTGAGCATTGTAATAATAGTGATTTATTATTACTTTAGCGAAAATAATTTGTCAACTTAATGTGATTTAGTGCAAACATAAAAAAAATGTGGAAAACATTCAAATGCAGCAACCTCAGCAGCTGCATATGCATGTGGACGAAATGCAGACGAAGTGAAATAAGTTTTCAATTAAAATTGTGCATAATTGAATAAAATTTAACGCTTCCGACTGGAAAACGTTTAGCACAAATCACACATAGTTTTTTCAAAACTTTCATTATTTTATATTAAACGCACAAATTTTATTTAGGTTATGTTTTTCACTTTCGTTTCACATTATTCCACGAACTGTTTTTGACAGATGGTCGTTTCCTCGCTGCTGAGAAAATCAGTAGTTGTCAATACTACCTGTATAATTGTATCATGTCTACAATTCACATTCGTGATTGAGTTTGAAATATCTTAATTATAAATCGTGGCAAATTAAACATTCTCCAAAAATTTATTGGTTTCAATCATAGTTGAATAAATAAGGTTGTCTCGTGGCTGATCGTACTCTCTTCTCAGTACCCATAATTGTCAAAATCAATGAAAAGCAACAACAACAACTTCAACGGTTTTTCATGTTATTAATTTTCGTTTTCAGATTTTGTATGAGCTGTCAACTTCGATTTGACATTTATGGGAACTCGATCTCACCCATGCGACAACCTTATTTATTCAACCATGGTTTCAATAAAACATAACAACAGTCTTGGTTAAAATAGCAATGAGTTATTGTTGATTTCTGTGTTAGATATAATAATTGAAATTTTTTATTTTTTAAAAATTCAATGTTGATGATTTTGAGCAAGATGTCTTTTATAAATACCAAAATATTGACAAAATGTTGACATAACTAAAACTGACAGTAAAAGTAAAATGAAAAAATTAAAATAAAAGGAAACATGTTTCAGCATTATTTAATTAATTATTAAGACTTTAGTCTAAATTGTGACATACGAACAAATCTTTACTTTATGGGATCAAGATGGTATAAATATCGCAATGATTTCGTGCTTCAGTTTCTCCAAATGGAAAATAGGTCCTATCTACAATGCAATATTATACAGAAGAAAATGGAAGTGGGAATTAGTACTACGCCTGGAACTAAATAAGAAAATGTAGTTTTTGTTTGAATATAATTTTTAAAAATAAAATGCATACATTTCCAAATAAATTAATTAAATAATATAAATTATATTAAATTATATTAAATCAATTAAATAATGAGTTATTGTTGATTTCTGTGTTAGATATAATAATTGAAATTTTTTATTTTTGTGAATTTTTTTATTTCATCTAAACTTGTGAACAAAAATTGTTTCCCATCGAGAGTAAAAAGAAGTAAATTGGTAGGTTATAAATATTTAGTTATGTTTCATCCCTGTTTTCGATCCAAAATATTAAAATTTTTATTATCATTAGAGTCAGGATATCGCGTTTAAGTTATTGGAGTTGCATGATGGGTGTCAACCTTCGTTGGTTAAGATTTTTCCTAAAATTCACAACTGTTTGATTTTTTAAACCGACATGAGGAAAGCTATAAAATTTGAGATCATCTTAAAATACTTAATAAAATAAAAATGAAAATTTTTTTGCAAGAAACGTTTGATATAATGCATTATATACGAAAATAGTAATACTTCGGAAACAAACACATAAAACATGTTTAATTTTGTTTCTAAAGAAAATAATTTTGGGGTTAAGCTTATTTTCATTAAACCTTTGATGTGGTGAATTTGAACCACTTTAAAAATACTACAATTAGTTTTAAGTAACATTTTGATGTGCTAGGCAAAAAATGAAGTAGGCAATCAACAAGACCATGTCTATGCCACATCTGCACATTTATTTTATCAAAATTAAAGCATTTTCATTAAACGGGATTAGAGGCCTATTTAAAATAGATTGTACGCAAACAACTTATTAGTTGTTCAATGCAATGAACAACAATCAATGAACAACAATAAATTTTACAGTAGAAACTAATGATTTCAGAAATTAGTTAAAATATTTAGATCGATATTGAAATAAAAAACTTCGTTAGGAGTATGTAAGCTTTGTAACTCCGTTTGCAACTCTCATGAGGTGTAAATTTATCTATCGACACGATTGCAGCCGTATTTTGAAGATTCAATAATAAAATTTGATTCATAAGCTATTTCTAAAAATAAATATCAAGTTCGATATTTAGTCAATTTGTTGGAAAACCACGCCTACCTCCCATACAGAGACTTTTTCAAAACAATAAAACCTCAAAAAAATCCAAAAAAGACCTTGTTAATTTGCTCATAAGCTTTGATCTCCAATACTTAATTGGTATTTTTGAAAAATCGAAAATCAAATTTTCTGTCAGGAGAAAATTCAACCAATTTAAATTATCTTTACTGTCTTGTGAGTTCTAAATGTGGTATAGTACTAAGTACCAAAGTTTACGTACTTTTAAGCAGCACTGATTATGATGATTACCTTCAATGCTCTGCATTTTCTTTCATTCATTCGCGCATGTATATGAACGCTTTTTGTTTCATTCTCTTACGAATACATATTCATGTTTTGTGAAGAATATATTAAAGTTCGGGAATGAAATGGAATTTTATGGCTTGCATGGCCAGATCATTTTTTTAACTTTCCATAAAAAATGAGCAAATATTGATTTAAATTGTGTTGAATTGAATTAATTTTAAAAACAATTGCATATAGCAATGGGGCGCAATTCCACGATTAATAAGTCAAAACTTGTGGACTATGATGAAAACACCGATACCTCAAAATGTTTGTCCTGTGGTAAGGTATTAAAGGGAAACTTGTTGGGAAACATCAAGCGGCATTATATTACACTACACAATTATTCTTTTGATGACGAAAAAACGAAAAGCGAGGTAAGCAGACTATCAGAACAATTTGTTTATTTGCATGCATATGTGCAAGAATATAAAAAAATCAATATATCATTGAATTCATTCTAAACAGAGCGAATATAAACAATATGAAAACGAAACATTCTATTCATTCCTCCGACCCAAAGCTCCAACCATTCATGGATCAGTGTTGCTAACTGCATAGTTGCCAACTAATATTACCATACAAATTCTCTTTTTTCCACAGCAATTTTTTAATTCCCACGTGGGATATTTTTACTAAAAAATTCCTACAAAAAATCCCACAGCCATTAAAAAATCCCACAAATGGAAAATTTTACAAAAATATATATCAGTGATTAAAGTTATAAAACATATATTGAGAACTTCTCTAAAGATGTTTTTAAGGGAGATTAATTGTTAAAAAATTAAAGTATAAATAAAAAACAGAAAATAAAATATACAAAATTTTATTTATAAGTAATTAACTGTTAACATTGAGATCAAACGTTTAAATTTTAAATGAGCATTAAAAAATTTCAGCGATTATTAAAAAAACAAAAATGCACATGCATATATTATTAAAATTATTATTAATATTATTATATAATATAATAATTAAAATTATTTATATTAAAATGTGAAATAAATAAGTAAACTCAAGGAAAAAAACAATAATTTTGTTATTTAATTTAAATTAAAAAAATGTATGGGAAAAAATCCCACAAGACTTAAAAAATCCCTCATTGAATTACAAAATCTCATGGGAATTGAAAAACCCACATCCCACAGCAATTAAAATATCCCACAAATGGGAAATTTCCCACAAAACTGGCAACTATGGCTAACTGTCTTAAGAGGAATAATCAAAACTCTATTGTAGAAACTCATGGTCATGATACAATTATACAGGTAGCATTGACAAGTATTGATTTTCTCAGCAACAAGGAAACCAGCATCTGTCAAAAACAGTTGTTCGTGCAACAAAAATGAAACGAATGTATAAATAAATAAATTCCACAAAATATGTACGTTAAATAAACAATTATAATAATGAAAGTTGTGAAAAAATTATGTGTGATATGTTTAACGTTTTCCAGCCGTGGTGTTTTAATTTTAATTGAAAACTTCTTTAATTTCGTCCATATGCATCTGCAGCTGCTGTGGTTGCTGCATTTGAACGTTTTCAACATTTTTTTTATGTTTGCACTTAATAAAACAAAGTTCACAAGTTATTTTCGTTGTAGTAATAATAATTCACTATTGATTAAATAAAATAGGCAATATTTTGTAAGCAAATTTTTGGTTCTTTGCAAGCGCGGAAACATAAACAATGGCGAAAACATAAGCAATAAAAGCTCTCTTTCTTGACTTTTTTTTGACAGATGCTGGTTTCCCAAGCAACTGTCAATACTACCTTGTATTATTATACCATGAGGCATGATACAATTATACAAGGTAGGAGTGACAGTTTTTTCGTCTTGAACCAACTGTCCAAAATAGTATAAATTAGAGAACGAAAAAAGAAGAAAAGAAAATAGAAAACAAAATATACAGACAAATGACAGTCGGTGCAAGACACTGGTGAGAAAATAGTCAGTTGTCACTCCTACCTTGCATAATTGTATCATGCCATGAGGTAAGCTCATATTGGTGAGCAGGGTGCGCTAGTTGTCAAAATCAGCTGGTAATTTTAGTTTTTCTAATTGTTGTTGTTGCTTTTGTCGTTTGAGGCCGTGTGCTATTCGGAAACTTTTCAATCGTGGTAGGAGAGAATTTACTGAGTTCAATACAATTTCTGTCTGTTGAAATAAAATTTGTAATTTTTGCTGTGCCAAAAGGACGATGAAATTTTGACAACTAGAAATGTTGACGTTTTAGATTTTGGTAGTGCATTAGCACAAGAATTTAATATAATTTGCGAAATTGTTGATATATATTGAAAATTAGGGATTCTGGTTGCTATGCTGTCGGAAACACAAAATTTTTAACTGCTTTACGACTCACAAACTCACAAGTGTTTTTTTTTTCATTTTTGGTTGTGTCAAAAATTCTCTTTCCGATTGTCAAAAATTATACTAGCCCCTGGGGCTACATGAATTTTTGACAATCATATCCTGGACGAAATTGTGGCAACCTTCGACGAGAACAGGATGTTTTCAATAAAAGATTGTCAAGAGCCAGAAGAGTTGTTGAGAATGCGTTTGGAATATTGGGAAGCAGATTCAGAATTTATAGAAAGCCCATCATTGCCTCCAAGGAAACTGTCATAAATATTGTAAAAGCCACGACTGCACTGCACAATTGGTTAATGAATCAAAGATCTACAGAATATTTTGCATCTGATCTAGTAGACCAAGAAAACCATGATGGAAGTATAAGACCTGGAACATATCAATCAATTGAAACGCGTGGATTATTGCCAATTAGACGAACTGGTTCGAATCATCTATCAAGTGAAGCAGAACAAATAAGAACGTTATACGCAAACTATTTTATGTGACTCTTCGAAATTCAATTACAGTGTTTTACTGCTACGAGAGCATGTTGAGGTTGTGTTACTTTGTTGTTATTCTTCTTTTTTCTACATTTCCGTCTTTAGGGTTCAGCTAGTTTAGCTAGTCCACACCTAAACGGTGTGGAGAAAATTTGTTACAAAAAACTTGCTGTTTGTGCTAAGCGCACAACTACTCATATTTTACCTTAACAGGGTCAGAATTTTAAAAGTTTACGAAATGGAAAATTTTAATCTTTACTAAAAATAACCATAACCAAGCTATACTCATTTTTTTGTAGCAAACCGTACTTGGGAAATATATAGTGATTTATTGTAGGAGTAAGAGCATATTGGTTCTTAATAATATAAATTTTCCTGGCTGACATTTTTGACTATCCTGGCTGCCTGCCCAAATCAGTAAGAAATTTATATTAATACATGATAGTTAATATATTTTGAAAAAATTTGCGACCCTTTTCCTTCGCAACAGCCAAATACGGTCCTTAGTGAATATTTCTGTATTTGTGTGAACCAACACAAATTTGATAAGTAGGTACTTCATTTATAAGGCACAACACCGCTTCTTTATCTCTTAGTTCTTTGTATTTTTGCTCACATACAGAGTCCGTGTGATCATGATACAATTACAAGGTAAGCTCATTTTAAAATGGCTGCTCAAATGAGAAATTTTGCAACAACAATGCTGTAGGAGCTACAAATGTCAAACGACAAAAGCAACAACAATAATGAGAAAAACTAAAAATTACCAGCTGATTTTGACAACAAGCGCACCCTGCTCTCCAATATGAGCCTACCTTATAATTGTATCATGCGTGTAATGAAGTACTTGTTAGAGCGAAACAGGAAGTGCTTATTGACGTTTCTTGTCTCGAAAATGTTAACAACGCAAATTTTCGTTTAGTAAGGGCCAGTTTTTCAGTGCGAGTTTAAACTCTAGTCAAGTTAAACTGAGGTTAACTCACCAAAATTGGACGTTTAAACTGGGTTGAACTAGATATTTTAGCATTCGTTGAAGTTAAATTGACTTAAATATTATGTGTTTCTTTTTTCCCTAAACCGAGTTTAAACGTCCAATTTTGGTGAGTTAACCTCGGTTTAACTTGACTAGAGTTTAAACTCGCACTGAAAAACTGGCCCTAAGTTAATCAGCCCTGTTCTACAATCCGATTCGAGTCGGATTTCCGCTCATCGGTGTCATCAATTCTGATATTTCGAATCGGAAATACATGTTACATTTTATATATTTTAAAACACATGTTACAGTTTCTGAACTACAATTAATATTTCTGAAATACAATTGACGATTTCTGAACTACGTTTTACAATTCTAAAATACAACTTACGCTTTCTAAATTTCAACTTGCTATTCTGAACTACATTTAACTAATCTGAAACACAATTTACGAATTCTGAATTTCAACTTTCTATTCTGAACTACAATTTACTTTTCTGAAATACAATTTATTATTCTGAACTACAATTTCCTATTCTGAAGTACAACTTACGATTTCTGAATTTGAACTTACTATTCTGAACTACAATTCACATTTCTGAAATACAATTTACGGATTTTGAACTACATTTCACAATTCTGAAATACAAATTACTCTTTCTGAAATAAAATTTATTAATCTAAAATAAAATTAACATTTTCTGAACTACAACTTGAAAAGGTGTAGAGCTTATAAAATTGAACTCATTACAAATTGAAATTGAATTAATTTATTAAAAAAAAAAAAAAAAACGTAAAAAAAAAAATGTAAACATTTGTTGCACTTCTCACACCAGAGTTAGAAAATATTTTCACAAAATAGCCAAACAGCTGATTAACAGCTAGTTCGAATCGGATTTAGTTTTGTTTCAAATTTAGAATTTCTGATTTGAATTCAAAACACCTTCCCAAATCCGATTCGGATTGCACTTCGACGATTCGGATTGCACCGGGTTCGATTCCCGGCCACGCCATGGTCCTACGCTTTAACCTTTCTGATTTTTCTGTCCTCAACTGAAACTGAAAATTCATCAATATTTACAACTTGAAGTTGAAGTTGATGGTAGAGAAGTTTGTGGATGAGATTGCCTTATAACTTGAAATGACTGAGGTAAAGGCATAACACTTGCCTCAGATTCAAATTCAAATGTTTCTTTGGCTTTCCACCACGCTTATAACATCCTCCACATGTTTCACTTGATTGCCCTTTCCTTCCCACTAATCTATCACCCCATTTCGAACCAAGCTAGACTTACTGAATAGGTATTCCACCTGAAATCCTTGGTTTAAGCTTAAAAAAAAACTTCCAATTTTATCACAAATCTGACTCGGAATTCAGAGCACGACAGAATAACACAGATTAAGCAATAACTATTATCACTTGAATATATTTGATCATCAATATTGAAATCCAAATTAATCTTAATTGAAGCCTTGTATAGCGGACAATTAATTTATTTTCGAAAAAAGTTAAATAAAAAAAAATTAAATATATGTGTACTGTAAAAATTAAATATATGTGTACATGGTGAAATTAACAAAGTGATCGCGAAATTAATAAATTAATTAAATTAACACCGAAATTAACAGCGCTCAAAAAATGTTACATACCTACACTTGTCAAAAACAGAGATGGTAAATTCTAAGCTGAAGTTTCAAGACAATCTGTTATAATTTTTTATTGAGTGCAAGAGATTTGACACTTTTCTGCAGTTTGTCTCTGTTTTCTCTTTGTAAAAATTTTTTGAAAATCGTAGGAAATTTTGTAAACGTCGCGTTCACCTTCTTAATTACACCAGGTATATGTAAAACTCTATAAACAATTAATACGCAATCAAAATTTATCCAAATTGAATTAAATGCATGCAAATATTTTGTTTTTCTTAATAGAATGTCCACGGTAGTACAGAGCGAAATAAACAGGATGTTCCTGCCCTAAATTTTGATGACCAGTCCAAACTGAACTCAAGAGAACTTTTTAGAATTGATTCACAAGAATTTCGTAATCGAAATTCACATGAAGTTTTAATAAGAAGCGCTCAAGATGTTCCCACTATACATGAAGTCCGGAAACGTAAAAGTGTTCATGAACCCAAATTGCACGGTAGCTTTAATTCTTTGCCGATAGTTTCCAAAAAGCATGAACGTGATCATAGCGATGTTTTTGGTGAACATGTTGCAGCAAAACATAGAAAATACAGCGATCACGTTAAAAGCGTTGTTGAGCATTTGATTTCACAAATTTTATTTGAGGCAGATATGGGAAAGCATGATAACCCATCCAGAAAACGATCACTCATCACATCTTCACCAGTTGAAAATTTTAATAATCCTCTTGCTGAGTCTGAGCATGAGCACAACCAACGAATTATATTGCATAGCTTTAAAGTGTCACGATCTTCTAGTGTGTCATCGGAGCTGGAAAATCCTGAAAACACGCATTTATACTAACTGGTATCGCATGTGGTCAAAATTCGACCATATAAAAATCGATTTTTGCTGTGTTTTTTTTTTTTACTTTTATTTAAGAACGATTGGCAAAGTAAAAAACATTGAATTGAAAAATACTTAAGGGTAATACAATCAATGAAATTTAAATGAATTGTTTTTGAAGTGAATCAAGGATTAGTTTGATTTATTTCTTAAAAAATATTATATTGAAAAAAAAAAATAATTGGTATGAATGCATGGTGAACTATTGTGTATGTGTAGGTTTCATGGTCTTCTGGATTGGTAACAATAAATTTCCCAGATAGATTTGACTTCACAGCGCATTTTATTAAAATCAAATTTAAAATTTTAATTGAAATAAAATTCGATATAAAACCATATGTTTTCCCATAAAAATTTGGCATCACTTTTACTTTCCTAATAAATTCGGCACTAGTTCTCCCGCTCAGAAGATAGCACAATATGAGCGGCAAACGAAAAAAGAAAAAGAGTATATTTTGGAGTCAATTAGTGTTGCCATAGGACGAGCTTCTCTTAAACGCCCTGTTTTAAAAATAAAAAAATACCGCAAAAAATCTCGTTCACAAGCCTTGCACATAGCTTCATGTTTAATTGTTTACTCGTTCATTGTTTTGGCTTGTTTTTATTTTTCACGGCTGTATTCATACAAAATTATGAATATCTTATTAAGTCTTCAAAAGAAAAAATTGAAAAACATTATTCATAAACGGGCACCACTACATTTAAAGCTTCTTTGTTGTTTCTGTGTTTGTCTTTTGTTTTTGATTTGTTGTTGCGTTTTGTGTGGCTAAATAAGCCTTTGCTCTCAATTCTTGCTCTCAACGCTCCCAGAGCGCTCTCTGCCCACAGCTGTTGATAAACGTTCAATAGCTTCATAAATGAGAGAATTTTAAAAATGGTTAAAACCTACAATAAACTTATGATAAAGCATTTTTATTTATTTTTTTTTTCGTTCTCATTTGAGCACAAATTTTGTCAAAAATATATAAAATTATTTCAATATACATATAATAATATAAAATATATATTTATAAATGAGAGGATTTTTAAAAATGGCTGAAACGTGCTATAAACTCCTCATCATGGTTCAAGGCATGGTAAAATAAAACAAGGTAGCATTGACAGTTGCTTGGGAAAACATCTTCTGTCAAAAAATATACTCAAAAAAAGAGCGCTCAAAATCCTCCATTGAAAACACAAGCAATGTTGAAAACGTTGAAGTGAAAAAAAACAACAACCACACCAGCTGCAGATACATTTACACAAAAACCTGTTTTTGACAGATGTTTTCTTGTAGCAGAGAAAATAAGCAGTTGTATTATTATACCATGCCTTGAACCCATGGTATAATAATACATGGTAGCATTGACAGTTGCTTGGGAAAACATCTCCTGTCAAAAAATATACTTAAAAAGAGAGCGTTCACAATCCGCCATTGAAAACACAAACAATGTTGAAAACGTTGAAGTGAAAAAACAACAAAAACCACAGCTACTGCAGATGCATTTCCACAAAAAGCTGTTTTTGACAGGAGATGTTTTCTTGTAGAAGAGAAAATAAGCAGTTGTCAATGCTACCTTGTATTCATGATACAATTATACAGGTAGCATTGACAAGTATTGATTTTCTCAGCAACAAGGAAACCAGCATCTGTCAAAAACAGTTGTTCGTGCAACAAGAATTAAACGAATGTAAAAATAAATAAATTCCGCAAAATATGGTGCGTTAAATAAACAATTATAATAATGAAAGATGTGAAAAAATTATGTGTGATATGTGTTTAACGTTTTCCAGCCGTGGTGTTTTAATTTTAATTGAAAACTTCTTCAATTTCGTCCACATGCATCTGAGGTTGCTCAAAGAACTAAAATATATATCTTAGTTCTTTGAGGTTGCTGCACTTAAACGTTTTCAATCTTTTTTTAATGTTTGCACTTAATAACATTAAGTTTACAAATTATCTTCGTTCTAGTAATAATAACTCACTATTAATAAAATAAAATATGCAATATTTTGTTATCAAATGTGTTGTTATTTGCAAGCTCTGATATATAAAAAATGGCGAAAACATAAGCATAATTGAATGCTCTCTTTCTTGACTTTTTTTTTGACAGATGCTGGTTTCCCAAGCAACTGTCAATACTATCTTGTATTATTATACCATGAACTCTACCTTCCTTAATATACCTTGATCATGGTTGAATAAATAAGGTTCTCGGATGGGTGAGAGCGAGTTCCCATTAATGTCAAATCGAAGTTGAAAGCTCAAACCATGGTATAATTAATCAGGTAGGTGTGACAGTTTTCCAGCGAACATGAATTGTCAAAAATCATACAAGACAAAGCAAACAAAAAAAAAAAAACAAAAAACAGACGAGTTTGACAGTCCATGAACGATCTCGTGAGAAAATAGCCTGTTGTCAAACCTACCTGTATAATTGTATCATGGCTCAAACAAAATCTGAAAGCGAAAATTGATAACATATAAAGCTCATGATACAATTACAAGGTAAACTCATTTTAAGATGGCTGTTCAAATGAGAAAGCTTGCAACAACAAAGCTGTAGGAGCTTCAAACGTCAAACGACAAAAGCAACAACAACAATTATAAACACTAAAAATTAACAGCTGATTTTTACAACTAGCTCACCCTGCTCTCCAATATGAGTATGGTAAAGCCGATGAAGTTGTTGTTGTTGCTTTTCATTGATTTTGACAATTGTGGGTACTAAGAATAGAGTAAAATTTTAATTATTTTTTTTAATTTTTAAATTTTCTTATTTTTTTAATTTTTTTAATTAACAGTCTGTATAGTCAAGCTGTATGATTTGCTCTATACGGAGCCGTTGTTGTTGTTGTTGTTGTTGTTGGTTGCTGCCTTCTTTGTCTTGTTGTCAACATTCTTGGCCTAAAGCTCGAAAATTTGTTTTCAATATAAATAATGAAAGGCCGTATTCAAATATTAAGGTTGCAATACACCTTCACTTTTTTACATCATGAATTCCATGTCACGCACTGTTACAGCTTGCGAATAATTCCAACTGATTTACTTAAGAAGAAATTTTTGCGAAAACTGGTTTGCAATTTTTACTAATTAATTTTAAACGTCCATTTAAAACGTGTTAAGGTTTTATCAATCCACTTTTGAATTTCTGTGATATTAAGCAAATGTAGCGTACGCACGTACTACAAAATTTACCCTTTAAAAATCTGATGTGTGCTTCTATCTGAAATTTCTGAACTTTGGGGACTCTTCAAATTCTTCAACAGACTCCATGTGGACCTATTCAGGTGTATTCTCATTTCTTATGCAAATAAATTCGCCTGGCCTTTGAGAGAGTACACGTAAAGGCTGCACCCGTACAGCACCAAGTTGTGTTTTTGTGAATATGATTCCTTAAAATTGATTTATATGAATAATTTTTATTCTGATTTATTTTAACCCTTAAATGCCCAATCAATCAGCTTGGCTGTAGGAGTTCGCGGCAAAACCGTAGAAAACGATTCTTTTTATGATAACTTTAAATTTGTTTGTTAAATTATCCTCTAAAATCGTTAATAGTTTAAAAGATATTTCATGTCAAAAAGCGAACTTTTGACTGCCAATATTCCCCAAACCAGCAGAATTATGCCAATGATTTAATTTTTTTTTTTATATTTCCAATTTTCTGAGTGAAACTACATATCCAGCATTTTAATTTTTGCAATATTTTAAAATAAATAGATTATTTTCTCGGTTGTATCCAAAAAGATACACTGGGCATTTAAGGGTTAAATTAAATAAAACTCACTTATAAGAATTCATATTGACACTTGTTAATAGTTAACCGTCAATTTAGACGTTTGACCGTCTAATGAAGATGTAAGGATGGAAATTTTTTTAAAGGAAGGGTGTATTATTTTAATTTTTTTCGAGTTTTTTTTATTTTTGGTCACTTTGCTATATATGAGACCCCCTCCCCTCATATCATTACTTATCGTAATACTTTGTAAAACTCCTCCTCCCCCTCTAAATTGGTAAAGTAATTTATGAACGACCTCGTAGTGTGTAAAAACTACATTGTTGAATAGAAAAAAGTGTAACATGTGCGAAACGCGTGGAATTTTTTTCAATGGAAATAGTAAAAAAATTGTTTTCAATCTGTTTTGCCATCTCAATATCCACACATAACAGCATTTTCCGCAAAAAATTTCTTATATTGGAGTCTGCATTGAAACATATATCAATTTTGTCACGCACATGCTACATATTTTCTTAATTTATTTAACTGCTCATACACCGGTATGTCGTTGATAATTATTTATACATATACATGTATGATTATACGGAAAATATTAATAAATTTGAAACAAATATTTTTTTATTGCTGTAATAAACAGCGCATGCCCTCACTGCAAATATCAAAATAAAACTGCAAAATTATTGCTCAACTTATTCACCACGCGAAAGTAAAAAAAAACAAAGAAAAACTACCGTTATCTTGAAGAATTCAACTTAAAACGTGTTGTCCGAATTCGATAGAATATATTTTATATAATTTCTCTTCTCTTTTTACAATTTGATTTTTGACCTATGAGGTTGACTTTTTGGTGGAATTCGTGATATATTCTATATAATTTCTCTTCTCTCTTTACAATTTGATTTTTGACCTATGACGTTGACTTTTTGGTGGAATTCATGATACACACATTCGCACTTTCCATTCAAATTTTCCTTGATTTTTGTTTTGCTTAGCCGTGGCAATTTTCCGGTCAAGATAAACAGTAGATAAGAGTTCGTACATACATTTTCGTATTTCGTTTCAATGAGGCGAGCGCTTCAAGGTGTCTACTTGACAGCATCTTTAAAATAAAATTGATTATCGAATTGCGTGCAGTCTACGTTTTAGCTGTTAATTCAAATGAATTTCGACAAGCAGAATGTGTGATCAACTTAAAACTAAAATCTTGAACGTATAACCTCAGCGTTATGTAAACCCTGATTTATTTTTAATCTCTCGATATTCGGACAAAAGTTTTCTGTATCACCTTCAGCCATATCGTCCGCAGAAAAGAATGAACTCTTAGCCAGATAGCTCTGAATTCTGCAAATATATTTTATTTAGGAAGGCTCTTTTTAAGAGATATTATTGCGTTGCACATTAAATTATACTTTAAAATTTAAAAAAAAAATAATAAATTTTTAAATGTTCTCAGCATTAACTTTATTTGCTTTAGCATTTTTCACTAACTTTTCACAATTTACGCTTTCAAATAACAACCGTTACCAATTGAACAGAAACGTGGCATCTTATGAAAAATTGTCTTCAGAAATATTAAAAAATATAAATTTAAAAGTTATTGTCATTGCTAAAAATGATCAAATAATAACTTCATTTCTTACAAATTTTATAAAAATGCGATGTAAAGTGCAAAGCTGTGAAAATGGCCAAAAATTTAAGAGCAATGCAATTTACTTTCACAGGTAATTATTTTCACACTAGTCTATTTTTAAAAGAAAAATTATGTTATATATATTAAATTTGTATTAATGAAGTGAATTTTAATTGGAAATTGTTATATTTCTAATCAAAAATCTTATAAAAACCGAAAAAAGCCAACCGTTTTCGCGCCATTTTTGAACGACAAGTTTAAGTGCGAACACAACTGCGAGGCCTCATTCTATTTTTGAAGGGGCCACCCATTTTCAGAGCGCCCTTTCTTTCAGTATATTAAATCAATATTAATAGATATTTGTCTTAATTTCTGTTTATATTTGTGTTTAAATATTTTATGATAGAAAATTATTAATTACGCAACCTTCCATTATTGAAGAAAATATATATGAAGGTATAGTTTTCCAGCTACTATAATATTGTAGTCAAATCATTAATTTGAATTTTTTGAAAATGCTATATTTTTATATAACAAAAGCAATGTTTTGAAAAGTCTTCAATTAGAAAAAATCTGCACAGTACAATTTATTTTAAAGAAGTAGCTGAACTGTTTGTTAATTTATTTATTGCAATTTATTGAATTTAATTTTATAATTTATTTTTTATTTTATTTATTTATTTAATCTACTAGGTCAAGCCCTTACAGATTACAGTAGTTTCTTAAAGCTAAGGACAAAAAAAGTTTATAAAATAAGGTTGAAACAAAAGCAGAGCAAAGGCTAAAATCATTTCAAAAATTCATTCAAAACTTTTATCAAAGCTGGCCTTTCAAGGTCTAAATCAAAATTTATAGAATTACATAGAGTAAAGCATCTGGAGACAGGGTCGCTACGACCATAGTTTGTCCTATGGACCTTGATGAAAAATGTACAATGTTCTCTAAGCGGTCTAGCAGGAGCGTGAGATGGAATAAGAGATAAGAGTTCGGGTGAATCAGTTTTGCCACTAAGTAAATATATCTTTAACAAATAAAACATTCGGTATGTTGAATCTGACTGAAAGCTAGAAATCTTTGTAAGGTCAATAATCGGCATCTCACTTTATACGATGGCATATTGTCTTGCAAAAAAGTCGGTCGAATCGCAAATCTTGTAAAATTCTTTTGAATTCTCTTAATTCGATATATGTCGCTTTGATATATAGGGTGCCGAATTACTTCCCTATATTCAAGAACCGATCTAACCAAGGAAATGAATGTGGTTTTTAGTGTAAAAGCATTGTGAATTTCTTAGCGTTTCGTTTGATAAAGTCGAGTAGTGAATTTGCTTTGGAAATAACATAGTGCCCATGTGGGTAAAAAGTTCGCTTGGAATCGATATAAACCCCGAGATCTTTGATTAAGGACACCCTGGCAAATCCGAGTGTCTGATAATTATAATCGAACAAAATTGGTGAGAAATTTTGTAAAACGTTACATTTTGCATTGTAAGAGGTTCAGTTTCATACTATTAATATCGCACCAGGATATGAAAGAATTAATACCTTTTTTAAAGCTCGTGCAGTCAGACAACATAAATCTGCAAGTCGTCAGCGTAATGCAAGACAGAGCAATAATTAAATACTTTAACTACGCATTGATAAAAATTATTAACAGTAAGGGTCCCAGGTCACTTCCTTGCGGAACACTTAACTTAGCGTCAATAATACAGGAGAAGCAATCATTAGGGGCTTTCACATGGACGTACATGTCATCCGACTTGGGCATGTCCGACGACATGTACGATCGTTCGAAAGCAAATGAGACGGTCGGACCGACATGTCGGCAGAAAATCAAAAATTTTTGATTTTTCTGCTGGTTGGTCCGACATGTCCGACGTGTGAAAGCATGTCGGTCCGACTCGCTGCATTTATCATTTCTATAAAGTTTTCATAGACTAAACATCGGCTTATGCAAAGCAAAAAAGGTTTTTACTTCGTTTTTTTACCGATGTGTTACGCTCGAGAGTCTGCAAAAAATGAAGTCGTCGTACATGTCCGATCGTTTGAAAGCTAAAAAAAAATATTCCCGTTAGTTTGTCGTCGTACAATGTCGGCTGACATGTACGTCCATGTGAAAGCCCCTATTAACCTTAACCTAAGCTTTCTATCCGCTAGATACGAGGATATCCATTTCAAAAGACTAGTGTGAATACCCAGTTTTTCCAACTTCAGTACGAAAGTTTTGTGTGGAAGGGTCCCAGCAAGACAGGACTGACAAATCTCAAATACAACCACACACATTTTGGATTCAACTAACACATTCACATAATACTTTCCCAACAAGAGACGTTTGCAAAACAAGGAAACTTAAAGTTAGATGGGTGCCAGACAGAGATGCCAGATCACAAGGATAGGAAAAAATTGTCAGTTTTGGCCCACCGCAACAACCATGGTATAATAATACATGGTAGCATTGACAACTGCTTATTTTCTCTTCAACAGGAAAACATAAATTGTCAAAAACAGCTTTTTGTGGAAATACATCAGCAGCTGCTGTGGTTGTTGTTTTTTTTCACTTCAACGTTTTCAACATTGCTTGTGTTTTCAATGGCGGATTGTGAGCGCTCTCTTTTTGAGTATATTTTTTGACAGTATATGATTTCCCAAGCAACTGTCAATGCTACCATGTATTATTATACCATGCGCAACAACAATATCCACGCACCGACTGACCGTACTCATGGTATAATAATACAAGGTAGCATTGACAACTGCTTATTTTATCTTCTACAAGAAAACATCTCCTGTCAAAAACAGCTTTTTGTGTATATGCATCTGCAGCTGCTGTGGTTGTTGCTTTTTTCACTTCAACGTTTTCAACATTGTTTGTGTTTTCAATGGCGGATTGTAAGCGGCCTATTTTTGAGTACATTTTTTGACAGGAGATGTTTTCCCAAGCAACTGTCAATGCTACCTTGTATTATTATACCATGGACCGTACTGACCAAAAAACTGACATTTTTCTATCAGCGCTGAGCGTCAGTTGACGCATCAGTTGACGGTCAGTGTTCTAGCTGGGCAAAGAACTAAGATATAAGGAAGCGCTGTTGTTCCTCACAAATGAAGTACTTATCATATTTGTGTTGGTTCACACAAATACAGAAACATTCACTAGGGGCCGCATTTGGTTGTTGCGCAAAAAAGGGGCACACATTTTCTCAAAACATATGGACTATCTTGGATTGATATAATTCTCTTAAGTGTTTGGATAGGGCGCCAGGATAGTCAAAAATGTCAATCAGGCAAATTTATATTATTAAGAACGTCTGTATTCTTACTTTTACGATAAATCACTATATATTTCCTAAGTACTGTTTTCTACAAAAAATGAGTATAGCTTGGAGACAATAGTTACTTATAGTACGATTAAAATTTCCCATTTAATAAACTGGTAAAATTTCGAGGCTATGTTAAAGGAACGCTACTTAAGACATCCTAATAATTTGCCCTGTATATGGGTTTTTCCATGGCTACGCACGTAATAGTCGTACATCTGAAATATGAAGAAAAACATAAAAAAACTCGAATTTTTTTTCTTTGTTTTTTGTTGTAGCACTATATTGAGTGTATAAACTACAAGCTGTGGAAAGTATGGGGATAAGATACTAGGCAACAAAAAGAGATACATGACGTGACAGAAAATAGAAATAGTTTTTGTCAGCATCTATAAAAAAGCAAAAATCTGCGAACAGCGCAAATATATTCTGCGAATAGTATGTATTCACACTTAATAAATCCATAGAAATTAAACTATAAATAAATAAATTAATTTTATATATAAACATATACGTATGCGATGCATCCTGACAACAAGGGCGCCCTACATACCTTCACCTTCAAAAACTGAATGCGCCCATGATATTGTGCTTGTGTTTTGACAGCTCTTATATCGAGATCTCGATTTCGAAATGGCGCGCAATTAATAGGCATATGTATGATATTTTCTTTGAAATGCTTTCGGAAAGAAATGACTTGTGCGCTATGCAAGGCTTAAAATAAAATTACTTCGAATTTCAATATTCATAATCAAGCAAGTTCAAGTGATGACATTCATTGTCTACTCTGTGTTTTTAACTTACGAAACAACAATATTCATTGTTTACATTTTCGATAGAAGCAGTGTCAAAAAAACACTTCCTGTCTCGCTCTAACAGGTACTTCATCACACGTACGCTGTATGTGAGGGAAACACCATTTCCTTATATCTTATTTCTATGTAGCTGGGGTGTAGAACGCTTTAGCAAAATCTGTGTAGAGAACGTCTACTTGCTGACCCCGTTCAACCGTATTAATAGTGAAGTTTGAAAATATTGACAAATTACTACTTGATGATACTAAGTATGTTCCATATTTTGCATTCCTTTATATTTGATATTCCCAAATAACTAAAATATAAGGAAGTGGTGTTGTCTACACATATAGTGTACGTGAACTGTGGCCGATTCGTAAATTGAGCGATCGAGACAGAGTGTGTTTTTTGACATTTATGAGCATTCGTCATTTATGAGCGTTTGCTTGTAAACAGCCTTCTCAGTAAAAAAAAAAATTTTCGCGCCAATTTGATGCGACCACAGTTGTCAAAACGCAAACACTGCTTCAGGGGCGCATTATTTTTTCACTCTTTAATGCACTTCTGTGGCGCTTTTGTCTTCAGCAAAGTTTATGATACATTATTGTTATTTTTGATTGTTTTTAGATTTCCGCATATTGTGGATCTCAAATTATGTATATTATATATTATATTATATTATATTACATTATATTATATTATATTATATTATATTATTATTTCCCAATAAAATATCGGGAACGCACCATATTATATGCCTCAAAGGTGGTGTGGAAATACAATAAAAACAAAACTATATTATCATATTTTATAATAATTTAACTATTTCTATATAATTTAATTAAATTAGCACCAAAATCAGTAAATTTAACCCAGAATCTATTGTATATGTGATTCCAATTAGAAACTGTTGGACCTTCCTTAACGATCTAACCGAATATGGCCCTCAGTAAATGTTTCTGTATTGCAATACAATTTTATTTTAATTTATTAATTATCAAACGTTTTATTAATACCGTATAACTCTAAGCACCTGTTTTATATGTTACTAGCTTTTCCCGGCGCGCGTTGCTGCACCCTGCAACTATATGGGAACATAATAGGTGTATTCAAAACTTTTCTTAGATTCATAGTTTAACACCACTGTTATTTTCCACTGCCCGTTACAGTTTCCCAGTAGCAGGAGATCACCAAATAGTAACTCCATTTTGAGTTTGTAAGTAAGTATTGCTACTTTTACTTTCAAAGCTATTCGATAATACAAATTTTAACTGTATGGGCGGAGCCACACCCTCTTATATAATGCTCATCCCAGTTTTCTAGTAGATGGACATTACCCTGTTTTAGTACAGTTGCCGACAGTAAGCATACAGACTAAATTACCAAAATGTAGCCCAATCGACGAAAACCGTAGGAATTATAGCATTTTTATAGATTTGTGGGCGGTAAAAGGGGGTGTGACAGAAATTTAAACCATCTCGTACTTGAAAAAAATGTACTGCCAAAATTTCAGCTCTATCGGCTAAGTAATTTAGAAGTTTCCAGCCATCACACAGACAGCGTTTTGCTTTTTGTATTTATATTTTGGATAAACGTTATTGGCTATAACTTTTGATTGGCAAGAGATACTTAGATACATTTTTCTATTAAATTAAGTTTTTAGCTTGTATATTTTTTCAAAATTATAAAAACATAATATTGGAAACAAAAAATTTTGTTCGAAAAATTCTAGGGGTACCCTTGCTTTTTGAATCACAAAAATGGTTTTTAATTTTTGCGTAAAATTTACATAACTTTTGCTTATAAATGTTATAACTTTTAAATAGAGTTAAAAATTTTCGAATTTATTTTTACAACAAAACCAAACTTTGAGCCTTTTTGTGAGGAAAACTCCAAAATTTCAGACCTTTTTTAAAAAAAATATTTAAATATATATACTTAACTAACGGTATTTTTGCAATAAGGTTTTCATAGTACTTTGATGAAGCTTTAAGACAAAAAAAAATTTAACAAAATGTATACAAAAGCAGCGGAGATATTTGACTCGAAAGTCGCAAAATTAAATTTCTGATTGTTTTTTTCGTAATTTTGTTTAACGATGTTGCATTAAATATATCGTTGTAGTAAAATTTTTCATAGTTTTCAAGATATGTTCATGTTTTTGATATCAAAATAACGGAAATTTTTTTTATTTTACTAAATTTAAGAAATATTTTATATTTTGTAAATATTTGCACATGTAACCTAAGAAAACAACTAAAAATATGCGATTTTGTAAAAAATTTGTACTACAGCACCATCTGGTGTCCAAGGTGGGTCAAAGAAGATAGTGCTAAAAAACTCATCGTACCTGAAAACTACTATATACCAATTTTTATTCTAATCGCATGAGCGGTTTGGGAGTTTTAGGTGGTTTTGTAAAAAATTTGTACTATAGCGCCCTCTGGTGTTCAAGATAGGTCAAAAACGATAGCAGCAGAACACTCAACGGGCCCTTTGCTGTCCTTTGTAAATTCCAAACAATGGCAGGTGCCTTGCGAGTATGAGAATCGCATAGAAGGCCCTTGATAAAAATAAAACATTTTGAAATTTTGATTTTTTTACACTTTTTTCGATTTTTTTTTTCTTTTTTTTTTTTTAAACCCGAACTGAAAAAATACCTTTCCAACAAAGTATAAATCATCAAAATCGGTTCGGCCGATCTCGAGTTATGGGATTACATCGCATTCGGACACTTTCTTTTATATATATAGATTCGAATCAGAAACAAATTGAGCCTTCTTCTTCGATGCAACTGAAAACGGCCCTTTGTGAATGTTTATGTATTTGTGTCAACCAACACGAATAAGAAAAATACCACACTTTTGGGCAATAACACCACTTCCTTATATCTTAGTTCTTTGGATATTCCTCGTACTTTCCTCATTGAAATGCATCCCATATGTAAACAATCTTGTAATAGCTATTGGAGTAAGAGCCTGAACAGAATCAAAAATCGTTGCGGCCTCCGATCTTTGTTGTTGGAAAATACATGCAAAATGTAGAAAAAAACGCATCTCTTTTCCGCAACGATAAGAGCCCGAACAGAATCAAATATCGTTGCGATTTGCGATATCGCAAAGCAATAGAATGCATGCAAATGTATGAACACGTCCAGAATGAAATCGCAGGTCAGCAGCCGCAACGATATATCGCACAATTAGAATTTATTCTATTTTTTCTCTTGCGACCGACGATTCTCTCTCTGAGTGCCATTAATGTTGCCATATTTTTGCTAAGGATTGGCTGTGTTTCATGAAATTTGCTTGGTTTTTTGTTATCTTCTGACATTTCTTGTTTGTGTGTGTTGTATTCACACAATTGAAGAGACCAATACATTGAAATGAAATAGAAAAAATAAATAAAAAAATACTAAATAAAAGCAACTTTGAGTCGTCAGTCGCAATCGCATCATTCTGGACGTGTTCTCTGCGATCGACGACCAGAGAGGATCGGCGGTCGCAACGATATTTGATTCTGTTCGGGCTCTAAATCGCACAATTAGAATCTATTCTATTTCTTCTCTTGCGACCGACGATTCTCTCTCTTCGACGACCAGAGAGGGTCGTTGGTCGCAACGATTTTTGATTCTGTTCAGGCTCTAATAGTATTGGAGCATAAGCAAAAAAAAAAAAAACCAAAGGAGTTTGGCAACACCAAGAAAAAATACATAAAAAACGAAATAAAATTGTACTAGTACGAAAAGTTTAGTACTTCGTATGTAAATAATTAAAACGTATTCAAAATAGTACAAAAGTACGTACTTGTGCAGCCTTGACATTTATGAACCTTGAGTACAGCACACTGAACTCAACTGTCAGTTGGAAGTGTCAACATCAGCTGTTGGTTTTTTCCGATTGTAGCATCAAAATTTTATTTATATATATTTAAATTAATTCTTTTCAATTCTAAAACAGAGCTCTTCTATTTCAATCACTTAAGATTAAAAGTTTTTCATTAAACCAATTAAGTGAAGTGCAAGGAAAGTTTTAGGAATATTCAAAGAGATCGCGCTTTTTGCTCAGTGAGCAAAGCGACTTAAGTAACAAGCGCTAACAGGGTGTCTTCAAGTCAAGCTATTTGTAAGGTATACATGTTTATTAGACAGGTGACTAGTTACTGTTGTGCAAGTACAACGCGACAGCAATTCACAACAATCTACAAGGGCAGCAGGTAAGCGTTTTAAAACCCAACATCCATGCGAAATTTGCTTGTTACGTTTTTGCCCCTTAGCGTATTTAAGAACAATTTCGTGCACAAATTTATTGGTACCAGCTCGCGACGTTCAAGTACTACCTCAGTTAAAATGGAGGATGTTGTCATCAATAAACTACCTATGAAAAAGCCACAAGAACTGGAACCAATTTCTAGGTGGAATAATTTTGTATTTATGTAGGATGTCTTATTTCTCTCATTTAATTTTGTTTTTTAGGCTAAATAATATTGAAAAATCAGAACAAGATACACGTGATTATCGTGGGCTACATCTTGAAAATGGCCTAAAGGTGCTGCTTATAAGCGATCCAAAAACGGATGTGTCTGCTGCGGCTTTGGCAGTGCAAGTGGGGTAGGTAGCATGCAGATCGCAAATAAAAACAATAAAATGTTCTTATTGAGTTCTACATTTGTCAATAACTTTCCTATTTTTTTTCTCTCAACAACTTACTCGTAGTCACATGTCGGATCCTGATAATTTGCCCGGTTTGGCACACTTCTGCGAACATATGCTTTTTTTGGGTACCGAGAAGTATCCCCATGAAAATGGATACACAGTCTACTTGTCACAAAGTGGTGGTAGCAGTAACGCTGCAACTTATCCGCTAATGACGAAGTATTATTTTCATGTAGCACCCGATAAATTAGATGGAGCATTAGATCGCTTCGCGCAGTTTTTTATTAAGCCTTTGTTTACGCCTAGTGCGACCGAGCGCGAAATTAATGCAGTCAATTCAGAGCATGAGAAAAATCTGTCAAACGACAATTGGCGACTTCGGCAGGTTAATCGACATTTGGCTAAAGAAAATCATGCCTACAACAAATTTGGCAGCGGTATAGTTAGCATTTGTTTGATTTACATCTATGATGTAATGTTATATTTTATTTTTAGGTAATAAGAGCACTTTGTACGATATTCCAAAATCAAAAAGTATCGATGTACGTGAAGAATTGCTTAAGTTTCACAAGCAATGGTATTCAGCTAATATAATGAGTTTAGCTGTTATTGGAAAAGGTTTGTTAAATCAGTCTGTTTTTTTTTTTATTAATTTATTCAAATTTTCTTTGTAGAAACACTTGATGAATTGGAAGATATGGTACTTGATAAATTCTCAGAAATTGAAAATAAGAACGTTGAGCTGCCAAAATGGCCACGTCATCCATTCAGTAAAGATCAATATGGGAAAAAATTAATGATAATACCAGTGAAGGATACACGTTCGTTAACAATTAGTTTTACAACCGATGATTTAACTCATCTTTACAAATCTTCCGTAAACAATTTAAGTTTTTAAATTAGTATATGTATTTGATAATATTTATATACAGCCTGATAACTATTTGACACATTTGATTGGACACGAGGGTAAAGGGAGTATTCTTTCAGAACTTCGTGAACAGGGTTGGTGTAATGAGTACGTTTGACATAAACATTTTATATTAAGAAATCAAACTCAAATGAGAATGTTTTAAGTTTAATGGCAGGCCATCAAAGCACTCTGAATGGTTTCGGCTTTTTTGAAATTAATGTCGATTTAACTCAGGAAGGCATGGAACATGTAGATGATATTGTGAACATGGTATTCCAGGTAAGTTTATGATTCTTACAAAAAAGATGTTTAATCATAACTGCGCATCTTTATAGTATTTGCGCCTTCTACGTGAAGAAGGACCGAAGAAATGGATTTTTGATGAATGTGTTAATTTGAACGAAATGCGTTTTCGCTTCAAAGATAAGGAACAGCCTGAAAACTTAGTCACAAATGCAGTGTCTTCAATGCAGGTTGGTTTTTCAAAATTGATGGTTTTATTATCTTAATAATATGTCTTTATTTCGAGGTTTACCCACTTGAAGAAGTTTTGACTGCTCCATATATAAGTAATGTATGGAAACCGGAATTAATAACAAAGTTACTTGATGAATTGATACCTTCCAAATGTCGCATTATTCTTGTGAGCCAGCACTATGAAAATAATACGCCCCACATTGAGCCATATTATAAAACAAAATATGGCACCGTAAAAATCGAACCAGAAACATTAAAGGCAATTTATAACTATTCCAATTGATTTATACTAAATAGTTTAATATTTCAGAAGTGGGAAAATTGCTCTCTTAACGCAAATCTTGCCTTACCTCAACCAAACGCTTTTATTCCCACTAATTTCGATTTAGCACCCTTCGATGTTGATCTCGCAAAACATCCAGCTATAATAATCGATTCACCAATAATGCGTGTCTGGCATAAGCAAGACGATTACTATTTGAAGCCTAAATCATGCATGACTTTCGATTTGTCTAATCCTATCGCCTATTTAGATCCATTAAACTGTAATCTGAATCAGATGATGGTTTCGTTACTTAAGGATCAATTAAATGAGTATTTGTATGACGCTGATCTAGCTGGTTTGAAATTGAGTGTTACAAATAAGTCAACTGGAATTAATGTAAGCAGCAAAATTCTCTGCGATTTTACTCCAATTAAGATTGTCATGTTTCCCTCTTGTATTTTAAAGTTTACTATTAAAGGCTACAGTGATAAACAAATAGTGCTACTCGAAAAACTGCTAGATCATTTGTTCAATTTCGAAATCGATGTAAAGCGTTTCGAAATACTTAAAGAGGAGTATGTGCGCTCCTTGAAAAATTTTAAAGCTGAGCAACCATTCCAACATGCTATATACTATTTGGCACTTATATTGACAGAAAATGCGTGGTCAAATAATGAACTCTTAGATGCTATGCAATGTAAGTACAAATGCAAAAAATTCACTCAACTAATTTCAATAAAAAAGCCTCTTTAAAATTCTTGATTCGCTTACTTCAAAATTCTTTTTAGTGGTTACCTATGAACGTGTGCTCAACTTTGCCAAAGAGTTTTTTCAGCGCCTGCACACAGAGTGTTTTATTTATGGAAATATTACAAAAAAAAGCGCTTTAAATATAGCCGAAATTGTCACTAAGCGCTTGGAGGCAACAAATTCGGTAGTATTGCCTCTATTAGCGCGTCAAATGCTTAAGAAACGGGAGTACAAATTGTGTAATGGTGAGTATGAACAACAAAAGTGCGAAACATATAAGAACAAATATTTTATATTTATTAATATAGGTGATAGCTATTTGTTTCAAAAGGAGAATGAATATCATAAGAGTTCCTGTGCCGAATTGTATTTCCAGTGCGGACCTCAAACAGATCGTACAAGTATTATGGTGAATCTGATAGCACAAATACTAACTGAGCCCTGTTATGACTGCTTGCGCACAAAGGTTGGTTCGAATATTTCTCTAATATCAAATTAGTTGAAATGTTGACGTAAACAGACCTATTGTGTGGCGATCAAAATTTGTTATTTGTAAAGGGTGTATTTTGGTGTATTACATTGTATAGACCAATGATTCCATCGGCCCATAAAGCGAAAAAAAAATTGATGGTACAGCGCAAGTGTTTCCTTACCCTTTCGTCGCTTCCGATTCAAACACAGATTTGAATTTAAGTCTTGACCAATGTAAAAGGGGTCCAATTCAAAGTTCTTTGTCTCTACAAAAACACTAGTCGTTTCACTTGCAACATTTTATATTTCGGTAGAGTATTAGCGCAAGAATTTAATTTAAATTGGAAAACTGTTTAATGTATACGGAAAATTAAAATAAACAGTATTTTACGGAAATATTTTCACTTCTGGTTGCTATACTGTCGGAAGCACATAATATTTTATTTCATTACGACTTACAAACTCACAAGTCTTTCGTTTTCTATTTTTCCTTGTGTCAATAATTCTCTTGTCGATTGTCAAAATTTATACTAGCCCCTGGGGCTACATGCATTTTTGACATTCATACTCACCTCACATGTGCCAAATATTCTCATTCAGACTGCCAATATTTCATCATCCGAGTGAAAAGTTTCCGAATAGCAGACGACCAGAGTTAAAAAAAAAGTATGTTTTAAAAAATTTGGACATGCTTTACCTCAGACAATTTATGGTCATTGCCTGCATATATAGGAGATACGCCGAATTTAAGAATGAGATACTACAGATTATACTATAGGGAAGTCAGCCATTTTTTTTTGTGACGTCACGCGTGAGCGGAAAGAAAAAATCTATTTTTCTAGGTAAGGTACTACATACGTTCACATAACTTTTAAAGCTCGAAAGAAGTACAAAAATGTTCCTTCTCGTGAAAATTAGAACTATTAGAATATGATGCAATCTGTCAAATCAAAGATGCAACAGTTCTTCGCCGTTCTTCGATAATTAAAAGTAATAACATAATTAAGACATCAACCTTGGTTTTAGGTGGCTTTAAATGTTGGAGGATTAAGTGATAGAAAAGCTAGTATCGACCTTTATGTTATCTAAGTAACAGTTGTTCAAATTCAGCTCTTTGAAAAGTGCATTAAAGAATTCCGGGACACAAATATTTAATATATTTCATAATGTTCAAATAATCATGATACAATTATTGGAAAGCAGGGTGCGCTAGTTGTCAATATCAGATGGTAATTTTGAGTTTTTCTAATTGTTGTTGCTTTTGTCGTTTGACGTTTGTAGCTCCTACAGCTTTGTTGTTACAAAATTTCACAATTGAGTAGCCATTTTAAAATGAGCCTACCTTGTAATTGTACCATGCACATAACATTGTTTTTCAGGAACAACTTGGATACATTGTCTTCTGTGGAATGCGCAAAGTAAACGGTGCTACTGGAATACGTATCATTGTGCAATCATCAAAGCATCCATCGTTTGTTGAGGACCGTATTGAAAACTTTCTGCAAACTTACCTGGTAAATATATTTTATTTATTTCTATCTTGTATATGTATTTTTTAAGCGTTAATTTGATGAAATTAATTCTCATTTCTAACCTGTAGCAATGCATTGAAGAAATGCCAATAGATGAATTCAACCGACATAAGGACGCCCTGGCTTTAAAAAAACTCGAAAAGGCGAAGACTATCTTTCAACAATTTAGTCAGTTCTACAGTGAAATTGCATTGGTTCAATATCACTTCGAGCGTGAAGAAGCTGAAGTAGCAATATTGAAAAAAATCACAAAAGAGGAGTTCTTGGACTGCTTTAAAGTAAAATATAATTCTTTCATTCATCTTCATTTTTTAATATTTGCTTATACAGACATTTATTGCACGTAATGGATACGAACGGCGCGTGCTCTCAGTGCACATATTGTCTACTCAGTTCTGCGATAATGCCGAGGAAGATAAAGAAATGACTAATATGGATCGGCATGCAAGGATAAATGATCTTTCGGCATTCAAATCTAGCAAAGAACTTTATCCGATTGCCTTACCATTCCTTGATATCAGAGCTAAGGGTGCACGTAGTAAATTGTAAATAAATTAAAATTTTAAAATCTTATAAGAAGCAACATCACTAAGTTATAATTTTATAAAGATTTTTAAATATCAAGATTATGATAAATACTGTAAGCAAAATTTTGATGATTGCTTCGAAATTGGTTGTTAGTTTTAATTGATAATTTATTATTTTGTGAAGCATATTTAAACAATATATGAAAATGCGATGAGATTATGTTTTTGGCATACACAGCTAAAAAATTACCTTGTTGTTTGGACTATAAATAGCACAAAAATCTTATAAATACATGAAAATCTGTATAAGCAGTGAATTATTTTTAACATAAGAACTTCCTACTAATGCGCTATTCGGAATAAGGAAACCTGTTTCCAAATTGAAAAACTCCTGAGATACCAAGTCTTGTGATCGTTGGTTGCTCTTTAAATTGAAACGGTTAGAAACTAATATATGTAGTAAGCACAGTCTTACCTGATTAAGTATTGATATCTTGTGCTTGAATAGAATTTCGTCGTTTGCTATTTCTTTGAAAATTCCACCAGTGTCCAAAATAATATTATTATAGTTGGTGTTAGTGTTTAGGGGAGCGCATTCAAGTTGCAAGTAGATAAAATCACGATGTAAATGTTGAAAAAATACTTTTATTTGCAGAGGTTTCCCTAAAAGTTGTTTTGATTATATATTAAATTTCGTATGAAGAATTTCTTAACAGCTGGTTACTTATATATTTTTAGTTTATACCTTTTATTGAAAATATTTGACTCTCGACCGTATGGCTATTGATGGTTGCAATATGCTCGGTAAAATTCTCCAACTTCCAGTAGTACGTAAACACTTTTAGGTCTCGATCCGATAACATGGTATTGTTGAATTTTGAAACTTCCTGTTCTCGTTCGTTTATTGCTGGCTTATGTGGCAATGATTTTAGTTTTGGACCAGAAGTCTTGGTGTGACCATGCCAATGGTTTATTGCTGGACTTTGAGATTTCGTATTGACTATATCCAATGAAGGTTTATTTTTACTCTGAATCATCTGATAATCGAGTGGATCTTTTTTAATAGTAGAGAATATTTCCTTCGTTGACAATGACTGCATATTCTCCTTAACGATTTGAGGATTGTTGTAGTGGTGTTTTATTAAATTTTTTATTTCTTGCAACTCTTCATATAGCTTTATTTCTAAATTTTTAAGTGCTAAGTTCATTTCGGCTGAACCACAAACACCCTTAAGCGTCTTGGTAGTCACTGCTTCAGCGCTTGCCCTCACCTCGCCGGCTGTAACTGTACAAACGGCTTTTTGAACTTCGCTAGGATTGTTTTCATTATTATTATCATTGCTTTCGTCTAAAAGAGAGTATCAAGGAAAAGTTTCAGAGCATTATTCTATTACTGATAAATACACACAGAATATTTTTGCAAAAGTTCAAGTTGACAACAACCGAATAATATAGAAATTCTTTATGCAATAATATTATTAAATCCTTTCTTAATCAACTCGATTTTATTGCACTGTTTGTAATTCTCAATCAACATCTACATACATACATATGAATATATACATATCTTTAGATATATGGCCATATATTTTTATAACATAATTTATGATCATTAAAAGTAAATATTTACTAGAAGCAAGAGCTGACATACACATTTTACCTATTCCATGTGAGGCATTTACATTTTCATCATTTTGGGCAACATCGGCAACGTATCCAGAATTAAATCCCGTGATATTATTTGCTGAATTCCCAGCAACATATGCAGCTTGGGTTGTGTTGGTAGTGATGGTGCAGCTGCTGTTATTGGCAACCATAAATAATACTAATATTAATAATAATTTTGCAACTTTTATCACTGAAAGTGCACAACTAATCCTAAATAAATGGTGTACATAACCATGCACACGATGTTTATACGAATTCGTTGCGCGGGGGTGATCATCTACAGCACTGTGTTTGGCCAAAAACATTGGAGCGTATTATTCGATTAACGCTGCGATTAGATTACGTATCTGCACAAAACTGAAGTGTGTAACTGTCGCCTTTTGTGTTTTTAATTTGATGTATATAAATTGAATACAAAGAGTTTCGCTCAAAACTAAATCCACAACTTTTATGAAATTAAATAAATTTTCCCTTTGCTGCTCCAAATTTTTAAATTTTGGCTTCCTTACACTCTCTTGATATACTGAAAACTGTTTTCTGAATTACCAAGAAAAATATTTGAAATTATTTACCGCCACATAGGCACAATATTTCTCTCATCAAATCACGGAAGATTTATTTATAATTGATTAATAGGTAGTTTTTTTTTTTATTCTACCTGCTACATGCATACATATTTATATGAACTCAACGTGAAATTTCAACGTATAATATATGATCTTAAGAGAAGAGCCTAAATGGTGGCACAAGCAATGCGATTTAATAACCCACCCCATTATCAACAATCTATGCATATTTATATATAATATATGAGTGTGATACCTGTTCGTCTGCTGCATTTCGAATGCTCCCAAGTTAATCAACATACTCATGACTTATGGCAGACAACAAATGTATTACACGATGTTTTCATATATATTTTATATTTTGTCACTCCGTTTGTAACGCCCATAAGGGGGCGTGGTAGGTATAGAAAAGTATATATATTCTTGATCAGTATCACCACCCCAGTCGATTTAGCCATGTCCTTCTGTCTGTCCGACTGTCTGTCTGAGATCACAATTACAGTCATAATTTTCAAGCTATCATTGCGAAATTCAATATTGTATCTAAAAATATAAAGATCAAATTCGAAAATTATCCAAATCGGATTAAAACCACGCGAATATTTTCTGTTAAAACTTTGACGAAAATGTTTTTACAAATAAGCATTTCATTGTAAAATTTGATCTTCAAAAATAATTTTTCGTTTAATTGGCCGAATGTTTGTCCAACATATGTTTGATCAAAACTTGGAAGTTTTTACTTAAAAGCGTTCCCGTACTTTTAAGCATTTTTATTGCTCAGAGACAATTTTTTTGCTTACTATCTTGAATTTTGCAACTTGAAAGTTTTTGCTACAAAAGTACGGGAACAGACCTTTTGTAACAACAAAGCTGCAGGAGCTTCAGACGTCAAACGACAAAAGCAACAACAACAATTAGAAAAACTCAAAATTACCATCTGATTTTGACAACTAGCGCACCCTGCTCTCCAATATGAGCCTACCTCATAATTTGGTCTGTTCGCGTACTTCTCCAGTGAAAAATATCCAGCAGCAACTTGCAAGAGAGTAACTCACAATTCTCCCTCAAATAGAAAAATATCCAAAAAAGTACGCGAACGCCAAATTTGCAAAAACTTGCATGCCTCTATAGCAGCTGATTACATTCCAAGTGGTATGAAAAACAAAAAGAAATTGGACATGAAGTATCCAATTTTTAAATTTTTTGGAAGGAAATTTTCAACACAAAGAAATAAGAGAAGTGATAAATACCCAGTGGTATGGTAGAATAACAGAGGTAGACGCATTTCGGACTGCGCTCTCTTTCTCATAATCATAACCCAAATTATAATTTAAAAATTTCAAAATTATACGGGAACAGACCTTTTGCAAGCTAGAAAACAGCTGATTTAAGACAGTTGCAATATGAACAATCAAACAAATTTAGTAAAATTGATGTTCACAAACGGGAAGATTGACTGCTGTAGTCGTCAAAATATTGAAGATATCTTAAATTTTTGTAGAAAAGTTGCCATTGGGCATGGTACAATGAAAACAAGGTAGAAACATTTCAGAGAGGCAGACTGCCGCAACTGTCGAAACGAAATTGACTGCCCATAGAAAATCTGAAAACGATTTTCTTATTTTTTTTTTTCATTTTCAAATTACTATTGAAAGACAATTTTGGCTATGAGGAGGAGAGCGTAGTCCGAAATGCGTCTACCTCTGTTATTCTACCATGGTCACTGAACAATTTTTTATATTTGATTTTTTTCAATTTTTTTTATTTTTTTTTTTTTTAGGCACATCTGTGGAACAGTACCTTTCGAATGACATAAGTTTCATTCCCGTTTTTAAAACGTTCTTATAAGCTTCACTTAATTTGTCTGTCCCGTACAAATTTTGGAATCCCTTTTTAACCAATTCCCCGATGAGCTAGAGTTTTGAAACTTAAAATGTAGCTCAGAACTGGATGACAACACAATATTAACTTGTTTTCTTGTCTGTACGTTAATTTGTATAGCTAAAATGCGAAATTATTTGATACATACTTACAAACATATTAAAAATTAAATTAAAAGCTCAGTGACATTTTTAAATTTCAAAAATTCACAACTGATGTGAATTTATTACTTCATTTAGAAAATATTTTCGTGTGAGTTCTGTCGCTCAGAGCGTAAGGCGATCGCAATGTTAACAAATTTTTTGTTTTTTATAAACAAATTTAAATTTTATAAAGAAAATTGTAAAAAGTAGTTTGCTTGATTTAAAAACGGTATATTAAAATTTTTTGTACTTAAATTATAATTTATTATAAATATTAAAGAAGTGTAGGACAACATTCGATTTTTTGCGTATAAGATTTTTAGTTTCTGTTAACATATAATAATAATGTTAATTAAATATTTGCCTAGGAATGTGACAATAGGTCTGTTTCCGTACGCACACTGTGTAACTTGTGGGACGCTATTTTCTGTTTCCGTACTTTCTGTGCTTAAAATGGGAGAAGAAGAACAAGCATAAAATCGCTCTCTCGAGCACACAAAGTGCACAGAGAGTGCTAGAACTCGAGACTTCGAGTAAAGTAAGAACAAGCATCGAGAAGAATAAGCATCAATAAGAAGAAGCAAATGTCAAATAACATTTCATAATTGTTTATGTTTTGCGATAAATAAATGCACAAATTGTGTGCCTAAAAAGAAATTTACGTACAATAAATAAATAATAATAAATAAAAATTAAGTAATTGTTCAGTTTTGCATTAAAAATGGCTTTTAATAATTTGAGTGAAAGTGTTTTCAATTTTTTGCTGCCGTCTGCAGTCAAAATCAGCTGTTTTGTGCTCGAAACTTACTAGAAGCTGTTTCCGTACTTTTGCAACTATTCTCACATTTCGTTTTTACTCTCTAGCACACGTTTTACACAAATCTTACACAGTGTAAAGTACGGAAACAGACCTGTTGTTTCTACTGAATCTCGACTGATATGAAGTTATGTAGATATGTACATAGATATGTATGTACGTAAATATCAGCATACACGTGTGGCACACAAGAGAAAAACAAAAGTTTTTACCAACAAGCCAACATGCGAACTTGCTAACATATAAGAGAATATGTGTAGCTGATGTATAAGGCATACAACGGTCATGATAGCAATCTCCCACTTACGAGACCTTCAGATATACTTTATTTTAAAATTTAAATTTAGATTATAACCAGTAAAAATATCAAAGTCAAGGTAAGAAGGGTCAGGTTGCCTCACATTGACTTTTTTTAAGTGCAGAGCTCTCAAAGAGCTCTTGCCTACCTGTAGAGCTGAGGTTATGAGTTTCTCACCAGGTAGATTGTGGTATTTGAATTAGATGTGTTTGAACTGTGGGTCAAATAGCTGCAGAGCATTGCCATTATTAGGAAATTGGATGGGAAGCATATAAACTTGTTTGTACTCGAATCATTAAGCGCCACTGTTTAATTGTTGGCAACGCTTTTAGAGAAGAGTCTACCATTTTAACATCGAGATCAAGACAAGAATGTGATTTTAAGAAATTGAAGATTTCAGTGTTAAAAGAATACGTGGAATTAAATGCGAAGGGGGAGAATTCAGTGTGATCTGTTTTGAAAATGCGAAAATCACAGCAAGTTTTTTTATTAGAAAACGATTCCACGCAACATGGTGGCATACCAGAAGCTGTTTGTGGTGGTGGTGGTTCAGAGAGCTACTCATCCAACTCTTCCTTTACAGACACATACAGCAATAGCAGCGATTTGGCCAACTGGGAGGAATACGTGGCGGAGGATGGATCGTTATTCTACGCCGAGTACATACCGAATGCAGCATCTGATGGCAATGTAACAGCTCCAGATCAGCAATCTATTGACTTCGCACACAATCCATCAATGCGTTTGGGCAAGAAAGCAAGAAGACAGCAGCAACAAAAGCAAAAAGCACAACAAAAACAACAGCAACAACAACAAGAATTTCTTTTCTCCCACATCAAGTCGAATGCGCAGTGCAAACATCTTGAGTTGGTCATCACAGCAAGTGATCGTTACCGGTTTGGACGCCGTTCAACTGCAGTGGAATCAATTCTAGGGTTTCGAGTTGTTGCGTTTCCAGATCAGCCAGAGTGCCTGATGGTCGATGATTTCGTTCATGATATGCCGGCAATGCAGCAGCCCCCGCAAGAGTCAATTAAGCGCGGTGACTGGCTGAAGTCATTGGACGAAATCGAAATACGCACCAGTAACGTTGATGACCTGTTGTTGCAATTTGGCAAGCCCACAAAAGTAACTCTTAAGTTTTTGGGGATGAACGAAGCATTGGATAGTGTTGACATTGAAGGTGCGCAGTCGCTAGATCAGACATTTAAGAAAGTGATTGACTTCGCAACTTTCACAACAGCTTTCGAGAAGTTGCAGCTTGGAAGCACCGTAAAGGAAATTAGTGCTGATTTAAAGATGCCTTTTGCCATGATGATTATACCTCCAGAAAGCTTTCAAAAAGAAGAGCACAAAGACGCCATGTTCTATTATCCAGGGGACACTGAATTAAACTTTCTCTATAAGGCACGCGGCGGTTTTCTTACACTTAATACTGTGCTTACGGAGGAGCTTAATACGCGTCCGCTGCTCTCGAAGATGCTTGTGGATGACGAACAGTACTTTGTGACCTATCGGTCGCTTAATGGATTTCTGATTCTATTTGCCTTCAGCGAGCACTGTCAGACCTTGAAAGAAGCTAGCCTGCGTACCGACGAGCTGATGATGTACTTACAGTTTTCGTTTCCAATGCTGCATGTGGAAAACTTTGCAAAAAGTAATGGAGATGCTATGCGCTTACGCATGTTTCTACAAAATTTTGCACATGTGCAGCACATACGCATTATGACTCTTCATCGCCAGAAGAAGATCCTCTTTGAAGAACTGCTGCCGGAGTCACGCTGCATGCCACTTCCGAAAGAAGCGCAGCTGCGAATCTTCGATGCACTCAGCGAAATGGAAGCTATGGACTACCGTAATTGGAATGATGAACCGCTTAATACTCATCGCGAATTTTTCATACACGGTAGCGTTTTGTACTTCGAGCACTTTATGCTTGCTTCTCAGCTCCCAGTAGAAGCGCGTGCGCAGGTGGAGAGCTTTATGCGGTGCCGTGGTATTTTTGACTTCATAGCTGGACGCACCGTAAAAGACCTTTACATATGGCAAGAAATTGAGCTGCCAAATGCGAATGGCCGATACTTTTTGATCATCTGCAGCCGAAGCCACTTGATATTAGCTGTTATATTAAAGTTATTCGATGCTCCAGATATGCCAACGCCTAAGGAATGTGTGCCACCCTCGCTGTTCTATATAGAGGAAATTCAGGAAACACTAGATCATCTAATACAGTGCGGTATCGAGTCGTTGGCCATGTTCTGGGCCATGTCTAATAAACGCCCAGAGGTGTTGGAAAAACTTGATCCTAATGATGGTGCTGATGTCAATAGCAATGCAGAGCGACATGAAAACAAATTAGAAACACTACTTAAGCAAAAAATGACCATTTCATCAACGGGCGCTTCCAGCAGTTCACAAGCTCCTACACGAAGCAGTAGTAACGATGAAGAAACGCATCATTGTTCCTCGCTAGTCGGCTCCTCCATACATAGCCAGACACCTAGTGAGGACGATATTTCCAAGCGACGAATCAGTACAAACGCCGAAGAAAGCGACAGTGATGGTGGCTCAGACTGGGAGGGGTTTACAACACAACACCCACTGCACTATGGTGATACATCGTATCAAGCTGAAATGACGGAATCTTTGTGGAGAGAAATCAATAATGTTCTCCCTGTAAATATATCGCCTGGTTGGAAAAATTCTATTTACTATTACATATATATAGACAGTGCGAACGGTACCATTTTCTGTCCGATGAAGGTAAACAACACTGACTTTCCTTTTATGCGCGAACTGCGCTTGGCTATCCATAGCATTCACGATGTTCTTCTGGCAACGAAGAGTCTCCAGAAAAAGCCCTCGCAAGATTCAGCATCCTCAACGAACACAACCACCAGCGGCACAAGTGGTATCAATGGAAAGGTTGTGGTGAAGGAACACGGCATGACAATTGTGGTACGTGAGCCTACAACGAAAGAAAATTGTAGTGAACAAACCAAAAAAGGCAGTGGAGAACAGGGCGTCGTAAAGGGACGTTTTTCGGTCATAGGGCGTCTCTTTTCTTCGCCTTCGAGGGAAATCTACATATGCCATCGTCCCGATGTTCCACAGAATATGGTTGAGATGGCATTCCGTTTATCGTTCTTCACGTTGGGCTGAACTTGATACTTTGAACAAAACTACAATATTTGTAAAGGATGTTTATTGTGTTTATATTATGAGCACTTCATAAATTTATCCACTATTTTGTTTAAAAGGTTGTTTAACTTATTTAAATATTTTTAACTTTTCTACTTACTTTAATATTTTTCCAATATTTATACATTCCGATGACATCACAATACGACACTTCAATAGGCCTATGTAACCTTGTGATACCAATATATATTTCAGAGTAATTTTGTTTAAATTTATATTCACACTACTTCATCTTAAATAATTTGTATACACTAGTAAGAACAAATTCAAATTAATTATTGATAACCACCCGAAAATATATTGGATTTGGTGTTAATTCATGGTCTCTTGCCATGTTAAAGCTAACATCGATTAATTAATTTATTTATTTTAGTGTGGTCAAATAATCTGATGCCCGATGGCAAGCATAATAAACTGAACAATTCTATTAAATGTGTAATTACGCTACCACTGAAGGTACTTTTTTTTAAAGTATTAAAATAACATTTTATAAGCAAACGGTATATTTTATATACTTATTTAATTGAACTTTAAGACAAAAAAAAAAAAAAAAAACAATACTAATTTAAGTAAAGTAGCTTAAAAAGTACATAACCTTGTGTGCAACTAGTTGAGCGTCCCACCCACCCAATAGCTTGTTTAAAGCTACACAATGAATTTTTATGCCAATCGTAAAATGAAAATCAAAAGGAAAATAAAATTTTTGGTTATGGTCGGCTCGACCAAAACTCTTTCGAGTTAACGAAGTTAGACTATATTGTGCTGATAACACAAAGTTGCCTCTTTTTTTGCCAAACTTTTTAATAAGTTGATAAGAATACGAACAGTAGCTATCAACGATAAAAATCCTATATTAAATTTATACAGAATAAAGTGAAATGCTTTTGAGGTTGACCAGTAGCGTAAAACGTCCAAATTCAAACAGTTTATCGAAAAACGTGTAACTGTTCGGACGAAAATGACGGTTGATAGAAAAATAATATTGTTAGAGACATACCAATAATATGTGAAAGAGAGGATAACGTAAACAGGGTTTATGAAAGATTTTTGTGAAATATTTTTGTTTGATGAGAGATTGTAATTTGAACTTGACAAGCAAATTAAACAGAACTATTTAAAAAACACACAGCAAGATTTTCAAAAACAAGTGGGGAGATTTAAAAAACCATAAAAATAATGTTATAGACGTTTTAAAACTTTTTTGATCATGTATTTCGTAATTAAGTTAACGTTACTCATTTTGATTTTAAACTTAAAATTCAATGGTCTTAAAACTTCACCAGTGATTAATAGTAATAAATCCGTTGAAACTGATAGTGAAAAGGCAAGCAAAAACTTACATGTTAGCATTATTGGCAACATCAAGAAGAAAAAAGTAGAAGTGATATCAAAAACTGGTAGTGACTTCTTAAGTGATAAAGATAACATTAGCTATGAGAATATTAAAGTTAATCTATTAACTGAATCATTTCTTAAAAGTAATGCAAGCAATTTAATGTCAAAAAATTATAAATCTGATAAGCATGGTGTCCATATAAATCGCGCACAGATGTCAAAATATTTTATGTACAACACAGTTCTTCCACCACTAGACCGTAGCACTAATGTTGGCTATGAACCAGAGTCACAGATGAAAAAAGTAATGACAAATGCAACAAAAGTCGGCCTTGCTTCAAAATTATTAAATCTGACGAGAACTAATTCGCAGGTGAATTTGGAATCTGAGAACAACACTCGTAATTCGTTCAGTATCAAAGATATTGATTATTACTTATTGAACTTCATAAGTTATAATAAAGACTCGTGCTTATTGGATAATATCAAGCAAGCCTTCATGTGGTGGTCTCTGCCCAATGGATCGCTGAGCTCAAAAAATCATTATGGTTCAAGTATGTTTTTCCGGTTCTTTTTGAAATTCAAATAAAGAACTTCGCAAAATTAAACTATTAGCTTTAGATTTTCAATTTAAAATTCTTTGAATAATATGTCTTAGACAGTATACGTACCTTCTGATCGAAAAATATCCGGAATTCCTCAATGATACTTAATTATTCATAGGCATTAATTTTATTTCCTTTAAAGTAATCTATATTGCAAGCAATACATATTATCCAAGGGTCCTCCAATCTTGAAAACACTTCTCATAGGTTAATTTTGTATTCGTCTCCAGCTCCTTCTGCGAATTTTCCTTCATCCTTGGTATCAAAAAAAAAACAATTTTACATTATCTCAAGCGTGGTTTGATTAAATGGAAATTTCCGAGTATTTTTTAATCAGAAGGTTTCTCTCCGCGACAAAACAACTAAAACATTTTTTAATATAAAATTAATTTGTTTTGATAGAAAAGTGGAAAATTCGTTTTTTAAATTTTATTTAATTTTGTTTTATTTATATTCGTTTGTTTATTTTATTATAAGAAATCAATTGTTGATATAAATAAATAACGATTTTTAATAATAGTACATCTTCCTCCCTATTTTTAAGACTTCAGTAAGGCGATTTGATAGTGACTTGAATAGTTTTTTTAATGTATTTCGAAATCGATTCCACTTCAATAAGCTATTTCTTGGTTCTTCGATGGTATTATATTGTCAATTTTCGGCATAAACTTCTCTTGTAAGGCACCACCAACAGTTTTCAATAATGTTGAGGTCAGGTGATCATGCGGGCCACTCCAATATTACAATATTTTGTCTTGAAGGTCCATTACTAGTCTTGTCTTTCAATTTAGATAATCTTGGAAATTCGGCCAGGTAGGAACAATCTTCATACCAGTCTTTCCACAGTAGCTAATTCCGGCCCATATCATCACGCATCCACCCCTATGTTAAGATACGTTCTAATTTTCTGATTTTTTAACCTGAATAAGAAAATTTTTCAAAAAGTACGAAAACGACTTTAAGTAAGTTTTAAACACAACTGCTGTTTTTTATTTAAATTGAATAAAAATTGAATTGGATGGCTGGTTTATTAAAAAAAGTGGAAAATTCAAAGAAATTGCAAGTTAATTGTTTTGCAATAACTTTTGGTTTCCATTTGCGTTCATTTTGCTTACTTTAAATTTATTTTTATTAATTTATTAACCAATTTCATAAATTTTTTCCCTAACAGAACACCATGAAACAATAACAAGGTAGGTTCATTTTAAATTGGCTAATCAAATGTGAAATTTTACAACAGCGTTCTTAGTGCCACAAACGACAAAAGTAACAAAACAATTCGAAAAACTTAAAATCAACAACTGATTTTGACCTTTTTTACCAATACCCACCTTTTTCAACTATCGTCAAAAGTTACTTAAAGTGAGTACGGAAACAGACCTATTATTACAACTTACAGAAAAATTTTCAACACTTATATTTATTTTGAAGAAAATTGGTAAGTGCTAACTTTTTGTCGTGGACTGTATCTTTGTACAGAATGATGGGGTTAGTCTAGCTTAGCTATCTTTTTAAAATCAAACAATTCGTAAATTCTGCTAAAGTATTCAATACTTAAAGAAAAAGCTAGAATTTATGTAATTGGCCATTGGAACTCTAATGCAAGGCAGTCACTCAACCCTTTTTCGGGTTCAATGATAGCAGATTACGAATATGATAATCATTAATTTTCAGGAGAACGAAAAAAATCATCATTATTGTTCTTGTGACAATATTTAATAGTTTTACTTTACCTTATGCGTGTTGTCCATGGCTTGGCGTTGCATATAGCTCCATTTAAGCAATAGGATCAATGGTAGAAGAAAAATTTAATTTTTCCGATTCGCAACTTCACATTTGTAACACATTCGAACTATTTATATTATCTTGAAAATAAATAAATAAAAATTCAGTTATAAAATTCAATTATTTTTTTATTCAGAATAAATAAAATTATTAAAAGTCTACTTATAGAACTAAGCTCAGCTTTTAAGTGAATTTTAAATTTTAAAAGCATTAAATTTAGATTTCTTATTGTATTATTCTTTTGTAAGAAAACACAAATACACAAAACACTTCAAGTGTTTTTCAAATTCCATGGGCTATTTCGAAAATTTGTACCGTACAAATAATAATATATTTTTTTATAACTTTAGTATTTTAAGATATATATTATTTAATTCAAGGTTAACCTCAATTATCTCTATAAAGAGAATTTTTTAATTTCAGCCCATAAAACATTTTTGGATTTGTCCTCGCTTAACTTAACAAGGGAGTCGGATCTTTTTGCCAAAGTTTTGGTTCATACTCGGTTCAAGGAGAATAAAATCATTGCCTTTTCAGCAGCAAATAACCGACTGAACAAAGCTCCATATAAAACCTTAACCATTATGAAAGATACATTAAAATATTTAACATTGAAGGGAAATATATTTTATGCACATAATATAAATGAAAATGGTAAGTTATATATAAACTTGAGGACTTGAATAAATAACAATTTAATAAATAAAACACAAATCCAATTCTTGCAGTCCAATTTATAATAAATGCAACTATAAAATCTCAAATCCAACAAAACACTAACAGAGAACAAATGAATATGATATTTAATAATGAAAGTAAGTAAAAAAGATTTTTTTAATTTAAATTGAATTCGGAAGGAATTTAAATTTTCTTTCGCACTCATGTTAGTTTGTAAACTGCTAGTTTGTACCTTAGTACAATTTTGAGTTTTAAAAAGAGGTCACAACCATCATCAACAAATATCTCTCGTCACAATTGTCGACAAAATCCCAACTTGATGTGCAACCGAATAAGAAAGCGTCGATTTCGATAATTATCTGAGTTAAAAATCATATATTTTCTCTACCATGATATAAATCTTGCATATTCTCTTTAAGGGAAAGTAGAGAAATCGAACTAAGCAGAAAATAGCTATGTCCTAAATTGGTTTCAATTAATTTTCGTTCAAATAAAATCAAGTGATAGGACGAATTTCATTAACATTAATTTCTACTTCGTAGTTCAGTTCAAAAAAAACCAGTTAAAATCATAATATTCCAAACAGTTGTTAAACAGTTCAAGTATTTATTTGTTCAATAGAAATATGCGATTTATTAACAGTAGGTCTGTTTCCGTACGCACACTGTGTAACTTGTGGGACGCTATTTTCTGTTTCCGTACTTTCTGTGCTTAAAATGGGAGAAGAAGAACAAGCATAAAATCGCTCTCTCGAGCACACAAAGTGCACAGAGAGTGCTAGAACTCGAGACTTCGAGTAAAGTAAGAACAAGCATCAAGAAGAATAAGCATCAATAAGAAGAAGCAAATGTCAAATTACATTTCATAATTGTTTATGTTTTGCGATAAATAAACTTACAAATTGTGTGCCTAAAAAGAAATTTACGTACAATAAATAAAAAGTAATAAATAAAAATTAAGTAATTGTTCAGTTTTGCATTAAAAATGACTTTTAATAATTTGAGTGAAAGTGTTTTAAATTTTGTGCTGCCGTCTGCAGTCAAAATCAGCTGTTTTGTGCTCGAAACTTACTAGAAGCTGTTTCCGTACTTTTGCAACTGTTCTCACATTTCGTTTTTACTCTCTAGCACACGTTTTACACAAATCTTACACAGTGTCATGGTATAATAATATAAGGTAGTATTGACAGTTGCTTGGGCAACGACCATCTGTCAAAAAAAATGTCTAGAAAGAGAGCGTTCAATTATTTCTTATGTTTTCGCCATTGTTTATGTTTCAGCGCTTGCAAATAACCAAACATTTTCTTACAAAATATTGCCTATTTTATTTAATCAATAGTGAGTTATTATTACTAGAACCATAGTTGAATAAATAAGGTTGTCTCGTGGCTGATCGTACTCTCTTCTCAGTACCCATAATTGTCAAAATCAATGAAAAGCAACAACAACAACTTCAACGGTTTTTCATGTTATTAATTTTCGTTTTCAGATTTTGTATGAGCTGTCAACTTCGATTTGACATTTATGGGAACTCGCTCTCACCCATGCGACAACCTTATTTATTCAACCATGACTAGAACGAAAATAATTTGTAAACTTAATGTTATTAAGTGCAAACATAAAAAAAAAGGTTGAAAACGTTTAAGTGCAGCAACCTCAGCAGCTGCAGATGCATATGGACGAAATTGAAGAATTTTTCAATTAAAATTAAAACACCACGGCTGGAAAACGTTAAACACATATCACACATAATTTTTTCACAACTTTCATTATTATAATTGTGTATTTAACGCACATATTTTGCGGAATTTATTTATTTTTACATTCGTTTAATTCTTGTTGCACGAACAACTGTTTTTGACAGATGGTCGTTGCCTTGTTGCTGAGAAAATCTATACTTGTCAATGCTACCTGTATAATTATATCATGACACAGTGTAAAGTACGGAAACAGACCTAGTATGTTAGTATATGTGTCAAGGTTGCGATAAACCACTCTCAAACCAGCTGATGCGCCCTAACATTGGAAAAAATATCCTAACATTGCTTATTGCTTTTTGCAATTATTTATAAACAAAAAGTCATTGTTTTGATTTTATATTTCAAAACTCATTTCAGTGAAGAACTACTTCGAACTTCAATATCTTTTTATTACATGGGCAATTTTACAATTTGGCAATCAACAATTACATAAAAACTTATTCACAAATTTAAATCGATTAAGATTAAGGATTTTTATTGAATACTAGCTTAATGTTAATGATATACCCGGCATTACTCGTGATTTTATAAAAATAATTTTTAACATTTAATGTTTTTATCTCAAAAAAAGTTAAGTAAGTTAATATTATGGGGAAAACATTATTTTATATGAAATTGTCAATTTACCATATTAGGCCGTGTGCTATTCGGAAACTTTTCACTCGTGGTAGGAGAGAATTTACTGAGTTGAATACAATTTCTGTCTGTTGAAATAAAATTGTAATTTTTGCTGTGCCAAAAAGACGATGAAATTTTGACAACTAGAAATGTTGACGTTTTAGATTTTGGTAGTGCATTAGCACAAGAATTTAATTTAATTTGAGAAATTGTTGATATATATTGAAAATTAGGGATTCTGGTTGCTATGCTGTCGAAAACACAAAATTTTTAACTGCTTTACGACTCACAAACTCACAAGGGTTTTTTTTTTAATTTTTGCTTGTGTCAAAAATTCTCTTCCCGACTGTCAAAAATTATACTAGCCCCTGGGGCTACATGAATTTTTGACAATCATATTCACCTTACAAGTGCCAAATATTCTCTTTCAGACTGTCAAAATTTCATCATCCTAGTGAAAAGTTTCCGAATAGCACACGGCCTTAGTTGCGACCATGATGTAATTAACAAGGTGGTAGTGAATTTTTCACCACACACTCAATTTTGCTGAATCTGTTAAAAAAATTGTGACATAAAGAGAGGACTTGTTGGTAAGTGTCAAATCATTAATGATTTTGTTTGCTTGCTTATGGTAGTCCTAGCTAATATACAGTAGTTTCGTCGGATTTTCATCAAAACAATTGAAAAAACAGTGAAAGACTAGAGCCGAATATGGAAACGAACTGTAATTGCCTACAAGTATGGATGAGCTGGCCATATAGTTCCAGAATATCAATAGCAGCAATAAGCTGAGTCAATTAAAATCTTCGAGGAAATATACGAAAGCTGTATCACAATCCGTATGAGGTGGTACATAATGCTTCAGGAATCCAGCACTTAATCTTGAGCTGCCGAAGAAGTAGTTTAATCAATTTGAGGTTAAGTTAAGTGAAGTACGCAGGAGTCCACGCAGGAGTTTGGAACAACGATGTATTTTACTAATCTATACGGACAAGATGTGCCAGCTTCATGTAATCCACACTGAAGTGGTATATTCATGAGTTCCGCAAATGCCGATGGCGTTGAAAATTTGGCTATCGAAATATGGGCATTCATCTCGACAACAACTTTATTGAGAGCAATTTTTTATTCTTATTTTATAATCAAATGAAACTTTCACAATAAGCACAAATATCACAAACTTTATTTTGCTATGGTTTTGCTCAAAATATGCAATCAGCTGTTTTTGACAGATCGTGAGTTCATTTTTGTGAGAGAGGTTAAAAATTCACTACCACCTTGTTAATTCCACCATGGTTGCGGTCGTAGCTGAGTGCGTTAAAGTGCGTGAACCACTTGGTGCAAATTTTCGAGCTGCGAGGTTGAATTTTTTTGGTCGATCGTCATCTCTATGCAGACAATTGCAAACCTCAGAGAGTAAATAATGCCCTGTAAAGCTTCTTGAAGACATGCACAATTAGCCGTACGGAGTTGGGATAAACTAGTAGGTCCAGTTCTCGATCAATTGTGTACAAACATTTAATAACACTCACAACACACTTTGAACATAAGAAATTCGGTCAAAGTCCTTTCAAGGGCTGAAATTACCAGTTTATTTTTTTTTATATCATATTGGTCTGCACCAAGGAAATAAATACTGATTATCTCGTTATTATAAAACTCCAAAGCTATATGTAGAAACTACAAAATAATGTCGTTTTCTTTAAGATTTTTTTTTTTTCAATTTATGAAGACGAAAATATCAATTATTTTTAAATTTTATCCTTAATAGTTGTAAATCATAACATCAATTTCTGCTAACTAGAATAGCCTGTGGTCGAAATTCCACCATATCGAAATCGATTCTTATCTTGTTTTCTTTTTATTATTATTAAAAAACTTGGAAAAGTTAAAAATAAGTTGGCTGTATCGTGGACACATACGTAGATTTTGACGTGACAGTATACTTTTATCCTTGTCCTTATTTTTGTTCTTATCCTTTAATTTGTTCCCAAGCTTGCCTATCTTCCTTTCCCTATTCTTTTAATTGATCTAATAATTGTCCTTCTTCTTATCCAAACTCTAGTTTTAATTTATGTCCAAATTCCGGAACTTATCCTTGTTAAAATCCTTTCCTAATCCTTGTCCCACTTCCTTTCTTAATCTTTGTTTATGAAGATTAACGTGTGTTTTGTAGTTTACTTAATTATTTTAAAGATTTAAATTTAAAAATTATTTTAATCGAAAAAAGCCATGAAATTATTAAATCTATGAAATTGCGAAAATGCTTCGCCTCTCTTGTGTCCAATGATCATTTAGGCTCATTTTAAAATGACTTCTCAATTGTAAAATTTTGCAACAACAAAGCTGTAGGAGCTACAAACGTCAAACGGCAAAAGCAACATATGATCATGGTGTAATGATAATAAGGTGTTAGCGAATTTTTGACAACACCAAGAATAGCTTTCTTTCTGTCAAAAAATTGAGAACAAAAGAGAGGAGCCGTTGATAGTTATCAAATTGTGTTATTTGTTTGAGTTGCTAGATGATGATGTGTTATAGTTTTTATAGGTTATTGTGCGAATAAAGGTTAAATAAATATTTAATTCAATTAATTGTGCCGTGTTGTGTTGACAAAAAGTTATTGCAGTTGTCTTCGCCCATTTGCCAAGTTCGCCATTGAATGGTTTTGTCATTTTATCAAAAACGTGCGCTGGAAGGTGCCACCAACATGATGGAAGGTGCCAGCTTTGGCCAGCATGCAAAAGAGAGAAGTGTCAAATTCACTAACACCTTATTATTATTACACCATGATTTGCACGAACAGTTGCTTTTGACAGGAGATGTTTTCTTGTAGAAGAGAAAATAAGGAGTTGTCAATGCTACCTTGTATTATTATACCATGCTAAGCAACAACATAATAAATCTTGAAATGTATCACGAGCCCATGTTTTTTTTTCTACCACATTATTTCTTCCTTTTATTACGTCATTATTTTTAAAGATCGACAAAAATCTGGCATAGTTGAGGGTAGACTGCCATATATAGGAGAAGGTTATCGGAGAACTCAAGATATATAGAATATCAAGTGAAGCAATTTTTGCTTATGAGTAATGTCATGGAACAGTTCTTTAATCTTAGTGATAAACTTCACAAAACACTTATAAAGTTCCAATTACAACAAAAAAACAACAATTTTTGGGAAAATAGTCAATATTTTGGAGTTGTTAAAAAAATAATTAATATTGAGACTTTGTTTGTTTTGGCTGTTGTTTCTCATTCTTAGGTAAAGATTTTAATTAAAAAACCATGGTACAAAGGCCTTTCAGTGTTTTGAAGATACTTACAGCGATTTATTATCAAAATAAAGGGAAATTTAGTAAAATAAATTATTTGTAAGAATAAATTTCCAACAAATAAAAAAGAACAGTAAAAGAAATTTAGTAAAATAAATTATTTGTAAGAATAAAAAAATTTATAAACTGCATTTCATATTTCATATCCTTCAAAATATTCACTGAAAGAATTAAAAACAAAGTTTATGTATTTATCATTTTATTAAATTTTGCGAACTTCAGAAGAATACGATTGCATTTGTTTAAAAATTGTCAATTACATCATTAAAACATAATATAAAAATTGTCCATTTCCTCTTAGCACAAATAGCATTTGCTATTCGCTGTCAAATTATTCTCCTTTGCTAATTTTCCAAAAGGACTCTTCCTATTTACATCTACATAGTATATGCCACCTTGCAGCCCTCTTGTCGTCATATAGCCCATCCATGCATTTTCAATATGTTTACATGTTCGTTGTTTCAAGTGCTGCCAAGAATTACAATGATTGGCTAAAAAGTTGTGTTCGCTCCAAGGAAGCACGCTTTCAGCGAAATATTCCACGGCACGACTGTGAGCACAAGTGATTGTGAAACAGCCGGGCGGTATCGCATTTGCACCACCTGGATAAAAATCGACGTGACCAATAGGTTCTCTTTTGGCTAAAATACCAATATTCGTGTGTATGATATCAACAAATTCTGCATTACTTTTCTCTAAACTCGATAGAGTGTCATTGTTTCGAAAACATGGCTTTGCCGGATCCAGTCCTGTGATGCGAGGTATTAATTTTCCCGTCAGCTGTTTGAAGGTGCGACCTGCTGCACCCATAATATGAGCACCCAAACTATGACCTTTTTATAGTAATCTAAGATTAATACTTATAATATCTTCATTGGCAAGGATAATGGAGTAATGGCTTACCTATCAAATGTATATTTTCGATTGGTGCTGACTTTAGCAAGTGAATCAAACCGGTAGCAATATGTTTACCAATGTCTTCTGTATTTAAGGCAGACCATTTATAAAGGGTGTCGACATACTTGGCAGCATCAACTGCCTGTTAATTCGAAATTTTGGTTTCATGAAAATATAACCAGAATTCTCATATTTTAATTACGAGTTTAAATAAAAAAAATAGTATGCAACGATTTTTTAAATTATAATTAAGAAACCCGAGTTATTCTTCTGGATTTCCTTTCAACTATGGATGATAGTGAGATACTGGTCATTCATGATTGTAACTTACGATAAAATTAACGTCTTGTCGGCATAGAAAAGCTTCCGACAAAATCTGAAGCGTAGATGAATCGTTTATAGTATTTGTCCAACCCGTTGCTAGCAGAACAACTTTTTTAGTGTTATCAAAAGCCTTTATACCCCAAAGCTTTTCAGCTTCCAAAAGAGGAACGCTGTAGTTTTTGCATTTTAAGTATATCGGGCATTATATATTTTGGCACACTATAAAAGATTATAGTTGAGGAACCTACAAGCAATAAATCTATGAGTTATCACACAAGCACAGTTTAAGTCGACTTTAACGTACAAAAGTTATCGATGAGAGAAGCTGCTATCTCGAATGGATATGATGCTATAATATTCTTTTTCATAGTAAATACATCGTATAAAGATGGAAGTGCGAAATATCTGCCCGTTTTCAGACGCGTCGAATTATAATCAAGATTTTTTTGACTGTAAGTACTGTCTTGGTCTATAAAACAATCTCCAATGTTAATGAAAATGACCAAGAGTACAATTGTATTACAAAAATACAACATGTTCTTAGGAATGAATATTAAGTTTTTCTTTACAACTTTTCGAACTTCAATTTTAACGTTATCACTGAAAATCAAGATAGAACTGAAAAAACTTTCTACGAATAGCTTTAAAGCACAGCTTAACCATCAATGTACAGTGAATACTTTTTTTATACTTTTGTTGACAAAAGTGTTTTTCCGCATTAAATTTAGCCGAAATAATAACAGATTATAAATTACTGCTAATAAAAGTAAATAAATATGTTTATTTTAAAATACAAAAGTAGATTAAATTTTTGATTAAATTTTAGTTCAGCTGCAGTTATCAATAAACTGTTACTAGGTACTGTTACTCTCAATCGGAGTTTCATAAAAAAATCTGTAAAAGATAGTACTTTGTTGAAAAATAAAAAATGTAATACCTTTTTGTAATTAATGTAAAATTTAAAGCAAATATAATAGTGAAAAACTAAAGTGGTACCCGTCGAAATCAAGTTTTCTTGTTTTAAATTAGATAAAGTGTCTTCTTTAGAGATATTTTCTAAGTAATTTAATTTGTTTACCCCAAAAATTTGTATAAAAAAATCGTTCCCCTTCCATAGTTATAATGATGTTACTAACTAAAACTTATCCATATAAAATTTTTTTATAAGCCTTAATCAAGCATTTCAGTTGGTAGTTGTTGTGAGCCTTAAATTGCTCATTAAAAAATGGATTAGACAGGAATATCCCTTGAGATGTTATTTTGATAAACTGTTTATAAACATTGGTAATCGCCAACTCGAAGCAGATAGCTACTGCTAAAATATAAAGGGTGTTTTTTTAGGGTTTGTTTTTCGAATAGAGATAAAACTGGCATTTTGTGGTCAAATCTGGCAACTCTAATGTCATTTATGTTCAGTTTGGTTTGCCATTTCATCATGAACAGGTTGACAAAAGAACAACGCTTGCAAATGGGCCGAAAATGAGATTGATCTCGATGCTGATTTTCATCGCAAAATTTTGTTGAGTGATGAGGCTCATTTTTGGTTGAATGGCTACGTCAACAAGCAAAATTGCCGCATTTGGAGTGAAGAGAATCCACATAAGATCCTTGAGACGCCATTACATCCACAAAAACTGACTGTTTGGTGTGCTCTATGGGCTGGTGGTGTCATTGGGCCATACTTCTTCCGAAATAATGCTGGAGAGTCAGTTACCGTTAATGGAGACCGGTATAGAGCCATGATAACCGACTATTTTGTTCCCGAATTGGATGGCATGAATGTGGATGAGTTGTGGTTCCAACAAGATTCACAATCGATTTATTGAAGGAAACATTCGATGAGCGCATAATTTCGCGGAATGGACCTGTCAATTGGCCACCAAGATCGTGTGATTTGACACCATTGGATTATTTTCTTTGGGGATATGTGAAGTCGCTCGTCTACGCCAACAAACCAGAAACGTTAGGGGACTTGGAGGCCAACATTCGTGGCGTTATTGCCGACATACGGCCCCATATGCTCGAAAAAGTGGTTGAAAATTGGACCTGTAGAATTGGCTTTATTCGAGCCAGCCGCGGCGGCCACATGCCCGAAATCATATTTAAACATTAATGGCATAAAATTATCCTTCCAATAAAGCCAAATTGATGGACATTAAAACGATTTTCTTGTGTTTTATCTCTATTCGAAAAACAAACCCCTAAAAAAAACACCCTACATGAACAACTTTTCGTAGTATTTTTCTCAGTCTCATAAATATTAGGAGAACCCTTAGAATACTTATAATAATTCAAACAAAAACGTGATAAGTCACCGCAAAAACCATGAACCATGTAGAACTAATACAAGTCAAAGGGGAATGTTTAGAATTTTCCTAATTTTGACAGGGCCCTTTTTTATGCTTTATTAACATGTATGTTATATTGTCTTGGTTAAGTCATGGTTCAAAAATTGGTTTTAGTTCGGAAATTAATTCAAATTTAAGTAGGAATAGAAAAGGAAAACCAATTTGTATCCGTAGGAGCTCATGAATGGATTTAAATAAAGCTCCACCTCCATTCTTGAAGAGCTCAGCAGGAAGGCCATCGGCTCCTGCGGCTTTGTTGTTTTTAAACTGAGCTATAACTTTCAAGACTTTATTTTCCGGCAGGATTGTTATCTTTGTCGCCATTCAGAAGCCTAGAGATGTGTTCCCTCCATATCATCAGTATACTTTGGATGTCTGTCACTAGATTCGACATCCAGATTGTTTTTCAAAGGAATCCATACAAAATAAGGAGACAAACGATTTTTTTTTTTAAAGAGTAAAAAGATGAGTGCAGAATTTTGATAGTTGATGAAGGCTATAGTTTAATAGTTTAACATTAAAAAGTAAAAATTTGTTTTGAAGATGGAGTGCGATATCTTGGCTTAGGTAAATTTAAAGCATTTTCGAATTCATCTTTTGAAAAATCCTTCGTCAAGAATATTCTCACTAAACGTTAACGATACACTGTAAAAATATTGAAGACCTTTCACACTTTGACAAGAATCAGTAATTTCAATACTAAATTGGCATAAGTACCCATGGTACATAATAATTTTAGTTTTTAAAATTAAAAGATTACATATAAATTAACGACCTTGTTTGTTTTTGTAAAAGATCACCCCTGTATATGCATTCGGCTTTTAAGCTGATAATCGTGGGCTATAGTAATATTTAGGGCCGTTCTTTAAATACTAATATATAAAAAAGTTGCAGCTAAAATTTAAGTATTAACTAAAATTACACAGAATGTAACATTAAATTATTATTTATTTTTTTTTGCTTTACTTTTAATGGACTGTTTACATAAATATAACATTAGTTTATTAACAACTTGACTTTTTTAATATTAAAAAAAGTTTCATAAATAGTTTCTAACTTTGATCAACAATAATGCAAAAACGAAGGCTGAGAAAAAATTTTAAAATGTAGGGGAGAGGGCTGGGTTGTAAACCGGGTTTTTGGGCTCTAACTTTTCACAGAATAAAGATATCGAATAATTCAAGATACCGTTGGAAAGGTGAATATACAACGCAACTTTTTTATGAAGACAGATTAGCGTTTTGATGAAAATTTAACTCTCTACCACCAATTTTCTAAAATGTGATTTTTGGCTCTTCCAAAAAAGTGGCTGGGTTGTGAACCATCTGACAAACCCCAATAAAAGTTGGAAAATACATCTGGCTAAAAAATCGTAATGAATGGAAGTGTTAAATCATAATTTTCTTCATCTTCATCCAAATCGGTGTCGCAAAGTTTGCATGTGAAATACGAACGCCTTCATATATTGGCGCACTTCAAGTGAATAGGCCGGCCACATGTGTTGCATTCGATGGAGTTTTTGGGTTTCAGTTCTTTAGGCAAAAACCTCAAACAAATGGTGCGAAAATCGACATAACCAAATATTGGCTCGTAAAATAGAATCAAAACACTAAATTAATATGCATTAGACACACCTTTTTGGAATAAATTCACTCACGTGGAGAGCACTTTGAAAAAAAAGTTTTCACGGTCGATTCTCAAATACGATGTCTGATGCTGGCGCAAGCAATACATCTGTACACTTCGGTGTAGCTGCAAAAATTGAGTCATGTCAAAAGACAAATTAAGCAGTTGAAAGTTGAAGGCGATGTGTCAATTGGAGAAAGAAAAAAGTAATGGTTCACAACCCAGCCCTCTCCCCTACAAAAAACACTATTTTCAATAGTCAAAACATACGGAAGTTTTTTTACCTAGTATGTAAATGAGATTTCCGTATTTTTGCTGTAATAAAAGGATCACTGTGTTTAACCAATGCAATTAAATTTTCTGACGGAAATGGGGCAATATATAAGTGGGAAGGAAAGGGTAATTAACAGAACATTGCGAGGGAATTTGAATGTGGACAAATTTGAATAAAAAATTAATTATATAAAAAATTCTAAATTTTAAACCTTGTAAGCATTCACTATTCTTTATCTTTTTAATGCATAAAATAACACATACCTTCATCTCCACCATCTAATTTTTTTTTCTTTTTCTCGGTCTCTGCCTAGGAGAGGGAATTGCTTGGGCCACATTTCCGCAACTACTCGAACTTATAGAATTAGACATCAGTAATTGTTCCATTGAGTATGTAACTAAAGCGGTATTTAAGAATCTTATAAATTTGCGACGTCTCTTCCTATCAAACAATAAATTGCTTAAAATACCTGCCGACACCTTTTACTACGTTCAATATATTAACTATCTTGATCTTTCATTTATGAATGGGGTGGACTATAATATTCCCTACCCAACGCTGGAGGCTGCCTTTAATTTAGTTTATGGGTTAAAAATCCCACAGATCACCTTTAAATATCTACCCGCATTGGAGTATTTGGACTTGTCGCACACTAAGTTGACTCGCAATAGCGCCATGGCCTTCACACAACTCAGCGAGAATTTAAAAATCCTAAGTCTGTGCTACACCGCTTTTCCTTTAGTCAGTAATGCTATTTTCAAGAACACTGCCCTCATAGCACTCGATCTCTCCGGTAATCCATACGCTTCTCATCACATAATCGAGGACACCTTCGAAGGAGTCAACGATACGCTCAAGTATCTGTTCTTCGAACAGTCAAACATTAAAAATCTCGACTGGGTAAAGGCACTTTCGAGTGTTCGTGTTCTAGGACTAACAGGCAATAACATCAACTCGATTTCGGTTGATACTTTCAGTGCCTTGGAGCAACTTCAGATACTAGACCTGAGCTCAAATCATGTCGGAAATTGGTACAAGCAAGTTTTTGCCAAAAATCTACGCCTGCGCATTCTTAATCTGCGCGACAACAACATCAACATCATAACAACGGAGATGCTCAAAGACTTCCAACACCTCGAATATCTAGGTCTTAGCGATAATGATTTCGTATGCGATTGCTTGCTCCATGACCTGATGGACATAGCCGCATATAATAACAAGGATGCTATTTGTGTGTATGACGTCCTTAACGAAACTCTACTGGTGGAAAAAATTACCGCATTAAGTTCTTTTTTAAACTTAAATATAATAAACCAGAATGTGACTCAGCATCTTGGATTAGATATCATAGCGCAGTCGATGATCAGTCGTTATTTGCCCACCCTGTGGCACAGCAATCGAAATTTAAAATTTTATGACCTAGCTCAAAACCCCTACCAGCTACGTTTTGTGAACAGCTTATATAAAAAATTAAAGCAAGAAATTGTACCTACGTACTGTCATGTAGCGGATACGGAAGCTCGAACCTATCAGAAGCTGAATGGCTCACAGCTACATTTTCAGCTGCTCGACTACTCAGATGACCATTACTGGTGTTTCAATGAGACCGAACAGCTTCAGTTCATGCAACTGAATTGCCAAATACGTAACTATGTTGAAGACATTGAGCAGCAGTTACATTCGCTGACCAAGTATGTGCTGGCTGGGATTGGAGCCTTGGTCGGTGTGACATTGCTTATCGTGCTGATCTACCTGAAACGCTGGCACATTCATTACTACTACTCTTCAATTAAGTCGGCTGCTTTGATGTCATTGGCTACGAAGGATACGGTTAATAAGTTCAAAGAACTCTCCGAAACGGATCCAAACTTGGTCTACGACATCTTTATAAGTTACTGTCAAAATGATCGTGAATGGGTTCTAGAGGAACTGATACCGAATGTTGAGGTCGCTGGGGATATATCAATATGTATGCATGAACGTGACTTTCAGGTTTGTAAAATTAAATTCGACACAGATAAAAAAATACCCGAGTATCTTAATTGTTACCCGCTACAATGTAAGCAGGGTCGAAATTATTAAATTGCATTTTAATGTTTACATATATTTAAAATATTCAAAAACACAATATTAACACATATGTATATTTTATGAATACAATGCATGTAAGAAAATCTGCTCAATTCTAAAAGTTCTTATAAAAATTCCCCAAACATATTATCAATCAAGAGTGGTCAGAACTTTGCAAGCTAATGATTTTCATGATTTCCGTTTTCCTGTAAAAAAAATTTTAAATTTACACTCGAATACCGAGCGCGCCAAGTAGGAACATGCCTTAAAACACAACTGGAAAACAGAGGGTCAAGATTATCTAAAATGAATTGATTGCACTTGCAGTACTATTGATCCTCTTAATGTATTGATTATAAATTTATATTCAAATGATAGTTCTAGGTCATATTAAAGATGAAATTTATTTGATTATTCTTCATGTTCACAAACAATACTACGAGTATGTTTATACAAAGGCTTGAAAACATATTTTCAGCTTCAAAATATAAAGTATTTATTAAAAAATGTGTTCACACACAACAAAACCAAATTCTTAGTGTAGAATTTTTGGAATATTTAAATCTGTAGGCAGAATCAGAACAAAACGTAAAAAAAAACAATATAAAAGATATGTATACAAGGTCAGCTGCTACTTGACAATTTGTTAAGGTTTTTGTAAAAATTCATCAAAAAGGAATCTATATATATAAAAATCTAATGGTCCATGGTGTCCAGGGTAACGGATTCTAATGGTGTATGTTACTCCATCACTTCTGAACCGTTCCAATGGTGTTCTTCAAATTTTAAGGGTGTCTGCCAAAACAGTCATGGCACGAGTTTTAAACTTATTTGTGCAACATCGAATAAGCGGTTCCCGAGATATTGCAAAAATAGTGAATCCCCTTTCGCCCATACGATTTCTCATATAAAATCGCTAAAAATCAGTTTTTCTCTCTTTTTTTAAAATTAAAATCAACGAAACTCGGTACACTGAAAAAAAAAGTTAGCTTAAAATTAAACACAATGTGTTCACAAAATGTGTTGTTAATTTGACTTTTTTTTCATATGTTTTTCAAAATTTTTAAATACATTTGCTCTTACTTTGACGAAATTTGTTGCAAGCTATTTTTTAAACACAAATATCGTCAAATTAATAACAATTGTCGTCAATTTTAAAACATTTTTTTTTCAGTGTAAGAACGTACTATTTTGTCGTGTCATTTGACTGGCAAAATTGAGTGAGCATTGGACAAGGGGGCTTCGGACCGCCCATACATTTCAAATGTATGGTATCTAATAGCTTTGGAACTAAATGCCGCATAACAATGACACTCAGTATGGAGTTGCCACTTGGTAGTGTCCATCTAATAAAAAACTGGCATGGGCATTGTATAAGGGGGTGTGGCTCCGCCCATACAATTAAAATTTTTGATATCGAATAGCTTTGGAAGTAAAAGTCACAGTACTTACATTGACACTCAGAATGAAGTTACTATTTGGTGTTCTCCTGCTATTGGGAAACTGTTACGGGCAGTGGAGAACGACAGTAAGAGACTAAGAAATTTTTTGACGGGTGTCGCTAGTAAAGTATATAATGAAACTAGCACAAAGAAAGTAAAGGGGGCAGTCTGGTTCTGTTGGGGCATACTTTGAAAAATTTTTTATCGGAAAATTTATTTTGACAATCTGATAATTTTATACAATATGTGATAATAGTATTTTTTGCGTAATCACTTCAAGGAGGTCAAAAAACGTGTTTAAAGTTTTTTTGAACTGAGGTTTTTTTACAAAATCGATTTTTTGAAAAACTATTTTTCTATAAACGGTCCGGACTGTCCTCTTAAGGGAATGTAAGTTAAGGGAGTTGTAGCAAAATTAAAAAAAAAATATATGTACATATATTTATTCGCAATATGAAAAAGAAAATATGAAAAATCGTGATTTCTTAAAAAAAAAATTCCCGTTTTACAGGCATGCAACAAGTTGATCCCAAAACGGGAAATTTTTTTAAGAAATCACGAAATAACATAAACGCAAAATCAAACTTAATTGAAATTTTTTATTGAGTTGTTATAAGAAATGTAAGAAATATATACATAAAAAACAGTTCAATGATTTGATTTATTGCTTGAAAAAATTTGAAAAGATTGATGTATGGCCTTTTCAATCTATAAAGTTACAAAGTAGAAATGCTTTATTTAAAACTTAAGTTATCATCGGAATTGCTTATAAAAAAAAAAAAATAAAAGACTGTTCCCTCTGACACTTAACACATCTTATGTGTTTAAATAAACTATTAAACCATTCTTATTCGCCGATTTCTTGTTCGAACTCCTTTTAAAAATTCTTCTTGGTTCTTCTTCTCGTTTGATTTACTTTCTTTTCTTGTTTTTGTTTGGTATAAACTTTGTTTATTTCCTTTTCTATGCAGTGGGTAGAGTGCGTCACCCATGCCTTCCATACCCAGATATCTTCCATATTTTGACGACTGTAGCGGTTGTTAAGCCTCCTTGGATTTTAGGTGACGATATACAACAAAAACTAAATTTTTAGACTTTCTAAATGAAGATTTACTTGAATGAATAATTTTAAGCTTTTAATAATTATTGTAAATAGCTATATAACACAAAATCCCTTAACATCCTGTATTCAGAAAAAAAAAACTTAATTTCATATAGTCGCAAGTTCGGGGACGAAGCCATGCTGGGAAATGGTACTCTTAGTAGCTAATATCAATTTCTGCGTAAAAATCATTTCAAAAGTTAAAACAGAATATAGCTAAGAGAAAATATCGATCTTATTTTTAAGCATAATTTCGCACAGAACAATAAGATTGGCCATGAATTACACTAAACTTAAAGAGTTCCTAAAAGGTAGTACTGCTTCAAGAACTTAACTTTGAAAAGCGTTCGTTTTCCGATATGGTATTGCAAACCAATGATGGAACCGAAATCAATCTTAACTGAAAATTTTATTACAGAAAATAATACTAGATTACGTATCTATCTCCATTTCTGCACACTTGTTCTTGTGCAGAGGAAAAATAAGACATTTTTTTTTAATATTTATCAGTATATAGTTTTGTGAAATAACATTCTAACTTTTAAAAAGCTTAATTTTCCATTACAAATATAATTTCAAAAAGAAGGAGACACAAGAAGTGAGCAGTGAAGCGAGAATGTATATAATTAAAAAAAACCTTAACAAATGTTACGAACAATGCTTATTAAATAAGAAGTTATTCTTACCACTTGGACTACGAGGATTACATATATTTCGGGAATAAAAATAGACTGAATTTTTTTGTTTATGTTTTCAAAATATTCTCCTTTATGATTAATACATTTTTACATGCGTTCGAACCATTTATCATAATATTTGTCCATTTGTCCATAACATCCGCTTGAGACACCTCCAAACTTAACTTTTGAACGCATTAACGGCTTCTTCTGGCATCGAAAATCGTTGTCCATGTTATTTGTCCTTGATGTGCGGTATCAATAAGAAGTCATTCGGTGCCAAATTCGGAGGTTGACCCATAATTCGATGTTTGAGTGCTCAAAAACAACTTTGTTTAAGCTGATGTGTGGAAAATCGCATTGTCTTTATTTCACCGAATATTTCTTATTTTTCTAGGTGTATCCAGTGGTACATTTATCATAATATTTGTCCGTTTGTCCATAACATCCGCTTGAGACACCTCCAAACATAACTTTTGAACGCATTAACGGCTTCTTCTGGCATCGAAATCGTTGTCCATGTTATTTGTCCTTGATGTGCGGTATCAATAAGAAGTCATTCGGTGCCAAATTCGGAGGTTGACCCATAATTCGATGTTTGAGTGCTCAAAAACAACTTTGTTTAAGCTGATGTGTGGAAGATCGCATTGTCTTTATTTCACCGAATATTTATTATTTTTCTAGGTGTATCCAGTGGTACCGAAACAAAAATATCAAAATTAAATTTTTTTTTTCAAAATTGAAAAACAATACAGTCCATACTTATTTATTCCCGGAATATATATAACAACCTTTGTAGCTATATAACCATTTTTATTAATGTGGGATTTCCAATTTGCAGAAACGATTTTTTATTACATGTCTATTTTGCAGATTGGGCTCACTATACTCGACAACATTATCTCTTGTATGGACCGCTCGAAGGCATTGATGCTTATAATATCCACTCATTTTTTGTTGAGTCACTGGTGCCAGTTCGAAATGCATCTTGCGCAGCATCGGTAAGAGAAAAATCTAGATAACTTATAAATTACTAAATTTTGTTATTGATGTCGTTTAGCATGTTCGAAGCCAGTAAGGAGCATTTGATTTTGGTATTTTTGGAAGATATTCCACGAAGCAAAAGACCAAAGACATTGCAGTATTTGATGGAAATGAAAACATATATTAAATGGCCATGCGTACGAGCTGGGAAGCATACAAAACCAGATGACAAAAAACTATTTTGGAAGCGAATGAAACGATCGTTAGAAAACATTGGTTTAAGTCATCGGGAATCGAATGCCTAGTTTATGCTGCTAGTCTGCAAAATACAATAATGTTCTAATATAATATATTTTACATATTTGGCTTTAACAGAAATCTAAATTTTATTTTATAGTAAATCGTACCTGATTAGTAAAAAATAATGTTAGCTCTTAGATATTATTATGTTATACAATACAAGAGATTGATTTATAAAATTAACTGAGTTGCATGCTTATTAAAAACTAATATATTTTAGAAATATCTTCGTATTGTACTTTCTCTACCAGGCGTCCTTTGAGTGGGCCACGAGCGATTTCAATAGTCACGCAATAGTTTCGTTCGTCTAGTTTACGCAGTATCGCTTCAGCGCTCCGATACGCCCCATTTACCACGAGCACGGGCTTATCAAGTGCTGGTATAACTGTTTCTAAATGCTCCTATTAAAAAAAAAAGTAAAATATTGTAAAAGTTATTTATTTCTCAATAGTTCGTAAAAGTTTCAGTTTCCTCTTTCTACCTACCTGGTCTACTTTAATCTTTTCACCAGTCTCAATAAATTTTATCTTCGCCCTGTATTTGTCTATGACTTCTTGCACCACTGCCTTTTGCTTATAAAACTTCTCGCCTAAAGACTTGTCTACGAATTTTACAACGATACCTTCATGCAACCAATAATCTTTGCGGTTTACACGTTCCTTCTTATTTTCTTCCTGCTTAATGATATCATCTAAGGCGGACAAGGTTGTACTTCCTGATCTACTTTTGTGAAATGGAAGTTTCGGTTTCTTAAATACTTGTTCTGTAACTTCGGCATCATCGTCGTTGTCAACCGGTGTCAGCTTTTCAAATTTTGGTCGCTTAAGCAGCAAGGCAGATTTTCCCAATAGCTTCTCTGAAATTACTTTTTTTTCTAATCTTATATCCAACTTGAGTGGTTGCTCTTCGTCACGTCTTAGCTCAGTGTATTTGTCTGTGACTTGCTCATCTTCCTCGTGCCCTTGCGATTCAAGTTTATCTTTCTCAATTTGTTTTTCAATAAACTCAAACATGCGTTCTTCGTCATCTTTATCCATTTTTTGCTTTTTTTCGGCACGGCTTTGCGCTTCGAGCGCCTCCGGACTACGATCAATGTATGTTACAAACCAGCCCTTTTCAGTTTCGTCCGCAACTGCCTGACCAGTGCGTCCTAACCACTTAACATAGTCGGATAGAGTGAGCCAGCGTGTTGCATTCATATGCACATGATCCTTCGCCGCAATGTACTCCTGATAGACTTTATTAGCATTAACTCGCTTAGTACCAAAACGTCTACGGAGCAACTCCATGTATCCATCGGAGAACTCTTGTGAGAAGTTGTGCAGAAACTTTCCGGGTGAATCAGCAAATATCAGTAGCTGACGCTGATGAGACTCACTCATGGTGTGGCACTTGAACCCGTTTTCGTCACGACATTGTTTCTCGCACATTTGACAGTACCAACGCAGCTTCTGAAGTCCTTTCGCCTTCATTTTGTTGGCTAAGTATTTTGGTGTACCTACTTCCGCACGTCCCATTTTGATACAGTAATTCAATATTGACGATTATAAATTGTATTAACAATTATTAATGAAATACACCTTCTTTAATATGTGACATGTAAAAACAAAACAAGAATAAAAATAAAGCAATGACACAAAACATATGTTTTGCCACGAACATAGATGAAAAGAAAATCCAAGTAAGGGTTGCATAATAACTATTACTTTAATGTTTATTGCGTGGGGTAAGATAACGCAGTTGGCAAGGGCACATAGGTTACCTTTTTGTAACTTTGCTCAGCAACGGTGTAGACTTTGCTCACTAGGCAGCATGGTGTAATAATAATAAGGTGTTAGTGAATTTGACACATCTCTATCAAAATGATACAATTTTTTCGCCCCGCTCCTGTCAAAAACAGCTGATGGTGAATTGGAATGAAAATAAATTAGCTAACGTGCAGTCGGTCGAAGCTCAATGCCATGTCCACTTCTTTTGATATCTATTATCAGTTGAGGTATTGAACATTCTTTCATGGCATTCGGTATTTTCTTGAAGCAGTCGATGTGAATGCAAGACAATTTGGCATGCTGGCCAAATCTTCATGTGTGTGGCACCTTCCAGCGCACGTTTTTGATAAAAAGACATAACCATTCAATGACGAACTTGGCAAATGGGCGAAGACGACTGTAGTAACATTTTGTCAGCACAACATGGCACAATTAATTGAATTAAATATTTATTTAAACTTAATTCGCACAAAAACCTATAAAAACTATAACACATAATCATCCAGCAACTCAAACAAATAAATACACAATTTGACAACAATCAACGGCTCTTCTCTTTCGCTCTCAATTTTTTGACAGAAAGAAAGCTATTCTTGGTGTTGTCAAAAATTCACTAACACCTTATTATTATTACAACATGACTAGGGAGTAAGCAACGCAAATGCTTAAAATTATGTTCCTAGAGATGTTATTGATAATTAATATTAGAATCATCTCTAGGAAGTTTATATGTTCAAGAAATTTGTTTATTGAGATCTTAGGTAAATTTTTGTAGCTGATTGTTTCTTTGAATTTTGAACGGTTTGCTACATATGGACCTGAACACGGGAAAAAAGGTAAAAAAAAAAATCGAATTTTTCAAGTTTTTTGCGATTTTGATCTGGAAGGTGAAGTTTTTTTGATTTTATAGCAATACTTTACTTTGCCTCAGAGAGTAAATCGAAATTCTGAACGGTTTGCAAGATATGATCCCTAGAAAATGATCACTTTTTTGCGAAAATGATACCGAGGCCCCAAATCTTTGGCGGCCCATAAACAAAACAGTGCATGACTTTGGGAACAATTGGGAGACACGGGTCTTTTTTTTATTCTTTTATCACGTAGTGGTGTCCGTATATGGTTATTTTGCCATGACTTAAAAATTACACACAGTGTAATTCTACCATGGTTTTGCTCTGAGTTCAATGACGTTGTTCTAAGCTGCTTTTATGAAAAGAAAAAGCAACATAACAATTATATGAAAACTTTATAACTTAAAAAATATAAAGTTTTAATAAATAAAAAGTCCAGTTTGCACATCCACAGGTCTAAACCTACCAAACCATACTAAATTTGTTAAAATTGAAAGCCCTATGCCGGAAAAATTTTGAGTTTACGTAATATACATATATAAGATTTTTAAAGAATACAATTTTTTCAAAATTTTTTTAATTCGCCTTGAAGAAAAAGGTAGAATAAATAATAAATATTACTAACATAATCATTACAATAATTGTTATTAATCTTTAATAACCTCGGATATTATACTTACTTACTTACTTACTTATCTGGCGCTTACAACCGTAAGTCGGTTTTGGCCTCGTATAAGAAATTGCGCCAGCCATTTCTGTTCTGCGCTTGCTGGCGCCAGTTGGAAACACCAAGCGTGGTCAGGTTATCCAACACCTGATCCTTCCAACGAAGATGTGGGCGTCCTCTTCTGCGTTGACCACCACCGGGCACCGAATCGAATATTTTTTTCGCTGGAGCGTCGTTTTCCATTCGCTCAACATGACCTAGCCAGCGGAGCCGCTCGATTTTAATGCGCTTAACTATGTCGATGTCAGCGTAAAGCTCATACAGCTCGTGGTTCCATCGAATTCGGTACTCGCCATTGACGCAGATTGGACCGAAGATTTTACGAAGGATCTTTCTCTCGAAGGCTCCCAGAGTCTTTTCATCAGAACTGCTCAACGTCCAGGTTTGTGCTGCATATAATAGGACGGGCATGATTAGTGACTTATAGAGCGTGAGTTTTGTTCGTCGAGAGAGGGCTCTGCTTCTCAATTGCCTTCTCAGCCCAAAGTAACACCTGTTGGCAAGAGTTATCCTTCGTTTTATCTCAATACTAACATCGTTGAAAGAGTTAATGCTGGATCCCAGGTAGACGAAGTCCTTAACAACCTCGAAGGAGATGTTGTCAACAGTGACGTGGTTTCCAAGACGCTGGGACTGTTTATTTGTTGACACTAGGTATTTCGTCTTATCTGCGTTCACTGCAAGACCCATTCGACTCGACTCTTTCGCTAATCTGGAGAATGCTGCACTGACTTCGCGCGTATTATGGCCAATGATATCGATATCATCAGCATACGCCAGCAGCATAATACTTTTGTAGAATATCGTGCCGCTGCGTCTCAAATCAGCAGCTCGGATGATCTTCTCCATCATCAGGTTGAAAAAGTCGCACGATAAGGAATCACCTTGTCTGAAACCTCGTTTGGTATCGAATGGAGGAGTGAGATCCTTCCCGATCTTAACTGTGCTGCTGGTGTTGCTCAGTGTCATTCTGCAAAGACGGATGAGCTTTGCAGGAATACCAAATTCAGACATGGTGGAGTATAGATAATTCCTTATAGGACTGTCGAAGGCGGCTTTATAATCAACAAAAAGATGGTGTGTGTCGATCTGTTTTTCTAGGGTCTTCTCCAAGATTTGTCGTAGCGTAAATATCTGGTCTATGGTGGATTTACCAGGTCTGAAGCCACACTGATAAGGTCCAATCAGCTGGTTTACGATGGGCTTTAGTCTTTCACATAGTACGCTCGACAGGACCTTATATGCGATATTCAGAAGGCTTATCCCACGGTAGTTGGCGCAAATTGTGGGATCGCCTTTCTTGTGGATTGGGCAGAGCACACTGAGGTTCCAATCGTTTGGAATGCATTCTTCCGACCATATTCTGCATAGAAGCTCATGAATGCATTTAAATAGAGCTTCGCCTCCATTCTTGAAGAGCTCAGCCGGTAAGCCATCGGCTCCTGCGGCTTTGTTGTTTTTAAGCCGAGCTATAGCTTTCAAGACTTCACTATGGTCGGGCAGCGGAACTTCAACGCTGTCGTCCACAATTGGGATTTCCGGGATATCATCTCTATTGGCCGGATTGTTGTCGACGTCACCATTCAGAAGCCTAGAGAAGTGTTCCCTCCACATCATCAGTGTACTCTGGATATCTGTCACTAGATTCCCATTTTCATCCTTGCAGGAAGAGGCCCCGGTCTTGAAACCATCGGCCAGGCGTCTTATTTTTTCGAAAAATTTTCGGACCTCATTCCTGTCACCATGCATCTCAATTTTCTCGCACTCACGCATTTCTGCTTCCCTTTTCTTTCGCCTGAAAATGCGTCTCTCTTCCCTCCTCTTCTCTTTGTATCGCTCTTTAGCAGCACGCGTTACAACCGACTGCAGGGTGGCTTTGTAGGCGGCGTCTTTTTCTGCAGTGGCGTCGCGACACTCTTGGTCGTGCCACTGGTTTCGGCGAGGGCGGTGATAGCCTATCACCTCTTCGGCAGCCGTACGCATAGAGTGGGAAATGTGATTCCACTGCGCGCATATATCTTCGATCGGAGGAGTGCTTTCTTGAAGCAGGAGTGAGAGTCGAGTAGCGAAGTCTTCGGCTGTTTGCTTTGATTGCAGCTTTTCGACGTCTAGCTTTCTCTGTGCTGGATTGCGCGCATTCTTGGTTGCGCACAGGCGTGTACGGATCTTGGCTGCGACAAGATAGTGATCCGAGTCTATATTGGCACCACGGATCGTGCGTACATCTAAAACACTGGAAGAGTGCCTTCCGTCAATCAAAACGTGATCAATTTGGTTACGCGTCTTTTGATCAGGAGACAGCCAAGTTGCTTTATGAATATCGAGATGCTTGAATCTAGTGCTACTAACGACCATGTTTCGCGCTGCGGCAAAGTCAATCAGCCTCATTCCGTTATCGGAGGTATTGTCGTGGAGGCTGAACTTTCCGACTGTTGGACCAAAGATATTTTCTTTTCCCACCTTGGCGTTGAAGTCACCAAGCACGATTTTTATGTCGTGGCGGGGGCTGCGCTCATAGGCCTCTTCAAGGCGCTCGTAGAAGCTGTCTTTGGTATCATCGTCCTTGTCTTCTGTCGGAGCGTGCGCACAAATCAGGCTTATATTGAAGAATCTTGCCTTGACACGGATTATGGCAAGTCGTTCGTTCACAGGTGTGAATCGCAGGACATGATGCCGTAGTCGCTTGCCAACCACGAATCCGCATCCAAATTCGTGCTTCTCCGCATGGCCGCTGTAGTAGATATCACAGGATGCTTGCCGTAAGCAACCCTGTCCCTTCCATCGCATTTCTTGGATTGCAGTGATATCAGCTTTGTATCTTTCTAAGATATCTATCAGTTGGATAGAGGCACCATCCTAATTAAGGGTTCGGACGTTCCAGGTGCATATCCGTAAATCATTGTCAGTTTTTCGTTTGCGGTAGTCGTCATCAGATTTGGGGATCATTTTTCTCTTATTTCTTATGCGTTTCATTGAAATTTTGTTTTTACGTGGTGGGCTTCAAACCCAACGCACAACCCTTTAAAGGCAGGGGGAGCCCGCCGCTCACATTAGCCGTCAAACTAACGGTTGCCAGTTTGCCGTTTCTAGAGGACACCACGCAGAGGTTTGAGTCGACTTGAGACGAGTTCGACATGGATAATGCTGGCCTCACCAGGTTGAGGCAGTCAGACACGTTGCCATGTGAAGATCGCCCCCTTGACCCTCACGCGTTGCCTTGTGAGGATCGTCCTCCTCGGATATTATACTAAACATGAATAAACAAGCCGAAGATAATACATTTCTTACTAAGATTAATTATTGAGCTCGAGATCAAGCATGTTATACAAGTAATTTTCAATTATTTCTACTTTATTAGAAAGAGTAAACCTTCCGATAAATTATGAAATATAATTTCATTCAAATGACCTTGCAGTTGCCCTTCCAATCAACTCAATGCAGCACATTCCCGATAGTTTCGGCCCCTATTCTACAAATAGCGCGAACAGTATTACACTTTAGTACCAAATTTCTAAATTGTCGGCATAACATTGATTAACTTAACAGTACCCTAACAAAATTTGGGTTAAATCGTAGTTCCATGAAAGCCAACCAACATCACAAAAACTGCTGATCACACGATTTTCGAACTCAATGCGTAAAAGATCTGTTGTTAACTGACTTGTGTGGCACGTAGCGGGATCTTACTGAAACCAGAGGTCGCCCTACAAGTTTTCCCTTGTTATTTTTGAACGTTATTTCATTATGAAATAAGACCTAAATATATAATTTTTTATATTGGCTTTACAAAATACTTAAGGCCTTTTTCTTTTCGGCGTTATTTCATTGGACGTAATTTCTCTGAACCTGGGTTATTAAGCGCGGCTGTGGCAAAGTTTTGAACTCCTAAGTCAGAAATTACAGGAAACTCTTGCTTAGTAAAATTTCTCTTGATTAAAGGAGAAATATGTGAAGGATTAAAAATTGAGTGAATTGAAATTTACTAACCCTTTGCAAAATTTCAATTAAACGACAAAATCATCTTTTAGAATAAAATGTACTTCTTTATTAACAATTTTCAGCATTTTTTCATTGTATTTTTTAAAATATCATGACTAAAGCTTACATGGAAAACCTTTAGATCAGCTTTGAATTTTTTTATATAATGCTTAGTTAGCTGTATGAGTTATTGTTATAATTTTCTATCTTTTTATGCTTTCCTTTTATATATATATAAAATTAAGAATAGTGTTTTTTAACGACGACTTTTTCCCAATGAAAATTGTTTTTTTAATTTAATTATAGTTATGCTGGTTTTATATTATTTTCAGAGCTTTTCCTGTTTGAATTAATTGGGAGTTTTTGTTTCTGCACGATTTTCGATGAATTGGCGTATGTGTCTGTGTGTATATATGTCCAATGGGCGGCGGAGTTGCTTGTTTTTACTATATATTCGGCGCTATTTTTCATATTTCTTCTTAAAGAAGGTTTACTTTTTGTATTTTTATTGTGGATTTTTATGCGCATGAGGTATAGATTAATTTAAATCGCTGCTTCTTTTCCACCAAAAATTTGCAAATATATTAAAACGATGAACGATTCATAGCGGTTATTGCAAACAAACAAATGGAAGTAAATTATCTAATAATCATCTAAGTCGAAACACTCATTATCCAATTCATCTAGTTGCATACTCTGGAAGTCCACCTTGTAACGCAAAATACCTTAAAAAAATGTAGGAACATAATTTATATATTTTACGTAAGTTTTAATTTTAATTTATAAACGATAATAAAATAAATGTTATGAATAAAATATATAACAAATCAATAAATAATAAAAAATGTATGTTCTCCAAATAATAATAACACAAACTTCATTTAAATTAGTTAACCTAATGTTCTAGTTAAAAACAAAGAGTGAATTAGGAAAACAGTCAACACGGAATGTTATAGTTACCTCGGTCAAGTGGCGGCCATGGCCGAACGCATTAGTGCGTGGATCGTTCGATGCAAATTTTACGAACATCAAGGCCTGTAGTTCGAATCCCCTACCTAACACGGAGAATCTTTTTGAATGAAATCAATTTTTCTAATTGCCCGTTACTTCTCTGCAGACAACGACACAACTCAGAGAGCAAATAAATCTCATGTAAAACTTCTTGAGAACATAAAAAGTAAAAGTCCAGTTTTCGATAATTTGTGTACAAACAATTAGTAACACGCACAACATAAGAAACTCGGCCAAAGTACTTTCAAGGGCTGAAATGCCAAATCCTTTTTTCTTTTCAGTCAAGTACTTATATACAATGCTATTTAAGCGCTCACTCTACCCAATGACCTAATCCTTTCCAATGTATAATTAAAGCTTTTAACTTTTTCTAAAATTGTAAATGTGTGATTTGTTTAAATTTGAACGTATTTTTGTTTGGGAAAAATCTTTAATAAAGTAAAATCTTATCGTATTCTTAAGTACGATCCATTGAAAAAATCATTTCCACTATTTTTGGAACAAGTAGAACTTCATTGCAAAAAGCAGTTCTATTCTAGGATACTAGTATGTTAAAAGTGAACATAATACAATAAAATAAATAAATGAACATGCCTATTGCGATTGTTGATCGGCAGTAGATAAACGACTATTAAGCAATTATCGATGATGGTATTGTGAGTGTCGTTTACTCGACTAACTGGCGATTGTGAATAACTTTTTTATCGACCATTTATATACAGCTCTTTCTTAAACGATGGTCAAATGTGAAAATGTAAAGAAGCAAGTTATTTGCAGTTGGTAGTTGTTAAAAAAATTTAATTACTGATGTAATACATTTAAGATCAAAGATTGTAAGCAGCATAAAGCAATTTGCGCGGTTGGTTCAGCTGATGCAGGAGCCAAACTCTGTTTAAAATTAAAAAGTTTGAATTTTTGTCGATTGAGTTACACAATACCAAAATGAAATTTAATCGATCGTATTCTATTCTACTGGTAATCGATCATCGCAATAGGCACATAAATGAGAAAAACTATGGAATTTAAGTATTTACCAACTGAAGTCATCTCAAAAACTTAATATATCGAAATTAAAAAAAAACAGATAAATTTTAATTGATTAATCCTCGCAGAACATTCCAACGATTTAGTTGTAGAATTTTACTTCCTCCTCTAGTTTTAAATTTGTTTTTTCTGATTATACGTTGTATTTTCCTGTTATATCGTTTACTGTTTTAATATACTTTGTACACATATTTTTAAAATTGATTAAGAGATCTATAGCTTTTTTATTACTTGTTTATTTGCTTTTGACAATCTTTATCCTGTCATTGCACTTATTAAATTTATCTTTTGGTTTGTATTTACGATGTCTTTCAGTTGTCACTGGGTTCTTTTAGTTTTAGGTAAAATTAAAAAGATCGTTACGTGGCGCATATTTTAAAATGTTCATTTAACTATTACAAACAATTGCAATTTTCTTTAGATTTTTTGCTACATTTATATTTCATGTGTTGTCGCCTTTTTTATATGAACCTGAAGTATACGATTTTTTTACTTTAATAATCATCAAGATCAACGTCCTCCAAAGGTTCATCAGCTTGAAGCGATTGAAAGTCTACTTTATAGCGTAAAATACCTTAAAATTATTAAGATACATATAATTTAGCGAAAAACAGAAGCAGTATTATTATTTGTTTTAATGGCAGCAATAAGGAAGAGAAACAAAAAGTTGTTAGAAAATTTTTTGTTTAAGATTACAGCAACGATTGCGATAGTCATTACTGAAGGTTCGAAGTTATTACTAGCCCATATATAAATTAAAGATCAAGCTCAATCTAAAATCCTTTCAAAATATATATTATTGCTATTTCTAGTCTATGACTATCGTTATCGCGCCGAAATTAATATGCAGAATCTAGCATACGTATATGAAAGCTGAATGTAGAAAACTCACCTCCAATACCACCGAAACCTCGAACAAATTGACTTCCTTCCTGAGATTTATCAGTAATGATCTCGAGCGTAGCACCAAACATTTTGTAGTTGTTCGCCAACCACTCAAGCAGCGGTTGAGACTCGATGAGCTCCATTTCAACTCCGCTCTTTAAGTATCAAAAGAAATATATACATTAAACGAATAGTTTTTTAATTCTTCTGACAGCCTCTAATGTTTAAGTAGTTTAGCGGTAAAGAAAATACTTGCTTCCTTGTCCGTGAAATGCGACTTGTCCTTTTCTTGTTCTGGCGTCAAATGCAATACTGTGGTCGACAGCGAGTTGGCGTGATTTTTCAAAACATAACGTTGAATGTCTAAATTTTCCCAACATATTAAAGTCTCAACGGATCCCAATTCCAAGGCGCGCAACGTGTCTTCGACACCAAAACAGTATTTACCAGTATCCTTAAAAATGTTAATATTAATATTAATAATTAAGATCACACATAACTGGCTGGTTAACTAAACAATATACCTGTGATATTTCATCAAAGTAACGTCCAATAAGTTTCTTCTCTTGAATAAATTTAACATTTTGCAATGATTCAGCAGCCAATTCTATCGCTTGATTAAAACCGTTTTCCCCGCCATAAGAAACATCCACTAATTTTATAATTTTCGATTGCAGTCTCTACATTCACACACAATAGAAAATATCAAATTTAAAAATGTATACAAATAAAATTATAAATTTAACTTACAGGATCAAACATATCCGATTGACTCAGTTCTGTTTTGAAATCAGCGCTACCAGCCAAAATTAAACCCGCAATATTTGGTTTATCATTAGTTATGAACAACTGGGTGGCAACTTCAGCTACTTTACGAACATAATTGTGACGCTTCTCCATACGCAAACGTGCGAAACGCAATGCTGACTGACCACCACGACCGTGCTTCTTCGGCAGGTCGACGGTGAACTTGTGCAAAACTTCACGGGTGTTGCCCTGTAGGGTACCAAAAAGTGCCCCATTACCATCCATCACAATGAAGCCGAATTTATTGTCATCAGCAAGCAAAGCAGTCAATGCTTCTGTATGGAACTTATTGTCGCACAAATAGAGCGATGTATTAATCGGCTTAAATGGCTCAAAGTCAATGTTGACTTTCTTTTCTTTTCCTTCTTCTGTAACAATGGTGCCGCAATAAATAACCAAACCATTCGGAGGCACTGCAAAAATCGAGAATATTAGCAATAGTTCAAGCAATTAAGTTTTATATTAATTCAAATCGTGCCACTTACCTTTGGTGTAAAGTTTAAGTCTATGTTGCACAGATGTAATAGCACCCAAGACTGAAAGACGATTGACTCTTGATTTAATATTCGACGCTGTACCGAATTCATCGGCTAGCATTTTGCTAACTCGTGATATTTGATCTTTTGGAGGAATAATTAAAGATATCATGCTCGTGCCGTTTCTGAAACAATTTAAATAAATATGCAAATTGATGATTAAAATATATTGATAATTTAAATTAATGAAGCTAAAATTCTTAATCTTAAAATTTGTATACAACCATTTTCTTTTTCAAGATTATAAAGAAAATGCTTTAAAAATAAAACACGCAGCAAATGTGAAGGCATCAAATATTTAATTAATGACTTATAGATATGTTAACCTGTGCAAAGAGCCCAGAGCATATTGTAGCAGACCATTAATGACTTATAGATATGTTAACCTGTGCAAAGAGCCCAGAGCATATTGTAGCAGACCATTCTCACATTGTGACTAATCAGTTATTTGACTAAGCTGAAGATAAATTTATGCTAGTCTTTAATGATTTTAAGGTATTCTCTTAAAAGGTTTTTTAAATAATCCAAAATTGTTGATTTCAAGAAGACAAACAAATCCAAAAATTAAGGAAAATCTTCCTCAAATAGTCCGAAAGTGAGTTTGACAACTCTATTACTTTACTTTATTACTCTATTACCTTTTTTATATTTATAATAATTATAATCCATCAGCTGAAATATTATGGTTATCTCTTGATGATCATCATCTTGTGAGTTCACCGAGAGTTTAGTTATGTTATTTAATGGCAACTATGTATTTATTCCTGTAAGGGTTATGAGTTCCAACAAACAATTTTGGATCAACATTTTTTACTCAAACTAAAATTAATTTTAAAATTTCATTTAATTAAATTTGAATGTAATTAATGTTGAATGTAACATAATGGTGTTTTCTCTGAATGAATGAATGTTACATATTTGATCAGAATTTTAATCTATCGGTTAACATTCAAACTTTTGGGTTTTTGTTTTGAATAATTCATCATTTAAATAAAAAAGTTATGCAAGGCTGAATTTGATTTTTTTTTTATTGATTAAATAAAACATTTTAAAATACAGTTAATTCGTCAACAAAAACAAAAAAAAAGAAAGAAAACAAAGAGAAATTAACTATATCACCTGCACTCCCTACACAACTACAGCTCCGAAGCAATGATACGTTCATGGGGAAAGAGGAACATTATCTAGAGCTTAATTTTTGATTACTGAAAAAAGTAAGATATAAGACGAATTTAAATAAAAGACAGTTAATTTCACACATCATACACGAAATTAAATCCGTCTGAGGTTTTAATGTTACAATAGACTCTCACACCACTTTGTTCCACGGGTGGTTCTAATTTCTGAAATGTTCTAATTTCTGGACTTTTTAACAGAAATGTAAAAGAAAATAATGAAACTGTGTATAAAAATTTATGTTGGCAAAAAATAATTTTTATTTATTAATATTTAATGTATTTTTTAACATAAAACTCATATAATTCCTATTTTTATATTTATATCAATGAGCAAAGATCACTTAAGAATTTAATAAATAAAGAAACGTTCAATATTAAAATGGCAGGTTCTTATTTCTGGACAGTTCGCATTTGTGAGGGTTATAATTTGTGAGAGTATACTGTATCTTTAAATAAATTCTATTTGATGAACTTTAATTTTACCTATGCAATAACATCTTTAAACAAATATAAAACTATGAACTAGTAAATAACGGTTGCAAATTAATAATAAAAAAACTATGTATATAAATAGAGTGGCATGAGGATGAAAATTTCAATCCATTTTACTTTATTTACAAGAAGAATAACCTACAAATTTCAAATAAAATTATAATAACGATTGTTAAATAAAATTTAAATAAATTAAATTTATTTTAGAAGAGTTCAAATACATTTTTAACCATAACCAGGTTTATTAATACTGGATAATATGCTTTAATGAATGATCAATGAATATTATATAATAAAACGGCTTTCATGTGATAAGCTTCAAGTTATAAATATTACAAATATGAGAGGGTGGTAGGTATTTGAAGAACGTCAATTTGGCCCACTCCTATTCTTCAATGGGTACACAAAAGGCGTTGGATAAAAGTTTTCAAAGACAATTATTTCCAACATAGTCAAATTTTTAAGAAAATATCCCCGATTAAAAAATTGTCGCATAAAGGTCGACACTTAAAAAGTAAACACTGCCTGACACAATTTATGCATTTGATGAGTTGGGGGATGTATAGCAAATTGTTTTGAAAAAGCATGTTAAAGCAAAAGTTCACTCACCCGCGTGCCATTTCCAGACTTTTTATGAGTTTCTTGATCTTCCAGATTTCGACATTGCGATCAGCGGACGTTTCCTCTCCAGACATTTTGGATGTAGTTAATGTGCGATCAGTTACGATTTCAAGTGTATATTATTTATTGATATAAAAATTTTGTGAAATAAAACTATTTCTTTTATTTCCGCTGCTTTCCCTTCTCCGATTTGCAGTCACGTTCAACAATTTCGCTTTGTTGCTGCTGCTGTTCTTTTTAACGTTGTGAGCTCACTGCAAGCAAAAAATAAAAAAGGAAATTACAGCAAAACTGTAAGATGAAGGTTGTTTTCTTTCGAGTTCTTTTGGGAATTACACAAATTTTCTTTTCCATAACAATTTTTTCCGCTCAAAATTTATTTAACAATTTTCGCTCACAAAAATCAACCTCAAAACTTTGACAGCACAGGCGAACAGTAAAATGTCAAAATCTTACTAAGCAACAACAATTTCATAAGGCAGTCAGTGTCGCATTCATTCATACATTGTGTTTAGTTCGCTGTTGTACGAAAGAGATCGAAACAGCACAATAGTAATGTGGAACAAGGTTGGGTTCCCAAAGTTTTTCTTTTACTTTTTCTTCGGATTATGTTAAAAAGTTTGCATTATGAATTAACTCTAATTTATTTATTTTGAATACTAATTTAGTAATTATAAAGCTTTTTCACTAACGACTTTCTGTAATGAACAACTTAATGCGCTCGTGGCAATTTTTTATAGTATTTGCCACAATTTTTAGTTTCAAATGACGAAGCCAACTCAATTCTAATTTACCATCTGTACAGAGCAACGAAGCAACAACCACCAAATGCCAGCACTTAAACAACAGAGATGGAAACCTTCAGTGTTTCAGTTTCGATTTCAGATCTCGCAAGTTGACAGTAAGTAGTAATGCCAATTATTTGAAATTAAGTACTTTTCTTTTAAAAAAAAAATTATGCTTTTTGTATGCCCAATTGGTTTCATTGTTTCGTTGCAATGGAAAATTCTGTTTTTCAAATTATTTTTTTAAAAAAAATTCTACTTAAATTTAATCATGTTCTTTGCTCGAAAGTGATGAACTCAAGAGTAAGAAAAAACTAAAGGGCCTAAGCCCAAATATTTTTTCTTATTTTTACTATATGCATATGGGCTTCCTAAGCCTAATGGTGCAATAAAATTTTGTCGTTCTCGAATAGTTTAGGAGATACAAATAGGGAAAGTTTCAAAATTCTGTGCAAATTTCTATATTTGGGCTTGGGCCCTAAAGTAGATTTATTCCATTATTTCAACATGTACTTCTAAAAATGATTAAATTTATGGGCGAAAATAGTACTTTCGATTTGAAGAAATTTTCGATTCAACAAGTTGATTATAAAATTGAGAATCGTTACATTACTGTGAAACCTAAATAAGAGCGTTGAGCGGCGCGTTACCAGCCGCTTTGCGTTAACGCTGAATTGTCATCCCTAAATAAAAGCGGCGGCTTTATGTCAGATGCGCAGGCAGCCAACAAATTTTTCACAGAAAAAGCAATATTTTCGAAGTCTGCAGCCAACTTTACTTCCTAACGCTCTGTCAAAATTGGATTTTCCAACCGCTCAGCGTTACCGTCGCGTTATTATGGTTTGCTTCATACAATTCATATTAGCATGACGATTTTTTGACAGATAAACAACGCTGACGCTCTTGTTTAGGTTTCACAGTTAGACGTCCACTGTACCTAAAACACTGCAGCTATCCGCATTTTTCTACTGAACTACTGAAGATCAATGGCCCAAAATACACTGTAGTGCTCAGTCTGCGTGAAACCGGGTTTCTATGGCAAGGGAGGTGAGTCAGCGGACGTGAAGTGCGTGAAATTTCACTCACCGAAAAAGCTGTAGTGACGATTGACTGACACGCACACATAAGTCAAGTCGTCATATTTTATTTAGGGCTTCACAAAATTTACCACACTAATACAATCAAACACAGTTCATGTACACGAAATAAAACTGGTTTCACGCAGACTGATCAGTGCAGTGTGTTTTTGAATGATTGACTGCTCACGCAGACTGAGCACTACAGTGTATTTTGGGCCAATCAATGTTACTACTAGAGTACTATATATTAGCATTTAATACACTGTCAACGCTGTTTAAAAACTATTCCTCCAAGCAGTGGAACATTTGAAATAAAGTGACTAGACATTTATTACAACTCATAGAGATTTCTCGCTCTTTCATTCGTTCATCTTATAATCATATTTTTATTTTTGTACATGTGCTGCATACTGTGTTGAATAAAGTAAAATTGCAAAAACTGATGACGACGAATTGTGAACGTTATGGTCAAGGGAATATAGCTCTGTTCCAATCACTCAACAATTACAAATTTTTCACGGAGCTGTTATTAAAAATTTGACTAAATTTTTGCTTAACAAGACTTACATTCCTGTTTTTAAGAAAGGTTTTGGTTTTCACAAAATTTTTAAAAAATTTACACTTGAAATGCAGTAAATTTGCATTAGATAGAGTTAAGCACTTTTTCTTACTTCACACGCCATGTGCAATTTTGAGGAGAAAAGAAAGCAAGTTAACGTCACTGGAACGTTATGAGATTGAAACAAACGAAATGAGATGAGATGATTAAGCGAACAGAGTGTTTATTAATCGTTAAAATATTAATCTGAGCAAGCAGTATGGTCTGGTTTTACACTGGTCAAATGCCCGGCTTGTGGTTCTGTAAAAAAATTTTATTAAATATTTTATGTAGTGAGAACATGCATTTAATTTAAAGTGATGTTGAAAAGAGTCACTCCGTTTTAATGAAAAAGGTTAAAGTGTTAAAATTCTTATCTTAAAGGCGCGATAGTTTTGAAAATTGTAGAGATATATAAATATTATTGGAAAAGATTATAAATCTTTTTAAATCTTTATAAATTTCAATTAAAAGAAATTAACGCGGGGGTTACTAGATCAATATTTTATTTTCAAGTTTATCACACATACAGAGTGGCAAAATTCATTCGAATTGAAAGCTTTGACGTAGGCTGCACGCAAATTAATACGCAATTTCATTTTAAAAATGCCGTCGTCAAGAAAACACCTTACAGTCACACATAAATCAGCGCGGAAGCGTTTTTTATCTGTCCAAAATTTCTCATGGCAATACGATTTATATCTGACGAACCATAATAACACGGCGGGTACGTTGAGCGGTTGGAAAATCCAATTTTGACAGAGCGTTAGGAAGTAAAGTTGGCTGCAGACTTCGAAAATATTGTTATGTTTGTGAAAAGTTTCTTGGCTGCCTGTACATCTTTCAAATAATAAAATTATTATATAAATATATTATAATTATTGTAAAAGAGACCGCCATCCTGCCATACTCGAGAACGGGTCGTTCGATTTTTACAATTTTGAGCTTAATGAATTCGTATTGACCCAAGGAAGGACACTATGTAAAAAAATCCCGAAAAATTTTCAGGATAATTGGAAATCTGAGAAAATCCGGTTTTATTACATTTGTTCGAAAACAGATTGCTCAGCACATAGACTTTAACATTTGTGGATAATTCGAAGAACCGATCAACGTCATTTTCATTTCGTCATTCCAATTAAAATTTTGTGAACGATGATTTCAAGTTTTAAGAGTGACCACACCCCATTTTACCGCCCACAAATCAATAAAAATTTTATATTTCAGAAAGTCTTGGTGGTATTAAACTAAAATTTGGTAATTTAATATGTATGCTCACTGCCGGCAACTGTACTAAAACTGCGTAATTTCCATCTAATAAAGACCTGGCACGGGCATTGTATAAGGAGGTGTGGCTCCGCCCATGCAATTACAATTTTTGATATCGAATGGCTTTGGAAGTAAAAGTCACAGTACTTACATTGACACTCAAAATGGAGTTACTGAGAAACTCTAGCGGGCAGTGGAAAATCACAGTGGTGTCAAACTACAGGTCTAAGAAAAGTTTTGAATATACCTATTATGTTCCCATATAGTTGCAGGGTGCAGCAACGCGCGCCGGGAAAATGCTAGTTTGAAATCAATGATAGCTGTGTTTTTTACCAAGCGAGTAAATCGACTGCTAAGTCGCTAAGTGGCGTCCATGGCGTAGTTGGTTAAAGTGCGTGGCCGCTATGTCAAAGAACCTTGGAGACCCAGGTTCGAACCCCAGCCAGCGACAGAAAATTATTTGAATTAAAATAATTTTTCTGTACGGTCGCCACCTCTCTGCAGACAATGGCAAACCTCAGAGAGTAATCAAAATGCCATGTAAAGCTTCTTGAGAATAAGAACATTCCGTTCATCGCCGTTCGGAGTCGGCGTTAAGCATGTAGGTCCATTTCTCGGTCAATTGTATACAAACTTAATAACACGCACAACACAATTGATCATAAGAAGCTAGGTCAAAGTCCTTTCAAGGGCTGAAATGGCCAGTTATTTATTTTTTATTTTTTTTTTTTTTAAGTCGCTTAAGAATGTTTTTTCAAACTTGGAAGCATTGTCTAATTTGTCAAAACTGTAAACCGATTTTTTTGTCACACATTGTTTGAAGCTTTCAATTGCATTGACAGCTATTGTTGTATAATTTTTCATCACAATATTTAAAACTCGGTTCTCAAAAATACCCGATACCGAAAAAGTGTTCGAAACTTAAAGCTTGAAAAACCAATTATGTTTTTTCAGCAATGAGTTTAGTTGATAAAGTTGTTTATCCTATTTACGAAATAGTGTCTTTTATAGAAATGTTAGTGAAAAGACATTTTGAAAATTTCGGCCAATTTATTGGGTTCAAGAAAGTACCCGACTTCATGTATCCACTATTAACTGACAATTCGTCACAGTTACCACCTTCATAGAAAAAGTACACAATAATTGAAACTTGGAAACACTTTGTTTCGTTTGCTCGCTTAACTTTTAAGCCAGTGACAGTGTGCTGTGTTATTTAAGCCGGGAGTAGAATGATTGCGTATGCGTTTTTCATCCGTTTACTCGCTGGCGTTATAAAATAGAAGTATGTGAAAGCTTATGGGAGCGAGTTCAATGGTTGTGAACGTTACGCTGGCAAAACGTTAGTTACGCAAGAAAATTGAAAATACTTCAACTTTTCTAGCGTAACTAGCGTTTTTTGTCAGCTCGTTACTTATAACGAACAGATAGAAGAAATAAAAGAAACGAGTCAGAAACTTATTACTTTTAGGGATGGCTCTTGTGAATAAATCTTAAGAATTAAGAATGTCTATAATTTTTTCATTATTAATTTCTCAAAAGAACTTTTTTATACTCAGGATTTAAGATTTTTTACTTATAAATGAAGACAATTTAAGTATTTTTGTGTAAATACAATAAAAACTCAACATTAAGAACATACCAAATGTTTTATAATTTTGTAGCCCTGCTTAATCTGAACGTAAAACGCAAAGAACTAAGATATAAGGAAGTGGTGTTATTGCCCAAAAGTGTGGTATTTTTCTTATTCGTGTTGGTTGACACAAATACATAAACATTCACAAAGGGCCGTATTCAGTTGCATCGAAGAAGAAGGCTCAATTTGTTTCTGATTCGAATAACATATAAAACAGGTGCTTAGAGTTATACGGTATTAATAAAACGTTTGATAATTAAAGACCTAATAAATTAAAATAAAATTGTATTGCAATACAGAAACATTTACTAAGGGCCATATTCAGTTAGATCGTTAAAGAAGGTCCAAACAGTTTCTAATTGGAATCACATATACAATAGATTCTGGGTTAAATTTACTGATTTTGGTGCTAATTTAATTATATTATATAAAAATAGTTAAATTATTATAAAATATGATAATATAGTTTTGTTTTTATTGTATTTCCACTCCACCTTTGAGGCATATAATATGGTGCGTTACCGATATTTTATTGGGAAATAATAATATAATATAATATAATATAATGTAATATAATATAATATAATATATAATATAATTTGAGATCCACAATATGCAGAAATCTAAAAACAATCAAAAATAACAATAATGTATCATAAACTTTGCTGAAGACAAAAGCGCCCCAGAAGTGCATTAAAGAGTGAAAAAATAATGCGCCCCTGAAGCAGTGTTTGCGTTTTGAAAACTGTGGTCGCATCAAATTGGCGCGAAATTTTTTTTTTTTTTTACTGAGAAGGCTGTTTACAAGCAAGCGCTCATAAATGACGAATGCTCATAAATGTCAAAAAACACACTCTGTCTCGCTCGCTCAATTTACGAATCGGCCACAGTTCACGTACACTGTATGTGTAGACAACACCACTTCCTTATATTTTAGTTCTTTGGTAAAACGCAATCATTGAACTCTACCATCATTTTCTTGCATAAATTGCTCTAGCGAGTAAACGGATGAAAAACGCATACGCAATCATTCTACTCCCGGCTTTAAGCTGTGCTGTGTTACAGCTCGCTTGGTAAAAAACACAACTATTATTAAATTTATTATTATGTAATCATTTAATATGTTATTTTTAATAATTTTTCTTATTAGTTTTATCCATCGTTTATTGCAGCAGAATATTTGCAAACAGAAACACGAAAATCGAAAGCAAACATGTTTTCAAGTTCGAAAGAGTGAGTGTGTTAGTAAAAAAGTGTGAGTGTATTGCAACTTGAAATCCAAAACTTGATCGTGTAACCCCCGTGCAAGCTGAAGAGCGAATTTTATTTTATTCGTTTTATTAGAAAACATTTAAGCCTTTATGACGCTTCATTTTTTTGTCCAATCTTAAAATCTAAAACCAAGTGGCGGGTGGGCAAGACAACAATATTCTTGTCTATTGTCTAGAAACCTATTCAGTGGTAAGAAACAATTTTGACTGTTCAGCGACAATTGATTTTTTTTTCTTGCAAGGAGCTACACCAACAAAAAAATTCTGGTATATTAAAATAAAATTATTTTCAACTAAACAAGAATCTTTTTGATAAACCACCATCAAAGATTTGAGTATTTTCTCAATTTTCTTTCTACTATAACGAGAATAATTTGTTATTAATAACATTTACTGAAATAAATTCAACAATATTGTTAAATAAGCCAACAAGTTTTTTTTTTGGTGTAGTTGCGTTGAAACAAGAAGTTGACTGAAAATATTTGATCGAAACTTAACGAGTAACGAAGAAACGTCAAAAACAATGCATTAAAAATGTAGTTCGTTGCACATTTTTTCTCCATTTCGTGCTATATGCATACTCACTCACACCAATTGAATCTATGCATTATTACTATTTGAACTGCTCTATTTTCATTTTTAAAGGGCTTACACATCGGCGAATCTGTTCGTCACACGGCGGCCATGTTCACACAAGTTCGCTAGTTAAGAAGCGATGTTCGACAGTTTGTCACACGGTTGGTCGTGTTTACAAAAAGTTTTGATTTTCTCTGTCGAACAAGGGATGCTGCCGAAAATGATGACAAACAACAACAAAAATCAATGGCTTGTGTGTCGAACAGGTTCGTTCAATTTGAACGCTAGCTTTTTCACACACGTTCGCGCCGCCATATTGTTCGACGAACAGATTCGCCGATGTGTAACTGTGCGTTTAGACCGCCTGAACGAACGAAAAATTCATCGCAAGCAATTTATTGCGATAAAAACGTCTTTCGGCGTACTGTTTACACCGCACGAACATCGATAGCGAACGAACATTATCCGCCATCTTGTATGTTCAGCCGGTCTAAACAGGAAATTGTGCATTCGGCCGAACATTAATAAATATAGGGTTGATATCTCTTTATTTTTATATTTATAGTATATATTTTTATGAATAAATATTGCGTGATTTCTTCTTTTAAGCTACTCCTTTTTGCTACTTTTCTGTTTTTAAAAACAGCGCAACACTGGATTCGCCCAAAAAGATCGAGGGAAGGCCGATCAGTCCGAACGAAAGAATCTTCGTTCGTTCGCGCTAATTTACAGTTTACACCGGGCGAACAGCGTTCGCGATAAATTCATAGCGAACGCTGTTCGTTCGGACTAAGTGTTTATACCGCGCGAACAAACGAGGATTCTTTCGTTCGTTCAGGTAGTCTAAACGCACAGTAAGCCCTTTTACACTGCGTCCACATGTATAATTAATCACTTGCAAGTAAATAATATATATTGTCTTCGAAAAAAGTTCGAAAGACTTGGAAGTTGCTTCAGCGACCACATGTGCAAGTGCAAGTTCATTTACAAAATGTCATCGAATTCAAAGGTTCTTTTTCTTTATCACAAGTCACCAGTGTGCTTGTTGTATAAAATGTAGTTGTGATAAATCTGGGTAAAATCTCCAAAAGCATAGCATAAACAACACTCTTGTGCCCTTTTTTTTTAAATTTACTTGCAGCAACTTTCATTTACTTACGGTCAATTGTGAACAAACTTAATAACACGCTAGGTCAAAGTCCTTTCAAGGACTGAAATGGTCAGTTATTTATTTTTACTTGGAGCAAGTGTCAAAATCCACTGCCTGTGAAAATTCGTTGGCAGTAGCTCTGCAAGTAGAAATGCAAGTTAGAAAATACGAGTGTGTTAGTAAAAACATTTGATTGTATAGAGTTTTTCAAACTTGCACTTGCACGTGTGGACGCTATGTTAGTGACAAAAAATGAGCAATTTAATGAAGTATCATACTAATGGCCGTATGGCATATTCATCCCAAAACCATATTACTGACTACAGTTCTTTATACAAAATTGTTGAATGATGTGAAAATAGGCCTAGCTTGTATTCAGATTTGCCGGTAAAAATTATTCAAAACCGACATATGTATCGGTTTATATATATGTATATATATATCGATTGAAGCCTAGCCAGGAATAGGAGTGTTCACATTGTCAAAATTTTCATCAAATTGTTGGTCAAGCAGTTTGACCACGCAAGTGTTATTATCACATTATCAAATTTTTCGTCAAATTTCATTATTTGTTTGCGCATCGAAGTGAAAACGTTGCCATGACGGAGCAATTTTTATTAATATTTTATTGAAACATGAACCAAACGAAGCAAACAAACTCTGAATGGTAGGCTATATGAACGAGTTTCTATGAGTTTCTTAAGGGCGTTGGGAAAAAACTACCCGAAACTCATGTACATGAATAATGCCATCCTTTTCTTACTCATGAAGTGTCAAGTATACTTTCACTTATAGCTGTCTCACCTACTCATGTTAATACTGCCGGTAATTCGACCAAGTATTTAACTAACACACCTAACCCCCTAGCCACACGTGCCAGTAACAGTTCGAAAAACTCAATACACTCACACTTTTTCACTAATACACTCACACTTTGACATCGACAGCCAGTACTGGCAGTCCACTGGCAACAACATTTACAGAGACAGTGGATTTTGACAACCACAGCCAGTAAAGACAAAAGTAAGGAAAACAGTGTTGCGTTTTTTCCCTAAAATATTCGAACTTTAAGTATGCATTTTTCTTTCATGTCTTGTAGTAAAATATATTTAATTTATTTAGTTGCTATTGCTTTAAAATTAAAATATGATATGAACAAGTTTAATTTCTTTTTAAAAAATATTGTTAAACACATTGACAACATAATTTGTTCCCTATTTTTCTCCCATTTAAGTTTGGTGCTTTGTTGGCATATAAAAGCAACACTAAAACTGGATGTGAAACTAACAATGGAACTTTGATTGTTGCGAGATCCTTTGCCTACGACGACATTTTACAAGGAACTTTTACTACCACGTGTGGCCACAGCAAACTTTCTGGCTTATATCGAAAGATTTTCGAAGTTAATACATACTTTCAACTGGCATGCCATTACTGTCACGTGTGGCTGCAGCGTAATGTAAATATGAGGCAGGCTTGCCCTTACATTCTGTTACCGAGCGTTTCCACCGCCCAAACGAACGAAGATTTCTTCGTTCGTTCAGGCGGTGTAAACAGTTTGGTCCGAACCAAGGTTCGGAACATTGGTTTTTACAAAATGCTCGCGAGCGCTATTCGCGCAGTGTAAACACTTTTCCAGCACGAACGAACGAAGATTTCTTCGTTCGCTCTGATCGGCCGACGCTCGATCTTTTTGGGCGAATCCAGTGCTTATTTGCGCATAGGTAGTAGATTTGTTGAAATGGTAGTTAATAACGTAGGAAAAACAAAAAAGAAAGAAAATATATTGAAAATTTAACGCAAAAGAACTTTATTTCACTTTGTTATATTATTAGCACTTTATATAATCAAATTATTTATATAATATTCTTTATATAATAAATTCTTTATATAAATACTTACACAAAACCTAAATTAAAAGGCATAAAAGTAGTAAAAATTAATCAAATTTAGTACGTTTGCATAAACAAATATTGATCAACGCTGATGCTCGCAAGCATTGAATTTAAGTGTTTCCACTGCACGAACGAACAAGATGGCGACTTACCAATGTTCGCAACTTGTGTTCGTGCGGTGGAAACAGTTGGACCGAACGAAGAATTCATCGCGACGATTTGTTCGCGATGATTTCTTCGTTCGTTCGGGCGGTGGAAACGCTCGGTTAGATGTAACGTGCTAAACAGTTAAACGTTACGAACAAAATATGTAGCACTAACATGCAAAACGATTAAACGTAACGTAATAAACGTGTAGGACTAACGTACAAAACGATTAGATTTTACGTAGTAAATATATAGCGCTTACGTACAGTTAAAACATTATTTAAAATATTTTATTTTAATTTTTATAATTATATTTCATGTTTTATTTCATTTTAAAAAATTCTAATATACCAAAAATTATTATTTTTTAAATAAAAATATAACGATATTATATAAGTACAATATAAAGTAAATACTACTGCCTCTTCCGCCTTCTTTCATTTACGATGTTGTGCACATTCCAATTAAAGCTATCGTCCTCACTAAGTATCACCAATATAATGAGCGACATGTGGATTGAATGTGAAGTGCTGTCAGGTGCTTGATACAACGTCTGCAGTATGGGAATCACCATCATTTTGCGCCATTATAAAACGATAGAAGCGTTCATTGCGATACAGTAGAAAATACAACAACAGAGCGGTCTGATCTATGGTCACAATGCGGCAGAGCTTCTCAAATTGAAATGGATTTTAAATGTGGAACCCTCAAGCGGTGAGTCCTTGGAGCCGGAACAACCAAAGAGACTTGTGCGATAGGGATTCTCTTTCGTTGTGCAGTGGTTGGTGAGAATTAAGATCGACAGAAGACTCTGATTAGCTAGCGGATAGTGATCATGAAATTGCTGTGAGTTTAGCACCAGTGGCACCACTTGATTTGAGTATATCCTGCTGCTTGCGGAACGTTAAAATCGAGAGCAGAGATTCGACAATGCCAAAGACAAAATAACCAGCCAAGCTGGAGCCAACCATGGTGTGTAGCACCTCAACCATGCGTGATGCAAAGTGCAGCAAAGCAGACATTAAAAAATAGGAATGATGATGGCATTTATTGATAGTTCTACAAAGAAAAATGGAGTTTAAGTTGTATTTCGGAAGCAATAAGCATAAAGTAGCAGCTATTTACCGGAAGATGACGGACTTTTCTGTGGGCAGCTGAGTGAATAGATGCACGGACAGCAATGTGTTTGCAGCCTCCAGATGCAAGTGATTCATGAACTCCCTAAAAAGTATATGTTGAGATAAATTATTCAGTTAATAGTCACAAAAATGTCTTTCGCTCTATATTCATATTTTACAGGAATCTTTATTTTATTTTTCAAAACAATTTTTGCAACTTACATTTTTCACAGCTGAAAAGAAACTTATTTTGGCGCTAACTTTGACACAACTCAGCCATTTTAATGTTTATATTGTTGTCTCATTCTAACAAAACTGACAAATGTGAAATAACTGAGAATGTATTAGTTTTTCATGCAAAAATTGTGATTGTGTTGGAGTTTCGGTTAGGCATGTCTTGCAGAGTTCTGTTATCAGTGATTGCCATCGCATAACTCTTTACACTCTTTCCACTCTTTCCACTCTATTACAACAACTTCAATATTTCTATGATTGTTAGTTGAATAAATAAGGTTGTCTCGTGGCTGATCGTACTCTCTTTTCAGTACCCATAATTGTCAAAATCAATGGGTACTTGTATGAGATGTCAACTTCGATTTGACATTTATGGGAACTCGCTCTCACCCATGCGACAACATTATTTATTCAACCATGGCCGAATCGTTCCCAGGCGTAGCTGCACCGCAACCATACAGCGTGTGTTTGTTGTTGTTTATTCTTGTCGTTGTTGGTAAATTAGCGCATGAGACCGCGCACAACTCTTGCTACGCTGAAGGTTTCTTGTTGGTAATTTTGCGTATGGTTTCGTCACCGACTGCTTTTTGTTTGTGTTTTTTATGTTACTAATTCCTTATTGTACTACGTATCCAACGATTTGTTGTTGTTGTTGGTTTTCGGTTGTAATTGTTGTTGCACTCTTCAAAAATCACTCTTTGGCAATCCCTGCTGTTATTATCATGTTTATGCGATGTGTTAACGTTGAAATCTTTTTTCAACTGGCAAAATTTGTACTATAAAATTTGACGAGTGTTCACATTGTCAAATTTCTCGTTAAACTGTTTTTCAAACAACAGAAAAATCAAAATATTTTGATTTTCGTCAAACGATTTGACAAACAGTTTGATGAGTGTTCGCACATCAAATTATCATCAAATTTCCAGCCGGACACCTAACTATTAGATATGCCATATATATGGCATATACCTAACGCCAAAGGCGTTAGGTTCATATAAAACTCTCCGTACAAATTACGTTAGGTTTGTTCTAGCGTTGGGAAAAACCTAACACCTTTTTGTCTATCCGTGTGATCTGGCATCTCTGTCTGCCACATATGTTTTAACCATTGCAAAAAACTACAGCTGCTCTGCTCACACTAACAACAAACTCCGGAAAGAATTTAATAACAAACTCAGCTGTTTACTTAAGTCCACAGTTAGCGTTGCGCAAAATCTTTTCACCATAGTGTAGTGGTTAGAGCGCTGGTCTTTAAAGCAAACAAACGCGAGTTCAAACCCTTCACCAAATAAAACAAATTTTGTTTTTTCTTATAATTTTGTTTAGAAGCGTTTTTTTGTTATTTTTATTAATTGGTAGTATTTACAAAAGATAAATTTAGGCAAAACATTTAAAGAAAATGAAAAAAATATCTCTCAAATATTGGCAATTATTTTTTACTCTAGCAAGAAAAACTTGCGTTTATTTAGAAAGGAGAATTTGGCCATTTTTATATATATATATATAACTGGCCATTTCAGCCCTTGAAAGGACTTTGACCTAGCTTCTTATGATCAATTGTGTTGTGCGTGTTATTAAGTTTGTACATAATTGACCGCGAACCGGACCTACATGCTTAACGCCGACTCCGAACGGCGATGAACGGAATGTTCTCGTTCTCAAGAAGCTTTACATGGCATTTTGATTACTCTCTGAGGTTTGCCATTGTCTGCAGAGAGGTGGCGGCCGTACAGAACAATTATTTTAATTCAAATAATTTTCTGTCGCTGCTGGGGTTCGAACCTAGGTCTCCAAAGTTCGTTGACATAGCGGTCACGCACTTTAACCAACTACGCCACGGACGCCACACACAGAGAAATATGATTTGGCCATTTTTAATAATCATATTTCTCTTTAGTGTATTTTACATATATATATTTTAACTTATTAAATTAAATTCAATGAAAACCTTACTGTGTCGGACGGTATTTGAACCGCGGTCTCTGCCACGTAAGCTGCGCATTCTACCCAACGCGCCACGGACATCATGTTTTGAACTGATCATTTAGGATATTATTTTATTGCGTGACTTACACTTGCATCGCTTAAAGTTTTTTCGCTACTTTTTTCACATCCTCAGCTTGTTGGCTGCGTAAAGGAGCAAGCTATGTAAGCACATACAACTTTCCTTGTTTAACATGACATCAAAATTTAAGAGTGTATTAGTGAACACCAAATTTTGTTTCATTGTGTTTGTAACTACGTTAGAGCTGTCTAGCTGGGTTGTCGTCAAATTCCATATATATTTTTGTTTGTCAAACTGTTTGACCAATAATTTGATGAATGTGAACTCTCCTAATAACGTTGTAATGCGGCCCATACACACTGCAACCAAAGCAAAGCTGGAAGTGTAACCTGCAAGTTTTTGACGTTTACCATGATGAAGTCGCAGCGTGTGTGTCGAAGTTACGCAACTGTTTGACGGTTGCAACTCAGGTTGCAGTAAAATTAAAATCATTTAATATTTAGGGGCGGAGCTAAAGTTGCAACCATTTGGTTGCAGCGTTTGTGGGAAAGTTGCATTGTTTTATTGTTTATCGCTACACATATTTGTCATCACCTGCACAAATTCTTTTGATTTTTTCCTAATTCCTAAATAATTTTTAAATTTAAAATAGTAACTTTACGTTTGTTTATGTAGACTATTTTTGCAATTGAGAATTGAAGCAACTGATAGCTAGTTACTAGAAAAGTTACAGCGTGTGTGGCAAAGTTGGTTGCTGCAACCATCGCAGTGTGTGTGGTAAAATTTTAGAAAGTTCTGCTTTTTGGTTACACTTCCAGCTTTGTTTTGGTTGCATTGTGTATGGGCCGCATAAGCGACAAATTCCTGATTTTACACCAGAGCTAAAAACGTTTGATCAATTGAAGCCTAGCCGTAAATAACATTAACCCCTTTTACATTGGTCAAGACTTGAAATCAAGTCTGTGTGGCGAAAGGGTAACAGAACACTTGCGCTGTACCGTAAAATTTTTGGCAATTTTTTTAAATTCCTTTTGTGATTTTTGTTGTTTTGACAAAGCGCTTCATATTATTTTTCGTTTGCTTGCGTGCGTGCGTTTAGTCTTCAGTAGCTGAAAATTGTAAGGCTGTCTATAGAAAACAAGCAAAGAAGAAATAAAATTGAATTCAATTCTTGACCAATGTGAAAGCTTTCGTCAAGTCTAAAAGAGAACGTCAAACAAATTGATTTGCAATAAAAGCAATATCTGTAGCTCGTTTCTGTAACTTTTCTCACTGTAGTTTTCACCAGATTTTCTCACTTTGACGTCATTATGACGTTTTTCTCACTTGCAGTGTTTCTGTAATAAAATGAGATAAATCGGTAACTCATCTCAAATGTGTCTACTCTATTTTCCTAGGAATGCGACAGACGAAATGTTTCTGTAACTTAAAATTTGCGACTCGAGTCGCTTGAAGTTCTCACTATGTTCAAACGTGGTGAGAAAATTTTTTGGTTGTTTATGCAATTAATTTTCAATGATATGTATATGGATATATCGCACTCCATCTTCAAAACAGGCACAACTCAAAATGTACAAATGTTTATTTTAAATGTTAAACTATTCGAAGTTGATGGAGGTTAATCAACTATCAAAATTTTGCACTCATCTTTTTACTCTTTAATTAACAAAAAAATCGTTTTGTCTCCTTGTTTTGTATGATCCGAATATTCTTTTAATGCGGCTTATTATGCTATGATGTGGCGTCCGTGGCGTAGTTGGTTAAAGTGCGTGGCCTCTATGTCAACGAACCTGGAGACCCGGGTTCCAACCTCAGCAGCGACAGAAAACTATTTGACTTAAAATCATTTTTCTGCACGGCCGCCACCTCTCTGCAGACAATGGAAAATCTCAGAGAGTAATCAAAATGACATGTAAAGCTTCTTAAGAACAAAAACATTCCGTTCGGAGTCGGCGTTAAACCTGTAGGTCCGGTTCTCGGTCAATTGTGTACAAAACTTAATAACCCGCACAACACAATTGATCATAAGAAGCTACGTCAAAGTCCTTTCAAGGGCTGAAATTTGCCAGTTATTTATTTTATTTATGTAGTTTACTTCACCACATATTTATTTAAACGAAATACAGAATATCAATTTTTTTCATGTTGTATTTTAAATTGATTTTTATTTTCATCTTGCGCTACCTATGTCTATGACAAAATACTGACGTAAAACAACAGAAATTCATCGCTGGTTTGATGCACAGGTTCGTTCAGTTTCAACGCTAGATATTTCCAGCACGTTCGAACCCATGGTATAATAATACATGGTAGCATTGACAACTGCTTATTTCTCTTCAACAGGAAAACATAAACTGTCAAAAATAGCTTTTTGTGCTGTTTTTGACAGTTTATGTTTTCCTGTTGAAGAGAAAATAAGCAGTTGTCAATTCTACCATGTATTATTATACCATGGTTCGAACCGATATCTTGTTCGACGAACAGGTTCGCTAATATGTAACCCCTTTTAAGGTATGGCAACTATGAAACTAATGCTGGTGGGAACAGTCTTTAATTGTTTTTGTTGATATTTTAAACTATGGTATGATAATAATTGCACTATGTTTTAAAAGAAAATTTTATATATATGCAATAACTGAATCGGATCCAACATGAATTTAGAGCTATTAGGTAAGCTGAACTTTATAGTTTATTCTGAATATATTTTGAATAGATTTCATAGGAATACCACACCTTTTATAATAGAATCATTTGGACAAAACTATCCAGAAGAGTTTGATGGTTCGCTGGACTGCATTTCCCTAGCTGTAACATGCGCCTTCAATAAATACGGGACCTTGCTGGCAGTAGGTTGTAATGATGGGCGCATTGTTGTCTGGGATTTTTTAACGCGAGGCATAGCAAAAATCATATCAGCACATGTACATCCAGTCTGTAGTCTAAGCTGGACAAGAAATGGGCACAAGGTAAATCCTTAAGTTTTATTACATGCCATGTTGATATTTTAAAATACTTCCAGTTACTCTCTGCTTCGACTGATAACAATGTCTGTATCTGGGACGTACTTACGGGTGAATGTGAACATAAGTACCGTTTTCCCTCGCCTATACTGAAAGTGCAATTCGACCCACGTAACGACAAACGCTTTTTGGTCTGTCCTATGCGCTATGCAGCTGTGCTGGTGATGATAGGTGATACACATAAGTGCCTACCTATAGATTCAGATGTGGGTTGCAATGGTGACGTTTGAATTAAATATAAAACTATTAATTTAATATAGGGTGATCTAAATATTGTGGCTTCGTTCGATCGTCGTGGCAAATACCTTTATACCGGGAATGCAAAGGGAAAAATTTTGGTTCTAGATGTAGAAAGTTTGAATATAGTTGCAAGTTTTCGAATCATTGTGGGCACATCCAGCGCAACTGCTGTGAAAAGTATAGAGTTTGCTCGTAGAGGAGAGTAAGTTAACTTTATAGTTAGTACATAGATTGATCGATTTAATTAAATAAATTTATTTACTAAATTAAATTAGTGCTTTTCTCATAAATACATCCGATCGTGTTATACGAGTTTTTGATTCAAAAGAAATCATTTCTTTGGGTAAAGATGGAGAACCAGAACCAATTCAGAAACTACAAGATCTTGTTAACAAGTAATATTTTTTGTAAAATATTTATATCGGAAAAATGTAGTAACTATTGAATAATTAATTCTCTTTATTTTTCGCAAAATCGAACCATCTTGTCAACAGAACAACCTGGAAAAAATGTTGTTTCTCCGGTGACGGTGAATACATTTGTGCTGGGAGCGCCCGCCAGCATGCTCTGTATATTTGGGAGAAATCTATTGGCAACTTGGTAAAAATTTTACATGGTACAAAAGGTGAACTCTTACTTGATGTAGTGTGGCATCCAGTTCGCCCTATTATAGCTAGTATCAGCTCGGGCTTAGTATCAATTTGGGCACAAAATCAAGTAGAAAATTGGTCAGCTTTTGCCCCCGATTTTAAAGAACTTGATGAGAATGTTGAGTACGAAGAACGGGAATCTGAATTCGATATAATTGATGAAGACAAATCTGTCGATTTAAATGCTGAATCTAAACACGATGAAGAAATCGAAGTGGATGTACAAAAAATTGAACCGGTCGCAGCATTCTGCTCCTCCGATGAAGAAGCTGAAGATGAAAGCGCGCTTCAATTCTTACCAATGGCTCCGGAAGTAGAGGATCCTGAAGATGGATGGGCTACGCAGGACGCTATTGAATCCACAAATAACTCCAAAGAAACTGAAACTATAGCAATGGCTCAAAGCGAATATGACGATTCTGTGCTGGCTATAAAAAAACACAAAACGAGCACTTATGACATCAGTTTACCAAATGCGCCAGTTGATGGTAAGTTTAAAGTTTAATTACAGTTTAGTGAAAATCATTAAAATATCTGACTTTTTTCAGAAACACATCCCTTCATTTCGAGCAAAACAAATAAAGAAAAGCAGCCGATTGGCGGTAAAAAAAATGCAGGAAGACCAAAAAAGTAATCTCTAATTAAGTTTATTTTTTTATATTTCCTTGTCAAATTATTTAATATAAAAATAAAATAATAGCACATGCTGTATCAGCTCTTTCCATAATTTCATTGTTCTAAGTTATTTAAGGATTAGGAATCAGCGGCATTAACACTATTCGGATTCGTGAATTGGCCATAAAACAAAATCATATTTGATTGTTTTTCAACGATCATGTAAATAAAAGGACGGTTGAGAAGGAACTTCGGTGGCGTCGCTTTATTTGTTAATACACCTACTGTAATTCCCGCAGCCGTTGTTCCTTTTTCATCGACTATTATCTTCGTACTGTGTAGCATTCTTTGCAAAAATAGGTCGGAATCAATTTTCGTAAGATTCGCATTCGAACCAAATAGGTCAATCATTCCCATCTGTTAAAATGTTCTAAAATTAAAAATTAAAGGAAAAAGAAAACAAGAAAAACTATTTACTTCAAGTAGCAAACTATTTAACACAAAATCAGACGACGATGTAAATTTGGGCACAAAAACTTCGACTTCTTCATCTTCGAAGCCCACAGCGTCAGCGACAAGCCTTTCGAAAATTGGAGCGATACCAATGTTTTGCAAGTTACGTGCAATTTGTGGTAGCGATACACCTATAAGGTTTCAATAATAAAAAAAAGGTTTGAATAATATTATTATCTTTATAAGGAAGGAAACAAACATCAAAGTTATTTTGTTCTTAGCAATGTGATGTAGTTTTTTCGCGTGAAACCAAAAAGTATGATTCCGATTTAACGATTTGTGTTCTTCGAATTTGTTTGTAGTTTGGTTAAGAAACTTAACACAATCTATCAAAGAAATTATTACCTCTCTTTGGCATTATTAGCAACATAGTCATTCGATCATCCTTTCCGTAGGGTAACTCAAGAACATGCCCTTCAAGTTCATTAATGCCTGTGTAATTAAAGCGTCCAATTTGAACCATCATATCCACGTCTCCAATTTGTCGGCCAGCTTCATCGTAGAAGGGTTCGCTACGCGTCATTGACTCGTTGAACGGCGTCTACGTCAAATAAAAAAAGCATTTACGAATTTAATTTAAACATACTCGCGTTAGTTTTGCACATACATCTATTGATCTTATATATAAAGCTTACTATTTTTTTTCTTAAACGTCTGTCCTGTTTTTTAAATGAAAAATTTATGGTTTTTAGTTTGTTTCCCTTTTGTTTTAAAGCAGAAACCGATCGCAGTTTTTGAAATGAGTTGAAAGACTTATGGAAATATATATCATATATTAAGTTTTTGATTTTCTATGCAGTATTTTGCTTACAGAGGGTGCCAAAATTAACCTTAAATAGAAAAGTTGTTGCGGTAGTACTTTTGTCAAATATGTATATGACAAAATGTAAACAAAATTTTCTCGAACTACCCGAAAATTATGATTTTTTCAATTACCGGTTTTTCCAATATTTAAAATAAAGAAACCGGTAAAAACAGCTATAAAAAGTATGAAAAGTACGTTGCTGTAAAAGCTTTTTGATAACGCTTTGCTTTTAAGTATGATCGGAAAAAATTAGCTACAAAAACAATATTAATAGGGGTTTTCACGATTTAGTGCATTTGCCTGTGCACTTTACAAAAACAAAATACAAGTACGTCAAAAATCTGAACATTTGTATTTCTACCAGAGAACGGCATGAATGCATTCATTCGCAGTTATGTGTCATTCACAGAAGAGCGAACGCTGTGATAGCACTGCACATAAAATTGACGAAATGTGTACACAGCAGTTAGTGCCTTCGAAAAGGCAACGAATGGTTGGAGGTACAGTTGTTGCTTTAAATATAACACAATCATGAACATTATTAAAATTTGTTTGTGTTTTTTTTTATATACATTCATTAATTCCGATTATATGCTATCATTAACTAGAAACTAACATTATTAGTCCTGTATATTTTGGAAACTTTACACTCGGGTAATTTCGGACTCAAATTTATAAATTTTGATAATCGGTTGGAGTATTTTGACACAAGCAAAAAATAAAAAAAAACTAAATAATAAGAAACGATTCGACTTCGATATTCTTTACTTTATCGACTGCTTTTATTGAGTCTTAAGCAGTCAATAAAATATTTATTTGTAAAAAAGTTTTTTTTATAGTTTTACCAGAAAATATTCGCTTTTCTTTTTGATATAGTCACTTTGAATGGGAGGTAGGCGTGGTTTTCACTCGATTTAGCTCATTTTCGAACTTAAACTTTATTTATTAGATAAAAGTTTAAATATCGATTTTCGTGATGATAGCTTGAAAATTACGGGCATTACAAACGGAGTTATAAAATTAATATACCCCCTTTTACGTTTATTAAACGTGGGGGTATCAAAATCATTTGTTAGTTCCCTTTTTGAACAAAATTTCTTGTGCATTGTTACATCCTTTTTGTAAAACTCTGTTAATTTTCAGTTTTTATTAACAATCTTTCAAATTAAGCACAATAAAAGCGCTAAAACACGACTGAGATACGACACGACTGTTATACGTCGAAATTTCTAGTTGTCAAAATATCATCGTCCATTTAGTACAGAAAAAAAGCGAAAAAGGGCTTTAGAATGGAAATATAGAAGTAATACCTTCCATTGTCCTTTGAAAAACAGCGACGACAATAGCAGTAATTTTGCATCCTTTAAATCTTGTGGAAGGATAGCATGCTGTATAAGATTATTGGTGGCGGTTCGTACTTCATTGTTAATAAGAGTCGCTGCCTTAATTGGATCTTGGAAATCTATTGGGTAGAATATATTGGCGTCATACTGGCTCTCAATTGTTTTTTGATAATCGTGGTTCACGGGTTGATTCCTATCGGTAAAGATTGTCTGGAGGGAAGAAACTTTCACAGAAGGCGTGTCTAACCTATAAATAAAAAAAATTTTCAAGATAAAACTATAAATCTTCAATCAATAAGATAACAAGATGAATGTTAAGAACTATACACACATACCTTAAGTAATCCTTAACCGTGCGATATGCCAATGCAAGTGAACTTCTTTCTTCGTTAATTCGCAAAACACTTTGCATCTGAGCCAACGTATTTCCCCCCGCGCCTTCCACTAGAGGCAACAAAAGTGACCATATCGAAAATGGCGATATTATAAAATTCATACGCGCCACTTTATCTGTAAATCTCACTAGCAAATCTAAAGCAAAACTTGATGAACTATCCGAGACAACCTGCAGAATATCTTGTTGACGTGACTTGATTGGTGCTGGCAGATTAAAGAACGTTGAAGACTTATTGCTTGTAGGGAATGTAGTAGTTGCCCTTATATCTGGCAGAAAGTTCCTCTGCGACGAAGCGAGAGAAAGCAAACTTAAGATCAGAGCTGAAACGAAGAGAGTTATTATAATACTAGATGCAACACTAATCCATAAATATAAAGCTAATCTGAGTTAAGAATAAATTAAAACTAAAGAAAAAATAAAAATAACGAAAATTATTATTAAACATATCTGAACTTGATCCGAAAGATTTCTATGAAGTACCGGAATAATTTTTAGTTTTTAATAAAACTAACTGTAGCCAAGTCAATTTCTACAGTTTTTCTCTTCACAAACTTGTGGTAAAGACTACCAGACTACAGAGACCGCTTTCAAAAAACATTGGGAAAAGGAAGCAATCGCTTATTTGCGATTATATGTTTAAAAATAAAATTCTTTACTATGACGACCTAGCAATCCGATGAAGTTGTTAAGAGATAATTAAAAACCTCAAGCAACTGCACTCAATCCAATGTGGATCTTGTTATAAGACTTAAAACATGGATTATAAATCAAAATGTCAAATTATTTGCGAATTTATATTCGGAAATATATATTTTATGACATTTCGCATATTAACCACAATATTTAAAGTCAAATGAAGAAAACTTCAAAAGTTGAGTTTCACAACAAGCGGATTTAAACACAAGCGAAGTTGAAAAATTACACACTCCAAGGTGAACGCCTGCTTGCTCATCGCGATTGAAGATCGAGAGCAGCATCAATATGATTGAAAAAAAAAAAAAAAACAATCAGTGCTTGTATTTGTACTTGCACTGTATGTATAGAATTTATTTCAATTTTATTAACCGAACTTACCCTTACGTAATAGCATTTTCTAATTTTGGTATATTATACAAATCGAAAATATGTTTAGTGTAGGTATGAATTGATTATAAATTTGTATATATTCTCAGTATTCGTTTTTGTCATCTAACTCCAGACGTTTTAAGAAACGGGTATTTTTTATTAAAATATCTGTATATTATATACAATGATAACTAAAACCGGAACGTCTTTGAATATGCGATTTTTTATGGAGAAAAAATTGTTACTACTGTAGTTTTCCGTTAAAATTGATTCCGCACGAGTTCAACGTTAAACAACGACTGACAAGCACTCGAAACTGCGTATCGAAAGCTATTGATACTCTATGCGCTCCACTCTCGACTGAACTTAAAAACAGCGAGAGGCTGTACACGGTAGTGTCAGCATCAGCAGAACAGCGGCTTGAATTTTAAAGCCACATATTATCCATAACCGAGCTAAACCAGTTCGAAGTCGGCTTAGTTGCTGTTCGAATAGATTTGATGTGTTAAGAAAGGATTTAATTTAAAGATAGACAGAGATAGAGTTGAGGAGAATATAAACTGCGATGCTAGTTTGTAAAACTCAGAATATTTAAATGCAAAATTCATTGAATAATTTGATTAAAATGAATTGTTTGATTTTTAGTAAAAGCCCATTTCTGGTTTTCGACCAATGAACCGTTTTTTATTGGTCGCTATTTATAAAAACTAATGCGAGAATCAACTATTATTTTTAATATTTTTCGGTGAAATGCTGAACTAAGATTATCGGCACCAAAGGATTACTTTTTAATGCAAATTTAAATTATATTAAGCATCTTTCGTTATTTTAAATTTGAGCTCTCGATTTTTTTCGAGCTTTGTACGAGTACCCGGGCACCATTCGATACCATACATTTAAAATGTATGGGTTGTGCCACGCCCCTTGTCCAACTCTCACTAAATTTTGCCAGTGAAAGGGTGTGATTATATAGGTTCAATTTATCAAAATTAAACTATCATATAAATATTATGGCGACCGTGGCGCAGTGGGTAGAGTGCGTGGCCCATACGTCAGAGAACCCTGGTTCAATTTTAATCTGACACAGAAAGTTTCTTCAATTGAATTAATTTTTCTGTTCGGAGATCACCTCTCTGCAGACAATAGGTCTGTTTCCGTACGCACACTGTGTAACTTGTGGGACACTATTTTCTGTTTCCGTACTTTCTGTGCTTAAAATGGGAGAAGAAGAACAAGCATAAAATCGCTCTCTCGAGCACACAAAGTGCACAGAGAGTGCTAGAACTCGAGACTTCGAGTAAAGTAAGAACAAGCATCAAGAAGAATAAGCATCAATAAGAAGAAGCAAATGTCAAATTACATTTCATAATTGTTTATGTTTTGCGATAAATAAATTCACAAATTGTGTGCCTAAAAAGAAATTTACGTACAATAAATAAATAGTAATAAATAAAAATTAAGTAATTGTTCAGTTTTGTATTAAAAATGGCTTTTAATAATTTGAGTGAAAGTGTTTTAAATTTTGTGCTGCCGTCTGCAGTCAAAATCAGCTGTTTTGTGCTCGAAACTTACTAGAAGCTGTTTCCGTACTTTTGCAACTATTCTCATATTTCGTTTTTACTCTCTAGCACACGTTTTACACAAATCTTACACAGTGTAAAGTACGGAAACAGACCTAATGGCAAACTTCAGAGAGTAAATAATGCCATGTAAAGCTTATTGCGTACATGCACATTATCCGTTCGGAGTCGGCATAAAACTGTACGGTCCAGTTCTCGACCAAGTGCGTACAAACATTTAATAACACGCATAACACAATGTGATCATAAGAAGTTCGGTCAAAGTCCTTTCAAGGGCTGAAATGGCCAGTTTATTTTTTTTTATAAAAACTAAAACTTATACAGCAGGGAAGCTGTACTTTTTTGTTTTGTTTTGGCGATTATGGGACACTTTATTATTTTCATTATTTTAGCAATGATGAAAAATAAAGTATCTGACTCTAAAAACTAAACCATGAACTAAGGCCTATACTATAACTATATAACTATAAATACTTTCAATCCCGGATCCCGGACCATTTTTCGGTTCCAAAAAGTCACGGGATTACGACAAATTAAATCTCAAAATTATAGGCTAAAAATACACTAAAGTGCTCAGTCTGCGTGAAACCAGTTTTATTTCGTGTTCATGAACTGTGTTTGCCTGTATTAGTATGGTAAGTTTTGAGAACCCCTATCAGTCGATCGTCACTACCATGATACAATTATACAAGGTAGGCGTCATGATACAATTACAAGGTAAGCTTATTTTAAGATGGCTGCTCAATTGAGAAATTTTTCAACAACAAAGCTGTAGGAGCTACAAGCGTCAAACGATAAAAGTAACAACAGTAATTAGAAAAACTTAAAATTACCAGCTGATTTTGACAGCTAGCGCACCCTGCTCTCCAATATGAGCCTACCTCATGGTATAATAATACAAGGTTGCATTGACAGTTGCTTGGGAAACCATCTCCTGTTTGTGTAAATGCATCTGCAGCTGCTGTGGTTGTTGTTTCTTTTCGCTTCAAAGTTTTCAACATTGTTTGTGTTTTCAATGGCGGATTGTGAGCGCTCTTTTTTTGAGTATATTTTTTGACAGAAGATGTTTTCCCAAGCAACTGTCAACGCTACCTTGTATTATTATACCATGCCGTGCGCCTACCTTGTAACTGTATAGTGTTTTCTTTGTCTTGCACCAACTGTCAAAAATAGCATAAATTAGAGAACGAAAAAAGTAAAAAAAACTAGTAAGAAATAATCTTCGATTGGGAGTAGTTAAAATACCCCCACGGTCGAGCCAAAGTATATTCCATGATACAATAAGAAGGTAGGGTAAGGAGCTTTGACAAGACCGTCTGCTTATGTCAAAAAGCCTTTTAGCGTTGCCACTTTTCTGTATTTTTCTTAAATGTGGAACAAACACTTAGAAAAGGAATTATGTGTAGGGCAAATAAGAAAAATATTAAATGAAATTATCTATAATTGAAACAATAAATTTTTTAGTAATTTTAAAGCTTTATTTTCACTAATTTACTATTCCCATAATTTTTGCTTAGCTTTTTGTATTCTTAATTTCTTATATAAAAATTTTATGCGAATGTGCATACGATATCTAATAAAAAATTTTTTTATTTTGTCTGACAGTGGAACACCCAAAAAATTAGTAATTCCCCGTTTATCATAATTTTCAGCAACGCATTTCATATGAAACGCTTACCTACTGAAACCATGAAACATGGATTTGTCATGGGATTTTTTCTTTAGATATGGTAGCACTGTATTTAATGGTTTTGACATTAGCAGACGGTCTTGTCAAAGCTCCTTACCCTACCTTCTTATTGTATCATGGTATATTCAAAGTCTTAAGCAATCAATAAAATGTTTATTTGTAAAAACATTTTCTTTAAAGTTTTAACAAAAAATATGCGCTTTTGTTTTTTGACAAAGTCACTTTGTATGGGAGGTAGGCGTGGTTTTCATCCGATTTGGTTGAATTTCATACTCAGTGTACATATATTAAATATCAAAACTCATATACAAAATTTCAAGTCCATATATTAATTTTTGTGGAATAATAAGAGAAAAAAAAAATAAGTCAATATTGTGTTGTCAAAACTCTAGCTCATAGGGAAGTTGGTTGAAAATGGATCCCAAGATTTAAACGGGACATACAAATGAAGTGAAGCTAATAAAAACGTTAAAAAAACATGTTAAAAAAATTGATTATTCCAGTTCCGGTTGATGTCTTACAGAAAACTTGCCAGCTATTTCAAGGACTTGCGTATAGCTTCCCCAACTAGAGTGAAATGTGAAAGATGTTTCTTCTCCCCTGGATATATTGGCAACAAAGCTTGGTTAAGTCAATCAGAGAAGTCACTGGACACTAACGTTTCTAAGTTTTTTTCAAAAAAATTTAAAAGTTCCTTCGTAAATTTAAAATTTCATTTTGTCAATCAACCCCATCAACTTGTTGATTTTAATGCACATAACAAGTATGAAAAATCTAATATCTTATTTTTTCCATTGGTTTTTTAAGCTATTTCAAAAATTTAATAACATATAAATTCCTAAATATGTACCGAAAAGGCATTAGTTTCCATCTTTGTGATACATTTTTTATTTTTAATTACTTTTTAAAATTCCAGGATTGAATCAATACTACGATACGAGTACTTTAAGTGATTTTACGCACTGTTTTCCAAAATCACACTTCGTTTACTTAATTTGAGTCCGTGCCACTGAAAGATATTTCTGCTGCGAATGAAAAAACAAATAACAATTGAAAATAATAAAATTGAAGAGAGTTGCACTTCTCGTACGGCTCTGACATTTGCACTTAGTTCATTCCCTACTCCCACTAATGTATCATACTACTTTAAAATAGTAACAAACAATACAAATATTTCTTAATAAAGAGGAACTGGTTTGTCTAGGGTTTAAAATTAAAATATCAAAACGTGATACTTTATTGGTTTTAATATTACTTGAGAATCTTAGAAGTGTTTATCATCTGAAATCTCAACCGAGTTTCCTACCCCTATTTATATTTTCTATTCAAGTACGTATTATATAATGCACACTGATATCACAAAGTGCTATGTTTAATGTATAGAGTAATTAAATGGAATTCCCCATATTGAATATAATCTTGAAGTTTGTTTGTTGACTCAAGTTTGGTACGAGTCATTATTAAATAAATGAATTGTGTTGACTAATTTTGTTTTCTTAATTTATTAAAAATAAATAGAAAAAAACAACATTAACTTGTCATTGTAGTTTAGGTTCGGTACTTAAAGTATTTTACGTTATGTTGGGTTGTTTTGATACAATACCAAAATATAATATTCAAAATAAGCCTCAAAAGAGAAGATTCTTACAAATTAAGGATTATAAAGATAATTATTTTAGTATTAAGAGGGTTAAAACTGGATTAAATAATTATTCTACAAATTTTCATATTTTAATAAAATTATTAGATTTTTGATAAGTGGTACCGTTTAGGAGATATGGCTGTTTAAAGTTGAAAGAATTGCAAAAAGACTTAAGACACGAACTCGCTTTAATGTGCACTAGAAAGGGTGATTTCCACAGCGAATATTTTAACCATTTCTTGACAGATTTTTCATTTATTTTTTTTTTTAATTTTACTTTGGTAACAGTTCTTCTAAAAAAGTATTGAAGTTTAACAATAGACTTTGAATAAATATTTTGATGAAAAGTAGAGGTATAACACTCAGAAAAAAAATAATAATAGTGAAACGGCTTAATCCCATTCAACAGTCGAGTTTTTCAAATCACCAGTATGAACAGTTGATAAAATAACTGTTTTACTTAATCAATCCACTGTTAATTTAACATTTGGATGGATGGAATTTAACAGTTTTCACTGTTTATCAGCTATGGGCACGAAGCAAGCACTGGAGCCAGCTCATGGTATAATAATACAAGGTAGCATTGACAACTGCTTATTTTCTCTTCTACAAGAAAACATCTCCTGTCAAAAACAACTGTTTGTGCAAATGCATCTGTAGCTGCTGAAGTTGTTGTTTTTTTCACTTCTACGTTTTAAACCATGATACCATAAGAAGGTAGGGTAAGGAGCTTTGACAAGACCTACTGCTAATGTCAAAACCATAAAATACTGTGCTACCATATCTTAAGAAAAAAATCCTATGACAAATCCATGTTTCATGGTTTCCGTAGGTAAGCGTTTTATATAAAATGTTTTGCTGAAAATATTGATAAACGAGGAATTTTTAAAATGAAGTTGATTTATCTATCACTATAACAGTTCCACTATAACAGTAATAACAGTTCCACTAATAACAGTTCCACTTAAGAAGAGTTAAAATTTTTTTTATAAGATATTGTATGCACATTAGAATAAAATTAAAAAAAAAGATATAAAGAAAACAAAATTAAACCAAAAATGATGGGCAATATTAAATTAGTGAAAAAAAGCTATAAAATAACTAAAAAATGCGTCGTTTCAATTATAGAGACATTGATTCAAATTTTTCTTTTTTACCCTACATAAAATTCCTTTTCTATGTGTTTATCCCACATTTATGAAATATACAGAAAAGTGGTATCGCTAAAATGCTTTTTGACATAATCAGTAGGTCTTGTCAAAGCTCCTTACCCTACCTTCTTATTGTATTGTGTTTTAAACATTGTTTGTGTTTTCAATGGCGGATTGTGAGCGCTCTCTTTTTAAGTATATTTTTTGACAGGAGATGGTTTCCCAAGCAACTGTCGATGCTACCTTGTATTATTATACCATGGAGCCAGCTGAGAGTAATTGAGAGCAAAGGCTAATGTAACAACACAAAATGCATTAACAAAGCAAAGGCAAAACACAAACACCCGCTGTTAATCGATCTACTTTTTTTCTGAGTGCAGATTGACGGACATTTTAAAGTGATTATTGCTTTTTGAAGTGATAACTTTTTTTATTCTGTTTCTGCTCTTAAGGGGAACTATATATCCAGAGGCCGTCTCAAAGGCGGTTCACTCACTAGGCTATAACTTTGTTATTTTTAACCGACTTCAAAAAGGAGGAGGTTCTCAAGTTCGTTGGTTTGTCCGCTTTTTTTTTTTTTTTTTTTTTTTTTTTGAATGTATGTACATCGATAACTCCTACAGCTCTTGCCCGATTTCCGTAATTTTTTGTCAACAGATAGATACCATGAACGCGGAGGTCCTTTTTTAAAAAAGTGGGCGATATTCGACAAAGGGGCGTGTCAATATAAGAAAAACACTGTATTTCAGTTAATATTGACACTAGGGTACTGAAATTTACAGTAAAAATACTGGGGTAGGCACAATTATTACAAATTACGGTCAATAAAGTGGGCGTTATTTGACAAAGGGGTGTGGCAATATAAGAAACACACTATATATCGAATAATACTGACACTAGGGTGCTGAAATTTAGTACAGGGGTAGACAATATTTTTAAAAATTACTGTAAAGAAAGTGGGCGTTATTCGACGAAGGGGTGTGGCAATATTAGAAACACACTATATATCAAATAATATTGACACTAGGGTGCTGAAATTTAGTGCATGGGTAGGCATAGTTATTACAAATTACAGTCAATAAAGTGGGCGCTATTTGACAAAGGGGTGTGGCAATATTGAAAAAACACTGTATCTCGAATAGTATTGACACTAGGGTACTGAAATTTAGCACAGGTGTAGACACAATTTTTAATAATTACTGTAAAGAAAGTAGGCGTTATTCGACAAATGGGTGTGGCAATATTAGAAACATACCATATATCGAATAATATTGACACTAGGGTGCTGAAATTTAGTACATGTGTAGGTACAGTTACTACAAATTACGGCAAAAAAGTGGGCGTTATTCAACAAAAGGGCGTGTCAAAATTATAAAAATACTATATCTTAGTTAATATTGACACTAGCGTACTAATATTTGGTATGCAGGTAGGCGGGTAGGTAGAATCATTAAAAAAGTGAGCGGGATTGTACACAGGGTGTGGCACTTTAAGGAAAGTACTATATTTCGGTTAATATTGATACTTGGAAACGGAAATTTGGCACAGGGCTAGGTAGAATCATTATAAGGTACGGTTAATAAAGTGGGCGGGATTAGAGAAAGGGCGTGGCACTAAAAATTTCAAAGAAGCAGAAATGAAAAATACCCAACAAACTTTCAGGAATTAACAAAACAAATTTTTGAAGAACAAAGTTTCATGTTTGAAATTTTCCTCAAGAATACTATTACATAAAATATTTCATATTCTCTAAAAAGGAAGAAATAAAAACTTTTTAACAAAAAAAAAAACCGACTTCAAAATCAGTACAAAGTAAAAAATAATTTTAAATAACTTTTCCCATTAATTTCTTGGTCAAATTTTAAAAGTTATTTATATGTATTATAATATTGGAAATCTTATCATTTTCATTTTTTTCTATTTTGTTTTCTTATCATCAATATATTAATTGTTTTATGAACATAAAAGCTTTGAAGTCGGCGCTCATCTTTGACACACAATCATGATATTTTACCATCCGTGCACTATTTGGTGCCTTGGTGACACTGTAGTAATTTTAAAAGCTTTGTACACATTAAAATTCTCACTAAACTAGTTTGGGTGAGCTTGTAAAGCTCATATTGAATATGACATAGTGTGTAACAACTGCACAAATAATGCATGGAATACATTGGCTACATTCAGCGTACTCAAAAATTGCCAATTGAAAGAAAAAAAATCGCTAAGAAGCTTTTATATTCATAAAGTTAATAATATTTTTATGATAAAACAAATTAGAAAAAATTAAAATAAAAAGATTTCGACATAGTAAGATAAGCGCCGACTTCAAAGCTTTTATGTACATAAAGCAATTAGTATATTGATGATAATAAAACAAAATAGAAAAAAATGAAAATGATAAGATTTCCAATATTATAATACATATAAATAACTTTTAAAATTTGACCAAGAAATTAATGGGAAAAGTTATTTAAAATTATTTTTTACTTTGTAGTGATTTTGAAGTCGGTTTTTTTTTTTGTTAAAAAGTTTTTTTTGAGATATCGACTGGAAATTTTAACCACATATTCTTGAGCTTTAAGAAAATCTAAAAAGTTTTTGAAAAAGTTTTGGGTTTATAACCCCCTTAAAACCACACGTAAAGGCATAATCAAGGCAGAGTGCGCTTTCACTGAGTAGTTTGGAGCAAAGAACATTAATATAGGTAGAAGCCCGCATCATTTTCCAAGATTTTCACTTTCTTCTATTGGTTCCGTTTTCTTTGACCGACTTACTTATTCAAACTTTAAAGAGAGCGCTCCAGACTAAGAGTTGCCTTACATAAGTTTTTAAGAACAATTACATAAGATTTTAAGAATTATCCCGAATTCAAAACACATTCAGTAGGTAAGTGCATCCAATTTTCGGGGGTTATCACTAGTCTATATATTTATTCCTGCAAGGGTCCCGTTATTCTACATTATTTACAAACGCTACAACAACACTCGTTAGAAAGGTTTTGAGTTGTAGGTAAGCCAAAAATTTTTAGATTTTTGATAAGTGGTCCCGTTTAGCAGATATGAGCTGTAAAGTTAAAAAAAATGGCAAAAATACTAAGGGCCGTATTCTTCTACTCTGGATATCTTTAACGATATCTAGAGGTGAACAATACGGTCCTTACAGGCTTCCTCCACGAGGCATAGCACATGCCATCATATACATCAAGGCATCGTAAAATCTAGTGGAGACCGCATACGCCATGAAGATACGCCATGGCGTATGCAGTCTCCACTAGATTTTTTGATGTCTTGATGTATATGATGGCATGTGCTATGCCTCGTGGAGGCGGCCTGTTAAGACACGAACTAGCCTTATACCTGCTACACATTGGCATAGGAAACCTTGATTATCTTTTGTAGTTTAAAATATAAGCATTGGGGATGACACACTTAATATTTTTGTTTACTAGTTTATAAAAATAACGAGAAATATGGATAAGCGAACAACACTATAATCGTAAATTTCAGAGCGTTTGCTCGAGTGAGAGCACTATAGTTCTCAACGAAAGTGTAGGAAGAGGAATGTCAAAATCAGCTGCTATAACTCGTTTAACTGCGATAAACGAGTTTCGGAAACTAGTTTTGACTAAACGAATTTTAAACATAAGGTGTGTTTCCGTACACAATGTCGAGTAAAAGTCGAGTAAAGTTCGAGCTGGGAGCGTAAAATGAAATTTGAGAATAGTGTCAAAAGTACGGAAACGACTTCTAGCTAGTTTCCAGCACAAAAACAGCTGATTGCCTATAAAACGTAAACAGTGCCAAATTTATTTACGCCAATTATCGATTATCAACTTTCAAATTAATTTATTATTAATTTATTTATATTTATTTGCAATTTGTATTTCACTATTTGTAAATTTATTTCCCGCCACACAACGTAAATGAAGAAAAAAAATCAATTTGACAGTTTCTTGTTCTTCTTCATGCTTGTTCTTATAATGCTCGAAGTAATTTCTTCCAGCACACTTCGAGCTACTTTCGAGCTCGAGAGAGCGCTTTTATGCTTGTTCTTCTTCTCTCTTTTGAGCTAGAAAAAGTACGGAAACACGTTCTAGCACATTGCAATTTACTACAATCGAGTACGGAAACAGACCTATAGTTTAGCAGATATTTAAACGAGAAAAAAACACTTAAACGAGTTTAAATGGACCAATGTGTCGCAGGTATTAGTGTGAATGACAGTGTGATTTCCAAAGAAAATATTTTAGCCATTTCTTGACATATTTTTTTCATTTCTTTTTTTTAACTTTGGTAACAGTTAACAGTAACAGTTATTTAATTTTTTGTATTTTTGTGTTTATTTGAACACAAATTAGTACAGTAAAATACAGAAAGATATTTAATTAGTACAACGCATAAGAATATATAATCAACAAAAAACTTATGTAGTTATATGTAGCTTTGTAAAGAAATTCTCTAGATCAAGTTTGTCTTTAATTGTGTTTGCAACTAGGAGTTCCTAATCAATATCGAATTTTACATATAATAATTTTTGGATTACCTACAGCTCAAGACATTTCCAATGATATATAAAGTGTTACTGTAGCGTTTCTAGATTTGCTGAAATAAGGAGACCCTTACAGGAATAAATATATAGATATCGCAAGTACTGTTCATAAACAAAAATAAAAAGACGTTAAATGTCGTTTATCCAGAAATTCTTTAAATGAAAAGTATAATATTTGTCCGCTTTTTTTTACTTTTATTAAGACTGATTAATTGACTATAAAAATAAAAGAAAGAAGCATAAACAATTCTTCTAAGAACCATTTTTCTTGGAATAAGCCAAAACCGAAAATCGAAAGCCTTAGTTATATAAATAAGTTTATTTCTAAAAAATAAAGATCAAGTTAAAAAATTAGCCATATCGGATAAAAACAACGCCTTGCCTACTGAACAATGCCTATTACCAGTACGATAAAAATTGTACACATAGGCTTTGTTCCTAAATACGCAATCTTAAGTGCGAAACAACACATCCATAGAAACTGAAGTCCTCAAAATAATGAAACTTTCATAACTTCGAATCTTACTTAAACAAGACTATGGGGGTTATTAAAATTCCTTCAAATCAAAGATAATTTCTTGCTAGTTTTAAAATTATTTTTCTATCAATTGGAGTAAATTTGAAAGCTTCTCAAAAAAAAAAAAATTAAATTTGGTCATATTATAAAATATTTTAGTTGATGCTTATGTAAAATAGAACTGTAAGCGGAATGTGACATGAACATGTTTGGTGTTACTAAGGATTGCTGGTTTACTTTCATTGCCAACGCAACAGTTTGGATTTATTCGTTAATGTTGTGTAGCACATGTAGTGTAGCACTTTTAGCAAGAAGCTATAAGGTGAAGTGAATTTGTGAAAAATGTTTTAAATTCATGTTTGAACCTAAATAAAAATAGAATATATCAAATAATTACAGATTTGTCATGTACATAACGGACGGCTAAATATATTACGTTCATTTATTAAATCGAAGAACTTCTTAAATGGAAGAAATTATTGCGCAAACTATTTGTGGAGTCAGTATCTTTCTTTTTTGTAATTTCGGTAATTTCTTTCTTTTTTTCGTTGTTTTTAGAATTTACGTTCCATTTCATATCTACTCCAATGACTGCTTACCGTTTAAGGTCAGGTAGTGTTATAGCGGCCATGCTTGAACAAATACATTAGGTAATTATATAAAGGCGTTTTACTCCTGTAAGACAAAAATAGTTGATTTACTGCTATTATTGGAACGGGATCTTCTACAAGTTCGGGCTATTGGGCCAAACACAATACAAGAATTGACCAAACTGTATTGATATGTTTATATGAAACGAATGTTTTCAGCAAACTATTCAATGCTTTTCAAATAAATCGGGAATTGATATTTTGCGTAATTTTTTCAATAATTTTCGTGGTTTCATCTTTTATAACCTTAGTCAAAACTTTTTTACAAAATTCTTGAATAAAATAATATGAAATTTTACAACGGACAAAGTTAATGAATTAGTCCTGTCACTTTTGAGTAGGTTCTGGAAGGCCACTTATGCCACAAAATATTTTTAATAGCTTACAATGGAATTCTAGAATCTAGAAGTTCTCTAATCGTTAGTTCCGGGTTTCTCGCTGATTCGTTCCTTCACTCGATATTTTATATTTTAAGGCCTTGTGGATCAATAAAATTATATACAAATTTAAAATAACACGCTATCGTTTACAAAGCATAAATTAAAACGTTCCAATAATTTTGTTCAGAATAAAAACATTAGTCGAAATTTCCAATAAAGTTAATTTAAAAATAAAAAAATAAATAACTGGCCATTTCAGCCCTTGAAAGGACTTTGACCTAGCTTCTTATGATCAATTGTGTTGTGCGTGTTATTAAGTTTGTACACAATTGACCGAGAAATGGACCTACAGGCTTAACGCCGACTCCGAACGGCGATGAACGTAATGTTCTTATTCTCAAGAAGCTTTACATGGCATTTTGATTACTCTCTGAGGTTTGCCATTGTCTGCAGAGAGGTGGCGGCCGTACAGAAAACTTATTTTAATTCAAATAATTTTCTGTCGCTGCTGGGGTTCGAACCTGGGTCTCCAGGTTCGTTGACATAGCGGCCACGCACTTTAACCAACTACGCCACGGACGCCATAAAGTTAATTTACTTGTACAAAATTTATGGAGAGACCAAATGGAATCCAAACTTTAATTCCTGAGATTTTTCAATTAAAACAATACTTTTCCTTCTTTTTCTTTATTTAAGTTCCTTCTGTTACACGTATTCTTACCAGAAATTCAATTAAATTCTGTGTCATTTGTGTAAATTTTCAATTCTGCTATATGGATTCCCTAGTATTAAGGGTTTGATGACATTTTGAGAACCGTAAAGTTTCAAACTAATATCCGAAAAAGGCTATTACATGTTTTCCAATGGAATATTTTTCATATAAGATTAAATAAGCATTATTTGTGCAATATTTGTTTATTTTCTTATTCTTTTATCTGCAAAAACTTTCATAGAATTAAATACAAATTCTAAGACGTATTTTGTATGTTTTATTTAATTGATTGATGAAAATTTTTTGTGTATATGGAAATAAATTGGAATTTAATTGCTGACGACTTCAGATTGTTATGTAACATTGAATCGCGATGCATTCTGCTCAATTACTAGTTTTAGAATATTTTAAGTAGGTCTTTGCAATTAACTTTAGTTCATATGACTTGGAATAAATTTATTAATGTTTACTATGCTAAATTTTTATTATATATTTTATTTTTTTAATTATCTGATTCTTCATCATCTTTTTTCAGTGTAACATGTTGTATGTAGCTTTCTCCATCATTATGATGTAGTTTCAAAACGCTTGGTATGTTTTACTTATAATTATTCATTAAAGCGAGATGTTATTAAATTGTTAAGGTAATTCATATACATAATTGTTTTGGTTAAATATATAGCTTAATATTTTCAAATATAAGAACAATAAATCAATTCATTTTTTAGTCACTAAATACTACTATTTTTAAGTCTAATAATTTTGGATGTATTTTAAGAATATTATAATTTGTGAAACTATTTCAAGATCTTAGCATTATACCAGAGTATTTGAAGAAACTGTTCTAATGTGTTTCTTCTAATAATGTTTCAATAGGGGTTTTTTTATATTTGAATATAATAGTTCTTTAAGTCATATAATTATGTTAATTTATTGCAACGTTGTATAAAATAGAATATTTATCGCAGTCACAATCTTACCAGCCTTTTTTCAAAGGTGTCAATTATGAATATATGGCGAGATACAACGTTGTTTTCTTACATTTTTCATATTAATTAGATTTTTTATGACAATTTTTGTTAGGCCCGACACCATTCATCTTAATACTAAGAATATTTTGTTATAAGTTGAATAAATTTATTGGTTATATAGGGAATGCTTTTCTGTAGATAATTATAGTTTTTAAACCTTTCTACTATTGTTATTGTATGCTTTTATAACTTTTTTTTTAAGATTAAACTTGTGACTTACTTTATGTTTATGGATAAGTATTCTTAGTTTATGGATAAGTATATTTGAATAAGCTTCATAATAGTATTGAATATAAATATATGTATTGATTATATAGGTAAGTTGATATTAATGTCTGGAGTGGTAAATACCAACTCCATACTCAACTCTATTAATATTAGGCATTACTGCTTAACGTAAATCAGGATCTTCATCCGCGGCCTTCTTAATGCGTAAAAGAATTGTTGTGTACCATTGATCTAAACGAGAAATGCTATCGTAATCTTTTACTGCTTCAGTGTATCCTTCAATGTTTTGTTCCTCGAGATGTTCACAAAGAGTCTAAGTGTTTTGTTATAAAAAAACAAGACAAAATATATATATAAAAATTGACAAATATCTTAATTGGTTATCTATTACTATACCTTGATTAGTTTATATTCTCTTGAATCTTGGAATGCCGGATATTGCTGAGCATACTTTTCTATAGCATGCTGAGCATTAAGTAAATCTACGCTTAAATGGCAAAGTGCAGCACGAAAGAAATATTCCTTTGCACTATATTTGAGCAGTGAGCTTTCCAAAGATGAAGCTGCGACCTAAAATTTAAGAACAAGATACATATTATAATGGATTATTTCATGTGAACATGATGACGTTTTACCTGTTCATATATAGTTATAGCTTTTTCGTAATCTTCTAATTGTGCTGCATACTGCGCAACTTTCAGCATGCATTTGTTGGCAGAACTTACAGACTCCTCGCCTTTAAAGTAGTCAGCAGCTTGTTCGTAATGCTGAATAGCTTTTGCCTATAGATGTGAAAAAATTTGTATATAAAGGGGTAATGAATTTATATTAGGAGGGCCAAATGAAAAAAATATTGAGAACCCAATATTTTTTTTACGAATTCCCCAAAACTAAAACAGGATTAGTTTTGATGATTATTTAATGTATATTCGATTTTTTCAATAACCGCAATATTTTTGAAAAACGCACCACCATTCTGGAGGCGTCTTTAAAAAGGTTATTCTATGACCCCTGATATTCGTAGCTCCTTTGATTTGAGTTCAATAATTTATACGGATTTCTAATGTGTTCAACCTAAAGTAATTGTGTTAAAGAAATGTTTTTAAGAAAAATACTTTTAAAGTTTAACACTTACATAAACTCATAAGAAATCAAAATCGATATATTTTGTTCGCATCGATTTTGATTTCGTAATGCATTTAAGGAGTTTTTATTGTGCTTAACCCATAACCCAATTTAGTACTTGGTGTATCCCATTTATGTAAATAATTTTTTCCGTCATACATTAGAAATCTTGGTTAAAAAGAAAATAACTAATAACTCACCAGCGAATTTTGATCATTTTCATACATTTCTGCAATGCTCTGATGATGCTTTGCAGCCATGGAAAAGCGACCCATATCCGTGTAGATGTCAATGGCCTTCAAGAGACAAGAGACAGCGCACTCTATATCCGACTGCAATAAATAATATACTTTATGTATGAAATATGCCTCAAATTAATTCTTGTTTGTACTTTTTTATAGCAGTTCGACGCATCCACATAACACGTTCCCGCATCGTGACGGCTACCAGCTCTTGCATGCAGATTCGCCGCTTCGCAGAAACATTCGCCGGCTTTTGACCAATTCTTTGCCATTTTGAACATATTGCCCGCACGCTGATAGCATTCGATGGCCTCTTCAAGTTTATTTGAGCCACTAAAAAAAAAAAATATTGAAAATAATGTACAAAATTTTTTCAGATATCACATTAGAAAAATCAATAATAGAAAAATCCTAAAATTATCATAAGAATGAGGGTAGAATTTATCTTACAATAGGGTTTGATATTATTTTAAATCTTGTCAACTATCAAAAAAAAAAAACTAATTTGGTTTTTGAAAATTTGTTCAATACGTAGGTTTTTTCATCCTTAAACTAAAAAAAAAATTTCGAACAAAATATTCCTTGTGCTGGATTTTTTTTAGTTTTTTTTCTATATACTTTGCCTCTTCCAAAGACTCCCAAATAGTAAGATCGCAAAATATTGAAACTTTTACTTGAACGCCATTAGATAACTTTCTTTTGGGGAATAGCAGGGAAATATCAGAAATGTTTCTTTTTACATCATAACGAAATTTGTGCTTTGCGCACAGGGTTGAATTTAAAAGGCAGCCGTTTAAAAGGACTGGGGGTGGGAACAAACGTAGAATACATTTTAGGTATATGGATATGCCTACACTATAGGATAGGCTATGACAACATTTTCGGCGCAGCAGTATCGATTTTTACAAGCCCAGCTTCTTAATCGAGCTGTATCGAACAAGGAAGCGGTGCTCCAAAAATTGTACATTGGAGCACCTACACATTGAACTTTTCAAAACCCCAAGACTTCTAAACATTACAGGTATATAACTAATGTTTAAAAAATTCATATAGAATTGATTTTTTATAATATACTTACCCGAAAAGCGAGCCGAGAAATCCTTTTTGGTGTGTCAACTTTTTCTCGGCCTCAGCCATCAGCTGCATCGCTTTTTGCTCATTGTCGCCCATTTGCAATTAATTGCAAAAAATTTGCAATTAATTGCAATAAAATGGGCTTTAGAATTATAACTTTTATATTATACGATTTTTCGCCGCTGGTTGCCGAATTGCGAATTAAAAAATAAAAAATCGATAACGGAGTAAAATATTTTCAACTAATTTTTCTCGTTGCTTTCTTCAAAATTCGTTCGTTAGTTTGCGTTTTCAACGATTACATAAGGGGGTTTCAGACAATACTACATGTCTATCATAGCGACCCCAGCTAGCATTTGGAAGATTGTATGACGATCGCGATCATTTCGCGATTCTTTTTTTAATCGTCAAGACGATTGCTAAGTAGAATTTTATATTGCTCTTCCAAATGATGCTATTGCGAGTCGTTGTGACGATTTTTGGACGAGTAAATCGTCGTTCACGCATCTTGGCGAGCATTAAAAGAGTGCAAGCAAGAATGCGACTCATTTTGATGATTGATTGACGAGTGTTTTTTTTTTGTTACTCTACAATCGTCGTTTAATCGTTCTGATGACCATTCGTGTACTTGTGTTACTCTAAAATCGCCGCTAATGCATTCTCGCGATGGTTTGGCGAATTTAACCGTTATGTTTAGGAATCGCCGCTTACGCATTCCCGCGATCGTTTGGCGAATTTAACCGTTGTGTTTAGAAAAGTTTACAAAGAACAACTGATTTTTGCTTCATATTAACTCAGCTGTTAGCTAGTGAACACGTGTCCAAGAATTATAGCAAGTAAGTACTTTTTATTTCATGCTCTTTCTTTTTTAAGATGTATGGCACTCAAAATTTAAAGGTGACGACGCAGGAATAAATAAAGTGCTAAAGCAACATTTTGTCCATGCTGGTGACCGACTCAGGAAGGGTGATCGGACCAAGAAGGATGACGAAGAAAATTAGGGGGATTTAGCTCCATAATTTATTTTTTATATATTTTTTTTTCTATGTCTGAATTTTATTTTTTTTTTTTTATTAATTATTGAATTATTTTTATTTTATTTATACGAGTTTAAACTAATTACATATATTACAATTAAAAAATTAACAATACAGAACAATGCTTTTTATTTTGAAGCATTTGAGGTAAATTAAGATCGTCTTAACAATAGTTTCAAGACTCTTCAGCGATTCTTTCCTGAACATCGTAGACGACTCAATTAGGCAATTGATTCAAGGGTCGTTTGAAGAAGGAATAAAAGCATCTTACACGATTCTTTTTTTAGCATCGTAGACGACTCGAATGGAAGAGTCGCCGGCTTGACACAGTTTCTCCCGTTGTACTGAACTTCCGCGATCGGAATACGACATCGTCGACGATTTATTTAATCACCCGCTCCGATCGTGGAAGAGTCGCCTACGATTGAAAATGCTAGCTGGGCCCGCACGTGCAAGTGCAAGTTCGAAAGACTCTATACAATTAAATGTTTTTACTAACACACTCCTATTTTCGCGCTTGCAGGTCTACTTGCAGCGCTACTGCCAACGAATTTTCAGAGTCAGTGGATTTTGACACTTGCTGCAAGTAAATGCCAAAAAAGGGGACAAGAGTGTTGTTTTTGCTATGCTTTTGGAGATTTTACCCAGATGCTGCAAGTAAATGACAAAAAAGGGGACAAGAGTGTTGTTTTTGCTATGCTTTTGGAGATTTTACGCAGATTTTTAACTATTTTATACAATACGAATTAATATCATTTTCTTCATTTTCTGGCTTTTCCAGATCACGCAATACTACAAGTATAGCGAGAACCTTTGCATTCGATGACATTTTGTAAATGAACTTGCACTTGCACATGCCCAGCTAGAACACTGACCGTCAACTGACGCTCAGCGCTAATAGAACAATGTCAGTTTTTTGGTCAGTACGGTCAGTCGGTGCGTGGTTATTGTTGTTGCGGTGGGCCAAAACTGACACTTTTTTCCTATCCGTGTGATCTGGCATCTCTGTCTGGCACCCATCTAACTTTAAGTTTCCTTGTTTTGCAAACGTCTCTTGTTGGGAAAGTATTATGTGAATGTGTTACTTGATACTAGGTCTGTTTCCGTACTTTACACTGTGTAAGATTTGTGTAAAATGTGTGCAAGAGAGTAAAAACGAAATGTGAGGATAGTTGCAAAAGTATTGAAACAGCTTCTAGTAAGTTTCAAGCACAAAACAGCTGATTTTGACTGCAGACGGCAGCACAAAATTTAAAACACTTTCACTCAAATTATTAAAAGCAATTTTTAATGCAAAACTGAACAATTACTTAATTTTTATTTATTATTATTTATTTATTGTACGTAAATTTCTTTTTAGGCACACAAATTGTGAATTTATTAATCGCAAAACATAAACAAATTTGAAATGTAATTTGACATTTGCTTCTTATTGATGCTTGTTATTACTTTACTCGAAGTCTTGAGTTCTAGCACTCTCTGTGCACTTTGTGTGCTCGAGAGAGCGATTTTATGCTTGTTCTTCTTCTCCCATTTTTTACACAGAAAGTACGGAAACAGAAAATAGTGTCCCACAAGTTACACAGCGTACGGAAACAGACCTACTAAAATTCGTGTGGTTGTATTTGAGATTTGTCAGTCCTGTCTTGCTGGGTGTGGTCGCTGAAGCAACTCGCAAGTCGTTTGAACTTTTTTCGAAGACAATAAGGATATTCACAATTGCGTGGTTTTCAGTGTGGTTAAAAACCCCCGTGGTATTAATGCCACACTTTACCAAGCTGTTTTTATATTTTTTGTTGTTTTACATGAAAGCTTACATAAGTAGCCCCTTGATATGTTTAACGAACGTGGTTTGGACGAACAAAAATGGAAGAAGCTCAAAATGTAGGTTAAACTTTTTTAAGCCATATATTAATGAAATAAATTAAAGCAGCTGATTAATTTAACATCTGCTTGTTTATATTTTAGGTGGCGTTGCCTAAATGCTCATAATTATGGTTTTCAGCTGTGATATAAAAACCATAATTGAACGATACCACACAATTGTAAATGGTCTTAATATATATTATCTACTTGCAAGTGGTTTCTTGCATATGCGGACACAGTGTATCGGACATGTAGTTTGGCAAAATAACGGCATTTTCTTGCCGAGCGTTCAGACATACTACATGTTGGATAGACATCATTATTTTTCAGCACTCAAAGAGAACACGTCATAACAACGGCAGAACAATTTCTTGCTGCTCCAATTATTGATGAAGTATTGGAGGAAAAGGAAGAGATGGAAAAACTAAAAAAGAAAAAACTAAAAAAGGAAAAAAGAGGATTTGGGTTAAGGAGTGGAGAAAAAGCTTATTTATTCAAATACATTTTCTTTTTTTTTTGCTTTGCGTAGTTGTTCACTCCTCGACGATTTTTGCAGAATGAAAAATGCAACGAGTCCGATGAACATGCGTTCAAACAATACTACATGCCGGATGGACCGACAGATAAATAAAATTCATTTGATTTTCGTACTACGTTGGATGGACATGTAGTTTTAGCTTTCACACATCGTACATGTCATCGGACACGAAATGTCCATCGGACATGTAGTATTGTCTGAAACACCCTACTGCGATATTCCCCAGAATAGGGGTGTTCACATTATCAAATTTTTCATCAAATTGTTATTCGAACAGTTTGACCACACAAGTGTTCACATTCTCAAATTTTTCGTCAAATTTCATTATTACCCTGCAAGACAAGTACTGGTTAAAGCTGCAGCCACACGTGACAGCAATGGCATGTCAGTTGAAAGTATGTATTAACTTCGAAAATCTTTCGAAATAAGCCAGAAAGTTTGCTGTGGCCACACGTGGTAGTAAAAGTTCATTGCAAAATGTCGTCGTAGGCAAAGGATCTCGCAACAATCAAAGTTCCCTTGTTAGTTTCACATCCAGCTTCAGTGTTGCTTTTATATGCCAACAAAGCACCAAACTTAAATGGGAGAAAAATAGGGAACAAATTATGTTGTCAATGTGTTTCACAATATTTTTTAAAAAGAAATTAAGCTTGTTCATATCATATTTTAATTTTAAAGCAATAGCAACTAAATAAAATAAATATATTTTACTACAAGACATGAAAGAAAAATGCATACTTAAAGTTCGAATATTTTAGGGAAAAAACGCAACACTGTTTTCCTTACTTTTGTCTTTACTGGCTGTGGTTGTCAAAATCCACTGTCTCTGTAACCCCCTAGCCACACGTGCCAGTAACAGTTCGAAAAACTCAATACACTCTCACTTTTTCACTAATACACTCACACTTTGACATCGACAGCCAGTACTGGCAGTCCACTGGCAACAACTTTTACAGAGACAGTGGATTTTGACAACCACAGCCAGTAAAGACAAAACAGTGTTGCTTTTTTTCCCTAAAATATTCGAACTTTAAGTATGCATTTTTCTTTCATGTCTTATAGTAAAATATATTTAATTTATTTAGTTGCTATTGCTTTAAAATTAAAATTAATGGAGGACGATCCTCACAAGGCAACGCGTGAGGGTCAAGGGGGCGATCTTCACATGGCAACGTGTCTGACTGCCTCAACCTGGTGAGGCCAGCATTATCCATGTCGAACTCGTCTCAAGTCGACTCAAACCTCTGCGTGGTGTCCTCTAGAAACGGCAAACTGGCAACCGTTAGTTTGACGGCTAATCTGAGCAGCGGGCTCCCCCTGCCTTTAAAGGGTTGTGCGTTGGGTTTGATGCCCACCACGTAAAAACAAATGTCAATGAAACGACAAAGAAATAAGATAAAAATGATCCCCAAATATGATGACGACTACCGCAAACGAAAAACTGACAATGATTTACGGATATGCACCTGGAACGTCCGAACCCTTAATTGGGATGGTGCCTCTATCCAACTGATAGATATCTTAGAAAGATACAAAGCTGATATCACTGCAATCCAAGAAATGCGATGGAAGGGACAGGGTTGCTCACGGCAAGCATCCTGTGATATCTACTACAGCGGCCATGCGGAGAAGCACGAATTTGGATGCGGATTCGTGGTTGGCAAGAGACTACGACGTCATGTTCTGCGATTCACACCTGTGAACGAACGACTTGCCATAATCCGTGTCAAGGCAAGATTTTTCAACATAAGCCTGATTTGTGCGCACGCTCCGACAGAAGACAAAGACGATGAGACCAAAGACAGCTTCTACGAGCGCCTTGAAGATGCCTATGAGCGCAGCCCCCGCCACGACATAAAAATCGTGCTTGGTGACTTCAACGCCAAGGTGGGAAAAGAAAATATATTTGGTCCAACAGTCGGAAAGTTCAGCCTCCACGACAATACCTCCGATAACGGAATGAGGCTGATTGACTTTGCCGCAGCGCGAAACATGGTCGTTAGTAGCACTAGATTCAAGCATCTCAATATTCATAAAGCAACTTGGCTGTCTCCTGATCAAAAGACGCGCAACCAAATTGATCACGTTTTGATTGACGGAAGGCACTCTTCCAGTGTTTTAGATGTACGCACGATCCGTGGTGCCAATATAGACTCGGATCATTATCTTGTCGCAGCCAAGATCCGTACACGCCTGTGCGCAACCAAGAATGCGCGCAATACAGCACAGAGAAAGCTAGACGTCGAAAAGCTGCAATCAAAGCAAACAGCCGAAGACTTCGCTACTCGACTCTCACTCCTGCTTCAAGAAAGCACTCCTCCGATCGACGATATATGCGCGCAGTGGAATCATATTTCCCACTCTATGCGTACGGCTGCCGAAGAGGTGATAGGCTATCACCGCCCTCGCCGAAACCAGTGGCACGACCAAGAGTGTCGCGACGCCACTGCAGAAAAAGACGCCGCCTACAAAGCCACCCTGCAGTCGGTTGTAACGCGTGCTGGTAAGGAGCGATACAAAGAGAAGAGGAGGGAAGAGAGACGCATTTTCAGGCGAAAGAAAAGGGAAGCGGAAATGCGTGAGTGCGAGAAAATTGAGATGCATGGTGACAGGAATGAGGTCCGAAAATTTTTCGAAAAAATAAGACGCCTGGCCGATGGTTTCAAGACCGGGGCCTCTTCCTGCAAGGATGAAAATGGGAATCTAGTGACAGATATCCAGAGTACACTGATGATGTGGAGGGAACACTTCTCTAGGCTTCTGAATGGCGACGACGACAACAATCCCGCCAATAGAGATGATATTCCGGAATCCCCAATTCTGGACGACAGCGTTGAAGTTCCGCTGCCCGACCATAATGAAGTCTTGAAAGCTATAGCTCGGCTTAAAAACAACAAAGCCGCAGGAGCCGATGGCTTACCTGCTGAGCTCTTCAAGAATGGAGGCGAAGCTCTATTTAAATGCATTCATGAGCTTCTATGCAGAATATGGTCGGAAGAATGCATTCCAAACGATTGGAACCTCAGTGTGCTCTGCCCAATCCACAAGAAAGGCGATCCCACAATTTGCGCCAACTACCGTGGGATAAGCCTTCTGAATATCGCATATAAGGTTCTGTCGAGCGTACTATGTGAAAGACTGAAGCCCATCGTAAACCAGCTGATTGGACCTTATCAGTGTGGCTTCAGACCTGGCAAATCCACCATAGACCAGATATTTACGCTACGACAAATCTTGGAGAAGACCCTAGAAAAACAAATCGACACACACCATCTTTTTGTCGATTACAAAGCCGCCTTCGACAGTCCAATAAGGAATCATCTATATTCCACCATGTCTGAATTTGGTATTCCTGCAAAGCTCATCCGCCTTTGCAGAATGACACTGAGCAACACCAGCAGCACAGTTAAAATCGGGAAGGACCTCATTCGATACCAAACGAGGTTTCAGACAAGGTGATTCCTTATCGTGCGACTTTTTCAACCTAATGATGGAGAAGATCATCCGAGCTGCTGATTTGAGACGCAGTGGCACGATATTCTACAAAAGTATTATGCTGCTGGCGTATGCTGATGATATCGATATCATTGGCCATAATACGCGCGAAGTCAGTGCAGCATTCTCCAGGTTAGCGAAAGAGTCGAGTCGAATGGGTCTTGTAGTGAACGCAGATAAGACGAAATACCTAGTGTCAACAAATAAACAGTCCCAGCGTCTTGGAAACCACGTCACTGTTGACAACATCTCCTTCGAGGTTGTTAAGGACTTCGTCTACCTGGGATCCAGCGTAAACTCTTTCAACGATGTCAGTATTGAGATAAAGCGAAGGATAACTCTTGCCAACAGGAGTTACTTTGGGCTGAGTAGGCAATTGAGAAGCAGAGCCCTCTCTCGACGAACAAAACTCACGCTCTATAAGTCACTAATCATGCCAGTCCTATTATATGCAGCACAAACTTGGACGTTGAGCAGTTCTGATGAAAAGACTTTGGGAGCCTTCGAGAGAAAAATCCTTCGTAAGATCTTCGGTCCAATCTGCGTCAATGGCGAGTACCGAATTCGATGGAACCACGAGCTGTATGAGCTGTACGCTGACATAGACATAGTTAAGCGCATTAAAATCGAGCGGCTCCGCTGGCTAGGTCATGTTGAGCGAATGGAAAACGACGCTCCAGCGAAAAAAATTTTCGATTCAGTGCCCGGTGGTGGTCAACGCAGAAGAGGACGCCCACATCTTCGTTGGAAGGATCAGGTGTTGGATAACCTGACTACACTTGGTGTTTCCAACTGGCGCCAGCAAGCGCAAAATAGAAATGGCTGGCGCGATTTCTTATACGAGGCCAAAACCGACCTTCGGTTGTAAGCGCCAGATAAGTAAGTAAGTAAGTACGACCTTGCTCAATGCAACTAATAGAAATTCGGGCAATTGACATAGTTAACGTTGAAGAAACGCAATTAAACTTCTAAACATAAAGCTTTATGTCTCTGAATCTTAGATATTGTGGGTTAATGCACTTTGTATCCTTAAATATTGTTTTAATAGATTTTTCATAAAAAATGTATTTTACAAGCAAAGAAGAACTGAAAGAATATAAGATAAAAGTTTATGCAAGTTTACGCAAATGCAAGTTGCGATAATTGTGCAATTCCATGACGCCAACTTGACACTGTGCGCAAGAAAAGTTGGAATAAGTTCTTTCAATAGATAACTATTTTATACATATCTTAGTTATATAATTTTATATCGAACTATTTACTATTAATAATAGTAAGTATAATGTGTGTGTGAAAGTTTTAGTTATCTTTTCACATTTAAACTTTTGAACAAAAAAGTATTTATAAGGCTTAATTTTTTTAAAGCAAAAATAATAACTAAAATTTGTCCCATAGTTTTTGAGTACAAAATAACCGGTAATTTTTGATTTTTAGTTTTTAAGGCAGAAATAAAAATGAAAGTTAAGATCAAGTTTACAGTTGAGGTAGATTTATTGTTGTGACATTGTTCTGTGAAACTCCTTATTAATATGCCAAAAAAAATTTTTGAAAAACAAATTTATAAATGCACCTGAAGCTCCCATTGGCAAAAAAATCGCTCATTGTAGTTATGTAAAATAAAAAAATCCCTTTTTAAGAAATTATTCTCTTAATATGCGGAATATGCAACACTTGATTTTCTCACGATCATACTCTCGCTCTCAAACTTTCTATAAAGCTACGCTCTGAGTTTTCTCCCTAGTGCAGCGATGGGTTCTATTCCAGATAGAACTCTACGCCACGTTACGTTGCGTAGCTTTACGATTGCATAATCGAGCCTTTACACTAAAATCGTTCTTATTCTAGAAAAGAAAGAGTGTATACAAAGAAGAAGTTTCACTTCTTTACTGTATACACGGTATACTGTATCTTTTTTTTTCTATTTTTATTATGGGTAAATTATAAATATTTGTATTTATAAAGTATAAATTAAAGAAAAAAATTTTTAAAGAATATAAAAAACTATTTTCAAATATTGCAATAATTTTATTATTTAGATTAGCAAGGAAACTCTTTACTTTTTTTTCTTTACAAAGAAGATTTTTTTTATTTGCTTATTTCAAGTCATCACTATTTTTAATTTACATATATTAATTGATTTACTATAAAATTTACCTGAAAAACTCTGAATTGCCAGACGGAATTTGAACCGTGACTTCTGGCATACGGGACACGCATTCTACCCTCGGCGCCATGGCCACCATATTTATATTCATTTATTTTACGCTGCGGCCACACGTGCAAGTAATCACTTGCAAGTAGAGAATACATATTAACTTCGAAAAAATTCGAAAATTGCTGCAAGTTGTTTCTGCGACCACATGTGCAAGTGCAAGTTCATTTAAAAAATGTCGTCGAATGCAAAGGTTCTCGCTACAATTGTAGTACTGCGAGAGCTGGAAAAGCTACAAAATGAATAAAATGAAGAAAACAAGTTACCAGTGTGCTTGTTGTATTAAATTGTGAAAAATTTGGGTAAAATCTCCAAAAGATTAGCAAAAACAACACTCTTGTCCCCTTTTTTGACATTTACTTGCAGCAAGTGTCAAAATCCACTGTCTCTGAAAATTCGTTGATAGTAGCGCTGCAAGTCGGCTGCAAGTGCGAAATTGCGAGTGTGTTAGGAAAATTATTTGAATGTATATAGTTTTTCGAACTTGCACTTGCAGGTGTGGCCGCCGTGTTAGGGTGCGTTTATAGTGCCGACTTATTGCCGAACCGAACCGAACCGAGAAGAAAAGCTGAAAAACGCTGCACATACAATCATATGAAATAAGTCCAAACTGCGTATAGTGCCAGCTGAATAAGCAGCTGAAAGCAGCTTGTGCAGCGTTATTCGGCGTGCCGATTGTTGCTTTCTCGCTCGCTCGCACGGTTTGCATGTGTTTTGTCTTATTTTACACATGGCGTACTTATTATATGCATTAAATAACAAAAAAAAAAAGAGGAGCAAGAAAAATGAAATAAAATACATACGTACACGTAGTTCTTTATTTTTTGTTATCATATGTTGTTGCAAAAACAACAACAAAAAAACAAACAAGCATAGCTTTATCAAACCAAAAACACAACAATAACAACGAACATGATTTTGTGTGCTTTACACCAGGGATTGCCAAAGAGTGATTTTTGAATCAACAACAACAACAAATCGTTGGATACGTAGTACAATCAGGAGCATAAAAAACACAAACAAAAAGCAGTCGGTGACGAAACCATACGCAAAATTACCAACAAGAAACCTTCAGCGTAGCATGAGTTGTACGCAGTCGCATGCGCTAATTTACCAACAACGACAAGAATAAACAACAACAAACACACGTTGTGTTGTTGCGGTGCAGCTGCGCCTGTGAAGGTTCGGCGAATTACAACAATCACGAAATCATGTGGCTGTTTTGATGCTTCGATTGTAAAAATAAAAAAATCAAGAAAAAAAAAAACAGCGAAAAGTTTATCTAAACAAACAAGACAACGAAAAACAGTAGAAAACAATTGGAAAAAAGTCGAACAAGTGTGGCTTTACGCGGCTTAACGCAGCTTTCAGTTTCTGAAAGTGCGTTTCAGCAGCGTTGTTTCGCTTTTTTGTCTATTCACTTGTTTTTCGCTGATTTGAGTAAAGAAAAAAGCAGACAAGAAATCACGCGACTTTTTTGCTGCTCAAATTGCAATAATAAACAAAAAAAAAAAACGTTACATAAAGAAACAAACCCAAAATAGTTAAAAACCAGCTACAATAAGTCGGTCGCGGAAAGCGCGCACTATACGCACTACCAGTTTCTTTCAGCATGACGCGTTTTCAGTTCGGTTCGGTTCGGCAATAAGTCGTTACTATAAACGCACCCTTAGGATAAAACACGCTTAAAGCTTTTGTTTGCTATTTTTTCATACCCTCAGCTTGTTTGCTGCGAAAAAGAGCAAGCTATGTAAACTCATGCAACTTTCTTTGTTTAGCATGACAACAAAATGTAAGAGTGTGTTAGTGAACACCAAATTTTGTTTCCTTGTGTGCGTAACTACGTTAGAGCTGTCTAGCTGGGTAGACAGCTCTAACGTAGTTACGCACACAAGGAAACAAAATTTGGTGTTCACTAACACACTCTTACATTTTGTTGTCATGTTAAACAAGGAAAGTTGTATGTGCTTACATAGCTTGCTCCTTTACACAGCAAACAAGTTGAGGATGTGAAAAAAGTAGCGAAAAAGTTTAAGCGATGCAAGTGTAAGTCACGCAAGAAAATAATATCCTAAATGATCAACTTAAGATATGATGTCCGTGGCCCGTTGGGTAGAATGCGCAGCTTATGTGGCAGAGACCTCGGTTCAAATACCGTCCCGACACAGGAAGGTTTTCATTGAGTTTAATTTAATAAATTTAAATATATATATGTAAAATACAATAAATAGAAATATTGATTATTAAAAATGGCAAAATTCCGATCTAAATAAACGCGAGTTTTCCTTGCTAGAGTTAAAAAAAAAAGCCAATATTTGAGAGATATTTTTTTTATTTTCTTTAAATGTTTTGCCTAAATTTACCTTTTGTAAATACTACCTATTAATAAAAATAACAAAAAAACACTTCTAAACAAAATTATAAGAAAAAAGAATTTGGTTTTATTTGGTGAAGGGTTTGAACTCGCGTTCGTTTGCATTTAAGGCCAGCGCTCTAACCACTACACTATGGTGGAAAAATTTTGCGGAACGCTAACTGTGTACTTAAGTAAACAGCTGAGTTTGTTATTAAATTCTTTACGGAATTTGTTGTTAGTGTGAGCAGAGCAGCTGTAGCTTTTTTTAATAGATAAAACATGTGTGGCAGACAGAGATGCCAGACCACACGGATAGACAAAAAGGCGTTATATTTTGCACGACGCTAGAACAAATATAACGTAATTTGTATGGAGCATTTTATATGAATATAACGTCAAAGGCGTTATAAATATGCCATATATATGGCATATCTAACAGTTAGGTGTCTAGCTGGGTAGCTGGGTGGCATGCCATTACTGTCACGTGTGGCTGCAGCGTAAAAGTTGTTGCCAGTGGACTGCCAGTACTCCCAGCCCAGCTAGACAGCTCTAACGTAGTTACAAACACAATGAAACAAAATTTGGTGTTCACTAATACACTCTTAAATTTTGATGTCATGTTAAACAAGGAAAGTTGTATGTGCTTACATAGCTTGCTCCTTTACGCAGCAAACAAGCTGAGGATGTGAAAAAAGTAGCGAAAAAACTTTAAGCGATGCAAGTGTAAGTTAAGCAATAAAATAATATCCTAAATAATACCTTTGGAATATGATGTCCGTGGCGCGTTGGGTAGAATGCGCAGCTTATGTGGCAGAGACCTCGGTTCAAATACCGTCCGACACAAGAAGGTTTTCATTGAGTTTAATTTAATAAATTTAAATATATATATGTAAAATACAATAAAGAGAAATAGGATTATTATTATTAAAAATGGCAAAATTCCTATCTAAATAAACCCGAAGTTTTCCTTGCTAGAGTTAAAAAAAAAGCCAATATTTGAAAGATATTTTTTTTATTTTCTTTAAATGTTTTGCATAAATTTACCTTTTGTAAATACTACCCATTAATAAAAATAACAAAAAAACACTTCTAAACAAAATTATAAGAAAAAAGAATTTGGTTTTATTTGGTGAAGGGTTTGAACTCGCGTTCGTTTGCATTTAAGGCCAGCGCTCTAACCACTACACTATGGTGGAAAAATTTTGCGGAACGCTAACTGTGTACTTAAGTAAACAGCTGAGTTTGTTATTAAATTCTTTACGGAATTTGTTGTTAGTGTGAGCAGAACAGCTGTAGCATTTTTTAATAGATAAAACATGTGTGGCAGACAGAGATGCCAGACCACACGGATAGACAAAAAGGCGTTATATTTTGCACGACGCTAGAACAAATATAACGTAATTTGTATGAAGCATTTTACCCAGCTAGACAGCTCTAACGTAGTTACAAACACATTGAAACAAAATTTGGTGTTCACTAATACACTCTTAAATTTTGATGTCATGTTAAACAAGGAAAGTTGTATGTGCTTACATAGCTTGCTCCTTTACGCAGCAAGCAAGCTGAGGATGTGCAAAAGTAGCGAAAAAACTTTAAGCGATGCAAGTGTAAGTCAAGCAATAAAATAATATCCTAAATGATACTTTAGGAATATGATGTCCGTGGCGCGTTGGGTAGAATGCGCAGCTTATGTGGCAGAGACCGCGGTTCAAATACCGTCCGACGACACAGGAAGGTTTTCAATGAATTTAATTTAATAAATTAAAATATATATGTATATATATATGTAATGTAAAATGTAAAATACACTAAAGAGAAATATGATTATTAAAAATTAAAAATGGTAAAATTCCTTTCTAAATAAACGCAAGGTTTTCCTTGCTAGAGTTAAAAAAAAGCCAATATTTGAGAGATATTTTTTTTATTTTCTTTAAGCGTTTTGCCTAAATTTACCTTTTGGAAATACTACCCATTAATAAAAATAACAAAAAAACACTTCTAAACAAAATTATAAGAAAAAAAAAATTTGGTTTTATTTGGTGAAGGGTTTGAACTCGCGTTTGTTTGCATTTAAGGCCAGCGCTCTAACCACTACACTATGGTGGAAAAATTTTGCGGAACGCTAACTGTGTACTTAAGTAAACAGCTGAGTTTGTTATTAAATTCTTTACGGAATTTGTTGTTAGTGTGAGCAGAGCAGCTGTAGCTTTTTGCAATGCTTAAAACATATGTGGCAGACAGAGATGCCAGATCACACGGATAGACAAAAAGGCGTTAGGTTTTTCCCAACGCTAGAACAAACCTAACGTAATTTGTATGGAGAGTTTTATATGAACCTAACGCCTTTGGCGTTAGGTATATGCCATATATATGGCATATCTAACAGTTAGGTGTCCGGCTGGGTATATGAATATAACGTCAAAGGCGTTATAAATATGCCATATATATGGCATATCTAACAGTTAGGTGTCTAGCTGGGAGCTAGAACAGTAACTGTTAGCTAACTTGTTATTTAACGCGAGTCGTAACAGAAAATCTGTTAGGCCCATATAAAATTCTCCATACAAAACTCGTTATATTTGTTCAGGCGGTGGGAAAAATCTAACAAGTATTGTCCTATACGTGTGAGCTTGCATTTCGTTCTGGCACCCATGTTTTGTTCATTTAAAAAGACTAAAGCTGCACTCCACACTCCAATAGGATATTACATAAGAAAAATCATAACAAATGTAGGCTTTTTATTCAAAACACAGTTAGCGGCCGCCCGCCGCTTGCCCACCGTAGCGTAATGGTTAGAGCTCAGACCTTTAATGCCAACTTACTCTGTTCGAATCGCGAGTTCAAACCCTGGCTCAAACAAAAATACAAACTTTTTTTATTACTATTTTTTATTATTTTAAATCGTTATTTGCCTTATAAATGTTAGAAAATACATATTTAAATATAATTTTGCAATTTTTTCAATATTAAAGTAAAAACAATTCATGAACAAATTAAAATATATTCGACACATAACATATTAATTTTAACTAAAAAAAAGAAACTAATTAAACTCAAAACAATAAAACAAAAACAGCATAGCTTTTTCACAGCACTTATTTGCAATATTATTTCATTTTATTTTGTTATTTTACATAATTCTATTTATTTTTCCGGAAACTTATTTGCACCGCTCACTTTATTTTGACTGTTTTAAAATTTTTTCGATTATATTTTGATGATAAAAGAGCAAGATATATAAGCAGATATAATTGTCCTTGTTTCACATAACATCATGCCGTATGAATGTGTTAGTGCTCACAAAATATTGTTTCATTGTGTTCGTAAACTTGTTAGCGCTGTCTTGCAGGGCTGGCTGTCGATGTCAAAGTGTGAGTGTATTAGTGAAAAAGTGAGAGTGTATAGAGTTTTTCGAACTGTTACTGGCACGTGTGGCTAGGGAGTAAATGATTCGTTATTTAACCAATAGTGCTGTCGGAAATTTCGGTTAGTCTGTAGAACAAAGTTTCTATCAGTTCGTTAAAGGCAATGTGAAAAATCTAACCAAAACTCATGCATAAGTGTGATTTCATATCTCTTTCTTACGCAAGTATTTCAATGTCTTGCCGAACACAGCTGCTCTGCTCACACTAACAACAAATTCCGTAAAGAATTTCATAACAAACTCAGCTGTTTACTTAAGTACGCAGTTAGCGTCTCCCAAAACCTTTCCACCATAGTGTAGTGGTTAGAGCGCTGGCCTTTAACGCAAACATGCGCGGGTTCAAACCCTTCACCAAATAAAGCCAAATTTTTTTCTTGTAATTTTGTTTAGTAATGTTTTTTTTTCTTTTTTTATTAATGGGTAGTATTTACAAAAGATAAATTTTAGTAAAATATTTAAAGAAAATAAAAAAACAAAGCCCCAGAATAAGGCTGTTATTTTTTATTCTAGCAAGGAAATCTTGCTTTTCTTTAGAAAGAATGATGATGCGTTTATTTGTCTATTCTTAATCACTTTTGAACTATATTTTATTAACTAAACACAATTGAAAATCTTTATGCCTCATGCGATATTTGAACCACGGTCCTCTGCCATATAAGTTCCATATTCTACCCACTGCGCCACGGCCACTATCATTCAATTTGGTTATTTTAGGATATTATTTATTGCGTGACTTACACTTGCACCTCTTAAAGTTTTTTTCACACCCTCAGCTTGTTTGCTGCATAATTTAATGTTTATATTGTTTAAAGCACAGTTAGCGGCCCACCGTAGCGTAATGGTTAGAGCTCAGACCTTTAATGCCAACTTACTCTGTCCGAATCGCGAGTTCAAACCCTGGCTCAAACAAAACCACAAACTTTTTTTATTATTTTATTTCGATATTTTTCTTATAAATGTTAAAAAATACATATTTAAAAATAATATTACAATTTTTTCAATATTAAAGTAAAAATAATGCATGGCCAAATTAAAATATATTCGACACATAACATATTAATTTTAACTAAAAAAAGGAAACTAATGAAACTCAAAACAACAAAATAAATGTTTTATTTCACTTATATTTATGTTATTTCACTTATATTTTGTTAAATTTATTTAAATTTAAATTATAAATTTATTTTATTTTTTCGGAAACTTTTTTGCACTTTATTTTGACTGTTTTCAAATTTTTTCGATTATATTTTGATGGTAAAAGAGCAAGATATACAAGCACATATACAGCCCAATCGGGGTTTTCGGGGGAAATATTTTTCCATCGAAATATTTCTCTTCCCGCGAAGGGAATTCCTCTACCGTGAATTTCCATCGAAAAATATTTTCATTTGAAAAAGGTGCTGCCAAATTCGAAGAAAAATTCAGCTTTCGAAGTTCATATTGACAGTTATAAGACGTAAGAATTTAAATAATTTATTTAAAATGTTACACGGCTTATTTTACCAAAAAATGTTACAAACAATTTTACAAAAAATTACAAAGAATTTACAAAAAATGTTTTCTGTTTACATTCGGCCTGGTGGATTCGCTTAAGTCCATGTTTACGCTGTCGTCAGGGCAATCTTCCAGTCAGTGCAGATGTCTTCCGTCGCGCTTGCGTCAGCGTGGACAATTGTTCCGCTGTCACAGGGAGCTTTTTCGTCACCACTTTAGCAGGCAAGCAAACCGAACCTGCTTGTCTCTGCACTGCCTTGAACGGATTGTTAAAATTGGCAAATCCGTATAATGGCTTCTTTTGTTGCAGATAAGTTATACGCCTTGTAGGGCCCACCTCACATAGCCTTCTTCATGTGTAAATTTTCGAATAATTTCCTTTAGATATTTTTTTTATCGGCAAACACCTACAACTGACGATGCTTACTATTAATTCAATACGTGTAAAATTTAAATTTTTACCTTTTTCCACTCAAACACGAATTTTATGGGGTACCCAGCATAATTCAGCGCATCTAAAAGCTGCTTCCATAAACTATTCGAGTTGGCGAGTAAACCGTTGGTACTTTTCCATCATTTCCAGGAACACTTCGATTTGGCGACTATTAGCTGTTTGCGATCTAAGACAGTACACAAACATTGTGATAAAATTAAGTATTTTTTTTACAAATTTAACTTACATTTCTAAATAATGATTTTTTTCCTGCACAATTTTTTGATGGAATTCACAGAGAAAAAATAATTCGTTTTTTCCATCGGTATATTCCCGATAGCAAGTTTTCTTCGGAAATTTTTCGAACATGCTTAACGATTCCAAATTTCGGGGGAAGGGAAAAATTCCAAGAAATTTTTTGTTTGCGATTGAACTGATAATTTTCCTTGTTTCACATAATATGACACAGTATGAATGTGTTAGTGTACACAAAATTTTGTTTCATTGTATTTGTAAACTTGTTAGCGCTGTCTTGCAGGGGAGCAAATGCTGGATGGCTTCGATAATGTTTTATAAATTTATTACATAAACTTTCCACTATTTTCATTTTTACGCGATGTGTTCACTCTTTTTCAACTGCCAAATCGCTCTAGAAAATTTTACGAGTGTTCACATTGTCAAACTGTTGGTTTTATTTCTTTGGATGGCAAATTCTAAGCAAAAGTTACAAAATAATCTTACAATTTTTTCAGTGCAACTGATTTAACACTTCTGCAGTTTGTCAAAATTTTTAGAAAATCGTAGGGAAATATGCTTACGTCCCGTTCATGGTATAATAATACAAGGTAGCATTGACAGTTGCTTGGGAAAACATCTGCTGTCTAAAAATATACTCAAAAAAAGAGCGCTCACAATCCGCCATTGAAAACACATAAGGCCAAAACACATAGAAAGCATGCATGCCTCAAGCATGCATTATGCCTGTGAAGCATGCTTGGTTAAAGCACATAGAAAGCATGCATCCCATATGTGATAAATTTAAAATATGTTAAACTGAATAGAAATTTTAAAGAAAAAGTAGTAAAAATACATTAAATTTAATCAAAAGCAACTAAAAATGGAATTCGAGGATATTTTATGCTTATTGGATGTGTTGATATTGCTTTTATTTCACACATGTCTTCTGTCAATGCTTTGATGCCTGCAAAAAGTTAAAAGTTCGCTAACTTCAGGCATGCTTCAAGCATCATGCATGCGTGCATGCTTTTAATGTGGGCTACCTCATAGGAATATGTATATTCAATCACAAATGACAGATGCTTGAAGCATGCATGCCTCCTATGTGCTTTGACCTATACAATGTTGAAAAAGTTGAAGTGAAAAAAACAACAACCACAGCAGCTGCAGATCATGGTATAATAATACAAGGTAGCATTGACAACTGCTTATTTTCTCTTCTACAAGAAAACATCTCCTGTCAAAAACAGCTTTTTGTGTAAATGCATCTGCAGCTGCTGTGGTTTTTTTCACTTTTTTTTTCAACATTGCTTGTGTTTTCAATGGCGGATTGTGAGCGCTCTTTTTTGAGTATATTTTTTGACAGGAGATGTTTTCCCAAGCAACTGTCAATGCTACCTTGTATTATTATACCATGGCTGCAGATGTATTACCACAAAAAGCTGTTTTTGACAGGAGATGTTTTCTTGTAGAAGAGAAAATAAGCAGTTGTCAATGCTACCTTGTATTATTATACCATGTATTATTATACCATGGTTAATACCACCATTCATGGTATAATAATACAAGGTAACATTGACAACTGCTTATTTTATCTTCTACAAGAAAACATCTCCTGTCAAAAACAGCTTTTTGTGTATATGCATCTGCAGCTGCTGTGGTTGTTGTTTTTTTCACTTCAACGTTTTCAACATTGTTTTTGTTGTCAATGACGGATTGTAAGCGCTCTTTTTTTGAGTAAATTTTTTGACAGGAGATGTTTTCCCAAGCAACTGTCAATGCTACCTTGTATTATTATACCATGACCACCATTATCAACACGCGATAAGATCTTATTGCAACATGTTCGGGTAAAGCTGCATATACAGATCGGAAACACTAAACAAATCTCGAATATTTCCTTTATTTCAATATCACTTGGTTGATCTAGAAAAATTCCATGCGAAAAATAATAAACAGGTTTTGTTTTATTTTGTTCCATGATATTACACGTAATCAATGAGAGAACATATGAATACGCAAACATGGCTCTTTATTGTGATTTTATGATTTATTAGATTATGGAAATATCAATGCTTTTCATTTGACTTGTGTTTGCACTGCTTGGAAAGCGGTTTTGGTGCAACTTAACATTCTTTTAATTGAATGTATTCTTAAATGGAATTTTAAAGTTCAATAATTATAGATTATTAAACACATTTGACGGTTGACGGTTGATTATAACTATATATTTATGACATTAAATTGATTATTTTAAATATTTAAATTGCTGACGATTTCAATTGGTTTTACTACAACATTGAAAAATGAGCTTCTTTTGCTCAATTACTACAATTCTTGGATTTATGCGTTAAGATTAAGGTGAATGTAATATTTTTGCATTTAATTAACTTTAATAATATCGAATCTAGTTATGTGATGAAAAGTTAAATTATGAGAACTTCGTTTTATTTAACTTTTTAACGATAATTTTCAAAGTTTTTAATACAATTTTTTCTATCCAATTTTTTTTTAGTGAACTAGCTTCCCGCTCTTTAAGGGTCTAGTTTGAAAAAATTTTCTTTTCACTTTGCTTACATCTATAAATATTTTTTTTTTAACAAACTTGAAAATTTAAAAGAATATCGCGAGATGTTATTAAATTATAGAAATTATATTTCATTTACTTAAGTTATATTTTTTATATTTGTTTCTAATATTATATATATAAAGAACAAGAAATTACTTAACGTTCATTTATCGCTACAACTAATTTTTTTTTTTTTACTTATTTGATAATCAGTTTAAGAATAATAAATATATCCATCTTTTCCAAATACTTACCGTTATACCGAAGTAACTGAAGAATCAATTGTTGTTGTGCGTTCTTCTTTAAGGTTGTATATAATATTATTTTAAAATTTGAATCATTTTTTTTTACCATGCATCATTTGATAGATATATTTTTCATCAGCACTAAGTTGCCGTGTTCAAAAAATTTTTTTTGTAAAGCCGTTATAAATTGCACATTTTCGCACCATACTGACGGATAGGACACGTTATTATTCTTCATTAATACAATATTTGGCGAAAATAACGCAATTATTTCAGCATCATTTTTTACGGTATTTTTTTCTCGTATTTTCTTGTTCATTTTCATGTTCAATTGCAATTTTAGTTAGGCCCGACACCATTTACCTTAAAACTAAGTACAATTTTGTTACATTTCTAGAGTAAGTTAAACACTTAACGTAAGTCTGGATCTTCATCGGCTGCTTTTTTGATTCGCAAGAGTATAGTTGTGTACCACTGATCCAAACGTGAAATGCTATCGTAATCTTTAATTGCTTCTGTAAACCCTTCAATATTTTGCTCTTCTAGATGCTCGCAGAGAACCTTTAGGTAAAATAAGTTTACAGGTAAAAATATAGTATAATTAGCAATTACGGTTATTTGTATATGTTGGGTTAATATTCAGCTTAAGAAAAAATTAATTTGTAGAGATAACATCCAAAATCAGTCTGACTTAGCAGTTTTATTTTCATATATTCATTTCAGTTATGAAAATGTGAGAGTGCAATTTCAGAAGATCCCATGAATTGTACTCAAAAATTGTAAGTTCAAGCATGGTGGAATAATTATAAGGTCCTCTCATCCCATGACATTTTTCAATATTATTTTTCGACATGCTGCCTTATTTTGACAATCTGAAGGGTTTCATAAAACCAAAAATAAAAGAAATCTGTATATATTATTTTTGCATATAAACCATGGTAGAATTATAAAGTAGGGCCGACTTAGAGAAGAATGGAGTAGAAAGCAGAGAAAAGCGGGCTAATTGTCAAAATCAGCTGTTCATCTCGGGTTTCTTTATGTTCATTTTTCGCAGTTGATTTAAGGTTAAATTTTTTTCAAGCTTTTCAGCAAATTGAACACTTCCTCGGCATTTTATAGATTTATTTACAACGTTTTTACAAAATTTCCAGTCAAATTAACAGAAACGTAACACACGTGTCCGCACTATTTACAATTTGAAAACATAATACTTTTATTTCATTTGAGGTTTCTACGAACTTCGCCATTTTGACAATTAACCAACCTTTTTAGTTTCCACTCTTCGTTGACGCGTGAGGGCACTGAGCGACTCGGCCCTACCTTGTAATTCTACCATGATATAAACGTTTTTATATGAAAATGTCAAAATAAGGCAGCCTATTTTTGACGTAGAATACGTCATTCTCGGAGGTAAGTTGGGTGGTTGATAGTGACCAGGTGTCGGTATTTATATAACTTTTTGAGCCTTTGGTGGGCCTAAAGTACTGATCGTACAATGTTGATGTTAGCACTTGTTGGTCTGCTTGATCCTCAATGCGACAAAAATTCATGTTAGAACTCTCTAATTTATATAAATTTTACACAATTACATGAAATATAAAGCCAGCATTTGATGTTTTTGTTTGCTTAAACTTGCTACCTATTTATCGACAGTTTCCGGTTTTATCAACAAAACCATAAAATTTGTATGGGAGCCCCCCTAAGGAGTGGTCGGAGGGAATAGGTGTCAAAGGCAAAAATGTTCCTTTTGCAAAAGTAATGGGGGTCGGTGATACACATTAACCCTTTCCGGCACTCTTTTAAAGGTCATATGCTCAGGTGTATGGAATAAATAAACAAAAACCATAATATTTGTAAGGGAGCCCCCTAAGGAGTGGTCGGAGGGAATAGGTGTCAAAGGCAAAAATGTTCCTTTTGCAAAAGTAATGGGGGTCGGTCATACATATTAACCCTCTCCGGCACTCTTTTAAAGGTCATATGCTCAGGTGTATGGAATAAATATTTTGCTAAATAATTTTTAAAAAAGATGTCATCAAAAGCGAATTGACTAATTCTACGTCTTGTGTTACGACATAGTCGAAACTACTGTATCTTTTTTCTGATATTTTTGATGAGAACACCTTATACACACTAAAAAATGTTAGATAAATTCACACCGGTAAGCGGATATTTACATCTTTTACACCGAACAGTGTTCATTTACACCGCTTATCCGGTGAGAAATGCTGAACTTATCCGATCGAAAATAAGAAAGGAAAAAATGAAGAGCAACATTGAAATCACATTATCATTGACAAACAAATTAAAAGTTGAAGTTTCTATGACTGAAAGTGCAAATTTTAATTAAAGAAAAAATATTTAAACAAAGAATTAAACTTTAGTGCGTTAGCACTTACTTAATAATTTGTGCAGTGTTTGTGAAAATCCTGTTATAGTTTTTGAGCGGACTCGAAATGTGATACAAATGTAAAAATTTAAAAATATGTTAAGGATTGCTTTTAATAATTTATGCGAGTGTTATATTTATATACTCAAAAATATTGTTCTCAAAGAAAACTCGAATATAAAAACTCATTGAATTAAACCTTTGTCTTTATTATTGTAAAAAGCGATTTTACCACCGAAATTACACCGTTCGGTGTTAAAAAATCATCATGTTTTGATATTTATAAATAAACACCTAACAGGGGTACAAAATAAACTTCCTATCTGATATTTAATTTTTTACACCGATCGGGGTGAAAAAATATGCCCTTTCGGATATAAAATTATAGCACTTTAACACGGTGTTTTGTAACACCGAATGGTGTAGGACTCCCTGGAACACCGATCGGTGTAAAAGTTCTATACAAATTTTTTTGGTGTGTATTTATTCCACCATGAGTACAAGTACTCAAAAAATGTATATTCCAAGTACATGTACTTGTACTTCCCGTTTTTAGTTTTGGTTTTTTTTATTTAAAAGAAAATACTGTCGAATGAAATTAAATTAATAAAATTAGAACTTTTTGAGGTATAGGACATTGTTTTGTTTAAAATAATTTTTTTTTTGACGTAGAATACGTCGTTCTCGGAGGTAAGTAGGGTGGTTGATAGTGATCAGGTGCCGGTATTTACATTACTTTTTGAGCCTTTGGTGGGCCTAAAGTACTAATCGTACAATGTTGATCTTAGCACTTGTTGGTCTGCTTGATCCTCAATGCGACAAAAATTCATGTTAGAACTGTCTAACTTATATCAATTTTACGCAATTACATGAAATATAAAGCCAACATTTGATGTTTTTGTTTGCTTAAACTTGCTACCTATTATCGACGGCTTCCGGCTTTTTCGACGGCGAAGACAGCGCCATCTAGCGTGAAGACATAAATCTTATAATTAAAAAAAAGCACACTTTTGGGGGCATGTTGTTTTTAACAGACTCGCGTAGCCCAGTAATACTGAGTAATTTTGAGGGGCATGCTTTTTTAACAGAATCTGTTATTGAAATGTCAAAATTCCGCAGCCAATTAAATATCCGGGCATATTATCGACAGTGAAATTTTGACACATGGGTTGTTGAACTTGGTAGCATTGAACAAATTTTGTTTGCTTGTTTAAGTTTTCTACCTATTTATGGACAGTTTCCGGTTTTATCGACAAAAGCATAAAATTTGTATGGGAGCGCCCCTAAGGAGTGGTCGGAGGGAATAGGTGTCAAAGGCAAAAATGTTCCTTTTGCAAAAGTAATGGGGGTTGGTGATACATATTAACCCTCTCCGGCACTCTCTTAAAGGTCATATCCCCAGGTGTATGGAATAAATATTTTTAAAAAAGATGTCATCAAAAGCGAATTGAATAATTCTACGTCTTGTGTTACGACATAGTCGAAACTACTGTATCGTTTTTTTTAAATAATTTATTTGCAATCTTTTTTGTGTTAAATATTAAGCAAACTATTTAAAGAGTTTAAGATATAACAGGAATTGCAAAACTTTAGTAAGCATTACAATAGGTCTGTTCCCGTACTTTTTGGGCTAAAAATGGTAAAACTGTCAAAAACGTGAGAGTAAGGAAAAACCTCTCAAAAATATTAAAAAACACAAAAAAGTACGGGAACGCTTTTTGGACTAAAATTGTGTAAACTGTCAAATAAAATCGTTTGTTTGGTGTGTAGCATCGGCAGTGCAGACGACATGCTAAAGATTTTGAACAATATAAAAATTAATTCTCAAATAAACATTTATATTTAGTTTTTACACAATTTACCATGTTTTTGGTTTCCATTTCAACAGTTTTTTATTTATTTCAAAGAACTTTTATTGTTTTGCAATTTCTTTGCTAACATGTAAACATATGATTTTAAGCAGTTTGACGTTTTTACCATTTTCCAGAAACGTCAGAAGAAATTTCTCGGACTAAAACTTGCACCTTTTGACAGGGAGGGGACATTTTTACTCTCTCAATTGCACTCTCTTTTACCATTTTTTCGAGTACGGGAACGCTTCTCGGACTAAAACCTGTAAAAATGGTAAATTGGACTAAAACTTTAGAGTACGGGAACAGACCTAATATATGTTCACTACGGCGGGGTGCAATAAGGCCAACGGCAATAAGGCCGAATTGGCTTTATTTCCTTTTCAAAGGGAAATAAGGCCGAAATTGTGAATTCGGTTTTATTTCCATTTGAAAAGGAAATAAAGCATACAAAAACAAGCTCAAGCCTGTGTTAGATAACACGGGCGCATAGGTCAGACGTAGAATACGTTAGTCATTAACAGCCTTATTCAATAGATTTCCTTAAACAACCTTTAAACGCTTGTTTAGTTACGCACTGTTTAAGGATTTACGCAGCTTCTATGCAACCTTGCTAACATTGTTATTCATAAACATTTTTTCATTTTCTGCTTAAGCCCAGTATGCTGTAGAAGCGGAAAGAAACTTTCCATATGGAATGCATTGAGTTTTTGACAGCGAAAAGGCAGCGGAATTTTTTTTTCGCTACTTAGTACGCTGTAGAGGTGAAAAATTTGTTCAATGCTAGCAAGTACAACAACCATGTGGAGAGTTGAAATGTCAAAATTTCGCTGTCGATTATATGTCCGGGCATTTAATTGGCACCAGAATTTTGACATTTCAACTAAACATTATTTTTTATTATTATTTTTAATAAAAAGTACACACCCTGTAGTCTGTTGTTTGAAAAGTAACTGGACTCAGCGTAGGTACTCAATTTGCAAGAGAACAGTTACCATTGTCAACCTCAATGTGCTTGTTTTCGTATCAACGCGAAATAATTATTAGTAGTAGTTAATAGTGAAGGTGAAGAAGTTTTAATATTATAAGGAATGAGCGCCACAGGCGAAAAATTTTTATTAAAAATCGCCGCGTGCTCATATTATAAACCTGCGTAACAGCAGGTGAAAAATTTTTATTATAAATCGCGGCGCTCATTCCTTATAATATTAAAACTTTATTAAAATGTTTAGTAAAAATCGCGTATATTTCATAAATTTTCATTCATAACTTTTATTAACTTTACATATTTTTCTCGATCACTTACAGAAAGATGTATGTTCTTTAGCATTTAAACGATCATATTTTTCGCTTTAAACGGGTATATATTTCTATTAGAATAAGATATCCTAGTCTTCTATATAAAAAATATGTCCATTTTTCAAACTTTCACGATTTTTATATCCTAAACCATTTAAGACCGACCTTTTTTTTTGGTAGCATTAGATTTAGGAGCTCCAAATGCACATTTAGAAAAAAAAAGGAGCATGGGCCCTAAAGTACAATTATTCCAATACTTTATATCTTTAATTTTTCATTAAATAAAACTTAAAAACTTATTTGATTGCGTTCTAATATTGGTTTCTTTTAAAGGGAAATAAGGCCAAATTGGCACATAAAGCGAAATAAAGCCGAATTCGGCCTTATTGCCGTTGGCCTTATTGCACCCCGCCGTTCACTACAAGTTTATTAACAATTTAGGTATAAACAAGGATAAGTCTTATTTTTAATTTAGTTAAAGTAAGTTTAAAATAATGAGAGCAAAAATTATGTTTGAATCAAAATTATTTATTATGGAAAATGGTTCATGGCTTAGGCATGAACTATCCTCGGATATTAGAAAAATGGTTCATGGCTTTGTTGTCAATAAATATGTAAATTGGCTTGAGTACACGAGTATTTCACACGAGTGAAGAAAAAGTTTTCTTCAATGCTTATGACTTATGACTCCTTCAGAGTTTCAAGAGTCGTAGTTCCTGTAACAATTTGGTAGTATTTGTGTGTATATGTGAATTCGCTTGATCAGCACAAACGCACAAACATTCGACAACTTTATGGTCTAATTAGTCTCGCATAGCTTAGCACCGCATGGAACATAAATAAGCGACTAGGACATAGCAACATAAATTATGATTATGCAAAACGTTCCAAACATAGGGACTTGGTCAAACAAGTTCACAACAGCTGTATCAACAAAACGTCAAATACATTGAATACACAGAAATCAAAATGAAACAGACATTGTAGTCTGTCTATCTAGTCTGTGTTTTTATACCAAGCCCCATTAAAATGGATTCCCATGTGACACTTGTTAAGCCTTCCGCTGCTAAGCCCTACGAGACTGATTGGACAATTAGCTAAGCAGTGCATGGCTTCACAAGTGTCACATTGGAATCTGTTTAATGCGATTTGCGTGTATCTGGTTATGCACAACATAGCAACATATATCAATGCTTAAATAAAAACAGAAATTCATCTCTGAAACATAGATAAACAAAGTGTCGTTGCTGCATGTGATGTCAATTAACAATGCAACAAGTTTGGGAATGGAATGTTATTAAGTGAATTTAGTAGCAAACATTGCGCGTTTAAGTTTAAGCTTAATCATCCTCGGATATTTTCGGCCATGCGAATTCAGTAGGCACAATTTATCGTATCAAGTAGGCCAGATCGTGAATTAATAAGGCCAGAAAAAATGATGACTTAAAAGGTATCTTAATTGGAAAATCTACCAGTATAAAAAAATACAATATCTTTTGACAAATAAAGTGGTATATGGCTCAATAACATCTGGAAAATATGTTTTTCGATACAAAAAAGAATCACGCAAGTGCTATTTCAATTCTGCAAATTAAAACTAAAATTTTAATTTTGCATTATCAAATGTTTAAAATATTTAATAAAATTGCCTAAATAAATCTTTTTTAAATTGAAAGCTTTTCTAACAGCAGCCAAAATTTCTTAAATCGATTGCTTGAACTACAAGAAATCATACTTGAATTTTTTGAGAATTTTATTCCATGTACTTGCGCACTCGAAATTTTTGAGTACGAGTATACGTATTTGAACGTGAGATTTTTTTACAAATACATGTAATAAAACTATGATATCCAAATTGGAGAATATGTTCAAATGAAAATTTAAAATAAAAATTACCCTTAATGCATTGATCTAAAACTTCAAAATTCTGTAAGCATTTCAAATACTACACCGGCTGATATGTAAGATAATTATGAAATGATTAGCAAAGTTGTTCGTATTTATATATTTCTATATGTTCTTGCATGTTTTCAAATAAATTATCTCTCAAATAGACTTTAAAATTCATTCCGATATATTTAGTTTTCTCACCTTAATTAATTTATATTCTCTTGAATCTTGAAATGCTGGGTATTGTTGAGCATATTTTTCAATAGCATGCTGGGCGTTTAGCAAATCTACACTCAAATGGCAAAGTGCAGCACGAAAGAAATATTCCTTTGCGCTGTACTTGAGAAGTGAACTTTCCAAGGATGAAGCAGCAACCTGGAATTTAAAATCTTTTATATAACCCAAAAAACTATTTGAAAGAAATGGGTTGAATATTGTTTACCTGCTCATATATGGATATAGCCTTTTCGTAGTCTTCCAATTGAGCTGCATATTGTGCCACTTTCAGCATGCATTTGTTGGCCGAACTTAGCGACTCCTCGCCTTTAAAATAGTCCGCAGCTTGTTCGTAATGCTGAATAGACTTCACCTATGCAACGACAAAGGAAGGATATCGCGCCATTCAAGAATCTTATTAATAATTGATCTTACTAAGGTATTTGAGTCGCTTTCATACATTTCAGCAATACTCTGATGATGCTTCGCAGCCATTGAGAAGCGACCCATATCGGTATAGATATCAATGGCCTTTAAGAGGCATGAGACGGCTCCTTCTATATCCGACTGCAAGATTTTTCATAAAAATATTATTAAATTATAAAAATACAATTATAACAAATTTTGATATAATTTTGTTATTTTGAGTGTTCCTACTTTTTTATAGCAGTTCGAGGCATCCACATAACAAGTCCCCGCATCGTGACGACTGCCAGCTCTGGCATGCAGATTAGCTGCTTCACAAAAACATTCACCGGCTTTTGACCAATTTTTGGCCATTTTAAACATATTGCCTGCACGCTGATAGCACTCGATGGCCTCTTCAAGTTTATTTGAACCACTACATAAAAGTCGTGTGAGAGTCAGTGCCAACAGTTTAAAGATAAAATAAAATAAAAGTACGTAATAAACGATAAAAGTTGTTAAAATTTGCTTTAAATTAATATTCATTATTTTATGCATTGCTCTGTATTTCTCGATGCACGAGTTTACAAACGGAAAATTCTGTTGATTCACTCAATGGCAGTTCTTTGTTAAATTTTAATGAGCTCATAATGCGTTGTTCTATAAAAGAAAAAGGGAATAAATAAATAGCGTTTTTTATAATTATCACAACTGCGCAGATTTAGGTTTTTGTGAAAATATCAGATAAATTTTTATATAGTTATTTCAGTATAAAAAAAAACTCTGAACCTAGAACCTTAGAGGCTTAGGGAGGTCGATTTATATTTCGTGCAAAGTCAAATATATCACAAGGAAGTAGATATGATGTGGATAAAGTCAACTGCCTTTTTATACAGTTTTGTAAGGGCACTATGAAAATTAAAGAGGTCCCTAAAGAATGTAACCAACAAAGATTTTGTTAATTTCTAGTTGTTTTTTTAAAGTAATTTAATGTAAATAAGCAGTCATGTTTCTGTAAGGAAAATTTAAAGTTATCTTTTTTCATAACCGAATCCGAACATTTAGATATGTAAGAATGAAATTCATAAACTTACGAATGGAAAAGAATTGAGCAAGGGTATGCAACATATTCATTTTCGGTATACAGGAAGAATTACAGACCTGGGACAACAACAGATTTGACATATATTAATAATGTATTCAATGGAATATACATAAAGTAACTTCTCTGAGCTGGTTTATTTGAATGAACAATTTAAATTTCATATAAATATGTTTGGCCTTTTCGAGGGCATTAAGTATACGGAATATTTTCAACTTACCCAAAAAGTGACCCAAGAAAACCTTTCTGTTGTGTCAATTTTTTTTCAGCTTCGGCCATAAGCTGAAGAGCCTTCTGCTCATTGTCTCCCATACTTTGTTATGAAAAATTTGTTATAAATTGCAATCAAAAATATTTTCTCGGATAGAAAATTTACGCACTGCCGTCTACGAAAAAAAGAAATAAAAAAATAAAAAATCAATGATATGATGATGAATACCTTTACTATTCTTCGTTGAATTTCTGTTTTTTCGTTTAGTCCAGTGCTGCCAAACTAATAATAATTCCAATTTTGGCCATGATACAAATACAAGGAAATAGTCTGAATTAGGGTTCGGACTTGAAAATTAGTAAATTGCAGTAAATTAAAGAAAAAAACGCAGTGAAACGAATTTTTTCGTATTAGTTTATTCTTATTAACAACCGTGTACGTAAATTTTATACTAATAAAAAAATACCTAAATACAAATATATACATAACTATATACTATCAGTGTTATTTATAAACACATTTTAGCGCTTGTTTAACTTTAAACAGCATTTAAACATGAAAACGTGATTTATCAACATTTTTCATAGCTGTTGGTCCCTATGGTGATTTTTTCTTGTTTTCATTATATCTTCTGTCTTTCTTGTCCGATCCCAAAGATTTTTCATATATGTGTTTAATGCTTTTTTGCAATTTTTTCTGATTTTATTTTTTCGCGAATCTTGTTTTTTGTAAGTTATCACCCACCTTATCTCAGTTGTTACTATGTTAACAAAATCTAAAAAGAGCAAATAATTGAAGCTCACAAAAAATCATTAGGACCATGGAAACTAATGATATCCATTAAATTCATTTTTGAAGCAGTTCCAAACGATTTTATCCCAAAAATAATACTTCCGAAATGTTCGTCACTCATACTCGAATTTTTATTAATTTTCTAAATCTTTACGGGATTCAAGGTGGCTGTAGCGCTCGAAGCTGTCAAGCTTCGCGAAAATGTGCCCCAAACGATTTTCGTCAGTGACTGCTGTGGCCGACTTTTGCACGATTTGGACATACCGTTCGATGTTTTGCGAGTGACAAGGATAATTTGTGAAAAACATATGACATGATAAATACGATTTAATATATGACGTCAAATTTAATAATTTATTTCATAAAAAAATATCTGCTATAGTGCTCACCAGGAATTTTAATAATGACGTCCAAGTACTGTAGATCAGTCATTGCTCTTGAGTAAAAAACTGAAGACATGGTGGATCAGTGCTCTGAAATTTGGTCCAATTGATCATTTCAGTGTATGTGGTGCTGCCATATTGGATAAAGGACTGATGGTTGGGTCCACGAAATCGCCGAATACGACCTGTTAGGTTTGAACGGGCTTCAAATCCAAGACGAAGAATTGATGTATGTTGCTATTGTTGTTGTAACAATGATGCAGGCAAAGCGAAGACGTTTGTTGTTGTTGTTTACTGCATATGGCCAACTCACACGGGATTGCTTGATTGGCAATCAATGAACTTTTCTTACTCTCTTTCACATGCTGATTGTTGGTAGCTCACACGACACGCCACTCATAATTTTGCATTTCTTTGAACATTTTATTTCGTAACCTAGCAACACTATTCAGATTGCTGATTGCCGATATGTACAGCAATCTCAAAATGAACAAATTTAGATTGCTGCAATCTGTGTTCATCCGCTCCGGCTCTCAGAGCTTTTGATAGTTTCACATTGAAAGCAACAACAAAACGATTAGATTGTTTGATTGCCAATCACCGTGTGAGTTGGGGAATAGCGAAAACGAATAGTAGGTGGTGGTGATGGCCTTTTTTGTTGTTGGTACAAAGTGTTTAAATATGTTTTGTTCATGAATGGAAGCGACGATGATAAGCTGGGGGGTGGTGGTGTCATTTAAAGACGATAACAACTACTGTTGGACAGAGTTTGTAACAGAGCATGATTTTATTAGTTAAACTTACTCTCAACGAAAATTAATCGTCATAAGCAATTAGAGATTTTATTACAATTCTAGTAAATATCAAATTTCAAATATAAAAGGTTTTTGCAATCTTCAACACTCGATATAATTGACTTTTATTAATTGTCTTATGAGAACAGTTGTGATTGAAAAGCCAAGTTATTTGTTTAATAAAAAGTCGAGTATGAGTGATTTTCAAATTTTTTTTTGAAAATGTCTTTTAAATGTCTAACGATTGAGGTGGGGTCAAATATAGGTTAGTTTTGGTGATACGGTCTAGTGCTTATATTATAAACCTGCGTTAGAGCAGGTGAAACATTTTTATTAAAAATCGCGCTCATTCCTTATAATATTAAAACTTCATGAAAAAGTAAAGTAAAAATCGCGTATATTTCATAAATTTTCATTCATAACTTTTATTAACTTCACATATTTTTCTCGATCACTTACAGAAAGATGTACATATGTTTTTTAGCATTTAAACGATCATATTTTTCGCTTTAAACAGGTATATATTTCTATTATTAGAATAAGATATCCTAGTCTTTTACATAAAAAATATGTCCATTTTTCAAACTTTCACGATTTTTATCTCCTAAACCATTTAAGACCGACCTTCTTTTTGCAGCATTAAATTTAGGAGCTCCAAATGCACATTTAGAAAAAAAGAAGGGGCATGGGCCCTAAAGTACAATTATTCCAATACTTTATATCTTTAATTTTTCATTAAATAAAACTTAAAAACTTATTTGATTGCGTTCTAATATTGGTTTCTTTTAAAGGGAAATAAGGCCAAATTGGCTTTATTTCTTTTTCAAATGGAAATAAGGCCGAATCCGCAAATCCGCGAATTCGGCCTTATTTCCACATAAAGCGAAATAAAGCCGAATTCGGCCTCATTGCCGTTGGCCTTATTGCACCCCGCCCTTTTTTACTCTCTTTGGCCCATATTACACGATGTCCGTTTGTCCGACCTTTGTTGTTGCTTTCAATGTGAAACTGTCAAAAAACAATGAGAGTGATGCAACAACAAAATTGCTTGTCTGCCCTAGCGTAAGAGCCTGAACAGAATCAAAAATCGTTGCGGCCTCCGATCTTTGTTGTTGGAAAATACATGCAAAATGTAGAAAAAAACGCAGCTCTTTTTCCGCAACGATAAATCGCACAATTAGAATCTATTCTATTTCTTCTCTTGCGACCGACGATTCTCTCTCTGAGTGTCATTAGTGTTGCCATATTTTTGCTAGAAATGGGATATGTTCAAAGACATTTCCTTAGTTTTTATTATGTCTTGACGTTTCTTCTTTGTGTGTGTTGTATTCACACAATTGAAGAGACCAATACATTGAAATGAAATAGAAAAAATAAATAAAAAAATACTAAATAAAAGCAACTTTGAATCGTTAATCGCAAACGCATCATTCTGGACACATTCTCTGCGTTCGACGACCAGAGAGGAACGTTGGTCGCACCGATTTTTGATTCTGTTCAGGCTCTAAGCCGGACAAACGGACATCGTGTAATATGGGCCTTTTACATTGGCTGCATTCTGGTAGAAACAACGCTCAGGTAGCAAAGTAGCATAAAGTGATATATTCTGCTGAATGGGTTTTCTTGAGAAACGTCAAACTGCAAACAGCTGTTCATGATTTGATTCAAAAAAAATTAATTAAAAGCAATATAATAAAATTAAATTCGCAAGGAAATCATGGAAACGATATTTAATTAAGTATTTTTATATTAAAATATTAATCTTATAATTTTACAGCACAACTTCACAACAAACACTTTTTTCATCTGTCAACATCAAGTGAGCGCAAACCGCTCAATCGAGGTAGCATAAAATATTTTCGCTACCTAAAATGGCGACCGCTCAGGCAACATGTTGTGTGAGCGCTTTATGCTACATACCATTCAGCCGGAAAGTTGAGCAACAGTTGCGTAGAAAGTATCGGCCAGAATGCGACCATTCTGATTGTTTGTAGCAAAGATAACAAGATGGGAAACTTCTGTGGGGAATCTAAAAATTGCAAAAAGTAAACACACATACGAGAGAAACCATTTCACCACAAATAGTGAGGTGAATATGTCAGTTTCGGGTTATGTTCCTTAACCCTTCCAACACGTTTGTTATTGATTGGCTTTATAACGAAAACAAAAATATCTAAAGTTCTTTATATATTCTTATATATGCTAAAAATATTTATTTTTGTGCTTTAGCTTCATGTTCAATAAGATTTTATACATAAAAAACCACATTATTTCCCTACGAAAAGCAAAATATTTGTGCGTGTAACGTAAAGGTTAATAATATCAGCTGGTGAATTTATGAATGAAATGTTTTTTTTCCATGCAATGGTTAGAAGTAGTGTTGCCAATTTATCTTCTTTAGGATAGCTTTTAATTTTTCCTTTTATTAGGTTTTTAATTTTTATTTCGTTTTTAGGATAGCTTTGCCTAAATTTCTTTTATAAATCTACAACGATGATCATAGGAAATTAATTGTGTCTACGGAAGTCAAAATATATAAGCTGATAAACTTAATTGATTCATAGTCTGAATTTGAAATATATTTTTGACTGACTTTATCATGACTTTAAACTTAATATATTACGCAAATACATAATCAAAGCACTTTTACAAATTAATTTTATAGATAAAACAAATGCCAGTTCGTACCAAATAATATTTATTCCAACCAAGCAAATTTTCATAGAAAACAATGATAGTTGACAACTCTGATAGGATGAAAAATAACAGAACTTTTACAAAACGGCCGTGGTGAAAATAAAAAGCTATTTACAAATACAACAAGTGGCGAAATTTGCAAACTTTGTTTGGCGATTAAGATTAAAATAAGAAAATGCATGTAATTATTTGAGTGTTAAACAGATTCCTGTAACATAACTTGAATATTTAAATATTCAAACACTCAATTCATACATTATTTTTCTTGTTTGTAAACGAAGTTTCAGCAGAAAAATGCAGAAGAAGAACAAGAGCGTTCCTTTTTTAAATTTCACCTCGAATAGCGGGGGTTTGTGTAAGATAGCGGGGGTTTGTGTAAAATTAAAATTTTTCAAAAATGTTGACAAATACAACAACTGAAGAAATTGGCAAACTTTAAACGCATGTATGAACTAAAATAAAGGGACTTAGTAATCAGTTTTGGTTGCAAACATTTTATTGCAACTAAACTTAAATATTTATATCATAATAAATAGATAATATGCATTATTTTCAGGGGTTGCAAAGTGATTTCTTCGAGAGTTTGCGGCCGATGAAGAACAAGAGTAAAATTCAGGGTTGATTTTTCAACGCACTAATACACGCAAACCTTTTTTGAGGTTATGTTTTTTAAGTTTCCCATCTTGTTATCTTTGGTTTGTAGCTCACACGACACGCCATGGTATAATAATACAAGGTAGCATTGACAGTTGCTTGGGAAAACATCTCATGTCAAAAAATATACTCAAAAAGAGAGCGTTCACAATCGGCCATTGAAAACACAAACAATGTTGAAAACTTAGAAGTGAAAAAACAACAACTTCAGCAGCTGCTGATGCATTTGCACAAACTGTTGTTTTTGACAGGAGATGTTTTCTTGTAGAAGAGAAAATAAGCAGTTGTAAATGCTACCTTGTATTATTATACCATGACGACACGCCAATCATAATTTGACATTTCCTTGAAAATTTTATTTCGTAACCGGGAGATTAGTTATCCCCAACTCACACGGTGATTGCCAATCAAACAATCTAGTCGTTTTGTTGTGGCTTTCAATGTGAAACTGTCAAAATCTCTGAGAGCCAGAGTGGATGAACACAGATTGCAGCAATCTAAATTTGTTCATTTTCAGATTGCTGTACATGTTGGCAATCAGCAATCTGAACTCTTCGTTCGGTCCAACCGTTTTACGCACGAACACAAGTCGCCATCTTGTTCGTTCGTGCAGTGGAAACACTTAATTCAATGCCGTGGTATAATAATACAAGGTAGCATTGACAGTTACTCGGGAAAATATCTCCTGTCAAAAATATACTCAAAAAGAGAGCGCTCACAATCGGCCATTGAAAACACAAACAATGTTGAAAACGTTGAAGTGAAAAAAGAACAACAACCTCAGCTGCTGCAGATGTATTTTCACAAACAGCGGTTTTCTTGTAAAAGAGAAAATAAGCAGTTGTCAATGCTACCATGGTATAATAATACATGGTAGCATTGACTACTGCTTATTTTCTCTTCAACAGGAAAACATAAACTGTCAAAAACAGCTTTTTGTGGAAATACATCAGCAGCTGCTGTCGTTGTTGTTTTTTTTTCACTTCAACGTTTTCAACATTGCTTGTGTTTTCAATGGCGGATTGTGAGCGCTCTCTTTTTGAGTATATTTTTTGACAGTAGATGATTTCCCAAGCAACTGTCAATGCTACCTTGTATTATTATACCATGAATGCTACCTTGTATTATTGTACCCATGGTGTAATAATAATAAGGTGTTAGTGAATTTTTGACAACACCAAGAATAGCTTTCTTTCTGTCAAAATATTGAGATCGAAAGAGAGGAGCCGTTGATAGTTGTTATATTCTATTATTTGTTTGAGTTGCTATATGATGATGTTTTATAGTTTTTGTAGGTTATTGTGCGAATAAAGTTAAAGTAAATATTAAATTGAATTAATTGTGCCGTGTTGTGTTTACAAGAAGTTATTGCAGTTGTTTTCGCCCATTGGGCAAGTTCGCCGTTGAATGGTTTTGCCATTTTATCAAAAACGTGCGCTGGAAGGTGCCACCGACATGAAGCCTTGGCCAGCATGCAAATTGTTTTGCATTCACATCGACTGCTTCAAGAAAATATCGAATGCCATCAAAAAATGTTCAATACCTCAACTGATAATAGCCATCAAAAGAAGTGGACATGGCATTGAGCTTCGACCGACTGCACGTTATATGCTTTATTTTCACTCCAATGCACCATCAGCTGTTTTTGACAGGATCGGGGCGACATAAATTTATCATTTTGAAAGAGAAGTGTCAAACTCACTAACACCCTATTATTATTACACCATGAGTTTGTTTACAAATACAGTATACTCTCACAAATTCGAACTGTCCAGAAATTAGAACGTGCCATTTCAATGTATTGAGCGCTCTGAAATAAGAACCTATCGTTCTCTTTTCTGGGCGTTTATTTATTTATTAAATTGATATGTGATATTTGATCATTAATTCGTAGACATCGTTGTTTCCACTTTGAATACATCAAAAAATCAAACAAACATTACAGAATATTTGTTAAAAAGGCATTGAATCGTTATTAAATATATAAATATTATGGTAGAAAAGATTTTCGAGTTAGAGTTATTCTTTTTTTGTCTATGAATTATACAAATTTTATGTTAAAAACAACATTGAATATTAATAAATAAAAATTCTTGTGTATTGAAATAAATTTTTTTAACCACTTTCGTTCTTTTCTTTTCGTCCAGGAATTAGAACATTTTAGAAATTAGAACCAACCGTGGAACAAAGAGGTTCTAATATGTGAGAGTCTACTGTAATATGAAATTAGGTTTGTTTCCCTACTCCATGGTGTAAAAATAATAAGCATGGTATAATAATACATGGTAGCATTGACAGTTGCTTGGGAAATCATATACTGTCAAAAAATATACTCAAAAAGAGAGCGCTCACAATCCGCCATTGAAAACACAAGCAATGTTGAAAACGTTGAAGTGAAAAAAAACAACAACCACAGCAGCTGCTGATGTATTTCCACAAAAAGCTGTTTTTGACAGTTTATGTTTTCCTGTTGAAGAGAAAATAAGCAGTTGTCAATGCTACCATGTATTATTATACCATGATAATAAGGTGTTAGTTAATTTGACAGTTCTCTCTCAATATGATAAATTTTTCGCCCCGATCCTGTCAAAAACAGCTGATGGTGAATTGGAATGAAAATAAAGCATATAACGTGCAGTCGGTCGAAGCTCAATGCCATGTCCACTTCTTTTGATGGCTATTATCAGTTGAGGTATTGAACATTTTTTGATGGCATTCGATATTTTCTTGAAGCAGTCGATGTGAATGCAAAACAATTTGCATGCTGGCCAAGGCTTCATGTCGGTGGCACCTTCCAGTGCACGTCATTGATAAAATGGCAAAACCATTCAACGGCGAACTTGCCCAATGGGCGCAGACAACTGCAATAACTTCTTGAAAACACAACACGGCACAATTAATTCAATTAAATATTTACTTTAACTTTATTCGCACAATAACCTACAAAAACTATAAAACATCATCATCTAGCAACTCAAACAAATAATAGAATTTAACAACTATCAACGGCTCCTCTCTTTCGATCTCAATATTTTGACAGAAAGAAAGCTATTCTTGGTGTTGTCAAAAATTCACTAACACCTTATTATTATTACAACATGGTATAATAATACAAGGTAGCATTGACAGTTGCTTGGGAAATCATATACTGTCAAAAAATATACTCAAAAAGAGAGCGCTCACAATCCGAAAACACAAGCAATGTTGAAAACGTTGAAGTGAAAAAAAAACAACAACCACAGCAGCTGCTGATGTATTTCCACAAAAAGCTGTTTTTGACAGTTTATGTTTTCCTGTTGAAGAGAAAATAAGCAGTTGTCAATGCTACCATGTATTATTATACCATGTTATTAAACCATGCCCTACTCCATTGTAGCAGAAACTATATATTAGGATATATGTATATATATATATATATATATACCTATATGGATTTATTAGGCCTGTTCCCGTACGCAGAAGTTTCTGAAAGTTTTTACTATTTGTTACTTGAACGCGTTCCCGTACTCGAAAAGAGAACGATAATGAGAGAGCAAATCATTTCCCCTCCACGAAAAAAGTTACTAGTTTTTACCCGAGAAATAAAAAGTAGTAAAATCTTTAAACGTCAAAACAATTGAAAAAAAACTATGAGAATAAATTTCTTGAAAACATCATGTGATTTGAAGTTGTTGATTTATTTTTATTTATTGTTGCAATTTGAATAATTAATTAATAACAAACAGTGAAAAATGGAAAATAATTCTATGCACAACAATTGTCCATCAAACAATTTCAAGCTAGTGCAACAAGGCATGTAAATACAGTAGAGACTCACAAAAGTTAAAATATACGGAAAAGTTAACTAGGCTTCTACCACCACAGGAAACTCTAAAAAGTTAACTTTTGTGTCAACTTTTGTTTGTTTTTATAAATGGAGAATAAGCTGTACAAATTGACCAACGTAAAAGAAACGGTCCAATTAGTAGCTCTAAAAGCGAAGGCGAAGGATATCTTTAATCTACCCAAATAAAAAAGCGAATGATTTTATGACAAGTCTCGGTTGGTTTTTGAAATTCAAGCGCCGGTCTTAAGGCATGTGGAGATATTCTATTTAGCAAGACTTCAGCATACAATATGTTTTAGGATACACCACTTTTTTCATATTTCATGTATATTTATTCATATACATATACATATACATATAATTTTAAATTTTACTATTGTCCTTAAAAAGTTAATAATTCACAAAAATTGACATGCCCAAAAACAAATGGGTTAACTTTTGTGAGTCTCTACTGTATCACATAATATCCAGATTGCATAGATTTTTTACGTTTGCACGATTGTTACGATTTTTTACTTGAAAGCGTTACAGTACTTTTTTGTGTTTTGTGCTCTTTCTGAGATTTTTTGCTTACTCTCTCAAATTTCGAATTTTACTAGTTTTTACTTGAAAAGTACGGGAACAGACCTATTATTACACCTCCATTGCGGGCCGTGTCTTAATATACACGAACACGACAATAAGAAGCGCCAGTACGCCAAGTGCTGGTAAAACAACTGTCTGGATCTTATTTTGTATTTCAATATTTTCCAGTTTGCGTTCTTTCCGTTGTTTTCTTGTCTCTTTAACCTTGCCTTTTAGCTGACGCATATCTCCTGTAGCAACCTAGATATGTAATTTGTTAAGGAATTATGTGTAAATACATAAATTCAAGTGTTAATGTTGTCATACCTTAAATAATTGTTCGATGAAAAGATATGCAGCCTGTTGCTGTTATGTTTGCGAAACTAATTATCCAACTAAACCGAATGTCAGAGATTGCGACGTAAACATATTTTATTGAAATTCATTTGACCAAGCTGTGAACTAATCGGCTAATCTTCGTGCCATTTCTTTGATGTGGCTTTGTTCAGTTCACCTTCGAAGTCTACAACCAATAAGGTTTGCGTCCGTACTTTAGTTAAGAACAACATACGAAATTGGCTTAACATATAACATTTGTGATTAATAAAGAACTACAAATTTTAATAAATATTTTCTAAATATATTTTATAGTTTTTTCGAATCTATTGAACATTTCGTATAATAGTTCATTTAGCAGAGTCCATGAAATCCTTTGCTTCGTTGATTTTCGCAGCAAGGTAAGGAGATCCACCTCGATCAGGATGGTTGAGTAGCATAATTTTTTTGTGCGCATCTTTAATCTGGTAACACATTGACCATCGGAATAATATTATAATGGTTCAATGAAATAAAAAAATGTCACCTTTATTTTCGGAGCACTGGGACTAACACCTAGTATTAAAGAAGCCTCGCGCCTATTCATTTTTGGGTCAAAACCACCTTTGTAGTATTTTGAGCTTGCCAAAGATTCTGCGTCGAATTTAGGCAAGTTATTCATTGCCTCGGAAAGTTTGGAACTCATTGCAGGCATACGACGCATTAAATGCTTCCCAGCAAATCCTATGGCAGCTACGCCAAGTCCGGCCAATATAACCGAGCTTGCCTGAGAGTATAATTACACTTGAGAATTTGTTGTAGTACGTTACCAGGTTAATATATTTACCATCAGACGCGTTCTCGTATTTCTTTAGAACTTTAAATAATTTCACAAAAATGTGTTATTCAGATATATGTTTTGTCAAGAACAGCTGTTATTCGAATAGAAAGAAAAATTTCGGTAGTAAGTGCAAAAGTAAGTGAAATTACACATTAAACAGAACTATTTTCAAAAGCGTGTTCAGTTGGACTGCAACTTGTTCGAAAATACGAATAGGGAAGTTCACATAATCAAATTTTACATCAATTTGTTGGCGAAAAGGTTTGACGCAAGTGTCCATTTTCTCAATTATTTGTCAAATTCAATTAAAGCCTTTTTCATCAAGCTGAAAACGTGGCCATGACCCATGGTATTATAATACAAGGAAGCATTGACAGTTGCTTGAAAACATATCCTGTCAAAAAATGTACTCAAAAAACTAGTAAGAAATGATCTTCGATTGGGTCGAAGCTAAAATACCCCCACGGCCCAACCAAAGTATATTCAAAGCCTTAAGCAATCAATAAAATGTTTATCTGTAAAAACGTTTTCGTTATATTTTTAACAATATTCGCTTTTGTTTTTTGATAAAGTCGCTTTGTGTGGTTTTCACTCAATTTGGTTGAATTCCATTCACATAGTACACGTTATATATCAAAGTTCATATGCAAAATTTCAAGTCCATACATTAATTTTTGTGGATTTTAGAGAAATTTTACCTTTTTGATAAAGTCCCTTAGTATGGGAGGTAGGTGTGGTTTTCATCCGATTTGGTTGAATTTCATACTTAGAGTGTATTTTCAACATCTAGACTCATATGTAAAATTGCAAGTCCATATATTAATTTTTGTTGAATTCTAAGAGATTTTACCGTTTTGATAAAGTGACTTTGTATGGGAGGTAGGCGTGGATAGCTTTAAAATTACGGCTGTAATCGTGATCACAGACAGACGGACAGACAGACTGATAGACAGACGGACATGGCTAAATCGACTCGGGTGGTGATGCTGATCAAGAATATATATATATTTCTATACCTACCACGCCTCCTTATGGGCGTTACAAACGGAGTGACAAAATTAATATACCCCCATTTACGTTTTTTAAACGTGGGGGTATAACGAACGCTTACAATCCGCCATTGAAAACAAAAACAATGTTAAAAACGTTGAAGTGAAAAAAAACAACAACCACAGCAGCTGCAGATGCATATACACAAAAAGCTGTTTTTGACAGGAGATGTTTTCTTGTAGAAGAGAAAATAAGCAGTTGTCAATTCTACCTTGTATTATTATACCATGGCCATGACCATGGTGTAATAATAATAAGCATTGCCAACTGCTTTTTTTTTCTCTTCAGCAGGAAAGAAAACATATCCTGTAAAAACAGCTGTTTGTGAAAATGCATATGCAGCTGTTGAGGTTGTTGTTTTTTTAATCTTTTTTTCATTGATTTTGACAATTGTGGATACTGAGAAGAGAGTACGATTTGCCTCGAGACAAACTTTTTATTCAAACATGGTTCAGCCAGTGGAAACGCTTGGTGAGGGGATGAACATTTGTCAGAAAAAACACTGGTGAGTTCGTGATTCGTAAGGAAGTTAAAAATTTTGTACTTCCGACAACATAGCAACCAGAAGTGGAAAATATTTGCACAAAATACTGTTCATTTTCAGTATATGCATATTAACAATTTAGCAAATTATATTAAATTTTTGAGCTAATACACTACCGAAATTTAAAACGTCACATATTCCAGTTGTCAAAATTTCATCATTCGAATAGCACTCAGCCTTTTTCAAAATTTTTTGACATTCGTAGGGATATTTGTAAACGTCACGTTCACCTTGTAATGCACTGTCGATTTTTTTACATGCTTTTCTTATGGAGGTGAATGTGGTGAAAATATCGTAGGGACATAGCGATGTTGCTGACGTTAGTAAACAATTATTTGTAATTTGAAGGGTTTGTGTATGCGTGAATGAAACAATCGTATGTTATATTCGTATGTAACGAATATAATATGTAACATATGTTATTATGTTATATAACCGTGGGTCTGTTCCCGTACTTTTGCAGCAGAAATTCGCAAGTTGCAAAATTTGAGAAAAATTGCAAAACTTTTGATGAAACGTCAAAAACATTCTGTAGTCGATATCTAAGGAAGACAATAAACTATTTTTTATTGGAAAAAAAATTATATAAAATACTGCTTATTACATTGTATTCTACTTAAAATGGCTTTAATGGCTGCCACTCTAATTTAATACTAGCTGTCAAAAAATTAAAGCTTGCATTTTTCTGCTTCGCCAAATTCGTGTAGCAGAAAATAGCAACATTTGACAAGGACTGGATTTCACATTTTTGCTCTCTTTTGCGAATTTTTTGGGTACGGGAACAGGAAATCGCAGAAAATAGTACGAACATGAGCTGTGTTCGATGAAAAATTCTCAGTGCAGAGCAGGGCAGAGTAGAGCAGATCAGCTGAGTCGTCGAAAATAATTTCAGAGCAGAATATAGCCGTTTTTTCAAAGAACGAAAAAAGATCAAGTTTGAGTAAACTGTCAAAAGTCACTTATTAAATACTGCACCATATGTTTCTCACCATTGACACATTCCTGCTCAATGAAGGAATGAGTCTGGAAACGTTCAAAAGTTAGCTAGTTTCCATTAAGCAAACAAAAAAAAACCTATTAAATACCTTTTTATAAGCCATCATTGCAGTTTCTATTTTTCAAACTTTCTTTTTTCTAACAAGAGCCAAAACAGCTGATTGATTTATTTGCTGATCTAACTTACACCACAAAACATAGTAGTGTAGAAAAAAACAAAAAGCGCAACTTATAGCAGCTTCAAAAAACAAAGATCAAGATCAAGTTAGAGCAGCTAAGAGCAGAAAAAGGCACTCATCGAACACTTTTTGCTGATCTGGAGTGAGAAATTTCAATCTAGAGCAGTCATCGAACACAGCTATGGTGTAATTAACAAGGTGATCGTGAATTCTTAAATTATCTCAAAAAAATTTTACCCACCGTTGTCAAAAACAGCTGTTGGTAAATTCCAAGCAAAAGTTGCAAAACAATCTATTACAATTTTTTATTGAGTGCAAGCGATTTGACACTTTTCCGCAGCTTGTCTCTTTTTTTCTTACTTTCTCACAAAGAACTAAGAGATAAGGAAGCGGTGAAGTTGACCAGAAATGAAGTATTTTACAAATACAATGAAGTTAATTCAAACACATAAACATTTAAACAGGACCGCATTAGGTTATATCGTAAAGAAAGGCGAAAACATTTTGGTGTTCAGACGTATTTTTATTATTTAATTTTTATTGTACTTACACACCACTTATGAGGTATACAATATTAAAATATAAAATTAAATATTTTTCAGTCAAAAATAACAATTAAAATTAGACTTTTATTTTTTCGGTTTAAAGAAAACACTCCTTTTTTACTGTCTCAGTTCATGTGAATGCGTATTTGAAATCATATAAATTTTACAAAAATGTCAAAAATACGGGACAAATTTTGTCCCGACAAGACACTTAAAAAATTAAGCAAAATACGACTAGCCATTCGGCTCATTTGCATATTTTCGGGTGCAAAAAACGTGTGCCGGGTAAGCTAGTATTGAATATAGGATATCACTGTCATATATACATTTTTGACCGGAAAAAGAAGTCATATTTTAACATTTATTTTTGACCGAAAAAATAAGTGATATTTTAACTTCTATTGTTAACCGAAAAATAAAGATTTTAACTGGTATTTTTGACCGAATAAATAAAAGTAAATAATAACAAAAAAATCGGTAAAAATAACCATTATTTATCGACTTATTTGAAAAAATTTATAATAGTTACGGTCCCTGATTAAAACTTATCTTCAATCGAAAAAAAATTAGGGCCCTATCGCTTGCCACCCTAAAGAATGAATGCGCTCATGAAGCTGAACTTGTGTTTTGACAGAAGCTCTTGCACATGACTCATGCACACAAATGGCGGGAAACCAACAAACTATAAAGCAAGATTACCTGTGAAATGAAACCTACTTATTATGTGTTTTTTGTGAACTTTCACAACTTTTCACGGCACAACGCATGCTTATTTAATTATTTATTTTATTTATGTTCGTTTTAATACAATTTATAGCGATGACAATCGCTAATTATTTAATATTTTAATGTTTTTTCACCACTCATTTTCTTTGTTTTGATGTGCAAGAGCTTATGTCAAAAAATCATGCTCTATCTCGCTTGAAAAATTCTTCAACACACGCATAGTATGTGTGAGTAGAACACCACTTCCTTATATTTTATTTCTATGCTTTCTCAACATTTTTTGACAACCGTAGGGAAATTAGTAAACGTCACGATCACCTTGTTAATTACACCATGAGTACGAATTCGTGCGAATGTTTAAGTACGGGAACATACCTAATGCTGAAAATGCTGAAGTGAAAAAAAACAACTTCAGCAGCTGCAGATACTTTTCACAAACGGCTGTTTTTGACAGGAAATGTTTGAAGAGAAAACCAATAGTTGTCAATGCTACCCATAGAAATGAGAGATAAGGAGGTGGTGTTCTGGAATAAAAGTGCGGCATTTTTCTTACTGGTGTATGTTCACACTAATGCATTAACATTCACTCAGGGCCGTATTAGGTTGTTACGTATAGCTAGGCGCAGTTTTTCTAATTGGAATTGTATATTAAACAAGTTTCTTTTTAACATTTTTGCGTAGTTTAAAATTTATGTCAATGCTTTATTTTATTGTGAAATTATTCTATTATTGCATTTCCACACCACCTTTGAGGTATACAATTTGGCGCGTTACCGATTTTTTTGGGTGTTCGGTTTCCCCTGTAGGCCTATTTCACCCATAAAGAAAAGAAATCATTAGTAAAATAATTATAAATAATTCAGCTACTAAACTAAACTAAACTACTAGACCAAACTACTACTAAGCTACTAAACTCCTTTAAAATGAATAGTTTTATGGAGTTTTTGTCTGATTGAAGGCTTATCATTTATTGTTTTTGTTATATAAAAATATCGCGTTTTTAAGAAAATGTCAATTAATGATTTGACTACGATATTATAATGGCCGGAAGACTTTATATGACCTTCAAACATACTTTCTCCAATAAGAGATTTTTGTGTATTTAATAATATTCTATTATAATATATTTTTTGCAAAATAGATTTGTTTTTATCTAATAATTTCGTTTGAATACGAAGTTCCTTTTCAGCAATCATGCAAACAGCTTCAACTGACTTTGATGGTATTTTTAAATACCCCCTCGATTTAAAACTTACTAGTGATTGCTGATTTATATCACCCTCCAAATCTATTTTGCAATAATCGCATTTTAAAATCGACTGCAACTTAAATACAACAAATCCAGCTATATACTTAACTACATGACTAGTATACTCTGTTAATATGCTAGGGTCCGTAAAATAATTATGTTCATTTAAAAAAGAATTTTTTTCATAATTAATAATATTTACAACTTGATTATTTAAAACTAATTACAAAAAATTATTTAAAAATAATCACAAATCTTTATAATATTTATTTAATATACTGAAAGAATGGGCGCCCTGAAAATAGGTGGCCCCTTAAAAAATTGAATGCGGCCTTGCAGGTGTGCTCGCCCTTTGACAATTCCCATCGCAAAAAAAATGGCGCGAAAACAGTTGCCTCTATTTTCGATTTTTCTAACATATCTGATTGGAAATATATTTATTTCTAATTGATAATCACTTATTTAGAATAACTTTATTATAAATAACGATATTATTCTATTAAAAACACACCGGTGTGGAAATCATTACCTGTGAAAGGAAATAGCACTGTTCTTGAACTTTTGGCTATTTTCACAGCTATGCACAATACAACGCATGTTTGTAAAATTGTTTAAAAGTTTATTTAGTATGATTTAACACTTTTTAGCGATGACAACCACTTTTTAATTAATTTATTCTTAATTTCTTACAAGCACTTTGCACTGTTTACTAAAACGACAAGAACTGTCAAAAAACATACGAGAAAAATGCCGCACTACACGTACACTGTATGTGTGCGAAACACCATTTCCTTATTTTTTACTTCTATGATGCGACCTGTATAATTGTATCATGTTATTATACCAAAAATAATAGAAATCAGATTACGCCATCAGAGGCAGAAAAAGTTGCACCGTTCTGCGCAAGACGTTAGGTCTTTCGTGACGTAGATAGGAAAAGACAGTTTCTCTGTTCTTCTCACTGATTTTCTGTTCGTGCAAGAAAAGACGAAATATAGTTCGAAATAGTTCTTAGCTATTTTTTTTTTCAGCTACAGTTGTTTTTTTATGTTTTGTTCAGTGAAAAACAGCTGATTTTGACAATGTGTCGATCATGACGTAGGCAGACATGCGCATGGCATAATCTTGTGTTTATTATTTTTGTTATTATACCATGTCTAATTTCTATGAATTACACCAAGATTTTGACATTCAAAGCTTCAAATGACAGTTTCGATCTAGCGATTTATAATACCCTGTAATTGTATTATGGAGCACGCTGTGCTGGAAGCATATATTGAGTGCTTGATAATTATACGTGTGGTTAGATTTACTAATTTATTTTAGATTTCTTTTCAGCTACTCCCAACAATTAAAATTAACAAATTAATATAATAATCATAATCAATAGTAAGTTATAAAGAATATGGCGGATGCTGCAGCAAGACAACTGCAATATGAGTACAAAGCGGTGAGCGAGTTATAAAAATTTGTGATACATAAATTTGTTTAGAAATCAGAAAATTTCTTCAATGTTCAGCGATTAACTAACATAATTCTTGTATTTCCAGAATTCAAATCTTGTGCTACAAGCAGATGTTCGTTTGATAGAACGTCCACGTCGGGATGAAGCAACCGGTGAAGTCGTTTCTCTAGTAGGAAAACTAGAGGGCACTCGAATGGGCGATAGGTACCAGCGTACTAAACCCGAGAAAACTGAAGAAAGGAAAGCCAAGTAAGCCATTACGTTAAAAATTAAAAGTGATTCGCCAACATTACTTAAATTTTAGGCGCCAGAAACGTGATGAAGCACAGTATGATTTTGAACGTATGAAGGGAGCTACATTGCTATCGGAGGGCGTTGATGAAATGGTTGGCATCGTGTACAGACCAAAAACTCAGGAAACTCGTCAGACCTACGAAGTACTTCTCAGCTTTATTCAGGAAGCGTTAGGTGATCAGCCAAGAGACATTCTCTGCGGAGCGGCAGATGAAATTCTTGCAGTTCTAAAGAACGATAAACTAAAGGATCGCGAAAGAAAACGTGAGACTGACAGCTTGTTGGGCGCTGTTACTGATGAAAGGTATATCCACGTCCTCCTATTTTATGTACTTAATGTATATTTAAGATCAAATTTAGGTTTGCTCTTTTGGTGAACTTAGGAAAGAAAATTACTGACTTTGGTTCCGATGCTGTAAATGCGCTTAGTTTAACAACAAATGAAGAACAAATTGATGAAACGTATGGAATCAATGTTCAGTTCGAGGAATCTGAAGAAGAGAGCGATAATGATATGTACGGTGAGATTCGTGATGAAGATGGCCAGGAAGAAGGTGAAGAGGCCCGAATAGATCATACACTTCACGCTGAAAATGTAAGCTATTTGAGATATGTATGCTTAAGCGATTTTCTTATAATTATTTTTAGCTTCTGCCTGAAGAAACAAGCAGCGTTAAAAAGGAAAAAGGACTCCATCCTCTAGACATTGATGCATACTGGCTACAGCGTTGCCTTAGCAAATACTACAACGATGCTATGGTGTCCCAAAGTAAAGCCGCAGATGTCCTAAGGATATTAAAAGATGCTTCGGACAATCGAGATTGTGAAAATCAATTGGTTTTACTTCTTGGTTACGATAGTTTTGAGTTTATTAAACAATTAAAAAATAATCGACAAATGATTCTATATTGCACCATGCTAGCCTCAGCTCAAACTGAAAGTGAGCGCCAGAGAATAAGAGAGAAAATGAGAAATGATAATCAGCTATCAAAAATATTAAGACAGCTAGATACTGGAAAGAGTGAAGACGACGATAATGAACAATCTTTACGTTCCAACAAAAGAGGCAAGGAAGAAAATAATGAGAGTAGACAGGGCGAGACCGGACTGGTCGCTGGCGTACGACAATTTGTGGAGTTGGAAGAATTAACATTCACGCAAGGATCCCATTTCATGGCAAATAAACGCTGTCAACTTCCGGACGGTTCATTTCGAAAGCAACGCAAAGGTTACGAAGAGGTTCACGTACCGGCACTTAAAGCAGTTCCATTTGAAGATAAGGAAGAACTTCAGCCCATAGATAAACTACCCAAATATGTGCAACCAGTCTTCGACGGGTTTAAAACTTTGAACAGAATTCAAAGTAGACTATGGAAGGCTGCTCTAGAGGGAGATGATAACATGTTACTGTGTGCTCCAACTGGTGCTGGAAAAACAAATGTAGCTCTGCTTACAATGATGAGAGAAATAGGTAAACATATTAACGAAGATGGGACAATTAATGCTGACGACTTTAAGATAATTTACGTTGCTCCTATGAAATCGTTGGTACAAGAAATGGTCGGTAATTTTGGTCGACGTTTGGCATGCTATAACCTCACAGTTTCTGAGTTGACGGGAGATCATCAGCTTACTCGAGAACAGATTGCAGCAACTCAGGTGATTGTCTGTACTCCAGAAAAGTGGGACATTATCACACGAAAAGGGGGAGAAAAAACATTCACAACTCTCGTTCGCTTGGTAATAATTGATGAGATACATTTACTTCACGACGAGCGCGGGCCGGTACTTGAAGCATTGGTTGCCAGAACTATAAGAAATATTGAAGCAACCCAGGAAGAAGTTCGCCTAGTTGGACTTTCAGCTACATTACCAAATTATCAAGACGTGGCAACATTTTTAAGGGTGAAACCCGATAGAGGTCTATTCTATTTCGACAACAGCTTTCGACCTGTTGCCCTGGAACAACAGTATATTGGAGTCACTGAAAAAAAGGCTCTCAAACGCTTTCAAGTGATGAATGAAATCGTTTACGAAAAAACAATGGAGCATGCTGGACACAATCAAGTACTTGTGTTTGTACACTCTCGTAAGGAAACAGGAAAAACAGCTCGCGCAGTCCGTGATATGTGCCTAGAAAAAGATACATTAGGAAATTTTTTGCGAGAGGGTTCTGCTAGTATGGAAGTTTTACGTACCGAAGCAGAACAAGTTAAAAATACTGAGCTTAAAGAACTTCTTCCCTATGGATTTGCTATCCATCACGCTGGCATGACTCGTGTCGACAGAACGCTTGTAGAAGATCTGTTTGCTGACCGACACATTCAAGTCTTGGTGTCTACTGCCACCTTAGCTTGGGGTGTGAATCTACCTGCACACACTGTTATAATTAAAGGGACTCAAGTGTACAATCCGGAGAAAGGTCGATGGGTCGAGCTAAGTGCTTTGGATGTTCTACAAATGCTTGGGCGCGCAGGCCGACCACAGTACGACACGAAAGGTGAGGGTATCCTCATCACAAACCACAGCGAATTGCAATTCTATTTATCTCTGTTGAACCAACAATTGCCCATCGAATCACAATTTATTTCTAAAATGCCGGATATGCTGAATGCAGAAATAGTTCTTGGTACTGTACAGAATATAAAGGATGCTGTTAATTGGCTGGGATATACTTATTTATATATACGTATGTTGCGCAATCCAACTCTTTATGGTGTTTCACATGACAAATCAAAAGAAGATCCGCTATTAGAGCTTCACCGAGCTGACTTAGTTCATACTGCTTCTTTGCACTTAGATCGTAGTGGCCTCATAAAATACGATCGAAAAAGTGGTAATTTTCAAGTGACCGAACTGGGGCGTATAGCATCTCATTACTACTGCACCCATGAAACGATGATGACCTATAATCAGCTGCTAAAACCAACTTTGAGCGAAATTGAGCTGTTTCGAGTTTTCTCTCTTTCATCCGAGTTCAAGCACATTGCAGTTCGTGAAGAAGAAAAACTGGAACTACAAAAACTTATGGAAAGAGTTCCTATTCCAATTAAAGAATCAATGGAAGAAAGCAGTGCCAAAGTGAATGTTCTTCTTCAAGCCTATATTTCACAATTGAAGCTTGAAGGTTTTGCCCTCATGTCTGACATGGTATTTATTACTCAATCTGCTTCACGTTTAATGCGCTCAATTTATGAGATTGTTCTGCATCGCGGTTGGGCTCAGCTATCTGATAAAACCTTAACGCTTTGCAAAATGATTGATCGTCGAATGTGGCAATCTATGAGCCCATTGCGTCAGTTTAAAAAAATGCCTGATGAAATTGCAAAAAAACTTGAGAAGAAAAATTTCCCTTGGGAGCGCTTGTACGACTTGGAGCCTAATGAAATTGGAGAACTTATAAGAGTCCCTAAACTAGGAAAAACTATACACAAATTTGTGCACCAGTTTCCAAAGCTTGAACTTTCCACACACATTCAACCCATAACACGTTCAACATTGCGTGTAGAATTGACAGTTACACCAGATTTTCAATGGGATGAGAAAGTGCATGGACAATCTGAAGGATTTTGGATATTAATAGAAGATGTGGACTCCGAAATAATTCTTCATCATGAGTTTTTCCTCCTCAAGGAAAAGTATGCATCTGACGAGCATTCCATTAAATTCTTTGTACCGGTCTTTGAACCTATTCCGCCTCAGTATTTTCTAAGAATTGTATCGGATCGCTGGATAGGTTCTGAAACGCAATTGCCTGTGTCATTTAGGCATCTTATATTGCCTGAAAAAAATGTACCACCCACCGAATTGCTAGACTTACAACCTCTTCCAATAACAGCACTACGAAAGCCAAGCTTTGAAGAGTTTTATATAGAGCGGTTTCCACAATTCAACCCAATTCAAACACAAGTATTCAATGCAGTCTATAATAGTGATGACAACGTTTTTATTGGAGCTCCTACTGGCTCTGGAAAAATAACAATAGCCGAGTTTGCTATAATGCGGCTTTTTACACAGAATCCTGATGGACGTTGTGTTTATCTGGTGTCAAAAGAAGCACTTGCCGATCTAGTTTTCGCAGATTGGCATTCAAAGTTCGGCGGACTTCCGCTCAAAGTTGTAAAATTGACAGGAGAAACAGGCACAGATTTAAAGCTGTTAGCAAAAGGTCAAGTTATTGTTACAACTGCCGACAAATGGGATGTTCTCTCAAGACGCTGGAAACAACGTAAAAATGTCCAAAATGTGCATCTCTTCATTGTTGATGAACTTCAATTGGTAGGTGGCGAAGATGGGCCTGTCTTGGAGGTTGTTTGCTCACGTATGCGGTATATTTCTTCACAAATCGAAAAACAGATTCGTATTGTTGCATTATCCACTGCGCTGTCTGATGCCAGAGATGTTGCGCAGTGGTTGGGTTGCAATGCAAATGCTACGTTCAATTTTCATCCATGCGTTCGTCCCATTCCTTTAGAACTTCATATTCAAGGTTATAATGTCACTCACAATGCAACACGTATAACATCCATGTCGAAGCCCGTTTACAACGCTATTATAAAATATAGTCCTCATAAGCCGATCATAGTATTTGTTTCATCCCGCAAGCAAGCTCGCCTCACAGCCATTGATATCTTAACATTTAGTGCTGCTGAAATGCAGCCAAATAGATTCTTCCACGCAGAAGAAGAGGATATCAAACCTTTCCTTGATCGAATGACTGACAAAACCCTAAAGGAGACGCTTTCTCAAGGTGTTGCATACATACATGAAGGACTGACTGCCTCAGATCATCGCTTGGTGGAACAACTCTTTGACTCTGGCGCTGTTCAAGTGGCTGTTGTGACTCGTGATCTATGCTGGGGAATGAATATATCCGCGCATTTAGTTATAATTATGGACACTCAATTCTATAATGGAAAAAATCACTCATATGAGGATTATCCAATTACTGATGTACTGCAAATGATCGGTCGTGCTAATCGCCCAATAGAAGATGCCGATGCGAAATGCGTTCTCATGTGTCAGTCATCGAAGAAAGATTTCTTTATCAAATTTCTCAACGAACCTCTGCCAATCGAAAGTCATTTAGACCATCGCCTACATGATCATTTTAATGCAGAAGTAGTTACCAAAACTATTGAAAATAAACAGGATGCTGTGGATTACTTGACCTGGACATTTTTATACCGACGCTTAACTCAAAATCCCAATTATTATAACTTACAAGGAGTAACACACCGACATTTGTCTGATCACTTATCCGAATTAGTTGAAAACACATTGTCCGACTTGGAGCAATCGAAATGCATAAGTATTGAAGATGACATGGATACATTGCCACTTAATTTAGGCATGATTGCGGCTTATTACTACATTAACTATACAACAATTGGTATGTTATTTCGGTCCGCTGTATGTTCGAATTGTTAATAATTTTATTTATATTCAGAACTTTTTAGCTTGTCTTTGAATAGTAAAACCAAGATAAGAGGATTATTAGAGATTATTTCATCAGCTGCAGAATACGAAGAAATTGTTGTCAGGCACCATGAGGAAAACATTCTGCGTTCATTGTCTCAACGATTACCAAATAAATTAGTTGGGCCTAATGATTCTGCTCCTAAGTAAGCGTTTAGAAATAAAGTTAAAACTGTTAACACTCTTCTCTTCTCTCAGATTTAACGACCCTCACGTTAAAACGAATTGCTTACTACAAGCACATTTATCTCGGCTACAGCTTGGACCAGAGCTACAAGGCGATACTGAGCTTATCTTAGGAAAAGCTATTCGATTGATACAAGCTTGTGTTGATGTCTTAAGTTCTAACGGTTGGTTGTCACCAGCAGTGGCTGCAATGGAGTTGGCTCAAATGGTTACTCAGTCTATGTGGAGCAAAGATTCATATTTAAAGCAGCTTCCACACTTCAATGCTGAAATAATTAAGCGATGTTCAGAAAAGGTAAATTTTTATTCAACAAATATAGCCCAGCGCAGTGTTTAATTCTGTACGGTTAATTTATGAAAGAACACTGTTTCCCCATAATAATTCACTTTAAATACACTTTTTCACTTTATAGCGCTGTTCAAATCATTTATAAACATACTTAATATTTTCTTTTCATTTAAAGTGCATTTTTTACAGTTTTAAAACTTCAAGGTCGGTGTAAAATACATATGAAAATTATGTTGTTTCATATTTTTTAATAATAGATTCATTATTTTAGAGACCATTCTCCTCAACAGGGCTGTAAAAATTGCAATTTTCACCAATTTTGTTTTCTGAAGACGAATCATACAATCATTTACAATCCAATGATTTATTGACAATTTTTTTTGATAAATTTAACAACAATTTATTTACAGTTATTTACATTTATGTACTACATTTAGTATATAAAAGTACTACCCCGATGAGCGGTTAAAAGATATAGGAAATTTTCGTATTGATTTTAACTATTCTGACAGAGAGGAGAGCATTTTCAGCTTCGAGACTACCTTGTCTTGCAAGGTAGAATAACCTTGATTAAATTACCCAGGCCGTCACCTCTCTGCAGACCATGGCAAATCTCAGCGGGTAGATAATGTCCTGTAAAGCTTCTTGTTAAGAAGTGCTTTCAAAGGCTGAAATTACTAATTTGTCTTTTTTTCGTGAAAGATCAGAAAATTTGGAGGTGTACAACAGCAATTAAAGAGGATCGCATGGAATCTAAGATTTCCGTAAAAGTACCATTCCAATGGTACACAACTAAGATCGGAAATTAGATTTTCGATCTTCCACCCTACAATATTCCACAGCAACCGAATATTTACACACCTTCTACATTTACAGAATTCTCGCAGAAGATTCTAATTCAAAAATTATTTTTACGTTTAAATAATCATGAATAAGAACTGCAGTATATAATCATTCAATATTCGTAGTAAAATTTAAAATTTTTCAATTGTTAGAAAATTGAGACAGTATTTGACATCATGGAATTGGAGGACGAAGATCGTATTCGTCTCTTGCAATTATCGGAAGAGCAAATGGCTGATGTTGCACGCTTCTGCAACCGTTATCCTAACATTGAAATGAACTTTGAGGTTATTGATAAAGATCGGATTCATTCGGGATCAACAGTAAATGTAGTGGTTCATCTGGAACGTGAAGATGAAGTAACTGGGCCTGTCATAGCGCCGTTCTTCCCACAAGTAAGAAATCAGTTCATTTACATTTCAAATCTTTAATTTTTCTCTTAAACAGAAACGCGAAGAAGGATGGTGGGTTGTTATAGGAGATCCAAAGTCGAATTCATTACTTTCTATCAAACGCTTGACTCTTCAACAAAAGGCTAAAGTGAAACTGGACTTTGTTGCACCGAGTCCTGGTCGCCACGAATATACCCTGTACTATATGAGTGATTCCTATTTAGGTTGCGATCAAGAATATCAGTTTGCTATAGAGGTCGGAGATTTCCAGTCAGAAAGCGAAAGCGAATCTGAATAAAATTAAAATTACAATATAATTAGGCAATTCACAAGATGTTCTAAAGTTGTATGTTGTAAGCAAAAGTTGTATAAAAATACAACCCTTGTGAACACAATCTTGGAGTTGTATGTCATATTATTTATAATTATTCAATATCTACCATTTTTTTGCCACCTTCCTGCATTTTTAAATTTAATGCTCGATTTTAGCCGCACGAATATATAAAAAGGAGGAATAAAAATATAAACAAAATTAGCTGATAGAATAGCACACTCTTTAAACATACATCGCAATGTTGTATGTGTCTTATCGCAATTTTGCATGGGAAACGACAACAGTGTTGATACGACAGTTGTAAAAACATACAACAATAGAACGATACGCCACGATACAACACCTTGTGAATTGCCTAAATATATACTTTTGTATTGTATTAACACAAAAAAAAAAAAAATAAACAAACATTTTCATCTTACATTAACATATATACGTAGGTCGATTTTAAAGTTTGAGATATGGCAACACTAATGTGAATATGTCGAATTTGACATTGACATTTTTAATGGTCAACGTGCTCGTTCATTTAGTAAATTTTGTAGCAAGAATGATAGAAAAATAGATTGCGCAGATCTGTCTCTCTGTCAAGTCTTGTTCAGAATCATGGTATAATCATGATACAATTATAAGGTAAGCTCATTTTAAGATGGCTGCTCAATTGAGAAATTTTGCAACAACAAAGCTGTACGAGCTACGAACGTCAAACGACAAAAGCACCAACAACAACAAAGAAAAACGAAAAGCTATCAGCTGATTTTGACAACTAGCGCACCCTGCTCTTCAATATGAGCCTACCTTGTAATTGTATCATGGGTATAATATTACATGGTAGCATTGACAGTTGCTTGGGAAATCATATACTGTCAAAAAATATACTCAAAAAGAGAGCGCTCACAATCCGCCATTGAAAACACAAGCAATGTTGAAAACGTTGAAGTGAAAAAAACAACAACCACAGCAGCTGCTGATGTATTTCCACAAAAAGCTGTTTTTGACAATTTATGTTTTCCTGTTGAAGAGAAAATAAGCAGTTGTCAATGCTACCATGTATTATTATCAAAGAAATAAAATATAAAGAAATGGTGTTAGCCACACACACAGTGTACATGAACTGTGGTATGATTTCTGAATTGAGCGAGCTAGATAGAGAGTGTTTTTTGACATTTCTGAGGTCACTTGAATATAATTGAAAGTTTGTGCAGTGAAATAATTAAATTAAAAGCGTTTTTCACTGCTGAAAACTATGTAATTTTAAAGAAAAATATTACCAAAAATAATTATAACATGCGTTGTGTGGTTAGAATTTGCTAAAATGCAAATTAGAGCCAGTTGATTTCGCACCAATTTGCACTCACAATGGTGCACCCACATCTGTCAAAATGCTTCAGGGGCGCATCAGTTTTTCACAGCTGAATACATTTTTGGGGCGCTTCTGTGTTCAGCATAGTTAATCAGATGTAATACATTTTATTCATTTCTTTTCAGATTTCCGCATATTCGGGACCTTAAAGTGACTATTCGTCAAAAATTGTATAAAACTATACATTTCAAAATGTGTAAAAACAAAATTTTTCATTTATTTTTTCATGCGTTTTATATGAATATTAGTAAAAATCCCATCCTACGACAGGTTGTACCTAAAAATAATTAATACAAGATTATGCCATGCGCATGTCTGCCTACGTCATGATCGACACATTGTCAAAATCAGCTGTTTTGAAAAATAAATCGCAGAGAACAGAAAATCAGTGAGAAGAACAGAGAAAGAATTAAAAACATTATTCATAAACGTTATTAAACGAAAAATCACTATATTTTTATGAATACGGTCTATGAGTAAGAATTTTTATGAATAAGATATTGTTATGAATACGGCTGTAGGTCAAACTTTTACTAATAACGTATTACTCTAAACACCGGTTTTATATGTAATTCTAACAAGCACACTTTGAGCCTTTTTTTTCGACGTAACTGAATACGGCCCTTTGTGAATGTTTATGTATTTGTGTCAACCAACACGAATAAGAAAAATACCACACTTTTGTGCAATAACATCACTTCCTTATATTTTAGTTCTTTGATTATTATACCATGGTTCAGAATGTGAACAAATATGAAACAATGGTAAAAGATTCAAGAAACAAACTTGATTGAGCGTGACGTCATGATCGTAAAAAATACTTTGTTCGTAGCTAGAAATGTCAAAATGAAAAGTAACCAACATTTGGAACATTCATCTTGGTAAAAAAATGGAATTAAATCGTGAATTCTTTCGTGCGATGGTTTTCTACGACTTTCGATGAAATCTGTAGTTGTACCACAAAACATTGTTGCTGTACGCGAACTGATAAAGCTTGATCGTCATGTGACCTGCCGTGAGGTAGGGGTTTCCTTAGGGATTAGTGGAACCAGCATACATTCAATATTGCATAAATGCGCTTCGAAGCAAATGTTGAAATTTCCAATTAATTTTATATCGCAAAGTGCACGAAAATACCTTTAACAGTTTTAGGACTCCAGCATATTTACATTTGAGAGGATACAGTCACCGATGGCTAGATGTGAGAAGAATAAAAGCAAACAAATATTTTATTATTGGAACAAAAAGAAAATTTCAAGGAAGTTAACTATACAAATCTTGGCGTAATTATCTGCCATATTGGGGTCCTGGGTTCGAGTTCCAGCCAGTTTATTGTGTACATCTTTTTTAACTCCATATTTTTTTAAATGGAACCCACTGAAATGCTTGATTAAATGCCTCTTTCCACAAGTAAATAAAAATAATAATGTATTATTATGTAAGGGTCAAATAAGCTTCCGCGCACTTAGAAATTTGCACTAAATTTTGAAATTTTCCCGATTTTTATCTCCGAAACCATTCGAGAACGACAAAATTTTCCACCATTAGGCTTAGGAGGACCATATACAAATAATAAAAAAAAATATTTGGGCTTGGGCTCTAAAGTAGAACTATGCCACAAATACATACATATAACAATTATTTATTTATCAGAACTTACATAATAATACAATTATTATATAATTTAAAAATTAATGATCACTAGTTGCATAGGCTTTCGGGCACACGGACACCGTGTAATATGGGCCTTACACCGCAGAAAAAGAACGTCGAGCAACTTTTGGCATTTCATTCAGTGCCATTGCTTTTTCTCCTACACTTTATTCCAACAAGGGGCCTATGGTAGAATTACAAGGTAGGGCCGAGTCGATTGGTGCCCTCACGCGTCAACGAAGAGTGGATAATGAAAAGGGTTGGCTAATTCATTTATTCATTCATTCTACCATGAAGGGGCCCAAATGTTCAATTTCACCAACCAGCAACACTGTTGTACTTTTACTGTTGTACACTTTACACTAGAGTACTTTTCGTAGAGGTCAACGATAGTTACTCGAAACCTATATCTGCTAAGTCGGGCGTATCCCAGGGAAGTTATTTAGGTCCTGTACTAATTATTCTATTCATAAATGATCTGACGTAAATATTTCAGTATTAGGTGTGTTTCCGTACACAATGTCGAGTAAAAGTCGAGTAAAGTTCGAGCTGGGAGCGTAAAATGAAATTTGAGAATAGTGTCAAAAGTACGGAAACGACTTCTAGCTAGTTTCCAGCACAAAAACAGCTGATTGCCTATAAAACGTAAACAGTGCCAAATTTATTTACGCCAATTATCGATTATCAACTTTCAAATTAATTTATTATTAATTTATTTATATTTATTTGCAATTTGTATTTCACTATTTGTAAATTTATTTCCCGCCACACAACGTAAATAAAGAAAAAAATCAATTTGGCAGTTTCTTGTTCTTCTTCATGCTTGTTCTTATAATGCTCGAAGTAATTTCTTCCAGCACACTTCGAGCCATGGTATAATAATACATGGTAGCATTGACAGTTGCTTCGGAAATCATATACTGTCAAAAAATATACTCAAAAAGAGAGCGCTCACAATCCGCCATTGAAATCACAAGCAATGTTGAAAACCTTGAAGTGAAAAAAAACAACAACCACAGCAGCTGCTGATGTATTTCCGCAAACAGCTGTGTTTGACAATTTATGTTTTCCTGTTGAAGAGAAAATAAGCAGTTGTCAATGCTACCTGGTATAATTATACCATGACTTCGAGCTACTTTCGAGCTCGAGAGAGCGCTTTTATGCTTGTTCTTCTTCTCTCTTTTGAGCTAGAAAAAGTACGGAAACACGTTCTAGCACATTGCAAGTTACTACAATCGAGTACGGAAACAGACCTATTGTAAGAGCTTGCTGTACGCGGATTTGAAAATTTTTCACAACAAATACTTTTGTTGAATGCCTCCACTTACAAAAAAAATATCAATAAATTTTTAAATTGGTGCAAACTTAACTGCTTAGATCTAAATTTTCCCAAATGTATCGTATTAAAGATCTCCCGGAAAATTTTTGCTATGATAGCAATATACATTTTTTAAGAGGCCACCAATTTAAGGACCTTGGAGTATACTTTGACTCCAAGTTAAGTATTGAAACTCAGCTTAAGTACGTAACATCCATTTTACCTTTTTTTTTACCTAATTATACCATGACTTCGAGCTACTTTCGAGCTCGAGAGAGCGCTTTTATGCTTGTTCTTCTTCTCTCTTTTGAGCTAGAAAAAGTACGGAAACACGTTCTAGCACATTGCAAGTTACTACAATCGAGTACGGAAACAGACCTATTGTAAGAGCTTGCTGTACGCGGATTTGAAAATTTTTCACAACAAATACTTTTGTTGAATGCCTCCACTTACAAAAAAAATATCAATAAATTTTTAAATTGGTGCAAACTTAACTGCTTAGATCTAAATTTTCCCAAATGTATCGTATGAAAGATCTCCCGGAAAATTTTTGCTATGATAGCAATATACATTTTTTAAGAGGCCACCAATTTAAGGACCTTGGAGTATACTTTGACTCCAAGTTAAGTATTGAAACTCAGCTTAAGTACGTAACATCCATTTTACCATTTCATTTAATATAATCTGTAAGAGTATTATCCCGGTTGATTGAATAATAATAAAAAAATAAATAAATAAATAAACTTTACGATACAATAATGTAATGCAACTTTTATTACCAATTTTACAAAATTCAATTTGTATGTATTTGAATTGAACTACCTCGGCTAGCTGCGTTCCCTTCTGGACCATTTGAAAAACTATTTGTGTTTGCAAAATTTATTGTTTGGCCATTAGGAAGGATATATGTTTGGGCCAATGAAGCACCAGCTGCATCTTGTATTCCATTTCTGTTTGCTGTTAAACTCTGCGTCTGTGTATAAGCGGATGAGGCTCCAAAAGAAGCTAAATCTCCTTGTGAATGGAAAGCTTGAGCGTCGGCATTTGCAGCGGAAGTACCATGTGCATTAGGATTATTGTAGAAACTGTTTGCGGCAGCATTTGCAACGGATTGCGATTGACTACGAGGTCTGTTAAATCTCTTATTTTGCAGAGCACGCTTAAGTCGAATTTTTATTAAACTAGGTTCGCTGCGACTTCTTCTCAAAAGCAGCTTTTGTTTTGGCTTTATATAAAGAGACGATTCTACTATAACTTCATCCACAGGTTCTCCAGACGAGGCTTAATAATTAATAATTTGTGATTAATTTATCCGTAACTAAAATCATTTATTCCTAATAAAAGATTTTACGGTTCTACTTACAGACAAAGTGTGGTGCAGGATTTTGTTGGCTCTTGAAGTTTAATTCCACACTTGTTGATATATTAATATAATAAAGCATTAAACACGATACTAATAAGATCTTCATTTCGTTTAAACAGTTCTTAAATAATTTAAAAACCTTTTTTGTATATTTCTTATCTTAAGGTAAATTTCTTGCCTAATAGAACATTTTTCTAAACTAACTAACAGAAGGAAAACTACAATAAGCAAAAGTTCACAAAAAATACAACAGATACCAGTGCGACAAGTTATGGAGAAAACAAGTTTTTGCTTCCAACGAAAGCATACTCATTCATGGTGGTCCAAGAAAGGAGACCTATACTAACGCAGATCACGTTTAATAAAAATACACTTGAGATTTCAGAGTTTTTGACAAGTCAATAATTTAAAATTTAGGTGTGGTGGAGGGTAAAGGGTAATTGAATATATTGGATATTATAAACGGAATTAAAATTCTAATTTTGATTAAAATTAACTTTTTTTTTAAAATCCAGTCTAAAAGAACAAATGTTTAATGTTTACTCAAAAATTTTCAAAACTCATGAATTGATAAAAGAGTAAATAAAGGGTGTTCTAAATGTTTTTTATAACAATTTACACTCACAACTAACAATTTTTTTGATAGTTGGATAGTTTTGCAATATTGAAATAGAGTCTATAAATAACTCCTTACGAAAACACTACTAAGTATTTAACTACTAATAGAGTATATAAATAACTCCTTAAGATACTAACTATAATATGCTTCTGCCGTTGGTGGCGGGCTTATTCTTGCTGTAAGAAATTCTTTCGTTTGATACTTGATATTCCCTGCTCTTCTAATATCAAACTTATATACGTTAAGGTTATACATGATAATTCCAATATATATATTAATAATGCGTATATTCCTCCAAAGAGCAGTGCAGTAGTCTATACTAGCTTCGCAGACTGCATAGAATATATCGCACCCCATCTTCAAAACAGGCACAACTCAAAATTTACAAATTTTTGCTTTTTAATGTTAAACTATTCGCAGTGATATACTCCATCAACTATCAAAATTTAGCACTCATCTTTTTTTAATTAAAAAAAAAAACATTTTGTAACCTTGTTTTGTATGGATTCCTTTGAAAAACAAACTGGTTTTTGCTTCTCCTGAAAATTTTGAATTGTGCCTGTTTTGAAGATGGAGTGCGATATTATAAATTTACTTGACGTTAATGTAAACTTGTTCCCACATTAACTTATTCTGAGCCACTAGTATCAACATCGTTGAAAATTTCCAACTTGTTTGGGTTAACCCTTAATTAGGCGGATTAAGAAAATCACACAAGTAGTCACATATGGTCACATCTGACCCCAAAGTTATGAATAAAAATGGAGTGGAAGGAACTTATAAAATTATATATGTAATAATAAAAATAAAAAATATCAACTGAATGGTTTATTGAAATCTTAATAAAAAAATAAAAACATAACTTTCACTAAAAATAATAGAAAAGATTATTTTAAGTGAAAACGTTCTAAACACTCAAACTTTATTTTTTCGATTAGAAATTGTCTTGACAAATTAAGGGTTAAGGCATCAATTGGTTTAATGCTGAGAATGTGCGAAAAGGCTATAGTAGCTTAAATCTATGGTTATGTATAAATAAGGTGTTAATGTTCACAGTTATAAATTGCCTTATATATATATATCTATATACGCAATGCTTTTTTCTTTTGTTGAAAAAATAAATCGATAACTACCTGACATTTGTGAAAACGATAAAATAAAATAAAATCAAACAAAAAAAAAATCAAATAAAAAAAAAATCAAATACTTCAAATTCAAAACAAATTTTAATAATAAAAAAAAATAAAATATTGTCGTTGGAAATAAAATAAATTTAAACAAAATAAATAAAATAAAAATAAATAAATTAAAATGAAATCAAAGTAAACTTATTAATTGAAAGAAAAACAATTTAACGATTGGCGTTGGCGTTATAACCTCGGTTGGCTAAATAATTCTTCACCTCCACCGTGTCTTGGTGAAGTAACTTTAAAAAAATAAATTTTAATAATTTGATATTTGCTAATTTTCGATATTAATGCAGTTTTTAGAAAAAATACTTGATTCATTAGTTGTTATTTCATTAGAAAATAATTCATAGAGCCTATTCAAATATAAATAATAATATAAACTGGCCATTTCAGGCCTTGAAAGGACTTTGACCGAACTTCTCATTATCAAATTGTGTTGTGCGTGTTAATAAATGTTTGTACACTATTGTATGCCGACTCCGAACGGCTAATGTGCATTAAGGCGCCTCACTCTCTATGGAGGAAAAAAAAGTTGACCGGTTTCTCCCCTCAAAAGAAACTTTGGTTTATGTTATGATGATTCCCCAAATATTTCGGCTCTAACGATAGCCGTCAGCTAGCTAGAATGGTTCGAAAAAACCTAAAAATCGCGTAATGTATGGATAACTTTTTTGCCATGATATTTTTAGTAAAATATCATGAAATTGTCACAAATAGTGTAAATCGAAAAATTACAGATTTCTGCACCAAAAATTTTGGGAAATTTGCCCTAATACAAAAGATATTTACTTTTTTACAGTGATTTCCATACATTACGCGATTTTTAGAGGTTTTTTCGAACCATTCTAGCTAGCTGACGGCTATCGTTAGAGCCGAAATATTTGGGGAACTATCATAACATAGAAAAAAAAAAATAAATAACTGGCCATTTCAGCCCTTGAAAAGACTTTGACCTAGCTTCTTATGATCAATTGTGTTGTGCGTGTTATAAAGTTTGTACACAATTGACCGAGAAATGGACCTACAGGCTTAACGCCGACTCCGAACGGCGATGACCGGAATGTTCGTATTCTCAAGAAGCTTTACATGGCATTTTTATTACTCTCTGAGGTTTGCCATTGTCTGCAGAGAGGTGGCGTCCGTACAGAAAAATTATTTTAATTCAAATAATTTTCTGTCGCTGCTGGGGTTCGAACCTGGGTCTCCAGGTTCTTTGACATAGCGGCCACGCACTTTAACCAACTACGCCACGGACGCCACTATCATAACATAGTCCAAACTTTATTTTGAGGGGGGTGAACCCGTACAACTTTTTTTTGTGAGGCGCCTTAATGTGCATGTTCTCCAGAAGCTTTATATGGCATTATTTTACTCTCTGAGGTTTGCCATTGTCTGCAGAGAGGTGACGGCCGAACAGAAAAATTAATTCAATTGAAAAAACTTTCTGTGTAAGATGGAATTGAACCTGGATTCTCTGGCGTATGGATCAAACACTCTACCCTCTGCGCTAAGTCCGCCACATTAAAATATATATATGTATAACGGTTATAACGGTTATAACGGTAGATGGATATCCTAGAGCTTTTACTGTAGATTGACGTGTCATAAAAATCCATGTCAGTGGTTAAGTGTTTTAACTAAAATAAACGGTAATCATGCAGAAATTTTTATTTTATTGATAGCCAATAGATCGTAATACTCTAAAATTTGTATATTTGAAAATGAATGACTTTGAAGTGCAAGTCGAAATTATTATTCTATACCATGAGCGAATATCATAACCAAGCCAGGTTCCACCATCACATCTTCCGACATATGTGTATTATCACAGCTTAGTACTAAAACAGCTTGTTTGCCTAAAAGTACATGGGAAATAGTTAAAAAATGAACGACAAATCCTCTAAGGCTCAAAAACAATATTATTATGCACACACCAGGAATGCGTCGACAGATGTAGTTGTCGTATATACGGCGATTATTTTGCCTAGTTTCCAGAGAGCTAAGACCGTGTGGCCAGCGTCGTTCGTGACAGTTTTCCATAAGATTGTCGAGGATATGGGGAGGGCATCCGGACTCGGATAATGCTCGTTTTATCATCATCTAAAAGTGGTAATTAAGTTTTTGCTGTTAATATTTATAATAAACTGACTTGTAAAGCATCATCGGGAGTTGAAATCATTCCACCCCAACGAGTAACACGTGCACGCGCTAACGTTATACTCCATCGAATAACCTCATCCCGTTCCATCTGATCAGCAATTGCACGCATTGCTGGGTTGGAGACTCGCATTGCTCTCATGAAGTCTTTAAAGAGCTGGAGCTCACGTTTAAGTTCGTTAATTGTTAGATTTTGGTCTGCAATCTCCGATTTAAATTCAACCAACTTCTGCTGTTGCGTGTGAATCATTGTGCGTAACTCTCGCACGCAATTATGATCTTTAAGTTCATCTTTCGGAATCACAAAACCACACCCTTTCTCACAGGGCAGCGGTCTTTTCGGATTATGTTCACATTCTTCCAAATGCGAATTCAATGCATCTAGTTTCAGTACAAGAGAACATCCATAAGCAACATTGTCGCAACTTATTGATAGGCTTCAAAGAAAATGTAATCACAATGTAAGCTCAATTATCTTGATTGCAGCAGTCTGTTGACACCAATATATGTTAGCTACTATATTTGAAGAACCTCACCGTGATAGTAAATTTCTAAGAATTCTCGGCACAGCACGTAAGTTCGATGTAGTTAGTGAGCTGCGATCTACTGGACACGTTGGTTGACGAGATACCCATTCGTTGATGCAAGCGCGACAAAATGCATGTTCACACATTGCAGCCTTAATGGAAATACCGACTTTGAAAGCATCTGTTGATTGGTTACAAGTAAGTTACCTGTAGCGGATCTTCCAAAACTCCTGAACATATTGGGCAGGTTAGCTCTTCATCAACTTCACCTTGAAAGCGATGCAAGTCGTATCCCATTTCTAGCCGTAGCCTGTTCCTGTTGACTTTTGTGAAAATTCCAGATATATACTATTTCAAAATGTTTATAAAAAAACGATAGATGTTGAGGAAGTGAATTAAGTCAATGCTTTTTTTCTTGTGTATACACTGTTTACTTTTTAACGTCCAAGACGAAAATTTCTGTTCTCCGCAGTATTAAACATTGAATTAATCTTATATAGATAGAATTAAGTATTTTATTTTGTGAGGTATAAATATTTACAATTAAGTTGTGATAAATTGATTTTTATCGTTAAATGTACTTTATTTGACACAGGACGATGCGCAACTTTTTCAGGGTCGTACGAATACGATAAAAGTAGAAAATAGGCAAAAGTACTAATTGGAAAAAGTATGTGTCAGCCGACACCATGATACAATTATAAAGTAGGCTAATATTGCAGAAAAATGTGAGCTAGATGTCAAAATTTGCTGTTGATTTTAAGTTTTGCTTATTGTTGTTGTTGTTGTTGTTGTTGTTGTTGCTATTGTCGTTTGATGCCTTTGGCACTTACATCTTTGTTGTAGAATTTCAGTTTTGAGCATGATACAATTACAAGGTAGACTCATATTGGAGAGCAGGGTGTGCTAGTTATCAAATTCAGCTGGTAATTTTGAGTTAACGAAACTTAACGAAACGTTAAGAATCATTCTGATGGTCATAAATTATAAGGTAATTTGCATGCAACTGCACAGGAATAATGTTTGATTATGTTATCAATTTTTTTGGGCTTGGAAATGTGGGAAACATTCGTAAATTAGTAGGTCTGTTTCCGTACTTTACACTGTGTAAGATTTGTGTAAAATGTGTGCAAGAAAATATCCAAAAAAGTACTCGAACGCAAAATTTGCAAAAACTTGCAAGCCTCGATAACAGCTGATTACATTTCAAGTGGAATGAAAAACAAAAGAAAATTGGATATGAAGTATCCAATTTTTTTATTTTTTAAAGGAGATTTTCGACACTAAGATATAAGAGAAGTGATAAATAACGTTAGTAGCAAAGTTTTCTACAAAAATTTAATATACTTTTCATATTTTGACGACTGCAACAGTCAATCCTCCGGTTTGTGAACATCAGTTTAACTAAATTTCTTTGATTGTTCAATTTGCAACTGACTTAAATCAGCTGTTTTCTAGCTTGCAAATTCTCGACAGTAAAAATTTTTCCAGCAGGAATTTGCAGCTTCCCCTCCAAGTCAATTGTCACTTTGCGCTCTCAATTTCTCTCACTTTGCAAGTTTTTTGCGTACTCGAACGCCAAAAGCTGATAATTTGTGATAATTTTCACAAATTATCAGTACTCGAACAGACCAAATCATGGTATAATAATACATGGTAGCATTGACAGTTGCTTCGGAAATCATATACTGTCAAAAAATATACTCAAAAAGAGAGCGCTCACAATCCGCCATTGAAATCACAAGCAATGTTGAAAACCTTGAAGTGAAAAAAAACAACAACCACAGCAGCTGCTGATGTATTTCCCGCAAACAGCTGTGTTTGACAATTTATGTTTTCCTGTTGAAGAGAAAATAAGCAGTTGTCAATGCTACCTGGTATAATTATACCATGGACCAAATGTGTTCAGTACATCAAGCACAAAACAGCTGATTTTGACTGCAGACGGCAGCACAAAATTTTAACCACTTTCACTCAAATTATTAAAAGCCATTTTTAATACAAAACTGAACAATTACTTAATTTTTATTTACTATAAATGGTATTCATGCAAATGGGCAAAGCCCTTATAAATGGTATAAACAAGATAACTTTAAAATAAAAAAAAAAAATAAATAACTGGCCATTTCAGCCCTTGAAAGGACTTTGACCTAGCTTCTTATGATCAATTGTGTTGCGCGTGTTATTAAGTTTGTGCACAATTGACCGAGAACCGGACCTACATGCTTAACGCCGACTCCGAACGGCGATGAACGTAATGTTCTCGTTCTCAAGAAGCTTTACATGGCATTTTGATTACTCTCTGAGGTTTGCCATTGTCTGCAGAGAGGTGGCGGCCGTACAGAAAAATTATTTTAATTCAAATAATTTTCTGTCGCTGCTGGGGTTCGAACCTGGGTCTCCAAAGTTCTTTGACATAGCGGCCACGCACTTTAACCAACTACGCCACGGACGCTACGGGCATATAGGTTACAAATTTGTAAAAAAAATTTTTTTTCGGTATTTTTTTTCATAGAAGGAAAAAGGTATCGTTTTCAAATTTTGCACATACATATATTAACTAACATTTAAAGAATACAAACAATTTTTTTTTTCAGAATTTTTGAAGCGGTTTTTGACGTTATTTGATTTTTTTTTAACAAATGCCCAAAAATTAACGGTGTGCAGGATATCACCAGTCTAGAACATCTGAGGAAAAAATAGAAAAAACCGAATTAATCCTTGTTTAAGTGGCTATCGCCTGAACTACAATAATTTTTTTCCGCTAAATAACGTCAAAAACCGCTTCAAAAATTCTGAAAAAAATTGTTTGCATGCAAAATTTGAAAACGATATCTTTTTCCTTCTATAAAAAAAAAATTCCCGAAAAATTTTGTTTTTTAAAAATTTGTAACCTATTTGCCCCCTGAAACACCTCAAATTCCTTGGAAATATAACTTTACCAATATTACTGGTAAGAAAACAACAATTGGTCCTCATAAAAACTAGCAATCTCGCATATTCGTATTTGCACAAATTTGTGTACGCCATTTCATGAACAAACCCTGCGGGTTACGAGTGTGTAAATTAGCTGTTGTCATACGAGTCAATTCATACGAGGCTTACGAATTGAAAATGCATGGAAGTTTTGCGAGCACCGAGTAAATTGTTTTTATCACCGTTTTTTTCAAAAAACAATTTTGTCCTTGCGGGAGATGAAGACATCATTTTTTTCCTAACATTTTTTTTTGGTGATCTTGACAACCCCATGACCCTTTTGAGTCCTCTTAGAATGTTAAATTCGATAAAAAAATTGTAATTCGATACGCCCTAATGTAGAATATTTAAAATCATTCGATACTTTTTGTGAAATTTTTAGAAATTTTACCGTTTTGATAAAAGCCACTTTGCATATGAGGTTGGCGTGATTTCGACCCGATGAGCCGATTTTATAATTTCTGAACTTGATCTTTATTAGAAAGACCAAATGTCATTACGATAGCTTCAAAATTACGGCTATGCTCGTGTTAATTTAAAGGTATAAATAGACTTATGTGGTAATGATGATCAAGAATATAAACACTTTTCAATACTTGCTAAACCTCCTTTTATGAGGTTTTTTGGCTTCTTTTGGAGGATTTCTCACTCAGTAACCATGGGTACCTCAATTTTTAATCTCATTTTTATTAAAATTATAGAAGCCTAAAAATAAAATTAGCTTGCAAGACTTATCTAAGCGTAGTGCTGACTTTAATAGATTATCTTTTTGAAAACAGGGCGATAATATCGCTATAGATTTTGCAAGGTCATGGTGAGGTTTATTTATAAATACTTTTCACTCTCCTCTCTCCTGAAGCGCCAAACTACCATTCTTACTTCACATACTTTAACATCACTTCCGTAGATTTAGTATCATTTTAGACATAATCAGTTGGAGTCGTCATGGGCCGTTCATATAAAATTATTATATTGGCTTGTAGTTTATTCGTAGTTGGTTCAAAAATGTCCACTTTTCCAATCAATAATAAAATTGACTTTAGTACAGGTTTAATGAATAATTTTAATTATTATTAATGAGTTAACCATATTTTACGTCAAAATTTCTGAACAAAAAACCACAGGAATTGAATAAAAACATATTTTGCGATACTTTATTTTGCATAAATTGTAATTATTTTATGCTATGCGAGCGCAAAGGTCAGTGAATTCAACATTTAACTGAAGCTATACAGAGATGAAGAGTTAAGAGAAAAATCAACATTTCTGTCGATGACGTCAATACATTTTGCTAATAACTATAAGATAAAAAGAAATGAGATGGTGATCGTGAATTTGATCTCTTGTTTTATTTTTATTTTTCTCGAACTTTGATGTAACATATTTCGGTTCGTGAGATTTTCTAGACTACCGGTATATTTCGGTGTAACCGGAGCTTTAAACGTTGCACGAGTTGAAATTCTGGTATCGGATCAATACCATTCCATTCAATACCAACTGCTGAGTGAAAGAAATGAATCAAAAATTAAACAAAAATCTTAAACGATATTTTCTACACCGTTATCGGTGTAACTTGAACAACTCGTACACTTGTACACGTGTTAATTGAAGTTTCGTACACGTCAAAAGTATTTCAAAACTGAACATTATTAAGTTAACATTTAGTTTGCTGCTATTTCGCTGATCAATTCAAACTTAATTTAATCTTTTTTAAAAATAAAGTGAAAACTTTAACTAAGACATTTTTTAATTTTTTTGTGACGGAAGCCTTGTAAAAAAAATTGTATACAATTTCATTTCATTACACTTTTAACCAAATTACTAGATACTTAGAATATAAAAATTGCAATGTTTTATAAATGCAATATACCTATATTATTTATTTTTAGTATTGAATGCATGTTTCGTCACTCGTCCTAAAAATATTCCCATAATAAAAATCATTCCGACCGCAGTTAGCAAGATGACAATAAAGAATCTTTTCGCTGGAGAAGTTATAACTTGATTGACAAGCTGTTCCATACTTTCAGGTGGTTGAGCCAGCACCTTCAAAATAAGCATGTTGCTAAAACATTAAATATTAAAAAATTTTCAGCTTAATTACGGTATCTGCATTAGTAAACATCTCCATTCGTCGCTTTAACTTATTTCGACAGTCTTCTTCCATGGCTTTTGATTGATCTTGCAAGATGACTTGTAGACACTTCAGCTCTGACATTGAGAAGAAAAAAAGGTTATAAATAATTTATTATCAAAAATCATAAATTTTGTTTAAACTTACTTCTTCCATTACCGCTTCTAACATTGGAGCAGTAACGTAGTAGGTCCACTGTACAGGCGTCCTCCAAAATGGGATCAACGTGTATATCAGCCTTTGTTTCAGCTATAAGAGTAGCAATTTCAATTTTGCAGTCTCGATTAATAATCTTTTGGTTAAGGAATGCCGTTTTTAAACATTCCTCAATCAAGCCATGTTCTTCTTCACGAACATTTGGTTTGCAAAGAACCTCGATTTCTGATTTGCAGAAATTCTGAAGAAGTGGATTAAGTTTATAATTCAGGGCTTGCTCTTGTAGAATTTTGATCATCTCCTGTTCACATTGTGGTTCCAATTGTGATTCTCGAAATTTTACCTTCAAACATTGTACAACCTGTGATTAAGGTGGTAACAACAATAAAATTACAAACCACATGTGAAAACAAACTGAATTAATAAAATGTATTATCTTGTACGTTAGTGAACAAATGATATCTTAACTTAGGTCCCTTGATAGGATAGAAGTCCTTGCATGAATGGTAGATTCAAGTTTGCATAGATCTATTGTGTTTAATCCAGTAAATTCTATTTGGGTTTCAGAATTTTTCAATTTTAATCGTATTGAAGTTATAAAGGCCGACGAGTTATTTTTTGTTCAAAATTTTCGTATGTATGCCTATCTATGATGAAATATTTAGTAATATTTGTTAGCAACTAAAAATTTTAATATGTTAGTGAACAAATGCTTTCTTAACCAAGGTATTCTTAACTCCTTAATATTCTCTATAGCATACGCTTCACGTTTTTAGGAAAACTAAAAGCCTCACTCTAGTAGAAATTATTTGAACGGCATTAGTTCGTTTTAAAAACGTGGTATATTAAAAATTTGTTTTTACTTAAATTATTGGGTTTTAGTCTTGTGTAAAATTTTCATGTTTTTTTCGATACAGAATTCCTTTAATAAACTGAAATTCCATAAATATAAAAATAAAAAAAAAACCGGAAACAATTTAGTGATATTGTTGAGGCTCGAACTCACAACACCACGATTATAAAGCAACCGCCGTGTGCTCTGAGTTACCAAACAGATATATATCAAATATATCTAAATATAAAATCCAACGCGTATTTATTTAGTAATAAAGCTCACAAATGTGATTAGTAACAATATTGGCATTTTTCCAATCTCACTACAAATTTCACTACATTTCCACTGTTTACTGACCAGCTTTTAATGGTTATGCATAGAACACATCATAGAATAAATTTATGTTAGTGAAATAATTTTCATAAAAAATGCAGTTAGAACATTTGTGAGCTTAACCATCGATGTAGCTATTAAGTATTTTGTAGAACGACAAACAGGCAGTCCAGTGAAACTATAATCCTTTTCTAATTCGTCACAATCTTTCCATAAAATTGTGGATATTGGGAAAAGGGGCGCTGCACTTCCTATACAACTCGAAATATTTAATTATTTGATTAAGATTCATGTACATTACTCACAAAAAAATTTACTTTACTTTACAATACTTGTGGAAGTTTCAGTAGCTAAAAATTGCAGAATCGAGACAGTTTAAAGTCCCAACTTTTGGTTATAAAAATGTTTATTTTTTAAGGTAAATAAAGTTTTAATTTTTTTTTGCCAAATTTCAAACATAGATATTCAGAATTACTGTGGAATTTAAAGAGATTTAGCGTTTTCATAAGGTATGGGAGTTATGCCCGGTTTGCATCCGACACTTAATATTCGAGCTGATCAATGATAGACAGACTGGCGACTTAATCGACTCAGGTGGTGGTTATGCCCACATGCGTTGTATAGAAAAGTGTATACTTTCAAAATTTCTCTATTTATCTATTGAGCAGCCATCATAAAATGAGCTTACCTTATAATTGTATCATGCTTATGAGCATATCAAACGCAATGACAAAGCTTAAGAAATGCTCGATAAAAAGACAAAAAATTTTTTGTTGAACAATGGCTTTTCATACTTCAGGAAGTTTTAGGGAATATTTGGAGATGCCATAATTTCTTTGAGAAGTCCATATGATAGAGCATGATATGGAGTAACAATCCATAACATTTTTTAACAAAACAATTTTATGAAATGGAAAAGTGGTTGTGGAATATCGCACCAAGCCCAAATTTGTGCGTGTAACACCTTTAAACAGCAACGTTACAGGAGGATAGGTCACAAACTCTAGTCGAATGTAAGGTAGGAGACAAGCGAGAGTCAGAAGATCTTTGCAAAACATCTGCAGGGAGTAATGGAATAAGGTAGTGGCGGTAAAACTAATGTCTTATGCTCGGTAAACAAGAAGGCATATTCCTTCAGCTCCAATGAGAAGAATATCCTGCTTTATTTCGCTTGTGCATTGTTACTGGATGAAGCACATCGTGAGCGATATTATCTTAAAAAATGTAAAAACAAATTGTGAACATATCTATCGCGGCTTTAAGAAAATAATGCACTATAGCGATGGAAAAAGTTATGCTTGCCAGTAGCAAAATAAAGTATCATGAAATGATTTTTGCCAAAACTGAGACTTTGGAAAATAATTTTAAGGAGACCCTGACATACTTTTATCTTTTCTGAAAAATTTTAATGAAAAACGTTGCTTGGATCTTATTAACAAATTAATTAATATAAACAAAACAGAACAATAAGAAAACAGTTGTCAGCGTTGATTAAAAATATTGAACCACATTTTACACTAAAAAAATCTATTAATAATATTCTTATTTTCCATTTCTGTGAATACTTTAGAACTAGATTTTTGCCGAGTAACCGTGCTTCTAAAAAGGAACAAAAAAAAGTGGTGCGGTCCTCGGAAAAACCTTTTTGTCTTTGTCTATTAGGTCTGTTCGCGTACTCAAAAGTTTGTAACAATTTGTACAAATTTTACAAATTGTTACAAGAAATCTGTTCGTGTACCCATGATATAATAATAGAGGTAGTCGCAGCGCTGATTGTGCTCTCTTTTGTCATTACTGCCGATATTGTCAGAATCAGCTGTGTACTTACTGCTGTACTTTTGTTGTTGTTTAGTTGTGCTCCCTGCTTGCGGTTAATAGTTTTTGCGTTTAATTTTCAATGATGGTTGGCTGGAAACTATTTTAAATTAATTTAATATCAATAAAAACACGAAAAATAACCATTTACTACAATTTTAAATTAATGCAACAAGACAGCTTCAACCGTTTAACTTCGTTTACATTTTGCCAATTCTTGCTTTCTCTTGTCATTCTCATAGCTTTGAGATTTTATATGAGTTGTCAACTTCGTTTTGACATTCGCGGCAGTACGCTCTCATCTAGCGAGTTTACCTGTATTTATTGTATCATGCGTGTACCCAAAAAACTTACAAGTGAGAGAGATAATGAGAGAGTAAGATTTTGTATCCCCGTTCAAGTTTTGAAAAATTTTTACTGGCAAGTTTTTACTGGAAAAGTACGCGAACAGACCTAAAAAAAAAAAAATAAAATAAATAACTGGCCATTTCAGCCCTTGAAAGGACTTTGACCTAGCTTCTTATGATCAATTGTGTTGTGCGTGTTATTAAGTTTGTACACAATTGACCGAGAAATGGACCTACATGCTTAACGCCGACTCCGAACGGCGATGAACGGAATGTTCTTATTCTCAAGAAGCTTTACATGGCATTTTTATTACTCTCTGAGGTTTGCCATTGTCTGCAGAGAGGTGGCGGCCGTACAGAAAAATTATTTTATTCAAATAATTTTCTGTCGGTGCTGGGGTTCGAAGCTGGGTCTCCAAAGTTCTTTGACATAGCGGCCACGCACTTTAACCAGCTACGCCACGGTCGCCACACACGCGAACAGACCTAATTTCACTTAAATCCGTACAGCGGTTCTTGAGTTTTCTGGCCAATACAAAAATTATCAATACAGTACACGCTCGAATATTAGAACCACTTTGTTCCTGGGGTAGTTCTAATTTTCGAGAAGTTCTAATTTCCAAAGGTTTTTTTTTAAATAAAAAGCAACATAAAAGTGAATCTTCGCTTAGAAAATACACAAAAAAACACTTTGGCATAAAGTTTTTTTATTTTTATTCACATAAAAGGAACACAAAACATACCGATACATTAAAATTCATCACAGTTTAAAGAAAAAAATCAAATATTTCAAAAACAAAATTGTGCTCGCTCAACTCAAACACATTGTTCTCTCTTATTCAGTCCTTGAGTAGAAATCAAGAGCGTCGTTGAAGAGAGATATGACGGAACATTCATACGAAAAATTTTATATGATATGACGACTATGCAATTTTTCAGTATTAAAAGCAAAAAAAAAAAAGAAAAGAAATTAAAAACTGTTAAACTAGAAAAATTAAAAAATGTATTAAAAACGCTAGTTCTAATTTCCGAAGGATTTGAATTTCCGAGAGTTCTAATTTTCGAGCGTCTACTGTATTTACAAATTTAATTTTTATATAGCAGCATAGATTATAGCACACTGTTTTTGATACAATAGAATTTATTTGTATACTTAGCTTTAGCTAAGCCAAACATTTTAGTTTCGAGAAAATAAAACGGAGGCACGCCAAACAAGAGATGGCAAGGTCTCTGCTTTGAAATTATTGAGTATTTCAGTATTACTTTTATTTTGAATAATGCTCCTTTACAGAAGAATAGAGTTTTGTTAACACATTGACCGCCTTGTCAGTCACCCGTGACTGACACTGGAATACTCTAATGGGGCATGTCAGTCACCAGTAGGTACTCAGTGTCATTCACTGGTGACTGACATAGCCCCATTGGAGTATTCCAGTATCAGTCACAAGGCGGTCAATGTGTTAAATGATTTTGTACCTAAAACTCACTTTTTTCGAAGACAGCTTTTATATAATAATTTTATATTTATTATTTAAAAATAATAATAAAAAAAATAATTTCCATTAGTCTTTAAAATACTTAAATAAATGCTGGAAATCGTTTGTCTTTGTATTGTTTCATTTTCCACTATAATATTATTGGAGATATTCCATACCTTATAGCTCATATGGTTATAAAAGTCTGTATTGTCCATGTTAAGTAATAGGAATTAAATATAATTAAATAGGACTTTATTTAGTTGAGGTAATATGTTCACTTTTTTCAACGTGTAATAATAGAGCAAATCAAATTTCGATTTGTTGTATGTACAATTTTACATAAATATATATTGGCGTTTTAATGAAGCAAACCAGATTTCAAATTTACTATTTAATCAGATGATGAAAAGAAATTTTCGTTTAATACATGAAAACTATTTAAACAATACAGAAGTGAAATCGTGTCATTTTAACATTGGGAATGAAGTTTACCGCTGTTTTAGTTACATTTCTTTTAATCATTTGTTTTTTTATTTTTGTTAATTCTCAAAAAGATACTGCAGTCAATGTAGACATACCGGGACGGGGAAAGGTTCTTGGAACCCTTGAAAGAACGCTTTGGACAAAACAATCATATATGAGTTTCTTGGGAATACCGTATGCGGAATCCCCAAGTAAGTCATTGCGATTTAAGGTTAGGTTATCCATATTTTAAGCTTATTTGGTAATAATTGTAATTTTGTGTAGCCGCCAGTAGAGAAACGTCCATGGAATCACACGTGGAATGCCACCATGTTTGGTCGAAGATGCCCAGTCATAACGACAATTTCCGAAATGCTGCCAGAAGAATTGGGTGAGGATTTAGAAGATTGCTTAAATCTTTGTGTTTATACCAAAAATGTAAGCATAGCTTTCACAGAATTTTCTCAATACTTTCGATTGATTTAAATTTGAAAAGCTAACACAACTTCAACCGGTGATGTTCTATATTTATGGAGGAGGCTTTTACAATGGATCTAATCTGGATCATCCTCCGAAGTTCTTGTTGGAGAAAGATGTTGTCTTAGTTGTGCCAAACTTTAGAATTGGTGCATTAGGATGGTTGACCGATTTTTCCAAGGATTTGCCGGGAAATCTTCCAATTAAAGATATTTTGCTGGCTTTGCAATGGGTACAAAAACACATTCGTGAATTTGGTGGCGATCCGGAAAATATATCTTTATTTGGGCAAAGTGCTGGTGCTGCACAGACGGGAGCATTGCTGCTTAGTCCACATACTCCGAAAGCCATTTTTAAACGTGCCATAATGCAATCAGGATCTATTTTTGCGGGATGGGCTATTAATAAAGAACCTCAGAAACAGGTGTCTCGAATATGTCAAGCACTGAATTGCTCAAGCTACAAAGATGAAGATATATATAAATGCTTAAACGAAGTGACAGTGCCGGAGTTATTACAGGCTACGATGAAAGTATTCATGGATAGAATAAAAACGACACTTAACTTGTTAACCATTTTTTTAGGAGGGCTTCTCTCCAATTGTTGGCGATTTTTACCAAGTTTTACCGCAACAGCCGTCTGAGTTGATCAAAAATTACACTCTACCCATTCCAATTATGACGGGATTTACAAAAGACGATGGGTCTTTTCTTTTATCAGGTATAGCTTTAAGGATAAATCACGATGTTTTAACTGATCGATATTTGACCAGAGTACTATGATAACTTAAAGATGGGTAAAGAAGACATAAACTCTATTACTGTTCGTAATTTTGCCGAAGGTCTCATGGGATTAGCAAAAGATCTTACAGCACTAGACAAAATTTTGTTGACAAAATTATTGTTTTCAGCGGATATTTTAGAGACTACAGACCATAAAGGCGCTATTCCTTCATATTTTGATGTAAGATAATAGAGTTGAAAAACTATAAATATTGTTAAACTAACCTCACTGCTTCTCTATAGCTTGCAAATATAGTCTTTATGAAATCTCCGATAATATCTCATAGCGCAGAGTTTTTTAGAAATAAAAATGCAAATACTTATTTGTATTCATTTGATTATGATGGCGAAAATACTCGTTTTGGTTATGAGTTCGGCAATGAACATTATCCCTTTAATGGTGGAGTCCACCATTCAAATGATAATATCTATTTATTTTCGACTCATAATCTCAATGCCGACGATACAGAAATCGCTAAAAATATGGTCAACATATGGACGTCTTTTGCAATAACTGGAGTGCCCTCTACACAGTCGGGACTAGTTCTGAAGCCGATGGAGAGTAAGAAATAGAATTATCGAATTATATAGATCTTATTAGAATACTTATTATTTCTCGCAGACGCAAACGGACCATATTTTCATATTAATAATAATATTTCAATTGGATTCAATGTTTTGCAAGAATTAACAACCGCCATTGATGATCCAGACAGCAAAAAATTGATACGACCAGACATTAACTTCTAGAAAAAATTTACTCTACAAAGTATAAATACTAAGCAAATGTAGCCCAAAGATATAAATACAAAATGTTATGTAAAATATGACTATTAACATAAATATAAAATAAAATATTATTTTTTATATATTAAGCATTTTCACTTGACTGACTGATCATTGCAGTCCTTACCTAAAAAAACCTAACCATATGGAATTTGGTACGTGGATTTCTGTGGAAAGTGTACGCGTACTAGGAATTAATTTTTGAAAATGTTAAGTTCAATTAGAATTAGAAGAACTAAAAGAATTAAAAAGTAGCATTTTTGAATTCACTGTAGCTCCAAGGAAGCTTATATGTATATCTTATGTGTTTCACTAATATAAATGCTAAAATTGTATTTTAAGCGCCATTTCAGGATTTTTAAAAATTTTGCCAAAAATTCAATTAAAAGATAACTCTAATGATGGCATTTGTTAAAATAGTGTCGTGAGAAAGAATGTTTAGATATTCTCAGTCAGATAAAAAAAAATGTATGTGACAAATTTAAACAAATTCAAATTTCAACGAAATTAATGGCGTTGAATGGCAGCCGTCAAGATATAATGTACTAGTATAAAATATGTAGATACTACTCTATCTTAATTTCAACCATTGTAGGATGAATTCGAAAATTAAAGATAATAATTTGAAGACTATTTTATTTTTAGTTTAAAACTAAAAAGATAAAGGAAATTTATCCAAAATATTTTTAGTCTTTAAAACCCGAAAATTGATTTTTAGAAGAATAAATGATGTGTCAACTAATATTTTGAAGTTATAATAGTTGCGGTTCTTACTTTTTCTTTAAATTACTTTAAGTTAGGTATCATTCCAGAAACAATAGATAAAGGCTTTAAATGTTGGGCCTTAAAGTTTGTATACCAGTGGCACAAAAATATTATATATTTCACTTCAAATAAACAAAAACTCAGACATGCTGGGACCAAGCTTTGTTCTGAGGTATATTTTTTCTCAAAAAATATTTCATTGTTACTGTGATGTTAAGCAAAAAGGTCTTGATTTTTACACTGTGCAATCAATAAAAAACATAAATTAGAAATCCAAAACCTCCTGGTAAAGTATTCCTTCAAAAACTATCAAAACCGTCTTGGAGCGATTATTTCTTTACACCAAGGATTGAAAAAATTACCACACCACAAGGATCTAGATTTAATTACATTACCTTTCCATTAAGTTCCTCATTCGGACGAGCTGTTGCTATTATGTCGGAGCAGTATTTGTCAATGTTCTTTCCACAAGCTAATTGCAAGAAAGGATTGAATCGAAAATCAGTATTTTGCTCGATCATTCGATTAACAACGACTAAATGACATCTTGGATCGAAGACGGGATCATCTTTATATGTTTTCAAGCAATCCAGTAAATGCAAAGAGTCTGTATTTGCACAAAACTTATAAGTCATTTCCTTGCAAGTATTAACAAGCGTGTAGTCCGTAGCGCTATCACCAAGCTCAGATTTTTTAATGAGAAATATAACATGATGACAGGAGTTTCCAAGACGCGCAGTGTTTTGCATTAGGCATTCAAGTGCCTGAAATTATACTCATTTATATGATTGCCAATTCCAAGTATTTCAACTAAATGCTTGTAACTTACCTGACCGGGACCCTTCTCATCACAGCAAAAGTCTTCAATTTCCTTCTTGCAAGCATTCGCTAATTTTGGATCAAGTGCAACTGACTCGCGTTGCTGATAGAGCTGCGCTTTCACTTGTTGTCTGCATTCTTTGGGTATGGAATGACGTTGACCACGAATCGTATCATTCCGCATTACTTCACTTAGACAGGAGACGACTTCATTTTTAGTAGCACTCACTGTGCAGAACCGGGCAACGTAAGGCCGACAAGCTTGTTTGAATTTGAACGTAAAATGATAATTTTTCAGCGATATAATTTGAAAGTGTTCTATGGCTGCTCGACATTTGAGATCCTGTCGCAGATCGGCATCATTTTTGTGTGAAATTAAACAGTCCATCATGTCACCTATGTTTAATTGCATACATAGTTTAATGTTAATAGATAAAAAAGTATTTATGCATTATTACCATTGTCCCCGTTCATAATATGTTCACAGTGTGCCTTCATCGCATCCATGCACACGGACATTATTATTGGATTCAGTTCAACGTGAGCTGCTTCTTCTTCTGTGTAAATAGTCACAGCTGCCTGATTTTAAAAATAACCTCAATTGTTCGAATTATTATTTAACAGAAAATAAATCACAATACTAACCTTGCAACTAGATTGCAACTTCTCCAAATTACTCTGTAGACATTCCATTTCCGAACCTTTTTCAATCTTGTTATTGCAAAATACAGAGAGATCCTCAATACAGACGTCTTCAACTTCAGGGATAAGATCAACTGAAATTGCTCGTTGACGCATTACACGTTTCACCTCCCTGTAGCACTCTTTACGTAACGGCATCTTCTCATCATCACTGTAGGCTATCCGATGAAGACATGGTAAAATAAGTGGACCTCTTTCAGGATCCATCTGCTTATCAGTAACATCATCCCAAACCTTTTTTGCGCGACAAAACTTGACAGCATCATCATGACAGTTCTTGTAAAGTTGTGGATCCAACTTGAAATCACGGGCAACAAAATATTGAATTAAAAGAAGAGCATGCTCACATTCAGGCACCATTAAAGGAGTGTCGATATGTTCCATTAAGCAAGATATTACACGAGCCTCTCCTCCAACAGTTTCACTGCATACAAGGTCTACAACAGGCTTACATGCTCGTCTCAATACGGGATCTACGCGCCAATCTTCACCGGCGTCAGAAATTTTTACCAATTTTTCTAATGCGCGCTGACATTGTGAAGTGACTCGTTTTTCTTTGCGTCTTTTGACTCGTGCATGATCCATGAGGCAATGTATGACCTCTCCGTTTATTGTATCTCTGTTATTACAGAACTTAGAAATATCGACCGAACAATCCGACAGAATTTCTGGTGACAACTGAAAGTCTATCATAAGCATCTTTCGATGGTCATCAATCTCTGTACGGCACTCTGTACCTATTTGGGTGCCATTTTTCATAACTGACTCCAGACAAAGCAGAATCTGCGCCAAACGAACTTGTTTATCTTCCGATACTCCCCGCCGGCAGTGAAAGTTTTTAATATCATCCTTACAAGCCTTAGCTAGGCTATGACTTGCGCGATAGTCTCGAGCGATTTCATTATCCCTCTGTATGATTTTCTTACTGCAGCGCGTGGTTAGCCTGGAATTATTTTTTTGTCGAAGCAAGCATTTTAAGGCATCGCCAGGTTGTGCCTATAAGAAAAATAAATATGGAAGATAGGAACGTTATAAAAAACCTTGTACCTCTGGACAAAAGTGCTGTATATCCGATTTGCAAACTTCCAGAAATGCAATATCGTCTTGCTGTTGCTGAATTTTATGAATAGCAGTCATACATGATAGCCCGATCACACTAGCATCCTTCTCTTGCATGCAAGCAATGGTCTCTAATTGAGATATTTGTTGATGTTCCACATTAAGGCGACCACATTGAAGTCGTGACACTTCCATATCGCAGTCGACAAAAAATTCATTTCGCTCTTCAAAATCAGGAAAACAAATTGCTTGTATACGATGAATTAAACTTCGGCAGAAGTCAGACTGAACACTTTGTTGCTCCACTTTGTTTTCAAGGCAGCTAAAGATATCTGTTGCGCCATCGCAAGAAGCCAAGATATCGCTATCAAGTACACAGGAATGTGTGAGTAACTGTTCACCAACGAACTGCATCGTAGAAAGCTGTCTAGTTTTTTGCCAGATTGTGTGTTGGCATTTTGATGGGAACGATTTCAATTGGCTTGGTTGCAATGAATGAATGCATTCCAGAATTGAAAGGTCATCATAAGATTTGAGCTGTCTACAATGCTTATCAACCATTATACACTCCTTATCGTTGAATATATGAATATTCGGTTTCACTTCATCAATGGCAGCCCGTTTGCTCCTTTCAGGGAGACCAATATTTTCAACACCGGTCTGTGAGAGTGTTAATGAGGAGAAACTTATTAGAAGTAACAGAATAAAACTTATGTTCACGTTTCTCATCTTCATGCATAGAGTTTTTATCAAATATTAATATTGTTTTTAGTTTAAGCTTAACCCAATAAATTAATTTTCTTGACTTAGAACACTCAGAAAGTAATATGCAAGAAAAACACAAACAAAATACCAACACGACACTGACGTAAGATAACAACCAGTGATGTTGGTTTTCAAACAGTTGACATTGAGGGGAATAATCACAGCTTTATAGCTAATAGTTTAATATCATGGTATAATAATACAAGGTAGCATTGACAACTTATTATTTCCCTTTGCAGCCGCTGAAGTTGTTGTTTTTTATTTTAAAGTTTTCAACCATGGTTGAATAAAAAAGGTTGTCACATGGGTGAAACGAGTTCCCATAAATGTCAAATCGAAGTTGACAGCTCATACAAAATCTGAAAGCGAAAATTGATAACATGTTAAGCCGATGAAGTTGTTGTTGTTGCTTTGCATTGATTTTGACAATTATGGGTACTGAGACGAGAGTACGTTCAGCCCCGAGACAACCTTATTTATTCAAACATGTTTTCAACATTGTAGGTGTGTTTCCGTACACAATGTCGAGCAAAAGTCAAGTAAAGTTCAAGCTGGGAGAGTAAAATGAAATTTGAGAATAGTGTCAAAAGTACGAAACGACTTCTAGCTATTTCCAGCAGTGTCGCCAGATGAAATTACCATGAAAATTCTCTTTTTCTCATACTTAATTTTTATAAATTACCACACTCGCAAAATACCTCAAAATACCACAAAAAACCTCAAATTACCACAAAATCCCTCAAATCTTCTTTTGAAGTATTGTGGTATTTTGTTGTAATTTGAGGTATCTTATGGTATTTTGAGGTATTTTGTGGTATTTTGAGGTATTTTGTGGTATTTTGGGGTATTTTTTCCCCACGCGTGGTAAATATCGCACATGTGGTATTTTTTTCCCACGCGAGAGATTTTTACTACAAAATACCATGGGAATTAACACATCCCACAATCGTTGAAAAATACCATAAGTACTATTTATCGTGCTTTTCTAGCAACTATGGTTTCCAGCACAAAACCAGCTGATTGCCTATAAAACGTAAACAGCGCAAACTTTATTTACGCCAATTATCTATTATCAACCTTCAAATTAATTTATTTTTATTTATTTATATTTATTTGCAATTTGTATTTCACTATTTGTAAATTTCTTTTCTTTGCGGTGTGGCACAGCAAACAAGCAAAAAAAATGTAAATTTGACATTTTCTTGTTCTTCTTCCCAGCTAGACAGCTCTAACGTAGTTACAAACACAATGAAACAAAATATGGTGTTCACTAACACACTCTTACACTTTGTTGTCATGTTAAACAAGGAAAGTTGTATGTGTTTAAATAGCTTGCTCTTTTACGCAGCAAACAAGCTGGGGGTGTGAAAAAAACTTTAAGCGGTGCAGGTGTAAGTCACGCAATAAATAATATCCTAAAATAATCAACTCATATGATGATGGCCGTGGCGCAGTGGGTAGCATATATAACTTATATGTCAGAGGACCGCGGTTCAAATATCGGATGAGACCCAAAGTTTCTCAATGTGTTGTTTAATTATCAAAATACAGTTCAAAATTCATTAAAAATAGACAAATTCACAAATAATACCTTCTTTCTAAAGAAAAGAAAATTTTCCTTGCTTGAATAAATAATAACAGAATTAGTTTCAGGGGCTTTGTTTTTTATTGTCTTTTAATGTTTTACTTAAATTTATCTTTTGTAAATCTATCCATTAATAAAAATAGAAAAAAAACATTTCTAAACAAAATAACAAGAATAAAATTTGGCTTAATTTGGTGAAGGGTTTGAACCCGCGCATGTTTGCGTTAAAGGTCAGCGTGCTAGCCGCTACACCATGGTGGAAAGGTTTTGCGAGCCGCTAACTGTGTACTTATGTAAACAGTTGAGCTTGTTATTAAATTCTTTACGGAATTTGTAATTGGTGTGAACAGAGCAGCTGTAGCTTTTTGCAATGTTTAAAACATATGTGGCAGACAGAGATGCCAGATCACACGGATAGACAAAAAGGCGTTAGGTTTTTCCCAACGCTAGAACAAACCTAACGTAATTTGTATGCCCAGCTAGACAGCTCTAACGTAGTTACGCACACAAGGAAACAAAATTTGGTGTTCACTAACACACTCTTACATTTTGTTGTCATGCTAAACAAAGAAAGTTGTATGTGTTTACATAGCTTGCTCTTTTTCGCAGCAAACAAGCTGAGGGTATGAAAAAATAGCAAACAAAAGCTTTAAGCGTGTTTTATCCTAAAATAAATTAAGATAAATATGGTGGCCGTGGTGCCGAGGTTAGAATGCGTGTCCCGTATGCTAGAAACCACGGTTCAAATTCCGTCTGGCACTTGAGAGTTTTTCAGGTAAATTTTCTAGTAAATCAATTAATCAATATATATATATATAAGATAAAAATAAAAATAAAAATAAAAATTAAAATAGTGATGACTTAAAATAAACAAATAAAACGATCTTCTTTGTAAAGGAAAGTTAGAGTTTCCTTGCTAATCTAAAAAAGTTATTGCAATATTTGAAATTATTTTTTTTTTCTTTAAATATTTTTTTCTTTAATGTATACTTTATAAATACAAATATTTATAATTTACCCATAATAAAAATAAAAAAAAAACAATTATAAACAAAATCATAAGAAAAACAAAATTTGGTTTTTTATTTGTGGAGGATATGAACCCGCGCATATTCGCGTTAAAAGCCAGAACTCTAACCAGTACACTATGGTGGAAAGGTTTTGAGGAACGCTAACTGTGTACTTAAGTAAACAGCTGAGTTTGTTATTAAATTCTTTGTTGTTAGTGGTATAACAACACTAACAACAATACGGAATTTGTTGTTAGTGTGAGCAGAGCAGCTGTAGCTTTTTTTAATAGATAAAACATGTGTGGCAGACAGAGATGCCAGACCACACGGATAGACAAAAAGGCGTTATATTTTGCACGACGCTAGAACAAATATAACGTAATTTGTATGGAGCATTTTATATGAATATAACGTCAAAGGCGTTATAAATATGCCATATATATGGCATATCTAACAGTTAGGTGTCTAGCTGGGTGGAGAGTTTTATATGAACCTAACGCCTTTGGCGTTAGGTATATGCCATATATATGGCATATCTAACAGTTAGGTGTCCGGCTGGGTTGATGCTTGTTCTTCATGGTATAATAATACCCCAGCTAGACACCTAACTGTTAGATATGCCATATATATGGCATATACCTAACGCCTTGTACGTTAGGTTCATATAAAATTCTTCATACAAAGCACGTTAGGTTTTTTCTAGCGTTTTGAAAAATCTAACGCCTTTTGCCTATCCGTGTGATGTGGCATCTCTGTCTGCCTCATATGATTTTTCATTAAAAAAAGCATTAGCTGCTCTGTTCACACCAATTACAAATTCCATAAAGAATTTAATAACAAGCTCAGATGTTTATATAAGTACGCAGTTAGCGTTCCGCGCAGCTCTTCCACTATAGCCTAGTGGGTAAAGCCTTGACCCTATAATCCAAACATGCGCGAGTTCGAACCCCACGCAAACATAAACATTTTTTTTTTTATTCTAGTTTGTTTTTTATTTATTTTCACTATTTTTCATTAAGTTATTTATAAATTTGTCAATAAAATTATGAAAGAAACAATAAATTAATTTACAAAGAATTAAAAGTGAATTTATTATTTCAAAATTAAATAATTAAAATAAATAAGTAAAACAAAAACTGAGATCTGGTTAAATTATTAGTTAGAAAAATTAAAATGAGTATTTTCATGACATTAATTAATGTGATTATTATATAGCTGTATAATAAACAATACAATAAACAGTAAACAAAAAACATAGAAATCATAAACATAAAAAAATAAATAGAATATAAATAAACTTATAATTCAATAACCAAAAACCAAAAAACTAATCCATTCATAAGAAGACATAAAAATAAAAATATATACAGGCAAAAATCAAAAATCATCATATTAAACTAAATACACCGTCACCGTGCAAAGATATTAATTACTTACTAAAATCAGAAGCAAAAAGTTAGTGAAAAAGAAAATATTAAAAAAGTCTTATCAAATGGAAGTCTTGTTATAGTGTTAGATTAATGTTGTTTCGATGTACGTGTTTTTTTTTTATTTAAATTTTGATACAAATTTAACCCTAAAATAACACACTTTATCTGGGCCACTGAGTGCGAATTCAGACTAGTGTGTGTTCCATTTGAGTGTTAAACAGTTTAGTGAAAAACAAAATATATCAATAACTTTAACACCGAAACAAGTAATCTAACAAGACTACCTCTGAATAAAACAAAAAAGCATTCAATTACTGCTTGTTTCGGGTTTTTCATGCTCTGGTGCTGTTTCTGCCTATATCTGTTGTGGCTAAGGTCCACATATCTTCGTAGCCCCTTATAAAATTCCAGCCGCCCTTCATTTTGAAAAACATCTGCAAGATAGAATTTAATGAAAAATTTTAAATTAATGAAATCCGTTAAGTATTTCAGATTTTATAGATGTTTGTATGTAAAAGTATAATATAAAGTATAATGTTTTAAGAAAACTAACAATAGTCCTATTACATTAATATTTAAGGTACCATTTTAAAGAAAATATAATATGATTTCAGAGCAATTTTAAATTAACAAAATCGATTGAGTGTTTCATATTATGTTTTTATGTAAAAGTAAAATATTTTCTTACATAATGCAAATTTTTGAGAAAATAGTGGTTTTGTTGGCAATAAAAAGTAAACATAATATAAAATTGCGTATAAAATTCAACATAATTTTTAAATATAATTGATATGTACTTTTTCTCAAAAATCGAAGAATTGTCTTTCAAATGACGTGTCAATCTTTTCGATCCATTGGATAATGGCGAAGATATAGATATTTTTTTGAAGAGACCTTTTAGCAAGAAAAAAAATTTTAAAAATCGATAACTCGATAACTAGTTGAGTTATCGATTTTTGTTCTGAAGAAAAAACACTTTCAAATCGCGGCGCCCCGGATATCGTAATCGTGTCGAAAATCTTACCAAACAGAGTTTTGCTGATCAAATTCATGGCAATTAAAGACTGCTTCCCCATCTTTCCATCGAAGTTGTAGTTTATGCAAAACTCATCTGTAAAAATATTCCTGAGCACATCATTAAGAGATCCCGACGATCCCTTCAACTTCAAAAAGTGAGACTTCTGTAAATTAAGTTGTGTATAATATTGGAAATAAATTCAAAATGTTCCTTTTACTTACCATTGACATTTCATACTCCTGCTTTTGGAGTTTTTCCTCCACTTGCATGTATGCATCGATGGTCGAAATCGGGAGAGTGGACGCAATTTCAATATAAGTCTCATCCTCCATTTCCCCAGTTATGCGGCATAATGATTTATGCATTCGCTTCACCAAAACCTTGCATTCGCGAACCATATAATTTTGGGCGAGTATCTCACTTCTTTGAAAATTCTGAAAAAGTAAAATATTTTTATTTAAGGCACACAATTTTAGGGAATAATTTAGTAATACTTTAGTAAGTTATTAATGGCGTTTTTATTAAATTTACATAAAACAAAAAACATACGTAAATGTAAATAAATCAGAGATGGAAAATAACGATTATTTTTTAATTTTTGAATCAAAAGATCATATACAAAGACAGTAAAATAATTTTAAATGTAGCAATATGAAGCTAGTGAGCCAGAGATTCCGTTTTGGGATTATTTATTTTTTCATGATATTTAAGATAGAAATCATCTTCATTCAATTCGTGATCTTTTTTCGATCATATACTTACAATATCTTACTTACAATATCTTTTATGTGTTGCTCCACTGCACAGTGGTCATATCCGGCCAAAACCTCATTACTTGTTCATTTCATTTTGTAAATTTATGAAATTTGGTATGTGTATTAAATAGCTAAAGATGGATTGAGGTATGTTTAAAAATGTTTGCCACGCCCCTTAATACCGCCCCAATCGTTATTAGGCAGAAGGAGTTAAGATAATTGGATGAAACTTGGTTCGCATGTTAGTGTTGACGCAAAGATGTGCTCTATTGAATATTTTTTTAATCCGCCCCTGCCACGCCCACTTATCTAAGATCTCTATAAAATGGGTTTTATTGAAGCTACAAAAACAAAATTTTGTTTCAGCGTATATTAGAGCAAAATCAAGTTATGTGCCAAAAATGGGCGTGATCCGCCCACAGATACGCCCACCTCCCCTACAAACTATAATGGTAAATAGGGCTTTAAAAGGATTTCCACATGAAACATGAGTATATGGGAACAACATGTAGTTGTAAGCCACAAATGGGCGTGGTCTGCCCACTTTACATGCATGGCAAGGAGTGTTGTAGGGTATTTTGTAGTCGGTCTATATCGTCTATAGCCTTTCCTATATCGCACACCATCTTCAAATGAGACACAACTCAAAATTTGTAAATTTTTGGGTAAATATATGGAACTTGCTCACTGACACTGCGCTCAAAAACAATTTTTTGCGATTTCTGAAAATTGACTAATTTTGAGTTGTTTCTCTTTTGGAGATGGTGTGCGATATGTTTTTTTAATAAAAATTATAGTTTGAATTTTTTATTAGTTGGCTTTACATTTTTATTTTGATGGTAAATGTATACAAAAATAATTAAAAAATAACTAGGTTAACATTTCCAAGGCTTCTGGCAGCAATTCTAATTTTTTCTTTTCTCTTCTTATTCTTATTTGACTAATTAAAGGATCAGATGATACTAAGAGATAGTGTAGAATATCTTCATTGTTCAATTTTCTTGAAAAATTTCTGCTATTATTAAGTCTTGCAGACTTGAATATTTTGTTTGTGGCCTCTTGCGCTTCTTCAGACATCGCGCCTATTGCGATGACAAGATGTTCCACTATTTCTGAGCCATGAATCAGCACTTTATGTACAGAGGGGGGCATAGTGTACCATCCATATAAGTTTACATAAAGTAGACTTGTTTCATCGCAATATATTTTGAAATTTTCTATCTTAATTTCTTGCCCAGAAGCAAGTATTTGTAAGATACAATAAAATTTTTTTACAAGACCGACATCAATATTTAATATGTCTGAAACTTCCACATAGTTTTTAAAAAAAGTCCTTGCAACGTTTCCATCGTTTGAGTTGGCAGTGTCAGGTCTAGGCATATCCACACAAATTCCAATTCGCTTTCTGATTTCTTTTTGAATATGTCTCTTTCTATTTTCTTTCAGAACTTTATTTTCATTTGAAGCAAACGACTTTTTAAAATCCAGGTTGTACGAAATGTGGAGTAGACATTCCATGAATCGTATCCAACAATGAAGAGTGCTAAGACCAAACTGATAGTTACTTTTATTGGGTATTAAAGATTTTACATATGCAATATTGTTCATTTCACTCGGCTTTGCATTGCAAATATTGCATGACCTTGAAGACTTTTGTGAGGTTAAAATATTGACAACTTTACCATCGACCATTGTGCACATAAGATTGTAACTAACTTCAAATTTGAGAGTATCATTAAACTCAACTTTAGTTGGCAACAAATTTTTAATCTCATCACACGTTTCCCTGTATTCCTTTTGCACATTTTCAGATGTTTCCTTTGTAAATGTAAATTTTAATGGTATGCAAAACCTTATCGATGATGGTCTCTCATTTTTCCAAAGTGTTTCCTTACTTTGTTCTGTAATTAATTTTAAAGGCACATATGTAACCATAAAAATAGTTTTTTCATCCACATTTTCTAAATTTTCGTTATCCTGCCACTTTTGATTAAAGATTTGTTGGCCACTAGAGCCATCCATTCCCCACTTTCCTATCAATATTATTTTATTTTCTGAGACATTTTTTAAGTTTTCATAAATTGATTGAAGAATTCGAGTTGAGGTATGGCTTAAAAGACTTTGAAGAGGAATGGATGCACCAGTCTCTCCCACATTAATAATATCTGGGTAGCACTCTTTCTTTCTTTCTAAAATTTTGGTGTATGGGGGATAATATTTTGCACCCAATAACATTTCGTTGTAATCTCTTTGACCCTCATACTGAGACTTAGAAAATTTCAGATCCATAAACATAGCTAAAGCACCATTTTCTCTTTGAAACTCTTCGCCTTCGCGATGTTTGCATGTGATTTTACAAAGTTTTTCAGATGCTCTATGGACTAACTCCGCATCAAATTTAAAACAATGATCATTAATCTTACGTCTTTTGCTTCTTTCTGAACAGAGATTATATGCCACTTCCGGTCGTCCGGCCGCAGATTTATGACTTGGTCCAGCATCCTTTTGAATTAAAATTTCAAGCTGTACAAAAATCTAAATGCATTCAATAATTAACACTTACACAATCTTCATATTCCAAGTAATGAGTTTTTTTTTAACCAGTCAGTTTCTCTACGTTCAAAATATTCCTTGTTGTAATGGCAATTCTGCCATTTTTTTTTTACGGTGCATACAAATCCTCGAATTTTTGAAATTATTATATCCCTTTTAAATATTTTTTTTGAAGTTTTCTCAATATACTGAATCAGAATAACTGCTACTTCATCCACCTTTTTATTTTGGTGTGCTTTCCACACTTCAAAAAGTTCTAAATTCGTTAAGACAGTTGCCACTAAAAAGGTTATAAAAAAAAGAGTTGGATGAAGTTGGTTCTGAAATTTACCATACTTACTGAGGAACCTTTGTACTCTTAGTCAAACGTATTAGTCAACCTCTAAAAACTTCTAAAAAAATTCCGCAGCCTACCAAACTTTGTGTGTGTTTTTTTTTTTTTAATATTTATAGGTATTTTTAATAACAAAATTTTAATGTCAAAAACGCACTTTCACAAACCAAAACTCATCTTACTTTACAACAAGAGTGTCAGTTGTAAGAATAAAAAAAAGCTCATCAAAATAATTTGAATTAAAATTCTGAGAAAACGCAAAGCCAACTTAGCTCCCATACTTCGAAAATTTAAAAAATTCATTTGAAAAATTATCAACTTTGCTGCCTTATAAAATCAAATGCTTGCAACAGATTTTTTAATAAAATTTTGTTTTTACATGCTTTAAGGTGTGTACTATCATAGGGCATACTTTGTTTTCAGGAAAAACGAAAACAAATTTTTTTAATTTTGGCCAGATATTACCACTGTGCACTGTATCTAAACGCTTCTCTATACTTTCTAAAGTTCCTCGAATACAATTTTGGTTATATAAAACCGTTTCCAGAAGGCTTGTCGAGTCTGAAAATTTTTAATTAGTACAGGTTTAAAAGAAAGAATATAACATGAGTACATTCGTTCGTCGAGGAACTTAGTTTTGGGCTATTGAAATCAGCAGCCGTTCGGAAGACCTTCCGTTGGGGTTTTTGCCTAGGTTCGGCAATTTCAGCTTGGAATTCTACAAAAATTTAAATTAGTTCTTATCGTAAAAGTGGTACATAGAATATTACCTTCAATAAGTGTGCTCGGATCATCGAAGTTTATTTGGTCCACTGTAATTAAAAAATTTGAAAGAGTGAATGAAATGAAATTAATGAAATGAAATTAATGAAATATAATTAATGAAATGAAATTAAACATGCAATTAAATAAAGAAATTAAATGAAATAAAATAAAATGAAATGAATATAAATGGAAAACTAAATGGAATAAAATCATAAACAAAAGTGAAAGAAAATTATTTGTGAGTGTAAAACTTAATTTGAAAAATCATGAAAAACATGATGAAGAACTGGTATCAACAAAAATTTATTTGAAAGTGGGATGCAAAAAAATTTATACTTTACTTCGCTCTTAGGTAATTCCACTAAATCATTACTAAGGTCACTTCCTAATAATATACCTAGCCCTGAGTACGATGGGAGTGGTTCTTGAAAATAATCTTCAACTGTTTGAAAACTATTTCCAATAACCACATCCTGACCACCTTCTTTCCTAATTTCTAAAACTTTAAAAGGGCCTGTATTTTGACTAAAGCAGTAGCGGTCATTTTCTTTTTTAACATTTATATCAAAAGATCCTATTTGAGACAGTTTATGATATCCTAATCCATCATTAGTCTTTTCATCTAACCTTAAATAAAGCTGCTGTAAAATTTTATTCGGTTTCTTAATAATTTTTTTTAAATGCTGCATATAATTTTCGAATTTGTATGCGGAAAAACTATCTAACGTCCCAAATTGTTTGCAACAATCTACTAAATGCAGCAATCCATGAATATTAAAACTAACTAAATGATCTCCAAAAATGTCTCCAAATTGCTCTACAAACTCTTTTAAAATATCCTGTGCTACACTACATTCTGTGCTATACGTAGTTTCACAGGAAAGAAGTCTAATACCTATATGTAATAAAAGAAAATTATAATAAGCTTCATCAGAAATGCTATCTTTTAATACATATATTCCTAAATATAACAAAAACTGTCTAAACTCTGTCGACTTCCAATTGCAGATTTCATCGAAATTCCTGCAAATGCGACCAAATTCTGAAGGAACAAAATTAGAAATATAGTCCATTCGTTCTTTTATTTGTGATACATTTCCTATTTTTAAGTATAAGCGCACTAACTTTTTTGCTACTCCTAAGTCTACTAAGTGCATGGGATCTAGTGGAAATTGTGAAACCATGCCTATTTCAGCCTTTTCCAACACATTCTCATTATGCCTAAAGAATACACTATGATGTTCAATATCTACTCTATTTTTATAAGTAATATCTGTCCTTAAAGAGCAGATACTTTTAGAAAACGAAACTCTGCGATGACTGTAGCTTCCTACCTGACAACATTTGGGACAACTATTTTTTCCTGTGAATGACTGAACTCCTGTCACAAAAGCTCGAGCTGGAGAGTCGCAACAAAAAAGTCTCACATCAAATTTTTTTAAAATGCCATCTACCTTAAGACCATTGCTCTTTAAAAGCACTACCTCGTTGGAAAACTCTTCTAAGAAGTCATTCGCATGGCAGGGTTTTTCCGTGCCTGAAAAGCAGGCAATAGTGAATGGACTTTCTTGTGGAAAACCGACAATTGATCCAAGAATAGGCCATAAAGCTCTACTGGAACTATGAAATAGTTTTAAACCATCTATTCCAACATCAATAAAAACCTCAGTGCTATTTTTTAAATACGGAAAGGAATTGGCATTGAAAAATTCCTGAATTCCTAAGTACAAAAATTCTCCATCTGGCATACTTTGTACCTCTACTTTCTTTCTACTTGTCTTAAAAAGACCTTTGGCTGATAGGGGTAAATCATCAATACCTATTCTATTAAGGGTTTGGAGTAAATCAGAAACAACGTTTTGTGAAACTTTGTTTCTGATTGCCCAGGACCTTATTTCTGCTGCTTTGTCTACATCAACTGGTTCAATGAAAAACACATCACTATCTAGAATAAATTCATCACTATCACTACCACTATTATTTACGTCCTCGTTTGTGTTTTCATCCAATTGTTGCCCTATGTCCACTTCTGCGTCCACATGCATCTGAACGTCCATTTGCATCCCAATGTTGGATGCACTTTGTCCACTGTCTGTCTGTCCACTCACAACATTATTTTCTTCCACTTCTGCACAATTTAGAATTCTCTTGTATTTTTCAACATTAGCAAGATAAATTCTTTTTTCTTGACAAACAAGATTATTCAAATATCTTTTGTCCATTTTTTTCGCACTTTTTACTTTTCACTTCTTTATTTATTGAATAATTTTATTTTAACTTGTTGTGCAAATACATCAGCAGCTGCTGTGGTTGTTGTTTTTTTCACTTCAAGGTTTTCAACATTGCTTGTGTTTTCAATGGCGGATTGTGAGCGCTCTCTTTTTGAGTATATTTTTTGACAGAATATGTTTTCCCAAGCAACTGTCAATGCTACCTTGTATTATTATACCATGCTTGTTCTTATAATGCTCGAAGAAATTATTCCAGCAAACTTCGAGCACCTTTCGAGCACGAGAGAGCGCTTTTATGCTTGTGTTCTTCTCTCTTTTGAACTAAAAAAAGGACGGAAACACATTCTAGCACATTGCAAGTTACTACAATCCATGGTACAATAACATGGTACAATAATACAAGGTAGCTTTGACAACTGCCTCTTTTTTCTCTTCTACAAGAAAACATCTCCTGTCAAAAACAGCTGTTTGTAAAAATGCATCTGCAGCTACTGAGGTTGTTGTTTTTTTTACTTCGAGCACCTTTCAAGCACGATAATTATACCATGGTATAATAATACAAGGTAGCATTGACAGTTGCTTGGGAAAACATCTTCTGTCAAAAAATGTACTCAACAAGAGAGCGCTCACAATCCGCCATTGAAAACACAAGCAATGTTGAAAACGTCGAAGTGAAAAAAAAGATACAGTAGTTTCGACTATGCCGTAACACAAGACGTAGAATTATTCAATTCGCTTTTGATGATATCTTTTTTAAAAATATTTATTCCATACACCTGAGGATATGACCTTTAAGAGAGTGCCGGAGAGGGTTAATATGTATCACCAACCCCCATTACTTTTGCAAAAGGAACATTTTTGCCTTTGACACCTATTCCCTCCGACCACTCCTTAGGGGCGCTCCCATACAAATTTTATGCTTTTGTCGATAAAACCGGAAACTGTCCGTAAATAGGTAGAAAACTTAAACAAGCAAACAAAATTTGTTCAATGCTATCATTTTCAACAACCCATGTGTCAAAATTTCACTGTCGATAATATGCCCGGATATTTAATTGGCTGCGTTTGACATTTCAATAACAGATTCTGTTAAAAAAGCATGCCCCTCAAAATTACTCAGTATTACTGGGCTACGCGAGTCTGTTAAAAACAACATGCCCCCAAAAGTATGCTTTTTTTTAATTATAAGATTTATGTCTTCACGCTAGATGGCGCTGTCTTCGCCGTCGAAAAATCCGGAAGCCGTCGATAAATAGGTAGCAAGTTTAAGCAAACAAAAACATCAAATGTTGGCTTTATATTTCATGTAATTGTGTAAAATTGATATAAGTTAGACAGTTCTAACATGAATTTTTGTCGCATTGAGGATCAAGCAGACCAACAAGTGCTAAGATCAACATTGTACGATTAGTACTTTAGGCCCACCAAAGGCTCAAAAAGTAATGTAAATACCGACACCTGATCACTATCAACCACCCTACTAACCTCCGAGAACGACGTATTCTACGTCAAAAACAACAACCACAGCAGCTGCTGATTGATTTACACAAAAAACTGTTTTTGACAGGAGATGTTTTCTTGTAGAAGAGAAAATAAGCAGTTGTCAATGCTACCTTGTATTATTATACCATGTTATTATACCATGCTACAATCGAGTCCGGAAACAGACCTTGTGTGTTCAATGGCCGGTTGTGAGCGCTCTCTTTTTGAGTATATTTTTTGACAGGAGGTGGTTTCCCAAGCAACTGTCAATACTATCTTGTATTTATTATACAATCTTTGAATACAAGGTAAGTTTCCGTATGTCGAGTAAAAGAAAAGATTAAGCTGACAGTTGAAAAACAGTTGATTGCCTATAAATTGTACACAGCGCCAAATTTATTTACGGTTATTATCAACTTTTAAATAAATTTATTGTTTATTTATTTATATTTATTTGTAATTTGTATTTCACTATTTGCAAATTTTTTTCCACCGCACAGCATGAACAAGCAAAAAATTTAAATTTTACATTTTCTTGTTCTTCTTGATGCTTGTTCTTATAATGTTCGAAGAAATTTTTCCAGCACACTTCCATGACACAATTAGAAGAGGTCTGTTTCCGTACTTTACACTGTGTAAGATTTGTGTAAAACGTGTGCTAGAGAGTAAAAACGAAATGTGAGAATAGTTGCAAAAGTACGGAAACAGCTTCTAGTAAGTTTCGAGCACAAAACAGCTGATTTTGACTGCAGACGGCAGCACAAAATTTAAAACACTTTCACTCAAATTATTAAAAGCCATTTTTATGCAAAACTGAACTATTACTTAATTTTTATTTATTATTATTTATTTATTGTACGTAAATTTCTTTTTAGGCACACAATTTGTGCATTTATTTATCGCAAAACATAAACAATTATGAAATGTAATTTGACATTTGCTTCTTCTTATTGATGCTTATTCTTCTTGATGCTTGTTCTTACTTTACTCGAAGTCTCGAGTTCTAGCACTCTCTGTGCACTTTGTGTGCTCGAGAGAGCGATTTTATGCTTGTTCTTCTTCTCCCATTTTAAGCACAGAAAGTACGGAAACAGAAAATAGCGTCCCACAAGTTACACAGTGTGCGTACGGAAACAGACCTAAGGTAAGCTCATTTTAAGATGGCTGCTCAATTGAGAAATTTTGCAACAACAAATCTGTAGGAGCTTCAAACTTCAAACGACAAAAGCAACAACAACAATTAGAAAAATTAAAAACTACCAGCTGATTTTGACAACTAGCGCACCCTGCTCTCCAATATGAGCAATACCTTATAATTGTATCATGGCCAGTACTCAATTTTATAAATTATTTGTACTTGAAAAAAATTTTATTAATATTCGGCTTCGGCTTCGGTATTTAAGCTTGAGGTCAATTTTTAATAAATTATTTATTTATTCCAATACTAGCTGATGTACCCGGTGTTACTCGGGGGAAAAACGTACAATTTTGATGTTAAGGTCTTATTCGTTCAGAAGATAACGATTTTTAGCCAGAAAAAAAAGCTTTTGACGTAAAGCGTATGTAAATATGCAAAATGGTTTTTTGTCATTCTAAGGAAACGGCGTTGTTAGAAAATTATTAAGGAAATTATTTTAGTACATTTCAAATTGGAAAAATGTACTTTCGATAGCTCAGTCGGCTCAACCATCAGTTTTGAAGCCATGAGGTAGTGGGATCGATTCCCACAGTAAGCGGAACAAATGATTTATTTTTATTTTTTTTTTTATTTTTAATTTTTTTTTTATTTTAGGGAAAATGCAACAAAAACAACTTTACCAACAAGTAATGAAGATAAAAATCTCTTTCAGTTGCAAAAGTTACGATTTTAAAATTAAAAATTAAGAAAGTTTTATTCGTTTGGAAGATTTGATTTATGCCAGAAAAAAGTTAGTTTTTGCAGTAAAGTTCATTGAATGAACACCCCCGTGTGACTTATAGCTTGAAAGTTATAATAAAAATTTGGGCTGCTGAAGAAGTGCCACGCCCTACATCCAACGCCCATAAAATTTGACCAGTAGAACGGCAAGTGAAAATTAAAGTCGAATACCGAATTCCGTTGCTGTGCGACCTATAATCCAAAGCCATTCGATATAGAAGATTTTGATTTGTATGGGAGGTTCCACGCCCCCTGAGTTTTTCCGATATTTTAATAGTTATTCTGCTATTCGGGATGAACACAAATCCAACAAATAAAAGATCATTAAAATCCGTCCAGCCGTTCTTGAGTTATAAATGGTGTAACAAACCCGACTTTGTTTTATATATATAGATTTCGAACTCCGTCGGAGTTCATTATCAAGGACTAAAATTACAATACATATAATAAAACAATTTTGCACAATGACAATTAATATTACTCACAATTATATATCAATTTTTAAATTTTGTGGAATTTAAAGAAATTTTATCTTTTTGATAAAGTCACTTTGTATGGGAGTTAGGCGTGGTTTTCACCCGATTTCATTGAATTTCATACTCAAAGTGCATATTAAATATCAAAGCTCACATGCACATGCTCACATTTCAAGTCCATAATTTGATTTTTGTCTATCTAAATCTAAGAGATTTTACCGTTTTAATAAAGTCACTTTGTATATGACGTAGGCGTGATTTTCATCCGATTCCGGCTCACTTTCGAACTTGATATTAATTTTTTAGATATCAGCTTAAATATCGAATTTCGTGAAGATAGCTGGAAAATTACGGCTGTAATCGTCATCACAGACAGACGGACATGGCTAAATTGACTTGGGTGGTGATCCTATTCAAGAATATATATACTTTTCTGTACCTACCACGCTTTCTAATGGGTGTTACAAACGGATTGATAAAATTAATTTTTAAGTTTCTTAAACGTGGGGGTATAAATATAATATTAGGTCCACCCAAAAAACAAATTTTTATGGTACTAAAACCATCTAAACATAAGTTTTCAAATGAGGTTCGAATTTGGCAAACTTTTTTTGGTGACCCACCTTATTGCCCTGTGTGCTGTGTGATTTTTTTTCTTTTTTGTTTTCATAGCACAATCACACATGCAATAATTTTGTATTGCAAATCACCCTGTGCTTTCAATCGGAATCCACACAAGTACACATCAGATTACCGTTATTCAGTAAATCTTAATCCCTTTGATTATAGCTTTACTTTAAACTACCACGTCACCATTTACAAATCTTAGCTTCCTAACATAAATGTTCAATATATTTTCTTTTGTGTTTTTGCTCTCTATAAGTATTACCGTACGTAACACAGTGAAAATAAACTTGTCAACGTTGATTTCTAGACCCACAACTTACACTGAAAGAAGCAATGAAAAAGAAAATTCCGGAGACATGCAAGTTCATTAATTTATTTACTTGTTTACGAAGTCAATGAATTAATGGATACACATTCAAATAAATACAAATAAAGAATAAAATAAATTAATTAATACATAAATAAATTAATATATAAATAAATAAATAAAAAATTATTAATTTATTAATTTATATAAATAAATAAATAAATAAATAAATAAATAAATAAATAAATAAATAAATAAATAAATAAATAAATAAATAAATAAATAAATAAATCAATAAATAAATAAATAAATAAATAAATAAATAAATAAATAAATAAATAAATAAATAAATAAATAAATAAATAAATAAATCAATAAATAAATAAATAAATAAATAAATAAATAAATAAATAAATAAATAAATAAATAAATAAATAAATAAATAAATAAATAAACAAATAAATAAATAAATAAATAAATAAATAAATAAATAAATAAATAAATAAATAAATAAATAAATAAATAAATAAATAAATAAATAAATAAATAAATAAATAAATAAATAAATAAATAAATAAATAAATAAATAAGTAAACAAATAAATAAATAATTAAATAAATAAATACATAAATAAATAAATAAATAAATAAATAAATACATAAATAAGTAAATAAATAAATAAATAAATAAATAAATAAATAATATATAAATACATAGATAAATAATTATTTAAAAAATAAACAAGTAATTTAATCAATAAATAAGTAATTTAAAAAATAAATAAACTTAAAAACTAAAAAAAAAAAATAAAAAAAAATTAAAATATTTACATATGACTTAAATATTAAAGGAATATCTATCAGAACGCGAACATTAGCTGCAACGGAATTCATAAAACAAAAACAGGGCATTTATTTTTTGTCCTTGGAAAAAATAATAGAACTAGAATATCAAAAGACTTATGTATAACTAACATACGAAGACTTTTTTTTATAATCTACTAATTTCATACTGATAACTAGTTTAAATTTAAAATTTGGTGTGGCACCACGGGGTTTTAGAACTTCGCTGCACCGATGGCCCATGGAATCTACCAGTGTGGAACAAATTGAGGGATCAATAACATACCACTAATCCTGCACTTTTTTCCACAATTCTTCTTTGTTTTTGTATTAATTGCCACTTTTTTTCTTTTTGAAAATCACCTAAAAGTATTCAATCGGATTAAGGTTCGGTGCCTGCGAAGGCAATTCTAATAAATGAAGGCTATTGTGCCAGGACCATTTTTTTGCCATTTGCGAGGAGTCTTTGGGATCGTTATCTTGCATAAACTTCTATTTTAAGGGCATTTCTTCATCGAAAAATGCCAGCATTATGCTATTTAATATATTTACATAGTCTGTGACGCACATTTTACCTTTAATGCAATATTTTGGGCCTACACCTGATGAGCAAAAACCGTCGCATAACATTATGGTATCACACCATGTTTAAGGGGCATATAGGTTACAAATGTTTTTTTTTAAATTTTTCTCGGAAATTTTTTTTTATAGAATGAAAAAAGGTATCGTTTTCAAATTTTGCACATACATATATTAACATTTAAGGAATACAAAAATTTTTTTGACGTTTTTGACGTTATTTGATTTTTTTTAAAAAAATGCCAAAAAATGGACGGTGTGCAGGATATCACCAGTCTGGAACATCTGAGGAAAAAATAAAAAAAGACGAAGTTAATCCTTGTTCAAGTGGTTATCGCCTGAACTAGGATAATTTTTTTCCGTCCAAAAAAACAAAATGGCGGCCATTTGAAAAAAAATTCAATTTTCGGGGGCACAAAATCGGTTGCCATTTTGTTTTTTTTTCGGCGGAAAAAATATTATCCTAGTTCAGGCGATAGCCACTTAAACAAGGATTAATTTGGTTTTTTTATTTTTTCCTCAGATGTTCCAGACTGGTGATATCCTGCACAACATCAATTTTTTGGCATTTTTTTAAAAAAAGTCAAATAACGTCATAAACCGCTTCAAAAATTCTGAAAAAATTTTTTGTATTATTTAACCCTATCCATGTCACGCTATCTGAATAACGTAAACTGTCACGGTGTGACTTAGAGCCACTAATACAAAAAACATCATTATTTTTAAAAATACAAAATATTTAAAAAAAAAAAAATGGTTAAGGGAAGGGTTCCCTCATTATGGACAAAAATAAGGCAAAGTTTGTATTTTTGTTGTAGGACAATGAAAAGGCGTACGAACTTTTGGTTTTGATGATTATATTAGTTTATTATCAGAGAATTTAAAAAAGTGAAAAAGTTCAAAAAATTTAAAATGGCGGCTACAAAATGCACATTTCCGTGGGCCCCTGCGCGCGAAACATGGTGTCCTAACTAAAATTCTGCCGCTTCTTGTGGTGGACTGAAATCAAAAATTGTTGTTATTACTTAAAGATAATGATATTTTCTATGACTGGAACTAAAATTGTTATTATCCATGTAAAATTCATTGAATAATGAACATTAGAACTAAAAGTTCAAATTTTGCTTGTTTTTTTCCATTTCAACAACGTTAAAAAAATATAAATAAATAATTTTTATACATGATGTTAGTTCAGGGCGTACAAAAAAGCATGCACTTCCAAACAGTTCTTAGATAAAGAGAATCGGATCAATAGATCAGGCCTGAGAGTTTTAGTTAGATAGGAAAACGTGGTTTCGAGATAATCGCGTTTGAAGTTTTTTTAAAAGTTTAGTTTGGACGTAGCGCGCGTGAGATAGGTGTCTTCAAGACGTTGCCATTCGAAAAATATTCGTCGGATCGAAAAATCCATTTACACACATATTCTACACATATGTGGCTTTCATTTTTTGCAAAAAATCGATTTTTTAGTCCAAAACGAGGGAACCCTTCCCTTAATACAAAATATCGTTCATGGAGAATTCATTTCTTATATTAAAAAGAAAAATTAAATTATTTATAAATAATGTGGAAATTGTTATTAAACTATTTATTTGTACATTTAAGGCAAACTACACTTTTCTGTGAATGTTCGTTTCTCATGGGTTTCTGACTATTACCACGGAATTGCTTAGAAAATCGTCCTTTTTTATTAGAGGAACAGTTACGTTGACGCCTCTTCTTTGATTATACTGTCGATGCATTCGAAGCTGGGTTTCATGATGAGTTTTCCATTATCACGTCTTTTGCAGATATCAGTGTCTAAGAGTCACTATGTTACAGTTCATGTTATTTTTCAATATTTTATGTAATAAGTAAATATTATCAAAACATAAAAAAATTAACTGTATGTTACAAAAACAGAATGACCAATAATAAAATACATTTAACTTATTTTGCTTTAAAACAAGTTTTAAATCATTTATATTGGTTTGAAATTGAATAGTGACCCAAAAGCACAGCCTGACATGAATAGGGTTAAATGTCAGTAAATATATGTGTTAAATTTGAGAAACAATATCTTTTTTCCTTCTATGAAAAAAAATTCCCGAAAAAATTTTTTTAAAAAATTAGTAACCTATATGCCCCCTTAATATATTTGAAAAAAAAGTTAAAAATAGTAAATCAAAACTATGTTGAAATTATCCAAAAATTAAAAAAATATTTTAAAATTGACTGTTTTAATCGGTAATAATAAAAATCTCAAATCTTCTCTCTCATATATATATATATTATTGTTTGTTTATTATTCTTTCAGAATCTAAAATATTTCAACCAATTCTGTACAACTATTTCCACAAAAATTTCAACAAAACATTTCAACCAAATCATATTTTTCAAAACTTTCCAACATGTTGTTAGTGGTTTGATTGATCCACATAAAAAAAGTAAACAAACATATTTTTGGTAATCCATACCTAACAGTTGGACAGATCAGCTTATAAAAATTAAACTTTTACTGAGAATAATAAAATTGCATATTATTAGTGATAGTTACCAATTATTATATTTATTTATGCAATTTTTTTTAATAGAATGTTGTAATCGAATTCAATATTAAAACTATCATTAATATTCCTTAAATTTATATATTAATTGTAAAATGTAGGGTGCTCTCATGCCAACTATTAAACCCTTTTTTATTTACCGTATTATTTGAACGATAATAAGAGAAAAGAAGAGTTAAATAAAAAAAACAACTTTAATGAGGAGAGCCCTTATATGCTGTTTTATATTAAAAGAGAGGATGAGAGAAATGAAGATATATTTATCATACAATTTATATTATTTAAAAAGTTTACCTTAATTTTCAAAAGTTTACTATAATTATCTTAAAAATTGTTATATCAATAGGTTTTTTGGATGAGCTTCCGTTAACAGTCGCCATTTTGTTATTTCTTGACATTTTTTTTTTCTTGACTAGATATTCTTCAAATGTTCCTTTATTGTACCTACATCAATTTAAGTTGCTTCCACTAACAGTAGCACGTCAAAAAATTTTTAAAAATTGTGTAATTTTTAGGCCGAATTAACCTTACCACCCCCCGCCCTAATAATTTATTGCCTTTCTTGTATACGGCTCCGTCTATTTGAGAAATGTTTTAATATTTGAAAGCATCGGCTAAAAAAAACATCAGAAAAAGTAATATTCAAATATTCTTTTTCAGACTTTAGAGTAATGTCATTAGTGAAAATGGGTAGGAACTTATATACGTAGTAATTTAATTTCCTAGTCGAAATTATCAGAGACAAAGGAAATTTGATCACCTATAACTTTTTAATAGAAGGAATTGGAACAGTAGAGTTACTATAACTCGCTCGAATATTAAAATAGCTTGCAGTCCATCCTTTGACAAATCTTAGAAATAAGTCTTATAAATACAAAGCTATCGGCACCGAATAAAACTTGTTTTACAGCAACAACAACGGCAGATGATCAGAATCGACCAGGCAGGCAGGCACGCGCCATTGTAATGTATAAATTGACGAAGTGCTTGCAGTTTTCTGTGTTGTGGTTACAAGAACGTAAGCCACTGAAGCGCACTTGCCAATATAGTTAATAAATGCCTCTTACACGACGACAGCAGCAGCTTTTTTGGCATCTTTGTCCTGACTGCGATTCGAATAAGTGGCCTATAATCTATTCGTTTTCGCTTTCGTTATAGAAAATTCATATTAATTGCCTTAGAATATAGGATGTTTGATACACAGGACAAATAATATACATATCTGTGTTATAATGGTATCCAAGCGTTGTTGTGTCCTTTATTCTCTCGCATAATGTACTGTCAAAACTGGGTCAATGCAATGACTGCGACAGGTGCAGGTCTTCTGTGTGAGGCGCAATATTGCAGCATGTGATGAACCAGACGGCATGCTGAAGAAAATGTGCAGCAGTCTTAAGCGTCAGGTTGAAATCATTTAAGCATTCCCTTTTAAGCCACCTTCGTTGACTGTTGTTGTTTTTGTTTTTAGACATTGGCATCGATCGATTGCTCGCCTCGATTAGAGCGTTTTTAGTTTGGTCGTGTGGCTAATATTTTTTATACACGGGTACATGCTTGTAGTTTTTTGTCGGTGTTCTCTGTTTTTTACTCATAGAGAAGGTGTAGGATAATGAACCTGAAACCAAGCATATGTTAAGGATATCCTTAACTTCAATAACTTTAAGACGAGTTCGGAGATCGGAGAAGAGTTCGGTTGTTTGTCTGTCGGTCGTTTGGTCTCCATGGTTGAAGATATAGTAACTGCAATAGCAGGTGCTATGCTCCTTCGTCCATTGTATGAGCGTCTGAAAATCTCGTCGAAAGGATATAAACATAAATGAAGATTGTCATAAAAATAAGGAGCAAAATTAAATGTTACAGGTGCCTCTGCATTTATGTATTGCCGGTGGATACAGGGACAATAACAAATAAATTCCTTCAGGTATTTTTAGTTTATTTAACTTTTGTTGTCTTCAGTGCATGAAGAAGAAAATGTGCGCGCCTAAACGCTAAACTCACATCCCCACCTGCCATTTAAAAATGAGTGCGCTCACTGACCTCAGACATTCATTTGAAAGAGCGCGAAGTCTCTTAACTTGTCCAGAACAATTATATGTTATTCTTAACCATTATTCTTCAACAACACACGAACTCTCAATAACAGCAAACCTGGTGAAAACAGTTCATTGAAACTGTTACAAAAATGGAAATGATAGTGATAGAAGTGATAGTGAGTGAAGTGAAAAAATAGATAGAGAATGAATATTCGTATCTGTGTATTGCCAACCATACGAAAGGACACACCGTTTTAACACACTCACTCACTCGAGATGAGTTGTGCCTAGAACATCATTGCTAAAGTATACGAGTACGTGTATAGTTAGGTTAGTCGCGGATAGGGGTGAACGTATTTTGTTTTTTATTACTTCTTCTTCAAAAATTATGTGGGTTCAGGTGTTGCTGTTTGTATTTTTTCGAGGGTAAACTTGTAAGAGTATATGTTTGTGCTTTGCCAGCAGGAAAAGGCAGAGTAGCCTCATGCTTGTGCAGCCAAATAGAAAGGGGCGCCCAAAATGATAACTCAATCTGATCCTCTAATATTTTTAAATATTATAAATATCAATTTAATAATTATTAATATATTGTTGGAACTCAAGGTTTAAATTAAACTTGCTGATTAACTAGGTAAAGTATAACTGTTAAAAATTGTGCATATCAAGCTAAATAACTAAACTTTAGCAAAGCACTATCTTAAGTAAAATGAGTTGAATTTTGGTTTATTTGAGTTGAGGTTTAGATCGTTGAGCAATTCACAAAATTGTAAATAAAATCTATTTAAAATTTTTATCGAAAGCATACCCATCAAGAGAAAACTGAATTTTACTTTAATTTTTGAATATTTTTGTTTTTATTTTCACAGAAAAATGTATTTCTTGAGTAATTAAAGAAATACATACATATGTACATACATAATATGTACATACAGAAATACATACATACATATTTTTTGAGTGTGAAATAGTGGTAGGCAAGCAATTTTGTTGGAACAATAATTTGCGAACTTACCTCTTTACAGTGCTGTCGTTGTCACTTTTCAATTTGACAATAAAATTACTTTTTGATTTCTTTTCAGTTTATTGTACCTGAGGGCTGCAAAGAGGCTTTAACTCTGAAAGCAGTAAGAAGTCCTTTCATCTGCTTACTAATAATATATTGGAAATTTGCAAAAATTTACGTTATTTAGAGAACAACATGGCGGTGTGTAGCCTCCTAAGAAGTCCTAAGAATTTATTACTAATAATTATTTGAAAGGAATTTTTGATAGAAAAAAAAAAATCAGCCTGCTCTAGTAGTTGTCAAGTAGTTGCCTCTTGTTAATAAAACAACTATCAGCATTTAGGAAAATTTGAAAGTTTAAATATTTTTATTAATTTTTCTTTTCAGTCACTTTACCGGAACCGGAGTTTTTAAATTTGATTTATTCGAGCCGGTATTGGAACCGGCACCAAAGTCAGTCGGAGCCGGAATTGAAGTACAAAAAAGGTGTGTTAGAGTCCTCGAAATTGATCGAAAAGGAAAAGGGAAAAAATCAAAACGAAATTCAGCAAACGTTAACATGAAAGTACAGTGCTGCCAGATAGTTATCAAAATTATTTAACGGAGAAATATGCTCGTATGTGAGATAAGTGAAATCGTAAATGCCGCTGCATTTCGATGTTCGTTATAACTCCGATTCAAAATTATCGGAGCCGAAGTTGAAGTTGGATATATAAAATCAATTGGAATTTTCGCCATTTCGGAACCCAACTGTAACCGGATGTTGCTCCGTTACATCCCTAGCCCAAACTGTAAAGTAGTTTTGGCCGAAATAAAGCACCTACCAAAAAGTTCGTGAGACTGGCTTAATAGTGTGTTTCTGCCGTGGTACGGTGCGAAGTAGAGTAGAATGTGGCCAGAATTACAGACTTTTTGAGGGTTGAAGTTGAAGATATGAAATTGAACGATCTTTGGTTTCAGCAAGACTGGGCATCAAGTCATACAGCCCGTGAAAAAAATCAATCCTTTGGGCACTAAGTTTTGAACGCGTGTTATCAGTCTTCTTGGCTTTGGAAAATTGGGATGACAGGAGGAAATCGTGTTCCATAAATAATTGGAATGTCGGTCCAATAATATTTGTGGACCATTTTATTTATGTCTAATAAATCCAAACATATCAAAGGAAAGTAAGTTTTGTAGGTAGGTACTTTTTATTTCACTTTTAAATAGATACTTGCATTTGGACTACCCACAAAGTAAAAAATATGAGTATATTCTACTGAGGATATATTTTATACTATTCGGTATAGTGCACCGAGAAAAAAAGCAATAGTAAAATCACCTAAGCCGGCTTGGGTAAAGAAAATTGTATGGAAATTAGAAACTTATGGTTATTCAGCAAAGTAATATATTGTTTAATTCATTGCTTTGAAAGCACATACTTCGATACCCTGCCAACAAAAAAAAGTTTGATTAACCCAAGCCAAGTATACATTATTTTAACCAATAGTGTAGGTAAAACACCGAAAACTTTGACACTTTATCAAAATGGTATCAGCAAAATTTATCGCTGAATACTCCCGGTTTGATTTAGTTCTCGTTTAGTTTTTGTAATGAAAACGATATAGCCTAGATGTTTAGCCAATGTGCAATGCTTCGTGAGTGCATTTTTTTGGCATTAAATTAGATATATTTGTAAGCGATCTAAATGCATAATTTTTTTTACTTTGTAAATCTTTGTTGTAAACTTTGTAAATGTATATGTATTAACATTAAATAAAACAGGTTTTCCTTAATAAAAAATAAAATTTTTGGTTAATTTTATTTAGAAGTTTCATCTGGGTAATTTTGCTCAAAAGCAATATGCTAAATTTTACTTAAATATATGTACATTTCATACTTGTCTTTGGAAATTTTTTATAAAAACAATATAAAGGGTGATTTTTTTGAGGTTATGATTTTCATGCATTAGTATTTGACAGATCACGTGGGATTTCAGACATGGTGTCAAAGAGAAAGATGCTCAGTATGCTTTGACATTTCATCATGAATAGACTTACTAACGAGCAACGCTTGCAAATCATTGAATTTTATTACCAAAATCAGTGTTCGGTTCGAAATGTGAAATTTTGTTCAGCGATGAGGCTCATTTCTGGTTGAATGGCTACGTAAATAAGCAAAATTGCCGCATTTGGAGTGAAGAGCAACCAGAAGCCGTTCAAGAACTGGCCATGCATCCCAAAAAATGCACTGTTTGGTGTGGTTTGTACGCTGGTGGAATCATTGGACCGTATTTTTTCAAAGATGCTGTTGGACGCAACGTTACGGTGAATGGTGATCGCTATCGTTCGATGCTAACAAACTTTTTGTTGCCAAAAATGGAAGAACTGAACTTGGTTGACATGTGGTTTCAACAAGATGGCGCTACATGCCACACATCTCGCGATTCTATGGCCATTTTGAGGGAAAACTTCGGAGAACAATTAATCTCAAGAAATGGACCGGTAAGTTGGCCACCAAGATCATGCGATTTGACGCCTTTAGACTTTTTTTTGTGGGGCTACGTCAAGTCTAAAGTCTACAGAAATAAGCCAGCAACTATTCCAGCTTTGGAAGACAACATTTCCGAAGAAATTCGGGCTATTCCGGCCGAAATGCTCGAAAAAGTTGCCCAAAATTGGACTTTCCGAATGGACCACCTAAGACGCAGCCGCGGTCAACATTTAAATGAAATTATCTTCAAAAAGTAAATGTCATGGACCAATCTAACGTTTCAAATAAAGAACCGATGAGATTTTGCAAATTTTATGCGTTTTTTTTAAAAAAAAAGTTATCAGGCACTTAAAAAATCACTCTTTACATTAATTTACCTAAGTAGATGTTGTCCCTGTATATTTATTTATTCAACTTTGATAGTTCAACAAAGTTTTTTGTTGAAAACTTGAACACTATGTTCGGCAGAATAAGCAAGCAAGCAGAAATTGTTGAAGCTAATGAGTAAAGCTAATGAGTAAATACTTCGCTAATTTATCATCCAAATCAATATCGGTAAGTTAACATGTAAAACTTAGGTGACCAAAAACTTTGGAGGCTGAAAACTGCAAGTTATCATATAAATTATACTTATATACTGTGGCGTCCGTGGCGTAGTTGGTAATTGCGTGGCCGCTATGTCAACGAACCTGGAGACCCAGGTTCAAACCCCAGCAGCGACAGAAAATTATTTGAATTAAAATGATTTTTCCGTACGGCCGCCACCTCTCTGCAGACAATGGCAAACCTCAGAGAGTAATAAAAATGCCATGTAAAGCTTCTTGAGAATAAGAACATTTCGTTCATCGCCGTTCGGAGTCGGCGTTAAGTCTGTAGGTCCATTTCTCGGTCAATTGTGTACAAACTTAATAACACGCACAACACAATTGATCATAAGAAGCTAGGTCAAAGTCCTTTCAAGGGCTGAAATGACCAGTTATTTATTTTTTTTTTTTTAGGTTTTTTATTAATTTAAATAAGCTTTTTTCTCGGTGTACATAGCCAAAAATGTTATAAAAGTTATTTTGTCTTTTGCTTTCCACATATTTTTTTGTGCTGTTTTGTTTTACTCTTTCCTTGCGCTTTCGGCAAATTTTAAACTATATTACGGTAAACATTGTTCACTTGCTACATACATGTTTACATACACATGTATTAACATGCAAGCACGGTATTTATAAATTTATGGTACACAAATTAACCTGTTTGGGATTAAAAATGGTGTTTGAATGGAAATGCCAGTTTAATAGTATTGAGTGGAATAAAACTTATAATTTATTTGAAATAAAAAGTGTTTATATCACAGAAATGTTATAAAAAAGATAAAATCTACTGTTTTTACTGTGCAGTAGTGTACAGCAGACTCACTGAAAATATACTAATCGAACCAAATTTATTTAGTTTTTTAAACAAAAGAAAATTTATTTATTAACAAGATAAACCACACGGATAAACCATAAAGAACGGCCTGTTCAACAATGCATATCATAATATTTTGAGAAGTTATTAAACAATATCATTTAAAAATATTTTTTTCTAAAAATATTTAAAAAACATTAAGTTTCAATTTTATTTCAATAACTATTATTGCTCCTTAGTTTTCTTTATTTCTTCACTTTTGTTTTTATTCTAATATTATTCGATAAATAAGGATAATAATTTTCTTGTAGTTATGCAATGTCAAGACACAGTGGCGGATCTAGGATTCGCCAAAGGGGGAGGGGCTGAAACTATATTTTTGTATGCCAAGGGGTGCTGAAACGTCTTTTTGAACTTTTTTTAATTTTTTTCTCAGACAAAAAATACTCCAAGGGGGGCTGAAGCCCTTTCTGCCCATATGTAGATCCACCACTGTCAAGACACATCTAATTTGCTTTTTAAAAAGACTTGAGCTTTCGTCAAAAACTTATCCACGTCAGATCAGCGACGCCAAAATCAGTGTGTTTGAAGATATTCCTTTAAGTTCCAAATATGATTATCTCTAAAAAAAAGGTACTTGATACTATACCGAGTTTTCAGTTTTCATCTAAGAAAATCTATGATTGTATGAGGGAAAAGTTTAACCACTATGTGATGTTACCCTTCTTTGATCTGTTAGTAGCAAGTCTAAGCTACTGAAGATATTACTTGCCTGGCAATTCCATTGTAACTTTTGATTTGTTCAATTACATAGGCTTGAAGAACAGCTTAAACTTGATCCCAAAACACTGCACTGCATGCTCACAGACCGAACCCTCAAGTTATTAAGATGATCGAACACTCTTCACACGCACACAAACTACATACATATGTCGGAAGGGAATTTGCAGCTGATTTCAATTCGGTTCAATGCCGTTTGCTTCCAACAAAGATCAATAATTGTCGCCGAATTCTTCGATACTGTGTGATTTGTAAACTGTTCGAACTGTTCCCTTAGTTTTGGATGTAATGCGGCTTTTTACAAAAGAATATTTCGGTTAAAACTTTACGTATATGAAAGCGGTGCTTGCCCTTTATAAAGTGCCGCGAAAATTGACTTTAATAGCTTAAATAAAACGTGAAAATATTCTGTTTTATTATAGTATGAAATTATTGCATCATAATGTATGAGTGTTTAATGTTTATATGCTACCTAAGGAGTTTATTTGGAGAGTTCGTTTTGAAAATAGAACATCCAGAATATTTTTTATATAATTGAAACGTCAGATATTACATTTTTTAGTTTAAACAATGTTTTCTTTATTTTAAATTAAATAACTTAATATTAATACTTAAGATATGACAGTAACAGTTTTCCAAACGTCGAACATTTGATAATTTAAAAACTAAGATAAGCCTATGTTCCTCTTCCAACTACCGAATTTAACTGAACTAGGCTGAAACAAAAAATTAGAGAATATAATATCTTATTATGTACTTTGCTAACGAACGCTTCGACATAGTAATACTTCTTTGGTTGAATTAGCCGTACCTTTAGATTCAGTTCTAAAATTACACCCATACAAAATATCCTTTTTAAAATAACCCTTGCTTCATGCAACTAAAGTGTATTTTTATATAATATCTACACATTTTTATTATTAACGTTTGAGTTGACCTTAAAATTACTTTGGCTTCAGCGACTTAGTATTCAGGACTACAATTAATAGGTCTGTTCCCGTACCTTTCAAGTAAAATATGCTTAAATGGAAACTTGTGAGAGTAACAAAAAAAAAATAATTCTTAGAAAGAGAATAGAAAAAAGTGATATTGTTAAAAAATCATAAAAATCATGCAAAAAAAAAGAAATAAACGAGATCCGGAAATATTTTAAATGATAAAAAGTTAATTTTTGGTAAACGTTTTAAAAAAAAGTCAATTAGCTTTTTATATGAAAACTTTGTATGGAGGGCATATGATTGAAACTTTTAAAACTTTTGGATACGGGAAAGAATTTAATGTCATGTACTTAGTTTTGAAAACAACGATATTACGTCTACTTTATTAACCTACTTAACTAATCAATTCCATCGATGACCTTCTACGTTCAATGCTTCGTTCGTTCAACAGCTACTGCTTACTTCCATTTTGAGCAGTGATAGGTTTTCCTCGCCATGCCGGCTTTCTCTGTGTCTTCTCAGATCAACTTTCCGTTGGAAGGATTGGTCGCACAGAACACATGCGAAGGGCTTATAGCCAGTGTGTTTGCGCATGTGCGTTATAAGATTTGAGCTCTGACTAAACGCTTTAAGACAAACAGTACACTTGTGAGGCTTCTCTCCTGCAAATAAAACAAGAATTAAATCAACATATATGTATGTTATAATCAGTACAAGCTTCTGATGGTTTGTTTATCAACACGATATTTTAAAGACTTACACCCTCTTCTTACCTTACCGCTATGTAACAAGTGCATTGCATAGCGATAGAATAAAGCTACCCTTAACCAATAAGAGTAATTAAATCAGATAACAATTCACACTGTCGTTGTAATAGTGGTCGACAGCACTTTATATATGTCCATATGACACAACTGTTGGTTACTAGAATCTGTAAACTCTAGCAAATTATATTTCAACCTACCAGTATGAATGTACGTATGCTTCTTCATGTCAGATTTCTGATGAAAACGTTTTCCGCAATATTGGCAGGGATATGGCCGGGTGTCACTGTGAATTAGTAAATGCGTTGACAAGGTTGAGGAGCGTTTAAACGATTTGCCACATTGCTTACACTGAAAAAAGGCAATGAAACAAAATTAATGTCTAATAATTAATTTCAGTTCAAAATAATAATAAATTGTTATTCTGCTCAAAAAACTGCCATGAATACAAATGCTTCAAATCAAGAGAAAAATCAGCAAAAACAAATAAAATCTAAATATATCTTATATCACAACAAAAGGCTGTGCTTAGTAATGTTCGCGAACAGCGTAAAAACACAGTAAATAAGACAACTCGCCCACTACCGGTACTAAACTTCTGCTGCTGAACTGCTTGAATACGCCAATCTCACATCTATACTCAGCTTAAAGCAGAAGAAAGAAAAAGTAAATACAGCTAATTAAACAAATTCTGGATCGGAATTATTTCTCTCTTCAACTGATGAAAAATATTTGAACAGAAATGCAATTTACGAAACCCAAGAAAATATTTTCCAATTAGTAAAATGCGCCTAGCTCTGTCTTCAAATCCACTTATGATTTGTAGAATGTGTACGTGCCTGAAATGCAAATGATTGTGGTGTGGATGATAGGTTGACACAGGTGCCGAAAGCTAGATCTGTTTCAAACTGATCCATCCGCTGACACTTGTTGACCAAATTCAAACAGTATAACACAATTGAGCAGATCGAATCTGATCGAACAAAGACATTATCTGTTTTTGCTAGTATTGACACAAAGTGCGTCGCAAGTTGTACTCTTTTGACATACATACATACATATTTCGACGAAGTAGTGGAGTAATTAGAAGCAATTGTTACCACTTGAATTGATAAGTGACAAAAGTAAATTGGGACATGTAAACATATTGAGTGTCCTCATCTGGACGAAAAGATGAAAAGTCTATCTGATCAAATTTAAATTGTGTGATCAGGCGCGACGGAAGCTATTTTCATTTGGGGGTTGCAAGACACTTTACTAAAAAGTTAAAGTTTATTATGAATGTGAAGAAGTGCCGAATACGTTAGACGTTCTTGAGTCATATTTCATCGAAGGTATGTTTGAAATCGCCGGAGAGCTTTAAAATATCACTCAGAAGAAGGTGCAGATTTCCGAATCCTAACTACAAAAAAAAAAAATTAATTTTAAAACTTAATTTAAGAATTTTATCACTGTATCGGAAGTGTTTTTGAATTGAGCAACAATTTTGTAAAAACTTAAAGATGGGTGCTGATGTCACTTATGTCAAAATTTTCTGCATATTTCTTAACCGTGGAAAGCCGGTCTGCGGAAAATTTACGGATGCGTGTTCAAAATTTTGCCCAAGCTGCCCCGTGCCCACCCCCACCGCTTCCGGAGCCACTGCGTGTGTAGTACGACGATACAGTCTGTCATAGTATTTATCTAGTACACATGGGGGGAAAATGGCTCTGCTGAATTTAATACAGTTCACTCATGAATCAGCTTTGTTGAGAAATTCACGATTAATTTTTTTGGAGCTATGAGAAATGAAAAGAATGAGAAAACTCTAGCTCTTAGTATTTTTTACTGCATTGGCAATGTCTTCTACGATACTGTATACTATGGTTTTTAATGCAAAACTTTTTGTAGTCCCGTTATAGCTATTGCACTGTAAATGAAAATTTTTTCTTATTATTTTAGCTGTTGAAACATTTTACTAGCCCGAAAATAATGATTATTTTGTTTCAGTTTAAGCCCTTAAAGTACATATCGCTCGTTTTCTTCAATAACGTTACAACCCAAAAAACATAAAAATTGAGTTAATTACACAGCAGCATTCGTGTTACCATGATCTATGCTGTGTACAATTTTGGTAACGATATCTTCTTTAATTTTTGCAGGAGAGTAGAATTTGTGATTCATTCACCACAATATATTTCCGATTAGATCGTATTATATGTCGATAATCTCCAGTTTTTTTTGTCACTTTGTATGGATTAAACCATGTACATTACAGTAGTACTTGTATATTTGATGTTTTGTCCATATTTTGAAAATGGTGAATTAATTTCCTTTGTCTGTTCAAAACTTAAAATGCTTCTCCTGAAAAATCTATTTTTTTGAGTTGTGACGTCATTGCAAAAAACGAGCGATATGACCTAGAACAATAACAAAACTATAAATAATATAAATTTTGCGGTGTTCCAGAGAGCTTCCAGCTTTCACTTTGTGACAAACTTTCCATTTTTTTGTAAAATCTTTTTGAGCAATAGATTTATTTATAAGAATTCAAGCCCCCTTGTATGGGATTTAAAATTTACAGATTTATTTTTTCAGCTCTTTGATTTTAAGTAAGAGTACGAAATTGTTCGCTCGCGGGCCTTTGCGAGCTCGAAAGGGTACACGCATACACTCTAGCGGACGCGTACCCTATTAAAAATGTTATCGCTCGAGACTTCAAGATATGAGAACTTATACCATGTATCTATATGCGTTCATGCGTTCATGCGTTTTATACCATGCGTTCATGGACGAGAACAAAGATGGGACTTGATGATTATGGGAGAGTTCGTGACATGTCAATGAAGGGAAAATGTAAAAATAGGTTAGGGTAGAGAATAGCTTAACTTAGCTCTTAGGTGAGTTATTGGAGGTTTTATGGATTCTATTGACTCTAATGAACAGTATACATTATTCAATGGACAAAACTTTAAAAGGCTCTATTACATTCATATATAATTCCAGTGAAATCAATATATCAAAAATTCATTGATTTTTGTCCTCAAATCAAAAAATAGTTCAGCGTATCATATTTTTCAAAGAATGCAAGGAGCCACGTTTTTATGTAAGGAGTTCATTGAATTAACCCATAAAACGCACCTGGGATTTATACTACGTCACCTTTTTATTTTGGCTGTTTATTGCCTTGTGCGGCTCATGAGCTGATCTTAAGTTTTAATAACTTACCCCTGATACTATAAATAACTTTTCCAATCACAATATTAAAATTTTTGGAGGTTTTTTTATTGTCTTCCACAATAATCCAATCGAAAGCGGTCAAGTTTTGTTTTTTTTAACACGAAGATGTTTGGCTCATAGTTGAAACGATGAGCCAAGAAGATAATGGTAACAATTATTTATAAACTTTTTTAAATAAGCAAATATCATTAAGACTTTTAAAAAATTCCATTTACTGCTTAATAAATGACTCAAGACCCTTTATTTTAAACCAGAGTAAAATAAAATTCTCGCAGTTAAGCTCGACTGCTCACGGTTAGTAAGTCTAGTTTTTAAAGCTCGAGGTGGGTTACTTAATCTAAACGCTAGAGCCTTCAGAAATGAGCTGCTAGGTCCTTGCTCCCTATGTAACTTGAATAACACGGAAAACAACATATCACCTACTCGGCGTTTGTCCCATATTTAATTATACACGGCTTAAGTCTTTTGGTAAAACCAAATTTACTTACCAAGAAGTGTATGACATTCTAAACTTAATCGATATTAATAAAACCAAAGCGCTTTGTGAGTTTTTAACTGGCTCTCTGCAATACAGAGATATATTGATAAATGAATAAATAAATAATAAATAACTGGCCATTTCAGTACATGTTTAACGCCGACTCCGAACGGCGATGAACGTAATGTTCTTATTCTCAAGAAGCTTTACATGGCATTTCATTACTCTCTGAGGTTTGCCATTGTCTGCAGCAAGAATGATAGAAACCAGATTACGCGTTCTGCAAATGAGAGAGAGAGCATGACGTCACATGCGATATTGTAAGACTTTGGAATAATTTTATTCCCACACCCATGCCTAGATATTTTTTTTCTTATTTTTATAATATGTATATGGACCTCCTAAACCTATTGGTGCAATAAAATTTTGTCGGTCTTGAATGGTTTAGGAGATAAAAATCTTGAAAATTTAAAAAATTGATATTTTTCGTATACGAAAATTTTCATTTTTTTATGCAGAAAAGTAAATATTTTTACTTTATTTTTTCGAAAGAATTTATTTTCAATTTCGTCAATTTGCCTAAGAGATCGCACATTCGCATACGTTTTTGTCAAGCAAAAGTACTGTGTGACGTCATGCACTCAGTTGAGAAAGAGAGCATTAGATAACGGGACTGCGGAACGCGTAATCTGGTTTCTATCATTCTTGTGTCTGCAGAGAGGTGGCGGCCGTACAGAAAAATTATTTTAGTTCAAATAATTTTCTGTCGCTGCTGGGGTTCGAACCTGGGTCTCCAAGTTCTTTGACGTAGCGGCCACGCACCCTAACCAACTACGCCACGGACGCCACATTGATAAATGAATATTTTTAGAAAATAAAACAAATACTGAATTTATATCCTTTTATGTACATTAGTAATTTCTGTAAAAGACTCACAACTTACAATGTTAATGTCCGTTACTCGATTTTTGTAGACCCTTTATTGTATACTCTAAAAACTTGAATAATAAAATCTAATCTATTTTCTACATTCCAAATCTTCACTTGTTTATCTGTATCACTTGCTTTTGGCGAATGATTCGATCTTGAAAAAACAAAAACAAAAATACAGAAAGGACCTCTACTTACGTAGCCGTAACCATTATCGAAGGCAATTTTGACCTAAATTTTCTATAGATGTACGGCTTCTTATCCTTTGAAAATTGTTTTTTTTCGATTTCTGCTGAAAAAAACGCATACTTCGAATACATTAAGCTGTTTCAATTCCATTTTCAGATACTAAGCTTTACTTTTCATTGAAAACTGTATTCATTAAAAATGTCAACTTTTTGATTGATTACATATTGAAAAGCCGATTCCAATACGATAAAAGTTTTTATGTCTTTGTGCAAATTGAATAGATTTATTCTTCGACAACTCCTTCCCCCAAAACAATCGTTAATATTGCATAATTGTTCGCTCCTCTCTAAATTTATTTGATTAACTAATTGCGTGATTCACATCTATGTACAAACAATTATTGATATCTAAAGAGTCGCATAGCCAAAAGTGTTCTAAAGGACAAAAAAAAAACCTTTATAAAGCAATTAAATAATAACAAGAAACATTGGTCAATTAGCGCAATGCTCCGCTCTCTAATTTTACTGAAAGGGTTCGAACTTTCACCTGATTGAGGGTGCGTATTGCACGAAATTAAACAATTAAACGAATGGATAAAGATTTTGTTCCTTCTATCGGGAATTATGAAGTTTGTTTAATTAAATGTTCTATATTCAATCGATGTCATTTAGCTTAATTATTTTTTTTTATGCCTTTTGATTTTTTTTTACCTAAATAACGAATATTGTGGCTCAATTGAATATATGTTTTTGGGGCTTACCTGAAAGTTTCGTGTCCTGCGCTTATCGTCCATATCAATACATAAGCTAGTTTGTGATTCATTTATAGCTTCAGTGGAGTCTGGATGCTGCTGTTGTTGAGAATAGTTTTTTTGACGATGCGAGGACGCTGCATTGTCATTTAGATATGGACTCGATTTCAATTCTTGCTTTAAATTACTACTGCTTGTGGCTACTGGAAAGCTATTGGCAGGATTTTGATGCAGCATTTCGAACTGACGTGGCGTGTTTGCTATCACGGAAGCAACCGCTGCATTGGTGGATTTGAGCTGCTGCTTTAATAGCTCTAAATTGTTGCCTGCTAGCCCAGTCATGAAGGCATGCCTGTGGGCATAAATTTGTTGCTGAGCTGAGTCCATGTCTTGCTCACTATTCGATGCGATAGAATTGGATTGGTTGGTTGATGATATAGGAGAATCTATATTATTTTCCAGTTCAATTTTCTCAAAATGTAACATTCGGTCGTATTTTAATTTTTGAACATTATGGTCAGTGGATGTTCGGTCCTCCTTTTCACACATGCTGGCTGGCGACCAAATTAGTGATGCTTGCGACTTGTTTTCGATATGAGATTGAAAAGTCAAGGACGCATTTGATCTTATAAAAGGCACAAAGGAGTCTTTACAATCCGAGTTTCGCTTTATTGATAGATTAAGAGGCATGTCTTCTGAAAGTTGCTCGTCTTTTTCCGGTGTTAGTGTGAAATCGCGGATTTGTGTGACTGAAGCAGGTGATTTCGGAGTTGTGGGCGAAATCGGTGTCCCTAATCCAGATATTGCGGATGTTGAGAGTAGAAACTGTGGCCAAAGAAGAGCGCTTGAGTAAAGAAGCGGATTGTAGAGGAACGGCAAGTCTGGGGATGAAAGAGATTTTTTAGGAAATGTAGTAACCATGGAATTTTAAGCTGGTCGGATAATTTTGCGGTAGCTTACCTCGAGCATTTATCTTGTTGCTTGCTGCTGCAGAGACCATCGCAGAGTTTAAGGCAGATGCTCTCTGAATCCAGCTTTTAGAAGTTGCAAAACTCATCTCCAGTGTCGAATTATGAAAAGGAGTCAATTGACTTGGTTGCGAATGCGGGGATGGTGGTGGAGATAAGTGGTTCATTTCACTATTTTTGGCTGATTTGAGCCTTATTTGCTTGCAGTTGATACAAAACGCTTTCACTTAAAATCTCAATTAAAATTATTTGTTGTTTTTTTTTTCTTGCGTTCATAACCGCGTGTGCAAAATAACTTAAGCTATTAGGCTTGGATTATTTAATATTTTTGTTGAAAATTTTTGTATTTTTTGTTTGTTTTTTATTCTTTTATCATAACTGTTATTTCACTTTACGATTTGCTTTAAGTTGAGCACGATTTCGAAGATCGCGCACGTCTGTTTTGTTTGGTGCTTGACACCTGACTGAATCTTTTGCCGGTTATTCAATTCTGTATAGTCAAGAGTTGGCCCAAACGAATCAAAACACAAAGTGCAGACTGCGTTGCCTTATGTCGCTCTTGAGTTTCAACGAATAGGACTAAAACGAGTGCGTTCTGGCTTTGTTTTTTTCCTTCCTTTCTTCTTTTGGTATGTGAAGAAGAATATAAAGAAGCCCTTACAATTAGTAAGCTGTTGTTGCTGTTATTGCTGCTACAACATAAAACAACTGGTTGGTTGAGCGTCTGTTGTTGGTAGCACGCGCTGTGAACTAATTGAGTTAGGTTGGCGGGCGTTTATAGCTGTACTCCGGCAACAACTGGCACGGGCTGCAATAAGTTAACTTAACTGTGCGTCTGCGCTGACTAAACAGGATCAATGTTTTTGTGCAGGAAATCTTTTGGCCCTTACCACAGTTGTTGCGAGGCATGTGGTGAGATCAATGATATTCCGAATTGGTAATAAAGGTAGTTTTTGTTTATTTTTTGTATTTTTTTTTTGTTCCATATGTGTGTATTTGTGAAATTGAAGTAACATTTAAATATTTATGCATGTAATAGCACTCAATTTTAAGGTTTAAGCGAATTGACTTAAAGACTACGAGTCATTTCAATTTGTTGAAATAATTGAATGTAGGTCCATTGGATCCCAGAATCAGCCTTACATTTTCTGTGTCAGGTTTGGAATTCAAATCACGGAGCTGGCGCTTCGTAGAACTTGCTCTAAACGGTCCACGCACGTAAACGCGTTCGGTCCCGGCCGTTATAACTATCAAAACTATTGGTGATTTCGATTTTCTGCAAAGCGATACTTCTCCGAAGTTAAATATGTTTGTATTTCAAAGTTTTATCGTATATAATATTTAACATTTTTAAAAGTATTTATATATCTCCCCAGTCTGCCATACGGATCTGTTGCGAATTCGCAATAGACTTACTTCTTCGTATATTTTACTCGAAACGGTTTGCGCTTCGGATCCGAAACTGATTCGTTTTCGTATGAAATTTCTTCAAAAAAAAGCGAATAGTTTTTTCCAATTTTTCGAACTCGAAACATATTTCATATACAAATCCGTTTTAGACTCTTTTCGATTCGAGACGGACTCTTTGTTTTTAATTATGCGAATTCGCGACAGACTCGTTTTTTTTTTAATAATACTGATTCAACAAACGGCTTAATTAGGCTTAATCCAGATTAATTAAAAAAAAATTAGTAAAGGCTAAAAATATTCATTAAAATTATCAAATATAAGAGTACAATGTTGGTGAGTTCAAGGATGACTCCTACACTAAGGGAAATAATGCATATTAACATTATCCACGCCTGAGTATCAATTTTATTTAAATATTTACGAGGATAAATCAAATATTTTCCTTACAACTTGTTTTTTTCCCGTATTTGAATTTTATTTATACCACACACGTACACACATATTCCATACAAGCAAGCAGCAACAGCATCGCACACGTACACACATATTCCGACAAGCAGCAACAGCATCGCAGTCTGTTCTCTTGCAGTTGCAACCTTAGTTCTTATAATTCTCATTTCGTTTTTGTTGCAAGGGTAGTATAACAGGGATATTTGGCCGTACGTATGAGCGATTGCGTGCTGAAATAATGCAATTATGTAGGGTGGAGTGACAACTCGACATTTTCCCACGAATGTGTCGCACCGATTGTCATTTGCCTGCATTTTTGCTTTATTAGTTTGCTTTATTAATGCCATTAGCATGGTTAATTTATTTTCTTTTTTCGTTCTATAGTTTTATACTATTTTTGACATATGGTGTCATAATATTGCACCGACTGTCAAAAATAGTATAATATTAAGGAACGAAAAAAGAAAATAAAGTAACCATGCTAATGGCATTAATGGACGCAGCTCGTGAGAAATATTTGAATATATTGTTTTTTAATTTCAATATTTTTTATATAAATTTCCTTTAGATAGTTTTATTTTCAAATACTAAATTTTTAAAAGATATTTAAAAAAATTCGTGCATAATTTTAATATATTTTTTTATTATTTCTGTTGAAATATTTTAATATTTTATTTAATTAAAAAAGTTTTTAAATGAATTTTAAATATTTACGTAGTCGATTTATGCAAATGCGTTATTGGTGCAAAAATGACTCGCTTTTTGGATAAATATAAAAAGTTTTTGGATAAATTTAATATTTTTTTCTCTTAGTGTACTTATTTCTACAAACAATTGATAATTATTTTTTCTTGAAACATCCCAATAACTTACAGCTTTAATGACAAAGCGTGCAAAATTAACGCAATTAGAAATTAAAAAAGTTTCCGGAAAATATCTTGTGCACGACTATCCTATAGTCACATGTAACTTGTTCACTCATCATAATTTTTTAAAAATTCTTACAAGTACATAAGTACATAGTTCCATTAGGTTTGAAGGAGAGCTTTAGGAGCACGTGGCTAATGATATAAGGAAGTTATTTAAAATAAAAATAAGTACAGAATTGTATTTCGTATTCCTGATCTACTGATACGAAATCTAAATATAATATTAGATTTGATAATAACTTTAAAACTGGATTTATGTTAACGTTCTGACCATAGTTTCTTAAGAATTTCTTACGGATTCGAATTGGATCAGTTTTTGTGCACATTGGGTCAATAACGTTTTCATTCATGTCTAACATGTATTCACATATGTTTGAGTTTCCAGATACTAAAAATGAGATATTTGTCGTACTCATACTTTAACCTCTAGGTTGGCACAAAATACCTTATTGAAGCGTGAAGAAAAAAAAATAAATATGTTCAAAAACATCATGACTATACATCATTATCATAGAAATAAACTCCAACGAATTTTCATGATTCTGACACAAGAGTTTTTTAGCTTCAACAAAGATCTTCTAAGATTTTTTGGGAATTGTAATAATTTATAAATTTAAATTAAAGGTGAACAAAGGTCCTTTTTTAAGATAATTCATAAAAAATGTTCGGCCGTGACTACTACAGAACGAATAGAGGTTTCTTTCATTTGGGTTAGTACCACTGGACTACAATAACGCAAAATAAAGACAAATAACACAGACGAAATCCATGGAGCAATGTAAAATTTTTTGTTATATCAAATAAGCTATAAATTAAATAAATTATTGAAAACCAGGGTGAGGAAATTCGTTCGCAATTTATTAAATTTAGAGTACCAAGCATCGATCCGAAAAGATACACAGTATGCGGAGGTGTACTTTGCCAAGAATTTTGAAATGAAATTAGATCTCGTTCTGTGTAATACATATGTACATACATATACATCACTCATTCAAAAAAAAAAAAAAGTAGGAGTAAAAAATGTGCCCTTTTTGCTGCTTTTTCCATCCCTTTTCAAGTATCGCAGGCGGTATAGCGTTGTTTCGGTATGAAGCGATTTGGTTAAAATTATGTTGAATTGACGTTTCAAAAACCTGTCTTCAATCAGCTGCTAAATGTCAAAGGTTTTCAATGTTCAGATAACAACATAAAGTATGGCGCACCCTGTACCTTCCAAAACTTATGCACTCTGGACGAAAACGCAGATGAGCCTTTTTATGCTCATGAAACAGTTCTGAAACTACACTTTTGTATGCCAAGGGGGGAACTGAAACATCTTTTTGGACTTTTTTCATTTTTTTCCCATACAAAAAATTCTCCAAAGGGGATGGGGCTAAAGCCCGCTCAGCCCGTATGTAGATCCTCCACTGTTTGTGACTATGGTATGGCTCTGTGACTATTGCGAAAACCATCGATAATTTTATGGCCAAAATGTTCCACGAGAATATTGTATCGATAAAGTTTGGTTATTGAAAAATTTAAAAAAAAATTAAATTTTTGTGCTTTTTTTGACAAATACATTCCACTCTCAAAAGCTATTTCAAATCAAGTTAAGATACATTTCTTTCTCTTTTTTTTAAATTTTTTCCTCATCAGACATTTTATTTCATGGTTCGAAAGAAATATTGATAGCTTGCGATATGTTAAGTAAACATTGAAAATATCTTTTTTTTTTCTAGAATTAGCAAAATAAAACCAATCAACTTCCTAAATATTTAGCCATTAGACAATTAAAAAACGGTTTTTAAACATGTATGAATTAATCATTCCTTAAAATGATTTTAATTTTAAGTTCGTAAGTTGGGCATTCTAGATACGAATTAACATTTATATGTTTTGTCATTGGGTACATCTTATGTACAATGACAGAATTGGCCACCGCTTGACACGAGCCAAAAAATCCTCTTGCAGTTCATAATGCTGGCACGCTTCACGCCTCGCTTGGTTGACCGAGCAGCATGTTGCCCTCAGCAGTTATTTGTCATTCCATCAGGTATTTAACATACATAAACAAATGTATGCCTTACGTCCTATGAAATGCTTCACAGCACATCGATAGCACATGGATCCGCTTAAAATTGTTCGAAACTTGAGGGTGAGTAAGAACAATTTTCGTAACGGATTCACCGTATGCCATTCTGGCGCGATTTCTTTTTTAAAAAGCAGGTAGAAGAAGATCGCTCCGCTATAACACAAGTCAACAAATTCAAATAGCGCCAAAACCACATACCAATGGATCAAGCACGCATGCACCCTATTCAAATGATATGAGCCAACAGCTGTCTGTTATCGAACGTACGTTTACACAGACTCACGTCTCAATGCATTGAATTTTCATTTACGACAGAACATTAAAATATTTAGGGAACATATGAAACAATAACAAAAACTCACCTTAGCCACTGAATAATTGTCGCTTTACGATTGGCTCTGCCTTACAAAGGGGAGGAGCTTTAGTGCTCAACTGGTATGGTTAAAAGTGCTTGCAAGAGTGAACTTTTCACCTCAACAGGGTTTCCCATGCTTAAAATGCCAGAAACAAATCAAATGCAATGTGGTTCGGCTAAACCAAGCTCAAATGGGGCTAGATTGAGCTTATTTTTTATTTGATTTTGTTATTATTTGAGGAAATGGAAAAACCGTTCCATCAAAATCTTTGAATGTTTTTTCACAAAAATGACTAAATAAATAAACATTTTAAAATAACAGGTTAAATTAAAAAATTCAGGTTAAATTAACAAATATTAATTTAACTTTGATTAAATTACTAAATGTTCTACATTAAATTACATTTTGAAACAGTTTTAACCACGAAAACTACGATCCACCACACGATTGAGAATTGAAGAATATGAAAAACGTCCACTAGAAACTGGAAATATACCGCTATTCGTCGATTTCGGATAACAGTTGCATTTTCGTAACATCTACTTTAAGTTGGGAGATTTTCTCTTTCAAATACATGCCTACCCAGTGAACCAAAACTACCGTTTCCGAATTCATTTATAAACCTTTCCGGGTAGAAACGTTCTTTTTCGGCACTCATAAATGAACCCCTTTTGTATTATATGTCAGACTAAAATGCCTCTCAAAAATTAACCTTACTTTTTTCGGAAATGAGTTAAAAAGGAACCATAAAAAAGTTATTTTTCGTCACTCGGAAATGCACCCTTTTTGTGTCAATCGCCAAGCCTTTTGAAAACGAACCTTTTTTGTTCAGAAATGAGTTATAAAATTAGCCTTTTTGAATTAAAAAAATAAAAAAAAAAAAATAAATAACTGGCCATTTCAGCGCTTGAAAGGACTTTGACCTAGCTTCTTATGATCAATTGTGTTGTGCGTGTTACTAAGTTTGTACACAATTGACCGAGAACCGGACCTACCTAATTTGTAAAAATCACCTTAAAGCAGAAAAAGCATTAATTTTCGTACTTTATTTGTATTACCACAACAACAACAATACGGATTTTTCCAAAAAATATGTGATTTGAAGCACCTCATAGAAACCTTTCAAAATATATAATTTTTTTTTATAACGGTGACATCAAAAAATTAGGTGGCCGGTTTGGCGTGAAATGAGTCATATGACAAACAATAAGACTTTGTAAAAAACAGAACAAAAATATTACATTTTCAGGTGTCTACACCGAGAAAAAAGCAATAGTAAAATCACCTAAGTCGGCTTAGGTAAAAATAATTGTATGGACATATTGTTTAATACATTGCTTTGAGAGCATTTACTTCGATACCCTGCCAAAAAAAATGTTTGATTCACCCAAGCCAAGAATATAACATTTTAACCAATAGTGTAGGTAAATCACCGAAAACTTTGACACTTTATCAAAATTTATTGCTGAATACTCGCGGTTTGTTATAGTTCTCGATTAGTTTTTGTAATGAAAATGATATAGCCTACATGTTTAGCCAAAGCACAATGCTTCGTGAGTGTATTTCTTCGCATTTAATTAGATATATTAATAAGCGATCTAAATGTATGATTTTTTTACTTTGTAAATCTATTTTGTAAACTTTGTAAATGTATGTATATCAACATTTAATAAAATAGGTTTTCCTTAGTAAAAATTAAAAATTTTGGTTCATTTTATTTAGAAGTTTCATCTAAATACTTGGGTAATTTTGCACAACAGCAATATACAAAATTTTACCTAAGTATACGTACATTTCATACTTGTATTTGGAAATTTTTTACAAAAACAATATACATTAATTTACCTAAGTAGATGTATATTTTATACTTCTCCCTGTATATTTATTTATCTAATTAAATTTTCTCAGTTCAACAAAGTTTTTTTGTTCGGCAGAATAAGCAAGCCCGCTCATATAAATTGTCGAAGCTAATGTGTAAATTACAAAATACATCACTAATTTATCATCCAAATCAATATCGGTAAGTTTACATGTAAAACTTAGGTGTTTTGTCCAAAAACTTAGGAGGCTGAAAACTTCCAAAGAAAACGAAATCGTATTAATGTCGTTGCTTAAAAACTAACTTTTCTTACTTTAAGAGCTGCAAAATTTTAAATAACCTCATCGAAATCAATATTACTTGCAAGCTCGTTTACAATGGATAAAATAGCAAGATCGGAAAGCCTTGCCTGTCCCATGGAAGACCTTAAATAAGTCTTAATTAATTTTAGCTTTGAAAAACTTCTTTCGCATGAAGCTACTGATACACAAATTGTTAGAAATAATTTCAATGCGACAAAATGGTACGCGCATTTTTTAACGTAATGTATTTGTACCTTTTTCTTTCAGTTTGAGAAATTAAAAAAAATATCGAAATGGTGTTATATATGGTGTTATAAATATCGAAAATTTAAATACCTAAAATGGTGGTACCCGGGGCGGACCCGCATAGGAACGCCTCTGATGCCAGTAGATGTGAAAACGCCACAGAAATTTTTAAAAATTTAAATATTAAATGCAACACTGTAATCTTGACATGAATTTAATTAAGAAATGGTTCGTTTATGAGAAATTGTTTCCACTGATATGATAAAAAAAATTATTATTTAAAAATACAAAAGAGAAACATTTATAATGCATTTCTGAAATCATTTATGAACAAAAACGGTTCATGTAGGAGAAATTTCTACCTTCTAAAATGTAAAAAATTATTCTTTTTCGACTCAAAATAAGTTTTTTTATTAATTTCGCAAAAGAAGTACAGTTTTTATTTATGGGAAAAGTTTTCACGATTTTATTCTTCCATAGCAAGCACTTTTAAGCAACTAAATAAAAAATCAAAAATTTGAAAAAAAATTCTACCAAAAACGTTCGCAATACTCTCACCTTACGCAAAACCTTCGCTTATAGTTCAGTGGGTAGTCATCGAAATAGGTTCACAATTGCTTACATGTTTCAACTCTTCTCTTTTAATATATATATCGTCGTTACAAATATGAAGTTTTTTCAACTCTTCTCAACAACAATAAAGTGAGCTCTGTCTTTAAAACCTAGATATAAATATTTTTGACTAGGTATGTATGTGTATAAATGTTTTTAAATATTTATGTGGATAAATCAAGTATTTTCCTTACAACTCGCTTGTTTTCCGTACTTAAATTTTATCTATACCACACAGTGAACCTTCTGACCTATTCCAAACAGCTGAAATAGCCGACAAGCAGCAACAACATCGCACTCTGTACCTTCAGTTTATCAATGAAGTTTTTAGAGTTAAGATTTTTGCTTGTCGCTGAATACTCCCGGTTTGTTATAGTTCTCCTTTGGTTTTTGTAATGAAAATTATTTAGCCTAGTTTCTAGGCTATATAAACAAAAACCAAACGAGAACTATAAAAAACTATTAATATATTTAATTCAAATATGTTGTCTTTTAATTTCAATATTTTTATTTAAATTTTCTTTAAATGCGATAATTTTATTTGCAAATAGTAAATATTTGAAAGAAATTTTGAAAAATTCGTGCTTAATTTTAATATATTTTTTATTAATTCTGTTTAAATACTTTAATATTTAATTTATTTGCGTATTCGATTTATGCAAATGAGTTATTGGTTGAAAAATAACCTCATTTTTGGATAAATTAAAAAAGTTTTTGGATAAATTTAATATGTTTTCTCTAAGTGTACACATGCAAATACAAATATATAAAATTGTTCCAGTAACTTGTCCCCCCTGATCATCCTGAGGACGCCCTTGGCCTAAGGCCAGGCGCGACGAAAGCTTTTTACAACTTCATTTAAGGATTTTAACACTGTTATGGAAGTGTTTTTGAATTGATCAACAGTTTTGTGAAAACATTAAGGTGCAGTATCTTGAAAATTCTTTAGCCATTTTAGTTAGGTGCTGAGGTCCCTTATATCAAAATCTTCTGCATATTTCTAAACCCTAGAAAGATGGTCTGAGTAAAATTTACGCATGCGTGTTCGAAATGTTGCTCGCTACTTATAGAGTTTCAGTAGAGTTTTGAAGTTTTTGTTTTTTTCATATGAATAAATAAATATAAACATAAATTGTTGCATTTATTATTTCAACTGTGTGTAAATAAATAAAAACATTTGGTTTATTCAAATTAATTTATTAGACTTACAGCTAGTTAAAACCCATGCGCCAATCTTACGCATGATTATCTTGTACGTACATACATTACAATATAATTATCTTTCTAGGGTTAATGGAAAATATCTAACATAGCTGGGGGGAAAATTGATAGTATTGATACCTCTAGCCATGGGGGCAATTGCCCACCCTGTCCCGCGCTTCCGGCGCCACTGCTCATGGACTTTTTTTTGGAATGAGCGATGTTTATATTTTTTCTATAATTTAGGGGGTAGATCAAGGCATTATTTCCTAGATCATAGTTTTAGTTCCAGTACGTCACTGATTGCATGATTGTTAAAAGTGCACTATTAGGATCGTTCGATACTTACACTCATTAACGAGTATCACGAATAAAAAGTGCCGAATCATCAAAAAAGGAGAAGAATAATAATGAAAATGATTGAATAAAAAGTGTGAAATTTATGCTAACTACACATAAAACTGAACTCCTTTATTTGTTACCATTCATTGAATCAATGCCAAGTGACTAAAAATCCAAGTGGAAAAGGTTTGTTACTGTTCACCTTGGACTATATGCAATAAAATTTAGATGGAATGTATTATTTATGACTTGGCCGAGTTAAAATACCTACACACTCGTGTTAATTATATAATATCCGATATATGAAAGTGTTATTATTTTTGTGATATCAGTTTGTATGTGAGGAAGGCGTGGTTTTCAAGCGATTTGACAATTTCGACAATTTCAAAGCGAAACACGTATGCGTATTTGGAATCAAAGCTTATCTGCAAACTTTAAGTGCTTAGATTAATTTTCGAGGAATTTTTCAAGATTTTATCATTTTGATATACTCACTTTATATTCATTCAATTTGACTCATTTTCGAACTTAATCTTTGAAATAAACTTGATAAATATTAAATTTCATAACTTTAGCTTCAAAATTACGGCTGCAATTGTGACGACGGACAAACAGACGGACATAGCTAAATCGACTCAGCTGGTGATGTTGATCAAGAATATATCGCACACATTCTTCAAAAGTGACACAACTCAAAATTTTTAAATGTTTAGGAGAGGCAAAAAACCATTTCGTTTTAAAGCAACTTCATACAGAAGAAGGGTACAAAATGAATTTTTAAAAATTAACGAGCAATCAGATTAAAACAAAATCGAAATTGAAAAATTTGGAGTTGTGTCATTTTTGAAGAGGGTGTGCGATATATGCTTTTCAATAACTACCACGCCTTTTTATGGGCGCTACAAACTTAATATATCGCTTACGCATTACGTGTTGGGGTATTCAAATATTAAGTTCATTAAGAAAATTGTAAGTTAAAAAATGTAAATCGGAGAATATTAAGATATTAAAGCTTTGTCCCGGGAACTCTCCCGCTGGTATAAAAATAAACAAATTTGATAACATAACTTTTCCATTCAAATGGAATCAAGTGCAGTAAAACTATTTTGCGCATTTTTAAATATATGTACTTCAACAGAATCATATAAAAAGAATTATTATCCCAATGCATTAATTTTTGCCCTTAAACAAAGTCTTAAAGAATAAAACATGATTCATTAAAGAATGGACAGCTATTGCGATTATCCAGAGCAGCGAGACTATTTCAGAATCAAACAAACCTTTAACCATTTAAGAAGATAAGTTTCTCCAAAAGTGTCACTTTCAAAGAAAACAAATGATTCCTGAAATAAATAAACTAGTGTATGTTAAACGCAGATGCGAAGTTAATTTAAGATAAATTAGCTATAGCGACAAAAAGCTTTCAATTTGTGTGAAAAACAAATTTCCTTATATGCGAAATAGTCATCTAAGGCGCCACGGCGCCAAAGGCATGGGTCTCTTTCAAACTTATTACAATACACCACAGCAACAGAATCAAGCAGGAGCCTTTGATTAGGTACACCCAAAAAATACTACAGCATTCATGCTGCGCCCTGAATACAAAGCATACTGCTTTGCATTCTGATTTAACTTGCCGAAAACGATTTAATGCCTATTTTATCAGTGTAAAGAAAGATACATACGTTAACTTAAGACGCAAGCACAGCTGCGACTGCTACTGCTTGCTTGCGCTTTTGTCGGATGTAGGTACATGCGACAACCTAAAACCATTTGTGGAAGCTTCCACTTTCGCAAAGGAAAGCCTCAGAACCAATTCAGAAGCTATTTGCAATTAATATCAAATAAAATTGAAATAAATTCGCTAGGAAATGCAAATTATTGCGAACGGTTGTCGCAGCATAGCGACAGCGTTTGTATCTGGGCAGCCGTTTAAGGCACACAGACCAAACGCAAGTCTCTGGTTACTCGAACTACTGCGCTTCGCAAAATCTTTCATGCCCCGCGATCATGCTGCTTGCCAATTTCATCAAGCCCTGCTCGCAGACCACATGGGGCGCACATATTCCAGCTTTTGCCAAATGCTTATTTGGTACGAAAAATAGATCTGAAGTAATGAATTAATGCGAAGATTAATCTCCCATTTTTTTTAGTACATGTAATAATTTTATCAATTTTTTTTATGCTTATAACTCAGTGGATTCCCTTTGTTAGGCGGGTGGCTTTGCGACTTGTATTATCTTCCAAAGTAAATAGAAGCAAGCAAACCCGTTCGAGGAGTGTGGTGCAAGGCTGACTGTTGCGTTGAACTCGATTTTATTTCAGTTTAAAGACATTTGCTTGACTTTCGTATAGGACCACATTGAACGCAATTATTAAAAGGAAAGGTTCACCGATGGTCATCTAATGTTAGCATGATTCATGCTATTGTCGTGTGATAATTCCTTATTGTTATACATCTGACTTCTTACTAATAGGAACATCGTTATGATTTTCAGAAATTTACTCGTACAATAGAACTATTTTGTGGATAGCCAATAAACCACTTCAACATTGTAAGCTGTAGAGCACATTCGAACTTTAGTTAATTGCTGTATTGGTAACATTATTATAGTCATATCCGCATAAGTCATAAACTTATCAAAATAAAATGTCTTCTATAATTTCATTCAGTTTTTGGGCAACTATTCATAATGAACAAACACCCAAAAAACTTGGAAAATTGTTGATTTTTAGTTTTGGGCAATCGATTATTTAATTTTTGGACGATTTTGCATTAATTTTGGGCTTCTCCCTCACAATGTATAAAGACCAAACATTTTTTGTTGATTGTTCGTTTTTGTATTTTGGGTGATTGTTCGCATAGCCTTAATTATTCAATTTTAATCAATATGTTATACTCATAATAACTAATATAATCGCAATAATGGGTTTTCTCAAATATCTCGCAAAGCAGTGGTTTTATGGCAATTTTAGTCCTAATGAGATTTACTGTTTTCACATTTGCTAATTATGTTAGGTATAAAGAAGGTTTTTTCGAAAATTTTCATAGAACTAATAGTTTTGAAGATATGCGGTAAAAAATTTCATTAAAATCAGATTTTGAAAATTATTCCATAAAAATTTGGTACTCGTATCTATGAAAGTCATTTTCCGTTTGTTTGACTCGAATACAAATCTTAACAGCTAGAGGGATTTGACTCGAATTCGGTACACATATTACTTGAATCTTAACCTAGGTTATGACATACTTAGTTTTGACCACGCCTCTTCCACCCATCTACAAGAAATGCAAATCTACCTACCAGCATACTTTTAGTGAAAATATTCGTCTCGTTAATTTAAAAAAAAATCTTTTATTTTGACACCAAAAACATTCACATATTTTCAAAATGGCACAAACTTTAAGTACAACGTCTTTTCTAATAACATCGTTTCCTTAGAATGACAAAACGATGTTATTATCATTCTATATTATAACTATCAGAAAAACTATCTTACTTTCGATAACAAAAACTCCGTTGTTTCATTCCATTTTTTAATTCTTTTCGTTGATAAATTGAAGTTAAGCACTTAATAAAAACCATTTGAAATGTACTGTTAGTTTAGTGCATATATTTTTAATATTGTTTTTTAAAACAGGTTCAAAATATTGACTTTTACTCAAAAAATGAAACAACATTTTACTAACGGTTTCTGTCATAAAAAACCAAGACTACATCCTGCGTTTTTTAAAAAGAAATACATTTTTTTCAAATTTTGTTTTTATCCTCTTTATAGAATAGTTCTGTTACAAGAATGTATGTAGATCCGCCACTGACTTTACTTAATTGTCACTTTATGTTTTGATTTCACAATAAAATTCAAGCATCACTTAGACAGTAACGAAAAGCTTTCAAAATATGGATGCTTGCTTTATTTGCTTCGAATGTGTGTGAGTATAAACAGAATATTTTTATTTAACAGAACAGAATCAAGCTTTCACTGAAATATGTCGACTGCATTGGACACTAGGGCGTATCGAATTACAATTTTTTTTCGAATTTCACATTCTAAGAGGTCTCAAAAGTTGCATGGGGTTGTCAAGATCACACAAAAAAAATTTTAAGGAAAAAAAAAGGATGTCTTCCTGCCCCGCAAGGGGGGCTGTTTTTGAGGGAAACAGTAAAAAATAACGACCTTAAAATGCTTTGACTTTTATAAAAAAAAACTACGTATGTCTTAAAGCAAAAGTAGGTATAGGCTTAAACTAACAATATATTGGTAAACACGATGCCTTTCACGATTCTTATCCAAAGTGTCCTGTGTGAAGGATATTCTAAGCAAAAGTTGTAATCGAGATAGCACAGAACTTTTGATTGTTACCCAATAGTCTAAATTTTGGTGGTATTGATTAAACTGTTAACGTATTCCTTAAAGTTGCCGAATTAATAATTAGCATAACTTTTGCATATAAATTTTCCTATTTTTGAGAAATGTATACTTGAATGCAATTTTTTAACATTTTCAAAAAAATGAATATAAGATTTTATATCTCGGGTACCAGAAATGGTACGGAAGAAACTTTGCTCAATTTGGATTCTTCAAATATTCCTGAACAACACCTTGTCTAAAAGTATTATTTTAAAATACCAGCTTAAAGCCACAATTTTATTTTCTATTTTGATACTTAAAAAAAAAAAAAAAAAGGAGGGCATCCTCCTTTGGATAATTTTTTGTATGGGAAAAATGTAAACAAGCCCTAAAAGCTGGTTCAGCCCCCCTTTGGGCTACAAGACTGCTCTCTTAGCTCCCCCTTTGGCGAATCCTAGACTGAAGATTACTTATGTATATATATATATGTATGTAGTATTTGTAATTATAATATTTAGCTGTTTGGATGCTCGAATTAAAATGCATAATATATTCAAAGTGTGATTAATTTAGCTAGTACAATATCAAAGCTGTTTATTTTTTAAAGTATACTTATTGCACATATCCATTCTGTGGGTGTACTACTTATAATTAAATGTTAATTCTTGGGCTGCAATTGGTCAAAAGCCTGACGTAGCATCTGGTTACAAAGTGCTGCAAATGGATTTATTTCAACCAACTGAAAGAGAAAAAAAAATATAATATAGATACATAGGTACTGTATTGATTTGTAAAACCAAAATAAATTTAATAAAACTATAATGATTTTTAAAGCAGGCCTACTTGGGACTTGGCGAAATTGCTTCCTAAATGTGAAGCTGCTTCGAAATCTTTACGTGCAGCATCCAAGTTGTCAAATTTTCTCCAAAGAATCCCCCTCTGACATAGAGCCTGACATTTTGTTTTTGATTGAGTTGTAGAAAGCGCAATCGCCTCGTTTAGATCCTTAAGTGCATCTGTAAGAACGGAGATAAAAGATATAAGCACATATATATCACTTTCCGTAAATATTCACAAAAAAAAAATTAAATATTTGTTCTACCTGAATACTTTTACGGCAAGCATTCGAAATATAGTATATACAATTATTCCAATGGTGAATCCAATAAAAATTAAATTCATTTAAATGTTCAAGAACCACATGTAAAGAATTAACATATTTAATATGCCTATGTTAATATCTAAATAAATTTACACAGTAGAATTTATAAAACAAAAAAATCTGTAGACAATGCTGAAGCAAAACAATCTCCAGATTCATTGATAGATACGACGTTATTACAGTTTCAAGTTGAAATAAAATATTTTTCTTGGCGTATATAATTGTGTTAAATTTTGTTCATGAGTTCTAAAAATAATTCTTAAAAATTTGTAGTTTTCCCAATATTTACTTCAGTTGCAGCTTCGTTAAAAAAAATCACAACAAGCAGACTGGGCAGCTGTTAACGTTTTCTTAAAACAAGTAGAACACGAGCTCAAATTTAATACAAATTTATTATATCTATTAAGAATTATTAAAAAATGGCTTATAATATAAATTAAAGAAACTTTCCTGGGAAAAGAACTTACCCTCATCTCTTCCGGCAAGTCTAAGCACCTGAGCTCGATTGTTAAATAAAGATGCTCTTTGCGGAGTTATGTTCAAAGCATTGATAAACGTTTTAAGGGCATCCTCTAACATTCCATCCTCTGCTTGTTGTACTGCTTTCGCTTCCAAGGCTTTCGATAGTTTAATCTCTTCGGTGTCTTCCTCGATATCGACATAATTTGTTTGGGAGTCCTTATCAATTGCATAATCAATATTGCTGTTCTTTTCTAATGGATTAAAAATTGAATCTAGAACTTCCAGATCATGTTTATTCAATATATCACGGACTATTGGTGCCATGTTGCTTCTTTATAATTTGACGCGCATTTTATTACTAATATCAAAAGCAAAGCGAAAAGTCAAGAACAGCTTTTTATTAATTTAAAACAAGCTGTTTATGAAACAGTAAGCTTTGATATAATCGGCAGAAAGAAACTGCGCATAGCTTAGGCTTTTCAATGTGCTAAGTTAAGCAAAAATTTCTTACGAATGCATTGAAGAAATTTAAACGGGGGACTACTGTTTATGCAAATTAGCCTGGAACTAGTTTCATTTAAACACGTTTGCATGTTTGTCGCACAGTGGATAGAGTCATGGACAAAATGCAATAAAGTAGGTTTCTTCAAAAACAATGAACTAGATATTATTTGAGAGGTTTTATTCTCAATGAGATTCTCTTTTCTCTTTTCAATTTGACAAAATCAGAAAATCTCAAAATAAAAATTGATCCTTGTCCGTGCAGTACGTCACAAATTCAAAGTGGTCGAAGCAGGTCGAAGTGAAAAGTTAAAAATTGCACAACTACGATTTTTGACACGTCGCGATTTCAAACTGTTCTTTGCCATTATGCAACCGATCTTAGTGACTGGGAACTTGTTGCTAATGAAAAAAAATGTCACTATCTTGCATTTAACATAGAACAAAGTCATGTAATATTTTTGTAATTCCATAACTAGAGAACGGAGCGTGCAATTTGCTACGTCAAGAAACCCGGCAAAAATATTTGCATTGGGAAATTGTATACTTTCAGGAGATTATTATTAGTGTGATTTGCGATCGATAACAGGTGGAACTGTGGTACACGATCACAGTTTATTATCAAATGGCTTGACATTGCGCTAACTGTCATGTCATTCGTCGCTTTCCAGTTGTTATTTTCGACTGAGCGATAGCGTATTGAATGGGCGTAGCTATTTAATTCGATTTTTAGTATTAATTGGACCTTTTTTGATATTAAATTTTGGGTGCCAATTGTATACAGAAGGAATCATATCGCGATTAAATGAAATTCAATGTGATTTTTTTGCAGAAAACATTCGTGCGATAAGTTACATTCACTTGAATCCAATTCAATTCCAATTGAATTTTACGGTAATTTATGAAAATGTTAATTTTTTCAAAGTGAATTGCTCTAATTCATTATTTATCTGTCAGTTAGCGTTTCATGGATTGTTTGATCGGCAGTGCGTGTTTTGGAAGTTTCCGTTTGCAGAAATAAGCTGCCTTCGCTGGCATTCGATTGATTGACATTATCCCAATTGCGCGATGAGATAATTGATAAGTGACATTCGTGTTACAAATCGATGCCATTGTAAAAATCTATGAGTTAAGATTTAGCTATCACCCTGTGTTTTGTCTCTGCCTAAAAAAAATAAGCAGTTTCTTCCTTTTTCATCTTTTCCTTCATTTTTTTTCAGGTTTGAACCAAGGATTTCAGGTTCGAAAGGGATTGATAGCTTAGTGAGAAGGAAACTTTTATAACTTAAAGTCGTAAATATTGATGAATTTTCAATTTCAGTTGATTAGAAATTAACATAGAAAATGCAGAAAGGTTAAAGCGTGGATCATGGCCTGGCCGGGATTCGAATCCAGTAACTCTGGTGTGACTGTCAAGCACGCTACCTATTCGACTGCCGAGGCCGCCTTTGTTTTGTTGATTTTTATGTTAATAGAGTATTTAGCGCCATTTTGATTTTTTATTTTTGAAATAAAAATATTTTTTCTTAATATAAGGAAAATCACATTTAATCCCCCTCTCTTAGAGCCCGGTGTCAATTGACCCCTGTCTAAATATTTTTGAACTGGTTCTATGGTAAGTCCAAAGGTGTCCACCTGGTGTTAATTTACCCCTGCCGAAATATTTTTGGACCAGTTCCAGGTTCCAGGTTAAGTCCAAATGTATCTACCCGATGTCAATTGACCTCTGCCGAAATATTTTTGGACCGGTTCTAGGGTAAGTCTAGAGCATAGCTGAAAGTATTCGATTATTTTTTTCAAAAAGGTAAAATAATTGATTAAGTACGATTATTTTCTGTTTGTAATCGTAATTACATGATTACGATTACAAATAATCAAAAAATAATAACGATTACTTGAGATTACGCAAAATAATCAAAAAGAATCAAAAGTAATCAAAAAAATAATTCGATTACTTTTCGAGATTATTTTTGATTCTTTTTTGATTATTTTAAGAATTTCAGTCTTAGGTACAAAAAATTTTGTTAAATTTTATTAAAAAAAAAAAACAAAGTTATGTATTTCATTATAAAAAAAAGGTTGACAAAAAACAAGAACGAGAACAATAATGTATAATAGTACAACATAAAGGAAACAAAAAGAAAACCTTTTTACTCTAAATTACTGTATGCATTCATAAGAACTAATTTTTCAAAAGAAAAATCAGACAATGATTGCCGTCTTGGAGTGTTTACTATGCCGGCAAAAAAAAAAATAGTCTCTCAACTGGTGCTGAGGGCATTCAAGGAGTATTGAATGAAAGAAATGGTTCCTTCAACAAGCCATACTTTTGCCAAATCATTTCAGCACTTGAATTGTCATGCAAGTAGCAGAAGAGTTGGTCTGTTGGTATCACTAATCGGATTTAACGGTGTCCTGTGAAGAACCAGTTGTGTCAATTTCATCATCACTTTCACAAAAGATTCCGTACTTTAGATTGAAATTCTTAAAATAATCAAAAAAGAATCAAAGATAATCTTTAAAAGTAATCGAATTATTTTTTTAATTACTTTTGATTATTTTGCGTAATCTCAAATAATCGTTATTATTTTTTTATTATTTGTAATCGTAATCAGTTACTAATCATAAAATTCTTGCTTAAGGATTATATAATCATTACAATTCTTTTTAAAAAATAATCTAATTGATTACTAATCGTAATCGCAATTTAACAGCTATGGTCAATTGACCCCTTCCAATGACAACGCCATGTAAAAGTGACCGGTTGGTTTCATACGTTGGTGGCAGAATTGGGACAGGTGCCTTTCCCTTGCGAACCTATCACGTGGTAGTTTTCTCCGTAGGGAGAGCTCAAATTGTAAGCATTCCCTTCCTTAAACGTAATGCATTCATTTGAACCATTGAAAATTACTTGACAAACATTTAAATCACATCTCATAATATTTTTTGTTTTCTCTAGAGGTAACCAAAAGATTTTTTATAATTTTTTTTTTCCCAAGCAAGTGTACACATTAAGAAAACAAAGTTTAGTTTTTTTTTATTTTTTTATTTATTTAAATAAGTCTAATTGAGTCAATGTTGTATTTATATGAAATAAATGAACTTTACAATATATGCTCAAAATGCTTTTTACATAAGTTCGTTACAAAAGCCATACAATTAGTCAACAAATTTGTAGTGAGTTCTTTAAATTTCTTACGGTATTAATAAAACATTAATAATATAATAAGCCTAGTATTTAATGAAGGTGCATTTCAGCAAACAGTTTCTTAAATCTTTAAATAACGATGGCTGCATTCGTCAGGTATGTACATAAAACAAATATTTCAAACATCAGCGAATTGTTACAAACACTCGTAATTGTTCGTTCACATATGAGTGTATCATAGTTTGTTTTTCTTAAAAAACCATGTATTTTGTTATATTCTCTCTAGACATGAATACCCTTTATTCGTATTTATGAGATAAAAATAATAAGATATAATTTTCAAGCGCTTCTCAAGTTTGAAAAAGGTAATGAATTAACAATAATCATTAATAACAAATCTCATAAACACACTAATAATGAAATTTCATAAAATATTTTCATCAACTAAAATGTTTTTCCTTATATGCATACACACACACAACTTTAAGTCGATATATTGTTAAAAAAATATGCCAATCTAAGTTTCTTAAAAATGCTTCACCTATATTCTTATTCAACATTTGTAGTTTCTAAATGTTCCAATGAATCACTAACGAAAAATATGCCTTTTTTAAATAGAAATATTTCAAAAACCCAATCTTAATCAACTTATTAATTGTTTAACTTATTCGATAAATAATACTTTCTATAAAATATAAAACAAATAAACTTTTCGCAGTCAACTTTACTTTTATACATAAAAGAACCAAATAAGCGCAAGTTTTTAATAATTTCTCGCATAATTTAAACATGAGATTGATTAGTGGTCGTTGAAATTGTTCATACATTCTACTTTCTGCTGTTGAAGACCCCAAAGCTAGTCATATAATTTTATCTGATGAAGGCTTCTACACATCTATCGAAAATAATTAGCTCACAGCTCATATAATGCAAGTATGACATTAAATTTTTAATTGATGTGTATGGATTTTTCAAGTGTTAGAAAAAAGTTCAATAATTGTGACACCGTGCCATTTTGTATTTAACTTTATTTAGATACTTTTTAACACCAAGTATTTTCACTGCATTTACATCCAAACGTTTCTGAATTGGTCCGCCGGTCAAAGAGAGAGATGACACACATTACAAATTCAATAACCTTGCTTTTAATTAGAAATATGAAAATATGAATTCGAATATTTATAACTTCTCTTATTTCTTTGTGCTGAAAATCCTTCTTAAAACTTACCGCTTTAAACCTTGCGAAATGTTCCAGGAGAACACGGATTATAAATATTTTTAGTTAACTCTTCAGCACTCATGTCCTTCACATAACATACAAGTAGCTCAAAACTATATCCCTCTATCCTTATTTAAGTATTAATATATGTACGTAATTTGGAGGTTTACATTTTTAGTGAAATCATTTTAGTCATAGTTTTAGAATCATAAAATACTTTGACGGCTAAAAAATAACAGTACAAATTAAAATATATTTAAAGGCATTCAATTTTGTTTAAATCTTTTTACTTTGGTAGTTATTCTAGTTTTGATATTTTCAAATTTTGTCCAAAAAAATTTTCTGATTACTTTTTCTCAAGAACCGGTAGTGAAAATTTAGAAAAAAATTCTATAAACGAAAAAAATGTACGATTGAATTTTTACAAAAAACTGATTCAGAATCTATAATTCATAATAGCAATAAAACTCAGAGTTCAAATATTGTTTCATATACATACATACGTTGGGTACAATTCGACCTGATCATTAATTTTAGAATAACGTAAACTTTTTGTTAAGATAAATATATATATATATATGAAAATTAATAATGCGTTTCTTATTATTTTGATGGCCTTAAAGTGTCTTATCGAAATATGAATAAATACAAATGTCCTTAATGACTTAAATTGGACTGCTAAGTTCAAATTGCTTTTCAATTTATATAAATATAAATTTAATATATAATAATGCTTCTTAGTTTTAATTTTTTTTTTAATATCGATTCGCCCTGCCGGCTTGTAGCTTCAGCTTTACTTAAGCATTATTTTTTTTTATTTATAACTTTTTAACTGCTTGATGATTTCAGCTACGCTTTACAATAACGCATTTCTCTATCTATAATACAAAACGTCAGGTGGGTTATGCGCAATATCCAAATTTGTCAGGAATGCGTGGAGGAATGAAATGATAATTCATATAGATTTAAAAGCTATAAGTTAGAAATAAACCCAATTCTTAATGCACAATGGAAGCAACTGTCAACATAAGCTTGAAATAGGCCAAACATGATAAAACTGTGGATATGTTTAATCAAAGTTACCATCTAAAAAAAGTTAGCTAGCTACCAGCATTTTCCAAAGAAGTTCCATTATTGGCGAGTCCATAATCTAACCCTCTTTTTTAGCAGTTGTTTCTTATTTTGATTTTATAAAAACCATTTAAGGTGAGAAATAGGTTTAAATACTTAAAAAATTGAATTTTTTTATTCCATAAATTCTTAGTAAGACCACACAAAAATATGTTCCCAAAGTTTCAAATAAAAAATTTAATTCGTTATTAAGAATTAAGTGTGAGACCCTCCTTAAGTGAGGCTTATATTAAGGTAGTCATTTATGTACTGGAAGGCAGTCATTTATGTATTTGGAAGGAAGTTCTTATTAGTGATGAATGAGCTGAATATTATAGTTGGTAACCACAGCTCAGTTACGCACAAAAAATAGATAAAAGACTTAAGAAACTCGAAAAGAAGAGTTGCAAGCTCAAAACGAAGGATATGAAGAAGAAGAAGAAGAAGAAGGCTGCTATATGGTGCTGGAATAGGTGAAAAACAAGTGAGTACATTACTAACCTGACTTTTTTTTTTGCTTAATTTTTTCTTCAAACGTGTTTTTTTTAATTTCTAGAGCTAGGGTGTAGCTTTAAAGTTTTAAACTAATAATATTTTAAAAATTTAGATTTAGTTTCTTTATACTATTACGTTCTATATGAACATCTCTAAAAAATGCAGTTCTTTCCATTTTTTTTTAGAATATAGAAGAAATTAAATTTAAAACCTTTTTGATTTTAAATGAAAACTGTGACCCCCAGAATGTACCCAAAGAGCTACTTGATTGAATATCACCTTATTGATTTGATTGAGAAAAATTACACTATATATTTAAATATATGTGTAAAATATTATCATAATTTCAATAAATTCTATAATTATATACAATTTTGTTCCTAAGTTCCTAGGAACATAGTTCCTAAGTTCCTAATTTTGTTCCTAAGTTCCTAATTTGTAAGAACGAATTTTAGAAAATTACTAAAAAACGTAGTCCTAGACCTATTTTCCCCCTTAAGATGAACAGCTCATTAATAAACCGTCTGCATTGTTTTTTGTAATACGTAAGTTTAAAATATAACTAGAAATTTGAAAATAAAATTTGGAGTCCCCATTTGTACAAATTTGTTTTTTACTAAATAGGTATGAATATTATTAATACTTCCATGCAATCAACGATTAACAATGATTTTGAAAGTTCCCATAAAAATTTTTCATAAAATAATTTAGTAGACTACATTTTTTTTTCATGTTTGAAATTTACTTGCTGCAAGTATTGCCGACTGTGGTAGAATAAATAAGGTAGTCTCGCGACTGAAAATACTCTCTAGCTCCGAGTCGCAACTGTCAAAATCAATACAAATAATCTTATGCTTCTTTTTGGTGTTGTGTGTAATTCGGGTTTTTTTCTTTCTTGGCTTTTAGCCGCGAGTCCTAAGATTGTATATTCTACAATGTTGCCGATGAAATACCAATTGGATTAAATTGGTATTTCCTGAATTAGCCATCACTTTCACTATCTCGATTGATAACATTGCTTTTTGACACCTCATATTTCATCATAGCTATGCTATAGCTAGATCATCAGGTATTCGATAAACTATTTGTTCTAAAAAGGATTTTAACAGATATTCCTGTTCCACTGTGCATTAAAAAGTTGAAGGATGTAGGTTTATATTACGACCGATTTAAGGAGACTGATAAATAGAGTTATAATTATATTTTCTAGGGGAACTATTTGCTGTATGCTCAGTCATTGGGTTAAGTGCTGGTGCGTTTGTTGCTACTTTTAATGGGATTGGTGTAGAAATTGGTTTTGATGTTGTTGGAAAACTGATTCCCCACTCATATAAAAATTGTTGTTTTTGCTTTTCTAGGGGATCACTAACCGGCAGGGCGTGCGTTTGTTAGGCTTCGAGAAATATCAAAGCCGTGGGTTTTGGTTCAAGATTTGATTTTTTTGCTTCAACAACTAAAAATGTTATTTCAGACTTTTCGCGATTTGCAAAGCATTCCGCTATTAGTCGTGCAACTTCCTGAAAGGATAAACAATTAGAAAGCCAATAAGAATTAATGAAATACCATGATTTCTACTTGATGGTGAAGTCCTTCTACTTTGTTTCCGTCTACTTGAAGTATCAGTTGACCTACTTCTAAGCCACCTGCTTCAAAAGCTGCACCATTTTCCTAGTATTCAGAGAAAATTAAAATCAAATTATTTAAATAAATAAATTCAAGTTATCTGGCAAACTTACATGGATATTTATAATTCTGGGAAGAGGGTGTTTTGTGTTCGCACCACCTTCAATAGCTATGCCTAAAATTGATTTAGTTTTCTTAACTATAACTTGTAGGTTGCCTCTATTATCAGGTACAACGTTTGGATTGTGCTCATGATTTTGTTCAGTCATTGAATTATTCGGTTCAGTAGATAGACGCTGCATCGACTGAAAATAATTTGAAAAATTCATAAATTATATGGGTCCCAGATAACCAAAAATTCCACTAATACTATATCAATAATGTACGTTATAACTCTATATCAATAATGTACGTTATAACTCTATGTATAATATTGGAAGATTTGGAACATTTTAAGTAAATATATATCATGTGTGAATGAAGTTATGTATGTTTCTGAGAGCACAGGCGTTTCAAATTAAGTTTTGCAGCCTTATTCTGGTTATTACTAAAAAAAACTGGACAATTGTAAAAATTGTTCATTCTGAAATGAAATCGAAAGCACGATCTCTACAAAACTGTCAACTATATTTTTAGTATTTAACTGTACATTTAAAAAAAAATTCATTAATAAGACAATAGTATAGCCCTTTTAACTCGTTCAACTATCAACCATTAAAACGAATAGTCAAACGTCCCATCATAACAGCTTTTTGTTGTTGTTGACAGTTTTGTCAAGTAATAAGATTAATTTGCATTTCAGAATCTGAAATCTTTACAATTTTTAAGATTTTATTATTTTAAAATTTTAAAAAAAGAAAAATTATTATTTTATTATTTTTATTGATTATTATTTATGCAACGTTAACCCTACCATTTATTTCAATAATGCTAAAAAAATTTACAATTGTCATGACTAGAACAAGGCTGTTAATGCGAATTTCGAATACTTCACTTTCTTGAACGGAAATGGGCCAAACGTCTTATAAGAATACCTATTTATAAAATTTAAAAAAAAAAATATCGCCGTGGGTTTGAAAAGATTCTGATTTTCTATTTTTTTTTTTTTTTTGCTTTTAGTCTGCCTTAGTTCGAAATGATGTATAGGACGTTCTTAACCAACGGGAAACCGTAGAAACTCTCAACCTCAGTCAATTCAATTTCAACTGATTTGAAATGAAATTGATTTTAAACTAATTTTAAAAAAATTATATGCAAGGAGGGAAAAATGATATAAATTTGGACTGAAATGGCCAGTTATTTATTTTTTTTTTTAGAGTTTATGACAATGACAATGGTGTATACAAGAGGTTATACAATGGTGTATAATTAATTTTCCTACCTAGCATAGTGGTAAAGTTATGGTTTTGAAAAATATAACTACTTTTTTTTTTTTAAAACATATCTTATAACATTTTTTTAAAACATATCCTAAACCCTTTCTTTTGACCAATCTCCCTCAAAAAAAGGTTCAGTATTCGAAAGTCGCTTATAAAATTCGTTCAGGCCCCTTGTATTTATTTACTGCATCCTAATAAGAAAATAAAAGTGTTATAAAACATGCAAAAGAAATCATAGATTATAAGACCTAACAATTTAAATAAAAATTTACCGCCAATACTACTTATCAAAACAGATTTAAGGTAGCAAAAAACGTATGTATTCCTGTATATTTCAGGTTCAAGAAAAGTGCTTAAAGGGGTCCTTCTGATCACTATTTTGCAACGTTTTTTCTAACTATATATATATGAATATAATATCTTTTGCTAGTTTAAAATAAATTAAAATTTTAAATCATAAAAAACCATCATTTAACTACAAAATGTTTTACATTTGAAATGGGTGAGGGCTAGCAATACTTTTTGTTTCTAAGAAGTTTCCAATTTTTGCTTGGAAGTTACTACTTTTCTTCCGATAGCCGGTATATATTATTATTCAAACAGTAACGTTTAAAAACCCCAACTGCTAAAGCAAAATTTAAATTTAAATTTCTTTTGCTTATTACCGTTGAAACAATACTTCTTCGAATAATAACGATAAAAGTAATAAAAATAATATTTTAAAAAGATATAATAAAAAGCACATAATTTAAGCCGATACTGATGCTGATTTTTGAATTTTATGCCGGTACCAGCTCACACCAATTCATATGCTAATTCACCGTTCGGACAACAGTGCTTATGCTCAGCCAGGATAATAGTTTTTATGACAATCTTTCTTTGCGTATCATGAAGATACAGAACATACAAAAAAATTCTCTTTAACTATCAAAAAGTTGTATAATTAACGTCATACGTGTTGAATTAAAACAGTGATTTTTTTTTTTAATGAATAATATTTTGCAAAGCTAATCTTTTATGGATTTGTATGGACACCTATGTATTTTTCAAAAATTGGCAATAACAAAATGTTTGCGAGAAGTTACAAAATTGTCGTATTCAGTTAAAATATTTGGTTGCCAGTCACCAAAACCGAAGGATCAATCATTTTCTTGGCATCGCCTGCCTAAGTTTCAGTCTTCTATTGGGTCCTTAGGCCCCATAACAATTAACCCAGATGATCTAGAACATAATTTTTTAGAACTCGATTTTACTTTGGACAGCAAATAGATGTCAAGAGAAGCGGGGAGGAGCTTTTAAATTTATTTCAGATTGAAAAATATTTACAATTATACATAAATACATTATACCAAGGTATATTCAACAAGGTAGTGTTAGTTGTTGAAATTCTCTCTTGTGGTGGGTACAGCACCTGTCAAATAAGAATAAAAGCTCAGTTTTCTATTGGCTGTTTTTTTTTTCTTTTTTTATATTCTTCTTGTGTTTGACAGCTGCTATACCCACCTCTCCGACACGAATCTAACTTGTTAAATATGCCTTGCATTATACATTGTCAATGTGGGGAGCTTTTTTTTCAACTCTTCAAAATTGGGCTGTAAGTCTGATTAGAAAAATGTCATGGTGACAATTGAAATAAAGAATCATTGAATTATTTCAACGGACAGCAACCTATTTTCTGCTTTCTGGGATTAAATTGTGGGATTAAATATTTCTTATTTCAATCGTTAGGGTTATTATACCCCCACGTTTAAAAAACGTAAATGGGGGTATATTAATTTTGTCACTCCGTTTGTAACGCCCATAAGGAGGCGTGGTAGGTATAGAAAAGTATATATATTCTTGATCAGCATCACCACCCGAGTTGATTTAGCCATGTCCGTCTGTCTGTCCGTCTGTCCGTCTGTCTGTGATCACGATTACAGCCGTAATTTTAAAGCTATCATCACGAAACTCCATATTTAAGCTTTTATCTAAAAAATGAAGGTCAAGTTCGTAAATGAGCCAAATTGGATGAAAACCACGCCTACCTCCCATACAAAGTGACTTTATCAAAACGGTAAAATCTCTTAGAATTCAACAAAAATGAATATATGGACTTGCAATTTTGCATATGAGTTTTGATGTTCAAAATACACTCTATGTATGAAATTCAACCAAATCGGATGAAAACCACGCCTACCTCCCATACAAAGTGACTTTATCAAAAAGGTAAAATTTCTCTAAAATCCACAAAAATTAATGTATGGACTTCAAATATGGCATATACGCTTTGATATATCAAGTGTAATATGTGTATGGAATTCAACTAAATTGAGTGAAAACCACGCCCCCTCCCATACAAAGCGACTTTATCAAAAAACAAAAGCGAATATTTTCTGTTAAAAATATAACGAAAACGTTTTTACAGATAAACATTTTATTGATTGCTTAAGATTTTGAATATACTTTGGTTCGGCCGTGGGGGTATTTTAACTTCGGCCCAGTCGAAGATCATTTCTTACTAGTTTTGAATGTATTTGGTGAATAGAGAACGTATTTTCTGGATCTGGAATTTAAAATTCCATGAACTCTATTCCATTCTAGTAGGTCATTCTAGTTTTGCCAGGTCTATTCTACTCTAATTGAACAGTATTTTCGTTTATTTTGACAGTAGTGTTTTTTTGTCAAAAACAATAAATTTCAGAGACAGTAATTGTGTCAGCCTAATGTTTGAATAAACAAGGTAGACTCGCGTCCGAAAATATTCTCTCGCTCGTAGTTAAAACTGTCAAAATCAATGCAAATAACTTTCCGTTTATTTTTGCTGTTGTTCGTTGTTCGGTGCTTTTTTGACTTTTCTAACTATTGGCTCTCAGCCGTGCAGCTACCTTGTTTATTATTTATGGTTAACATCAGTGCTCTAGTTTTTTGTGAATAAATTTTCCCGATGCCTCAGCTTAGAAAATATTTATTTGTTCTTAAATAATGTTCGGGCTTACGGAGGTGGATGAACCTGAATATAACATTTTTCAATAATTTTAATTTAGAAAATTTACCTTTTCAAAGTTTAGTTAAACTTAACTCGAATCAAGAAGCATTAAGAACAATAAGAATTTTATTTGCACATAATTTCTGCTTTTAAAAAATACTCTCAATAACTTAATAAGGTAGAGGTTTAGTCTCTATATTATTCTGCCATTTTTAAAAGACATTAAGAGCCGATATTAGTATTGTTTTTTTCTGAACTATGGAAAGTATGGATTGTCAGAATAGATTTTCAGAAAATTTTGTAAATCACTGACGAGGCATCTATATATTTTTCATAATCTTTTAAGCAGTATTTATCTTTAAACAAAAAGTGACTCACCTGATGTCTTCGAACACCCTTTTCGTTTAGCAATGTGCCGCCCTCGTCCTTCATATCAAAACTTCTAGAGAGTTTTGTGGCTAACTCCTAATTATTACATTATGTTAATTTATTCAATAAATTTGATCACACACATATTCAATTAGTAGATGAGTTTGTTTGGCAAATGATGTAGCCCGAAAAAAGTTCAAAAATACAAAACAAATAAGAATCAAATGATGAGTACCATAAGAACAAATAGTTTTTTTTTTCTGTATGGCATGTTCATACAAATATTAAATCATACAGATATTTTTATATAAAAGCATATACAATTTTTTTTTTCTTTTAAAACCAAAATTTGCAGCTGAATTTGGAAACCAACCAGCGAAGAATTTACACCAGATTTTATGGGAAACAGACAAGGCATGGCAACAACCACTAAACGGCTATAACGGAGTCATTTAAACATATAAAAAAATATCTTAACATGAATAAATATAGTACCTTTGCAAATAAAATAACTGCTTCGAAATGAACGTCAATTTTGAAAATTAGTTGTCAAAAGTCAAATAAAATTGGGTAATAAAGACATGATAGGGGGGGGGGGAGGGTGTTTGTAGTTTGAGCAGAAACAAATAAGTATTAAAGTTTTTGCTTGTATGATAACTCCGTCATATACCGGCTGTTTTTATACGTGAAGGGGTGTGAACATCATCCTGAAGTTTTTATAACATTGTGATCTTGGAAACATTCATAATCAAATCAACAAACAATTTTGTATTTAAACCAACACATCAGAGAATAGTAAAGATATGTGTGTAGTTGCGTTTTATACCTAACTTATTGCATTTTTATTGTAAATAAAGTATGTCAAGTGCATTGAAATTATTTATATTAAACAAAAATTTTATTGTTGCAGAAATATAAATATTTTTTTTAATAATTTAGATAATTTATTTTAATTGAAAAAATCAACTTGCAGAATTCCTTATATAAAACGGAGAATACTATGCTTGTTATTTAATAATCATAAACATATTTATTCTGTTATAACTCGATGGACGCAAAACAATAAATACATGTGAAAGTTTATGGGAGCGAGTTCAATGCTTACGTGCGCAACGTTGGAGAACGCAATTTACGCAAGAAAAGTTTAAATATTTTCAAATTCTCTTGAGTTTATTGTATTTTTTCAGTGTTACAAATTTCGAACAGCAAGAAAAAAGAAAAGAAAAGATACGAGTTCATTCCATGCATGATACAATTACAAGGTAGGCTTATATTGGAGAAAAAGTTGAACTAAATGTCAAAGTCAGCTTTGATTTTAAGTTTTTATAATTGTTGTTGTTGATTTTGTCGTTTGACGAACAGTTCTTTCAAATAAGCCTACCTTGTTATTGTATAATGATTCCATGGTAGAACAAACACGGTAGTCTCGCGGCTCAAAATCCCCTCTCGCTCTGTGTCAAAACTGTCTAAACCAATGTTGGTACGTATTCAGTTGTTAATTGTTAATCATTCCTTTTTTATGATAATTTGTAATAATTTCTGATGTTATATCTCACAATTTTTCTAATATTTTAGGAAAAGTAAAGCAAATTGCTCAGCAAACCGCTTGCTCTGAACGTCTAACGTATTCATTGAGCTTACCAAAAATTCATTACGCAAATTGCGCCAGCGAGTAGACGCACGCAAATGCATAGGCAATTATTGTATTTTCAGCTTAATTATCACTACTCAGGTTTTGTGCGTTGTATCCAGTGTTGCCACTACTTAAAAAACAAAATTCCTCGAGTTGAAACATATACATTTTGAGGCTAATTGCTGAAACATTATTTGAAACACAATAGTAACATCCATTTTTCACATTTCGGCTTATACCTAATTAAATTTAGATCTTGTCGTACAAGAACCTTCTACAATTCTATTCTACAGCGACATCAATTGAATCAATTGAGCGTTAAACCCATCAATTAAGTCTGCCTTGGCTCAAAATGTGATAATAGATTAGTGGGAATGAAAGGGCAATCAAATTAAATATATGGGGATGTTATAAGCGTGGCGGAAATTTAGATAAACATGTGAATTTGAATCTGGAATCAGCCTTCAGTCAAATACATATTCATTTTGAGTCATAACATCATATGTTCGAAAATATGAAAGAGAAATTTTCTACCCGTTTTAGTAACCTTACAGATTGTATTATTTTTTGGTAGGTCATATCTTTGCAATTAGCAAAACTTTGATAAATCTTATGACTTATCAATCTATGTATCTGAAGTTATACGTCTTTTGGCGCATTGAAGAAGTAGTATAGAAAATGGGACACTGCAAGTAATTAAGGTTAGTAAGTAATGAACTGGCATTTGCCATGATACTGTATCTGTAATGCTGTGTGCTGTAAATGATACTGTAATGAACTGAATAAGCAGAAAATTAAACTAATATTGAACAGGCAAACTATTGGGGCAACTTGATTTCTGTCTACATAATGTTAGAGATTGAACTGCAGTAAGTATCAAACAGTTGTATATGAGACTGTCAAAACTGTAAACAGTGATTCCACTAATAGATCACTGACACATGTCGGACATGTCTTCGACGTCTTTAGTATATTAAAATACTTAAATAATAAATACGAATATTTCAATTGCAAACAGATTAAGAAATTAAAAATTAAGTATTTTTGAGTATGAAACCTGAAGGAAAAGGCAAGTCACTATTATGTGGCTATCAATGGACAAATTTGGAATTCCACTGTGGAAGTCGTCAAACATTCCTCACAGGTACTTTGAATTTAGCAAATTTTGAGTAATTTAGCACAAAGTGGCAAAACTGGCTAAACGAAAAACAATTTAGAACAAAAACAACACTACACTGAAAAAAAAATGTTTTAAAATTGACGACAGTTGTTATTAATTTGACGATATTTGTGTTTAAAAAATAGCTTGCAACAAATTTCGTCAAAGTAAGAGCAAATGTGTTTAAAAATTTTGAAAATCGTATGAAAAAAAAGTCAAATTGTGAACACATTTTTTGAACACATTGTGTTCAATTTTAAGCTAATATATTTTTTTCAGTGTACGAATCGAAAGCAGAAACTAAAAAGCGTATATCGCCCGGTAGCGCTTTAAAAGTGAGTACATTTTAAAATGGACCCAAAAATTGCTAAGCAGTAAAAAATTGATACAGAATATTTCGCGAAAATCTCGCCTTGAGAAGATAGTATCCTATTTTTATATGACGGTATTCTGCGAGTTTAATAATATTGTCAAAAATTTTAAAATTTTTCAGTTTTATGCTGTTTTCAGTGAGCCCATATTGTTGTTTTAAAATTTAATTTTTTTTTCTCTCTTTTTTCCCCACCCCTTTTATCATTTTTATTGTGTATATATTACATATTGGTGCGTTATTATTATGTAAAGGCGTGTGTCTTCTACAAAAGAAAAGAATATGACTCTAATCAAATAAATCTACAAACAAAATGCAAAGAAGAGAAAAGAAAAGCACAAGAACCTACATTTTATTTACAACAAATAAATCTACAAATTTCTAATCTTAATTCCATATATCTTAACTGATATTTTTACTGTAAGAAAAAGTATCAATAGCTTAAAAAAGTAAACACAGCAGCAATTCACTTACAAGAGGTCTGCCCCAATACCACGACTTTACACGTTGTGTTAAGCCGCCCAAATGCGAACGAAGTCCGTCCAAGTATCCTCCCTGAAATGTACACCAAGCATAAAAGAGATTTTTACGGTACAAAGCAAATGCTATGAAATTAATATTTATTGGTTGGTAGCAATTCGAGTGTAAAGGTCAAACATTGTTGAAGTCCTTAAAGAGAGATCTACAATCGATTTGCACAAGAATTGTGTAGTCCATAAACTTTATACTCTACACCATCAGAGGCTATATATTATTGGTATTTAAATAGCAATACAATTAATAAGGCGTGGCAGGTATTAAAACATACTCTATATGCCTGACAATCAATAGAATATTTATGCCAATAAGACATAAAATATCGGGTTGATATTACGAAAATCTATTTAAATAATATAAAATTATTATTATTTGCATGTTTCCCATACATAATATGTATGCACTGTTATTAATTCTAGATTTCGAATCAAATTTTTTGAGGAGTTAAGACTAATTATGGGCCTGCAGAAAAATACATTGTCAAAATTAATTTTTTCGTGGTGGATAATGTCGTTATTTATTTTTTATTTATACCAGGTTCGTACAGGCATCTTTTAGTTATTTTTATGAAAATTTTAAATGCAAATAATTATCCTGGTTGATATTGTTTTTATTGTTGACCCCTCTATTACAAAAACTTCCACACGGTAACGATCACTTTTCATGGCTTATATAAAATCAAGGGAAAAACGCATTTTTGAAGAACTGAATTTTGAATTTTATGCCAATTAATTCATAAAGAAACAGGTTGCTACAACAACAACGTTTTTTACAGAACAAACCACAATTGGCTACTTCACCAACTCATCAAAAATGATGACTATGCTCCTGATGGCATAGTGCAAATCATACTTCCCACCTTTTCAATAATCAATTTTATTTATTAAGCCTTAACCAAATGTGTTGCAAATGGTTTAGTTACCGGCTGTTTTAAGATTTGCGGATTACGAATCTGAGGTTAGATTTTTAAAATAGAAAATGGCTTTTCTGAACATCGTACCTCCGTTACAAGTGATGAGTAATTTTTATATGGCAACCCAAGAGAGTGGTCTAATTTGTTTAAAAAATTATGCCTTTTAAGAATCTTTGGTGATTTTAATAGCTTCGCTGAATATATTGCAATAATATTATTATAAAATCTTCTGTATAGGAATATTTAAATTTCAGCTTAAGATTCTTACATAATCTTAAAAATTTTCATAGTTTCTTAGCTTTGCACATCTGCCATGTTGAATTTAGATTCGTGATCAGCAATCCCAAAAACCTTCGAATGGCAAAATGTAGTCCAAAAAAAGTGTGTTACTCAAAGGGACTTTAAACAAACATTGTATATCTAAAGCATGAAGTCTGTTATTGTTTCTATTCTAAGTTCATTCGATCCATTACATTGAATCAACGGGTTTATCATAGTGACTACGGTATATCTATTGTCTTAAGTCCATTAATTTTTTATTATATCCACTTAATGAACTGAGACATCTTTTATCTTGAGGTATTTAACTAAAGATTTTTCGACATGAAAATTAAAACAAAGAAAAATTTACTTACACATTTACTTGTACATTTTTTTAACACGTTTACAAAAAAAAAACAAAAAACAATAATAACTCTATTAAATACTAACCTTAACGGATTAAAATGAAAACAACTTCTACTAAGATGTTCCAAATCTTCAACATATATATATAATCCATAAGTGTTATAAGAACGGTTAATGATATCTTTTTTTTATCTACTTTTAAAAAGGAATGATGGGGTTAAAAAGACCGTTTACTACAAATACTATATTGAAATTTATTGTATAAATAGGCATAACTTAATAATCTACGCTGTACATCTCTCCGTATGAAAGTTTGTATACATAACACGTGTTTAATTTCTATAAAAAGGTCTTCAAATTTATACAATTGAGACTTTACAGTCAAGTTGAGAATCATAGAAAATCTAAAATAACATCTTAGCAGGTTGATACATTTGTTCGCCTAGACGTTCCATTTGGAATGGGTTTAGAAAGATGTACCGTAATACTATTCACTAGACCAGATTCATAAGGATTATAGCAAGGTAGTCAAATGTACGCTATTAACAGCATTGCTAAATAAAAAAAAACGTTTTGTAATGATATCATAGAAATTTCAAAAATTTTAATTTAGATTGGATGTTATACTATATAATCGCAACCAAATCTGAGAATAATTTTATATATCATAAAAGCGCAAGTATTTATAAACATATACTTTTTCATGCAAATGAAAAAAGAAAAAAAATTAATATATATATTCATGTTCTTAGCCTTTTTTAAAGTCGATTCCTTCCTAAGCACCAACTCAAAATAATTCTTTTTCACTTGAGCCAATACTAATTACTTAGTCAGTAAGCTTTTTTACCCAAAAGGGTGGATGAGAAAAGGGAAAAAATTGAAAATATGCCAAAGTTTAATAAGCTGCTGAAGGAAAACAAATACAAATAATAGGAAATCAGACCTTTTAGAGTGTAGATGCGGTTCAGTCTATAAATATTATTCGCAGACCACTAAAACCAAATAAATCTTGAAATATTTATTCGATCATTCTTCCTATATGCTGGTTATTTTAAGCCCTGTTGTGGCATTTTTTGGAGTTAGTCTAAAACCCGATCAGATTGTAAAGTATAGTAATGCAGAGAAGAATTATCACTAAACGATTTTAAATAGGAGATTGACGAAGTAGTCTTTTCAATCCAGTCTGTCAATATCTTATTTTTTTTTTATTTTATTTATTTTCAAAAAAACAAAAATTAGTACATATGATCATGTTCGTTTACGTACAAATATGGATACAGATGTACATCTCAAACTGACGCTTATAATACAATAAGCAAACCATATGACGCTTCCACTCTGATAAGATCTGATCACAATGTAAATTTTTAAAATATTTTATGTTTCATGTTATCTTAAGAAATTATTTCTAAAATAGTAATATTTAAAACAACATGGTCACCCTGAAAACAACTTTTTTAGTTTCTACCGGTCAACCGTTCAATCGGTATCGTCTAATATTCGTTTCGTTTTAATAAATGAAATAGAAAGCATACGAAAATATGAATCTGCAGTTATTCAGCATGTATCCCTTTCAGACCCAAGTTAAGCGATTGTGAGATGTGATTTCAAAGTTACTTTTTGAGTGAGTTTTATCAAATTTGTGGTAAAGGCCTTAAGGGATATATAGGTTACAAATTTAAAAACAAAAATTTTTTCGGGAATTTTTTTTTATAAAAGGAAAAAAGATATCGTTTTCAAATTTTGCACATATATTTATTAACATTTAAAGAATAAAAAAAATTTCAGAATTTATGAAGCAGTTTTTGACGTTATTTGATTTTTTTAAATAATCATCAGTCTGGAACATCTGAGGAAAAAATAAAAAAAAAATTAATCCTTGTTTAAGTGGCCACCGCCTGAACTAGGATCCTTTTTATCCGCCGAAAAAAAAAACAAAATGGCGGCCATTTGAAAAAAAATCGATTTTCGAGGTAATAAAATTGGTCGCCATTTTGTTTTTCTTTTTTGTATTATTTAAATGTTAGTAAATATACATATGTGCAAAATTTGAAAACGATATATTTTCCTTCTATGAAAAAAATTCCCGGAAAAAAATGTTTTTTTAAAAATTTGTAACCTATATTTCCCTTACAGAATCGATTGTGGTATGAATTGTTTTGGTCAATGTGAAGCCTGAAATGGGAAATGATATTAATTGACATTTTTAATAATAATTTGAAGGACGCATAAAGAAAACAATTACTATTAGCGAAGTTATAACGATTTGTCGTCGTGGGTCTGAAAGGGGTATTGCTTGTTCTCTATTACGAGTATATATGTATGTCTGCACCCATTAGGAGTAGATTCCAGAACAATGCTTGTTCTATTTTGCAGAAAATCCCGAGATCGACATAGCTACAACTAATATTCTTTTTCTGAGAGTATGAGGAGGATATTTAAGGCCAAACCAAGTTATGCGTAAGCAAACTTAAGTTTCACAGAGAAGTTAACGAAAAGATAACAATTTTCAGGAAATTCAAATATTAAAATAATTTTAATTAATAAAATGGAAATGGATAAAATTTAAATTATTTATAATACAGGTTGCAACCCTTTGCTGCTTATCAAAATACAGTCTCAAGGACTCTCACTCAAGTTTTGAAAAATAAACGAAACTTGAGAAACTGAACGAGAAACTAAGGCATAAGCCCTAACCAAAATAGACGAAACGAGACGGTTGCAACTTGCCGTACGTTTTCAATCGTTACGTCTGTTTTCACATTCAACCCAAAATGAAACGAGTACCTCCAATCGTCTGAAAAAAGAAGAAGACTACTTTGCACAGCTGTTGTTGACGAGTTGAGACGCTAAAAGTTCGGTTGCTACGGAACAGAACGTCTCGTCAAACCGTTTCGTTTAGTTTCGATAAGTTTACGTTTGTTCATTTTGGGTTACAACATTGAAATGCATTTAAGCGAACATTTTCGTCTTCACTCGTTAGTCCCATGTTAGACATGCCGATATTGTGCCGATTTCTCTCACCGATTTTCTTATTTTTTCTTTTGTTGCACTGTTTTGTCGGCCATTGCTTGCAGACATGACGATTTTGGCCGAGGCATTTTTTTTACTTTATTTGCTTAAAATGCACAAAATAAAGTTATTTCTTTACAAAATGCCATAAAATGATGAAATTTTGTGGAAAAGTTGAATAAAACGGCAAACAACGATTTTAGTTCAAAAGCAAAAGCAAACGTCACAAGATCGTCGCAAAATCGCTGGTACGGCCGATTTTTTCATTTCCGCTTTCGCTTCCCTTCCCGCTACACCGAACAAAAAATCGGTGAGAGAAATCGGCACAACATCGGCATGTCTAACATGGGACTTACGGAGCAAATCGTCTATTTTGGTTAGGCCTATATGCAAAACTTGGCCGACTCCATGGTGTAGTAAACAAGGTGAACGTGACAGTTAAATTTTTGGATGGCTCTGTTAAACTTATGAATTTTAACAGAGTTAATGAAACAGAAAAATTTATTTTATGTCGTTTGGCAACCACCTTGATTATTTCACCATATTTCTTCCTATGATATAATTACAAGGTAGGCTCATTTTAAAATGGCTGCTCAAATCGTCGCTCGACTTACTCAGATTACTCAGATTACGCCATCAGAGGCAGAAAAAGTTGCACCGTTCTGCGCAAGACTTCAGGTCTTTCGTGACGTAGATAGGAAAAGACACTTTCTCTATTTTTCTCACTGATTTTCTGTTCATGTAAGAAAGTCATACAAACGACGAAATGTGAAATTTTACAACAGCAAATCTGTATGTGCCACAAACGTCAAACTCAAAATCATCAGCTGACTTTGACACCTAGCTCACATTTTGCTCTAAGAGCCTACCTTGGAATTGTATTATTGTTCCATAACATACTAGAAGCAATTAGAATAAATTCTCTGAAATTTCGATTGGGTTAACCACTCACTATTCGAATTGTCTACCTACTGTCCCGTGAACTGTCTTCAAAAAAGTTATGCAACTGGTTTATTAGTACCAAACTAGTGCTTAAGTAACAGAAATCAATTTTAATATGATCAATGCGATTAAAAAGTTTAAATCTGGTCAGACATATATGCATGACTAAGTATTGTTAAACCTGTCACGCCTTTTAAAATATTATTTTACTATATCCACAGCACATGACTGAAGGCTATAAAAACTAATTGATGACTCAAGAAAAAAAAGGTTTATTTAAGGACTAAAAATCTTGGATTTCATTTCCAACTATTTGGGATAACATTTTGAATACTGTCAAAAATAGAATACATTTCAATCCAGCAAATTAAAAACTAGAAAATACAGTTTTATTTTAATTAATTTTCAAAAAAGTTAAAGATCATTCAATAAAAATTTCTTTCGATTTCGTTTGGATTCGAGCCTGTATTAAGTTTGTGTTAATTAAAAGCGTTCAACACGTTTATTATTTTACTCCTTAAAATACTCCTTTAAAGATAGCCCAATAGCGAATAGCGAGAAGACCGAAAATAGTCTTAAATGAAATCTTTTTCGGAATGAAATAAACCTAAGTAGTTTTTAAAAAATACAATTCTTTCTTATTTTAAGTTCCATAAAACTTAGAAAAGAATTTCTTGTATTGAAAAAGAAATCCAAGATTTTTAACCGTGTAGTAAGAGTTTATAAAACTCTCATTTGCTTAATTCTTGGTGTAGAGCAGTACATTTAAATGAATAGGCGTTTTAATCAAGATCTTACATACCTGTTCCTGCATATATTTATTTCAGAATCCATATTAATTTACGCCGATATTGGAAAATTTTGCAAAAGTTCAATCAAAATAAAAAAAAAAACATGTTAAGACATTTAAATTTTTGCTGAATTGGAAAATTTCTTACCGTGTCCTGCTCGAATTCAGATTGGGGTATTTGGGTTTCACTCCCCCTCCTCGGGCGATGCTCGTCACAAATGTATTCCTACAGATTTTATTTAAGAAAGGAACTTAAGACTAAATTCGGTAATTTTTCAATTTCAATTAAAAATATGCATGTTAAGGCCAATTTAATACAAAAAAACATACTGATCCTACACAAACAAGTTTATAAATAACATATATCAAATAATATTGAAATCCCTTCAATTCGGAACACCGCTTCGATCATATCGATGCTTCTTCAAATAGAAAATAATTTTTCAAAACGACTTTAAATTTCGAAATATACACAAAGGGAATTTTAAGTCTGTGTGCAAAATTGATCTAAAAAATTGTCACCTGATTATCATTGCAGTCGCCATGATCATAAATCTGGCTTAATTTTTTTCCGCCAGAATCTGAGCTTGGGTTATTCTTGATAAAAACGTTTTTTGTTGGTGTTAATCGTTTCTGTGAACCTCCTAGATGGCGCAGTGACGAATGATGACTATGATTGGGATGTTGATGAAGAGAAGATTGATGATAATGTGTGCGATGTAATATCGGTCCAGCAGACAAGGGACGATATGGCAGTTGTAGAATCGAACTGATTTAAAAAATGCGTGTAATATATACGAATTCAAGTTTGCAGTCGAAAATATATGAAGAGAAAATGGAAATTTTATGGAATAAGAAAAGAATTGTCCAAAAACTAAGACGTGTGCTGTCAAGTGTATTCTATTGCATGTATGTATGTATGTTGTATGATTTAAGTACGGGTTTATATGCAAGTATAAATGTATGATTTTATGAATGTTATGTATGAATGTATGTATGTACTCGTATGCAAATAAAAACAACGAAGTTTTATCAAAAACTTTTAGGTACCGAATTTTAAGGTCCGAAACAGTCATGCCTAGCCCAGAGTCTGAGGAAGGACTTTTTCCAGTTGCAGCAATAATCTCCGTATCCAAATCAGTTACCTGAAGATATCAATTTGAGTACAAAGCAAACAAATATTGTCGTATATTTTCGTATAGTTTCAGATTAACTACGGAATGTAGGTTATTTTCATATTATTAAATTCTAAATCATAATGATTTTGAAACGTGCGTAAGTGTCAGATGTTAATTGCATTGTGCTATGAGGAGTAAATAGCCAAAACATATTAGTGACAGTACGTTAGGTTTCTTTTTTAAAATATATCTTTTATTGCTGTTTGTTTTCAAAATATCTTTCTAATAACTTTATCTGAGGTTAATTAATCACCTTCCATTAATAAAATCATAATACCAAACAACTTCAATTTTTAGAAAATGCTTATCATTTGAAATCCTTGACAAATCATACTATATTGGATGAGTTTAAAATTCCAATAATTCTGCAGTCCAAAATTTTGCGAAGGATTTATACTTAAAGTTTCGGTTTGAACTGAGTAAGAATAAAAAGTTGAACTTTAACTTTTTTTGAAACCACACAAGCAAATATGAAAATGTGAATTGAAAATTACCCGAGTAAAAATAATCAGCTACAGGGCATTGGTTGATCTAAACAGGATTCTAAAAATTTTAAGGGATGCAAATTTTGAGTGCAAATCCTAACGGCCATAGGCAAAGTTAAGAAGTTACGGGCATTAACATTCTAAGAATCTGGCATTGGTCCAAAGGCCAAACACTTAATTTTTTTTTTTTATATAAGTAAGGAATTAATTTAGCATATTTAGTTTTTTTTTCAAAATAGCGATTTTTCAAAACAACAAAGCCAGGACATGCAGAAATAAAACTCTACTTTGTGATTTGTTCATTAGGCTTGGGCATTATAGTTCCCTAAAAATCACTCTCTAAAGTTCATGTATGTCTATAAGTTCATTAATTCCTTCAATAAAAAAAGCAAAAATTTCCAAACTCTGCGGATAACTGAAATGTTTCAATTAAAAAAAAAAAAAACAATTATATGACTTCAATATTACAATTTTATTGTCATATTGTATTTAAACTCTCTGGTCAATCAAAGTGTCTCAATTTAAAAACTATAAATTCAATATAAGCACCTTATCCAGACCTTTCAATAAGAGTGTGACTTAAATTTTTAGTACAAATGCATGCCTTAATTTAGAGAGTCCCTGTATGGGCTTTAAGACCCTTTCATCACAAAAAAAAGCGAATATTCTTATAATTGTAAGGTTTTTGCCTTTCCTGTTATAATATTGTTATAAGAATTATAAAATTAACATATCGATGTAAAATAAAAATTATTTGGTTTTTCCCTTAAAAGACACTTTTAATACAAAATTCCAGTATTCGAAGGGTACTGGGCGTCTCCAGTTCTGACCTGTGCTCTTTTGTTTTTCATTTACAAACAATTTATATATAAATTATTTATGTTAGGTGAGCTCTGGGGGATCGCATCCAGACTAGTTCACCAACACCAATTATAAAAAATGTTTTTATGCAAAGGGATACCTTGACTGCATTCGGATCGAAATGTCTATTATGTTTATTTGTGTTTTTTGAGAATAACTCCCTACCTTTCCAAAACTTTTTCAAATCATTCAAATCTATAAACTATTAAAAAGTTTCTAGTATTTAGTTCACTAATTTTCAAGAAGTGTATTTCTTTTAACTGATCTTATATATTCCATTGGCTGTATAAACAATATAATGTTTTCTACTATAACCATGCAATATCAGAAAGTTTAAAAAAAGTTTAGTTTATCGGTTTAAAGTTAATAAAGTAAATTTCACTTTTAACATTATATGTTTAAAACATACTGTGTAAGGAATATCTTGTAAACACACATTTAATTTAATTTGTAATATACCACGATACATTTAAATAACAATTTCTATTATCGGACAACAAGAGAACTACACATTTATGTACAACGAAAAGTTACAATAATTCATTAAAATATTTTTAGTTTAAGGAACATTGATCACATGCATTAAAACAATATTATTACTACTTGCTTCATATATACTCTGTGTCGTAAAATAAATCCTCTAAGAAGCTTACCGGTAAGTCACGCGAGGAGTCTGTGGAACGCTGCAATTAAAGCGGAAAATGCAGTTTAATCTTAAGATAATGCATAAAATGATGCGAAAAAAATTCACTTATATCAAAAACAGTATCAACCTTTATTGTGATATACTCTACTTAAAATATTAAATAAAAGAATGTCATCTATCATAATTTTACAAAATTGAATTCCGACATTTACATCTTCATAACTATGAGCATAGGTTTTTATCTTTCTAAATTTTCAAAATTTTGTCCTCCAAATACTATATTCATGTTTTTCAAAATTATATTTACTGTCTGATAGGTAACGGCCGATAAGAATGAATTTAAAAAAGTTTGGTGTCAAGTTGGATTTGAACCAGGGATATTCTGGCTCGAAAAAATTTAAAAATTGATATATAAAAGTCCACAAACGCTTTGATTTAATGCTTGGATATAACCAACATGATATTATGACTATTGTAACGTTTAACGGGTCATTGTGGTCATTAATATGAGTGAAATATTTTTTATTCCGAATTGGAAGGAACAAGATGATGTTTTATTCGCAAAATCTCAGTTTCTCCTTCGAAATCATTTCCAGATGGTTCATCAGAAGTGTACTAGCCATGAAGAAGAAGTTTACTGAAATTTAATCATTTCTTTTAATTGAAGCTGAATTACAGCTCTTAACATTCTCTCTTCCAAAGAGAGAATGTTAAGAGCTGTAATTATATCCATTATAATGAAGTAAAATTTTTTCAGGAAAGTGAAAACGGATTAATGAGTAAAAAGCAATTAGTTTTTCATTCCACAGCTTATATTTAATAACAAGTATTCCTCGTGAAAAAATAAAGTGTTCCCCAGAATTGAAAAAGTGTAGAACTAAGTACAGAAGGTGATGATGTAAAGCTTCAAAAACTCCTAAAATAAAATTATTTGTGATGGTGAAAATCAAATCGGATATATAAGTTTATTCGATAAACATATAAACTTTATTACTTTTTAGATTATTTTTTTACATTATTAAAAATTCTATCGTCTATATTGAAAGAGAAAAAAAATCTGTCACGTCCGCTCTTTACTAAAGATTATTTTATATATGGTTGAAGAAATAAGGTTGTCGCATGGGTGAGAGCGCGTTTCCATAAATGTCAAATCGAAGTTGACAGCTCATCCAAAATCTTAAAGAATATTGATAACATGCAAAACGGCAACAGCAACGACAAGCTGTCAAATTAGGAATATTTCTATATCGACGGTACGACATTACGACCATGATACAATAACAAGGTAGGCTCATTTAAATGGCTTCTTAAATGTGAAACTTTAGAACAAAGCTGTAGGTGCCACAAATGTCAAACGACAAAAGTAACAACAACAATTAGGAAAACATGTAAAAAACTTGACAGATTTCGTAATGCCGCTGTTGTCGTCGATCTGTTCAGTGCATAATGTTCAATATTTGATATGAAACATGTTATGTTCCCGAAAAGCATTCCTATTTTATATTTCCGCAATGATTAACATTTGTATTACATCAAATGCCCGATTATGAACTAACAAATCAAAAATGTATTACATAATTTTATATATATATATGTTATTTTTCATGCTAAATGCGTTTGAATGTTGCGTTTGTTTTCCTTGAAATGCCCATATGTAAACACTAGGTGTAAATGGTGATCATATGTAAAATGATATACCAAAAAAATACTTACCCTATATCTATCCATGCTATGCGGATCTCGATCTCTGCGATAAACAAGCTCATCATACCTTGTTCGGTCTTCTGGAAATATAAGCTCCCGTATTTCTGTTACCATGGTATGCTTTAAAATAAGAGTTTTAGATTTGTTTTAGAAAAATTTCAAATATTAAACTCGATTTTTTTTTTTTAATAATGTTATTGCAACCTTTCAAATTCAAAAGCAAATTTTGAAAGATGTTTATATTTTAAGCATATTTTACAATAAGTTGAGCAAAATTGTCTTAGTTGCGCGCTGCACTTTAAGGAACAGAGCCAACAAAATTTTTTTCTTAGGAAAAACATTACTTCTTGGTCTGGTCTGATGAAGTACTTACTTTTTCGTATGTATCCAGCATTTCCAACAAAACAGAAACAAAGGCATCTATCGTCATCGCTTTTGCCGTATACTCAGTTATGTAATAAGATAAACTTGCAAATTGGTGTCTGGGTAATAATGAACGAGCCTTTTCTTCTACCATTGTGCTTATGTGGCCTTTTCTTCTAGCTCTGTAAAAAATTGAACAAGGAAGAATGCAATAAACCAAAGTAGATTAACATTTTAGTGGCTCTTACCTCGTTCCTGTTGGACTGTAAATATCCCATGGCTCCATTTCAATCGATGTACACGAGTGAGGAACTTTACCTACATCACGTATAACAAGGGACATCCTTTTGTGGTATTTCAATTGAGATACAGCTTCATCATGCGTAACGTCGAGAAATGATTGACCATTTACTTCTATAATTTCATCGCCGACAATTAAGCCAGCTCTATCAGCAACACTATCTTTATCAACTCCTGTCACAAAAATACCAAGGCCATACTCTACTCCACCTCGTATCATAAGTCCCAGCGATTGGCCAGGTTCGATAACGAGTTCCACTCGTCTTATTCTAAATTAATTTTAGTTTCTCTATCATAATTAAATCAACAGTTTAATAACAATCTTACCTGTCTCTTCGATTACTCCGACGACCATCATATTCTGTAGGCGGTGACGCGGGTCTTCCATGTCTATCCATCCAGGAACAAGTTTGTCGAAATGGTAGTCCAGCTTCTCCACTTTCTCCACTTAGAGATGGAATAATTGATGACTGTGACTGTGGGAGAAGGGGAGGCATGGTGGAATACATTGAATCATGTAAAGGTGGTCCGAAACCATGTAATGGTGCCGATGAATTAATCGACGTAGGAGCTCGGACTGTCATACTTATTTGACGTGATGACTTCAATATTTGCACACATTTCTAGATTAGAAAAATTTTAAAAATTACTATTTTCATGTAAAGCTTTAAAGATTTAAATTTAACTATTAAGACGGAACGTTGAATACCGTTATAAAATATCAATTCGCATTCTAATCCATAGGTTTTTTAAATGTGAGTTAATAATTAGATCAGTGGCAATGATGGTATCTATATCTATAATGATGGCAGGCCCGTAGACAAGGGGGGGGGTTTTTAGGGTTAAAACCCCCCCCTTATGGTCCAAAAAGTATAAAAAAATAATATAGCGAAATACAGCGAAAACATCAACAAGCTTGAGTATCGAAAAAAGTTCGATACATTCAATTGAACTTTGTCTACGACCAGCAATTTAAGAATTTATTGCGTTAACAGGTGTAACGTGAAAGTGGTGAAATTTTGATTGCGTTTCGTTAGATAAGTTTAAGAGTTTCTATTGTTAATTTTACTGTGCCAAAACTACAAAAATTAGTCTACTTAATTGGCTGCAGAAACCATTAACTTTTTGCTTGATGCGGAACCGATAAAATCCGAATAATATTATATTTCATCTGTATTGTACAGGGTTTTCCAATAAGAGGTGTTATTGTGAAGCGCTCACTTTTAAAGCTTTTATTCTTTGACATTTGACAAGTAGAAACTATGCCATTACTAAAAATGGAACGATACAACAACGTCGTGTCTTTGCTGATTGGGTCCTTGAAATGCATGAAAATGATCCGGAATTCCATCGAAAAATCATCTCGACTGATGAGGCCCATTTCCACCTCGGTGGCTACGTCAACAAGCAAAATTGTCGCATCTGGGGCTCGGAAAATCCAAGAGTTATTGTTGAGAAGCCCCTTCATCCTCAACGTGTGACTGTTTGGTGCGGTTTATGGTCCGGCGGGGTCATTGGACCTTACTTTTTCGAAAATGAGGACATAGGGCAGCCACTTTGCGATTTGGTTATGGAAAATTTCATGAAAAGGATATTGTGCTGTAAGCGTGGTCGTGGTGGCCATTTGGCTGATTGCTTTTCATGCTTTTCATTATTAACGGCATACCTTCCTCTTTATTATGAAATAAACATCCGATCATTTATCTCAAAAAATGGCATTTTTCTTTGAATACCAAAATAACAACTCTTATTGGAAAACCCGATAGAAAACGTTCAAGAAACTTTGGAATCTGAAAAGTCTTCAGAACTTCCTTTGTAACCTGCAGTTGTAGAAAGCTTAAATGTTGACAGCTATGTGGAAAGCGGTACAAGTACAAGTACAAGTTGCGGTATTAATATTTTACTTTTAATGCTTATAACTCTAAGTTTGTGTGTATGATTGTAGAAATTTTTCCAGAAATATCATTTGATTCATCGGAACTGCATTCGACTTCGAGAGTATATCAATGTCCAAATAACGATATTTTCAAGTTGATGAGCAATATTTCCGATTCGAACCGCCTTGAAAGTTTTCAAAGCATTTATGTGCCTCCACCAAATTTTAATTTTCCTGCCGGCGGTTCTCGCAAACTCCGATTAAACACGTTAACTGCCATGAGGCACATACGGTGTGCCTCAGTAAAATGTCCACGTAGGCTCTGAGGCACAGCGTTTGTGCCTCAGTATTTGATTACACATGCAATAACAATAGAGTTTAGCTACTACAGCTTTTTCGCACATTCTCAGCATTAACCCATTTAAAGCCGCAACCCAAAAATCTTTGAAATTATCAACGATATTGAAACTAGTGGCTCAAAATAAGTTAATGTGGGAAAAATTAACCCACCAATATATGGTTGGGCTCAAGGACAACACAAGACATCACGACTAACCATGCAAAGACATAACCATGCAATTACACAATAGTTTTTAATCTACTTTTGAGTTGACCTTTAGACAAGTTAACATCAAAAAAGCTACAATTGTTAACTAATTTACTCATACGGTTTAAAGGAGCAGTTAACATATAATTTGTTCTACTAAATGGTAAGTAAATTAAATTGTTAGCATTTCTACTGCTTCTACGATTAGAGTTAAAATGTATAAGAGAAAGAAGTTCTGGAGAATCAAATACACCGTTTATGAGTTGGTGTAAATAGACGATGTCTGCAGACTTCCTTCGCTCACTCAATGATTGCATTTTTAGAAGTTTTAAGCGATCCTCATAAGGAGGAAGGTTTAAAATGTCAAATCCACTTAAGCCCCTTAGGGCAAACCGAATAAAGCATTTTTGGATTCTCTCTATTCGATCAACATGCACATTGTAACTTGGAGACCAGACTTGACTTGCGTACTCCAAGTGAGGACGCACTATTGCATAATACAATGTTGTAGTCGTAATCATGCTATTGAATTCTTTGGCCCAGCGTTTAATAAATCCAAGCATAGAAGATGCTTTTTTACAAATGTTATCAATATGAATGTTAAAGGAAAGCTTAGAATCCATAAATATTCCCAGATCTTTAACGACATCCACACGACATAAAGCAGTATCTTTTATTTTATAATCAAAAACTAAATTATTCCTTTTTCGCGAAAAGGTCATAGTTTGGCATTTATCTGGATTAAGAAACATATTATTTTTAGAACACCAAACCTCAAAAGATTTCAGATCGGACTGGAGTAGGGCTGAATTGTCTTGAGAGTTTATTTTTCTGTATATTTTCATATCATCCGCATAAATAAGCAGATGAGAGTTTTTAATGATATGGGTCACATCATTAATGGCTAAAATAAACAGAAGTGGACCTAGGTGACTTCCTTGAGGAACACCAGATAACGCAATAAACTCAGCAGACAAAACCCCTCGGAATCGTATTTGATAAGATCGTTCTGTCAAATACGATTTAATCCAGTTTACAAAATATTGTGGAAATCCAATGGACTTAAGTTTAAATAGAATTAAATTGTGTGGTAACTTATCAAATGCTTTGCTAAAGTCAGTGTAGATACAGTCGACCTGGCAACCAGATTCAATGGTGTTTAAGCAAAAGGTTGTAAAATCGAGTAGATTAGATACCGTAGATCTGCCATTAACAAAACCATGCTGTCGAGTTGTTATGACTTCACGGCAGTGAATTTTTACCCGATCATACACGATTCGCTCAAAAAGTTTTGGAATCGATGACAGTTTAGCAATGGGCCTGTAATTAATAACATCATTCCTGCAACCTTTTTTATAAATAGGACTAATAAATGATTTTTTCCAAAACAGTGGAAAATAACTTTCGTCTATAGATTTATTAAATAACAAAGAGAGTGGTTGACACAAAATTGAACCGCATTGAGTTAACACTGCGGCAGGAATTCCATCAGGTCCAGCGCTAAAATCTTCATCGATCGAACTAATATATTTTAAAATATCCTCTGAGGTAAAGGATAAAGAGTCCATAGATACTCTGGGTGTAGTATTCATATATTCAAAATACTCCATATCTGGATGAAAAGAATCTGAACAAAATGATTCTTTAAAAAGATTGGCAAAAAGGCCACTTATTATGACAGGATCGTCTGTAAACCCATTTTGGGTCTTGAAAGATGAAGGAAACCCGTCAGATTTCTTCTTAGTATTAATGAATCCCCAGAATCTCTTTGGATCAGACAATATTCTAAACTTAATATTATCTAAATACTCGTGGTATAATATAGATGACTGATTTTCAAATTCCAGAAACAAACGTTTGTAGGTTTCCAGGTCATTTGAGTCCAAGCTACAGACATATTTCTTCCAGGCCCTGTTCCTATAGTTGCGAAGCGTTTTTAATTCCCTAGTGTACCAGGGATATGCTGAGTTTTTTGCAAATTTGAGGCTAAACGGCACAGACTGAGAAATTATAGCAAAGAGTTCACAATAAAAAAAAAATTAATGGATTCATCAAGGTTGTGTCCATTAATGTATTCTAAAATATAATTCAGATTACAATCAAGTAAATGATTCAGCTTCAAAAAGTCAGCTTTTTTAAAATTGAATTCATAAACCTTGTCCATTGAACTCGAATTTACTATGTTCTCTCTGTCCGATTTATACCAAATGCTCAATGGTGGATGGTATTCATCAATAGGAGTCAGAGCATGAAAAGCCCTCTTAACAATGACATTGTTACTGTCTGTAGTTAAGACCAGGTCAAGAAGTCTTTCAAGACTATTATAAATACAACTAACTTGTTGTAAGTCAGAACATATATTGTCAACAAATATATGTTCTTGGCGGGTTTTCGAATTTGATGCACAATAATATGTATCATCGTCAGAAGAATGCCATTTTAAGTTAGGCAGATTAAAATCGCCCAATAATAAAATGTCGTCATTAACGTCAAGTTTGTTTATAACATAGTCTAAGCAATCTGCAAGGCTTGCATAGACCTCTGCACTACTCGTTGGAGGAACATACGCATTTATAACATATACATTGGAGTTACAATGTATAACTTTAACGCATATTAGTTCTATGTTAGATGAGTAGGGAATATCAACAATGGAACTTACAAAGCAGTTCCTAACAGCTAATAGGACACCACCACCGACAGAAGAACTATTGTCAGTGAATCTGTCCCTTCTAAATACCTGAAAGCTATTGTCAAACAATTCCAAGTCAGTAATGCTTCCATTCAGCCACGTTTCTGTTAACGCAATAATATCCTCAGAGCAATTCTGAGACGACAGAAAAATGTTTTGAGTCTTAGAGCGCAGTCCCCTTACATTTTGGTAGTAAAGGGATAGCCTATTTAGTTTTTTTGAGTCTGACGGTTGGCTGGAGTCGTCCTTCGAGACTTATTTTTAGGCTTAAACTCAGTAACGAGAATATTATCGGCCCACATTTTTGAATTTAGTACAGTTGCAAAGTCTTCAGCTGCAACTCCAAGTATAAAAGAGGCGTGGGAAGGCTTATTACCTATTTTCTTACAAGAACAGAACGCATTTGAAGCAACTAAGTTGTTTTGTTTAACAAACGTAAAAAACACATCATAGTTCATGGTTTAAAATTAGTACCTCGAAATGCAAATCTCTAAACGTAGTTCAATTCCGCATGGCCTGGCATACCTAAAACTATCTTTAGCGCATCATTTTTATAAGCCCACGATTTAAAAAGACCCCCTTTACTGGGATTTTAATTTTAAAAACTTTAATTTTGTCATTTCGTTTGTAACGCCTACAAGGAAGCGTGGTAGGTATAGAAAAGTGTATATATTCTTGATCAGCATCATCACCCAAGTCGATTTAGCCATGTCCATCTGTCCGTCATCCACACTAAATATACAGTAAACGTATACATCAGGCCGTGAGGTACATATGTTGTGCCTCAATATTATATTTCAAAATTTCACCGAAATATAAAAAAAAACTTTTTCTGATTTGTTCGAAAAAATGGCCTGGAGGACCCGATATTTTTTTTTGTATGGTGGCAGTTAAAGTGTTAAGTATTCTTGGTCGAACCGTTGGCATTGGTTGGATTACTCCAAATTGAAAAATGCAGCTTATTGCAAGTTTTGCGTATTTTTTAACACTGGTTTTGGAGCCGCAGGATCACAACCTCTTGTTAATTTTACCGAATGATAATAAAAACTTTTTAAATAAAATTATCTAACCTTTCATTGTGGCCTCTACAAAAGTCAGGAAATACAAGAAAATGTCGTTATTCTAATCGTGGTTATTTTTATATAGAATTATAAACCGATATAAGTTTGCAAGTAAAGTATTAAAATAATAATATAAGATGCTTATTTATCGTCATTTTAGAAGTTTGTCTTGAAAATTTTATTTTTTTAGCGTCTTTCTGTATTCCAAAATGACAGTGCAACGATAAGCAAGATATATAGCCGAAACACATTGAACTCAACAAACGACAGTTTTGAAATTATAGAACACACGTTTTTTATGTTAAATGGGTGTGCATCCTTAAGCATACATAGGGATTGCAGTGTCACAGCGGACGCTGTGTTATTAGAATTAACAAAAAAAAAATAAATAAGAAGACTTACCGCCCTATTCTGCGTTTTCTTGATAAGTAATTTATAAATAAAATTTGTAAATAATTTTATCAAGCGAAAGCTTTTTAGTATTCTACAGCAACCTTGATAAGTAAAAAGTTTTCGTAATTCACCAGAGTAGGTGAATTCCTGTTAACAGCTAATTGTTCTCATTAATAGCATAACACAGAGAAAAGATTTCTGCTTTCATTTTCCTTATGTTCCACAAAAGTGTATTAATTTGTAGAAAATAATTATTATTGCTAACATTATTATGTTTATATTTACCTTGATATTGCCTGCTACGAGCAACCACAACTCTCTTGATAAATTTATCAATAGCAAATGAGATATTGACAAATTTATCAATTAAAGAGCTTTTTTTCTATCACAGAATACCAACTCTTGATAAATAATCAATACTTGATAAATATTCAATAAGGTGAATTTATCGAGTACTCAGAATCGGGCTGTTAATATAAATATATAAAATAAACAAAAATAAAAAATAAATTTTTGTTTTATGTATTTGGTGTACAAAAAAGTGTTAAAGTGTTTTTTTTCAAGTTTGTCGCTTTATTGTGAAAAATTTGTTACAAATTCATTTCTCAAAGTATTGTCTATTTCTAGCCACTGATTTTTCCCATCTTTCTGGTAATTATATAAAAAATACCTTTTCATTTATCGATATCAAAAACTATCGATATTTTTTTTAATCGAAACCCCCCCCCTTAGGTAAATCCTGGCTACGGGCCTGAATGATGGTATCTATAAATTTTTGGTATCTATTTTTCGTTGTGGTTAAAGTTTTTTTTTAACTTAATTAATTTCTGGAGAAAAAGAATGAAAAGCCAAAAAAAAAAGTGGCATGTCGAGGGAGGGTAATAAAATAATGCATTTGAAGAAGTTCTATGACCAAATTAATAACCATTGATCAAACTATACTTAATTTAATTAAAGTCATAAATTATGTGTATTTTAAATTTCCTTGGTTTAGTTTTCTTTGAGTATAATTTTTACTTATGGGAAGAACTTAATTTGATTTAATAGAATTGGCATTAATTGATAAAATATTCTTAATTATTTAATGAATATATTTGAAGTTATTAGAATTGAATCTTGTTTAATTTCTCCTTTCTCCAAAATTTTCATGCCGGATTTCGATTACAAAACAATGAAAATTATTAAATTATAACTTATCAAAGATGTCAGAAGGAATGACCTTTCCGTATTCACCTTGCTTCGCTTATCAATTGTATGGCACGCGTGTTGTATATTCTCGTGTTCGTATAGAAACAGAATAGAACAATTTGAAAATTGTTGTGACAAAAAAAAAAAAAAAAAAAAAAATTAAAACCTGGTAAAACCAGAATCAGGTGTACATTGCCGATAGATTAAAATTTCATATGAATGGTTAATTACTATTAAGAGAAGTTTAAGTTGAATACTTACTTTTAGAGCCTCCTCATGATTAAGTGATGTAAAAGGAGTGCCATTTACTTCAAGTATAGTATCACCAGGACGTAGACCAGCACGTTCTGCCACTGAATTTTCCTCTATTCGAGAGATATAAACACCTAATCCTTTCATATAGAGTCTTTTATATAAAAATGAATATATTGATAATTTGCTTATTAACCTGTATCTTTCCCTCCTTTAACGCAAATTCCAAAACCATGATTTGCATCTAGCTGCTGATCTCGTGACATTGTAACAGTGCGAGTTGAGAGCTCGTGAATACTTGGAACACTTCGTCCTCGATATATCTAGTTTTTTGTTAAAGAAAGAGTTCATTTTCAGATCTTCATTAATTTGTATAGATCTCGTATTTTTAGGTTAATACAAAAGTTTGACTAAATATAAAGACTTTTAAATTACTTATATTCATTATCCCATTTATATCGAGCCCCTAACCATAGAATAAGCACAAGCGTCTAGAAATATATTTGTAGATGTTTGTCTCCGTATATCGAGCTTACTCCTTAGCCGGTCAACGGATTTGAATGAAATTTTTTGGGTGTAGCAACTAGAATTTTTTATATGGCTTTTGAAACACTAGAGTAGTCCTAGAAGTACCCGACTTAGCAAATAAAACAACAAATTTGCGACAAAATATCTCTACTTTTCCATATAGTCTCCTTTTAGCTCTTTACACTTTTCCCAGCAATGTTCAATAGTATAGATACTTTATTTATAGTAAGAACCATTGAGATACTCAAAATATCCATCAACCGCAGACTCCATCACTTCATGGTTGGCAAATATTTTACCATCATTTTACCATTTTTCCAAGTTTAGAAACAGAAAATAATCCGAGGCTGACAAGTCTGGCGAAAAGAGTGCGTGAAGAAGCAATTCGAGCTTTAACTCATTGATTTTGGCCATCGCGAAAACGGCTGTGTGAATTGGCGCATTGTCTCTATGAAGTAAAGGTGAAGTAAAGGCCAAATGTGGCAGTTTTTTCTTGACTCCATCGCTCAAACGCTGCAATAAGTTCGCATAGTACTCGCCATTGTTTTTCCTTTCTGAAGATAATAAATGAAAATTATCCCATGAGCATCCTAGAAAACTGACGTCATTAACTTGTCTGTCTTCGCCTTGTTTGTCCTCAATTGTCCTTTTCAGTAATTTGTTTTGACTGTTCCTTCGTCTTAGGAAGGAACATGTTTCATTCATGGTTAAGAATCAACGCAAAAACTCTGCTTTATTGCCGTAAAACTTCGCTAAACATCGGTTGAAAAATCCTCCCGACGCTGTTTGTTTGTTTGTTTCATAGTGACTAATGGAACACATTACAGCTTTCTTATGTCCTAATTTTTAGTCACTATGTGATGTTCAGCACTTTTTGAAATATCTATCATGTCTGCTATTTCGCGACGATCATCCAATACCATTTTGTGGCTTTTCTTCACCATTTCTTGCGTGGTCTTTTTATTTCGTCGACCTCTGTGATGCTCGTCTGGGCAGTTCGTACGGGGCCTCGTTTAAACTCTGTCACCCAATATTTGACTGTTGTAAACGAAGGAGCAAACTCCCCCAGAGAAGAATCCAGTTTTGCTTTAATATTGATTGGAGTGAGGTCTTTTAAATGAAAGTCAACGATTCGTTATCCTAATATCACGTAACGATAACCAATTTTTTTCCATGTTAACAATTTCACCAATTCCATGTTACCAATTTTAATGAGCGTTCACTATTGATGGTAGCCAGAAAAATACTGAACTACGTAGTGTCGTCAATCTTGAAACTTAAGCTTTATAAGGTTGATATTTTTACAATAGTCATTATTTTCAAACAACAACCGCCATCTGTAAGTCAGGTGGGGTACTTCTGGGACTACCCTCGCATATGCAGTAGACCCACATTCGATGGTCTCCGAATGGGACGGCCTCCATATGATTTCATAATCTTTTTGAAAAATAGTTGTATGCTCTGGAAAAGGGTTGTGCTTTTCATAAAGTCCCTTTATATGGGAGGTAGGCGTGGTTTTCACCCGATTTCGTTGAATTTCATACTTAAAGTGCATATTAAATATTGAAGCTCACAAGCTCAAATCCATAAATGAATGTTTATGAAATTCTAAGAGATTTTACCGTTTCGATAAAGGTAATATTGATATTTATTTGATATGTATTGATATTAGATATTTATATTTTATATACAAGCTTAAATATCGAATTTCGTGAAGATAGTTTAAAAATAGCTTTTTAAGAGATATTAAGCGAAAGTGCTATAAAATCAATTTTAAAAGTGCTATATTATTTAAGTAAAAATGTCCCCTCCCTGTCAATAGCTACATGTTTTAGTCCGATAAATTTCTTCTAGCAAGAATGGTAAAAGTGTCCAACTGTTTAAAATAAGCTGTTTAAAAGTTATCAAAGAAATTACAAAATATCAATAGTTCTTTTAAATAAATAAAAACCATTAGAATGGAATCCAGAAACATGATAAATTGTGTAAAAACTAAATATAAATGTTAATTTGAGAATTTATTTAAATATTGTTAAAAATCTTTAGCATGTCGTCTGCACTCCCGATGCTCCACAACAAGCCAGTGCTGGATGTGAAGCAAATAAGTCGCAAATAAGTTCCTGTGGAACATTAAATATTTAATGTTTTAACTTTTTGCATTGATCTTTTTTTTTTATATAAGGAGAAATTTAATGCAGTGATTATGACATTTAAGAAAATTGTTAAAAAATTTAACTAAGAGCAAAGTTACTAAAATATTATAAAAGGTATTTCAGAATGAAAATTAAAATCAAATTAAACAAAAACTATGCCCCGTTTACATAACAATTTTCTTAATTTTGACAAACGAATTTATTTATACAATTTTAGTCCAAAAAGTCCTCCTTAATTTTTTTTTTTTGTGTTTTTCTCTATTTTTGAGAGATTTTTTTTTTCTTTCTCTCACGCTTTTGACATTTATAGCATTTTTAGTACAAAAAGTACGGGAACAGATCTACTGTTATCAGGTATTATAAATTGAGAGGGTTTAACTGTCATTTGAAGCTTTCAATATCAAAATGCTGAGAGCAATAACGCATCTTGTATTGTTTTATGTAAACGGGGCATAATTTTTGTTTAAATTGATTTTAATTTTCATTCTGAAATACCTTTTCTAATTTTTTAGTAACTTTGCTTTTTTAATCATCAAAAAAACAAGCGTAAACAATTAAAAATATACTCTTCAAAAACTAAAGTCACCACTCTTCAAACATTTAAAACACAGCCATGGCTTACAAAATATAACGAGAATGAGACTGAGCTGAACATAAAAATTTAGATTTCAACTTTTTTTTAACAGCTCCCATGACAGACCTTATGGTGACTTCACACTGTGGTGGCAATATTTGCATATCATTTGCATGCAAGTTGCTCAAAGATATATGCAATAAAATATTTTGTGATTTAAATCCCTTAAGGCATTTCATTTATACTATTAAAGAAAAGGAGACTCACGGAGTTTTTGCCGTAAGGATCTCGGTAAGCGCTGAATCGATTTAATAGTTCTCTCACTTTTCAATTGCTTTGATAAGAAAAATAGTAGCAGCATACTTAGTTTTTTGCAAATTTTGTTTTTAATTATTATCGTGTTTCTTATAACCTGATTGCCTTTTATATAACAGTAAAGAAGTAAGATATCTTCTAAAATTTGTCATAAGATGGCTATCAATATACAGTAACTGACAATAAAATAAAATCAATCATTTGAATTAATGAATATGTCTTATAACGGGTGAAACAGTTTATTTTTACTTGTCAGTTTATATTTCAATTATTTACAAAACAATTTGAAATAACAAAACACTCGCTTATTACAAAAATAGCGCTTTTAAAAGAACATTTTCAAAATTCTATTGACAAAAAAAATAGAATCATAGAACTAAAACTTGAAAAAATAGTATAAAACGCATATAAAAGTATAACTTTATTAATATTTGGTTGCAAAACCTTTATTTGTAAGTACTATACCTGATGCGTTGTCGAAGGTGGGCTACTGGCAGGGCTCCTCCTACCCGAACGTTCTTTTGTGCCATTGCTGTAGTGATAATTTGTAGGAACTGATGATGACGTTGGGGCGCCAAACATACGTAAAACTTGTTCTGGAGAAATAGGCCGCTTCTTAATGTCATTTGAATGGCGTGTAGCACTTGAAAATGTCCCGGGCGAGACAGCAATGTTATTCATGTTGTTGAGCAAAGACGGAGGAGATTGATAGGATTGTAAGTATGCTGATCCTCGTCCTGGAAGTGATCCTCCTTTTGAAGGAACTCCAGCTGAATTATAGTAATAGTGAGGAGAATGGGGCCTTTCCACGATTGTGTATGACGTTCCTGGTGGCGAATAATAGTGACCTGTTCGTTCACCACGTAATGAGCTTGTGCTGCTACCAATGCGGGTTTTCACTCCATAAGGACCATTTAAGACCACACCACTTGGTGCATTAATAGCATCCCTAATATCTTCAGCTTCAAAATTTCGCGACCGAAGATGATGGCGTGTTATACTGGGAGGCCCAGTCTTATAAGTATTATATGACGGAGGAGAATATTGCTGATTTTGATGTAGAGAAGAGCTTTCCGGGAAATAATACCCTCGAGTACTCCACCGTGAAGGCCCAAGATCGCATAATTCTGCATAGTCATTACCAGTTGCACTCATTGTTGGGGTCCTTTCCAACAGACCCACTTAAAATGCTCATTACTCGAAACACAAAATAGTACCGCATTGATTCATATATTATTTTTTAAGTACCAATTATTGTATAATTACTCAGTTAATGCTCTTTAAATAGGTTTATATGTTAAAACATACAGAGTTGTTCTTAAATTATGTTGTTTATGTTGATTTGGATATTGTTGAATACACTTATAAGCACAGTTTTAAAATTCCTATTTAAATACCAACAGAAATTCACCTCATTTCAACAAACTTTTCCTTATATTCTGTCGAACGCAATCGCTCAAAAATCGAAACTTCAAGCTTTAACCTTCTACCCTATTTTGTTGGAATGCGTCATCGAAAAACCTTTGTGTGCTCGCGCATTAAAAACTGTATTTCGACATTTTGTTATTATTTTTAGTTTCCTCTAAAATATATAGAGACTATTAAAAAAAACATGAAATATATTTAAACGCATAAGCCTGATGAAATCCTTCAGATATTGGATATTATTAGATTAAATATATTTATTTAACTTTGTTTTTGCTTTTGATATTTGACATTATGTTGATTTTTCACTTCATTCTATTATATTTTATCTCTCTTTTATATTTTATATCTTAAAAACACAGCTTAAAATATATCGAAACAAGCCTAAAACGCGACTAAATATTTTATGATTAAAGTTTTCACTATGTCTATATAATATATTTTACAATATACTGTCTATGTTTTCATAATCAACGTGTATGCTTATTTTCCTTCTTTAAACGTCTATACTTCATAGCCACATTCCTTTAACTACTTCTGTGGTTGCAAATTTGCTTCAAAAGCTTACACCTTTCTTTCCAGGCAGGCTAAAAGCTTATATTTTTCATTTTACTTTTCAGAAAGCTTTCGTATCGATGTTTTCATGGTATATATTTGAAACGTGGCGAAATTGCTCTTATAAGCCAAAACTGCATATGTGCTTAAGTATAAAAATCAATAATTTAACTGTCAGTTCATTTATGACTTTTTTCCTCGATTTGTATAAAATTAAAGAGTATTTTCAACGTACATGTTCAAAAGAACCACGTACTAATATTTTCATTTAGGGTTCTATTGTGTTATTGATTTATGCAGCTGATGTTATTGATTTAATAACTTAATCACTTCAGAAGAAACACAACAGTTCTTCAGTGTAGTTCTTAAATATATATTCTTTTAACCCTTAAAATACACAAATTTTTACTAAATGCAGTGTTAGCAAAATTAAACAAGCAATAAAAATAAATAACATACTAAATAATTTTCTCAAAAAATAAATGATCCGTTTTGCAACCGTAAACACTTACACATTCTTTATTGCTAAACACAAATAAAAATATCGAGCAGTCAATTAAATTAAATTCAACATCCCTGGTTTTTACTCTAATATAGTAGAGATTCATAAAAGTTGTGACTCGTAAAAGTTAAAATATACGGAAAAGTTAACTAGGTGTCAACTTCTCTGAGTTCTTGTTTTATCACGCTGTTTTATCAAGCTGTACAAATAGACCAACGCAAAAGAAACTGTCCAATTAGTAGCTCTAAAAGCGAAGGCGAAAGATATCTTTACAGAAATCTGCCCAAATAAAAATGCGAATGATTTTATGACAAGTCACGGTTGGTTTGAAATTCAAGCGCCGGTTTTAAGGCATGTGGAGAGATTCTATTTAGCAAGAGTTCAGCATATAATATGTTTTAACAGACATCGCATTTTTCATATTTCATGTATATTTATTCATGTACATACATATACATACACTTTTTCAATTACACTATTGTCCTTAAAAAATTAATAATTCACAAAAAACAAACGGGTTAACTTTTGTGAATCTCTACTGTATATGGAAAACAAAGAAATGCAAAGTTAACTAAACAATGCACTAAATTCATAGATTTCTTATAAACTGAATTAATTTTCTTTATAAAAATATTTAAGTTCAAATTATTTAGTTGCTTTCTTACTTATTTTAGTAAGTTAAGGACTATCGAACATCTTTCTCATGTCATAATAGCTGCGTTTTTACTCCCAAGATTTAGATCTGCACCTTGTTTTGCTTGAAAAAAAAACAACAAATGATTCAGAACGAAATTTGGAACATTTCTTAAATCTAAATTAGATTACACATATTTTAGTTTGCCTACTTTCTAATAGATGGTACTGCACAGGTTTATTGGCAACGCTAAACGATTGACTTTTGAATTCATAAATTTTACATTCAGAAAGCTGTTTGTAAAACGGAAATATTGCATTCTTGACTACTGTCGCTAAGAATGGACGCTGAACTTCAATCCGATGATTCCACTGATGTGTGTACAAGTTGTTGCAAGATTTCAGTGGAGTCTGCATTCTTTTTTGTTAACTTCAAAACTAGGTTTTATTCAAATATTCAAGTAATTAAATTTAATTTCTGACGTCGGAACCACACGAATAGACATCGCCATATACTGAGTGAGCGTAAAAGAAAGTATAATCTGTGTAGTTTTTTTCACAAATTTTAAATCTAATCGGATCACAGGCAGAAAAAACGCATCTAATATTTTTATTATTAATAATACAATAAAATTAAATAAAACCAGCCTACCTCTCAAAAAAAGTAACTTTATCAAAACGATAAAATCTCTTTTCATTCGACAAAAATTCATATATTGACTTGAAATTTTGAAAATGAACTTTGATATTTAATATGCAATCTGAGTATGGAATTCAACGAAATCGGGTGAAAACCACGCCTACCTCCCAAACAAAATATTTTATTGGCTGCTTAAGACTTTGATATACTTTGGTTCGACCGTATAGGTATTTTAACTACGGTCCAGTCGCAGATCATTTCTTACTAGTTTTATTTATAATCAAGTAGGATACAAATACATCACAACTTATGAATGAATAACTGAATGAATTTGATGAATTGGAATGTGGAAGTTTGTGGATAGGAGTTTGAATTGGCTGAGGAATAACACTTGCCACAGTTTCAAGTTTAAAAGTTGAGAGAGAGTTTTCCAGTAAATATAGAACATCCAAGAGATATTTTAATGCATTTCCTTTTAGAATTTTCCTCGCTACTTTCGAAAATAAATTTAGTAAGATATAATGTGGGTTGATTTTATTTTTTTAAATAAATATTGTGCTCAGGTGGCAATTCTTTTATAGAACTGTCAAGCTCTTATAGTTCTCAAGATAAATACAAACATAGTTCTTCAAGCGTACATGGTTTCATAGGGAATTCATGACAGGTTGTAAGTTATGCCTTAATTAAGAGGTCAAAAGTTATGTCGCAGAAAAAAATTAAATATGCAGAAAATAAAATTTCGATGATGGTTTTTTAAAAATGCTCCCATCCATTTGGCTCCATACGATTCGTTACACTCTAATATACATACATACATATAAGCTTTTTCTTATTCCTGCTGATGCTTTTGACGTTTGCACAACTTAAAGCTTTGTTAGGCCGTGTGCTATTCGGAAACTTTTCACTCGGATGATGAAATTTTGACAGTCTGAAAGAGAATATTTGGCACTTGTGAGGTGAATATGATTGTCAAAAATTCATGTAGCCCCAGGGGCTAGTATAATTTTTGACAATCGGAAAGAGAATTTTTGACACAAGCAAAAATGAAAAAAAAAAACACTTGTGAGTTTGTAAGTCGTAAAGCAGTTAAAAATTTCGTGTTTCCGATAGCATAGCAACCAGAATCCCTAATTTTCAATATATATCAACAATTTCGCAAATTAAATTAAATTCTTGTGCTAATGCACTACCAAAATCTAAAACGTCAACATTTCTAGTTGTCAAAATTTCATCGTCCTTTTGGCACAGCAAAAATTACAATTTTATTTCAACAGACAGAAATTGTATTCAACTCAGTAAATTCTCTCCTACCACGAGTGAAAAGTTTCCGAATAGCACACGGCCTTATTGTAAAATTTCAGATTTTTGCTCCATTTTTAAATGAGCTTACCATGGTTTCGCTATACCATGGTAGAATTAACAAGGTTAAGAGTCGGAATTGTCAAAAAAATAACGAACTACGAACAACAGCAAAAATAAGCATAAAATTATTTGTATTGATTTTGACAGTTCCGACTCAGAGAGCTAGAGGATTTTCAGCCACTACCTTCTTTATTCTACCATGCGTTATACTAACATGATTTTGATTTTTATTGAGTTCAGCGAAAATTTGTCTGAGTTGCAAAAAGCTATAAATAAATTTTAAATCTTATGTAGCATAACAATTGAACAACAAGATTGTATAAAAACCATTTAAATAAAAATGAAAGAAATATATTTATAAACATTTGGAACTGTGAAATATGATCCTTGCTTGGGAATTAAAAGTTCGCAAGCAAAAACAAGTTGAAGTAACTGTCATATAATAAGTCTGTTCCCCTACTTTTGCAGCAGAAATTCGCAAGTTGCAAAACTTGAGAGAGTAAGCAAAAAAATGATCTCTTTGCGATGCAAAAATTGCAAAAAGTACGGGAACAGGTTTTTGCAAAAATTTGCAACTTTTGATGAAATATTATATAAAATACTGACCAATTAATTTGCACATTTCTTAACATTTTTTATTTTTTTTTAATGTTGCTTCAATGGCTGCCACTCTTATATAATATTAGCTATCAAAAAATTAATGCTTGCTATTTTCTGCTTCGCCAAATTCGTGCAGCAGAAAATAGCAACATTTGACAAGGACTGGATTTCACATTATCGCTCTCTTTTGCGAATTTTTTGGGTACGGGAACAGGAAATCGCAGAAAATAGTACGAATTCGTGCGAATGTTCCCCATTATAAAATTCATATGAGTGTCACTATCGTTATACTTTGTTAGCATCTCCTTGAGATTTTGAGATTTCGTAAAATCTGCATTGAAATCTAATGAGATTTTCATAGAAATTCAAGATTTCAAAATCTTGTGATTTCAACAAAATCTAACACAAAATCTCATAAAATGTAATGAGGTGTCCCTGAAAAGTTACATACCACTATCAAGCGTGCCACACCTGTAGGCTGATGTGTACATAAGTTTCATACTAATTAATGCTGCAAATACACGTGACAAATTAGCATTACAATTTTAAAATATGTATAAGTTGTCAAATTATTGTCGCCATCAAGCCAATTGCCGATAGTGAAGTAGGTGGCATAACAATTGACAAAAAGTTTCAAGTTTGTTTTTTTTTTACACTTTCTCAAATAAACGTCATATTTTGCCACTATGTCAAATTTCTTGCAAGCCGACTTGCAATGTGATTGTTGCAAGCAATTGAGTTGGCAACTGAAAAGTAATAAGTGTGTTGGTAACAAAAGTTTAAATGTGTTGAAATTAAAAAAAAAAAAATTGCTATGACAAATTGTCTCATGTGTTCACTGGGTAAGATTCAATAGAAACAAAATTGCTCAAAGTCTCGAATAAAATTATGGCGAAAAACGACAAAAAACAGTCGCATGTGTAACATTCAGATTCTTTTAATGTGAACGATATCTCTTTCATACATGTTCGTGCCGCCATAATGTTCGGCATACGAGTTCGCAGATGTGTACGCTTACACATTTACCGACACCGACACCGACACGACATTAGCACAGCACCGACACCGGCATGATAACGACAGAATATTTGCACATTAAACGACAGGGCACATGTTGTCGTGTGTTGTTCGAGGAAGCATTATTATTATTAAGGATTATTTTTATTATTCTTCTTATTTTTATTATCTATTAATGTCACAATATCATTTTTAAAATTTGACATTCTTTTTAATTTCATTCAAAAATTGTACAAAACTCACAAAAATATGCAAAACTATTTCCAAAAATCAAATCAAAATATTAACAGCCGTCTACGACACGAGTGGAGTGACTGACACATCGTCGACGGCAACGATACGATACCGACATGTCGGTGAGTGTGAAAGCATTTAACATGAGATTATGCGTTCACCGACATCGTTGCCGTTGTCGTTCCGGTGTTGAAAACGCCCATACTGTAGTGCACACTAGTTAGCTGATGTGTAGATAGCATAAGTGTTGATTCACAAATTTAGTACTATTTGTTAAATACTAAATCCAAATTCATGACAACCATCCCTGAGAAATCGCTGCGTCAGTATAAAATAATTTTTTTCTTCAAAATCTTGTTCTCGTTCTCGTCCCCGTGGTTGGTGAATACTTGTGTAAGTTAAAATTTTTCATGTTGCGTAATGAATTTTAAAAAACCTTAAAATATAATTGAATAGCTTCATAAATATCATTATTTGATAGATCCTTTTAGCAAAGTAAAAGTCAGTATTACAGAAGTTCATTATGTAACTTTCCGAGTGTATATATACATATATAATTTCATTTAGCCTTGGAAAATTGCTTATTTATAGTAATTTATTTTGCAGATTTCTTTCTTGAACTCCATAATATACAAGAAAGAACAAAAATATGTTCTCATCATTGCTGGAAACTGCTAGGAACTCTCCCTTTAGGACACCTTTTACCAAGGTTCAATGCGACGCTCCCAAGCCATCTGCCGGTCCAGTTATTGGGCGTGAAATTCAAGCAGCCGCAACGCCAATGCAGGAGTCTTGTGAATTTGGAAGCAGCAAATACTTCATGCTCTGTGGTCTCGGTGGTATTTTATCTTGTGGCTCAACACACACTTTCGTTGTCCCTCTGGATTTGGTGAAATGTCGTCTCCAAGTAGACTCGAAGAAATATAAGAACTTAATACATGGCTTCAAGGTCACAGTTGCTGAAGAGGGAGCACGTGGTTTGGCGAAGGGATGGGCTCCAACTTTATTTGGCTACTCTGCACAGGTAAATCATAAATATAGTTTGAGTAACCATTTATGCTTAATTAATGCTGTCATGTGATTTATTTATCATTAATCTCTTTGTTGTTATTTTAATATATAGTCGATATTTTTTATCGCAATTCCATTAAAAAGAAAAAAAAAGAAGTTAGTTAAAAAATATTAATTCTTCTAGGGTCTCTGCAAATTTGGTTTATATGAAGTATTCAAAGTTTACTACGCAAATATGTTGGGCGAGGAAAAGGCATATTTGTATAGAACCTGGTTATACTTAGGAGCTTCAGCTTCTGCCGAGTTCTTTGCTGATATTGCTTTAGCACCATTTGAGGCAGCTAAGGTCAAGATTCAAACCACAGCAGGGTTTGCAAACACCTTCCGGGAAGCTGTCCCCAAAATGATGAAAGAAGAAGGTATTGGAGCATTCTACAAGGGGTTGGTTCCATTGTGGATGAGGCAGATTCCATATACAATGATGAAGTTTGCTTGTTTCGAAAGGACTGTGGAGTTGTTATACAAGTAAATCCTAAAAAAAATATTGAAAAAAAATTTTTATTAATTTATTCTTTTTAAAGACATATTGTTCCCAAACCACGAGCAGATTGCTCCAAAGCTGAACAATTGGTTGTTACATTTGCCGCTGGTTACATTGCTGGTGTTTTCTGTGCAATTGTTTCCCATCCTGCTGACGTCGTCGTATCTAAACTTAATCAAGCCAAGGGCTCATCTGCCATTCAAGTCGCCAAGTCGTTGGGCTTCATGGGCATGTGGCAAGGATTGGTCCCACGTATTATTATGATAGGCACCTTGACTGCTTTGCAATGGTTTATTTATGACGGTGTGAAAGTTGCTTTGGCCATTCCACGTCCACCACCACCAGAGATGCCTGCATCACTTAAGGGAAAGCTTGAATAAAGCCATTAAAAGATTTAGAAAACGCTTACTATATCAGAACCATCTAATTATATCGCAATTAAATAGAAAATTGAACGCAAACGGTAAAATATTAGGAAGTCAAGTGTGAGCACCAAATACTGGGGGCGCAGCTATAAACTCAACTGAATACTAAAATTTAATAATTTACTCAGCTTCTATTTGCTTTGTATAATTCTTTATAAGAAGAAAGCCAGAGCCACGAATTGTAGCATGCATTTAAAATAAAGGATAATCTGTCATTCCAAATGAAGTATAGCTAGAAGATGCATTTAAAAGGAATAATCAAAATATAAATTGTTTTGAATTGAAATAAGAGTACGTCAGAATTTGTTTTAATTAATTTCAAATAATATAGTTATAAATAATTGTAACAAATATACTTCTACATTCAATTTTCAAAGTAATATTGTCAAAAAATCCGTTTAATTATAAATCGTTTGATATTGAATAAATGTCCCTAGTACCATAGTGTTCGAGAAATCATACTCAAATGTTTATTTCCTTAAATAAATCCTGTGTGAACAAAAGATCAAAATTTACTTTGGGTCTCTTAGCAATGTAAGCACATTTTTTTCTCTTCAATAATCAAACATTTTTGCATATTGTTAAAGAGGACAAGTTACTTTTTTTAGTTTTTTTATAGTAAAGACCATTTAACGAATATTATTGCTATTAATTTTAGAAGTATTTTTTTATGCCCAAAGGTAAATGCATTCACTAGAAATTAATAACTTAGTAACTTACAGAAGGATGAAAAATTAGAATGCAGGATTATGAGGGAGGAATTTTGGTCTTGGGAAATAATATAAATATCATGCACTGATTTAAAATTCTGCTAACCAAATTTTTTTTTTGTTTTTACAAGAAAGAATGTTAAAATTTGTAATAAGAATATGCTTAAATAATCCACAATACTATTCATCATAATTACCGCTACTATGTATGGACAAAATAATAACTTAGTACAAAAGTATGCAAGGATTTTTGAAAATATGCAATGATCTTAACATTGAAATTGGAAAATGCGGCTTGGCTTTCACCACTAATGTGAAAAGAGAAAGATTTTCCAACCATGAAAACAAAACTATTCGATTCTATTTATGATTTTGTAAAAATTTGTTGAATTGCTTTTTTGAGACGAAGTGTTCATTCGACTTAAGCTGGAGTCTAATAAACAAAGAAACTAATTACATTGCGTATTAATACTTCAATACAATTTGATACAATCGATAAAATAACCTAACTTTCCTTAAGTACCCTGAGATTTGATGTGAATTTAAATAATTTATGGTTGATTTTATTTGCAAAAAATCTTCATGTACCAGACCTCGTTTAACCTCAGAAAGACCATGGTTAAATTTATTTTTCTAAATCAAAACAAAACGGCTTGCAAGCCACAAAGGCTTATATTGCATTATACATATATTCGCCGAGTGTGGCTTTTGGCTTATGTATTTATTCCATACATGAATATGGCTTCTGACTGCAGAGAAGACGAACTTTTTTTCGTCGTAATAATTTTTTCTGCTTCTTTTAATAGTTATTAAACGGTTTACACAGTGTATCGCGTTCAGCCACGGCCGTCTCTTAACACTTACATGATATATGAAAATTTTAAAATACGTACCTTGTACTACCATACATTTAATAGTAAAAATTAAAACAAGTTTATTAATTTACAATGTTTTATTTTTATTTTATATAACCTTAAATAAATAAATGATGGAAGAAAAGTTACATAATCATAATTTTCCTAATTTGATCGCCAAGATACATATAAGAAAATTAAAATATATATATATTTACAAAAAAAAAAAAAAACAAGGAAAAATATCTGCGTGCAAGTATTGCAATTCTTAAGCAACATAATAAATACAAAATTTTAACAAAAAGGTATAAAAGAATTTTTTCCCCAACAACCATCTCAGTCTTACAGTTTTAAAATTTATTCATATCGTTGTGAGCGTAGTTAATTAATTAGTTTTTTGTTTTCAAATTCAGTAGATTCCGACTTTTCTGAAATGTGATTTGACATACATACGTCTTCTCCATTCCGAGTTCTCACAAGCAAAAATTTGTGGTACTGTTATACAAAAAGTGCACAAATCACTGGTTTAAGCAAAAATTTATGTAAAGGAATTGGCAAATATAAAAAAGTAAATAACATTAATTTAAGAATATATAACTAAAAATTCTAAGCTTATGTAATTGTAAAAGGAAGGCATTACAGACTAAAGGACACAGTCACGCGTACACATATAAAACAAAACATATATTCGTACAGCTTAATTTATCAAATAAGGTCTTCATGATTACGATGTATAGCATTCTCCCGATATAAAAATTAAAGTTCAAGTAGTACAGCAGCCATAGTAGAACAAGGCTTATTTATGCATAATTGAAAGTTTCCAGAATGCGTTTCGGATTAACTGATGATTAATCGTTCAATGGCAATTGGATCAATAAAACTTTGGGCTAGTTATCAGTGCTTCCCAGGCCTTCTGAAAGTATGTTACCAATATGGACTAGGTACAGGACAAGAGTTGCTTTGGGTGAGGTTATCCTGAGAATTGGCGAGAGCCTCGGAGAGTGTCGACAATTTGTAAGCTTGACAGCTATTGCGCGATGAGTTTTTATCATATGGCGCTAAGGCGTTGTAGTAGAACGGGGAACGTTTTGATATTGTGTAGTTTTTGTTCTAAATTGAAAAGAAAGTAATAAGCTTTTTTAACTTCTTAACTTTCTAATAATTATTGTCTTACGTCATTGTTGTCCCAGTATTCTTCAGAGTTAACACGAAAGCAAATGCAGAATTCTAATCTCCTTGAAGATGGTGGCAAAGTGATTTTGAAGGAGAAGGTGTCGAATACCACATGGGCATTAGTAGCTGGGCCATAAGCCTATAAAGAATTAAAATAAGTCATATAATCACTGGTTTTTTGGTTATAATATTTGTATTTACCCGAGCGTAATTGCAGAATATATCCTGCTGACTCTTCCAGTCATCCCAAGTAGCACGTACAATAACCTCCTTCGAAAATTCGACATTTTTTACTTTTACTGTTCCAACGATAATGGACTCATCATCTTTGACTATAACGTTCTCAAGCGAAACAAAGGCTCGCTCGATCTTTTGTCTGAATAATAAAGTAAAAAGAACTGTTAGGAAACTTATTTATGTGTTATAAATAGATTAAAGAATTCACAAAATTATTATATATTAAATATAATACAATATATATATAAACATATATATAAATTTTAAATATAAAAATTTATTTAAAAAACGGGGAAAAACAAAATCATTCCTACCTAAATGACAAGTAATCCGATGCAGGTTGTTTGAAGTCTACTGTCCATTGATCTGCTGGTTGTGGACTAACAAGACCTTGTGTGATTTGCTCCAAGAATTTTATGCTCCAGTATGGTGGCACATTTGATGGTTCAGACATCACTCGAACCTCGGTGAGAGCGAGGCCCTCATCATCTGCAAATATCACTTTCTTACGAGCTTTGCTGAAATAGAAGAAATAATTTCTTAATTAAAATGGCTTTTGTAGGGGTAAGAATATAGGCATGAAAAATGTACGGTTTTAAATTTAATTTAGATGGCGCATAATGCTTTGTATTTTACATATACGAGTATGTATGCATACACCAAGTTTTGATACTTATTTTGAGTACTTTTTACAATACGAACATTCAAAAAATAAAAAAAAATTTTTCTTAGTACTTCCAAGGTGACCTTTTTATTTCGAATCGACTTTACTCGATTAAAAATTTTTATTGATTTTCCGAAATTTTTTTTTTATGCAGATTGTTTATCTGTCAAGAGGTTTTAATTAAGACAATGAAAACTACCGTTATTTTTTTACATCAGCTTTACTCCTCATTCTAGAATTCTGTATACGTGGCTTAAGACGTTTCACTTTAAAAATATAACAAACAAATATCGATTCTAACTAGCCCCGCTAAATAACTGTTAGACCGACAAGTGCCTGAAATCTGCTCCGGCTAGTTGAATACAATATACATATAACTAATCAAAGATAAGTGAACAATTCTAGTGATACGAATTGTCTTATCGAATCAAGCCACTTTGATGCGTCATAAACTAAGAATACGTAAGAAATTTCAATTGGGAAAAAGCGTACCCAATGTCTGATTTCATCCAAATGTGTTCTCACTCACCTTTCAATTGAGAATCATTGGACTCATACAAACGTTTGAACCAAATTTACCTTATTTTACTTATTTTTCAATAGCCCAATAACTGATTGATGTATAGACAGATAAACATTGCATAACTGAGTTGGCGTAAGTCCTTCTTACACTTACATTAAACAAAAAAGTCAAATGAAAGCACTCTGTCTGACCGACTTATATTAAATGTATTTTGATTAATTTTAAGGTTATATATTGCGTTGTAAGCATTCAATGGCCATTTTGAGGTGCTTCATTTATTTGATATGATTTTTTTCCTACAATTGTTATGACTGCAGATAACATTCAGTAATGCGGACGCTTGAAGCAACAGCGAGTTGAATGCAGAAGTATTAGTGGGGCGATACACCATGTCAGAGATGATGAAGTTTATCAAATTGTTTTCAGTGAGATTTCTTTGTTTCGACTTGTGATAAGTTAGGGCAGATAAAAGTAATTTTTGAACGAAAATAGAAATCCTCTTCAGACTTAGATTAGTTTTTATCGCGTGTTTAAAAAAATCGCTTTGTTTCAATAACAGCGTCTGTCGATATGAAAGAAAATTTGGATAATTTACTGTCTGTTGTTCCCTTGCTTGTTTGAGATTTAGTTCTGTTTCTCACAAGCCGCCAAGCCTACATTTTTGTTTATATTCTTTTTTAAAAGTGTGAAAATGCACATGTGTGTCTTAAGTTATATTCAGCTTAATAAAGCCAATATGCGGAATTGATGTTATACCACTTCAACATTCAGAGCAAACAGCCGAAACCTGTTACGCGTAAAGTGCATCATGCTTCGCGCTCGTGATCGATGTCGAAATCGAAACTCAAAAAAGCCAGTGTCTCCCTATGTGTATTGACACTTGTTAATATTTGATAAAGTTTTTCTAGCTTCGAGTTCCACTTCGATAATAGTTATAATCGACAAGATACGGTCGCATTTGTTTATGTCCACTCTATCTCGTCGTCTGATCGCGAGTTTTTTCGTTATTTATTTTTATCAGCTAGCTACAATCTCTTAGATAAATGGTCTTAGACGTTACGTGCGTTTTTATATACTAATGAATGTTTAACAAATGATTTCAGCACTTTTGTTAGAATGTTTACAGAGTGCAGGGCTCTCTTTACGGCATTGATTTAGCTGATCGAACATGAAATTATTTGATTCAAATTATTCAAAATGAACATGCAAACGAACTCAAAAATATATACATATCTATGTAAATGCGAGCCTTTTTGTATTTATTTTGTATTTTCAAAAACAACGCAGCATCTGTTTTCATTTCAAAAATAGATATCATTCATAGAAACACGTGGGTGGAAACATTGGGGCGATCATTGGAAATAAATATTTTCTTTTTTACATACCTTCTGAACTGCGAACAAAAATTTGTTGAAAATTTATCATGACGCGCTCTTGAAAAACCAGCTTCGACGCATTTATTTGATCATCTATTATACTGGGTCCTCATCAAATAAATTCATTTTGTAGATGTGTCTGAAGTGTCGAGAGTGTCTGCACACAAAACAAAAAAAAAAAAAAAAAAAAACTATTGGGATGCCGCTATTTACATAATTTCGATAGCCCCCTTTAAATAACAGCGACATATGCAGCAGCACAACACGACCACTTCACGTGATCACCTAAATGATTTTCATTTTAAATTATTTTTAATCAAAAAAATTTAGAAATCAAGTCGAAACTCCGTGACATTGTCTGTATATATGTATATATATAGTATACGAATCTTGATCGTTTGTATGTAGAATATAAACATTAGCCAGACGACGGTGAACGTACGATAATAGAAAAACATAAAAAATAATCTTTTCATTTCAGACATTTTAGACTTATGGGTACTCTTCAACTACGACTAATTCTATAAAACTAATATCTATAGGTTTATATTTATTACCTTTTTTCAATGTGATTGTTGCCTGTTGTGGTTGCTAGCGGCGCCGCAGGAAATGGCATTGAAGAAAACTTGGCCGCGCTATTTGTTGATTTTCTACTTAGGCATGATTTTGGATGTACAGTTAGAAGTGGGGCAGAAGCCATACGGTCCAAACAGTTACGACCCCCACGCACTGCCCGCTGTCCTGATGTTACAGAAGCATTATTAACAATGACCTTCGACGCCAAGGTCATCATTTGTGGTCGACAATAAATGCTACTTCTGTTGTGATCATCGTGAAATCTAAAATATTAAAATTTTACTCTGTATTTCCTATTATAATAAATTCGAACAGGAATAACATGTCTTAAAGAAGTTAAGCCATTGAAGTTGTAGAAAATAAAAAAAAATCAAACAAAAATAACTTAATGAAACGTTCACATCTCAGCGAGGGTCACCTTAGTTGTTTATTTACTCAGTTTGTCAATTAAGCAAATTCGAATATACATGAGAAAATACTTTTGTTTGTTTTTTAGTTATTGCTATAATTATATCTAGTTATTTAGTCCTTAACTTTCTCTTTTTTATACTTAATATATGCAAAAAACACTTACGGAACATGTTGACGATGATTATTCATGTAGTCCGAAAGAAAACTAACTGGGGGACTGTGACTAAATATGGGAGGACTGTGCGATATCATTTTATCTGCTTACATTAACAACCGCATAAGTGTGTACAACTGTAATTAAGAGAAACACCTGAGCATCACTTGATTTATTTAACAAAAGACAGTACATTTAAATCAATTAAAATCATAAATATAAACAAATGCGAGTAATTCCTTAGCGCGTTAATTGTTTATTAATTTAATAATAAAGTTTGTGAGTCTGTGAGCTTGGTGATAACTAACCGTAAATAGTGGCCGATGTCTCAAGCAAACGCCAAAAATAAACACGGCACGCTCCTACTTAAAACTGTTCGTATTCGAACGTTGCCTCAAGAGCGCAACACTGCACAACAATTCGACTCCGAGTCAGTTTAAGTTGATGCTCCTTGGCATTAATGCAGATGAACTATACTGATATATCACTTTGTTTAGCTTTTAAATTCACTGTGAACTCCTCTGTTGACAATATAACGTTGATCGCAATGCGTTTGTTAATGCGTTATTTTCCATTAATGCTTTTGTCGATTTTCCCTTGCGTCTTTAATTGAATTACACTTAAAATATGTAAGAAATCAATATCACGCACGACAGACGTGATTCTGGCGCCCCTATTAAAATACCGAATTTATTTCTGAGCAACACAGCAGATCAGTCAGCTGTTAGGCAATATAAAGTCAAGATATGCAGGCAATTTAAACTGCTTTGTGTGTTCGAGCACCTAGCAGAACGAGAAATTAATGAACGAGCGTCGTACACCAGTAAATGACCGCACCGATCAACGGACGAACGTTAAGTAAACGACTGCAACTTTCTAGTGAGCGAGCGAGCGACGACAACTCGATCGACGGTAGGTTCTGTACGATAATGGAGCAGCACCCCCCATGCATAGGAGAGCCTCCATGTATTTGGCTATTATGTTCGAGACAGGGCTGCCACCAAAATTGTCGACAAAAAAGACAACAAACTTTTGAACGTAATGAATAAAATTTTTCTTTTAAAAATTGGTTTTCTTGAGTGAAAATTGGTTTTCAAAGCGTTCTACCTAACTTAGCATGTTAAGTAGAGAGTTCGGATTTAACTGTATACAAAGAGTAACTGATATATACATATATAATCCTAAAGGTAATCTTTAAGAACCTGCTCGAAATTGAGTTGCCTTGAACCATGTCAATATTTTTGCAACAATGTTCATTTCACAGAAGATTTAAGTGAAGTGCTGATAAAATTCTGCATTTTCGTTTTGGTGATAAACTTTGGTAATCTTCAATCCTTGTGAGAATAAAAAATAAGAACAACAAAATAAACATCTGCTAAAATTCTTTTTAATACATAATTCATATTTTGCGGCATTCAATTATCAGCAAAAATTGAATTGTAATATTTTCAACAACAGGCAGATCAGATATAGGTTTGAGCTCATAAATTGTATATATACCGTCAAGGGCGTCTACAGGGGAGATCAGGGGGTACTTGGCCCTCTCTCCTGGACAGGAAAAATTGTATATATTTTTATTTCCTATGTGTAAAAGTTAAATTTTCATATAAGTGCATACCTTTCCCTCCCTCGAAAAATTCCTGCGGACGCCTACGTAAACCGTCATTACCGTCAAAATAACTTACACCCCTATTATGGATTTGCATACGATATACGATAGACGCATGCAAGCGTATCGTAAAAATCTAGCTTTCGTATTATCGCAGTAATTACAGTAATTTTTATTTACATTTTACTGTGATTTAAGGGAAAACAGCTGGAATTCTCAAACTTGAGTTATTTCAACATATTAAAAAGTTTAAAAACAAAATATGTAAACATGTTTCTGATTATATCCATTGCGTTCTATATTAGTGGAGAAAGCGATGAGACACGCATAAGGCTGTGGAAAGAAGGCAGTTGAGGGATGCTTTCAATCCTTTAGAAATGTAAGTAGTTCATATAGTTTTTCATAATTATTTAATAATTATTTAATATATAGTATTTTTGCAAGTTTCATTCTTATTTTCGAAAAAAAACTTAAAAAAATTTATATACAATTTCAACTATCGGCCAAGAAAAGTGAACCGCTTGCAAACGTATGAAATTGAACAGCTAACCCGATACGTATCGTTTCGTAATATCATATTTTACGATAAACAACAAACGCTTACTATCGGATTTAATACGATAAACGCAATTTCGTAATACCACACAACAGAATGCAAGCGTTTATCGTGTATCATATGAATTCATAATAGGGGTGTTAGTATACATTTTAAAAAACTGTGCTTTAGATTTATTTTTTAATTTATTCAAACCCTGAAAGAATTCACTGATTTCGCTGAAAATAAAAAAATGTCTTCGAGTTAACTAATTGGTGTTAATAACACGAATTTCGAAAATCCACAATCAGTAAATTTTAAATAAATATCTACGTTATACACTTCTTGCATGTAGCATAACATATATACGATACTAGAGTTATTCAGAGCATTAAAGGCATACTTTTAAGGAAAAATCAAATTGAAATAAGAACAACATCAATAAAACAGCTGTGAGCATGGAAGAATAAACACGGCAATCTTGTGGCTGAGAGACAAGAGTCAGAATTGCCAAACAACACTGAACATAGAACAACAGCAAAAATAAGAGGAAAATTATTTGTATTTCTTTTGACAGTTCCGACTCAGAGCGAGAGAGTATTTTCAGCCACTATTATTCTGCCTCATTATTCTATCATGGCTGTGAGTGATTATCGACGAGTCTATTTTCATATCTATGAATAAATGCAACTGTAAAGGCAATATACTGGAATCAAAGTATAATAATACAAGGTAGTATTGACAGTTGCTTAGGAAACCATCTCCTGTCAAAAAATATATTAAAAAAGAGAGCGTACACAATCGGCCATTGAAAACACAAACAATGTTAAAAACGTAGAAGTGAAAAAACAACAACTTCAGCAGCTGCAGATGCATTTGCACAAATAGTTGTTTTTGACAGGAGATGTTTTCTTGTAAAAAAAAATAAGCAATTGTCAATGCTACCTTGTATTATTATACCATGTACTGGAATCTTATCACTTCAATATCTATCCAGCATCACTAAATGCCGCATCTTCAAAAGAGAGTTTGGGTTGACATTTAAATGAGCGAGTATAGGGTACACTACGCAAGCTGTGACCGATTGAAATTATTTTCATGCATTTTCCCTTCGATACGGTGCAATCAATGTTTATATGTTCGTATCGGTATGTGTGTGAAATATGTCGACTTTACGCTAAATATTCATGTGAACAATAGCTACATAACGAAAATAATATGCTGCGACTAAAAAATATGCTGCGCTGCATAGGCGGCAAGTCTGTCCATATTACCTGCTTTGCATAAAAAGTTGTTTTTCGACATATTCACGCTTTTGATTTAAAATGTATTTCGAACTATAGAAAGTTCGTAAGTTTTCTCATTTTAAAACATAAACGATAATCGAATTTAAGAGGAAAGACAAAGAGAGTGAGAGAGAGAGAGAGAGAGAGAGAGAGAGAGAGAGAGAGAGAGAGAGAGAGATTTAAAAGGACAGTTTAGAAGGAATATCTGTTAATAACACATTATCAAGTAGTGGCTAAATTTGGATCAAATGAAGATTATGGTTAAAAATCAATTTAATTTTAAAGCTTATTGTTGGAAAATAAATTTGCTTTTTAAAATTAATTATTAGCTGTGCGCGAAATTCAAATGTTTGGGTAGTGATCCTGATATAAAACATAAATCTTCGACCACAGGGTTGGTGCACGGCAGCTGCCATCTTCAATGAAAGCTGTATCAAAGATTAAATGTTTGATTTCAGAGTTTACAAGATTAATGAATATGATGAATGTGATGGTGTACGAGAAAAAAATTGAAACGAAAGTTCTTATAGATAAAATTTTCACGAAATTTTCATCAACATTTTTTTAAATTTTGTATATTTAAAATGGCATTTAAGAATAATTAATAAAAGGTCTGTTCCCGTACTTTTTGGATTTAAGATTGTTAAACTGTCAAAAGTGAGAAAAAAGCAAAAAAGTCTTTATTGACAGAGAAAAACATGAAAAAATATGGAAACACTTTTCGAACAAAAAATTTTAAAATGGGTAAGAACGCCAAACAAAAGCAATCGGTTAAGAAACCCAAGTAGAATTATTTTCAGTTTCACTGTTTTGCAAAAAGTAAGGATATAAAAATTATAAACCTAAAAATAAGAAACCTAAAGAAAAGCCAGTGAAACTTCTTTGGACAGAGAAGCGCTGGCTAAGTATTACACAAACTGGCATTAGAAGATGACATTCGCCATTGTCTGCTCTTTTTTTTTATTTTTTAAAAAATGAATAAACAATTGCACACTCCTTGTTTCAGCTTCCGTTTTTATAGTCATTTCGCTGAGAAAAACGATTTAAAACATTTTTCTGGTTTTCAAATTTCTATTGATTTTTTTGAAAACAACTTATTTTAGTTACGGGGAAAAACAACTGACTAAAATTTACTTGAATGGGAACAGACCTAATAATAATTTAAGCTTTGTCGCCACGATTGTAACGCCCAAAATGAGGTGTGGCAGGTATGGGAAGTGTGAATATCAGTGTTAAACAGCCTTACCACACAAATACATTCTTATTTTGCTTTAACTGCTTTAACACTAGAGAGCTTTTAAGCTTTCACTGAAAGAAAATTGCGTGTTTTATGCAAAAAGCTTTTGCACACAGTTTATATTCCAAGTTTATTTATGGAATTTACAAAGGTTGATAAGGTAAAAGCGTAATTAAGGTAAAGCCAAACCTAAAAAATCTAATAATAATAATAGCTAAGGAAAGAGAAATTGATAAAAGTTTGAAAAAGTCTATAAAAAAGATACCGGCTAAGAAAAAATAAATGAAGAGAATGGAAACGACTATGTAAAGACAAGTTTAAATTTAACGAGATAAATGCAGTCTTCTGATTTCTTTTAATTACTTATTTCCATCAAAAATAATGGATGAATAAATACAAGAATTATTACAAACATATGTGTTAAAATAAAGTAAAGTATTGAGAAATTAAATTACTTGATTAAAAAATTATGTGTTAATTAGTGAAAATTAAATTTTACATAAATTAAATAAAATAAAACTTTATTCAGTGTGAGAAGACGATCTGATAAAACTGAGCACATAAACAGACGATCAGTATAAACATAGACTGCTCGACGGAGAATTTCAAACTGAAGCTATCGTCGTGCTGTATGTGAGAAATATTCGTGCTTTTGCTTTTGTGAATGCATTTCGGGACAAAGCTGTTTAACACTGGTGTATATTCTTAATTAGCATCTATTCATCGAATGTCAATCTGTATGTCCGTCTGTGATCACGATTACAGCCGTAATTTTGGATAAACGATTTATAAAAATAAAATAATCAGTTTGTAGCGGTTAATGAGTATGATGTTGGTCAGTTCCTTAATAAGGTTAAATCAAATGCCGTGTGTTCGGAAGGAATATCGATTAAATTTATCAAACTCATATTGCCATTTCTTAGAAGTCTTTTAACCGTCATATTCAATTATTGGAACATTGCTTCTGTGATTTCCATCGCTAAAAAACACAATGCTTGTGAACCATTCGATTCTCGACCTATTAGCTTATTATCCTCCTTGTCAAAAGTATTTCAATCTCTAATGGCAGCAAAAATCACGTAAACATTCGAAAATTCAATCTCATGTCCCGGTTGCCCTGGTTTTCAGCCAGGTCACAGTTGTGCTACAGCTATTGTAAGGATTTTTGATGATCTTAATGTTTCATGCAAAGTGGGTCATATAGGCTTAATTTGTCTTCTTGACTTCTCCAAAGCATTTGATTGAGTCGATCATTCAATTCTGTGAAAAAATAAGAGATTTAATTGGTTTCTCGAACACCGCGGTTTGTCTGTTACATAATTACTTATTTTATAGATCTCAAAGAGTCAGGGTGGGTAATAGTCGGTCCGCTTTTAGAAATTTAACTTGCGGGGTATGCCAAATATCAGTTCTTGGTTCAAAATATTTATCAATGATATTTTCAGTACGTGTCGTTACGTCACGATGCATGCATATGCTGATGACATTCAGCTTTTCTTGTCAAAGCTTTTTGCCTATGTTGATAAATTGTGTATTCAAATAAACGACGACTTAAAAATAAAATGTGAAAAAGATAATAAGCTAAAACTTAATCCTAGTAAATCATGTGTTTTGCCAATTTTCAAAACAAGTCTCTCTTTCTTCAGTATTTTCAAGCTAGGTACCTAGATAGCATTGAATTAAAATTTGCTGATAAATTTAAAAACCTGGGGTATCATATTAGCTCCTCCCTTTCTTGCAAAGACCTCATAAATTTTGCTGTCTGTAAAGTTTATTATGTCTTGCGGTACTTGAGATGATCTGTTTCGTTGGTATCTATTGAAATTAGTACATTAGAAAAAAGTTAGTGGTTTAGCTTATAGTGCCAATAATTTCTTACTCTGACGTTGTGTAAAGCAAATTGGACTCTGAGTCCAAATTCAAGTGACAAAATTAATTTAATAACGCCATTAGATATGCTTATGGTCTTAAAAATTTTATCGCATTAAACACTTCAGTTCAATTCTGAAAATCTTCTAGAAATTATCACTCCGGTAAGTAGCTATTTGAATTCCAGTGGACTCTTTTTTGTGAATGCTATCAGAATATGGAATTCGTTGCTCGTATAGCTCAAAAGTATACAAGATAAAATCAACTTTAAGCACAACATACTTCAGTTCTTCTCACTTACTTAAAGCTATCTTCTTCTTCTTTATAAAATCTGTGATAATAATAACTCGTTTATAATCTTATTTTCTATAAATATGCGATTGTTGTAAAAATATTGGAATTTTTAATAATAATAATAAACAATTCTTATTTCTGCTGTTTTTTTTATAAAGTCATAATTAATTATTTACTTATTTTTGTTTTAAGTGTTGTTAATATACTTTTGTTTTTTTTTATTGTTAAAATACTTACTGTCTTATATGTTAACACATTCCTTAAATAAATGAAATTAAATAAAAAAAAAAAATAATAATAACTAAACTTAAACTATATCGGTATCGGTATTGATCACCGAACAAAACCTTTGTATTAAGTTATTTATAAATCAATTCGTTTTTGCACGCTCGATTACAAGCCAAGTAGCTGGCGTTGTTAGAAAAAACTTGGGAAAATGGTGCCTTTCTGCACTTAAGAAATATTGCTTACGTTAGATATTTTCAGAACATCGGTTGTTAAAGATACCAATAAACTTTTATTAACAAATTACCTTTTTCCCTGTGTAGTGTCGAGATATTTTTGTTATTGGTGTTATGAAGCTGATGACAGTAACTAATGGATGCATTGATATAAGTAGTTTGGCAGCATGCTCATCTCTTGGCCTTTAAATGATTTCTTATCGGTAGACGGCTGAAATTATTAAAAATTTAAAGTGATAAGAGAAGTATTTGTTGTATTGTGCTGGTTGTAACGTGTAAATATTGAATTTTTTGATAATACATATTTATACATTTTATACTTGAGGGATAGAATGCTGCATATTACAATTTACGCAACGGAAAATTACTTCATTACTATATTATGTGCAAAGCTGGAACTGTTATGTATGTATATACTTAAGCTATAGAGGTATATTCAATTCACATAAATTAATTTGTATTTATCATTCTATAATTGTAAAGACATAATCTGACAAGGACACCGGAAACCATTAACTCACCATCGAATGAATTATATATTGATCGGTGTGAATTTTGTTATGAAATGGTCTTGTCTTTATTTTGAAAATGGTTAATGATTTAATTGGAATTGTACAAACCTTACAATAGCCCAATATTCCTTCTTACTACTCCTTATTATCTAATATTTGACTTGAAAAGGACCATAAAATATAGAACAATCATGTGGAAATGAAAGGTATATATTAACTAAAATCCAAAATGATTGGCCATAAATAAAAAATATCTTAATGCATCTGATTTTACTAAATGTTTCCAATATTAAGCTCACACGTCCAAAAATAGTTATTTTATTCACCAAATTCATCAGAAAAAATGCTATTAAAATTTTTAAACATTTTTTATATATATTTCATAACGTTTTTGGTTCCAACAGTAAAAATATAGAAATATTTATTATATTTTATGTTCTCTCATAAATTCTAGAAGACTTTTTACAAAATTTAGATCATAATATACCTTATCCATACCAGATAGGTTTTTTAAAAATCTTCCTCATTAAATACTAATAGATTTTCTAATTTTTCCTTGTACGAATACCCGAATATTCTTCTTCGGTATTAATTGAAATTCTACCGCTGTGATTTAACTTATCCTTCCAATTCTGAAAATATTTCAAATCATGCTTCGTAGAAGTTAGACAGTCGTAAATTGTGTCACTTATCGCATATGCATTATGTAAACTTTTAAACGATTTAATCACTAAAAAATTTAGAGCACGACCAAAACAAATGATATTTTTGTTTGTTGATAACAAGGTAGAGTACGAAATAGAATTATTTTTAATAATAAAAACAGAAATGGTTTTAGATGTCTCAGCCTTTTACATGGCGCCAGATATGAAACCGTTTGAAAACAAACCAAAGATTAAATTATTTGGTCTAGTGGCAGTTGTAATGATCTTGAACTTAGAAAAACCACTTTTAGGAAAATAATTAGCTAACGAATTACAATAAACATGTAGTGGTTAATGAATCGTGTGGGGAATTTGTTTTAGTAAAAATTTTATTTTGATTAAAATTAGTGAAAAAATAAAATAGAAATTGCCGGGTTATACCCTCCAGCCTTTTGACCAAAATGCAGTTAACTAGAAAGATTATAAATAAAAAATAAAAAATAAATCGTACATTTCAGCCCTTGAAAGGACTTCGACCGAGCTTCTTATGATCAAATTGTGTTGAGTGTGTTATTAAATGTTTGAGCACAATTGATCGAGAACTGGACCTACTAGTTTAATGCTGACTCTGAATGGTTAATGTGGATGTTGGCAAGAAACTTTAGATGACATTATTTAGTCTCTGAGGTTTGCCATTGGCTTCAGAGATGTGACGACCGATCAGAAAAATCAATTTCAATTGTAAAAATTTTGACTGTTTTTGAAAATTGAAAAATTACTGCTTAATTGTAAAATTGTTCAATTACAAAGCTGTAAGTGCCTCAGACATTAAACGGTTAAAGCAACAACAATACTTAGAACAAACTCAAAATCAATAGCTGACTTTGACACTTTGCTAATGGCATAACTGTATAAAAGTAAGAAACGACAGTTCTTAAATCAAGCCATCAAAACTTATAAAGTCCTTTAAGATGAACCGTTACAAAGGTAGATCTGCGCAAAAATTCAGCTTAGGGTTGATATGAATATCAGTGGAATACCTCATCTTAAAAAATCAAAATAAAAAGTAGAGCTAACTATAATGGACACCTACTATAATGGAACTTAGCGGATAGTCAGCCGTCTACTATCAAAATCAAAATTACCCATAATTCCCATAAGTATCACAAAATCAATTGGTTTTTATTTAAGATTTTTTAAATAAATTTGCATAATAATAAAATACTTCATATGCAACAAGTGAATTATTTGCAGTATATTTAGGAACTTCATTACTACAATTATTTAGTTTAATTTCAATTATTTTAAGTAAGCCGTTTTAGGATTTGGCTATGCTGTGAGCGATTTGTATAGATCTACAAAAAGCTGCCGAAAGTCAACGAAAACTGAACGAAATTGTGGCAATTCCAATTATTTGCATGAATTCGTTTTTATTCTGACATATCCGTTTGTCAGCATGTGTCTGTTTTAGTTAGCCCGCCCTTGAGACATGATCAGTAACATGCCCCAAAACAACCACAATTTTTATCGGATATTAAAAAAAAAAAAAAAAAAAATTGAGATTTTTTATGTACCAGAAAAAATTTTGCCTATATTAATTCAAGAGCATTAAATTTTGCATAATTTGAAAAGGGCTTTTTTGATCACTGATCCCTTATTATTGATGTCTTAAACGCTGCACAATATGAAAAGGAATTAAAATATTTAAAAAACTCTAAATTTATATTTTTTTAAGATGTGTGTTTCTGATCATATCTTGCTTATTATTGTAGTTATTCTCAATACCAGGTATTAAATTGACACAGAACTGAAGGTTTAAGACGCCAGATTACTATAGACTTTGATAGAAAGCTCAACAACGTCTGCGAATATTAGAATGTAGAATATTTAGAATATAAAAAAAAAATCTTACAAAAATTACGACTGTTTTGAAACTTTGATGTACATGATGAAAATTAAAATAAAAATGCAAATGGGCTATTGGTCAACGGATATTTGTTATTTCATCCATTGTAAAAACTTACACCAAGTTTGTTATGTGTAAATTGTGTTGCACGTATACTAATTATATGTTTATACACAAATTATCGAAAACTGGACCTACTAATGTTATGCTGCCTCCGAACGGCTAAAGGATCGAACAAACCACTCACGTTAACAAAATAAGTAATTTGTGAGTTTGCGCTTTTAGCAAAATTATTTCTAGCGATTTATTACGTACCTTTTCATTATCTATATTATTATTTATCAAGCGCTTTTTTTGTGATGACCATCAAATCTATACCGCAAATGCGATTTTTATAAAGAGGGTATCAATACAAAGGTCTTGCTCTGTAGATGTGCAATAAGGTCTTACTTTTTCTTAAAAATTGCGTATTTAAAGAAGAAAAACTAAAACAGTCTTCTACGAAGAAAGTCAGCTTTCTATTTAATGCCTAAAACTATGTGATGAATTTTTTCTCAAATTTTGCAATTTCATACTATTGTATTATTAAAGCAATTGAGCGAAGCGAAAATGTACAAATATATTTTATATTGATACACTAGCCACAAAATAGCAACTTCATGCAAAATCGCTATTCCAGGAGTGTTTACTGGCATCGCCGCCAGTTCATTTGAAGGAGAGCATACTTTGCACAGCTAATTCAAACTTCCTATACCTCTTCTTAAGACAACTGTATTAGGTGATAAGCCCAATTCTACGCACGGAAGGTCAGGTCGTGTAGATAATTGTTGCTTATCCAACAGAAATTTAGTATCGTTGCATTATAACTCGCTCAGGAGACGTGCTACGGTAAATTTAAGTTAACGACAGAATAGATGTGCTATTAAGCCTCACAACGAAAATATTGTGAGCACATTTTGGCGTTTTAACGCCATACGGGCTTACTAGTATATGTTATTTGTAGTTATTATTTACAATTTTACAAATTAGGTACAATAATAGCTCTATAGCGCTACAAAATAGCTAAATTATAAATGTCGAAATTTCTAGTTGACGTTTCATTTCATCCTTTTCGTTTGTATAAATTTTAAAAAATACCTCAGAATTTTAATCGAAATCGAGTAACCTTAATCGAAATGACAGTCAAAAAGCTTTGATTTTATTTAAACAGTCTTTAACGCAAATTTTAGCTTTTAATTTTGCCAAAGATCTTAAATTAACCCGAAATATCTTTATGAATAACGATGTCTTGTTTTTAGTTTGTTGCTTAGAGCACGTTTGAGTTAAATTGCATTCAAGTATATGGTTCAGTGTGAATGACCTGTCAAACAAATAGAATTTGAATGTAATATAAATAAACTTTGTGAAATTCTGTCTGAGAAATTTTGACTTTAGAACAATTCTTTTTTTATTTTGTGTTCCATTTTTAAAATTCCATCTTTAAATTGCTTCAGATGAGAATTCATATAGTGTGAAGTCACCTTAACAATTCTGTAAGCGATGTGAAGATTTGACTCAACTGAAACACTGGTTACTGTCAAACAAAATAAACGATTTATTTCGACAATGGCAACAACTGGTTTCTAATGTCAAAATAAAATTTTGGAAATCAACAAAGATAAAACAATGGTGTGGTATTAAGAAAAGTAGAAAATAAACTTATAAAAAATTTTATAAATGAAGCATCTTCGTCAGTAGAATACAAACATAAATATGCTGTCTGATTTTGGCGTCCTGGTTTTTTTAGGCTCAACAACTATAGTTTATTAGTTTAATTTATACATTCTTATAAAAAGTAGGATTTCTCGCCATTGCGTTCCTCCAAGTACGACTGTCCTGCAGCTAATGTTGGAGCACGTTTGCCTCCCCATGAGTGGAAACGCTGCTTCTTGCCAAGCACAACCGAGTTCCGCTTCTCATCTTTCTGCAATTGAGACTTGATGTGACAGCGTTCAATAACAGCATCGCGTATCACGTTTAGGAATTCAATGTCATTGAATTGAGCCATGAGCAACTTAAAAAAGGCCCAAATCTCAGTACGCTGTTCGATGGGCTGAAAGTTTTGTCGAAAAAATTGTCTCTCTGGGTCCTGTGCTCGGAATGCGCCATCACTTGGGTTAAGGTCATGTATGTTGTATGCATCACAAACATCCTCAAAACTGATTATTGCCTGCAAGATGAATCTTCTGTATTTAGATAGTTGTTCTTCACATGCGGGCAGCTCATCACTATTGCTTTGTTGGCTGGCTGGAACACCGGCACTTGAAGCAATGCTTGCAAAAACGCAAATAAGTGTTACTGCGAGAAAAGCTTTGGTCAGCATTTTGATGAAATGTTTGAATCTGAAGTAACTTCTGAATGTAAGTTATTTTAATTTCGTGTTGATGTTAAGACTAGACGTTCATCACAAACTTCCTAGTAATTTATCCTTATGCTTAACAGATTTAAAATATATACTTGTTGCTACTGCCTTAGCGTTCAGACAACTGTGCCCAGTTGAGGAATTCTTGCAGTTTATATAGTAAGCAGTTTCGTTACTCAGCTCCTTTCATTAAATAAAATATAATAATTATCGTTTCCAAGTCGTTTCGCTTCACATTTTAAAATCATCATATCCTACTAGCGATGTTTGTCCACATTGTGGGTGAAGCGGCACAGGCAAAACGCTGGAGTACAACAAATTGGCACGACAACGTCTGCCATAAATTTGTTAAACACCACGGTAAACGGTGCACAGACAACGCAGGACTAACAAATGATATGACATTCATTTTAAAAATAAAAAATGTCAAAGCACGTCAAGCATCCCAACTATGTTTGGGGGTGTATGTTCACTTTGTCAAATAAGATAAGAAGGGGGTTAAATAATAAGCAAACATTTGATTATGTATATAATTCAGAAGTGTTTTATATTCGTGGGAACACGCTGAAGTTCTTTGAAGTTGCAGCGAATCTGTTTGTTGGAAATATTTGTTTGTTTGAAGTATTTAATTGGCATCAAAGTTCTGCAAAGGCGTCTTTAATTGCGTTCAGTACTTGTGTTTGTAGTCTAATGATGTCATTTTAATAACTTGCTATCAAGATATCATTAACGCTCACTTAATTTTGAATGTTAGTTAAGTTGTTTTCGTAACATTAAATTTTACTACACTATTTTCAGAAATTCCGTTTCTGTGGGGATGGTGACTGTCCTGATTGGGTTCTTGCCGAAATCATCTCAACGTTATCGAACTTGAGTGCAGCCAAGTTGGAAAAGCTAGTATTCACGGTGGCAAATAAAATCATCGGTCATTCTTTTGAGGTACAGAGTTAACTCTATGACAAATATGTATTGCTTTATGGTAACCAAAGCAATTTATCGATTTCTTTTAAATCTATTTATTGATTTGCCAAACTTTTCGCGAGCTATGAAATATTTATCGCCGAAATGATCATCCAACCGAGCTAGGAATTCAGTTCGGTTGCTGATCGAGCACTTTCTGTACGATGTCAAAATGCGTGGTCAAGCGATAATATTTCTGCTGTGAACAAAAAATTTAACTTTCTGCGACTTCAACTTGCAGAATTTACCGAAAAGATTGGTACATGTGTCCGTTTAAGATCCAATTGATACAAGAACTGAAGCCCCAAGCTCACTGATTGGGATCTAGGTCAATTGAAAACGGGTCCAAATGTTAGCGAAAAAACAACTTCAACGATGAAGTACATTTTTGGTTGACCGACTCGTAAACAAGCAAAATTGGCGCATATGGGAAGAGATTAATCCACAAAAACAGCAGTATGAGAAGTCTCCATTATATCTGGAGAAACTTAATGTTTGGTGTGGATTTTGGTCAGAAGGGATCATTACATCTACCAAAACAATAATGTCCAGACAGTGACTTTCAATGGCGTACGTTACCGGTATAACTGATTTTTTGTGGCCTCAATTGGATTACATGGCAGGTCCATGTATGACTTATAAAGGTTACATTCAAATGAAAATACATAAAAATATTTTAGTTTTTACCTGACAAAATGTTATACTACCTTAACTCAGTCTTGATCTGTAATGTTGTAGCAACATTAAACATTGCAGCAGATATATCAAAATATGATTATTCTTTAAATTATATTTTATTCTTCAAATTAATCTTTTATTTCCATTTAATTCTTATTTTTTAATTAACTAAACTTTGATGAAAATATATTTTAATATAATACTCCTTTTTAATATTTTTTTAACGTTTGATCTAACGTTTGATTTAACGTTTGATCAAACTCCTATTATTTTGGACAATGATTGTCAAATAATGTTGGATTATTTTTGGTTCTTTAATTTTCCTAAGCTAAGTGAATTTATTTTGTCAAATTTTACATTAAAAATGTACCCTTTTTCAATTCGGTAGGAAGAGAGTATTAAATTAATCGCAGCCGATGTTTCGGATGATGGAAAATCCGCAGTAGCTAGTATAGATTTTATTTTGGTTAACGCAGCACGCTACAATATAGACAGCAGCGTACTTTTAGAGGAGTTACAACAACTGGGTCTACCTAAACTACATGCGACTGCAATTTGTCGGGTCCTCACTGAAACCGAAACCTCGATACGGAAAAAGCTTCTTGAGAATTCGTTTAAAGGTAAAATATCATAAATAATTAATAATCTTAATAAAAGTGTTGTTTTTCACATCGAATATTTAATTAGATAAATTTTTAACAAATACTTTATAAAAATTTTTTTTACAGTAAATGAGTTGGAGTCGGTGTCATTCAATCTGGGAAGCAATACAATAGACGCAGTATTATTGGATCTTTCAATATCAAATTTGCTGGTAGATGGATTACCAAACCAAGTCAAGCGCACTGTTAGTATTGATAGAGCTAACTTATCTACACTGCTTAAAGATATGGAAGAAGCCCAAAAAATTATGCAAAAATATGATGGAAATAATGGTTGATGAGTATATTTTTATAATGAACCGATAGAAGTGTAACTATTTCTTGTGAATTTGTGTGTACATTTAAAAAAAAATTAAATTACTTTTAAAAAATTAAATTTAATAGATAAGTAAAGTTATAAATTTTTTTTTAAAAATTTAAATTCTGATATCATTAAATAAAATAAATACTTAAGCTCCGTTGAATTGAAAAAATACCCATCAACTAATTGTCATCAAAAAAGTTTTGCAAGATGCAGGCGCAACTACTATTTTTAAAGAGAACTATTTTTAGTTGCGCCAATGTTATGAAGAATTACTTGTAAACCATACCAAACATTCTTTTACATGGAATTCCTTCAGAGTGAAACTTAATTTTTTTAAATATAACAATAATTTATACTTTAACAGAGGTTTTGCCTCTCCTGAAAATATGAGCTTTTCGAGTTGTTCTGTTTTGTATTTAGTGTGCGATACACGAATTGAATCTATTTTTTGTTATTTATTTGATAATTTTGTTAATTTTGTAATTCAATGCAGAGCAGTTCAATGTTGCAAGTGTTTCACGATTACACAAGAAGAAATACCCCAGATTGTTAATAACCTTTATCTACCTACTCACAATTTCTCGACGTAACGAATCCAAACGGCAAGTTGATGACTCACCGAAAATTAAAAACAAAAAAAAACAAATTGTAACCCATAAATGCTATAATCAATGGTTGTGGAACGCGGTGAAGCAAAAGTTTATTGGTTCTGTTATTTGCTAAAAATAAAAGCTGCTATCACTAAGTTCTGATTCTCAAACCATCAATAAGTCCAGTGCTCTTAAAACCTTTTGCATTTATAAGTACATTTCACAAACGTTCAGGGTGGGTCAATTTGGCGTGTTTGATTTAAAATTGATTTTTTTTCTGAAAAGAATAATTTTTCATGTCGACATGAAAATAATCAACAGTGAAATGAAAAAAATTAAAGCGATAAAGAAAAAACCAAGCGGCGGAAGGTAGAAAGCGAACATCAATCCCTTGTGTGGCGTAGGAAAAGTGGTTGTGGGAAAGACGGACATTTCTAGTTTTTTTTTTCATTTATTTTCAGCTTTTCATAAATTTGGTTGATCAATTTAAACGCATCTAAATTAAAACGCAACTTTAAGTAATTTCAAAAATATAGTAAACTTGAACATTTGAATGTTACTAGGACAAAATAAGTGTGAGAATGAGACCTCACATTAAATATTAATTGCAAATTGTAAAGCATTTAACATGTTTAATTCAACTGTTTGTTTAATAACAAAGTGCTGTAGTGGAATTCTCAAAAAATTAACGATACGAAATCGTTATGGTTAACTAACGACGTTTGTAATTTGCAATAACGAATGTTGTATTCTCAAAACAGTACTTATTGTTAGCGACAAAAACGTAACATTCACAATAAAATGAAACAAACGCCGTTAACAGAATCGAAAATATGGCATCACTGTAATTTTTTGACAACTTATTAAAAAATGAGACAGCTGAAATGCCAGCACAAGGTATATTCAACAAGATAGTCTCGTCTCGGAGTGGTGGGTACAGTAGCTGTCAAACATAAGAAGAACGTAAAAAAAAAACAAAAAAACTGAATAGAAAACTGTCAGATAAGTTAAAATTCATAGTTTTAATTTTGATGCGTGCTGAATGTTTTTTTTTAGTATTTATCGTGAAGGTAAAATAACACTAAGGAAGGCACTGCTCCTGGCTGCAACCGGAGTGGACCGCAATTATTCCCCGGAAGATTTATAAAATCCGTTTTATATAAATGCTTTTCGTAGACCCGCGCTGATTGGGAAAATGTTGTGGATCAAGCAACGTTGCAGCGATTGCGTCTTGCTTCATTAAGGGGCACACAAAAGACGAGCTATTTTCTTTTTGAAAAGGCTTCTTACAAATTGCACAACTTCTGGGCATTAAATCGCTTAAATAATTTTCATCAACAACACAAGTCTAATTGGAAAATTTTATTTGTTTTGCTTTTTTTCGTTCAATAGCCGATTTTGACAGGTGCTGTACCCACCACAAGAGAGAATTTCAACTACTAACTCTACCTTCCTTAATATACCTTGTGCCAGCATCTCAGCTAAAAAACAGGCCGAAGAGAAGAGTATCAAAACGGATTCAAATGGATTCGGCGCGGGAGTAGTTTGCTACTATAGCAAAAAAGCAGTAGAAGTATAGGCATTAGACTGGGCGCACGTTTGTATGGGAAATTTTAAAAATTTGAAAACCTATGAAAGTCGGCTTTTAAAACTTAATATGTATGTTTTTCAGCCCGATCCGAAAATGCTTAGCATCGCCGTGTTCACTATTAAGTTGATAATCTGATGTATGTACATATACATATGTGCTTATTGGAAAAAATCCGAATTACTTCTTTTTTTTCAGTTTCAATTTTCGAAAATCAAATTTAAAAATTTTTTTATATATATTTTTATTTAGAAAGAGCTATCAGACATGAAAATTTAACAAAAACTATGTACTATGAGTTGTGATTTTTTACATGTTTTTCAAGTTTGATTTTTTTCTTTTTAGATAAAAATAAAATTTAAAACAAAATTAAAACAATTTTTTATATTTTTTTCTTAATAAAAAAAGCTTCAACAAAACAAGCTCTAATAAAACTTTCTTAACGTTTAAGTAAGTGGCACCTAAATAGTCGTCGTTAAGTTAACGACAAATATATATAACAAACTATCAAAGTTAAGGAAAAACATTGCTAGCTAAAGGCTTAACCAAAATACACGAAACGAGACGATTCCAACTTGCCGAACGTTTTCAATCCTTACGTCTGTTTTGACATTTAACCCAAAATGAAACGAGTACCTCCAATCGTCTGAAAAAAGAAGAAGACTACTCTGCACAGCTGTTGTTGACGAGTTGAGACGCTAAAAGTTCAGTTGTTACGGAACAGAACGTCTCGTCCATGGTGTAATAATAATAAGGTGTTAATGAATTTTTGACAACACCAAGAATAGCTTTCTTTCTGTCAAAAAAATTGAGAACGAAAGAGAGGAGCCGTTGATAGTTGACAAATTATATTATTTGTTTCATTTCTATGACTGAAATTTTTTTCCCCTATATACGCCATGAAATCGACCAATATTATGCAAATTGGCGACGAAATATTTACTGTTTTTATATAAGTTTGAAATACCACAGTGCAGATTGATAAATTAAGCCAATATTTATAAAATCAAGAAAAATATTTACTCAATTAATTAAAGTCCTATTTAAAAAAGTTCAAAGCATTTAATAATCCTTTGTCCAAGACCTCCCAACTCAACCGCCTTGCAGACTCATCTTGATTTCTAAAGTGTACGTTCCTCTTATCCGTACCTCCATCACTGATAACCGTGCATTCATTCCTCAGTACTTCATTTGGGTCAGTGTAAAAGAAGAAAAGTAACGACGAAGTGTATTAAGACTTTACCGTAATTATTCACTTTTTTAAGGATGAAATTAAAATAAAACCTTCGCGGTAACTGATGCAAATGAACAATAAAAAGAGCAAAAATTAGTTTATACTCGCGTAATCTCGGCAGAAAAAAAACCGTAACAAATGCGAAAGACACGTCCTGTTTATACTTTTTTATAATTAAACTTTGCCCGTAGCACAACGCATCCTTTTGACAGTCTTCAGTTATTAATTTTACTTGAAAAATTCAATTAAAAAAGAAAGAAAATGTAAAAAAATTTCAGTTTTTATAACCGCTATGAGCGGAGCTTGTGACAGATGCTGCCAGCGCGAATAAGTCGCATTTCCTACACTCGTACACCTCTTACTTAATTGTGGCATGAGTCAGGGCACACCCACACGGCTCTAGTAATTAATTCTAATTTTTATGTAACAATTTGCCAATTTGAGGGAGTTGGGAGTTCGGTTGGGGAAGGGGTTAATAAGGTGTTTAACTAAAAAAATACGGTATGTGAATGTATGTGATTTCATAAAATGCACTGACACTCAAATTTGTGCCTTGCAATCGCCTGCTTCTTAGGCCAACAGAAATATTCTTCAATAATAGGCTCTGAAAGCTATTCTCTCTGCCCTCCAATCTCAAAAGAGCTGATGTAAAACAACGCCATAAATTGTTCTTAAATTATTCAATTACCAGTTTTACACGTGTGAAGTGTGCACGGCACTTAAATAGCTAGGTACAATAAGATTTGCTTGTCGTGCGCCAAGGTTGTGTTGATTGCTTGTGGTGGCAACAGCAGCGCCGTCTAAGGCGGAGATGGAGGCGTAGGTGGAGGTCGTGGTACGCTCGACTTCTTGCGCGGAACAATTTTTAAACTGATTCCTCAAATGTTGGCTGCTGATTATTCCTTTTCGTGTTTATTGCCACAGGGTGCAGCAGCTGAGACCATTTCGACAATTGAATCTGCTGCCAAGTAATTTCCGCAAATAACATTTTAATTGTTGGAAAAGTTATTGCTCCTTTCTGAAATGGTAATTTAATATAACGGTGACATAATGTGTTAACTCCATATGAGATGCATCAGCCGGTTAGCATACTGAGATATGCGTAATAAAGGTAGAAATTAAGTTAGCTCTTAACTTCAGTTTAATCGTGGTTTATGAGGGTAGAGTTTTGAGAAAGGAACTGTACTTTGATACAACAGGAATGAGGGATGTAGTCAGATTTATGCTGCAACAAAACAAACTCAATAATTAACCTAGATTGGGAACATGTTTCACCTTTTGTACCATAACCATTTGTATCTACCTATTCGATACATACAAGCATAATTGTGACTATTTCGGATTTGTATCCACGAACACTATCGTCTGCATAAATAGAAGAATAAAAATAGTTCACTTGTTTACTGACAAACAACAATCGAATAAAAGCGCAAACATGTGCAAGGCATAGATTCGTATCTGATTATCCGTTACCCATACCGCCAACAACCACCCTCCTCTGTAACTCAAACGTCCCTGTTACCACTTTTTCTATGTGTGTCATACTCGTACTTATGACAAAGCACTAAACTGCTAAACGTATGGATTCGATTTGAGCTCGGATGATTTCTAGCAGTTGGGCTCACAATCAGTTTTACGCACAATGAAGCGATTGTTGATATTGTTATTATTTGTTGTGTAGCACTCGCTACAATCGCAACAATAGTGTTGGATGTTAAATAATGCTTGTCTTGCATGGAAAACACCCTCGGCCTGTTTGTGTCTGAGGGTGATTCTGCTTTGCGGCGTTCGTGTTCAGCACTATGAGCGGGGTGTGCTGAGTCGCAAAACACTTTTGACTTTTCCAATTTAAATGCTAAGCACCCTCAAACAATCGGAAACAGGCGGATTGACGCTATGGTTAAGGATAATAATGAAATAAGCGTTTGACTAAATGATTTCGCGTGCCGGCGTTATTCAATTAGAGTGTTGGTCAAAGTGATGATGCTATCATCATTCCTTCACCCTTAGCTAAAGTTAATTTAAAAATTGCACTATCTCTTAATTTATATAAAATTAAATGTATAAACGTGGGATCTGAAAAGCGATTGCATTAGGAAAATTGCAAAATATAAAACAGAGCGGTTCTTATTCGGAACAACAATACAAAGTCATAACGGCTATCATTTCCATAACATTTATGCGGCCGAAAGATGTTTGCCCTCTTAAACGTTTATGTATTTGTGTACAGGCAATATGAATGTTTACAATCTGATTTTGCCGATTATGCAAAATACCTTTACGATGCCAACGGAATACGCACACAACCGTTTGTTGGATATTCGATGCGAACGTAGAAAATAGCATGTAGGCAGGCACCGCCTCAAGTTACCCTACTTGAGAAATTTTCATTCAATTAATATGCTCGCTCAGTTGGAGTTCGACTTTTTCCCCATATGATTAAGTTTTCTTCAATCATTGCTTGTTCAGTATGTAATTGAACTCAGTCAGTTAGTTTGATGTATGCCTTTGAACACAACTTGCTGGAAGTAATTGTATTTCCTTCAGTGTAAGGTATCAAATCATAGCACATTTTTATTTGGATTTGGATATTTACTTTGTTCAGTATATAATTGAACTTAGTCAGTTACTTTCTTCTACGCCTTTGAACACGTCCCTCCAGAAGTAACCGTCTTTTTTTTCAGTGTAAGGTATCAAATCATAGCACATTTTTATTTGGATTTGGATATTTACTTTGTTCAGTATAAAATTAAAATCATTCAGTTACTTTCGTCTAAACCTTTGAACACATCACGCCTTAAGTTACCGTCATTCCTTTATTGTAGGGTGTCGAATCATAGTCCATTTTATATGTCGCAAACAGGTGGCAGCATTTCTACACATGAACCCATGTGTTACCAAATCGCTTCATGTGAGTGAGTTGCTTTTGATTTTATGACCGCGTAACAACAAATGCTATAACCGCAACGACATAAATTTAAATATTCAAAGATTTTCAATACTAATCTTAAATGTTTATAGCTAAGTCCGATTTTTTTATGGTTGTGGCACAGATCTTTGCTGTTCTTTTTATATCATGTATTATTCGTATCGAACTTACTATATAAATTCAATGCAGGCTCATAATATTCGTAATGCAAATTTTTTTATGACTTATTTGTGGTATTTATAGTTCAACCATGTGTTGCAAGTTGCAACATTAAAATGTTTTTAGTAATTGAGCTATTTGTTATTTGAGCGGAACGCAAATAGAACTTGCAACAAATGTGATTTTATTGTTAAACCTCACAAGTTACAAGGAAGAGAAAAAAAAGGGGAAAACTAGGCATAAAACCCCTAACACTGCTATTCTTTACTTTTCTTATCTATTGGAATAATGGAATTCGACACATTATTAAAGCTTACAATATTGGCTACTTAATTTTCGCAGGCATAATTTCGACCACCTTTCCTACGAAGGACTACAAACATCTTGAATTTGCTATTTAATAACGCATTTGGCTAGCATTCTGTAATCTTGTCATATTGACATTCTTGCGTTACTAAATTAATCATAAACAAATTAAATATTTTCATAAAATGTCACTACGTTGAGTTGTTGTGTGTGCCCTGGAGTGGCGTTGGCCCAATTGTAGGCGTCATAGCGAGATCTGTGACAAGCTTGAAGTTACATCGAGGTTGAAGAGCAGTCTCCTGGGGTTTGGGCTTTAGTGACAAAATTAAATCCTGCTGGGAATTAAGAGAGATAGATTCTCAATGTGTTGGCAGTGGTGAAGGGGTTGCTCTTCTATTTAATATAATCTCAGCATCAGGTTGGCGGTCCCGGAAGTGTTCACAAGCTCATCACTCATGCATGGTGGCGTTCTGCTTGTAGGTTGGCCTAACTTGAGTGTATTTATTTCATTATTTACCCTCAATTATGTAATTTGTTATTGCGGACTTGGCGTTGGCGACACGTGATAGTCGCGTGTCGTTTGCCGGCTTGTGAACTGTTTTGATTGCGTTCAATGGCGCCCAACATGAGTGCAGGCGTTCAGGCGTTACGGTGCGAATATCTGCGTGTAAAATGCATGTAATGACAACAACAATAAAAATGCCATTAAGCGCTTAATAGTTGCTTGTTGGCAAGTTCGGTTTATTTTGCCGCCACTTTGGTTTGCGGTTCGTCGGCTGTGGTTGCCAGTGATGACACGTGTCGCCTCAGCGCACATCATATGCTGCAGGTTGTTTTCAGTTTCTGAGCTTCTCAATTTCAACGACTCTAATAAATTATAAACAAATTTAAAAATTTATTGAGATGACTTTCATTTAAAACTGTTGGTTCCCAAGATTTTCAGATGTAAGTCTGCGGTAAGGAAGATTAGATCTTAACATATTAAAGTGTGGAATCATTCCTGAAGATACGCCCAACACCCTTGTGAACGGTTTGTAATGTCGAGAAAATACAAAAAGTATTGTATATCCCTGAAAAATTGCGATGGTATTGAAATGATTTGTTAAAGTTTGGTTGTCAGCCTGCCCAACTTAATTTTTTTTCTTTTTTTCATTTAAAGAATCGATGAAATAAAGGTGGTCCGAAAGCCCCATATATGCGAAGCTTCATTCTTTGTGCGCTCATTGCCTATGTTTGGTTCCAAAATGGCGTCGTTCGACAATCTGAACTGTAGTTTTTATATTTGCGCTGTGGTGCATCTTGTTTTAACTTATCAGATCTCGTGTGCGTTCATAAATCATGCAAATAAGTGGTAGGGTCGAAATAGTGATACATGCACGTATATATGAACGTTTGTGTATATTGGTGTATTTGAATTTATCGCTGATATGAATGAAAGTATGAATAAAGGAATGAAATCTCCAAAGGAAAATCCATGAATCTGCCTTGGTGAGCGAGCACCAATTCAATTCTAGATTCACGGATGGAGTCAAAAACTATGCCATCGCTTTATTCAAATTCGTTTCTTTACGCTGCCCAAAAACACCTGCTGTGCGGGCAGCGCAAATAGAATACAAATCCACTGTTCGGATTGGTATTTTATCGTATTTCACTCGCAGAAAATCTGTCGTTTCTGATTTATTGCACTATTTAGATTTATTCTACGCTTGGAGCCAACAAAAAACCAAAAACAAAAAATTAAAAATTACATTTGGAATAAATAAAACGATACAAGAATCAAATTGCTTTAATTCTTATGGAATCGCATAAAAATTGAAGTAATATTTAAATTTGATGATGTTTTTAACTCTGCCAAACTTTTTCTTTCTTTGCAACGATAATCGCTGGATTAATGGTAAAAGCTTAGACATAAAAACGTATCCCAATCTTGCTCGTAATTCCATTGCTCCATTGCTAAGTCGAGGGTGAAACGACAGATTTGAATTATTATGAGAGCTGTTTTGAATATGATGAATCTCAAAAAATAGCGGCGAAATACACAGAGTGTCACCTGCAACTGACATACTTTCTTATTCATATTGGTTCTTGTTAGCAATGCTTATCGTATTTGTCAAAGAAATGAACAGCGTGACGCAAAAATTCGTTGCGTTATGGCAAGAACACATTGGCGACGACAGCAACATAACGACATCTGTCTAATTTTTCTTAAATGCATTTCTAGTGGCGAAGCATTTTGTGGAAATGTCGCAAAGACGTGGCTTCATTGCAAAAATGTTGGTGTCGTTGGCTTTTCCACTTTCCAATTTCTAATTTGAAGAGCGACAAACATGAAATTGACTGAATTTTCTCTCAGGGTTTTTAAATTTTGCTAGCATTTTCTCTTTCTCTCTGCCATCTTCAAAACAATCAAGTAGTTGATGATACAACTACATTTATCCAGTTATTATTGTTTGCAATGTACTCCAGTCTATGTTTAAAATGTTCGCGCTTTTTGTGTACTACAAAGAAAATTTGAGCAATATTTATCAGAGTAAATATTGTCTACTTTTATACCAAGAAAAACTTTTTACAACTTCAATTGATGTTTTAGGCATCGCGATGTTATGGACAATTTTTGAAGACAAGTCAAAATCGGGAATTATAATTTAAAAAAAAAAACGTATCTCTGCCATTTTTCGTCCAAATAGTTTAAAAGAGATGCTGTTTTTAATAGACTGTTCCAAATTTTACAGTTTTTACAATTGTAGTTTTTTTTTGTTTTTACAACTTTCCCCCTCGAAAAATTCCTGAGGACGCTTATGTGTTTATATATGAAAAACAAGGGTTTTTCTTTCCTCTTTTCTTCCGGTATGATGACATGATAATTTCTATTCCAATAATTTTGACAACTCTGATTTCCATAAATATGATAAAATAGAATTGAAAATACTGGCCAGTATCATAAAATCGTTATTTTTCTTTTGAGAGTTGAATTATTTTTCGTAATTGTACGTACATACATATTTATGGCGGGCATTTCGGAACGTGTTAACCTGCATGGCCTTTAGTGTTTTTGTAAACGAACTCAACAGATCCCGTGTTGACAACTGATACAAAAAATTTTTATATTAAAATCAATTTCTCTTTTCGGACGTTGCCTCTCTGCAAACACTGATAAACCTCGGAGGGTGAATTATGCCACATTGAGCTTCTTGAGTACATGAACGAAGTCGTAAGGGGTTGGTGTCGTGGCTCCAACATTTTTTTTTAGTTATGGTGTAAAGACACAGTTATTTTTTGCGTTTATGTTGCATAAGCCTCCGCGAACTGACGACGTCATAATGTATTTTATGTTATTTTTTTCGTAACGACAATTCCAAGTCTTTCATTTCTGTTTTATAACATTAACCGTGCCGCATATATTCTTACTTACTTACTTATCTGGCGCTTACAACCGTAAGTCGGTTTTGGCCTCGTATAAGAAATTGCGCCAGCCATTTCTGTTCTGCGCTTGCTGGCGCCAGTTGGAAACACCAAGCGTGGTCAGGTTATCCAACACCTGATCCTTGGGCGAAGATGTGGGCGTCCTCTTCTGCGTTGACCACCACCGGGCACCGAATCGAATATTTTTTTCGCTGGAGCGTCGTTTTCCATTCGCTCAACATGACCTAGCCAGCGGAGCCGCTCGATTTTAATGCGCTTAACTATGTCGATGTCAGCGTACAGCTCATACAGCTCGTGGTTCCATCGAATTCGGTACTCGCCATTGACGCAGATTGGACCGAAGATTTTACGAAGGATCTTTCTCTCGAAGGCTCCCAGAGTCTTTTCATCAGAACTGCTCAACGTCCAGGTTTGTGCTGCATATAATAGGACGGGCATGATTAGTGACTTATAGAGCGTGAGTTTTGTTCGTCGAGAGAGGGCTCTGCTTCTCAATTGCCTACTCAGCCCAAAGTAACACCTGTTGGCAAGAGTTATCCTTCGTTTTATCTCAATACTAACATCGTTGAAAGAGTTAATGCTGGATCCCAGGTAGACGAAGTCCTTAACAACCTCGAAGGAGATGTTGTCAACAGTGACGTGGTTTCCAAGACGCTGGGACTGTTTATTTGTTGACACTAGGTATTTCGTCTTATCTGCGTTCACTGCAAGATCCATTCGACTCGACTCTTTCGCTAATCTGGAGAATGCTGCACTGACTTCGCGCGTATTATGGCCAATGATATCGATATCATCAGCATACGCCAGCAGCATAATACTTTTGTAGAATATCGTGCCGCTGCGTCTCAAATCAGCAGCTCGGATGATCTTCTCCATCATCAGGTTGAAAAAGTCGCACGATAAGGAATCACCTTGTCTGAAACCTCGTTTGGTATCGAATGGAGGAGTGAGATCCTTCCCGATCTTAACTGTGCTGCTGGTGTTGCTCAGTGTCATTCTGCAAAGACGGATGAGCTTTGCAGGAATACCAAATTCAGACATGGCGGAGTATAGATAATTCCTTATAGGACTGTCGAAGGCGGCTTTAACGTCGACAAAAAGATGGTGTGTGTCGATCTGTTTTTCTAGGGTCTTCTCCAAGATTTGTCGTAGCGTAAATATCTGGTCTATGGTGGATTTACCAGGTCTGAAGCCACACTGATAAGGTCCAATCAGCTGGTTTACGATGGGCTTTAGTCTTTCACATAGTACGCTCGACAGGACCTTATATGCGATATTAAGAAGGCTTATCCCACGGTAGTTGGCGCAAATTGTGGGATCGCCTTTCTTGTGGATTGGGCAGAGCACACTGAGGTTCCAATCGTTTGGAATGCATTCTTCCGACCATATTCTGCATAGAAGCTCATGAATGCATTTAAATAGAGCTTCGCCTCCATTCTTGAAGAGCTCAGCCGGTAAGCCATCGGCTCCTGCGGCTTTGTTATTTTTAAGCCGAGCTATAGCTTTCAAGACTTCACTATGGTCGGGCAGCGGAACTTCAACGCTGTCGTCCACAATTGGGATTTCCGGGATATCATCTCTATTGGCAGGATTGTTGTCGTCGTCACCATTCAGAAGCCTAGAGAAGTGTTCCCTCCACATCATCAGTGTACTCTGGATATCTGTCACTAGATTCCCATTTTCATCCTTGCAGGAAGAGGCCCCGGTCTTGAAACCATCGGCCAGGCGTCTTATTTTTTCGAAAAATTTTCGGACCTCATTCCTGTCACCATGCATTTTCTCGCACTCACGCATTTCTGCTTTCCTTTTCTTTCGCCTGAAAATGCGTCTCTCTTCCCTCCTCTTCTCTTTGTATCGCTCTTTAGCAGCACGCGTTACAACCGACTGCAGGGTGGCTTTGTAGGCGGCGTCTTTTTCTGCAGTGGCGTCGCGACACTCTTGGTCGTGCCACTGGTTTCGGCGAGGGCGGTGATAGCCTATCACCTCTTCGGCAGCCGTACGCATAGAGTGGGAAATGTGATTCCACTGCGAGCATATATCGTCGATCGGAGGAGTGCTTTCTTGAAGCAGGAGTGAGAGTCGAGTAGCGAAGTCTTCGGCTGTTTGTTTTGATTGCAGCTTTTCGACGTCTAGCTTTCTCTGTGCTGGATTGCGCGCATTCTTCGTTGCGCACAGGCGTGTACGGATCTTGGCTGCGACAAGATAATGATCCGAGTCTATATTGGCACCACGGATCGTGCGTACATCTAAAACACTGGAAGAGTGCCTTCCGTCAATCAAAACGTGATCAATTTGGTTACGCGTCTTTTGATCAGGAGACAGCCAAGTTGCTTTATGAATATCGAGATGCTTGAATCTAGTGCTACTAACGACCATGTTTCGCGCTGCGGCAAAGTCAATCAGCCTCATTCCGTTATCGGAGGTATTGTCGTGGAGGCTGAACTTTCCGACTGTTGGACCAAAGATATTTTCTTTTCCCACCTTGGCGTTGAAGTCACCAAGCACGATTTTTATGTCGTGGCGGGGGCTGCGCTCATAGGCCTCTTCAAGGCGCTCGTAGAAGCTGTCTTTGGTCTCATCGTCCTTGTCTTCTGTCGGAGCGTGCGCACAAATCAGGCTTATATTGAAGAATCTTGCCTTGACACGGATTATGGCAAGTCGTTCGTTCACAGGTGTGAATCGCAGGACATGATGCCGTAGTCGCTTGCCAACCACGAATCCGCATCCAAATTCGTGCTTCTCCGCATGGCCGCTGTAGTAGATATCACAGGATGCTTGCCGTAAGCAACCCTGTCCCTTCCATCGCATTTCTTGGATTGCAGTGATATCAGCTTTGTATCTTTCTAAGATATCTATCAGTTGGATAGAGGCACCATCCCAATTAAGGGTTCGGACGTTCCAGGTGCATATCCGTAAATCATTGTCAGTTTTTCGTTTGCGGTAGTCGTCATCAGATTTGGGGATCATTTTTATCTTATTTCTTATGCGTTTCATTGAAATTTTGTTTTTACGTGGTGGGCTTCAAACCCAACGCACAACCCTTTAAAGGCAGGGGGAGCCCGCCGCTCACATTATCCGTCAAACTAACGGTTGCCACCCAAGAGTGACCACTTTTGTAATATTTTTTAGCAATTTTAAAGCGTTGTTCGATGCTTAAATGATACATTTTCGCAAATGTCGGGCAATAGATAAATGAATAGACATTTGAAACGCAAGTATGTTTGATACATAAAATATGTCAATACTACAGTTTTGAAACCTCGAAATGGATAGCTATGTGTATCAAATTTCAAAGCGATAGCTTCAAATTACGTCAGTTGTCGTGTCAACCGACTGTCAGGCAGATGGACAAGGCTAAATCGACTCAGGTGGTGATGCTGATCAAGAAGAGTATATGTACCTGCCAAACTTCTTATAGGCGTTCCAAAGTCAAGATACTCGTTAACTTTTTCGTTACCTTTTTCCAAATCTGTAAAGCAAGTTTCGAGTTTGCATTTTCTATAACTTATTTAAATACATGGAAATAAAAAAAAATGACTTTTATTCAAAAAAGGAACACAACAAGGAATAACCCTTAATTGTTTGTTTTATAGCTTATTCGGAGTATACTAATCAATTTGTTCTTATTATCGGCACAATTTCTTTGTGCTTTTTACTTACAGAACTACCCAACCAAACTGTGCCTGCATTACATGACTTTATTTATGCTTATTAATATTGCCATAGCCAATATTGAACGTTTGGTGGTAATGTTGTGCTTTGGTTAGTATGTGGATGTAATTGATTTTGTTGCTTACGCAAATATGCTAAACGGGTGTCTAATTATGCAGGAATCGAAAGGAGTCGAAGGCAAAAACAATGTCAATTACAATCTTGTAGCTTATAGAAATTTACGACCAACTCATAAGCACACTTATTAGATTTTCTCCATTTGTCGGTAAAATGATTGACCTCAGCAGAAAGATTCTGATTTAACAATTTTGTTCATGCTTGAATTGTTTTCGAATCTGTAATTTGTAGAAAACCGCAAATGTCTAAAGTAAACACAAAAGTAATTAGTTGCAGCTTAAAAGTTTCTCAGATCCTTAGCTTGAATTTGTCGCACCACAATCTAAACAACTTTAACAAATAACCATTTGAACATGCGATGTGTGTGTGATATAAAAGTTGAAAATTTTTTGGGTGGATTGTTGAGCTGCAATTTAAAAAATAAAGTCTTGCGAGTCTATTTGATGTACATGTACTACAGTGCTATGTAAACTTTTGTAACTCTGCTTGAGAATTGTTTTAAGTTGGGATCTGGCAAGCGATGGATCTCGCGTTATTGTAGACTTGAACACGAATGCGTGAATTTATTGCTTATATTGTTTCTGCCAGAGATCTGCCAGATATAAATAATGGTGTATGAGCATGTAAATGTCGTCTTAATGGTAAGTTTTGGGGTGTTATGGTGTGCTCTTATGCTCGTTGGTCTTGACAGTGCTTTTAGCATTATTTAATTTTTTCTTGATTTTCACTTCAGAAACTTCAGTATGGTTCAGTGCGTGTGTTTGTAGGTTTGTGTATTTCCAGTAGATAATTGAATTGGAATGACATCATGGCGTCGACGATGTCTCCAAGCTGTACGCGTATGTGTGTGTGTATGTGTGTGTGAATGTGTGTATGGGTTCGAAAAGGAGTGCCAAGTAAAAGTACTCAGAATGCAAAAAGCTTTTGGTTGTGCTCCACCACAAGAGCACCACATGTGAGGAAGAAACAAATTTGCACAAATACCAGTTTATCAAGCACTGAGGGTTAGCTTGTGTCCACCACTGTATGTGAGAGTGGGTCTCAGAACGAGTCTTACCCTCATTCGCATTTCCATTTACATGCATCTTAATTAATTCCTCAGAAAATTATCGTCTTGCATTGGTACTAGTAACTAATTCGAGCTCGACAATCGGAGCCCGAAAACATAACTCATTGCCAAAGTGGTTTTTGTGAAAACATGGCTAAAGTTGCTATTGTTCTTGTTGTTGTTGTTGTTGATATTCTTACTGACGAGGAACTATTTGCTAATTATGGTTCGTAATGTGAACGGGTGAACGGAATAGAAATGAAGATATACGATAAGGATTGTTACACGAGGTTGTGAGAACACATAGAAGTGCACAACATGTGTGAAAAGCCCATTACTGAAGTTTGACAGTTTTGTTTTTGGCGTAATAATTCTTTTGAGTCTTTTCGAAAGCACTTCAAGCTTTTTGGAAATGTTCCCGTGCCCAAATGGCTCCTTGAGTCAACATGAGGTTAGAAAACTAATCACAAAAAAAAAACACATCAGCTTATTTACGACTAAAAAAACAGCTGCTCATAAATCCCAATTTTGTTTTATTTCATTTGCGAAGTATGCTGGCAATACTGGTTAAATTACCAAACATAAGCCGATCTACAAAAGATCAAAATCGATGTAAATACAAATGGGCAATTACTCAAATAATTCAAATAATCGCAAGTCAAAAATAATTGAGCATCAAATTAAAAAGAACAATCGTAGAGAAAACGAGTTCGCAAATCCGGATCGCATTTCAACGAAAGGACACACGAAAGAACGCATGAAAGAAAATCTGTTTACATTTTGCACAAATATATTTTATTATTTCCACCACCAATTAATGTTGGTACCATGCCGTAATTAACTGAAACTGACGACCTATGAATCTAGAACGCTCAAAGGTACCCTCCTATTGTCCTGATCATTGAGGTGTAAAATTAGCTGGCATAATGAATGAAACGATCACAAGGGTTGTCATCTGCCACTCGCTGCCTGATTTTTAGGGTTTTTGCCATCGACGAAGGATTCTTCGTTCATCTAGTTCTCATTGCAGGGTCTACGACATGATCCCAATAGTAAAATCGGGAACACTACGAAGTGAGAGCAGTCGAGTTGCAGCAATGGGTAGGACTCTTGCTTTGACAAAGTGAATGAGTGTGTAAGCAGATGATTTGATTGATCACCAACACCCAAATCGTATGATTCACCTAAAAGTCATTTACTAATGACTGCATACAACACCACTGGGTTGAAAAAAAAAATTTTCTACACTGAAAAAATATGAATGCATGATTGCAGTATGATAAAAAAAGAACGAATATAAAAACTCCCAGCACTCCAATTATCTCTGAGTAAACTTTTGATAAAATTCAACATTTTGTTTTTTGAGGAAGTTTATTGTGCATTTTGGTTTTATGGCGGATTCAATAAATAAAGTCCAATATTTCAAATATTTAATAATGTCATATTCGTTACTTTCTGTGTTCAATTTCATCTTGTCGAGCACGCTCAAAGTTACTTTTAAATTATTGAAAATATTCAATTCGCACGTGTTGTTGCTCGTGGGAACCATTAAAAACTTTATTTCTGTAGGTTGAAAATCTATGGGTAGGATTTCATAGACTAACAATTTTTAATAAAAAATAAAAACAAACTTAACTATGAATCTAAACTTAACTAAATAGTAGCAATTTAGTACGAACTTTAGTACAAAAACTTTATTACTTTAGGAATAAGAAGCTTTAACCTTTGGTAAGGTGGGAAAGGAAAGAAAGGATTTCATAGACTAACAATTTTTAATAAAAAATAAAAATAAACTTAATTATGAATCTTAACTTAACTAAATAGTAGTAATTTAGTACGAACTTTAGTACAAAAACTTTATTACTTTAGGAATAAGAAGCCTTAACCTTTGGTAAGGTAGGAAAGAGTTTACAAGCAAACATTTGTGTTTAAAAAATTGACTGTAAATACAAGAAAAAAGTACGAACAAAATTATACTCTTAACGTTTTAGAATCGCCTGTTAAAGAAGCCAACTACTCAAGGGTAAAAACTTTTATGGGCTCATATACCGCCGAAATTCTGGAAAATCTATTATTTTGCCCATTTTAATTCTTTATATTGTACTTTAAAAAATTAAAAAAAAAGTTTTGTATAAATTTCACTCCGTTATAACAATTAATGTTTCAGACATCGGGTTGAAAAGGCTAACTGCCGTACCCCTCTCGACAACTGCGTTTCGAATTTTATTTGTTCGCAAAATCTGGGTTTCTACGTTTTTCTCGAAATTATGTTTTTAGACAGTATCAGCACGATAACTCAGAAAATTTTTAAAATTTTCAACTGGTTTTAAAAAAAAATATTTGATAATTATTTTACTGAAGTGTGACGAGAGGTTTTAATTTTCAGACTATTACTTCTCTACTATTTTACAAGATGCTTTTTTATTTTTGCAGATTTGATCCTTTTTGGCGAAGGATATAATACTAATATCCAAATATTTATGACAAATGGTAAATATTTTGTAGGATTGAAAATATTGCAATTATTGCATTGTGTGGACTTTTGTTTTCAGTGTTTGAAATGTTCATCTGATTAGTAGCAATTCATATCTTGTGCTCACACTCGTCACATACCTGCGAAATAACTAATTGTATTCCTTACAGAAGCTGTCAGTCCCTCGTCACCTTTTATTTATCCATTTTGAGTAAAGTAAATTAATTCTCCAATTGACTTTTAGCGCATCCCATCCATCTACACAATAGATTTACAATCATAGCATATCGTGATGTTTATTATCTGATTATAAGGATATCCGAGTAGCAATAGAATGAACTGATTTTTTTTAAATTTGTATTTATGCATTTAATAATTAGAAATAATTGAAGCGTAAAAAATTTCATTTAGAATTATGTGTTCGAAAACTCTGACTTGAATAGTGGAAAGTCAATTCTATTTTCGTTTTAAATCGATGCACCCATAAATCCGCAGAATAGAATCACTTGTATATTTTTCCAGCTATTGTAATTTAGTCAAATCTTACATAAATATGCTTCCCTTTTTGCACAAAACACTAAAACTTTCAGCACAAACTCATCCCCAATGTATAATGAAGGCTTTGCGTTTTGCTTTAAAAATGCTTCATTTGTTTGATTTTGGATTAAGTTTGTACCATATATTTTTTTGGATTTTTATACTGAATTATGACGACATCACATTATATCCTAAATCTGTGATATCGTTACTCAAATTTCAAAAATCGAAACTTACTGCATCTTTTTTAACAAAATCCATAAACATATTATTATGTTTTGCAGTAGAAAACACATTTCTACGCGTCAAACATTGAATCAACCCCTTAAGTTAGAGTGCAGGAAGTGTTGAGCATCTGTGGCAAGCAAATAATGATCACATATGAAGCAAAGCGCCGAAGACAACACAACATATACATGCATAAATGGGTCCAGGATATTTTTATTAGTTTGCTTTTCGCTTTTCGATTCTCACTCTTCAACGCATTTCATTTCATTGCCGATCCCAACCTATTAAATTAAAAGGCCATAAATAACCCGATTTAATGGTCTTTATTTCTCCCTCTTGGTACATTGTCAGGACGACTTCACGACGACTGTATCTCTTAATGTTGTATCAAATGGTACTATACCAATTGTTAATAACTACGAGTTCATTGTTAAACCTTGCCTTGGACGAAACAATGTTTGAAACACTGAATTTCCCATATCAACAAATGCGTATTGCACAAGATTTAGTTCACTTCTAACTAACCAAGTGAGCTTCCTGCCACGAAATTGCTCAATCTCGAAATGGACTCAAATTTTATGATAATTATTGGCAAATTTGTTATCCTTTATAAACGGATTACTTAATTCTTAAAGTTGTTAGCTTAAACGAAACGACCTCGGCAGTCGAGTAGGTAGCGTGCTCGCCTGCCACCCCAAGGTTCGAATCCCGACCAAGCCATGGTTCTAAGCTTTAATCTTTCTGCATTTTCTATCCCAATTTTCAATCTATTGAAATTAAAAAATCATCAATATTTACGACTTGAAGATGTAGTTGGTGCTAGAGAAGTCTGTGGATGATATTGCCTTATAACTGGAATTGAGGTAAAGGCATAACCAGTACCGTAACTAGGCGATCAAGGGCTCTTGTGCAAAGCTGAAAAAATGGCCCCTACATGAAAATTTTAATAAAAGAATATCTTTCCCACTTTTTTTTATCCATTTTTCAAAAATAGTTTCTTATTAGCAGTGGAAAGTACCAATACATATTGTCACTTAAAATCCAAGATGGCGTCACACTTAAAACATTTGCTGGCTCTCTTATGCTGCCTATTCACTGGCCTTTTGATTTTTTTTTTATGTATGAATTTAAACTTTAAAGTCTTTAGTTTCGTTTGAATTTTTCGTTGTAACGCCTTCTTAGATTTTAGGTGACGATATACAACAAACTAAATGATGAATTGCTTGAATGAATTATTTAAAGATTTTAATAATTATTGTAAATAGTTATACTACAAAAAATTAATTCATTTCAAAAATATTTATTAACGAAAACACCACAAATGACAAGTGCTTGATAACTTGTTGGTGTCCAATTGTTGTTTATTATTGAGAAACTAATGTAAACAAAAGCAGATGATTGGTTACGACACCAAAATAAACATATCTTTCAGGGATGTAATGTTTTAGTACGTTTTTTTGTACGGAAAGTAGCAACATTTTAAACTAGTATTAAAACTTAGGACATTATGACAATATAACAAGTTAGTACGTGTGAAGCTCCTTAATTAAGCAGCTTTTCAATTATAAATCAATAGACTTTTCAACGTAGTAATTCCACGTTCAACGTTACGTTTGTTTTTTAATTTTGCCATACACTTTTTTAAAATTTTCAGTCAACCATTTGCTATTTGTAGTGTCATCGAAGGGCACCTATCACTCAAGAGCCCCGGTGCACTGCACCGTCTTACACCTATGGAGTTACGCCACTGGGCATTAGAAATAACCACATGTTTTTACGGCTATCCACCACTCTTAAAACATTCTACATATGTTTCCTTGATACCCATGCCCCTTCCTTCCCACTAATCTATTCCCAATTTTAAACCAAGACAGACTTGACTGAATTACACCTAAAATCCTTGGTTCAAAATTAAAAAATTAAATAGAGCAAATAACTTGAATAACATATTTAAAATTCCCAAAAAGCATGAACCGAAATTTACTTCAAAAGTTTGACGTCATACTATTGTTGACTATTGCAAAAAATATAACATTATAATTTTTTAATTACAAACAAATACACGGTGTAACTGCCCAGATTGCCCAAAGAATCTGTGCACGTAGATTTTTTAGGAAATTTTTTTTTATGATTTTATATATTTATGCGTGTTGCAGAAATCGGGTTTGTTTTGACTGGACCTCAACTATCAAAAAAAACCCATAAAAAAAATTTTTATGATTCAACAATTATCTTACTTTTTGAGATTTGTCTCATTGTTATTAATGACCCATAATAACCCATTGATGACAACGTATGATATTCGTTGTTTCGAAAATTCCTCAAAAATCCACCGAAAATGTAAAACTTTTGATTTCGACAGTGTGAGAAAGCTGAAAGTATGCTTTTTCAAAAAAGAACTGACATACATCGCACTGGTGGTGAGCATTAATGGTTTAAAACGCCACTCTGGCAAAATGTATTTTCCATTTTAGCCTTTGATCAAATTGTTTTGTGTGTGTTATTAAATGTTTGTACACAAATGATCGAAAACGGGACCTACTAGTTTTATGCCAACTCCGAATGGCTAATGTGCATGTTCTCAAGAAGCTTTATATGGCATTATTTACTCTCTGAGGTTTGCCATTGCCTGCAGATAGGTTACAACCCATCTGAAAAGTTAATTTCAATTGAAAAAACATTATGTTGTTTCAGCTGGGTTTCGAACTTGGGCTTACATAGCCATCGAGTGGTTCACACACTGTTTAACGCACTTAAAAACGGACACCATACACATTGCTTGTCGCAAAAATTGTTTAAAAAATAAAATAGTTTTAATCATAAGACATATCACCCAAAACAAAATTACTTTATCAATAAGGATGAGTCTCTTAAAATTCCACAAAAATTGATCTAATCACATTATATTTTGCATATAAATCTTTTAAGATTGATAAAAAAAAAAATATTATTTGAGACATATCTTGCTTTTCCCTTCATATGCAAGGTTAAGAAGTGTGTTCTGAATATGTGATTCTATTTGTATTGACCATAATTAATTAAACAATATATTTTCCTGAAATCAAGCACAAAAAAAAAATAATAATAATTTGGAATACCGGAGATGGCAATTGTAACAGCTTCAGCAATTGTAACAGCTTTCATTAGAAGTGTACACTAATATTTTTTTGTCCTTAATTGTCACAATCGCCGCGATTTTAAACCTAATCTAAGCGCATTTCACACAAACCATTGCGATTTCATGTTTGGAACATATTGATCTTCAAATCGATTTTAGTGTTTTTCTATTCAAGAAAATGAAATAAGAAGAAACAAAAATTCAATTAAGAGATATGAACATACATAATTTTATAAACTAAAGAACAAGTAACAAATTTAAGTAAGTGAAATATTCTGGGAAATGGATCGTAAATTATCAAGCTTCTTTAATTTACTATGGTTTTAACAACTTTTCTTATATTTCCACGAAGTTTTAAATTTACTTCCTTCGCGGATATGGCTCTTCCTGACTGCAACTTTTTCAAGTTGGTTTCTATTAATATCATTTCCTTTCCCTGGACTCATCAAAGAACTATGAGTCCACAAACACAACAGTTTTTCCTTCCAACAACAACTTTAAGTCTTCGATGCCAGGCCTCGATGAAGTTTTGAGTACGCGAATTAATTATTAATATTTACATACATAAATCTTGATGATTAAATTAGGGGCTTTTTGGAATTTTGAGTTTGGGGATTTTGAGTTTGGAGATTTTGAACTAAGGGATTTTAATTTTGGGGATTTTGCTTTTGGGGATTTTTTTAAGATGGGGATTTTTGTATTTGGGGATTGGTTTTTTTGGGATTTTGAGATTCCCCCATTTATAACTCTTCCATTTTTTGACTGATTAACCATTCCAAGGTATCAATGAAATGGTTGTGACTACTGCTTTTTATTCCTATCCCTAATTAGGCAAATTTTTTCAAACCTTATAAAAAAAATTTTAAAAATGCAAGGAAATCTGCATTATCTATGGTCCGAAGTCAAAAATTTAAAATTTTTTGAATACCAAACCAGCCAATATTTTAACAAAAAACTTGATTTTTAGAGGTAATTTCAAACAATTTCAGCACACGGATGGCTATAGCGAGAGTCGAAATATTAGAGGAATCAACATTACAAAAACCATGGATTATTTTGAGGAACCTACGCAACCAACTTTTTTTTCTATGGAGCGTGAGACGCCTTAATGTCCACAAAGAAAACTGAGCAACTGGTCGACTTGCTTGACATCTTCACAGTATGTTCCCAATATTGTGTAAGTTTATATAAGCAAAAAAAAATCTAAAAGCAAAAGGTAGCCTTAAAATAATTAAATTGACTTGATAAACGTTATAAACGGAATTTTTACAATTTAGTTTGAACGAAATTAAACACCAACTAATATACAGTAACCTTTTAGGCATATTTTTAAATGTTGCTTAATTTAATTCATTTCAAAATATGAATATATATATAAAATATAATTTTGTGTTTTAATTCTAAGTAATTTACCCCCCCCCCCTCCCCTACTGGTAAAAAATAAATGTATGTCCCTGATCCGGAATATTTGAATATTTATTTAATGTATATCTTAATAAAATGTGTTTTCTGGAAAAAAGTCATTATTCTGGAGGTTTACTTAAGTCATATAACAACTACATTAATAAAATACTTTTAGAAAGCTCACCTATCAAAATTGATGACATAAAGACACGTTATAGGCAGCTATGGGCACGGAGCAAGCTTCGGAGCCAGCTGATAGCGGTTGAGAGCAAAGGCTTATGTAGCAACACAAAACGCAACACAAAACGCAACAACAAAGAAAAGATAAAATACAAACACAGAAACAACACAGAAGCTTTAAATGTAGTGGTGTCTATACCCGGTTATAGGCCATGCAATTAAAACAAAAATAATCCACTATTAGCCTTGTCAATTCGGTTACAGTTAACCGGTTAACCGTTTAATATGACTAACCGTATTCGACGGTTAATAAAAATGACGAATAATAATCGTATCCGATAACCGGTTATTTTTGGTAGGTTAACCGGAATTTCGGTTAATAAGCTCTAATACACAATAAAATGTTTTAAACAAAATTAATTTTTGACATTAAAAATTTTTTACTCCAATGTTGTGTGAAAGTTGCTTAAGAACACATCAAACCTTGATGTCTCATGTTAACATATATCATGCAACCCTGTTTTGTTACCGATAATATCATTCTGCTATTTACTCATCTCAGTTGACAGCTGTTCAAATAAATGTAGTTGTTCTAGCTTCAAATTTAGTAAGACAAATGTTTTCATGGATTTTGCTTAAAAATTAAAGAGTTTTAATTGTGCACGTTTTTTCTTAGCAGTGTGATGAGCTTTGTGTGGAATTATTTAAAGAAAAATGAGAATGACTTTTTCCAAGAACACTGAAATACGAGGGGTCCTCTACGTCTGCAATAGTCAACCATCTCAAATTAGTCCATAAAATCAACGTTGTCAAGAAATCTTCCTATTCCAATGTACCTGCTGAAGACGGAGCATCTATATCAAAAAACATTAACATCCCTCGGTGATGCACCAATTGCTAAATATGTTGAAGCCAAACAAAATTTTGCCAAATAAAATTTGTGTTTGTTTTTTTAATTTATACATAACCGGTTAACCGGTTAATTTTTGGTAACCGTAACCGATAACCGGTTTATTAATTTTTTCGGTTAATACTCTTAACAGATAACCGGTTACTAAAATATGTCGGTTAATTGACAACCCTATCGACTATCGAATCCTAAGGAACGCTAAAAGCGATTTCTTACAGCATAACTTTTTCATACTAAATAATTAAACTTTTATTGTGACGTCCGTGGCGTAGTTGGTTAAAGTGCGTGGCCTCTATGTCAACGAACCTGGAAACCCGGGTTCGAATCCCAGCAGCGACAGAAAATTATTTGAATTAAAATGATTTTTCTGTACGGCCGCCACCTCTCTGCAGACAATGGAAAACCTCAGAGAGTAATCAAAATGCCATGTAAAGCTTCTTGAGAATAAGAACATTCCGTTCATCGCCGTTCGGAGTTGGCGTTAAAATTGTAGGTCCAGTTCTCGGTCAATTGTGTATAAACTTTATAACACGAACAACACAATTGATCATAAGAAGCTAGGTCAAAGTCCTTTAAAGGGCTGAAATGACTAGTTACTTTTTTTTTTTAATTAAACTTTTATATAAATAATTAAATAATTGGCATGTGTACTTTAAAATATTGGTGAAAACAAATTATAAAACAAATCTATTTTCTCCATTAGAGGGTGATCACAAAAATCTTGCATTTTATATATGAAATGTTTTCAATTCGTTAGCATGTTTTGATCAGAAGCCATCGCCGATTCAAGACCATGAAATCAAATTTTGATTCGAGCTTATTGCCGTTAATTAATTTATGAAGTAATAACTAAATAAATAAAACAAACATTTTAATACAATAAAAAGAGACAAAAAAACAACTTCGCACATCTTTAGCCTTATATCCAAAAGCAAGAAAAAAAAATAATACTTTATCCCCCAAACATCAATACACAATCAACTCAAATGTTCCCTATAGCCCGTGCCCCCGAATAACCTCCAATGGACGGCATTCAAGTAGATGCAAGTATTGGTTTCATGCTTAACCCTCACACTGGCACATGCACATACATAAGCAGCATATAACATGTTCGAATCATCAAACAATAAACTCAAAATGGACTCCATTGTTTTCCGCTGGCTCCCCGTCCAGACGGCGCTGATTGTAGAACCAGGAATAATTCGTCCATGCGCGCTGTATTCTACTCTCCAATTAAGCATTGACAGTAACGTCTATTAGTGTTACTCAGTGAAACGAAACGGAATGGAACAGCTGAACAGAACCATTTTATTTGCAGCTGCGCGTACAAAGCACACCCTTTGCTTATAAGAGGCGTGGTTTTAAATACTTAAATAATTGACTGCTTAAATGCAAGAGAGAGCGAGAGAGTCCAACTGTGGGCAACATTGTGGTGAGTGCATATTTTAAAGTTCTACATTCAAGGTTAAATACACTCCGAAGATCATGATAGCCATGAAAATCAGGCGCGTAGTCAGATTTTTCTTGCTTGACTTATTTCAATAGTCCCGGCATCAAGAACTTTGTAGATGAGAAAGTATTTAACATGGGATATAAGATATATATTGTCACTAAAGAGAATATGATTGCATAGACCTACAGTAAGCCGATTCGAATTTTATGTAGAAAAAAAAAAAAAAAAGAAAAAATAAAATTTTTCAATAAATATTCTCCAAAATTTGCACATATAACATATAACCACCAGAAATTGAACCTATCCGTTATACAAATACATTTTTTTTGCCTGGTTTTTGAGGAATGTGAGATTTTTAAAGACGTAGTGTTGATCTCAGGGTTTTTCATATTAAATTTTAAAATTTTTAACATAAAATTGAGTTTTCGGGAATGTCTAATTGAAATAACGAAACTATTTTTCAGATAAATGTAGTCTGGAGAGTGCGTTACATTTCAAAATTTTCAGTTTAATAACACGGTGTAACAGTGAAAATAAACTCGGCTCGAGACATAGTAGAGGTTGTAGGTCTAGTTGAACATAAGATAACTGCATACTTAGTTTTTTGAATATACCCTCAAAATCGGGATTTGTGGTAAAAAAACCGATTTTAGGTAGGTGCATGTATAGTTTGTTATGTAACTCCGTTATATCTAGCTCAATTTTAAAAATTTAAACATTGATAGAAAGAAGAAAAATATACCCTTAATATAATACATAGACCGTTTTTTTACAAAAAGAATTGACAAAGTTACAGGTAAAATCATTTGAAAATTTCTAATTTTTTTTTAATTTTTTCAACTTCAACAACGTTTTGTTAACAAATTTTGTTTTGTGGCACTATTACTTTTAGCAGGATTCTGAAAGCCTGTTAAATTTTGCGTTCAACAAGCTATCATTTACTTCAATTGGCTGAAATACAAAAGCACTATCGAATTTTTAGTATTCGTAAAAAAATACAAAAAAATGTTTTTTTTTTTTTTAAAATGTTTTTTTGAGCTTTTTCGTTTATATATATTATCATAAAGCTGGTGTATTGCCCGGATGTGACGGAACTGTTTTCAGTTTTTAACCACAAACACGCTCCGAATGAATGGCGTTTATTTATTGAGGGATCTTGCAAGAGTATGATTTATTTAAAAACTTTTTGTGTGATTCTTGATATGTTAAATTCTGATATATGTATATCGCCGACTTAAAGGCTCTAACAATACTGTTTGGAATGCAAGGTGGATATACCAAGTATCCTTGCATTATTTGCGAATGGGATAGTCGTGCGACTAATAAATATAAGCAAAAGGAGTAGCCACTGCGTGCTTCATTTTAAGTTGGCAAAAAATATGTTTTGAATACTCCACTGGTGCGACCTGAAAATGTAATCCTACCGCGGCCTCGGTAGTCGAGTTGGTAGCGTGCTCGACTGCCACCCCAGAGGTCCCGTGTTCGATTCCTGGCCAGGCCATGGTCCTTCGCTTTTAACCTTTCTTAATTTTCTATCCTCATTTCTAATTAACTGAAATTAAAAATTCATCAATATTTACGACATTAAGTTGTAGTTGATGGTAGAGAAGTTTGTGGATGAGATTGACTTATAACTTGAATTGACTGAGGTAAAGGCATAACACTTGCGTCTGATTCAAATTCATATGTTTCTTTGGCTTTCCACCACGCTTAGAACATCCTACACGTGTTTCACTTGATTGCCCTTTCCTTCCCACTAATCTATCATCCCATTTTCGAACCAAGGCAGACTTGACTGAATAGGTATTTCACCTCGAACCAACTTCAGACTTGACTGAATAGGTATTCCCCCTGAAATCCTTGGTTCAAAGCTAAAAAAAAAAAAAAAATGTGATTGCAGCGTTTCCTAGGTTAAGTGAGGCCAAAGTATCAAGAAAGTATCCTGCACGTTCAAATCTTTTATAAAAGTTATTTATTAATTTCGGTTATTCTAAGGTTTATTTGTGGGGCCACAAATTCGGAAAATTTTCTTGGACACTGATTTCGTTTCTAAATTAAATCCAGTTGAAAAAAAGAGCTTGGAGTAGTTATATTTCGTTATGCATTTATTTCCTCGGCAAGAAGAAGAGTCGAAATTACTTAGATGTTGTAAATGAATTTTTAAGTGCCTACGAAGAAATGGGCTGCAATATGTCAATCGAAATACATTCTTTGCACTCCCATAAAAACTTTTTCCCGAATAGCCTTGGGCAGTTTAGTGATGAACAAGGAGAAAGGTTCCACCAGGAGATGGAAGCTATAGAAACCGGCTTTCAGGGAAAAAATTCCATAAACATACTGGTACACTACTGCTGGTCCCTAAAACGTGAAATCGATTATAATATATATAAATGAAAAAGGTCAAATAAACATTTTTAGAAAAAAAAAAAAAAAAAATTTTTTTGTATTTTATTACAAATACTAAAAATTCGATAGTGCTTTTGTATTTCAGCCAATTGAAGTAAATGATAGCTTGTTGAACGCAAAATTTAACAGGCTTTCAGAATCCTGCTAAAAGTAATAGTGCCACAAAACAAAATTTGTTAACAAAACGTTGTTGAAGTTGAAAAAATTAAAAAAAAATGAGAAATTTTCAAATGATTTTACCTGTAACTTTGTCAATTCTTTTTGTAAAAAAACGGTCTATGTATTATATTAAGGGTATATTTTTCTTCTTTCTATCAATGTTTAAATTTTTAAAATTGAGCTAGATATAACGGAGTTACATAACAAACTATACATGCACCTACCTAAAATCGGTTTTTTTACCACAAATCCCGATTTTGAGGGTATATTCAAAAAACTAAGTATGCAGTTACCTTATGTTCAACTAGACCTACAACCTCTACTATGTCTCGAGGCAAGTTTTTTGATTTGTTTTCATTTTGTAACACCGTGTAATTTACCGGATCAATATATTAATTGAAAGACTATCTTAAAAATTTTCTTACTACACCAAATTCTTTTGAACCTAATGCGAAATGTAGGTCTTGGAGCGGTTGAACAAAAAGTATTTTTGTTTTTTAATGTCAAAATTTTCGACTTTTTGTGGAATACATATATAAATTATTAGAATTGAAATTGTAAAACCTTATTTTATCTACATTTTTTTTAGAGTGGATAATATAAAGTAACAAACATAAGATATCACTCTTTGCAAAAACATGGGCTTTAGAAGCCGAAACTCCCGTGGATTCATTCCTATATAAATAAATAGCAGTTCCTTTTTAACAGGGACCGTAACCGTTAAACCATTTTTCTAAAAAAGTTGAAAGTTTTAGTTATTTTTTGTGTTTTATTATATTGAACAAGAATTAACCAGAATTTTTTAACTTCTATTTTTTCGCACAAAAAATAACTGTTATTATATGTGGGATATTTTTTCCCACAAAATATCCCACAAATCGCTATATCTAAGAAACTGCTTATTATAGGGTCATAAAATTTGAAAGATAAAAACATGGCAAGTCTGTCGCATAGCCGGAGATATTTGAGGCGATGAGAGCAAGAGTGGCCTAACCCACAAAAATATGAAAATTAAAATAAATGCAGATCTAGCGTCGCAACTGCTGCTGCTAATTCAAATATTGACATTTTGTTATAATATACCACTAAAAAGCAAATTTAGAAGAGGCGAATAATATTGTGAATAAACGAAAAAAATAAAAGAAATTCAAATGAAAATCTTAATATGATTCCATTAGATATGTTGGTGGGTTAGACCACTCTTGTTCTCATCGCATCATTTGTCCATATGAATGATTGACCACGTGCTTGTTTTTTTTTTTTTTTAATACAACGTTAGTTTTGTGCATTGAAGAAAAGATTTAGTTCTATCTGTATCTGTATGAATGAATTGAGCACATGCTTGTTTTTTTAAGGGAACTCTCAGTAAATCATTAAATTCCATTGTTAAATCAGCAAGTGCAGCGTTTCTATCCGACTTGTAGATGAAATCATAGAATGTAAAAAAGGGGCGTGTCCCGCCCATTTTTTGTCATATGGTAGATCTTGCCTTCTTATTTTCACCATTCAAATTTCATGACCATAGCATGAATGGTTTTGTAGATACAGTGATTTGTGGGATATTTTGTGGAAAAAAATATCCCACAAAAAATAACTGATATTTTTTGTGCGAAAAAATAAAAGTTCAAAATTTAACTGGTATTTTCAAACTTTTACTTTTAAAGTCGAAATTTAAAACACAACCCAGGACTAACAAGGGGATGTCGGGGGATCATAATGGTGTCATCCAAAATGTCCTTCGACTGTTCCAACTACTTGTGGTTTTCCCTTAAAAAATGAGACCATAACTGTTATTTACGGTCCCTGCTTTTTAAGAGTCTTTCTAACTTTTGCGATACCGAAGGTTGTATCATATTCTTAAAAGTTATACAGCTTATACGAAATTATAATTTTCCCGGAGGCACCAATGCCTCCGAAAAAACACTGTTGATATTTTTAAGTTGCTACATTAAAAGGAATGGAATGAGTTGAAAGCTTAAAGAAGACATATAGTTATGTGCTAACATTTTATACTTCGTGCTGTATTTCTACATGAATAACTGTTATTCTACACTTAGAATAACAAGATATTTCTTAGAAAAAATTACTTTTCAAAATATTCCCCTACAAGTGCTATACACTTTAGCATCTGAAAAAACCATTTGTTCAAATATTCATTCCAGCAACGGACAAGTTGGCCGGTTTTATGGTAGAACAGAAAAAAAAATTTGGATAAAAGCTTCTTAAAAGAACAACTTTTGTTGTCTTCATGAATTATTTGGCATAAAGCTCTTAATATAATTCTTAAAACATATGTTTTTTAAGAATTATAAAATTAAATAAACATATAAAAATGCCACAATTTTATAAGTCATGTTGGGTTAGGTTCACTTTGGAATACCCGAACAGTCGAGCCCTTGGAGCTGGCGGAGTAGACCCCTGCCTTTGGCGCCAAAATTAAAAAAATTTTATGATTTTCTAATATGTATATATCACATATCGTATAAAAAATCGTAGTAGTACTTATCGTACTTCCTCCTAAAAGTTGCAGTACCGTTACTCTCATTGTATGACAGCTGCAATAGCAATAATACGAGTACCATTCTTACCATAACTACTCAAACTTAGACAGTGGAAATAATTTAATTTTTCTTTAACTGTTTGCCGTAAAATTTTTCTTTTTCAAAAAGTCGTCCTTAACAGAACTCTTATCGGTAAAGACGTTCTTAGAGTTGGCAATTCTTTTGAATTTAATGTGGAGTGAAAAAAGGAAAATTTAATTGTATGTAAAAATAACTACATATTTGAATCTACATATTCGGTGGCGGACCAAGGATTCGCCAAAGGGGTGTAAGATAGCATTTTTGTAGTCCAAGGGGGTGCTGAAACGGATTTTAGGGCTTATTTTCATTTTTCCCCATACAAAAAATTCTCCAGGGGGACTAAAGCCCTTTCAGCCCGTATGCAGATCCGCCACTGATTTAAAGTTATTTCATACAATATATGTTTGATATTATTTAAAAATATATTTAGATTTTCTGGATAATTTCTTTGAAAATTAAGTATATGAATGCTAAGGGCGCCAAAATCATAGCTTGCCTGAACTTCCAAAATGTATCGGGACGCCCCTGTACGATACCATATGCGTTGGGAGCAGTACCAACATTTTGAATGTTTTATTTATTTCTTTGTGATAAATTTTTTCGAACGATTGCAAACTTTTCTTACAGCAATGCTTCTATCTCACATTATGTCGAAAGCCGATCAGCTTCAATCATTTGAGAGCCGGAAGAGAATTTAAGCGAGTTTTGAGCTAAATAAACGAACTAGGCACCAAATTCTTCAAACTCCATGATTGGTAAGGTCACACGGCCAAGTGTCATATTTCACTGTAGAGCTGAGGCTTTAGATAGGCTTCCTTCCATCCCTTCCATACGAGTAGAAAGCTGCGTCATGTCATAACATCTTTGACACAATTGTCAATCACAACTTCGACAACTCTGAATCATCAAACAGGCATCCGCCGAGACCATGGCAGAATAACAAGGTAGGCTCACTCATATTGTAGAAAAATAAGCTAGATATCAATAATCAGTGGTGGATCAAGAGGGGTGGGGCGGGGGGTCTGAACCTACAGTTTTGTATGCCAAGGGGAGGCTGAAACGTCTGTTTGGACTTTTTTCATTTTTGCCCATACAAAAAATTCTCCAAGGGGGGGCTAAAGCCCTTTTAGCCCGTATGTAGATCCGCCACGGTCAATAATCAGCTGTTTCTTTACTTTGACGTTTTGCATTTGATGCCAGCTTGCCAGAAATTTGTCAAAGAAAATTTGTTGTTCATAATTATAACCGCTTGTTTTGTTGTTTAACCATTAAAGTCTCCATTTTTTGTATTGGCTGCGCTGGCTGCACTCTTTGCATACCACAAAAGCAAGATAAGTTTGTAATTTATGCACAAGACTAGCATAAGTGCAAGTGGTGGCATACATTTTCAAACAATAACTACATATTTCGAAGTTACTATGAACTTTGTCATTTTGACAACTGCGACAATTATTTGTTGTTATTTGCTTTTTTTACGTGTGATCAAGCTGAAAAATATGAATATACCTTGTTATTGTATCATGGCCGAGACAACGTTTCGGTCTCTTTCTTCGAGCCGTAGAATTAGATGATTTTTTTGCCTTCACATGTGACTTCGTATGTTCTTCAATTCCCAGAAATGCCGTTTTAAAGGCTCTAATCCTGAGGTAGCACGTTCTAATCAAAATTTGTTTGATGTTTTAAATTAATATTTATTTTGAATTATTTTTGGCAAGATCGAGAGTACCGATAAAGTAGCTTTGTCGCACGTTTAGAAAACTCACCGTCGAAATTGTGGTAGAACAACAATGTAGGCTGATATTGGAGATAAAGTGAACCAGATGTCAAAGTCAACTGTTGATTTCGAGATTTTTTTAATTGTTGTTGTTTTTGTCGTTTGACGTTTCTGGCAATTACAGCTTGGTCATTGTGGAATTTCATATTAGAGCAGCCACTTTAAAATGAGCCCAACTTGTTATTGTATCATGGTCGAAATGCTATTCAATGTCGATTGTGAAAAGTGAATGTGAGCTCTCGCAGATGAGATGTACTCCACGCGTGTTCAAGAACAAAGGTTAGTTTTATTTTTTTAACGTATTTTGGTACGACAATTTAGCAAATACAAATTTTTTTTTTTTTGCAAACTTTTATGCGGTTTTCAAATTTTACACTTGTCCGAATATACTGTAGCCCTAGTAACCATACTAGGCTAAAAGTTCTAGTAAAAAATTTTAAATAATTGTCAGAACTTTTAAAATTTCCAATGTGAGTACCAAAAGTAGCCGATAGATAAATATTATGTTGTACAACTTTGAAGTGGAAAGCACACAAATTCGATTTACAGTGAGGCTACCATTACTTTTTATATATTTGCAAAATCTCCAGTTCTAGGTTTAAAACCCAACAATTTCCTATTTTCAATTTTCTTGAATATTATTACTCGTCTATTAAGGTTTAGGGAAGTTATAAGTTTTCCAGCCACATTTGTCATAATCCCATGAATAACGTGTCGCTATCTACTGCTGGTCAAGCGTATTTTCACCTTAATTTTTTCTATAATTTGTGGCTTATCTTTTTTCCGTCACACACAAATTTTCCGTCTATTTGCAAAACTTTTGTAATTAAAATTGATTCCGATGGTATGGGTCAATAATTACAAAGCGCATTATGCAAACTAGCGTCAAGGGAGACTGAATCCTTCGAACAAAAGAAAGCATCGACTTTTCGACTCTTACATACAAATAGTTGCATTCTATAGTTAATCCGTAATCCCCTGAGAGTGCACGCTTGCGCACCTGGACATTACTAGACATGTTCGAGTTCGTTTACTCGCTATGCTAAGGATACTTTTCTTTGAATATGACATGCTGTGTTTCCTCGGGTACTACGCACAAGCAAACAAAACAAACAGGAAGCAGCATTTAGTTCCTGTTTTCGTTGATCCTTTGCAACAGCAAAAATGTTATTGATCACTTTCAAACGTTATTCTATGAATGAAAACGAATTTCGTTCGATCTCAAATCCAACTTTTTTGTTTTTCATCAGTAGGTGCAACACGTTTTGAGTCATGGATTACGTTCTGAGGCTGCGAGTACTGATGCTTAACAGCAAATAACTGACAAGATTTGTAAATTAAAATCGATGCTATGAAGAAGACGACTTCTGTAATGGAATGAAAGTCGTTGACTGTCTTACTAACCGCTCACAATTCGTAAGAGTTCCAATGCATGACGTCTGTGTAATGATCTTAATTACCATATTGCTGCTAATGGTGTTGCTGCCGTCAGTTCCATGCAGCATTTTGAAAACATGCGGCCATTGTTTGGACACCCGCGCAATATTTATTATTGTGTTAAAGGATGATGAATGAATGAATGAATGAATAAATGCGCATCAGGAAAATACACAATAAAAGGTACCGGAGTTAGGCCAACGAAATAAAGTTCACTTCTGAACAAAAAAAGATGATTTGGCTTTTGTGTAAGCAGATCCTATTTGCAAGAGATTGCTAACAGGTCCTCTTTAATTATGGTTTTTTGTTGTACGGTCAAAACGTAAAGGGATTTGTCTAGAGGCATGAGATGACTTATGAAAGCAATGACAGTCCATCATTGTCAGTGAGCAGTTGAGGTTCATCTGTGTGTAGATTGAGGAGATGACTTACATTGTTATCGTTATCAATGAACTTGGTTTTTTTTTTAATCCTATTTGAATGTCTTTCAAAGGCTTCCTGTCAAATGCAGCTACCTTTTGCAGAGAAAATAAAGCAAGACATAATTTGTAAATATCAAGAAAAGTAAAACATCTTTAAAGTTTATAGTGGTTCATATCATTATTTATTATCTGTTCCAGAAATCATTTTATCTAGTTTTTAATAATTAAGAAAGTTACTTGTTCATTCAAGTTCGTTAGTTTTATTTTTTGATGTTGTGTTTTTTTTATATGGAGATGGGATCCTTTTAATACTTTTATAAATGCTAAAGGCCTAAATAAATTAATATAATCACTAATAAATACTCATGTACAGAACTTGTATAATACTCATTTTTACAGCATGTCCTTCGCAAAAATGCTATTTAAATTTAAAATTTTAATTTTAGTTACAGTTAAGTGGTGACTGCGACGTTAATCGAATATATAAACTTATTTACAATAGAAGGTATTTAAAACTATATTTAGAGGAATATACTAAAAGTAAAAAGCTTTAAAGGGTCTTCAAAAGACCAGATCAATGAAAATCGTGTGCTAAAGTCTTTAGCTATCGGAGAGCCTGCTTGCAGCACTTTCCTTGCGAAAGTTTAATATGTAGTATAGACCAAACAATGCATGCATATTCTCTAAAATTTTATTAATCCCCGAGCAAAGCGAAACGTAGTTTGGTCTAATGACGATAGTTGTCTTCCATACGACATCGCTTGCGCTGCGCTGGATTTTCTCCCATGTCCAGACTTTCGTTGTCACTATCCATAGCCTCGCTACAGTCACCATCGTTATCAACGCCAACATCGTCCTGTTTTCGTTTTGCGGTGGCCATTTCAGCAGCGTGTCGTTTTCGCCATTTCGTGCGACGATTTTGGAACCACACCTTAAAAGAAATTTAAAAAATATTATTAGAAATAAAAAAGTAGATGGTTTAAGCAAAACTTAATTAGCTGAAAATTTTGGAGTATATTGTGCAGATGATGCAGAAGTTTGGCAGAAGCAGTTTGGCATTACAAAGCTGGCCAGCTGACGACAGTTTGTGCCAGTGTGTGCGACCATTAGATCCCATTCAGCAGTATGTGGAACAAGTGCAACTAAAAGGCACGACCAAACACTTTTAACCACCCCATCAGCAGCATCATCAACGCCGGTTAACCCTCAATTAAAGCAAAATAAAGGCTAACAGCAAAAAACCATGACTAACATCTTTGGGCACGCAGCAGATCGGCGTAGTGCAAATCAAGTGCGGCGGCACTAAGGGTGAAACATATGGTGCCAGGGTCCATCCGAGAACAGAGTTTATGCAATTGATGCTAAGCCCAAATAAGCTCATTGCCAACTAAATAGCAAAAGCCAGCATATGAGCTAAAGTCATTAACATTGGGATTTGACTCGAGGAATAATTGGTACTTTTAGGCCTAACATTGTTTTTCAACAAAACATAAGTATCAAGCCTTTGCTATAAAAACAATTTTATCGTTTTGTTGCTAATCGCTTGATTTTTTGCTATAGCTAGATGGATCAAGATATATTTTGCAGATATGTGCTGATTTGAATACCAAAGTCCTTGAATTTCTAAATCTAAAGATTTAATAATTGGTGCCTTATGACCCTTTGTGTCTTTTATATTAAAAAAAAAGTTTGCCCATTTGGAATCAATAGCTTGGGCAACAGGTATGATTTTATGAACTGTGATGAAAATATCAAATTTTTCAAACCCTTAACCCATACCATACCATACCAACCCATATCATTCCCATTTAGTGTTTGTTTAAAATTAAAACGTTTTTACAAAAATTTCAATTCAAGATTATTTTTTTTTGAGATATTATGAAGGGACTTTTTTGTAGTCACTTTATGTGAGAGATAGCCGTAGTTTTCATTCGACTTTGCTTATTTTTACACTTAAATTTTTCTTTAATATTTAAATAGTGGCTTTTGAATAGAAGAACAACAACTCAAAAACTACAGCTGTGGCGATGCTGATCTAGAATTTACATTCTTTTCTAGACCTGCCACGCCTCTTTATGAGCATTTCACTAATGAAGTGACATAGTTTCTTTTCCGCAGTATGCGTGGGGATATAAAAATAAAAGCTCGATGTGCTTGTTGATAAATCTTTAATCTACGACTATTATTGCTTTCTACACCGAGGGAAAAAATCGTAAAACCAAAGAAAATACACTTTGCCGCAAAGACTTTTATTGGTTAGATTGGTTCCAAAGATAAAAAATTGTTACGGAAAAGGCATAAAGGTTGTTGAATTTCCATGAAAATCTACTTAAAATTAAAGACTTAAGTTCTTGTGGTAAAGACTCAAAATTAAAAATTTTATTCCCATATAACTATCTTTCTATGTCTACCCTTTTCTTTTTATAACACACCCCGCCTTCCCATTCCTCCTTCCCCTCCCTTTATGATTGAATCTAGTGTTAATTATAACTTATATATCGCTTATTCCAAAAAATCTACCACTCATAAGTTAAATAAGAGCCAATTGGTCGAAATGGATGCAGATTCAGCGGGTTAAAATACATGGGAATATATGGGTCTACCTTTTCGCACTGAAACTTTTTTTTGTGTCGGTTTAATATGAAATTATTCATGAAAAAACCGAAAAGTCCCAATGCCTTGCAGTTTGTGTCCCGATGCCATACGTGATAAATAGGAGATATTTTTTTATCGAACTGACCTATAAGGATTAAAGCTATATTATGAAGGGGTAATACTTTACACAAAATTCGTGGAAAAACTTTTATATGTAAATGTATCCAAACCGCAGAGATTTTGCAGGTTACAAAATTTCATCTCATAAAACAACAACAATTCTCCGTATCCTGATGCCTGATGTTTTTTGAGTGCTTGATTCTAAAAAAGTCTTGCACATTTAATATTAATTTAAATGTTTTTGGTTAGGAATAAGAAGTTCTATTGTAGAAACAAATTAAAAAATATTACACAAATATTTCCCAACTTTAATGTATTTCCATTTGCAAAATATGTCCCAATGTCTTACTTGGAATGAGCGATCAATTGCCCTCAAGTAACTTATAAATAAAATCATGTGAAACGATCTTTACCTTGTAGTAAAGATATTTTGATGACAGTTTTACAAGAAGGTTTTTTCTCTGATTTTATGGCTTTCATTTTTCTCAGTGTATATTTAGAATGTGCTAAGTTAGAGAGTTAAGAAAGAAAGTTTATAAAGGGAGTGTGAATTTTCCTTTTTCCAATAGTCTGAGGAGTAAAACTATTCGGTTAAGACGTTGAGAACCTCTTTGAGAACAGTCATTTTTAAACTTTATCATTTCCAAAATAGGTTTTGTGTCAAAATAGGGTGAACCTTAGCGTAGAAAGATAGAAAATACAATATTTATGTTAATTTTTTATAGAAATATATTTTTTGAACATATCAAAGGGCTTTTAGGATTTTTAGGGCTTCTTTTAACTTAAGAAAAATATTTAAAAAAAAATCTCCAATGGGGAAGGAGGTCTAAAGCTCTTTAAGACCATATGTAGATCCACCACTGAATACAATTGCTAGGACAAAAGAATGCAGTTTCGAAAAAAAAATATTTATTCGCGGTAACTATAGGGTTTTCCAATAAGAGGTGTTATTGTGAATGGCCCGCTATTGTGAATCGCTCACTTTTAAAGCTTTTATTCTTTGACATTTGACAAGTAGAAACTACGCCATTACTAAAAATGGAACGATACACGCTTCAACAACGCATTGAAATTATTAAAATTCACTACAAAAATGGTGAAAATCTTGCTGTCACAGTTCGCAAAACTAAAGCATTTTTTGGTCGTCGTGAAGCACCTTGTCGGACCGCAATACAGAAATTGTTGAAAAAATTTGAGCTGTTGGAGCAAGTTAGTGATGTGAAGAATAAAACCCGTGCACGTCGCTCAAGAACAACTGAGAATATTTATGCTGTAGCCCAAAGTGTTGAAGAAAACCCAGGTTCGTCCATTCCTCGTCGTTCTTTGGAATTGGACATTCCACATACGTCATTATACCGTATGTTGCATAAAGACTTGGATCTTAAGGCTTATAAAGTTAAGTTAACACAAGAACTCAAGCCGGCCGATCATCAACAACGTCGTGTCTTTGCTGATTGGGTCCTTGGAATGCATGAAAATGATCCGGAATTCCATCGAAAAATCATCTTGACTGATGAGGCCCATTTCCACCTCGGTGGCTACGTCATCTGGGGCTCGGAAAACCCAAGAGTTATTGTTAAGAAGCCTCTCCATCCTCAACGTGGGACGGTTCCGTCGGGGTCATTGGACCTTACTTTTTCGAAAATGAGGTTGGATCAGCAGTTACGGTGTGTGGATTGCGCTATCGAGAGATGATTAATGATTTTTTATGGTCGGAGTTGGATGGTATTGATCTGGACAACGTTTACTTTCAACAAGACGGCGCTACGTGCCACACAAGCAACGAAACCATTGATCTTTTACGGGAAAAGTTTCCGGACCGTGTTATCTCTCGAAGAGGTGATCACAATTGGCCACCGAGATCTTGTGATTTAACACCTTGCGACTTCTTCCTTTGGGGCCACGTGAAAGATAAGGTCTACGTCAACAGCCCAGCATCGATTGAAGACCTCAAAGATGGAATTCGTGAGGCTATCGAGGACATAGGGCAGCCACTTTGCGATTTGGTTATGGAAAATTTCATGAAAAGGATATTGTCCTGTAAGCGTTGTCGTGGTGGCCATTTAGCTGATGTTGTTTTTCATTATTAACGGTATACCTTCCTCTTTATTATGAAATAAACATCCGATCATTTATCTCAAAAAATGGCATTTTTCTTTGAATACCAAAATAACACCTCTTATTGGAAAACCCTGTATTACACTGATAAGTAATTTATCAGAATTCAGTTCAGTCAACAAATAATTTTGAAGTAGTATTTTACATCGCACTCCAAACCTTTAGAACAATTAAGAAAATGAACGCACCACCCCTTAATTCCTTTAATTGAATTAAACTTAAAATCTGGTTGAAAACTGGTTTATTGATTTATTTTTATTAAGTTCTGTCTTGTTTATTTTTTTGTTTTTTTTTTTCAGTGTAGAATTGAGTTTTGCTTTGAAAGAAGGATGTATGCAAAAAGTAGTTATGGTGGAAGAATCACTTGGCAGCATCTGTTGCCATGAAATAATGACCATGAAAAGCATCCTTAATGATCCTATATTATGTACAAACATCAGCTCGTGTTTCAACTGCGAGTCTCTATTCTGTGCGTTTCCTCCTTCGTACACTCCTTCCCAAGTGTGTCTGTTCGTTTTGCTTTAGGCCATCCAAGCTGTGGTTAGTTATTTTCAAAGAACATTAATTGTGTTTTATTTCGCATAATCATGCTTATAATAATTATAGAAATGTTATAAGGAGGCCAAACACGAGCAGTAAACTTCACGGTGACAAATTGTTCCTTAATGTTATTGTGTGTTAACCATGACGTCTTCTTGTTTTTTGTTTAGTTTTTTTTTCTTTAACATTGGTATATATTCTTGGATATTTTTTATTTGCTGGATAAGTGTAAATCAAAGTTATTCGATTAAATGACGCATGACTTTTTGGAAAAATCATATCGGCATTTTTTATATGATTCCTATTGATGTGTGAAATTCTTAAACCTGGCCAATTTTTCAATACATAGGTTTTATTGAAACTCAAAGATGTGCTTTGATATTTATGATATCTTCATGTCAAAGTCCGTCAAACAACATGCCAATCAATTTGCCTCGCATAGAATTTATACTCGGATAATAAACATCCAGCAGAGTCAACAGCAGACCAAACATGTATAACATAGGAGTAGTAGACTCAGTGTAATCAGTGCGAGAGACTTGCTTCAACAGCCCACACTCGAATTAAGGCTTAAGTCAGGTGGCTGAGGAGGTTACGTGAGGAAGAGTTGGAAATGCAATAAAATTGAAAAATGTTTCTATGCATATCGTATACGAGATCGTAATAAGTTTTAAATAAAATATTCTTAGTGTATGAGAAAAGGGCCAACAAACTAAACAACTCCACCACCAACAGCAACAACACAATAAATGTTTGGCCAAATCGAAATTTATTTGTTTTTATACAAGCAGTCCACTGAATTTTTATGGAATACCATGAAATTTACAACAACTCGCATTTGGTTAATCAAACAAAAGGTAAGCCAGACCGTTTCAGTCGTGTGTTTAATAACTGCAATAAATCTCATTTTGAGTGATGGTTTGAGTGACGTTTTATTGCCGTGTGATTTATACGATCGCACAACATGTCACTTTTGCTGAAAATCTTAGTCATGTTGGAGATTCTTGGCACAAACTCAAATTTGTTTGGTCTAATACGTATGGCCGCTCTATCAGCCATATTACAGAATTTGTAAACTTTATATGGCCATTAAGTACATTTAAGCTTTTCATCTCCGACATCCAGCTCAGGTTTTTACATAAACATATTGGAATTTATGATTTATATGTCATATAAAAATTAATTATTTTTGTCTTCGGGGAGCAATTTATGCTATTGTAGATTTGATAATAAAGTGTTAGATGACATTAAACATAATCTTGAAGCAAATAGAATTAAAGGAGAACGAAATTTAATCAAAGTTGAGGTGATCAACTTGAGTTTTGAGAAAGAACAATAAAGTCTTTAATATATTGATGATGAATTGAGAAAGAATAAAAATTTATATTTATTTCAGATTCATTTGTTTTTCTCTGACTCTGTTCACTTAGTGAATTTGTAATTTCCTTAAGAAAGTGAGATGAGCTAAGCTTACATTTAGAAGAGATCAAGGAAGCAAAATAAAGAAAATTTTCTTTATTTTCTATTTTATCCGAGAGAACCAAAACTACCGTTTTCGAATTCATTTTTTAACCTTTTCGGGTAGAAACGTTCATTTCCGGCACTCATAAATGAATCATTTCCCCTTTATGTATCATTTGTCGGACTTAAATGCTTCTCAAAAATAAACCTGATTTTGTTCGGAAATGAGTTAAAAAACAACAATAAATTGTACTTTTTTTGTTCGGAAAAGAGTTAAAAAAAGAACCCTAGAGAAATTATTTTTGTGCACTCGGAAATGAACCCTTTTTGAATCAATCCCCGGACGAAAATGCCTCTCAGAAACGAACCTTTATTTCTTCGGAAATGAGTTAAAAAAATAAACCATAGAAAAGTTATTTATTGGAAAATAAACTTTTTTGTATCAATCGCTGGACTAAATTGCCTTTCGAAAACGAACCTTTTTTGTTCAGAAATGAGTTTAAAAATTAATCTTTTTGAATTATAAATTTTATTATTACATAACATTATTTATTATAACATATCAATATCTTGTATCAAAAGAAATGATTATGACAAAGATTCATGATTAATTTTTTAACTCTTTTATGAACAGAAAAGGTTCATTTACGAGGAATTTTTACCAATTAAAATGATGAAAAAATGTTTCTTTTCCAACTCAAAACAAGTTTTTTTTTTTTTGAATTTCGCGAAAGAAGTAAATTTTTTATTGATGGGAAAAGTTTTCGGGAATTTAATCTTCTATAGCAAGCTCTTTTAAGCGACAAAATAAAAAATAAAAAAATTAAAAAAAAATTCTACCCAAAAACGTTCGTAAAACTCTCACCTTACGTAAAACCTTCTCTTATGGTTCAGTGGGATAATATTACCCTCTATTAATGCTATAAGGTTTAATCTGTTATACGGTGGTCAGATCCAAGGGCGTAGGTAGGGTGGAAATTAGGGGGGGCCAAGACCTTATAAATTTCTGTTCACTTTATCTTTCATATCTTTATAATATCTTTTTACCATATCTTGTTTCAAAGAAAAAGGAAAAACCACATATTAAATTATATATTAGAATATTCTCTTTCTAATAAACCCAACTTTTAGTTTAAAATTATGTACTCTCAGTATTTTATTTCAATTCAAACTTCATCACCTCTAAAAAAACACATTGATAAAATTTTAACCCATATATGCCGACCGTACTACATGTAGTACATCTGCTTTTTTCAGTGTGCTGCATTAGCATACACTCATAAAAAAGTCTCTTGGAATATGATAAAAAAGACATCATATTTAGAGAAAAATGGTATAGAGTTTGCTCCAGAAAATGCTTTTCTCTAATTGTGATACCAAAAATTCCCTAAAAATGGTAAAGAGCTTCCATGAAAAAGAGAAATATAACAAAAATATATCGTTCTTAGAAAAAAAGACTTTTATTTTTGAGAAATTATTTGTTTTTATTGAAGAAAATATTTCGCGTAGTGAATTGTTTTTCTTTAATAGAAAAAAGTTTGCATTTTCTAGAAATTTTTATCTATAAATGAGAATTTTTTATCTATAAATGAGAATTTTTTAGTGCGAGAAAAATACTTATCATTATTATAGGCTTGAAATATTTTCATTTCCTACAAGTGAAGAAATATTATTTCGAATATGTGAAAATTTATTCTAATTGTAGGAAATTTTATTTGAAAAAGAGAAAATTGCTATTATCAAAAATAGAGATTTTTTTATGGAGAAAAGATATGGGTTTTTTTCTGAGTGTAGCTTTAAATTCGCTAACCAATTTGTTGTTGCGTTACAAAACATAGCGGTCAAGAAAACGTACGTTGTTGATAAGCTTTGTCTATTGTAGTTCCTTGAGTGCTTTTCTTTATCAAAGGAGTCAGTTTTATAAAACTATCAATAGTGTGAAGATGTCACCTGAACGATGAGAAAAAGTTTTATAATTATATTTTGTTTTTGTTGCGTTTCTGTGTTTCTGTATTGTAAATAGTTCTAATCTATACCATTATATAAAAGGGTTCTCTCGGATTTTCATCGTTCAACCACGGGGTAATCGCTGAACCGATTTTAATAATTCTTTCACTATTCAATTGATATAATAAACGACCCTGCTACTGGGTACTACGTTTTTGATTAAACTTTTTATTAAATTATTTAAGAATTCATGCATTTTTATCCATGCTGCCATTGTATAAGCAGCACAAAATAACAGCAAACAATAGCTTAAGCTCTTTGTTGAGAGAGAGAGATGTGAGAGTCTACAACTCACCACGCTGCCATCTTTAGTGGATAGTTGCACTCAGTTAATTTTTGCTGCAGTGTTGCCATATATACTATCTTTATTTAAAATATGTTTTCATATCATATTTATACTCCCAAGCTACGCTGGGAACGGGTATGCTAGTAACTAATAAGTAGCAAAATTACTTGTGGAAAAGGAAATTATATGTGATTTTAGTTGACGTATTTGCAGTGGTGGATCTACATATGGGCCTTAGCCCCACACACCCCCCCCCCCCCTTGGAGAATTTTTTGTATGGGAAAAAATGAAAAAATTCCATAAAGACGTTTCAGCCCTTTTTGGCATACAAAAGTGTAGTTTCAGTCCCTCTTTGGAGTATCCTAGATCCGCCACTGCGTATTTGCGTATTTGTAGTACGGCTTTAAAATTCAAGGAAAATATTTTTTTTTTAATTTTCTTCATTTTTGCAATTCTTCATTGGTGTCGGAATAAAGGAATTCAGGAAAACTGCAAAGATAATTGCACCAGCAAGTCCGTCGGCATATCTGGGTTAAATTAGTAGAAATTAATAGAACTACATATAAGGTGTATCAACAAGAGGTGTAAGATTTGTTTTTTTAATTAAATAATTTACACGTTTCTACGGCTTTCCATCACACTTACTATATCCTACTCTTGTTTCACTTGATTGTCCTTTCCTTCCCACTAATCTATAATCCCATTTTTGAACCAGTGTAAGTGTAGTACATGATACAATTATAAGGTAGGCTCATATTGGAGAAAAACCTGAGCTAGATGTCAAAATCAAATGTGGATTTTGAGTTTTGGTAATTGTTGTTATTGCTTTTGTCGTTTGAAGTTTGTGGCACTTTGTTTTTGTAAAATTTCACATTTGAGCATCCATTTTTAAATGAGTCTACCTTGTTACTGTTCATGTTATGATGTATGCGCTTACCATCTGCAATATAGTACACTATGTTAGCGAACTGTTATGTTCTTCTCTGCTGAGAATTAGTTATTTATAAGCATTAGTTTCAAGTGACAGCGCTTTCCACTACATTCAATGACATGTCTGTATTAAAATAATGGGTGCTAAAATAAGAATGTAATCGATGAATAAAACTTTTTCGATTACAAGTAAATAAAAATTTTTTTAAGGAATCAGTATTATTAATACTTTTCTGTCACTTTTGGCAATGTTAAAGCGTTTGAAGTGAATATTTAATTTATTTGTTAAAGTTGCATTGTCTTGTATGAATGAAAAACTTGTAAATTCGAGAAATTATGAGTGTCATATTGTAAGAAAATTTCAAGGTATTATTTCAAAGGTATTTTTCAACATATGCCTCATTCAGACATGAAGCTTTTTCTAATAACAGCCAGTAATTCTTTTAAGTTTTCAAACCAATTTATCCAGGTTGGTTAATTGAGAGCCACTGTATTCCCATTTTGTCTCTTACTTCTTTGTAATCATAGAAGTTACTTACATATTAATTAAATTAATTAAAAGTGCTCATATGAAGGCCCAACATAAAAATCGTAGCTTTCATTAACCCAAAATTACATGAATAGTAAAACGTATCAAAAACAACTTCATGGTGCAGCATTTTAAAATATCCCCACTATGGTCTTTTTCTTCGAAAATAGTCCACCCCAATGTTGGTAACAGCCGGTGTTGTTGCCAACGATACTGCTATTCCTCAATATGTCGCAATTGAATACTCAAATACGCTTTATCTTCACATAAAGCAAAGCGATGCTAAAACCGTGATTATGATGGGGATATGATTAATTACGAGAGAATATAGTGCACCACATACACTGACATACACTGACACATGGTGCTTATGGGCCTTCGTAGTTAGTGCTTCGAATTGAGTTGATGCTGGACTTTGGCGTTGAGCATTTGATGTAAGAAATCGTCTATGTGCACAAATATTCAATTATGGAATAATAGGAAGGATCATCCACTTGTGCACATGTATGTGGCACAATCTTGCCGAGTGAATGAGTGTGAGTGTGAGTTTGAGTGTATCACCCTAGCTCATCACATTCTCATGAGTGACGGCTTTCGATAGCACGCAAATTTGACACAGCAGCAAATGACAAAATGCAAATGAGTTAAAACATTCGAAATGCGACATCGGCAACTGTCGCAATAGAGCCAGACTGCGGCGTCTATGTCAGCAGGGTTCGAAATATGATCTTGACAAGAATAATTGCCTGCAATCATAATTAAAAGCGCTGTCCGTACATTTGCTCCTGATTGCTATGTAGTTTTCGATGAAAAACATGGCTACAACTTGTCTGGCAGCAGGACAACGGAGGGGACTGAACAATTATTATTAATGCATTCGCGGCATAGCAGAGAGCCAATAGTTGCCCACTGGGGCGCTCGCAGCTTCATGCAAATGTAAATTGCGAAGTACCATTCGGGTCGAAACTCGAACACATTAAATAGTTTGTAACAACAAGTAAATCGAGACCGAAATTTGTCAGTTTAGATAATTTTGATAAATTATTCAAACTGAATGTCACTCTTCGCGACATGAAGGGTACGAGTTTATTCACTCGCCCACTTATCCACACGTCTAAGACCGCTTTTATAGTATGCGCTAAAGCTGAAGATGGCAACCGCTGCTGAAAAAACGCTTCAGGTATAATCTTATCGAAAAAGCTCAAAATGTGGGCTGATTTAGAGCTTGTAGCTACTTGCAGGATGGTTTTCAGGAGCTTTCGCTTTTTGACAGTTTTGATTTTTTGCTTCACTCTAGTTTTTATGTTTTGTCGTGCTGGATTGTTTAAGATGATTCACGACACTTATTTCTCGAATCACGTCATTGGAAGGTTTTGTACAAGCGTAATGGAAGTAATAAGCAACAAGTTCGCACTGTAAGCACCATCAACTCAATAAAGCTGGTCCCATCTACAAGCAACAAGCGTGCACTATAGTCACTAACCAGCACTTGTTAATTTTTCTAGTTTACAAAAGAAATTATGCTCTATCAACAACTTAATTTCAAAAATTTAACATAATTTTAAGTTTAAATTACTTTTGACTTTGAATTTCTCTCTTTTGATTTTCAAGCTGAAATTTGGACTAATTCATTAAAAATATATCCCGCTGATAAATAAAAGGCTCAGTCCATTGCGTCGCGCTGAGTCATAAAACATACAAACGTATGGCTCATCTATAACAAACTGTCCGTTTTGATCCTTTAATTTAAAATTCTATGTTTTACACGCGCAAAATTGGCGTGGTAAAGAATTGAGAAATTCAGTAAACGGCACGTGTTTGACACCGTGTCTGTTCTGTTCTGTGTTCACTACAAATTTGACGACAAAAGGATTTGTTTTGATAACAAATGTTGAAGACACGCAATTCAACAAGACTCAACTTAAACTGGGCTTATGCGGTTTAAGTCTGCAGCCGCAAACATGTGGCGCAGCAACCAGCAGATCCGTGTTTTACATAGCACCCCCCTCCACCAAAGAGATGGCAACGCAAGTGGCGACGCACTCTTTTTAACTTTTCCCGGATATTTTAAAATCCGCTGGATTTGCGTTTCAATAAATATGCAAATTTCTATAAAGTTGATACATATAGACAAATATAAAAATACATGTAGATATGTGAGAGGATATAAGTTTGTGGCCAAAGCAGTCTTTAACTAAAGCGGTGTAAAATGACTCACGTGCCTGTTTATCTCAACTCAATGCTGGTCGTTAGTCTAAGCCGTTGTACAGTGGAGATTCTTATATAAATTATAAGTTAAGCTTGAGCTTACCTTCACTTGGGACTCTGTCATTCCTAAGGCATATGCTAGCTTCGCTCGTTCTGGACCCGCCAGATACTTTGTTTGCTCAAAAGTTTTTTCGAGAGCAAAAATCTGTTGACCGCTAAAAGTAGGCCGGGTGTGCTTCTTCTTTCCATCTTTATCGTTCGAATGATGATGGCTGTGTGATTGGGATAGATTCGCAGACACTGTAAAAAAGTTATAAAAACATATTTTTATTTTATTTTTTCTTGTAATTTATAAAATAATGTTAAAATTTGATTGTTTTACTAATAATCAACAAACAATTCAAGGGATGAGTGATCCGACGTAATATCCACCCCTTAGCCTTCTTATATAATGTGATTATTAATTGTCTACAATTAGCTTTGATTTGGCACGCAGATGCTTCTATATGCCATTATGGAACACTTGGTAAGTAATGCGGAAACTCGGTTTGATAAATTGATAACAGTATTAAAAGTAAGCCAATCACAATTCTTAGTGTAGGCATGAGATGAAGGCAAGCAAGTGAATATAAGTGGTTGTGAATGAATTAATTGAATTTAACTTTTATTCTTCACTTTTAAAAATTTTAAGGATATGCAAAAAATAATAAAAAAATTACTCTCCAAAAGTTAAATACTCTGCTCTCCATGCTAAAGTGAATTTCTCATAAGAGAATATCTATACTATTATATAAAAGGGTTCTCTCGGATTTTTATCGTTCAATCACGGGGTAACCGCTGAACCAATTTTAATAATTCTTTCACTATTCAATTGCTATAATAAGCGACCCTGCTACTGGGTACTACGTTTTTGGTAAAACTTTTGATTTAACTATTTAAGAATTCATGCATTTTAATGCATGCTGTCATTGTATAAGCAGCACAAAATAACAACAAACAATAGCTTAAGCTCTTTGTTGAGAGAGAGAGAGAGAGAGAGAGAGAGAGAGAGAGGTGAGAATCTATAACTCACCGAGCTGCCATCTTGAGTGAATAGTTGCACTCAGTTTATTTCTGCTGCAGTGTTGTCATAAGCCCAATATATCGTATTTATTTTGATTTTCATACTAAGATTGCTTGCCACTCTTTTTATTTCAATAGCTACTGAGTTAAAAAAATCTAATAAATAGATTGGGATAAATTTATAAATAATTTTAGAATAAAGATGGGTAAAAAAAAAAAATAATATAAGATTGTCATTAAAGGCCATTAACATTTTTATTAATGGCGAAACTAACTTCTATGATCTTATGGTAAAATTGGATGGTAGTAATCATGGTTGAACTAATGAGGGTGTCTCAAGGGTGAGAGCGAGTGCCCATAAATGTCAAATCGAAGTTGACAGCTCATATAAAATCTGAAAACGAAAATTGATAACATGTAAAGCCGATGAAGTTGTTGTTGCTTTTAATTGATTTTGACATTTGTGGGTACTGATAAGAGAGTACGATCAGCCCCAAGATAACCTTATTAATTTAACCATGATGGTGATTTGTAAGTAAGCATGAAAGTTGTGGGGGTGAAATGTTTTGTACTACCATGGCTGTTGTGTGTTCAACTGTCCGAAATGTCATTGCGTTAGGTTGTGGCTTGAACAGATGCGCAAAATATCGAGTCATTATTTAAATATGTTTTCATATTTATATATATATATATATATTTATATTTATTATCCCAAGCAACGCTGGGAACGGGTATGCTAGTAAGCTAATATTTGCCTTGATTATATATAAATTTTATAGTGGCGACCGTGGTGCATTAGGTAGAGTGCGTGACCCATATGCTCGGGAAAACCCTAGTTCAATTTCCATCTGACACAGAAAGTTTTTTTCAATTGAATCGATTTTTCTATTCGGTCGTTACCTCTCTGCAGACCATTAAATTAGAATCTACATATGCATTAGTCACTACTGTAAAGAAAACCAGATGAGATATTATTCGCACATTTGGGCAGGGGCTTCAAAATCCTATTTGGAGCTTCTAGACCGAATTCAACGACGTGTGATATATATTTGATAGGGGATGAAAATATTTCCTCTTCTCTCAACTCTCTTGGACATCGACGCAATGTTGGGTGCCTTAGCCTTTTATATAGGTATAACCATGGGAAGTGTTCAAGGGAGGTACAAGACCTGACACCACCAGCTCGAGTATTTCCCAGGTCCACTCGGTCAGCTCTCCAAGCCCATCCCTATACCATTGCCTTGATGTCCAATAGAACATCGCATTACAGAGATAATTCGTTTTTCGGTCGCACAGTAAGATTGTGGAATAATCTCCCTGCGACTATGTTCCCCGATTGCTTCCAGCTGTGTAGGTTCAAAACAAATCTTAACCGACACTACTCAATCTTTCCACCCTCCAACTAAACTATCACCCTTCTTCCGAATCAACTCAATGCCTACGTATTTATAGAGGGCATCCCCTGAGCATTGGTTTAGTCTAAAAAAAAAAAGAATTAATTTAAAAGTTAATAAACATAAATTTTTATCTCACAGCAATTGAAAAAAAAACAAAAATTAGTAAAAGTTTAACTTCGGTTGGCCAAATTTAAACAACTACTCACTATCATGTTGAAATAGATTACAACTTATGAAGGTTTTTAACGTAGAATACGTTATACGGGGGTGTTGATCTGGAGCACAAAATTTTTATAAGTTAATAATTATAAGTTTTTAATACTTTATGCATGCATTGAAGAAAATTCAAGTATGGTCGTAACATATTTGATATGTCTTCTTTTGATTTGTATTTAAATAATCATATTGCTACATATAATTTTTTTGATTCTATAAGTAAATCAAAATTTAACTCCTTCAAATTTTGTATTAATTTTCATATGCTTTGTATTTTATGTATTATAACATCATGTGTAAGAGCAGTACGATTATCTGTGTGTTCATCACAGAACCAGTGTGAGAAAGAGAAGAAGTATAATGACCAAGTAGCGAACGATGTGTACATACACAACATTGATAAGCGAAGCAGAGAAACAAAATTGTGCTTACCCAGTCGGCCACGTCTTTAAGACATCCTCAATGTCTTACAGCCTTATTCATAAACACATTTTAGAGGCAGCGTAACTTTAAACGGGCTTTAAACAAGAAAACGTTATTCATAAACATTTTTCGTAGTTGCTTAAGAGCTGCGTAACTTAAACGCCGAAATTGGCGTTTAAAGGTTACGTAAATACAACCATGATTTTTGTTTGTCTTTTCTTTTAATATCAAAGACATGCTCCATATGCGCCCTTTGCAGCATTTTTTTATGCGGCGGCCATTGTAAATCCATAGGAATTCTTAATTTTTGTAGAGATTTTCTATAGTTCAGACACAAACCTTACAATCATAAGCAGAAAATGAAAAAATGTTTATGAATAACAATGTTAGCAAGGTTGCATAGAAGCTGCGTAAAGCCTTAAACAGTGCGTAACTAAACAAGCGTTTAAAGGTTGTTTAAGGAAATCTATTGAATAAGGCTGTTAATGACTAACGTATTCTACGTCTGACCTATGCGCCCGTGTTATCTAACACAGGCTTGAGGTTTTTTTATTTTGAGGACGTAACTGTATTCCATGGTTCACAGAAGACCTTCATATCTTAATAGAGGTGTTTTGTTTTTTTAGCTTCATGTCTGTTTTGGGTCGAAAATCGGGTGATGGATTGTTGGGAAGGAAGGGGCAATCAAGTAAATCATGTATAGGATGTTATATGCGTGGCAACAAGCCTTAGAAATATGCGAATTTGAACCTGAAATAACCTCACTCAACTCAAGTTACTAAGCAATCCTCTCCACAAACATTGTCTTCGAGTAGCACCAACAAAAATACAACTTTTGAGTCGTAAGTATTGATGAAGTTTGAATTTTAGTAGATAAGAAATGAGGAAAGAAATGAAAAAAGGTTAATGCGGAGGTCTATAGCCTGGCTGTGATTCAAACCCGGGACCTCTTCGATTACAGTCAAGTGCGCTACCACTCGGGTACCGACGCCGCTTTTCGCATAAACGAATTAATGCGTAAATTTATGTTTTATATTGTCCTTTCTAATGATTTCACTAATAAATTTTTCTTAATTTAGTCAAGGGGTAACAGGGGATATTTCCCCTCCCCCCCTGGACTGAAAAAATTATATATATTTTTATTTTCTATGTGTATATGTTACATTTTCGTTTCATAATTTTCATATACGTGTACACCAATGCATACCTTTGATCCCCCTTGAAAAATTCCTGCGAACGCCTATGAATATAGTTATTGACGACCGAAAATTTTTTTCAATTTCGGAAAGAAGTCATTTTAATTTTGAAGCTATCGTAATGAGATAACTTTTTTTTAAAAAAGAAAAGATCAATTTTAAAAAATGAGCGAAATGGGATGAAAAAAACGACTCCTTCCTATGCAAAGTGACTATATCCAAATGGAATTTTAGCACATAAGCTTTAATTATAAATACGCTTGATTTTAAATTTGTAAAAACCGAATTGAAACTTCGCCTGCTTCCCAAGCAAAATCACGCACTTCATAAAAATAACGAAACCTTCATACAAATCACGAAAATTAATGTGTTGACTTATATTTAACACATAAACTTTGTTAGTTGAAGTGTAGAGAAAGTTGGAAATTTAGATAAATGAATAGATAACCACGCCTATCTGCCATAAAAACCAACGTCTTCAAAAAGAACAAAACCTTCACTACTTCGGACATTACTTATTGTTCACATTTGTGGAGGTATTTTTACTTAGATCTGGCTAATGATAAGAAATTCCTTATTTCTTGAAATACAAATAAAATTAATTCAGCACAAAACAAAATGGATGCTTTAAATGGACTGAAATGATCATCTATGGATTATTTTAAAGATACGCTTGGTATTTTCAGCATAAAAAACAGCATGAAAAGCAACTCATTTTTAAAAATAATAGCCAGAAAAAACCTTTTCAGCCCGACAAATGATAACATGGTGCTATTAATAAGCCCCTAATTGGACATCATTAAATTCAAACGTGAGTCCGAGTGCCAGAACATTCCACAAGTATGAAGCGCATTCAACTTCTCTAACGGGCAATTTGTTTTACCAATTACCACCAAAATAAAACATATCAATTAACAACCCAAATTGTCCGCAAATTAATTGCCAGCACTTGCTGCCACCGGAACACGTTCTCAATTCACTGCGTGGGCGTCCAGCAGCAGAGATAAGCTGGGGACAACTAAGAACCGCACCTCAATGAAGCTAAGCCATTAAAAAAATCTAATCAATTAGCAAACAAATGAAGCAGCAGTCAGGAAAGTCCCATAGTGATCAACGGAGCAGAATTCGACTTAAGTACCTCCACTTTTATTCGAGCAAGCCAATAAAACAAGCCAAAACAAAACGCCTTCAACGCTCAGCCGCCCCCAGAGCAGTCTGCTCGAACAAAGACTCTGCAATGCGAATGCGGAAGGCACAACCAACAACCACCGCCATGGTAAATGTACCAATTAATGTCACCCCATTATGAAATGATCCCTAATTATGTGAAATGATTTTACTCAACAGAAGTGGCTGAGGGGTATACAAATTGTTTGCGTCATAAAGTCACAAAGTGTTTACGACAACTAACAAAGCAGCAGCAGCAAAGCATCTGTGGGTGTTGAGGGTGAATCTGGCAGAGGTAGAACGATGAAATCGGAACAATGCTACTCTGCCAGTAGGAGAAGTTAAACCTTTCGCGAGACAGTGACTTTCCTTGAATTAAAATAGCTATGCTAAAGACTGAATTGTCTCCCTTAATAGCACCTCGGTTTGCTCCAAGCACAAGTTGAAACTTTTTTAAAGTCATGCGAGGATATGTTGGGCTTCTCGCTTGGAAAGTTCATCTAGTTTACAGCAACCCACTGAAATATTCTTTTAACTGCTTTATTTTAGGATTAGCCTCCAACTATTTACAAAACTGGATGTGAACATTTATATGATGGCAATAAAAAAAACCAAGTTGCAATTAAGACAAACAAGCACACTTGATATGCCAGGCACAGCTACCAAATCGTACACATATGTTCACATAATTATTACGGCTGTGCAATGCGGCGCCACATCCACAAGCATATCCCAAAGCGCCCGAAGAGGCATTAAATGAACCTTTATTCATTTACTCTGATTTGAATTGCCCCCGTGCCACTCATACATGAGCTTCTGGCTTTCTCATGGTGTGCGGCCATTTTATTATAAAGGATACTTTACTTTGTGCTAAATGAAATAATTATTGAAATTAATTTAAACAACGTTGTAGAACGAACACAACAGCAACAATGAAATGAAACCCAAAACGGTAGAGGGTAGAGGTGGAGCGACCCATTAAAATATGCTTTACCACAACGTATAACGACCCTGGTAAAAATGAAGCCGCTTCGTCACATTAAGCGCCCGTGTTATCCTTGTGATTATGTGTTTTAACACGACAGACGACACAGAAAATGTTGCCTGAATTTTAATTAATTTTAAGCAGAATTCAGAAGAAAGTGAGTGTGGGGAGCTGGATCCTTAAAAGGGCCTTCAAAAGTCATTTTAAGTGGAGCACATTTAAGCGGAAAATTCAACTGAGCGCATCTGAATTCATGGATTCATGGTATTCCCATATTTAAATTTTCAATAATTTTATTTCATTTAAACAAATTTTCAAACCGAAACTTCAATGTCATTCAAAGTCGTTATTATCATCATCACTGCGTTAAAGGCGCAAATCCTAGATCATAAAAGTGCAGATATATTAAATTTATTACAGCTCCCAGGATCATCATAACAAATAAAACGCCCTCCTCAGCAACGACCACTAACAGCGAAAACGAAAAAGCAGTCCGCCACATCATTGACAAGGAGCAACTCTGAGCTGTGTTTCAACAGGAACATGTATCAATGGAAATAATAATATGAAAAAAAACCCAAGATAATCCCCTAAAAGCAAGAAAAATTGTAGCAGTTTTTATGCGCGCGCTCCGAATGTTCATCGCACAGCTGATGCCAGACGCTACTGGAATCTGCTTCACAAATAATTTATCCCATCATGAAGCGCGTTTCAACGAGAAGCTCTGGAAATGGTCGATGGCATTTTTTTTTTTTTGTTTTTTTTCGCGCAGTCTCTAATAAACGCTTAACTCACCCCATCAGATTTATTTTTCCCATTAACAAGCGAGAAAATTTCTTAAATGAGTCACGAAAACACTTTCATGATGCTCGGTTTTATTATCTCTTTGTTGGGATATTAATACTTGAATGCTTTGAGTTATCAATAAGGTTGATACCTTTTGATTAGAGTATTTTTTTATTTATATACACCCCTAATAAAGGATCTCGTACGGCTTGTTGTTGGAAATATTCGACCTGTTCAACTATTTAAATTGATAAGTAATGCGATATATAATGAGCTTTTTAAGTCAAGAGCTAAGACAAAGAAAGATATCAAAAGATTGGAAAAGTTTGGGTTTTAAGACTGAAAACTGAAAAAGGATTTTATGAATATGTGACGCTACCCATTCAGTACAGTCAAAAACCGCTACACAATTTGCAAAAAAAAAAAACCAAGACAAGACTTCTATGAGCTATACATAAGAGTCTAAATTCATTAAGCCCACGATTACTGTATAGCCCGCATGAAATTATATTCTTAGTTGTATAGATAGATTTAAGATGGAACTTTCTATTTCGTAAATTATTAAGCGATCAATTCATAAAGAAAATATTAAGTTTCATAAGAAAATTATAAAAAGCTCTCGAGTGTCCCACTTTGATTAGAAGTAAATTATAAATAAAACGTGACCTAATAATACATAGAAACGTAATTATGAAATTTTTTTCGATTTTAGTTGGAGGAACAAGATCGGGAAACCATGAGTACTTGCACGATTTTTGTCCTTTGCACTACTCATAAGTTTTTTTTTAAGGATTGGCATTATTGGCTGCCTTAGAAGTTGATTAGGTAGAGCACTTGACTTCCACGCCAGGGGTCCTGGGTTGGATTCCTGGCCAAACCATGAATCCTTCATTTTAAACTCTCTGCATTTCTTTTCTCATTTTTAATAAACTGGAATTGAAAATTCATCGTTATTCACAACTTGCAAGTTGTAGTAGGTAGTAGGAAAGTTTGTGAATGGGATTGACATGTACCTAGAATTGACTGAGTTAAAGGCGTAACACTTGCTTTATATTCTAATTCACATGTTTCAATGACTTTACGCCACACTTAGAACATCCTTGACATGTTCCATTTGTTTGCTGCTTTTTTTACACTAATTCATGATCCCATAACGAAACAAAGCAGACTTAACTGAATAGATATAGACTCCTGAAATCCTTAACAGTAAGGTTTATATGCTTTGCATTAAAAATTATATGAAATTTTTGAGCATTTATATTTCATATATGTATAAGCATTTTTCTGAATAAAAAATATCAAGAGCCAGACCTTATGAAAATCACGCCTGCCCCCCAAGTGTTTTTATCAAAACGGTTAAATCAATAAAACTTCCACTAAAATCTATCGAATAACTTGGAATTTTACGCATTAGCCTTCATGGCAATGCGCACTCTTAATTTAAAATTTGGTAAAGTCGAATGAAAACCACGCCTATATCCCATACAAACTGACTAAATCAAAACATAAAGATCTCTTAAACTTCTACCGAAACTAATCGAATGGCTTGAAATTACATATGCACATAAGCTTTGATTTGAAGTGTGCAATTTATCAAAATCGAATCAAAAATCCACCTCCTTCCGCCTACTTTAAGTGACGTCATCAAAATAGCAAAACCTTCATAAATTCCACAAGAAATTAATGTATAGGAATAACTTTTTATGTTTAAAATTATCTCTTAATTTAATATTTGAAAGAAAACCACGCCAGTTGCTCACACAAACTGACGTCATTTAAATAATAAAACCCTCATTACCTCAAATATACTTCACGAAGAGAAAAAAATCAAGCATTCTATGCTTGAATCAAGCAAATAGACTATCAGTTAGCACTCAAGCGTAAATTTCTCAATTCAAACATTATATTGCTAGAATCAGTGGCGGATCTAGGATTCGCCAAAGGGAAGGGGCTGAAATTACACTTTTGTATGCCAAGACGGGGGCTGAAACGTCTTTTTGGACTTTTTTCATTTTTCCCCATACAAAAAATTCTCCAAGGGGGGGATAAAGCCCTTTCAGCTCACATGTAGATACGCCACTGGCTAGAATTGAGCAAATTTAAAACACATGATATTAAGAAAAAAATTTTAAATTCAAGAAACATTTGCTTAAAACTCAAGAATATTTTTTTTTTTATTAAAAACTAATATTTGCTTGAAGTGAGAAAAATTTGCTTGATTCGAGTAATAATTTGCCTTAAACTAGAATAAATTTGCTTGATTTGGGAAATTGATTTTCTTTCAATTGAGAACAATTTGTTTGGTTCTATTAAATTATTTACTGAAAACTAGAATAACTTGCTTAATTCAAGTAAACAAATTTCGTAATACTAGAATGTTTTGCTTAATATAATGCTGTGGTTATTCTGTGGTTATACTCTTTTCTGCTCAAGTGTTTGTTTAGTGGTTACGTTTTGTTTGCTATTCATTTGCATTAAAAATAATTTTTTGACAGAAAACTCTTAAAGAAAAGAAAAAACTGGCACAGAAATTCCACGATTCTGAAATGTTTGGCGTGAGAGCGAGATCATCAGCAGGAGAGAAAAGCTTATTTCTCATTTTAAACCAGTGGTGATCAACGCAAGGTTCAAACAACAACAAAGAGAGCTTTCCGAGTGCACAGCTTTACACTGAAACAAGAAGTTGTTAAAAGCTCCAACAACTTTTGGTGCAAGGAACCCTTGTCGAGTGTTGGATTTTCAAAATAATCATTTCTTTTTTATTTATGTTTGTTTTTAGCTATCTTAGCATAGAAAACATAAAACAAAAATGTAATAATGCTTTTCCTGAAACATTGCAATATATTTACGTATATTTATAAATAAAACAGCGAGCAACACCCTCAACACATGAACGCTCAAAGCGACTTGAAATTTAAAGCACAGCAGAAAAAACAAACTTTTACGCAGTGTACAAACATAGCGAGCCGATTGCTACTTCGTGTGCAAAAGCTCAACAACACACGATGCCCGCGGGCTATGGGAAATAATGTAGTGAGCACCACTGTTTTAAACAGTAACAACAAAAAAGCTCACAAAACATGTTTGCCATAACCACGGCATTAGAAACTAATATTCCTATTATAATGAAAATCCCTTAGAAAAGATATGGAATGTAGGATAACCGATCATAAAAAACTATTCGAATATATTAAATTTATCTTGTAGATGCTTACGCGTTTCCAAGTAAAGTAACATATAAAACGCTGGGCCTTCGAACCATGCCATAGTTTGTCGATCCGCACCATCTTATACATATTTTCATGTAAACATGTTGTGAATTATAAGCATACCAATATAAGTGAAGTGAAAAAATTTGCTTGATGCAAGTAAACAATTTGCTGAAAACTAAAATAATTCAAGTCTTCTTTTATGTTCTAGAATCCAGTATTTTATTCTTGTTTAAAACAATCATTTGTTTTACTTATGTTTAGAAACAAATGCTCATTATAAATTGATTTTTCTTAATTTTAGTTTTGTGCTTGATTTGAGCAAATGAGGCTGTATTTAAAATTTTCTTTGATCAAGCAAAATATTTGCTTATTATAAGAATTTGATTTCTCTCTGTGTAAAGCAGAGCTGCGAGGGTATATCAACTTTAGCCAAGCCGAAGATAACTTTTTACTAGATTTTTTTTTCATTTAGTAGCCTTAAATAAACATAACATTACAATTAACTAAGTTCAGTGAATTTATTTTTACTTTCGAACTCCCACTCCATTAAAAGTAGTTTTTAAATGCGATTCAGTAAGAATAATTAAAATTAATAGTTCGAAAATAATAAACTATAAAAAAATACCTGCCATCAACACGTTGACTATTGTCAATAAACTTGATTTAATTAAATTGCCGACTTCTTCACATCGACATCAGCAGCCAGTGCACACGCGAGCAAACTTAATTTTATTGAATTTTGTTTAATATGTTTTATCATTATTCAAACATATGCACAACGCTGGGTTAACCGTCCAGGGAATGAATGCTTTGTGAAATCACAACGGTGCCGAATGATGTCAGAAACCAACGCAACGCAACTCAACCAGGCACTTCCACAACACAGCCAGCACACGTCAAAAAGATCGCCGAAGGAGTTAGGGGTTCATTAACTACAAAGTACAGTGAACGTATTCCAAGGGCGATTATGATTTGAATACATTTATTACTATAGCTCCAACTGATAATGGAGCAGATAATCAAAAACAAATATGTTGGCGAATATCAATCCATATTCAATCCATCACAAGCAAACAAGGGTGAAAATGTTATTAATAAATAATAGCAATAATAAATAAATAATATATAGCTAGTACATTCACACAAACGTATTCACTAACATTGTCATACACATGCTCAAGCACACACTCGCTCACACACAGTTGGTTCAAATACATATGCATACATACACAATCCTTGCATGTGTAAATAAATGCACGTCTACGGCTTTCAACATAATGTTTAAAACATTTTCAATCTGTAAAATACGCCATTTTTAAAAGCTCTACAAAGCTTTGAATGGCCCATAAAACAAATTCACCAAAGTCATCACACGTACATACGAAAACATGAATCCACCCCCAAAACGTGTAGGATGTTTCATTGTTTGTTTGTACCGTGTTAACATGACAAGCTACACGCACATAAACAACATGCTACGAGTATGAATTGAGAACAAAGGCGCAAAGCTCCATCACCAACACCATCCCCCCTCATTCCCGACGAACCCATAATAATAATAATGTTGCACATTATAGTGTGCCAAACAAGCCAGCCATACGCAGCTTGGAGCGTATCCAGAGCGAAGTATATGTCGGATGTACACACATACATAGTTGTGTGCTTTTAGTATTTTCAGAAAAAGAAACGGAAGTCGATGTAAGTCAGACAAGGGTAACATACGTTGTACATGTATGTGGTATGTGTATGTGTATGCGTGCTATACGTATCTGTTAAGATACCTGAAAAACAAATGCCAACAGCGAATGATAAAAATAAGAAAAACAGTGGATTGAGTGAGTGAGAAATTCAAGCTGACGCTCAGGACAGGCCAAAAATAGATCTTTAAGAAGGTGAAACAAATATGCGAGAACAACAAAAGACCGAAGATTAGTAGTAGCCAGTCGAAGCGTTGGACAAGATAACATATAACAAGTGCAGAAAGTGGCAAGAAGTGGTTCATTGTGATTATGAAATAATGGAAAAACAATCAAAACACTAAAAAAGAAGCGACAAATAAGCAAATGAAAGTGAGATGATTACTAAGCAAATCTGTCTGGTGTAAAGAAAAAAAATGTTTTTTCACACTAAAGGCAAACTCATTAAAACATGCCAGTGTCGTAGTTTGATTGGTGCCCAAGGGGGCGTTAGCACGTTGATGCTCGCGAAAACAAGTTTTTGTGTAGAAGTTTAAAGAGTCTTGAAATGGGTGAATTTGCTTTTTCACTAATTTTATGCTTTTATAAATCCTACAATTAAGTGGCGGCCATAGCCGAGTGCGTTTAACAGTGTGTGCACCACTCGATGCCAATGCGAGCCCAGGTTCGAGCCACAGCCGAAACAACAGAAAGTTTTTTCAACTGAAATTAATTTTTCTGATCGGTTGTCACCTCTTTCCTGAGGGATTAAATAATAGAATAAAACTAGTACGTCCCGTTCTCGATCATTTGTATGGAAACATTTAATAACACGCACAACACAATTTTTTCATAAGAAGCTCGGTCAAAGTCTTTCCTAGGACTAAAATGGAAAATTAGTTAAGTTAAATCCTACAATCGAGACGACATGATTTAACTCAAATTACTTCAAGAGTTTCAACAGTTCTAAGCAAAGGCGCCGGAAGCTCGTTTCAACTGGGTGGGCAGTATGTACAACTGGGGGGGGAAGAACATTTTTTATTAAGTTAAAGACGAAAAAAACATATCAATAAAATACTAGGAAAAGATTGATGTAAAAATAAGTTTGATAACAGCATGTAAAAACAAACAAAACATTTAAATTCAATATGAAACACATATGTAATACTTCTATATTGGCAGTACACTCAAGGTACATTCGCCAACATTAGAGTACAGATATATTGTAATATGAGCGAGAAAATATATGAACGAATGTACCCGAAATTAAATTTGAAAATAAAAAAACTCAGGAGCGGTGCTTCCATTGTCAAAAATATCAGTTGAAAGTTCAGTTGAAAAAAAAAAAAAAAAAAGTTTTGTTGTTCGAATTTTAATGGATAAAATTTTGCTAGCTTCAATATTTCTTGTTGAAATTTAATCATGTTTCACGCGTTGTTGTTATAATTGTTTTCTAATGGTGCGTACCTGTGAGTTATGCAGAACATATATAATTTGTTTTGTTTTAAATTTGGTGCAAACATTTTTCATAACAACCCAGCAGGGAGCCGAGCGCTTCATGAGCGCATCTGAAGCGCTTCAAAAAAACAGTTGAGCGCTCCATTCTCCTTGCGTATAGCGCATTTTTTAACATAGGCATGTCATTAGATCAGAGAAGGGCACGAACCTCAAATTTGAGGAATGACGTAACATTTCTGTATACACATACAGCAGTCAGCGTTGATCAGCAGAGATCAGTATGCTACGAAACTTCAAGCCAGCAACATCGCGTTCGTCTGTTTCGCTTTTTTATATGATTTTTTAGCTTTCAGTGTGGCAAGCTGAATGCGACACATATACATTGACATAAGGTCGGTGTGTGGTGTGCCCATCTCTGCATTAGATGCATGCACTCGGCTTTCGCTGTAGAAAATATGAAATCGTAGCGCGAGCCGAGCGCTTTGTTCTCCTTTTATTTGGTTTAAAAATGTGTCGAGAACCGTGCGCTTTGTTCTCATTGTTGTTAATATAAAAATTTATGGATTTTTATGCATTTTATTTATTTAAAGTAAGAAAAACAGAAGTTTTAGTAACATAGTTTACAAAGCTTATATGCAACATGTATGTAACATACTTTTCAATGTCAACTTAAAATATTAAATTTTCGAATCGAAAGCCTGACTTAAAGTATTCAATTAATTTACGTGGGATGTTTTGATGATTTTTTCCGTTTTTGATATTAATTTTTTTGACATTAAACTCTAATACTTTCTTCAAGTGCTACGTTGTCGTTACAGAAAGTTCTACAAACATAGCGTTATACACACAGAACTATTTACAAGGGGAATGAAGCGCTCTTTATGTGCATACAAGTAATGCGCATTGAAATTTTTTGCTGGGAACCGCCTCTGGGACGATTTGGCATTTTTTTGTGTGTAGTAATTTCCAAATATTCAAATATACTAATACAAACAAAAAAATCTCATGTAGGCTGTCCCTCTTTGATTTCGTAGTTGAAATTCATAGAAAATGTAGGTTGCTGCCAATATAGAGGTATTACATATATGATATGAAACGAAAAAGTTATTAGTTTGTAGTTAAATTTATAACATTTTACTTTATTTTTTCAAGAAATAAATTCTCGCATAATGCCTAATAAGCTTAATTCTTCCGTTTTTTCCTTGTGGATATGAAGAAGTGCCGCATGCGTAAGGCGTTCCTACGTCATAGTTGATCGAAGATTTGTTTTAAGGCGGCGAAGGGCACTAAAAGAACGTTCAGAACTAGCTGCAGATGCTGGTACATCATTATCAAAGCAATAAATTTAACAACTTCGTTAAACAAGTCTTATATCGAATGAGATTTTCTTAAAATTGTGATTTTAGAGCTTAATGCTTCACCGCTGATTACAAAAATTCGATGTGAGGAGAAATTAAAAGTTGTATTGTAGTTAAACTTAAATTAAACTTAGAATTAAAAAAATTTAATCTGTTGTATAAAAACATTTGTTTTTAAAAAATTATTGTGAGAGTTTTTTACCGAGGGGGCGACTGCCCCCTGTCCCCTGCTTCCGGCGCCCCTGCCTTTTTGCTATCATTTTCAAATCAATCTCAAACCTCAATGTTTGCTGGGATGCTGCACAAAAATGCTCTGACCGGAGTGTTAAAAATCTGAGATACTCTTGATAAATGATTAAGCAGATTTGTACAATAAAGAAAGACTCTCTCACAAACTTGCAACACAGAAATCGAACAAAATAAGCATCGCATCACTGACAGATAAACGATGCCTGTTATTTTAAATCAAAACATTCATTGTTACGATAAGACTCCGTTCGTCCGACTTCGCTTACTACGCTTGTGTTATTCTTAGGATTCCACAAGAGCAAACAGAAAAAGTCTTTCCGACTCGTGAAGCTGATGAGAATGACAGTCTGCTCTTGAAGAGTTAATTGCGATGAGTTGTTTTCAAGATTAAATCGAATGCACATATACGCTGCGACTGGCAACTTTAAAGAGAGGAGCGGCTTCAACACCAATAATCAAGAAATTTTTCTTGCATATCAACAGGTAGAAATTAAGCATATTTAGCATGGATCCATGTGGGCACGTTTTTCTCCGTTCTCTTCTACAGGTACAAGCACCCTCTAGCCTGTTGACTAGTCATTTATTTTTTTGAGTGTTTAGTTCTTACAATACTTGTAAAAGTGCTTACATCGATGTTTGAATGGGTTTCTTTAATTTAAAAAATAAAGTTATACTCACTTGTGTTTGACAACCGCTCCCGCCACGCCATGGGGTTCGCTACAAGTCCTTGAAGACCTGGCCAGTACAAATGTGTCCGATCCACGATGTGTCCCGTATGCGTTTTTAATGGAGTTCCCTGACTCTGTGACAAGTATTGAGCCATTCCAGCAGCTGCAGCAGCAATTGAAAACCGCGGTATTCCACCTAAAAGTTTCTATAACGTTATAACGAGCAAGTTTCCAGGTGTTTTAACAACTTATGCAATAATATAACAACAAAAACGAAAAACCTAAAAGTGACAAATAGTGCCAAATCATATCAGTAGCAAATGAGTTTAGGTTGCTCTTAAAAGCGTACCAAATACCCATAGACCGTGTTAATGGCCAATTTAGGTTTGGTGTTAACATTGGCCATTAGTGACGTTACAAAAGATTATTTAAAATTAAGTGATTAATCATTTAATTATAAAACGATGAGCCTGTTAACTTATATCAGGGAAGTTTTGGTTGATTGGGCTCAGAGAAAGCTTAATGGACGCTAATGCGCATTAATACCGAGTCTAGCAAATAAAACAATGAAGAAATGAGTATTTTCAGGAAAATAATGGCCTTAGTCTTTAAGTATCCATTGGGTTAAATTGAACTGATATAGTCATTGTTATTTATTATGTGTAGGTAAGTGGTAGCTATCACCAACAAATTGTTCCATATCTGGTATTTTTCTGGAAATAGGAAAGCGCTCGATATTTAAAAAAAAAATTACCTCCTGTTAAAGCACTTAATCCCGAAGATGTAACAGGTGGTGGTTTGGATAATATTGTATCAATACCATGCGGATTCGCGGCTCCCTGCGTGTGAGTCGTGCTGGTTGTTGATGCTGTTGTCATAATTCCTCCGTTGTCTCGGCTCATGTGTATATTTGGACTATTGCTAAAGCCCACATTAACTGTTGGACTAGAGGCACCTATCATACCCGTCCCTGACTTCATTTCTGTCATGGAGTGCAAGGCAGCTAGCGGAGGTCCTAGGAAGCTTAAGGGAAGTTTATGGTCTAGCATGTTGTTATTGTTGCTATTAAAGTTGTGGTGTGAATTGCTGGCTAAAGAGAGACTGTATTTTCTACTGGATAAGTTCTCGGGACTGCAGTCTAGAGGCGGTGGACTTGATTCACTGTTGCCGGCTTCTTCACTGCTTCGATGACTGACCGGATAGGACTTTGAACTATCAACTCCTGGACTGGAGTTCTCGTAACGACTTCGATTATTAAGTGAATTGTTGCAGTCAGGACTTTCTGATTGTAATCGCGACGATGAAACTGAAGACTGATCAGCTCCACGTAATGTACCATCCGAGGAGAGTAGAGGCGGTGGCGTTGATGAATCGTCTTGACATCGACCTGTTTTCATATCCATACTACTTTTGGGGCCTTTAAGCATCATAAGTGAACTGGTGAGATTGTTGTTATTTGCGGCGTATGCCACGGCGGCCGCACTATGGTAGTCTAGTATGTGATCTCGACCTGTCATGTTTTGAAAATCCGCATGTGAAGCGTCCACAAATCCGTTCGTTAGTCCTGCACCATGCATATGATGTAGTGGGGGGCTGCGATTTGCCGACGGGGAGCCATTTTGGTTTCCGAAGCTATGATGCCTCATGTAGGGATTAATCAAATCCATATTTTTGTTGTGTACAGGGATTGGTGCACTCGAAACAATATCCACACCTTCTATGCCGTAAACAGCAGCTGTTTGGTTTAATCCTTGTGCGATTTCGGTGTGACCCCTTAGTCCGGCGGCTACCGCTGCAGCACCGAAAGCTGCTGCTGCAGCTGTGGAGCCACCAAAAGAAGCTAATATTCCTGACGTGCTAAAGGGTGGATTAAAATTGGAGCTTGTGGAGAACTGAAATGTTTTAGCTGTTCTGACAATCGGCACGTTGCTTAAATTGTTATACGACAGCCTTGATATCTTGGGGCTTTTGGGCCCGACGGTATTTTAATGATATTTAGAGAATCACAATAACCGGGGCAAAAACGCGTCACAATGCTTTTTATTCCTTTCCTTGCACTTGGTTTATTTTTGATGCAAGTATTGCATATATTATATTGTAAATATATTTGTCAAAACTAATATTCTCTGATATTGTGTGTTGTACCGCTACACAATGAGAATTATTCACTCACTTAAAGTATTCTTCTATTTAAGGTTTGTTTTATGGTTTTAGATCGGAATCATTCACTTAATTCACACAGTTTCCGAAGTAACTGTAGCGACACTTCCGTTCACGTTACGTGCGACCGTACGAATGATTAGGCCTAAGACTGCAGAATGGTTTCGAAATTGACTCCCGTCGTTTTTCAATGAACCAAAAACCCAGCAACGACCAAACAAAAGATAATTCATACACTCTATCTGACGAGGCGAGACGAGGCGGTCCGTCCTTGCCATTTACTGCCAGTTTTCTACCCGAAAAGCAAAAAGAAAGAGCGAGACAGAGTGAGAGAGAGAGACTAAGGTGTCTGTATGCGTTTGTGTGTTGTGTGTGTTGACATGAATGGAAACTTCACAGCGTGTATGAGTGAGCAAGCAAGTGAAAGAGTGAGTTTGGCTAGTTTTTAAATCAGGAACAAATCTGAGCAACACAATAATCGAATCGGAATTCCAACGCTGAGAATACGGGCGAAACTCTTTGAAGGCAGGAACACTTGGCATTGGAATAAAAGGAATGGCAATTTTATTATGTACGTCATTAAAAATCACTATTCGACAAAGACAGAGGATGCGATGTCAAGGCAGGGAATTGGCCCTAACTTCGTTTATTTGTTTAAAGGTAATAAATATGTGGATGTCTGTAAAAAATTTCAGATGGAAAATATATAATATCCTACAAGAGAAAATAAGTGCTTCCCTCCTTCATATAAAAAAAATGTTTTTCTTATAGCAAGAGCAAGAAGATAATTTAAAAAAACGACATATACTGGATGCTTCAGCAATCGATTCGATTAGATAAGCGTCATCATCATCTGAAGTCTGATTCACGAGATGCATACTTGAAGAATTAAAAAAAAAAAAACAAAAAATATCTGCATCGCCCCGCTGCCATCTGCTGATCTTTTTAATGACTTTATTATAACTGTAACAGCTATAATAATTGCATTATTCTGCCTTTTAGTGTGAATGTATGTGTAGATGATATAAACATTAATAAACTTGCTTAATTTAGTGCTACTGTCGATTAATTCTCAACTCACATAAGTGTTGGAACGTCGCTGAAGTGAAACAACCATTGAGGCCACACCCCCCTTTGAGCGTGGAATACGTTCTCAAGCGCCGGAGGCTAGATAAGACATCACAGACGCCATTGTGTGTTTAACGTATTTGATTTAATGCACAATATCTAGTGTGTTTCGGGTTTTGCTTTTCCATTTTCACCACAAGAGGAGGAGCGTACGACGCAAAGTGCATCCATCTATCCATGGACAGGCACAGTGGAACCCAATGAATGTTTCACAATATTCAATAGCTACTGTAACATAATTGAGACTGAATAAGCAAGCTTCATTAATGACCAAGCGCTAATCCAGAAGATCTCATCAACTATGCATGACCTTTTTTCAAAACAGCGGAAACCAGTTGAACAGCAGCATCAACGTTTGGCCAAACAGCTTTTTAATGGTGTCTGAGTTTCTTTAGGCCATAGTGCACATAATGCCAAGTTAATCACAACTACGCAACAATGGCTTCATTGTCATCTGGACAGACAATCATACACGCGCACATGGAGCGATGATGTTTAACGTGTTTCCTTTGCCTTTGTCTGGTTTAATCAGACTCTTATGTTTTCTTACGAAAAATTGTTTTTTTTTTCTTTAATTCATACGAATTTATTACGATATAATTTCTATGAGAAGCGCTGTTGTTCGCCCGTGACCGTTAAGGTGCCTTATTATTCGAGGACAAATTATTTTGTAATTACCTGCAACAGTACTTAAGTGGAGTGAGTATCTAAGCCGTGTTTATAAATTATATAAGTAATAAATTGCCAATAGTTAACGAGACTTTCTATTGTGATTTGTATCAACTCATATTGTACCGAACACCAAATGCCCGCCTCTTACCAATAACTTTAGAAAGAAGATAGACTTCAATCTAGTCTAATACCTGAAATAAAGTCACAATAAAGTAATAAAAAAAATAAAAAAAAAATTAACCCAATTTTTCTTGCATATAGGTGTGAATGGATTCCACCGACGCAAATCTTCGAACATCAAAACAGAAGGAAGATATATCTGTGTTTAGTGATTTATTGTACTTTTCCTGTTCTTCTACTGACTAAAACATCTTGTCAATTGAATCTCGGTACAAAAGATCAGTCGTTAAAAATACAACACAAACAGCATTACATGTATACACAGCATTTTTTTCGATCAATTACCCCAGTTATTTATATACCCAAAGCTTTGAAATTTCACAAAATTTGACTGCGAGTCCAATATTTGATACGAATTTGAAAATTTCAAATATACCTATATCAACGTGGAGGAAAGAGGTTTTAAAACGTTCAGTTATTTTAAAGTATTTTTTTGATAATTTGACTTATTATAAAAAAAAGAACAAAAGAAAATATATGTGGTCACAAGGAATAACAGCATAATTCAATATATCGTAAATACGGGATGTTTTATTTTCCTGACCTCGTCTGTTTTCTAGAAGCTAATGGAACAATCGAACATGGCACTTGTAGATGCATGAATGTCCTTTCATTTTGCACAAACACCAGATCGCTTCTTTGCCGGGAAACAGACAAGGTAAGGAAAATAAAAAATCCCATATTTGCGATATTTTGAGTTATGCTGTTATTTCTTGTGACCACAGATATCATGAAACGAAATTTTATAAATCATGGTGGTGATCCTTTTCAATATGTAGTCATACCGAAAAACAAAACTAGTAGATTTGAAGTATTATATTCAGAGAAACTCATTGGGCGTAGAATATTGCAAATACTATGATATATTTACAGGTATTATTAAATTTTATATGCAAGGCGAATTTATCTATTATTGTGCAATCAATCAATGTAACTTGAGCAATCAGAAGGCCAAAATGGACAATTGATTTTTCAAGAATTTTTCCTGAGAAGACATTTTAATTTATTAAGATAAAAAGTGATCATTTGTAAAAAAAATATTTTTAAAGCTGCTGTAGACGATCTCTAAAAGCTCTTCTAAAAATAGTCATCTTATGGCGAACACGATATCTCTAGTCTAGCATCTGAAATTAAAAACAACCAAACAATTTCTTTAACATAACCCACTAGGAAAATGAGAATTGATACTTAAAAAAATTTAATGTTAAAAATAATCAATTCTAGAATCTAAATTGGAGAAGAGAATTGATTCTTTTTTCATGCACAATTGCTTATTTTTTCCCGGTGGGAAGTTATTATCTACACTAAGGGAAAAAAATATTAAATTTATCCAAAAACTTTTTTAATTTATCCAAAAAGCGAGTCATTTTTGCACCAATAACGCATTTGAATAAATCGACTACGTAAATATTTAAAATTTATTTGAATACTCTTTTAATTTAATTAAATATTTAAATATTTAAACAGAATTAATAAAAAATATATTAAAATTATGCACGAATTTTTTTAAAATATCTTTCAAATATTTACTATTTGAAAATAAACTATCGCATTTAAAGAAAATTTGAATAAAAATATTGAATTTAAAAAAAACATATTTAAATTGAATATGTTATTAATGGTTTTATGGTATTATTTTCTTCATATTGCGTTAATCAAATGCCATTGCCTGTATAATTTATTATCGCTTCACTTTTTTCGTTCTCTAATTTATACTGTATACATAGTATAAATTACAGAACGAAAAAGTAATGTACAAAATATGTTTAGGCAGAAGCAAATTATGCAGGTAAATGACAACTGGTCCAAGATATTCTTGAAAATACCGAGTTGCCACTCCACCCTACATAATTTAATTTCCTTGCCAAACATGCATAATATATTACTCTTGCAACAATAACTAAATGAGAACTGTAAGAACTGCAAATGCAAGAAATAAACTCAGGAACAAAGTGCGATGCTGTTGCTGCTTGTCCATGGTATAATAATACATGGTAGCATTGACAACTGCTTATTTTCTCTTCAACAGGAAAACATAAACTGTCAAAAACAGCTTTTTGTGGAAATACATCAGCAGCTGCTGTGGTTGTTGTTTTTTTTCACTTCAACGTTTTCAACATTGCTTGTGTTTTCAATGGTGGATTGTGAGCGCTCTCTTTTTGAGTATATTTTTTGACAGTATATGATTTCCCAAGCAACTGTCAATGCTACCTTGTATTATTATACCATGTGCTTGTCGGAGTATGTGTGTAAGTGTGCGATGCTGTTGCTGCTTGCTTGTATGAAATATGTGTGTACGTGTGTGGTATAAATAAAATTCAAATACGGGAAAAAAACGAGTTGTAAGGAAAACATTTGATTTATCCACGTAAATATTTGAATAAAATTTATACTCAGGCGTGGATAATGCTAATATGCGTTATTTCCCTTAGTATAGTATTCAATTTTCCGAAAAAAAACCGATTTTCGACATTAATTTAGGCCTCAAATTATTAATAAAATGAAAATTTGGTGAGAACATAAAAATAGAAAAAAAAAATACTTGGAAAACCTGTATACAAATTTAAGAATGATCGGTTTTCGAGAAATCTTGCTCACTGACTTCAAAAATATAGGCCCTTAGTAATAGAAATGTAAAAACTCGCTTCTAAACTCAAATACAGTTAGGTGATTCTAAGCTACTATTTAGGCCCTATTAGGTACGACAACTCAACTTAAGTTGAGTGTGTAATTTATTATCTATTACACATTTGAGGTACATACGTGTCTGTCGTCTACCAAGTATGTATCTCAGAGATGTGTATGTATTTTTTGTGGTATTATGTTTAACAATGCAACTCTGTGTCGAGTGTGAAGACTGTCAAAAACTTACATCTGATTTAAGTCAGTTGTATAGCGTCTTTTTCATACGAACTTTTTATTTGTTTATTGTTTTTTGTTAATTGAGTGAAAATTAAAGTAAAATAAAGTATAAATACATACATTATGTGACAAAGAAAAAAGTTTCCTCGCTTTATTTTTATGTATTTTTTTTTTACACAGCGCTCCTTGGACTAACCCATAAAAGACCTTTTGTAACTATTTGTTGAAGCGGTTTTTAAACGATTTTTTAGCTGCGCTTAAGAAGCGCTTCCATCCTAGCATGCGCTTCTGCCATAGCGTTTCACACACCTGGAGAGCATTTTAAGTAAACCAAATTCATGTTAAAATTTACATTGGATATCCTAGGATGGAAGCACTTCTTAAATGCAGCAAAAAAACCTTTAAAAAGCGCTTCAACAAATAGTTAAAAAGCTCTTTTATGTGTTAGTCCAAGGAGCTGTGTTATATAAAAAAATTAACAAAAACATGACAAGAAAATTTTATTCTTTGTTTGAACTCGCGAGGTTTTATATGCGAGGTTTGAACTCGGACTGCTGGCATTACAGCCAAATGTCTTACCGCTCCGATATTTCCTTGCTTGAATACTTGTGAATAAAATAGATATAAACAAAAATTGAAATTAATGCGAACAGCTGATTTTATTTATTAATAATTTTTGTATACATCAAGCAAAACAAATGGATGCCGCTATAAAAGTAAGTTGCTTCTTTTGTTTCCTTAAGCTCTAAACCATTTATTATTTCTAGATCCATAAATATGCTTTCATCGTCCATATTCACTGCAATAATTTCAAATATCACTTAAAAATTGACTTAGAAGCCGGCGAGCCACAACTAGATGTTTTCTAAATTAGAAGTGACTTTTTGTTATTATTACTACCGATTGAACGTTAAAGTCGAGTTTAAGATAAATTCGACTCAGAATTTCTTTTTTACTAAGGGCCATAGTTTAAGCAGCGATTCGAAAAGAAAATATTTGAAGAGTGCTACAACAATTACAACAAAATGTGAAATAAAACAAATAATTTATTTATTGTTATGACTTTTCTTCTGATAAAAAAATACCCGACATTCTTCAATAGAATGAAAACGGTTAAATTATTCAATGATATTAATATTTTATTAGTTTGTTAAAATTTGGGTTAAAAAATTTAAAAATTTTCTTAATGATTTTGGCAAATTTAAAAAACTTTTTCTGTGATATTTTTATATTTAATGAATAAGTTTGTGTTTGTGCCGGCAAAAGTACGTTCATAAGTTTTTAAATGTGAAATTAAAACAGTAAAAAAAAAGAAAATTGTGTGTTAAGAAATTGTCCAACTAATTGTGTGTTTTTGTTTCAAGATTCAATAAAAAATGTTATCCCTGAAGATGCTGAAAAATTCAATAAAGATTCAATAAAAAATGTTATCCCTGAAGATGCTGAAAAATTCTTAGCGAAACGAAAATAGAGATTATTTATTTGAATTGAAAAATATCACGACCAAAACAGCCCAAATTTTAACAAAATAATAAAAAACTAAATTGGTCAAAATATATATTGTCATATTAATTTTATTTCTTTGAAAGCAATCTCCATTTGCAACCACTACACATATTCCAGCGCTTCCTCTAATCTTGAAAACACTTTTATAGGCTGATTTTGGAATAGGTTTCAGCTCCATCTGTGAATTCTCCTTTATCGCATTAACCGTCTCAAAAAGCTTCCGCGTAGTGATAACTTCAGTTGTGGGAATACGAAAAAGTCACAAGGAGCAATGTTTGGAGAATGTTGAGAAACGGTATGAAAATTGTTTTTGGTCGCATAAGTGCATACAACATCGCATCGCACAAGTACAACACATACATCGCATACAAGATGAGATGTGTGAACCAGTGCGTTGTCGTGATGAAGAAACCACGAGTTATTTCTCCACAATTCTGAAATTTCTCTACAATTCTACGCAAGATGTTTTGTTAAGAAAATAAAATTTAAGTCAAATTCTTTTCTCAACAAAATTCGACACATAGAAATGTGCAGAACACAACAAACACGCACAAACTATCACGCAGAAACTTCCGACAAATGTCGCTCAAACAAATATTTGAGCACTAGATGTCAGATGTACCAACCCAGAACAAAATATATATTGTATATATCAAGTGCGGTTTGTTTGAATGGGAAATTAAGGGAATTTTTTCATTATCAGAAGGTATATACAGTAGACGCTCGTAAATTAGAACCACTTTGTTCCTGGGGTAGTTCTAATTTTCGAGAAGTTCTAATTTCCACAGGTTTTTTTTTTAAATAAAAATTAACATAAAAGTGCATCTTCGCTTAGAAAATACACAAAAAAACACTTTGGTTTAAAGTTCTTTTATTTTTATTCACATAAAAGGAACACAAAACATACCGATACATTAAAATACATCACAGTTTAAAGAAAACAAAAATATTTCAAAAGCAAAATTTTGTTCGCTCAATTCAAACATATTGTTCTCTTATTCAGTCGTTGAGTAGACATCAAGAGCGTCGTTGAAGAGAGATATGACAGAACATTCATACGAAAAATTTTATATGATGTGACGACTATGCAATTTTTCAGTATTAAAAGCAAACAAAAAAGATATAGTAGTTTCGACTATGTCGTAACACAAGACGTAGAATTAGTCAATTCGCTTTTGATGACATCTTTTTTAAAAACTATTTAGCAAAATATTTATTCCATACACCTGAGCATATGACCTTTAAAAGAGTGCCGGAGAGGGTTAATATGTATGACCGACCCCCATTACTTTTGCGAAAGGAACAATTGCCTTTGACACCTATTCCCTTCGACCACTCCTTAGTGGGGCTCCCGTACAAATTTTATGGTTTTTGTTTATTTATTCCATACACCTGAGCATATGACCTTCAAGAGAGTGCCGGAGAGGGTTAATATATATCACCAACCCCCATTACTTTTGTAAAACCAACATTTTTGCTTTTGACTTCTTTTCCCTCCGACCACTCCTTAGGGGGGTTCCCATACAAATTTTATGGTTTTTGTGCCGGAAAGAGTTAATATGTATTACTGACCCCCATTACTTTTGCAAAAGGAACATTTTTGCCTTTGACACCTATTCCCTCCGACCACTCCTTAGGGGGGCTCCCATACAAATTTTATGGTTTTGTGCCGGAAAGGGTTAATATGTATCACTGACCCCCATTACTTCTGCAAAACGAACATTTTTGCCTTTGACACCTATTCCCTCCGACCACTCCTTAGGGGGGCTCCCATACAAATTTTATTGTGTTTGTGCCGGAAAGGGTTAATATGTGTGACCGACCCCCATTACTTTTGCAAAAGGAACATTTTTGCCTTTGACACCTATTCCCTCCGACCACTCCTTAGGGGGGCTCCCATACAAATTTTATTGTGTTTGTGCCGGAAAGGGTTAATATGTGTGACCGACCCCCATTACTTTTGCAAAAGGAACATTTTTGCCTTTGACACCTATTCCCTCCGACCACTCCTTAGGGGGGCTCCCATACAAATTTTATTGTGTTTGTGCCGGAAAGGGTTAATATGTGTGACCGACCCCCATTACTTTTGCAAAAGGAACATTTTTGCCTTTGACACCTATTCCCTCCGACCACTCCTTAGGGGGCTCCCATTCAAATTTTATGGTTTTGTCGATAAAACCGGAAACTGTCGATAAATAGGTAGCAAGTTTAAGCAAACAAAAACATCAAATGTTGGCTTTATATTTCATGTAATTGTGTAAAATTTATATAAGTAAGAGAGTTCTAACATGAATTTTTGTCGCATTGAGGATCAAGTAGACCAACAAGTGCTAACATCAACATTGTACGATCAGTACTTTAGGCCCACCAAAGGCTCAAAAAGTTATATAAATACCGACACCTGATCACTATCAACCACCCTACTTACCTCCGAGAATGACGTATTCTACGTCAAAAAAACGCTCGGAAATTAGAACTGACGGTTCTGTATTGTAATGTATTAAAAACGCTAGTTCTAATATCCGAAGGATTCGAATTTCCGAGAGTTCTAATTTTCGAGCGTCTACTGTACTAGTAAATTTAAATTAATATAGCACCATGAACGGTAACCAGTTGTGGAATATAGAGACGCCTTGCACCGATTTTTGGTGTATAGTAAGCTAAGGAAATCCATTCAAGTTTTCTAAAGATATGCATTATTACCATTAAATTTTTGACGAATTGCGGCAGTCAAGATTGAGTTAAAGCCTTTCTTACACTTAGGGAAATATTAATTTGTAAAATTATTCACGCCCGTTTATAAAGTCTATTTAAGTATGTTCGTAGATAAGTGTTATATTTTTTATACAACTTCTGCGTACTAACTTATTCATAAATATTTTGTAAATGTTATTTGATGAAGCGAGAAATACCCTGTCTGGCTTTATCCCAAGCAATTATCATCAGTTGAATAGTCCCGAACGTAAATACAAACTACAACCTACTTTTAGCTTTGTGGTTGAGGTTCAAATCTCATATCAGCAGATTTTTGTACTTTCTTTTCCGATATTTTTATTTATAATTTAATCTGATTATTTATTTAATTTTAATGAATACTAGATAGGTCAATTTTTTCATGGGGTTTTACTTCAAATGATGTAAAATTTTACAAAAACAAATTTATATTGAATGTTAGAATAATCGCCTAATAACGTATTGTCATTTAGAAGTAAATAACGCAACCCTTTTCATTTAATATCAGCAAATATCGCAACCTTTTTTATTTAGAAGTTTATTACATAACCCATTTAATTTTTTCTTTCAAGTGATTTTAAAGTGGTGTTTCCTTCTGGTTTTTCTAATTTATAAAAAAAACATAATTTTTAAAAGTAACTTTTCATAGTAATATTCATTTCAAAACTTTTTTAGCATTAAGGATATTTAGTTTTTTTTATACTAAACAAAAGTACTCTAGTTATTACCAAATTGGTTTTACATGCAGTTTAGATGTGATGGAAAAAACTAAGTACAGTAATTTCTGGATATAAGCCCCCCGTTTAATGGATTTCCCCTCTTATGAGTTAGCAAAATTAGGTCAAGAAAAGTCCCCATAAGCAATATACAGCATAATTCCCGTTTAAAGTATTTCCCGCTTAAGAAATTATCCCGCTTATTACGTTGCAAATGTGTGAACCATTAGAAAAAATTCATACAAAAATCCCCGGATAAAAAAAAAATAAAAAACTTGGCAGCGTTGTGATGACTTTTTTCTTTTGCAACCTTTGGTCTTGTGTTTGCATACCTGAGAAAACATATGTTTATTGTGTTATGGCGGCAAGTGGCAAACAGCGAACAAATGTAAATGAAATAATTTTTTATGTTTTTCAAAGCTGAAACGTATATTTATTTACAGCATGTTTGGAAATAAAAGGAGAACGCTTTCAATAAAGGAAAAGATCAAAATATTTATATATATATATAAATAATAATATATTTTTTGTTATTTTATATATATACATATACATATCCAATGTACATGTACAATGAATATGAATATGAACTACATGCTTATTATATAAATATGAATTTACATAACTTCTTTTATTAATACGAGTAGGGAGTGTATGCAGTTTTCTATAAGAGTGGTTGTTTCATTAAGCGAATTTTTTTTATATAAGCCCCAAAATGTTCGCTAAGAGGGTTTTTTGTATAAGCTCCAAACCGGCTTTTAACCGGGATTTCCATATAAGACTTTCCCGGATAATGTATTTGAATTTTGAGCATTATGCTGTGCTCTTATATCCGGAAATTACTGTAGGAAATTCTGTTCAGCATAGTCAAGTTAAATACTATAAAATCAACTTTTGAAACTATTTAGGCGGTTCAAAGGCTAATTTAATTTTCTGTTTAATTTTTATTTTCTTAACTCTTACTATTCATAGACGTGCGATCAATTCAACGCCCATTTCGACGTCACATAATGCCTCAGAGTGCTAAAAAGAACCTTAAAAAATTATTTTAATGCGTGCCACACTCGTTGCTTGGTATAAATTTGCACATATTGCCCATAAGCCATACAATCCGTAACGGTTTACTATTGCACCGTCTGGTCAGGATGTAACTAATGCCTTTCTTTGACCGCAAAGTGTACCTATTTAAATCAATATGATTACGGTTGAATTTGTAACCCTTTACAATGTGTGTCGTGGTCCTGCACCTGTTGTACTCGCCTGAATCCTTTTAATACGTTTCTTCCTTGCGAAGTTCGAACGTTTGCGCTGTCATTAAATTAAATATTGACATCTTGTATGCTCACTTTTGCGATTATGTATGGCCTGATTCCCATATTATACAATCGCTTAGGAAAAGGGTTTTGGTTTGGAAAAGGCAACATGGACACGCATGTGAGTCGTCCATCAATATGTTCGTTATAATCTCCATCGCATCGTTAGACACCACCCTGAATGGTTGCGATGAAAATTCAAATTGAATATGGAGAAAAATAAATAATAAAAATCCAAATATTCTAAAGCTCGGAACCACTCGGAGACAGCAGAATCAACACTGACCAAATACGACGCAAGATTCTGTCATTGGTGCTGGCTTTGGCTGATCCTTTTGGGATTGTTTTGACAGACGAATGCTTGTGGTAGAGTCAACATGTCGCACAAGATGGCGCCCAGTGCTGCTGCTGAGTCATCAACAAATTGGCTTTTTAAAAGAACAAACAACAAATAAACAAGGTGCTAACTGCAATCCTGCTATGTGGGACCCAGCTGACTGCATATCCCTGCACAAGAAAGGGTTCACAGCGATTTACATGCATAAATTGTGTTTTTATCCCTGATTGAAGCATGGAGATTTGCCGCTTCTCTGAATTTTAAGTTGAAGTTGCGTTCTTTTGCTTCTGCTGCCGCCGCTGCTGCGACAGCTATATTAGGAAGTGCGGTGTGGCGCGGCGTTGTGCGTCCATTATGTCGAAACGGTTGCTGCTGAGCTGTCATAAATGTTTGATTGTTGTGGCGTGTGACGCATATCAATACATAGATGAGAGGCATGTCCATGCCCAAAATTAATCAAATGAATCACATGACTTACCTAAAACTACACCTGCACCTTTCAAATCGATTGTAAAACTTTTAAATATATATGTATCATGAAAAGTGCAAAAAAAAAAAAAAACAAAACCAATTCAATCGTATTTGATTTTGCAGCATCAATAAAACAAGGATATTTCTTCGTTTCTTTAGCTCTCTTTGCCACTTGCTGCAGTGGCAATAATTCATGGAATCTAATTAAATCAAATGAGCCGTGAATATGGCAATGGAGCGAAATTATGAACTAAATTAGCAAATCGGCCGTGTTGTTCCCCTGTCCTCCCCTGTTAATAAATTGCAATTTTCAAATTTGTCCTTTCTGCCTTCGATGCCGCCAATCGATGGTGTTACTTTACTGCTGCCTGCTGCGACAGATTTATGGCCAAGTCTGTTTCTCAGCCTTGATTGCCCGCGAGAAACACTGTATTATTCCATTCAGAAGTGGATGTTGTGCTTGTTGATGTTGATTTTGAACTTTTTCAATTAAAGAAAATTTCCAATTGAGCATGACTTTCTTTTAGTTGCAGAACAAGGTGCTCCACACGACCCTCCATTGAGTACTGGTGGGCTAAGTTGGGTGTAACATTGGACTCCATGTCAAGCCCGCAGTGCAGAAGGTTTTGAAGAGGGCTCAAATTACAATCGCGGTTATGTAGTGAGACGAAGAATTCACAACTGGACATTCAGCACACGAACCAACACCAACAACGCCAACATCGTCAGCCGCCCCCCTCCCGTTTTGTTGAAAAAAGAAAATAAAGACAGGAAAACGCAGTTGAAGCAAATAAAGTTTTTTAAAAGTAATAAAATCGAAATGTCGCATATTTTTATGACATTTTCCAATATCGTTTCGTGCGATTATTTCTTGATTCCGCCTTGCTGCCTCCTCCTCCGGACGCATACATGCGATTCGCTTTGCTTGACTTTTGCACTTTTTCCGCATTTAAACCGTCGCGGGACAGTGCGGTGCTGTCAATTTGAATTTGTTTTCTATCCGTGCTTCGAAATCAAATTAGATTCGTTTATAAAACCTTGCTAGGAACGCGAATAGAAAGGCAGAGCAGAGGAAAATGATCGCATAAAAACAATAAAATCGTAAAAATTGGCATTTGCACCAAATGCGAAGCGCTCCAAAAAATATTGCATCGGCGACAGTTTCTGCTGCTGTTGTTGCTGCTGCAACTGTATTGTTGCTTTTATTGATTTTATGTTTTAATTTGCGCGATTTGAAAAAGCTGCATTTGCCATATCCTGTTAAAATTTCTATACTGCGACCAATGAGCGCTAAATCAAAAATTTAAAAATGCATTTGTCGTTATGACGCACAGTCCCGAGCAAAATAGCTTAATTTAAATGTTAAAAGTGAACATTTATCAAACACAGGGTGATTACGAGTTGCTAAAAAAATTATGATAAACATAATTGGCTGTCAATGGGGCAGCCAGCCGTCTTATGACTATTTTTAAATATTCATTGAATTAAATATTATATTGTTCGGAATCAAATACAGGGTGATTAAGAATTGCTAAAAGACTATGATATAATTGCTTTTCAATGGGAAGCCGTCTTATGCCTATTATGAATTTAATATTATTGAACATTGAATTTGTTGTTCGGAATTAGCAAATAAATAAGTCAATTTATTTTTTCTTATTCTTTCTTAATTAAAACATGGCTTAAAAATACCTTCATTTACATGTATAAGCCCTACTTAAAAAAAAATGCACTGGAAACACCCAGTTTTTCAACATTCGTAGTAATAAAGGTGTCTTCCTGCTCTTTCTCTAAACATGAATTAGTTCATATTTTTTCTGAGTACCACTCATCCACAGTTACGCCAAAGGGTAATGCTTCCCATCATGTTTGTGGGGTTCATTCTAATGGATTTTGTGTTCTTTGCCAACTTTTAAAGAATCGCAAACTTAAAGAATCGAGTATCTTGTATCTGTTTATTGCTTGTAAATATTTATCGCTAGAACATTCTTTGGATGAATGAACCCTTCTCACCAAAATCCTACAACAAAGATATAATTCAGTTCCAACTTGTTCTTTTAATTGCTCCCCTGATGGACGTTCGCTGTAGAAATATTCACGGACATATTATCATCTTTAGCGTAACAATTCGACTATCTGTGCTGCCATTGCAAAATCCAGCATTTTATCTCTTCTTTTTGGAAGTGATATATAATTCATACAATAACTTAATGCAAAAAACAAAAAAAAAAACAAAAAAATAAATTAATTGCTTTGAGTGCATCCTTCAACAAACCCCCTTTCCTTTCCTTTACACCCATCTGTGCACCATTTTCAACCACTCACGCCGTCTCCCCACATTGAAGGCACAACTATTAAATACGCGAAATTAATTATTATTATTATTATTATGAATATCAAATACACAGCATACACTTTCCTCATAAATAAATCGGGTAAAAAGGGTTTTCAGCAAATGGAACAACGAAAAAACAATGCAGGCAGCAGGTAAGGGTGGTTTGCTTCCGATGTCTGCGGTTGTTTTGCTTTGGCGCCAATTTTTATGCTCAATTAAATCGCTTTAATGAAAACGAATGTTCTTAATTAATAAACATACATTTGTGGCGATGGGGAGAATTTGGGTGGCATTGGATAGAGCTGTTTTTGTTTTCATTTTTGAATATATGACTTCGTTCTCTTCCAGCTAATTTTATTTGGTAAAATTTGTTTCGTAAACCAGTGAAGACATGCAGGTTGAGATTCTGCATCACATTCTCCAGTTCATTCTTCTTACTACAGTGAGGAATTATGCACATGTGTGAAATTCGCTTAGATGAATCTGTTTTTTTTTTTATCTAAAAGCCAAATCCTACAACAACTTTAAAATAAAATAATTAATAAACAAAAATGCTAAAAACAACAAACTTTTAATTTATACAAAAGGCATTCAAACATCTTCTTAGCACTTCTGAGTGCGCTGAGATGCGTTGATCATTGATGAACTGTAAAGGTTTTCAATGCCTGCTGCATACTTTTAGGCAGTTTTAAAATGCATGTTATAGGAGAGCGCTCGTGAATCAGTATTGTCACATAGGAAACATTTCTTTCTTTCCAATTGTTTTTTTAATTATTCTGATCATAGGCGTCCGTAGGAATTTTTCCAGAGGGAAAGGTATGTATTGGTGTGCACGTATATAAAAATGATTATATGAAAATGTAACATATAAACATAGAAAATAAAATTATATGAAATTTTTCAAGTCCAGGGGGGGAAAGTGCCCCTCCCTGGTCCCCCCTGTGGACGCCCTTGATTCTGATAATACTCTTAAAAGTTTCTTATACCCCCACAAGTACTGGGTAAGGGGTATATTAACTTTGTCACTCCGTTTGCAAGCCCCATAGGAGGCGTGACAGGTATAGAAAAGTATATAAAAGTATATAAAATATATTCTCATATACTTTTATGAGTATAGATAAAGTGTATGTGAGTATATAGGTACCTATATTCGTATACATACATCAGCATCACCACCTGAGTCGATTTAGACAAGTCCGCCTGACAGCCGGACTTGAATTTTGAAGCTACCGTAATGAAATTTGATACAAAAGCTTAGTTAAAAAAAAAAAATCTAGTTCGAAAATAAATCAAATCACATGAAAACCTACTTAAAATACGTTTACTTCTCATAAAAAATATCCAAAAGTTGAAATCTCTAAAAACTCCACATTCCAATTCAATTAAGACCTTGTCACTTGCACACAACCTTCGATTCTATTTACACGAGCCTAATTTTTTCTCTAATATCTGATGGATACTTTTTATTAAATCATTGTTAAAATTTAGACACTTTTTACAAAAATAAAAATCAATTAAAATAAATATTAATTTTGTAATGTTTTTATGCCCAAATTTTAGTTATGCATTCAGTAAAAAATAAATTCTTTTAGGCAAAAATGATAACAATAACCAGTGGCGGATCTACATATGGGCTGAAAGGGCTATATTCCCCCCTTGGAGAATTTTTTGTATGGGCAAAAATGAAAAAAAGGCCAAAAAGACGTTTTAGCCCCCTTCTTTGGCATACAAAAGTGTAGTTTCATCCTTCCCTTGGCGAGTTTTAGATCCGCCACTGACAAAAACAGTTTCTCTAACTTTTGAGATACCCAAGAGTGGAATCTTAATATTGATAAAAAGTACATTTTTTATTAATTTATCGTTTTTTTCTCACCGATAGATATTTTTCATTCTAAAAACGGTTCAAGGAAGCATATAGGTAACAAATTTAAAAAACATTTTTTCGGGGTTTTTTTTTCATAGAAGGAAAAAGATATCGTTTTCAAATTTTGGACACAATTAAAATTTAAATAATACAAAAAAATTTTTCAGAATTTTTGAAGCGGTTTTTGGCGTAATTTAATTTTTTTTAAAAAAATGCCAAAAATTGACGGTGTACAGGATATCATCAGTCTGCAACATCTGAGGAAAAAAAAAACAAAATTAATCCTTGTTTAAGTGGCTATCGCCTGAAGTAGAATAATTTTTTTCCGCCGAAATAAAAACAAAATCGCGGTCGATTTTTCAACCTTGAAAATCGATTTTTTTTTTTTTTTATTTTTCAAATGTTAATCAATATATGGGCATTTCCACAGAAATGTCAACCACAGCCAAGAAACTCAAAGTCTATAAAAGTACGTTGTTTTAACATATTTTTAAAAAGAATCTATCAAATTTAACAAATGTGAACAAATTTTACATTTATGCATAACACATTTTGAAATATTCAATTGCAAAGTCGAACAAGTGCAAAACTTCTGTTTTGTTCATTTCTATGGCACGTTTTGTTTTGATTAATGTTCTAAATGAGAGCCACTTTGCATTGACATTTTCTCTTTTAAATCTCGGTTATATATATTAAGAATATTAGAAAAATGTAAAAGGAACGATGCGATTGCTAATAACGGTAAATTTTTTCATTGCTTTAGCATATATTTCGATGTCACGTGCGACATTGAAAAAGAGCATTTGTTATCAGCGTGCCAAATGTGTTTATACAATGTGCATCAAATTTTCGTAGAAAACAGATATTTTTATTGCAAATTAAATAAAAAAAATTTTCTGGAAAATAATCACAGCTTTGGCTCTTGGTATTTATTTAAAGTTTGTCGCGTTCGACATCGTAAGTGTAAAATGTTTAAATTCGAAATAAATTTTTTTTATGTCAATACAAAATATGAAATTTTTTAATGTAGATCAGCGGTGTTGACGTAGTTCCACGCGTGGTGAGACTCGAAAGCTTTATTCGAGAATCGAAACACGTACACGATCGAATGCACGAAATTCTCTCAATCAGTTGGCGCGTAAACTTGAAGCTGAGAGGTTCGTACCACTTGATCGTGTGTTTTGCACTGTACGAAATGTCTGAGGCTTATGAAAATTCATTATTTACAGAATTATAATAATGATGGTGATAGTGACAATGATAATGATAGTGTAAATGATAATGATACCGATGATGATAATGATGACAATGATGACAACAATTTTTGTCAGTGCAGAGAGCGAGAGAGCAACAAACACAAGCACAAAAGTCGAAAATTGCAGTAGTATGCGTGTGAACACCACTGATGTAGATGAGTAAAGACGGAGGAGAGAAAAAAAATCCAACTGCAAACGGTGGGTTAAAGGATGAGGAAACAAAATTACAAAACAATAATTTAAAATCAAGGAAAGAATGCGAAATGGTCGACAGACGTGGAGAGCGCTGGCTGAAAGTAATGAAGATGTAATTCAAGAGAAACGGAAATATAATCGCCTACGACAACGAGAGAGGTGCAAAAAACTCTTAGAAAATAAAATGTCATATGCACATCAAAGCCAATACGCGTCTTACGAATGCAAACAAACATTGGCGAAAGCGGTTAAGAAAGTGGAGAAAGCGATGCCAAAGGACTTGCACAAAAAGCTAAAAGTTCTTCTTTAAAGAAGTTCTAAAATTTTTTCTCTATTAAAGATATTTTGTTAAGTTTATAAATTTTGTTTTGTAAATAAATATATTGAATATATTAAAAATCATTTATAATCATCTTCTTCTTGTAGAGCATAGGGCCGTTCATCATATGCATGTCTAATGACCTAAAAAATAAAAAAAAAAACATAAAATCTATGATGGAACAAAATGTAGCATTCGACATGTCGCGTTCGACAGTGATTAAAATTTAATAAAAACTAAACTACTTCATATTTTTGAATCAAATGAAAAACATTTTTAAGATACATCAATGCACAACATTTCAAAACTAGTCGCATTAAAATATTCCTTCAAGTTTCGCTGAAATCAGTGTTTGAACTGTTCGCCATGAAAGCGACTTCTGTTTTTGTCACGTGCGAATGCCTTGAATTTTTGTAATAATCTCGAAAACGAATAACTGCAAAAAATCAACCTTAGCCCTAATTATAGTGCTAATCAAGAGCTATAAGTTTTGCCTTTTGTCAAAATAAAATAATGTTTTGGTATATGTTTTTTTTCACTTTGAATGCGTACGAATGTCGCATTCGACATTGGAGAAATGCCCATATGTGCAAAATTTTAAAACGATATCTTTTACCTTCCCGAAAAAATTTTTTTTAAATTTGTAACCTATACGCCCACTTAATACCCAAATCAATGTTGAAGTTTAACATTTTTTTTGAGGAACTGTCATTATGCCAAAATATATAAAAAAATTTTAATTTCAGTTTATTCAGCCCAGAGATATCTTGCCTTTATTATCATATAACAAATAATCATTTTAACAAATAAAATATTTTAAAGTAAGGTTAAAATTTGCCACAGTTAGCATAAAGATCTTATGGTTAATAAATGAAAATATCTTCGAAATAAAAATTCTTGAAAAATCTATTGTTTTAGCCTTCTGGCTGCTTATAAGCTTTTAAGTAAATTTTTAGTGAATAAACCATCTCTCTTTGACATAAGTTTCTTTGAGTTTCTTTTCTACTTTCTGTGAAATATGTTAGCCCCCGACTATTATCATTTTTCTTGCCTCAAAAATTGGATCGTAGATAAAATATTTGTCAGTTACAAGGGTGCTATCAATGGTATTGAGTTTTTTTAGCAGCTTTACTATTAAACTAAAATTAAACAACAAATCTGGCCTTAATTTTTCAGGTCAGATTTTAACCAAGAATTCTGACCCGAACTATGATATTCGAACATGAAATCATAGCTGGTTATTTCAAAAAAGTATTATCAGTTTTCTACTCGTAATGCGTAGAAACGTTAATGATTTAAGATCGGGTTTGTTTACAAGTTTCAAAAATCCCTCCCTAATCAGTTATTAATTATTAATTTTCTGCTGGGCTGCAAAGGCTGTTAAAGAACAGTCCGGTAACTTTTGAAGCTATCCCCAAAAATTTATTCCATACATCTGACGAAAGCTAAAACGCTTATAATATAAACAATTTATTGTTTCGCACTTGAACTTGGGTGTCAAAATCATTTTCGAGATTATTTATTGACAGACACCTTTTGACAACGCAAATTAGTGTTGATACCAATATGTCCAGGCCAAAGTGGCAGTGATAAGTTATCAGTAAATATTTTTAAATATCAATTGGCATTTTGAAATTTAAAATTCTCTTAATTAAATTAACCATTTTGTATTAGATTATTTTTGGAGAACCGGGTGATTTAAGAATTTACAAGCATTACAATTACTTATATATAAAGCATCAATTAAAGCACAAAATTATGACTTCATTATGTTTAAAGAACATTTTAGGAATCATGTTGAACAGACCCATAGAAAGTATGTGTGTTTAAATTCCATAATACAATAATATTATTACATATAATAATATATCCTTATATACTACTTACGCATTTTAATCTTTCACTAGTTTCCTCACAAGCGCACAAGAAGTTTTCACTTAAATTATTTTTTGTGCGGAGCCATCACTTTCTGCAGCCTATGGTAAACTTAAGTGAAGTAGTTATACAGTAGACTCTCACAAATTAGAACCACTTTATTCCACGGGTGGTTCTAATATCTGAAATGTTGGTAATTCCTGGACTTTTTTCACGGAAATTTTAAAGAAAATATTTATGATAACACAAAATAATTTTTATTTATTTAATATTTAATGTTTTTTGTAACATAAACCTCATATAATTTCCATTTTTATATTTATATCAATGAGCAAAGATAACTTATGAATTTAATAAATAAAGAAACGTTCAGAAATTAGAATCACAGGTTCTTATTGCAGAGCGTTCAATATTGAAATGGCAGGTTCTAATTTCTGATCAATTCCAATTTGTGAGAGTGTACTGTACCATGTAAAGGATCTCACATACTCCTGAAATTTTCAAAAAATCTATTTATTACTGATTTTCATTCTTTAAAAATTCCAATCCGTTACAAAGTGGCTCTTCGCAAAATCGCCCAAAAAAAAAAAAAAAATAATAAAAATCACCCAAATGAAAAATTACCCAAAAATTTATGAAAAATCGCCGAAATCGAAAAAACGAAATTTTACCCAAGAAAACGAAAAGCGGCCCAATAATTTTTGGAAAAATTACCCAAAAACAAAAACGAAAATTCACCCGGGCTGGTAGACGGGTGGCGCGTGCGATTCGTCGCACTACGCGTAAACCGCCGCGCCGAGATAAGCGCGATCCGCCGCGTCGCGAGATGCGCGGGTGCGGTACTAAATATTTCCTTTGACTTGACCAAGCAAACTCAAGCAAATGATGCAAATACAAAAGAAAAACAAAAGAAGAACCGCTGCTTTTACTTTAAATACCGTTATCTTTAAGAACTGATTGATGTTTCTTATTTAATATTGAAAACGAAAGAACTCCCAAAAAAACGAAAAATCATCCAAAAACGAAAAGTGAAATTTCGCCCAACATATTTGGTGAAATTTCGCCCAAAAGCAAAAACGAAATTTTACCCAACAAAAATGTAAAATCGGCTGATTTTTTTTTTCAAATTTGTATGGAAAAAATTGGGTAATTTTTCATTATTTTTTTTGGGCGATTTTTCTTTGTGCGATTTGGCGGAGAGCCTTACAAAGTTATAGCAATAAATGTGAACAGAAATTTAATTGGGCAGCAGTGCTGCCAGGCTTCAGCGAAAAAAAAATTCCTATTTTTGCATACAAATGAATATTTTTCCCCGTTTTTTTCCCCGGTTTTTAAATTGTTTAATAAATATAAAGAAATAACAAGTTTATTAATTCACTTTACTTTATCTAAAATAAATACAAACAGGAAAAAGTACGTATCTATAAGAAAAATAAAAATAAAAATGAAAATTTGAAGCGATATTGTATTTCGACTCGAACGTTACGTTTTTGAGATTATAAAAAATTGTAAGAAATTATTTGAAATACACATATTGTTATATATATAATCAAACCAAGTAAACAAGAGTATGTGTATTATTTCTATTATAAAAAGTAAAAAATTCTGAATTTTTATTTCATTAAAGATTTACTGCGGAGAATTCCACATTGAGTGGTATTGTCAAGATAGTTTCTTATTTTTGTTTTATTTAAATTAATAGCTGAAAAAGCACTTTCAGCACTTGCCCCTCTATAGGGAAAGCAAAAAATAAACGACACTATTTTTTTTTTTTCTTAAATATCATCTGAATCAATGAAAAATATAACTTCTTTCCAGAATTCCTGGATAATTTCTGGTGATGTATTTGAAAAATTTATATTTCTTAACGATCTATATTCTTGATTGGATTGATCACTCGGATTGATCCGAAATAACGTGTGTAAATGTTTTTAAGCTTAAAGTTTTATTTGTGCATTTTTACTATCTATAAATGGCCCTTTATATAGCTCCATAAAAAAATATCGAAATCGTTTAAGTCTACATCAAAAATACTATTATGACTATTAATGTATTCCTTTCGCATGAAACAATCAACAAGTCTTCAAAGTTAGTTCTATTTTTCCATATATGACCCAAAAATAAATTTATAAGTATAAAAATTACCCAAAAATTTATGAAAAATCGCCGAAATCGAAAAAACGAAATTTTACCCAAGAAAAGAAAGAGTTGGCTGTGCCGTGGACACACCCGTAGGTTTTGACGTGACGAAGTTTCTTGCTGTTGTTGTTAATGTTGATGTTGATGTTGATGTTGATGTTGATGTTGATGTTGATGTTGATGTTGATGTTGATGTTGATGTTGATGTTGATGTTAATGTTGATGTTGATGTTGATGTTGATGTTGATGTTGATGTGGATGTTGATGTTGATGTTGGTGTGTATGTTGATGTTGATGTTGGTGTTGATGTTGATGTAGATGTTGCTGTTGGTGTTGGTGTTGGTGTTGGTGTTGGTATTGGTGTTGGTGTTGGTGTTGGTGTTGGTGTTGGTGTTGGTGTTGGTGTTGGTGTTGGTGTTGGTGTTGGTGTTGGTGTTGGTGTTGGTGTTGGTGTTGGTGTTGGTGTTGGTGTTGTTGTTGGTGTTGGTGTTGGTGTTGGTGTTGTTGTTGGATTTGGAGTTGGTGCTTTTCGTTTAGCTTTTTTTTTGCTTCCCCATGGGTTGCGCTCTAATTTCAATTAATCCAGCAAAAGTGATGCATATGCGTCACATTAGGCGGTTCCCTGAGGGTTTTTGGCACCCCGTCAAATTTTTTTTTTATTTTTGTCATATGCCCGAAGACCTCACCTTTGTTTTCGTTCCTTAAAATTTACCGTTGCACCAGTAGTCACAGAGTTAAAAATCCATGCAACGTTTTTTCATGGCTGTAGCATTTTTACTGCATTATGTGATTGCATCCCTGAAATCATGACAACAAAATTTTTTTTGTAATTAAGTTTTGAAGCGTAATAACACATCCCTGCTGTCGTAAAACAAAATTTACCGTAGCACTCCTCCTGAGTGAGTAATAATTCCATGCAACGATATTACATTTCTGTTACACAAGCTGCTATAGTCACGACCTGACGACGCCGGAATTGTTTTTTTATTTTTGTCGTAAAGCCATGTATCAAAACTTTATTTTTCTTTTTAAACTTTTATCGTAGGTTATATAATCATTGAGTAAAAATTCAATGCAACGCCGCAGCATGAATGTTGCGTTATCGATTTTTGAGCGGCTCTCTCAGCGTCCCCATGATGTCAGAAATTTTTTTCCTAATTTTGTTGTGAGGGTTTCCAGTAGGCCTTTATTGGCGTATCGTATTTTTAATCCTAGCCCTACTACTCAGCGAGTAATAATTCCATGTAACAAATTTTCAGTTGCGTTGCTTACGCAGCTCCCACTACGTCCCTATGCCGTATTAAATTTTTTTTTTGTTTTTGTAATATAGTCAAAGAATTAACCTTTATGGTCATACTATTTTTTTAATCATAGCTCTTATATCCAGCGAGTAACAATTCAATGAAACGCAGATGAATTTTTAAAAAATCCATTTTTCAACTTTTTTGGAAACTAGAGCAGTATAACGTAACTTCGTCACGTCAAAACGAAAAGCGGCCCAATAATTTTTGGAAAAATTACCCAAAAACAAAAACGAAAATTCACCCGGGCTGGTAGACGGGTGGCGCGTGCGATTCGTCGCACTACGCGTAAACCGCCGCGCCGAGATAAGCGCGATCCGCCGCGTCGCGAGATGCGCGGGTGCGGTACTAAATATTTCCTTTGACTTGACCAAGCAAACTCAAGCAAATGATGCAAATACAAAAGAAAAACAAAAGAAGAACCGCTGCTTTTACTTTAAATACCGTTATCTTTAAGAACTGATTGATGTTTCTTATTTAATATTGAAAACGAAAGAACTCCCAAAAAAACGAAAAATCATCCAAAAACGAAAAGTGAAATTTCGCCCAACATATTTGGTGAAATTTCGCCCAAAAGCAAAAACGAAATTTTACCCAACAAAAATGTAAAATCGGCTGATTTTTTTTTTCAAATTTGTATGGAAAAAATTGGGTAATTTTTCATTATTTTTTTTGGGCGATTTTTCTTTGTGCGATTTGGCGGAGAGCCTTACAAAGTTATAGCAATAAATGTGAACAGAAATTTAATTGGGCAGCAGTGCTGCCAGGCTTCAGCGAAAAAAAAATTCCTATTTTTGCATACAAATGAATATTTTTCCCCGTTTTTTTCCCCGGTTTTTAAATTGTTTAATAAATATAAAGAAATAACAAGTTTATTAATTCACTTTACTTTATCTAAAATAAATACAAACAGGAAAAAGTACGTATCTATAAGAAAAATAAAAATAAAAATGAAAATTTGAAGCGATATTGTATTTCGACTCGAACGTTACGTTTTTGAGATTATAAAAAATTGTAAGAAATTATTTGAAATACACATATTGTTATATATATAATCAAACCAAGTAAACAAGAGTATGTGTATTATTTCTATTATAAAAAGTAAAAAATTCTGAATTTTTATTTCATTAAAGATTTACTGCGGAGAATTCCACATTGAGTGGTATTGTCAAGATAGTTTCTTATTTTTGTTTTATTTAAATTAATAGCTGAAAAAGCACTTTCAGCACTTGCCCCTCTATAGGGAAAGCAAAAAATAAACGACACTATTTTTTTTTTTTCTTAAATATCATCTGAATCAATGAAAAATATAACTTCTTTCCAGAATTCCTGGATAATTTCTGGTGATGTATTTGAAAAATTTATATTTCTTAACGATCTATATTCTTGATTGGATTGATCACTCGGATTGATCCGAAATAACGTGTGTAAATGTTTTTAAGCTTAAAGTTTTATTTGTGCATTTTTACTATCTATAAATGGCCCTTTATATAGCTCCATAAAAAAATATCGAAATCGTTTAAGTCTACATCAAAAATACTATTATGACTATTAATGTATTCCTTTCGCATGAAACAATCAACAAGTCTTCAAAGTTAGTTCTATTTTTCCATATATGACCCAAAAATAAATTTATAAGTATAAAAATTACCCAAAAATTTATGAAAAATCGCCGAAATCGAAAAAACGAAATTTTACCCAAGAAAAGAAAGAGTTGGCTGTGCCGTGGACACACCCGTAGGTTTTGACGTGACGAAGTTTCTTGCTGTTGTTGTTAATGTTGATGTTGATGTTGATGTTGATGTTGATGTTGATGTTGATGTTGATGTTGATGTTGATGTTAATGTTGATGTTGATGTTGATGTTGATGTTGATGTTGATGTGGATGTTGATGTTGATGTTGGTGTGTATGTTGATGTTGATGTTGGTGTTGATGTTGATGTAGATGTTGCTGTTGGTGTTGGTGTTGGTGTTGGTGTTGGTATTGGTGTTGGTGTTGGTGTTGGTGTTGGTGTTGGTGTTGGTGTTGGTGTTGGTGTTGGTGTTGGTGTTGGTGTTGGTGTTGGTGTTGGTGTTGGTGTTGGTGTTGGTGTTGGTGTTGGTGTTGTTGTTGGTGTTGGTGTTGGTGTTGGTGTTGTTGTTGGATTTGGAGTTGGTGCTTTTCGTTTAGCTTTTTTTTTGCTTCCCCATGGGTTGCGCTCTAATTTCAATTAATCCAGCAAAAGTGATGCATATGCGTCACATTAGGCGGTTCCCTGAGGGTTTTTGGCACCCCGTCAAATTTTTTTTTTATTTTTGTCATATGCCCGAAGACCTCACCTTTGTTTTCGTTCCTTAAAATTTACCGTTGCACCAGTAGTCACAGAGTTAAAAATCCATGCAACGTTTTTTCATGGCTGTAGCATTTTTACTGCATTTTGTGATTGCATCCCTGAAATCATGACAACAAAATTTTTTTTGTAATTAAGTTTTGAAGCGTAATAACACATCCCTGCTGTCGTAAAACAAAATTTACCGTAGCACTCCTCCTGAGTGAGTAATAATTCCATGCAACGATATTACATTTCTGTTACACAAGCTGCTATAGTCACGACCTGACGACGCCGGAATTGTTTTTTTATTTTTGTCGTAAAGCCATGTATCAAAACTTTATTTTTCTTTTTAAACTTTTATCGTAGGTTATATAATCATTGAGTAAAAATTCAATGCAACGCCGCAGCATGAATGTTGCGTTATCGATTTTTGAGCGGCTCTCTCAGCGTCCCCATGATGTCAGAAATTTTTTGTCTAACTTTGTTGTGAGGGTTTCCAGTAGGCCTTTATTGGCGTATCGTATTTTTAATCCTAGCCCTACTACTCAGCGAGTAATAATTCCATGTAACAAATTTTCAGTTGCGTTGCTTACGCAGCTCGCACTACGTCCCTATGCCGTATTAAATTTTTTTTTTGTTTTTGTAATATAGTCAAAGAATTAACCTTTATGGTCATACTATTTTTTAATCATAGCTCTTATATCCAGCGAGTAACAATTCAATGAAACGCAGATGAATTTTTAAAAAATCCATTTTTCAACTTTTTTGGAAACTAGAGCAGTATAACGTAACTTCGTCACGTCAAAACGAAAAGCGGCCCAATAATTTTTGGAAAAATTACCCAAAAACAAAAACGAAAATTCACCCGGGCTGGTAGACGGGTGGCGCGTGCGATTCGTCGCACTACGCGTAAACCGCCGCGCCGAGATAAGCGCGATCCGCCGCGTCGCGAGATGCGCGGGTGCGGTACTAAATATTTCCTTTGACTTGACCAAGCAAACTCAAGCAAATGATGCAAATACAAAAGAAAAACAAAAGAAGAACCGCTGCTTTTACTTTAAATACCGTTATCTTTAAGAACTGATTGATGTTTCTTATTTAATATTGAAAACGAAAGAACTCCCAAAAAAACGAAAAATCATCCAAAAACGAAAAGTGAAATTTCGCCCAACATATTTGGTGAAATTTCGCCCAAAAGCAAAAACGAAATTTTACCCAACAAAAATGTAAAATCGGCTGATTTTTTTTTTCAAATTTGTATGGAAAAAATTGGGTAATTTTTCATTATTTTTTTTGGGCGATTTTTCTTTGTGCGATTTGGCGGAGAGCCTTACAAAGTTATAGCAATAAATGTGAACAGAAATTTAATTGGGCAGCAGTGCTGCCAGGCTTCAGCGAAAAAAAATTCCTATTTTTGCATACAAATGAATATTTTTCCCCGTTTTTTTCCCCGGTTTTTAAATTGTTTAATAAATATAAAGAAATAACAAGTTTATTAATTCACTTTACTTTATCTAAAATAAATACAAACAGGAAAAAGTACGTATCTATAAGAAAAATAAAAATAAAAATGAAAATTTGAAGCGATATTGTATTTCGACTCGAACGTTACGTTTTTGAGATTATAAAAAATTGTAAGAAATTATTTGAAATACACATATTGTTATATATATAATCAAACCAAGTAAACAAGAGTATGTGTATTATTTCTATTATAAAAAGTAAAAAATTCTGAATTTTTATTTCATTAAAGATTTACTGCGGAGAATTCCACATTGAGTGGTATTGTCAAGATAGTTTCTTATTTTTGTTTTATTTAAATTAATAGCTGAAAAAGCACTTTCAGCACTTGCCCCTCTATAGGGAAAGCAAAAAATAAACGACACTATTTTTTTTTTTCTTAAATATCATCAGAATCAATGAAAAATATAACTTCTTTCCAGAATTCCTGGATAATTTCTGGTGATGTATTTGAAAAATTTATATTTCTTAACGATCTATATTCTTGATTGGATTGATCACTCGGATTGATCCGAAATAACGTGTGTAAATGTTTTTAAGCTTAAAGTTTTATTTGTGCATTTTTACTATCTATAAATGGCCCTTTATATAGCTCCATAAAAAAATATCGAAATCGTTTAAGTCTACATCAAAAATACTATTATGACTATTAATGTATTCCTTTCGCATGAAACAATCAACAAGTCTTCAAAGTTAGTTCTATTTTTCCATATATGACACATTTAGATTTGTAAAAAATGGCAAATAAAAAATTAATTTAATTAAAATAAAAAATTGTAGTTGGTTTTTCTAATAACCGATATCACGAATTCCACGAAAAAGTCAACCTCATAGGTCAAAAATCAAATTGTAAAGAGAGAAGAGAAACTATATAGAATATATTCTATCGAATTCGGACAACACGTTTTAAGTTGAATTCTTCAAGATAACGGTAGTTTTTCTGTGTTTTTTTTACTTTCGCGTGGTGAATAAGTTGAGCGAAAATTTTGCAGTTTTATTTTGATATTTGCCGTGAGGGCGTGCGCTGTTTATTACAACAATTAAAAAAAAAATATTTGCTTCAAATTTTTTAATATTTTCCTAATAATCATACATAGTATATATGTATAAATAATTATCAACGACATACCGTGGTAAGAACAGTTAAATAAATTAAGAAAATATGTAGCATGTGCGTAACAATATTGATATATGTTTCAATGCAGGCTCTAATGTAAGAAATTTTTTGCGGAAAATGCTGTTATGTGTGGATTTTGAGATGGCAAAGCAGAAAGAAAAAAACATTTTTTACTATTACCATTGAAAAAAATTCCACGCGTTTCGCACATGTTACACTTTTTTCCGTACAGCAATGTAGTTTTTACACACTACGGGGTCGTTCATAAATTACGTTACCAATTTAGAGGGGGAGGAGGGGTTTTAAAATGTATTACGATAAGTAATGATATGGGGGGAGGTGGGTCTCATATATAGCAAAGTGACCAAAAATAAAAAACTCGAAAAAATTGAAATTAATACACCCTTCATTTAAAAAAATGTCCATCCTTACATCTTCGTTAGACGGTCAAACGTCTAAATTAACGGCAAGCTATTGACAAGTGTCAATATGAATTCTCACAAGTGAGTTTTATTTTATTTAACCCTTAAATGCCCAGTGTATCTTTTTGGATACAACCGAGAAAATAAGCTATTTATTTTAAAATATTGCAAAAATTAAAATGTTGGATATGTAGTTTCACTCAGAAAATTGCAAATATAAAACAAGAATTTAATTATTGGCATAACTTTGTTGGTTTGGGAAATATTGACCGTCAAATTAAAAAAATTGTTTTTTTAATTTTTACGGAAATTCGCTTTTTGATATGACTTTTCTTTTAAAGTATTAACAATTTTAAAGTATCATTTACAAACAAATTTAGAGTTATCATAAAAAGAATCGTTGTCCACGTTTTTACCTTGAACTCCTACAACCAAGCTGATTGATGGTATACGTCCGAATGCCCACTGTATCTTTTTGGATACAACCATGTTTTCTTTAAACAAAAATTTTTTCCAAAAAAAATATAACAGGGTCGTGTTCAGGGGATCATTTAGAACAACATAATTTTAATGATATCGGTGTTGTTGGGCATTTAAGGGTTAAAATAAATCGGAACATAAATTATTATTCAAATAAATCCATTTTAAGGAATCATATTCACAAAAACACTGAACTTGGTGATGTACGGGTGCAGCTTTTACGGGTACTCTCTCAAAGGCCAGGCGAATTTCTTTGCATAAGAAATGAGGATACACTTGAACAGGTCCACGTGGAATCTGTTGAAGAATTTGAAGAGTCCCCAAAGTTCCAACTCATTCAATTCCAGTGATTAAGAGCATCGACTTTTGGATTTTAAAAGAGATTAAAAAAAGAAAATAAGAAATTTTTAATCTTTTTGTTTTGTATTTCAGTTTTTAGTATATATGGTCGAAGGTAACAGTAATATGAACGCACGGTGTAATTGTGCGTGACGAATGTAACATGTGCGTGACGGTGTTTACAGTTGAAAAAATTGTTTTATAGTTTTTTTTTCTCAAATAACTTAACTACTAATATAATCTAGGATAACCTCTTATTGCTGTAAAAAAATATGAAAATTCTATCTGAAGTCAAATCGCAGAAATTTCAGATAGAAGCTGACATCAAATTTTTAAAGGGAAAATTTTGTAGCACGTGCGTACGCTAATTTTGCTTGATATCACCGAAATTCATAAGTGGATTCATAAAACCTTTACACATTTTAAATAGACCGTAAAATTAATTAATAAAAATTGCAAACCAGTTTTCGCAAAAATTTCTTTTTAAGTAAATCAGTTGCAATTATTCGCAAGCGGTAACAGTGCGTGACATGGAATTCATGATATATTTTTTCACTCGCTATTTTATTTTTAATTTTCCCCGTTTTTATTAATGTTTTTCCCGCCTCCCCGTTTTGACGAAAAATCCCGAAAAAAGGGGAAAAATCCCGCCACCTGGCAGCTCTGTTGGGCAGCTACCTGGCTAACTGCTGCGCCTCTCCCAACAGTTGCGTTTCGTATTTCTTTTGTTCGCAAAATCTGAGTTTCTTAAAACCATAAAAAGCAGGAACATACAAGAGGATGAAGGTGTATATATAGTACGAAACTGTAATTGAAGTAACGCCTTTAATTTTTAAATCTTGATACTAGTAACTATTTTCTCTTTAGTCTGAAGAGAGGTTTTAGTTTAGACATTTTTTATAAATTTTAAGCACTAATATTTTAAATTGGATACTAAAGTTTTTATTTAACTAAAAAAAACTCCTTCTGTCAGACTATTACGACTATATTCTCTTACAAGGTGTTTTTTTAATTTTGGAGATTGGATAATTTTTTAACGAAGTAATGATGTCGACATGGTTTTCATCAGCAGTCGATTTATATACGTCAAAAACAGTGATATATGTACATGTTAAATTTTTTTAATTTTTTTTTTTTTTGTTTTCTTATAGTTGAAAAGTTAATTAAGAATGTGAAATCAAAAATTTAATTTTTTTTTATCACCATGTAACCTTTATAATAATTTTTCAAATTTACTCAGTTTTCAGCGCTTTTAGGGGTATGTGAGATCTTTAAAACAATAACAATAGCTGTTTATAGTCGACAAAAGACTGTTGATAGAATTATTTCCATTTGCCAGTAGAAGAATATTTTCTTTTAAAGACCCGAGTGCTTACCTTCCATGGTGTTCGATCACACAAATTTTTTGCTCTGGATAAGCAAATGTTGCTTTTTCACAAAAAGAAAAAAAAAGAAACTGATTATGGTACCCTTCAGACGACGAAAGCAGTCGTCAGTGAACACTAACTAAAATACTTAGTCGAGGATTAGTATAGTTTTTGTTCAGTGTAAGATTTCAGTTGTCATTGAATGCATTGATAACACACGCTTATTGTACTCGCGTTAATTGAAACTCGCATTCTGAGGGTATCAGTTACAAAAAGCAGAATGCATTTTTATTGACCTATTAAAATTAAACTCTGAGTGTTGGATTTCACGTTTTGATGGTTTGCAGGTTCAGCAACACCGTGCATTCGGCGGCACTGGATGAGCTTGTCTTTCTTTGGATGAGCTTCAAGTGAGTTGGATTTGTTTTTAAGTGTTTGGATTATGACTGGAATTCTATCAAAAACAACTGCGTCTACAAAAAGACGCCATATCAATATGATCGTAGCATAATGTTGCTGCAATGACAAAGTCAGTATTGACTGTATTGAGTCAATAAACATTAATCAAATCAAAGCAAATTTATATATGATATATATGTATATGTATATAGCTAAAGTCCACCTGGTATCTCTCTATTGCTAAGGCTCATGTTAACGCAAGAGTAGAGAGGCGAAGCCATGAAAACTACACTTAGACAGACCTAGGCCTACAAGTTGTTGAATAAATCAATTTAATTGAATCTGCAGCATTGGCCTACGTAGCCAGTCCAAAGAGGCTAGCGTCTAACGTCTGGCACAAAGCATCTAATTAAAAGAATGCACACTGCTCTGCTCACAACAAGGAAGTAAAAAAGCAGCATGAGAATAAATTGAGGCACTTCTAGAAGTTCGCATGACGAGTTTTCAAGATGATCAAACTGCAGTCCATGTTTTATAAAGGGGGGAGGCAATAGCAAATAAGTCGCTGCTCAGTTGGTTAGCATTCGTTCACCTGTTTGTGTGATGTTTTCAGTTGAACCAAATGATTAAAGGTTCTGGGAAATAAGTAGCTTTAAGACGGTTACTTCTTATTGCATTTTTAAATGTGAATGTGACTGTGAATGTTACAATTGCAAGCTTACTAGAGTATTTCTCTCCATATTTACTTTCGATACATATTTCAATTCCGCTTTTAATCTTTAATCGTAGTCGACAAGACTCAAGAATCAACAAGATAGCAGCTCACTGATTTGTGCCGTAATTACAGTGAGCTGAATATCCATTCAGAATAAGTATCGGTGGCTCCTTGGCGCTCATAAACTATTATTCACCTACCTATGCTTGTTTATATGCATGTTTGTTTGTATGTATGTCTGTATGAATGACTGTCTGGCTATCTGTACGAACACGGTAAGCTTAACACGGAGCTCCAGAGTCCATAGTTGACTAAGTCCAAGTCAGTTTCTCTCGCACTAACGCTTCGGCAAGTCATGATCGTAATCGGTGTCGACTTCAGTCGCATGTTATCAGCGGCGTCAACCATGTGGTCGTGAATTTGTTTTGGATTGTATTGCAAATAATCGCAGATACAGAGTGGTAATCAAGAAAAATATTTTATTGTTACAATTTCTATTTCGACCGCAGTCGCAGATGAGTTGTGCCGTGTGTTATCAGTTTAGTTAGTTTCAGAATATGATGAAAAAGAGAGTGAGAGTGAGACTGAGAGAGACTGAGTCCCGATCACGATCATGATCGACATATCCCGATAACTCAAAGAGTGATTAAGTGTCCGTATCTGAAAAACAATCGCTACGCAGTCTAAACGGGTCGCTCCGATCTGGAATGAAAACATTGCCAAGCGGATCAGGTCGGAGCTGAACCTTAAACGGAGTTTCTCTCAGTCGAACGGCGAAACACTTCAACAGCAGTCGCGAAATTAAGCGGATACGGATACAATAGCTGCAATAGAATAAAAACATTTGCAGATCAAAACAATAACAAAGTGAATTTCTTGAAGCACATAAAAAACCGGAAGATAAAAAAAGCATTTCCCGAACTCGTTTCTTTTTAATAATAGTAATTGTCACTTTTTTGCGAAATTAGAAAAAGCGAACACATAAGAAATTAGAAAAGAGGTAAAATGTCGTAATAATTATTTTGAAAATCCTAAAGAAAGCATTTGTGTTATTCCACCAAAGTCGCTGTGTTAAATATTGTGCGTGACCTGAGCCAAGATCTCAAGTGGATTAAGGTGCTTTTGCTTCTTTTCGCTTCCTGCTGCCTTAATTATTTCTGATTTTTTGTTAATTTGGTGATCTGTTGAGTGCAAGTTTTTAAAGTTACGTAATTCGGCGAAATTATCAAGAATCACTTCTTTAACCAGCCAAACAAAAGATTTATAGAGATGACTCCCGAGGTTCAATCTTCTTTTTTTTATGACTGTTGTTTTGATCAATCTTATTATTGGCGGTAAACAGCCACACATCGGAAAGAACGTTTCGCGGCTCTTCTCTGACAATGTGTAAGAATTTTAAATGGCTTTTTGATGGAAATGAGTTTTTTTTCATTTTGCTGATTCGGTATTAATTGTTTTTTTTTAATTTTTTTATTGTTTTTGTTTTTGTTTTCTTTGGTCTTGAGGCTTTAATTGCTGATGTTGGTGTTGTCGCTGCGGGCATTCTTGAGCGCAGCAACACGTTCTCCAAACAAGTAGCTAGCTAGCAGAAAGCTTTTATCGAATGGATTATGTCACATTGGAACATCAGTACGAAAGCGATTGGCCAACAATGTGCTCGTCTAGATCAACATCGGTTCATTGTACTGGCCTGAGCTCTCAGTTCATTGTAATCGGAGTAAATGGCTCACCATTTCAAGCGAACTTTTAACGACTTGCGCATGTTAGCTCAGAACTTTTCAGTTAAGCCGCAATTAGTCAGTTGAATTTTGTTTCTAAAAAAAATATGTTTCTTTCTCTTACTGAAACAAGGATATTTGCTTGGGTTATGTTCTCAAATCGAACCAGCTATTTCAGAAAAGAACATTAATTGCACTTATAGAGCACATTTCTTTCTAAAGCCAACTCACTTTCCTCTGAACTCCAATGGCTGGTTTAAGCTCAGTGCCTTATTCAAAAAGGAATAAGAAGATTCTCCAAATAAGAACCCAGAAACGATCTGATGCTTGGTCTACAGCTTGGTCAGCACAAAAATGTGACACAAACTGGTTGATGAATATTCAAACTAGATATTTATTATTGCGGAAACAAGCAAAAAAAAAACAGAAAAAAAAAACCAAAACTCAGAGCTCACATTCACAGCGTCAACATAGAAGATGAACATATTCTTAAAGGTCTCCATCCTGCTCCCACCATTAATGCCTGTTGCCATTTTAATGCCTACTAACAGCTATTAAAAGCAGCTGTTGTGGCTTCACAATCAGGTTTGGCAGAGCTTCTTTTCTAGCTCCTCATGTTCAATAATTTTTTGCAAATTTTTCAAAAAAACTTGCTAATCGCTAGTCTTGTTTATTCATTTATGAGATGTTGTGGCTAGATCAAGACTTTATGTTTTTTCGTTATAACACCATAAAATTTAAGCTATTATTCTTTAAGAATCTTTTGTGTTATTTTTCTGCGCGTCAGATAACAAATAAGCTTAGAAGAAAATGGTCAAATAAATAGCTTTATGATAACCAACAACAAAGTGTTGCTTTTGTTTTAAAACACAACAGGAATTCGCACAATTGTTCTTATCACAAGGCAATTAGCCAACGCTGAAAAGTGTTAATGTCAACATGATAACAATTATAAAATTAAAAGACACTACAGCATAAGCAAAAACAACCTAAGTCACATTTCTTTCCATGAGAAAAAGCAAAAATGAATTATTTTTATTTAAAAATTTGAAAGGCGACGTCATGCGTGCTAAAATCGTAAGAGATGCTTGTATTTGTTGATTGTGATGTTAAAAAATTTAATAGCATTTACCACTCAGACTTATCTAAATTACAGTTACGAAATTTATATCTAGGCAATAAAACTGTTAGGCCTCATCCTATACATGATGTCCATACTTGCATGTATTTAATAAGTTCATGGGAACATTAAGGTAGTGATCATAGGAACACTATCTACATCACACTTACACACAGCAATTTGCATATAATCAAATGAACATTTTGCATTTGGAATAATCTTACTGCAAACTTACACACGTTATCATTTTGTTTGGAATAAGCTTGCAAAATGTTTGGAAAACCTTTGTAATCAATTATTAGCTAAACGATTCAGTTCTCTTGGAATAAACTTACTCTCTTAGCACATTGCAAAATTAAGGCAAACATAAATTGTAAGCTTGTAAAGAACGTTTAATGCAAACACAAGTAAAACATTTATAATAAGCCTATAGAAACCAAAAACAAATTGGCCATTTTAGCCCTTGTTGTGCGTGATTTTTATGTCTTTGTACTCAAATGATCGAGAGCTACACCTAATAGTTTCCCAGCAGAAAAGTGGACCAAATTTGAAATAGTTCTAAACTAGTTCCAAAAAGGACCAGTACTAGTTCCACTACAATACCCTTTAACATTGAACGAACTGACGCTTTTTGCGGGTTGATGTCATAGGAAAAGACAATTGTCCCCAGAAACACTCCTTTTTCCCCATATTTGAACTAGTTGCATTAAGAACATTTTTAAACTGGTTGCTTTCGCAGTAGCCTGCAAGTGGTTCTTTTTTAACTAGTTTTAAAGTGAACATATTAAAAGTGTACACATTTAGTGCAACGGAAAGGTCCTAAAGATCTCATTTGTACCATCTTTTCCATCCACATTCCAGAAAACATTTTGTATATAAACATGTTTCTTTTATTATTTTTTCTTGCGCGCAGCAAATTTTAAAAAGTAGCCAGAACGCGTTTATTTTTTTCAGCAATACTTTTGAAAACAAAAGCAAAGATAACTGTTCTACACTGAACGCCTTTTGTACTTTTTCAGAACTACTGCGAACTGCGCTAGAAATGAACTAGTTCCATTTTTCAATTGACTCCAAAATAACTGCTGGGTTTTTCCCTAATAGTTTCAAGAAGCTTAACATGATATTTATTTACTCTCTCATGTTTGCCATCGTCTGTAGAGTGGGGACAGCCGATCAGAAAACTTGATTTAATTTGAAAAGATTTCTGTTTCTGGTCAAAATACGAACAACGAACATGGCACGGCTACGGAGCCTAATAAGCTTTTAGCAAACGTTTTATGCAATCACCAATCAAAGGTTTATCATAAGCTTATTGTAGATGTTTAATGCAAACATATGTCAAACTGTTATCATAAGCTTATAGCAAACATGTATAGTAAGTGTATTCTAAAAGTCATGTTTTCGTATGTAAACCTGCACTAAGTTTAATCCATTTGAGATAAATTTAAATCAGTGGGGCCCAAGAAATTTTAAGCGCGGGCCAAGCTTAAAAAAAAAAAACAAACACAAAATGTTGCTCACCGTTGCTTTTGACAAAAAATCAAACAAAACAAAACAAAAACAATGATAATGCAACAAAATTACATATCATAAAGTACACTGCCAGTCTTAATTTCTATTACAATAACAATGCTTGCATGAAAAATTACTCGACACACAAGTAACGGGACAATCAGCTTCAGCATCGACATCATCTAGTGTGCGTTTTTTATTTTGGCTTTGCATGCATTTGTTGTTGTAAAGTTCGCTGGAAAATGTGCTGAACACTGAACGAGTGAGGTTTGTGTTGTTATTTTTTACATGCGTTCTTTGAATTTGGCTCATCGCAAAGACAAAATTAAGATAGAAAAAAATTTGTATGAAGGGCCACGTGGGCCATATGGGCCACTAAGTGGGCATGATTTATTTAAATGGATATTAAAAAAAAATAATTAAATAAAAAACAAAATTGATAAAAAATGTATAAAAAAATTATTGATAGAAAAGTTTTTGGTAAAATAAACATAACTAGCAAGTAATAAATTAGAGTAAATTTGGAAAGTGCTTTTAGACACGTTTAAAAAAAGATTTGAAATGCATTTGCATGCTTAAGTTTGGATAAAGCTTGCTTAAGGTGTAAATATACGTGTACATTTTTCGAAAAAAAAATTTGTTTTTTGTTCAATGTGTTCTTTATAGTTTTAAGAATATACACACACATTTTTAAATCGATTTTAAAAAAAAAACAGAAGTTATAACGGTTTTTGTCAACCTATGTCTAAACTCCATGTAATGCAAAGTATTTTTTATGTATAATAACCCGTATAAATTAAAAAAAAAAAATAATAACTTCTTATATCTAAAAAAATTTTTTAAAAACAGCTCCTGTTTTTGTTTGTTACACGTATATTATTCCTTAAGTGTTTGTAAGAAATTTGTGTAACATTATTGGACCGTTTGAACGATGCACTCAAAGCAAAACGACCACATATATTTTTTTGCAAATCAATGCAATTACTCTTTGAATTGCTTTCTCAACCACCTTATTCTCTAGATATGGCCTCCGAGGCTATTATCTATTTCCAAACTTAAAAGATGACTCACGTGAAAAAGATGTGCATCCAATGAAGAAGTCTTATTGCAAATCGATACGCATTTTGAAGAGTTGGTCAAACCGTTCTCTAAAAAATTGGAGCTGGTCAAAATTCTTTTTTCCAAAATTCTCAGTGTCGAAAATCAACTTCATCAAATTCCTTTTTCCAAAATTCGCCCTTTTCAAAATTGATTTTTTAAACATTTTCCTTAACAAAATTCCCCTTTTCAAAATTTCCCTTTTACGAAATTCACCCTTTGTAAATTTCTGCATTTCTGCCTCAATATCAACATAGTCTTTTTTATTTTTTTTTTTTTTTTTTTTTTTTTTTGTGAAAGAGAATTTTAAAAAGGTGAATTTTGTCAAGGAGAATTTTGTCAAGGCGAATTTTTGAAAAGGGAAATTTTGTAAGAGAGAATTTTGAAAAGGGTGAATTTTATGAAGGAATTTTTCCAAGGAGAATTTAAAAAAGGTGCATTTTAAAAGTGGAATTTGGAAAAGGCGAATTTTGAAAAGGGAAATTTTGTAAAAAGAATTTTGAATAGGATGATATTCGACCCCATCCCATAAAAAATGTATCGAACTGTAGAAGGATCGCTGGACTAAGTGTATCTAAAGCTAAAAGGCAAGAAATAAAAATGAATTTAGTCAACAAATGAAGTTTTTCTTAATAAGGACTTATTAAACAGCTTAGTTATAAGTAACCCAGTTTTTGACACTCATCCATGATTTTGAGGGTCCAGTTAAGATTTTAGTTGACTGCACGTACAAAATATGTTTATCAATCGATTCAAGTATTTTCTCCTTCTGCTTTATCACGGTGTAATATTATCGAATATTGATATTGTAATCACTCGTGTTAATCCTTATTTTTAGTTTCTCAATAAGGATTTAACGTGTAACATCTATTCAGTTAAGTCTACCTTGGTTTGATATGAGATGATAGATAAGTGGTAAAGAAAGGTCAATCAGTGAAACATGTGAGGGATTTTACAATCGTGTTTGGAAGCATGTAGAAACATGTGAATAAGAATCTGAGGCAAGTGTAAAGCCGTTACCTCAGTCAATTCTAGTTATAAGGCAATGTCATTCATAAACTTTTCTACCACCAACTACAAGTTTTAAGTCGAAAATATTGATTTATTTTCAATTTTACTTCATTAGAAATGAAAAAGAAAATGCAGAAATATTGAAGCTCGGGACCATGGACTCCGGAGTAGCAGTCAATTGCGCTTCCACTCGACTACAAGCGCCCTTCGATTTATATCAATCGGATCAAAACTAATTTCATTATTAAGATCCTTTTATTCTCAATGCGTTCAAGTAGATGTGACAATTTCAGACTAAATCATGTTTCTTCCGAGTTAGAGATGACATTTGTTCGTATAGTATTTTTAATTTCACGAACATCTGCATGTTCGTATTTTTAAGATCCTCATCGGAACATCCAATCGGATTTTTTAAATCTCTTCTGCTTGTTGTAAGGCCATTTTTCTTACACTCAATTAAATCCCACTTCAAATAATTTTAATGTATACGGGATTTTTTATCAAAACAGAAAGCAAAGGAAAAAAAAACACGATGATGGGCAATAATCAAAAAGTTTTTCAATGTATTAAACACATATACATCTTCGCTATGACTTCAATTATTGATAAAATCTCTTGTTTCTCATCCATCTTTTACAGATTTTTTTAAAAATTAATTATTTCGTTATCATTTTCTTAAATTTTTCAGAGATACATGCTTATGGCTGTACTTATTTTAGTATCCCTTGCAGTGTTGCTTGTTCTCTGTTTAAAATATGAATTTCGTAACTATTCTCAAAAGTTTCTCAAACCGTTCTTGGGTCGTTATGGAAATCTGAATGTGAACGGGTCTAACGATGAAAAAATCTTAGAAAGCAGCAGAAAAAAACTAGAAGTATGGGATATACCAGGACCTTACGTATTACCGTTGGTTGGAACGAAATGGATATTTTTTGTATTTTTCAAAATGTACAAGATGTCAACTCTACACAAAGTATACGCTGGTAAATTTTTTCACTTTGCTCATATGCTCTCAAAGTCCATAACTTCCCTTTAATACAGATCTTAATCGCAAATATGGCGACATTGTGCTCGAAGTCATGCCATCCGGGTTGCCAATTGTGCATTTATTCAATAGAGAAGACTTGGAAAAGGTCTTGAAATATCCGAGCAAGTATCCCTTTCGTCCACCAACTGAAATTGTGGTTACTTATCGAAAATCACGTCCAGATAGATACGCAAGTGTTGGAATTGTAAACGAGTAAGTAAAGGGAAGAAAATTCCTAACATAAATGCTGTTTAATTTACTATTATCTCAGACAGGGTCCTACTTGGCACAAGCTGCGAACATCTTTGACTTCGTTTATTACATCACCAAGAATTCTTCACAATTTTCTGCCTGCCTTAAATGTTGTATGCGATGATTTCATCGATTTGCTGCGAGATCAACGCAATCCACTTACTTTCGAGGTGGTGAATTTTGAAGACATTGCAAATTTAATGGGCCTGGAAGCGGTTTGTACTTTAATGCTGGGGCGTCGCATGGGCTTTCTTTCTCGTAACTCCAAGCAACCGGAAAAAATTGAGCAACTCGCAGCCGCAGTCAAGCAGCTTTTTATATCACAACGCGACTCTTATTACGGCTTTGGTCTCTGGAAGTACTTTCCCACAAAAACGTATCGCAGATTTGCCAAAAGCGAAGAAGTAATTTATGAGTGAGCAGCCGAACGTCATCTTTGACTACCAAGATCATATGTTTTTTACTTATAATTACAGCGTGATATCGGAAATGGTTGAGAAGGCACTGGAAGAACACAACTCCATGCAAGCAAATCACTTCGATGATAGCGATCCAGTTATGCAAAGCGTTTTTCTAAGTATTTTGGAACTAAAGGACTTGGATATTCGTGACAAAAAATCGGCAATAATAGACTTCATTGCAGCCGGTATTGAGACGGTTTGTGTTCAACATTTTTAGCTGAACAAAGTTATTCATTATTTCTTCCAGCTCGCAAATACGTTGCTCTTCGTACTGAGTTCGGTGACTGCGGACCGTTTCGTGATTGAAAGAATTTTAGAGGAGTTTCGAGAGTATCGCAATGTAAATATACTGCAGGATGCCTTCACAAATGCACCATACACCAAAGCTTGCATACAAGAATCGTACCGCATGCGCCCAACCGCTTTTTGCTTAGCTAGAGTCTTGGAAGAGGACATGCAATTGTCGGGCTACCATCTAAAGGCGGGGGTAGGTTTGATTTATGTGCTTTAAAGAGTCTTAGATATTTGACACAAACTTAGATGGTAGTTTTATGCCAAAATATGATTGCTTGCAACAAACCAGAAAACTTTCACCAGGCCCATAACTTCCTTCCCGAACGATGGATCGATCAAGATGGCAATTTCACGGTGAATATTGAACGGTCATCAATAGTTGTGCCCTTTGGCATAGGCAAGCGAACTTGTCCGGGCAAAAGGTTCGTTGAAATGGAAATCCTGCTGCTTTTAGCCAAGGTACGTAGTTGTTGTTGTTTTCCATAGATGTTTTTACAATTGTTACGAGTTTCTTTGCACGTAGCTCTTGCTTGCTTTTGATATAAAGTTTACACAGCCACTGGAGACCCAGTTCGAATTTCTACTGGCCCCATCAACGCCGCTTCATTTAGTGCTGGAAGATCGAAAATTTTGAGAGCATTGCATTTGATGACTTTTCTCCTCCTTATTAGAATTAATTTAACGAAAGACTGTTTTGTTTATGGAAATTATTTATTTATATACATAACTTGTAGATATTTTGTACAGTGAGTAGGAAATGTATTGTTACAGCGTTTTTAAGCATTTACATTTTGCTGTTAAAATATTTTTAAAAATTCCTGATATTATTAATTTTGGTCTAATAACAAAAAAAAAAAAAAAGAAAAAAAAAGAAATTAAATAAAATACAATTAAAAACATAAACTCAATTTCTAGTCATATTTTTTTCGAAATAAGCTTTTCGAAATAAAACTCAAACCTTAATAACCAAGCCTTTCGACTTAACTACAATTAACATCAATTAACATGCAGTACTAAAGAGAACTGAAGCAACAACAACAAACTCTGTGCCACTTGTTGAGGAATCCACATTGGGGGAATAAACTGTACTCTAAGCAAGGCGCACGCCACAACGTGTGTAAAATAAACAATGTGTTCGCTCAGTGTGCCACCATAGCTGCCCCGAGTGTTGACAGAAGAGAGGATTTACCCGTTTTGCGGGAATTTTCAACACAAAATGGAAAACAGGGAAAACTATCTGAAAAATGTGAGAAATTAGGTTGGTAAAGGTTGGAAAGTTAGGCATTAGGTATTAGGTTGGAAAATATCTGAAACTTTTTCATACAAAAAATTTAATTTCACGGATGAAGTCGGAGCATTTAAATATTACACGCTTGTTAAACCTATGGTTTTAGAAAGTAAAGTAACAAAGTATTCGTTATTAGTTCGGTTGTGTTTGTATTTTCCAAAAACCTTTAAAAAAAAGATGGGAAATTGTGATGGAGAAGCGGGTGAAACTTCTTGAGATGCATAAAAAAACCGGCAATTATCCCGCCCGAAATCTGGCAGCACCTACCGTCCCAAGAGAAACTCTCTTCAGTCAACTTCGAAATTCGAACCAATTCGAACTTTGGGACAAGCTAGTTAAGAGAAGCAGCTTGATTGCAGCGTCAAGCACAGCGGTGTGGCGTTCGAAGCTTTTATTTGTTGTTTATGCTCAATAGCAAGCGGTTCGCGGTTTAAATATCGGAATTTCGTCCACAACTGGAAACTTAAGCCCCAGCAAGTGTCAGCGTGTGTTTAACTAATATAATTATTGTTGTTAAAAACAGTTGTTGCCTTTGTCACTATTTTGTTGAACTTAGTCGCTGTTAAGAGCGTGTAAAACGAGAAGTCGAAAGTAACCCGCGCATATTTTCGAACAATATAAAGTGTGTAACTAACAAGAAACTTACTGCAGCTCACCGCATTGGCATGTATTTAGTTTAAACCAAAAATTAGTTTTGATTTCAGTTAGCAACTTGCTAAAAATCGCACCTGGTCTATAATACAAATAATTCCACAACAAAATACAACTAAATTAGAGTGCGTGCCTGTGATATAAGTTATTCCAATCAACCGCGCAAACTGGTGCCCCACCCCATTCATTAAATCAACACAACAAAAGCTAGTTTTGGAGTGCATTCGAGAGAAAATGTCCATGTGAATTGTGCGTCCACTGAGTTTGCTATCGAGGTAGTGAACCTCGCTATACTCTGGGGCTGAAAAGCAAGTCCTTTGTTTTTCGGTATTGTGTTGCGTTCTTCAATTCGTAAACAAAACCTCTGTCGGTTTCCATGGACGACAATCGCTCAATCGCTCAGCCTGACCTCGGATAAAGTGTTCGTTGCTGTTGTACGAGTACTAGTAGCTACTGTCCTTGCACAAACTCACAGATATGTGTTGGGTGGTAAACTCGTTTCTAGTGTTATTTTGTGTGTTGTTTCGTTTGTTTTGATAAAAAGTTTTTCCTGCTCTTTGGGAAATTTTGCACGATTTAAGGTTCGAATAAAAGTGTCAGTGAGAAGAGCAGTGATATAAGGAATGCAGTTGATATAGTAAAACTGGTTTTTGTAAAAATGTTTCTGGCTTTAACCTCGTCGTTTCTGCTGCTCTAATAGATGCAACTATTAGCCACATTTTCTCTGAGTTGCATTCATGCCATGCATGCATGCATGCATTACAGAGAACCTGACTGAATTCTAATAAACCGGTTATGTGCTGAGACTAAGAAAACGAAGTGACTTCAACTTCTTGATTATATCAGCACTCAAGCTGAATACTAAACTACGTAGCAGATTCTATTATACAACCACGCCCTCGACAAATGTTCGACCACCTGCTACAGATCGAGAAGAAGATGAATTTTTGTTCATGCCAAGTTCTACTTCAAAGCTTCATTAGTATGGATTCCTGTTACCTATCGTAACTGGGACAACTATGCAAAGCTTAACTATTGGGAGCTCATTGAGTCTTTTTCAATGTGTTGTCAATACAAGCGATTAGGTGAAAGACCTGCCTGAGTTGTTGCCAACAGTTTTGAGCTATTCTCTTTTATTCAGTTCGCACTTATTTTTCTTTGATTTTCAAACATTTCTCTTTATTTAACATGCGTATGTTTATTTACAAATTGTGGCTAGCATTGTTTATGTATCTACATATTTATTTGTAGAACGTGTTCTGTCTGTATCGTCACTAGCAAGAATATAAATTTTAACAGTCTGCTCCATGACGTAGTCATAAAGGCCAACATGCAAATGTGTGCACATACTCGTCAAGACTATGAACACAACGATGCCTAGGTAAAGGAAACGGCTCATTAAGGTGTGTGGAGTTGGAAAACCAGGAAACAAATGCGCTCACAGACTAAACATAAAAAAGTGGTCTACCACTGCAAATGCTTAAAAGTACCATGTGACAACGAATAATATTAACTTTGAGTTCGATTTTAAAAGTTTTGCAGCTAGCCCTCGAAAAGTGACCAGGAACTCGAAAAAATTGTAAAAAAAATATGAATTTGCTCTTCGTGGCTCAAAAATATTATTTTTAAACCGAGAAATTTCTGCTGGCAAAAGTAGTTTCGGGGTCAAAAAGTTTAAATCAATTGTTAACAAGAAGCTTAGGGAAATATTAACACTAAGACTTCCCATATTTAATATAAATCCTTTAATAATAGTGGAGGTCAAATGCCTTGATTTAAATAACCGTTATATTTTTTGCTTGTTTTAAAAGAGACATCACCTACAAGCTTATTTTATTGTAGTACTTTGTGGCATATTTATAATATTTTAGACAAAATACATTCCAAAACATGCTTTCACAAGATAATGTGCAACTTGTCGTCACAAGTGTCTTAGAAGTTCTATCGAGATTGAAACCTCGAATAATCTCGAAAAAAGGCTGTTCCCTGAAGTTGGAACATATATTTTCTGAATCAGCATCACGTTTAAATCAATTTAGCCAATGGCCTTCTGTGTGTGATCGGCTTTCACAGTCGTCGTGTTGGAGCTATCGTTATAAAATTCATTATTTAAGTTTCTAACTAAAATCAATGATCAAGTTTGAAAATGAGCCTAGTCGGATGAAAACCTTGCCTCCCTATGTGAAATATAAAATTTTTTTTATCAAAACGGACATATGTTTATATTAAATTTTCACAAAAATTAATCAAAAGAAGCGAAATCAAATACTTAAGAGGAGGAGAAGAGAAGTACATCAGTGGAGAAGTAATATTCTTCTTGAAGAGAATACTTCAAAGAAATTCGTTTGAAATCTTCAAAGATATTGAAGGATTCAAATGATTAATTGAAACAAACATATTAAAGAAATAAATTTTTAAGATAAACTAAATAACTCCCAGAGTAGAGACTCTCATTGTCATATACAAGAATGATAGAAACCGGATTAGGCGTTCCGCAAATGACAGACAGAGAGCATGACGTCATAAGCGATATTGTCAGACTTTGGAATAATTTTACTCCCACACCCACGCCTAAATATTTTTTTTTTTCTTATTTTTATAATATGTATATGGACCTCCTTAGCCTATGGTACAATAAAATTTTGTCAGTCTCAAATAGTTTAGGAGATAAAAATCTTGAAAGTTTAAAAAATTAATATTTTTCGTATACGAAAATATTCATATTTTTATACAGAAAAGTAGATTTTTTTTACTTTACTTTTTCGAAAGAATTTATTTTCAATTTCGTCAATTTGTCTAAGAGATCACACATTTGCATACGTTTTTGTCAAGCAAAAGTACTGTGTGACGTCATGCACTCAGTTGAGAAAGAGAACATTAGATAACGGGACTGCGGAACGCCTAATCTTGTTTCTATCATTCTGGTGTCATATATTGCTGTCATTGCTGTCATATGGTAAAAATAACGCCTACCCAGTTTTCAAGTGAACACCGGAACGTATGAGTAACATTTAATTAAATTAAAAAAAGGATATTAACTATGTGTAAAAATTTTATATTTTTTCTCATTTCTTTTGTTGCAATTTTATTAATTTCGTAAAAATCAGAACTAAAAAACCATTGCGAACAAGCCGTTAAGCATTTATATAGAAAGTAATAATCAATTTAATCTATGATTCATCGAATCTGTCATCAAGCTCAGCATGAAAAACTTATTTATAGGCAATTTTAAGCCATCTTGCTACAAAAATAATTGAGGTTGTGACCTCTACTTCGATATGTTATAATTATTAGTACCAAATGGAGCTGAATTATAAAATATTATTTTGAATAATTTTTCTACTTTCTGTTGTCTTTGTGTTTTACACCTATTTTTTTAAACTTTATTCAAGTTAAATTCCTACTAAGATGGAGTTTCAAAGTTCTCAACAGTCTATTCTACTCTAACACAAGAGTTCATTGTATTGCACATTTTTTTCCACAGCTAATTACTTAACCAATTACTTAACTGTATGTGTTTTTCACAACATTCATCTATTAACAAAAATTGAGACTTTAAACTGAGCACAGAACTGAGCTTTTTAAAACCTTGACACACAATGCTGTGAATACAACAACAAGGGAAGCTTTTAGAATATATTTATTTTTAAGTACAACAGCAATATAATTACATTGCGGCCTTTTACACGCTAGAATGCACTCCATATTAGAACAGAGAATCATCTGTTCGACTAATACGAGTAGACGATTTACGCACATATAAATGTTTTACTCGTAAGCAATACAGTTAATTATAACTAACATCCCACTTTTGTAACTTGCTCACTAACGGCAATTGTTGTGGCGCCCACTTGTTTCGAATTTTGACCAACTGTATCAACGGTTTTCTTGATGCGATGGTCAAATGGGACATAGAACATCTACTTTTTTATGGGAAAAAAACTGGCAGCTGTTACGAGCATGAACTATCTCAGTACAATAGGTATATGACGTACATACAAACATGTTTGGTGTTGAAAAGTCGTAAAAACTTAAGTTCGATATAATTTATCTGAAGTAGAAGCAATGTCTGATTATGGAAGGCAATGGAGGATGACACATTCTACGTGCTGAAATCATTTATACCTAATTTAATTTTTTAAATTTTTCAGAAATTTCACGCATGGAAATGTCGCCATCCGATGACACAACGTACCCCAGTGGCACCACAAAGAAGGCCATATACTCTATAGTCGCCATTAAATTTCTGGAATTAGTACGTCACATTTAACTAGATTGTAGCTAAGCATTAAATGATTTTTTTTCTTTTTAGTGCCTCATAATATGCTGTATCGGGTTAATCGATGAACCCGCTGCACATTCACACATTCGAGTCTTCGTTACGCCGCGCGTGGTCGCTCTATGCTATGTGACCTTTGGTAGCCTTTTTGTTTATACGTCTATCTATTTAATTATGGCAATGTTCGGCGACTTGTGAGTAGCTCGTTCTTGTTATAAATAACTTATGTTACAGTTCGAGTAATTTAATTGTTTTAGGATGCCGTGGAGAACTTCGACGCTATGGTCTCTGGTGGGATTTGTACTTTTTGTGACAGCAACTGTTCTATTGTTTCGCGATTGGGGAACTACTAAAGACCGCAATTACTGGCATCCAAATATGCAGCGCTTGGATTTGGTTTTGGGTGCTGCATCAGTTTCGCTAGTAACAGCGTTGATCTTTCTTATCGATCTGTTGGTGACCGCCCGATTTGGAGTGCAGGGTGATTTGGAGTAGTTAAAACAGTCTTACCGCCTTATTTCGGTATCGTGTAGCATTTAAGAAATATCAATTGAAGATTCAAGACCAACTAATCACTTAATGGCATATTATAGTTAAACCTTTGAAATATTTACGACTAGTGTTATTTAAAAAGGGAACTTTTGTTCGAAACTTGAGAATTGGAATAAATTTTTTTAGATAACAATATAGTTATATTCTAGTGTAGTCATTCCATATTTGCCATTTAACTATTGAATAATGTACAAAAATATCTATAACTTTAAACACAAATATTTAAATGTTTTTTTTCGACTCACTCGGAGCATATATTAATAAAATTGACAATAAAATTAATATAAAAGAAAAAGAAAAAGAAAAAAGAAAAAAAAAATTATTTCAAATCAAAAAAGTCATAAATTGATGTATCGAATCGCTAAAAATTATTTTAAAATAATCTTGTGTGAAAGCCTTAGTCAGCCTTGTAAAGAAATAAAAAGGCAGAATTTAGTTTCCGAAATATTAAACTCAATCTAAATAATCTTAAACTAGAGATAGTTTATGAACTCTGTTGATTGCAAAGTATCTTATGAACAAATTAAATTAAATTAAATTTTAAGCAAATCATGAAAATGTCTAAGAATTTTAATTCTTTAATTTTTCTTGTTTTTGTTTCACAACAGCCGTATTCATAAAAATATCTTAAAATAGCTTTAAAACGTTCAATAGTTAAAAAGCTTTTTAATGTTAAAAAGTCTTTTAAAATTTTGTTATTCATAAAAATATTGTAGCTGCTTTGTAGTTAAAATAGGAAAACTTTCGATGTTATGTGGGAAGAGTGTCAATAATGGTTTGTGTATTTGATAAATTCAATGACTTTTCATTTATTTGTCACAATTTCGTCAACATTTTGATGTTTAAACATCAATATTTTTTCGAAGCTACCCTCTGCACTGAAAAAAATTGTCATTTTATTATCTTATTTTGTAAATATTTTGAAATGTTTTGACAAATTTTCTTGTTTTTATTTTCATTTTGTTTTGAATTTTTTGACATATTTTCCAAATTTTTGAAATATTTTTAATTATTTTTGACAATATTTGTGCTCAAATGAGAGCAAATAATTTTAAAAATGCCTTATGAGGGGTTTATTAAACGTTCAGCCATTTTAAAAATCCTCTCATTTATAAACAAACATTTTCAGTAATTTTTTTTGACATTTTCTTTGTTTTTGATATGTTTTGAAACAATTTGATATATTTTTGACATAATTTGTTTTCAGATGAAAACAAAATAAAATTTAAAAATTCTTTATCGCGGGTTTATTGAAGGTTTCATTCATTTTTAAAATTCTCTCATTTATAAAGCATTTAAAAGAGACTTTTAACGCTATTGAATGTTTATGAATAATGTTTTTAAATTTTTTTCGATTTTTTCCTTATGAAGGCTTTATAAGAGGTTCATCATTTTTTATGAATACAGCCGTAAGTTTTTTAAGTCCTCATCTATACAATAGCTTCCTACAATTTCATGTTGTTTTTTACTCGCCAGTAACAAAACTTTGTTGATATAAAAACCAACAAGAAATACTTTTGACTCACCCTTTTATTTAAATTTAAGCTCATCCAACCACCTTCTTTTCGTTCCACAAAATGTGTCAGATAGTGCCATCTACATTCTATCTATGTTTACATAAATTGTACCACTCCTAATTTTTTTTTATTTTTAAATTTTTTCCACGTATGTATGGTCGTGGAACTAATGTTAGTTATATATTTTCTAGCTCGCAAGGAAATATATCTATACTCCATGGTATAATAATACAAGGTAGCATTGACAGTTGTTTGGGAAAACATCTCCTGTCAAAAAATATACTCAAAAAGAGAGCGCTCATAATCCGCCATTGAAAACACAAGCAATGTTGAAAAAGTTGAAGTGAAAAAAAACAACAACCTCAGCAGCTGCAGATGTATTTTCACAGCCAGCTGTTTTTGACAGGAGATGTTTTCTTGCAGAAGAGAAAATAAGCAGTTGTCAATGCTACCTTGTATTATAATACCATGTCTATACTCAAATGTCTATACAAATAGATACTTATATTTCATGAATGCTTATTCCAAAATTGTAAGGGGTGACCAAATAAGAACGATAGAATATTAAATATAAACAAAACAACAACTGTGTCAGATATCAAATAGATTCTTTATTTTGAAGCTACAGTCATGCCATTATATATGAAGCAGCACATCACTTAAATTTCCGCCTTGGCTTCGCTGATTGCTTCAAGAAGTCACTTAAAATTTTTGATGATTCAGTCCAATATATGCGACACCGTCTGTCACAAAAAAATTTTATTCTTTCTAAACGTCAAACAACAAAAGCACCAACAGTAATTAGAAAAACATCAAATTTGAACAGCTGAATTTGACAAATAGTTCAGTTTTCTCCACTTCACGCATCTCTCCACTTCAGTCAATCCACTCCACTCCACTCATCTCTCCTATTTTCCTAAAATATATCTATTTTCCAAAATATCTAGTAGTCAAAATGTCATCGTCCTTTTGGCACAGCAAAAATTACAATTTTAGTTTAGCAGACAGAAATTGTATTCAACTCAGTAAATTCTCTCCCACCACGAGTGAAAAGTTTCCGAATAGCACACTGCCTGAATAATTTTTAGGAGATTTTTTTGCATATTCCATGATTTGCTTGTTATTCTTCGCATCAAAACATAGGAACACTTTGAAGCTAATAGCAGCTGAAAGAAATCAAAAAGATATTGTGTAATTAGCTGTCTACTGTCTGTCTTCTTTTTCTTATTGTTTTTGTCAAATTTCAATTCTTTCTTCTAATCATTATCATATTTTAAAATTATGTACGCAAAAAATAGATTTGTCGAAATCGTTAATTAAACATGCCTGTCACGATGGAACAAAGCCTCAAATGAAAATGACAAAAAAATCGAAATGGTATCGGCTATTGTAAATCAGAACTATCGCTTAAGTATTTCTCCGACAGATGGCGGTACATGCATAATCAGCTGTCAAGTCCCATGTCAGTCATGTGACACAGTTCCAACGTAGAAAATATTTTTGTTATCAAGTGCCTTTCCTACTTGTGGAATAAGTAAATTTTCCAAATTTTTACTTTACTATTTTAATTATTCCATCATACAGCTAGCAAATAGTATTGTTAGCAAAAATGGTTGAAGCTTATGTCGCACCGTTGATAATCACTTGTATTTGGGCCTTCATTGGCATCATTTGTCCATTCTTTGCTCGTGGACCAAATAAGGGGTAAGTATATCCTTGTGGTGGTCATAAAACCATATACTTCCTTTATACAGTAGTTAACGGTTTGTTAATCTTTTTAGTGTCACGCAATGCTGCTTGATGCTCACCGCAGCAACCTGTTGGCTTTTGTAAGTTGACCCTGAAATACTTCATAAAACGATAATAAATTTTCATTATATTTTTGATAGCTGGCTCTGCTGCTACATGACTCAAATGCATCCATTGATTGGTCCGAAGCTATCAATGAATGAAATAATGATCATCGCCCGCGAATGGGGAAACCCAATCAAGGAAACAATCGATATAACCTACCATTAAAAGTATCTTTGTTTTGTTAGAGCAGTTTTATTTTTTAGGAACTGCATAAAAATTAAAATTTATTTCCATTGTATATAATGTAAATTGCCTTATATAGATAGGATCAAAAGTATTGAATCTTTGATGTTGATTCTTAGCACAAAGCTTTTATCGCAATTATTTTATTAAAAACTTGATACAACAATAAAACATTAGTGCATGTCCACACTTAATACATGTAAAATAAAAAACAAATTGCCCATTACAGCACTGCAGGGTGTTGACTAAGCTTTTATTAATCAAATTTGGTTGGCAGTATTATTGAGTTGATTATCTATTATGTGCGCACAGAATTGAGAAATGGACCTAATAGTTTTAAGCAGACTCCGAGGACTAATGAAATCTTCTCACACTTTACTCCGAGGTTTGCCTAGTGTGCAGTGACGGCAGATCAGAAAAAATAATTCAATTGACAAAAATTCTCAAATGGGAGATTCGAACAGTCCTAGCAGTTCATAAAATCGACATCACATGCTGCGCGCAAGTTAATGCTGATTTACTTTTTGTTTTACCTTAAATTGGAATTGTATAAGATTTTTTGCATCATGTGATAAATATTGGATTAAAGTTTTATTATTGAAAGAATCAAAAACCTCTTTTTACTTTCATATTAAAAATAAAATTTTTTTTTTGTTTTATTTTCTTTACAACTTTATTGAAATAGTATTTTTATACTAGAAGATGAATTAATCGGTAGAGTACTTTTACATCGATAACTTGCCATTGGGATGGTCAATCCGCGACAATTATTTACCGATTAGCTATGCATACTCGTAAGATTTCAAATCACAGATGTTACTGGATTTAATCAAAAAGACCGAAACCCATATCGTCATCTTCTTCCTCTTCGGATTCCTCCTTGGCAGCAGCCTTCTTATCTTCAGCTGGAGCAGCAGCGGCTGGTGCAGCAGTAGTTGCAGCGGCAGCAAACTTGCTGGGGTCCTTGATGTACTCCTTAATAGTTGTAGCTTCCTTGAACTCGACTTCGGTGGTAGCGGCGATGGCCAACAAATTCTTGAAGCCGTTTGCAATGCTGTGTGGTGCCGATGCGATGGTTGGATAACCAATTTGCAAACAAACTGAAGCCAAGTTAGCAACACCAGCTTGGAATTTGGCACGCAAATCTTCGGGCTTGATGTCCAAGATCTCAGGCGAGAAGATTGAACCAGAATCGTAGACTTGATTGATTAGCAAACCATATGAGAACGGCGATATGTTCAACATGTTTAGCAAAGTGGCTTCAGAAGCACCTACTTTATCGCCAGGCTTTAAGATTGGTACATCGTTGATGATTTCAATTGTACCCTTCGAAATCTTGGTTGGGATGGACAAGGCTTGGAAGAAAGAAGTCTTCTCGGGACCTAAGCCAGTGTTTTGTGCTGGAATAATAACTGGCAATGGAGCAATTGCACCATTACGTGCTGGAGCACGCACTTTCGATTCCAAAAGCTTGTCTCGTACTTCAGCCAAATCGCCCTTGGTGAACACGAAACCAACATTACCCTTGATGTGAGGCAACAGTTTCTCAAGCTGAGCGTTGTTTTCCAAATGCCCACGAATAGCCTTGCGCATCATGGTGTTCTTGCCCATAAGAACTACACCCAATCCACGTAGCGAAGTACGGATGTTTTGCATCTGCTTGGAGCCTACATTGTCCGCTCCGACAATGAAACATTTTGGATATTCATCGAAGAGTTCCTTAAAATATCAAAGAAAATTCTTTCAAAACCAAGTCAACAAACTCTTTCTTCAATAAATTAACTAAAACTTTAATCAGACACGCTCTAAGAGCACTTGATCAACTACTAGCGCACCAGGATACCCGGGTTCAGCTTTTTCAAGCAAGATATCCAGACGGTGCGCATTCAGACGATATATTTTTCATCACGATAATTTCTTTTAGAGCATATAAATTAGTTCGCATTAAATACTTACGACGACTTTAACGAAGTATTGAGCCTTCCAGGCTGTTTTGTTCTCCCTAACCATCTTGAATTAAGGTGTGAAATTAGGGACTCTCAAAAAGAATTTAAGAACTAGAAAATGAGCAGAGAAAGAAAAATAATTATTTATTAGAATTGGGCAAGATATAAAATAAGTTTATTAGATTTCAAATATCATTTTCTTAGATAGATGTTGAATAATATTCAAGATTTATATAAATTCAAAACGTTTAAAGAATTTACAACTCACCAAAGCACAAACGTTTCCTATGGTGTCTTTGACTAAAATGGCCGAGCATTGCTAAATTTGTTTCCGAGAAATTTGATTTATCGAAATGGCGGCTCAGGGTTGCAAATAGTGTTGCCAGAAAGTCGGACATTAAATAGTCAATTGCGATTTTTACAAGGCGTTCATGCTGAAGCATATATGTTACTTTTGACATAACACTTGCTTAATTACACAATGAATACAAATCGTTTATAAATAGCAATTTAAGTAAGGTTGCTAAAACCTTAAACGAGATGTAACCAAATAACTGCTCAAATGTTGCTTAACGAAATCTAGTACACTCGACTGTATAGTTCTACATTCTGCATATTTATACAGTCTTATTTAAAGAAAGTAGTGCATACTTTGTCTACAATTGAACGCTATAACAAGCTTTCCCATATATATGAGTTGTCTGATTTTTTTAAGTTTATCTTGTCATAAAACCATTTCAAAGGAATTTTTGGCACGTCTGTATTGATTTTTTAAACATGTCACATTTATTTGTAAATTTTTAGCCTTGATTTTGTTTCCATATATTCCAAATATGAGTTTAACGAATATAAAAAGTATCCCTAAAATCACTGACATTTTAATTGTTTTATAAAACGCATTGTTTTGTTGAAATATTTGTGAGTGGTAATTGAAGTTAAAGTTGAGACTTGGAGATTATTGATGAAACATAAAATCAATTGGCCACCTCGAATTTGTTTGCACATGCAAGCCCTTTTGATGAAATTTTCCATGACATACTGGCATAATTCTAGATTAATTGTTCCAATGGTGAGTTGGATTTCTTGTATCTACTCCGGAATCTTTCGGGGTTTATTGGTATAGACCTTTCCTTTGAGGAAACCCCAAAGGGAGCAGTCCAACGTTGTCAAATCGTATGATATCGGTGACCAATAATTAAACTGTCCACAGTGTTGCGAGACGGTGAGTTATCATGACCCAGAAATGTGCGGCTTTTGCGAACCGTGTCCGCAAAATGTTTACTATATTTGACGTGAATTTTCACAATTTTTAAGCATTGCTCTGCAGTTCGTCCGTCGTCAGTTGTGGCGTCCGTGGCGTAGTTGGTTAAAGTGCGTGGCCGCTATGTCAAAGAACTTTGGAGACCCAGGTTCGAACCCCAGCAGCGACAGAAAAGTATTTGAATTAAAATAATTTTTCTGTACGGCCGCCACCTCTCTGCAGACAATGGCAAACCTCAGAGAGTAATCAAAATGCCATGTAAAGCTTCTTGAGAACGAGAACATTCTGTTCATCGCCGTTCGGAGTCGGCGTTAAACATGTAGGTCCCGTTCTCGGTCAATTGTGTACAAACTTAATAACACGCACAACACAATTGATCATAAGAAGCTAGGTCCAAGTCCTTTCAAGGGCTGAAATGGCCAGTTATTTATTTTTTTTATTTTTGCTCTGCAGTTCATTTCTCCAAGACTAAATCTCCATGCTTGTGATTGACAACTGTCATGGATTAAGTACTCTACGCTTGTTAAAAAGAAGCACCCGAATCAAAATATCAATGACATATACACATACATGTGAATTATATCCAAAAACCGGAATCAACGGCGACGTAGAGTATAGAGCGTAATGACCTAGTTAGCCAAACATAGTGCAACGCCTCACAACCGTTTATTTTGTCAGATACAAATCTACCGAACGCGTTTTGTATGTGTCTGATTAGCCGAAACATGACGTATACGTGACGTGACGTAGAAGTCTGTTGAATTTTGATTTCTATGCTACGCCGAACGACATTTCAGCATACAAGATGCTTTTTTTAAGGTGCTAGCATCACACTTTGGTTTTTGAGCCATTTTTTTCGTTCTTGCATTTATTTGTATATTTATGGAAGCGAAATGAGATAAATTTTATTTAAATTGATTTTTTACTTAAGAACGGTAGACGATGAAAAATTTGATTTATTTAACACTTGCTGTGGTTTCTACGTTGGTAGCATAATCAGCAAAAAGTCATGGTACGTTGTGCCATGTAAACTTAAAGGGCTTACACATCGGCGCATCTGTTCGGCGAACAATATAGCGGCGCGAACGTTTGTGGAAAGCTAGCGTTCAAATCGAACGAACCTGTTCGTCACACAAGCCATTGATGTTTGTTGTTTTTTGTCATCATTTTCGGCAGCATCCCTTGTTCGACAGAGAAAATCAAAAATTTTTGTAAACACCGTGTTACAAACCGTGTTACAAACTGTCGAACATCGCTTCTTAACTAGCGAACTTGTGTGAACATGGCCGCCGTGTGACGAACAGATTCGCCGATGTGCGGTACCACAAGTTTGCATAATCTGACCATAATTTTATACATTCGATAACAAACGATACTATTTGAAGGCATCAAACTTATCGACTTTCTTATCATTCTGTTTTGATTGACGTTTTCATCTCTAACGAAAATGTGCTGTTTACTGTCACTATTTTAAAAAAGTAAAAATTTTATGGAACTCATCTCAATATAACATAATCCAGAAAGAATATGTTTTTAGCAAAACGCCTTGTAGCAGCAGCTCGACAGCCTTGTTTGGTCAATAATGTAACAAGTAAGTTTTTGATTAAAAAACTTCAGCGCTAAGTCTTTTTCGTACATAGCCTCATTTCGTGCATTATGCGTAACACCTCAACTGCTCCTGAAACCTAATGTTGCTGGAAGCGCTGTGGCGGAGCTGACTGAACAATTACCTAACGTAGAAAAACGCGAAAGTGAAAAAGTGTTCGCCAATGTTAACGAACAGATAGCTTCACAGTCTCACGGACGTTTGTTCGCTGTTGTGCATCTCTGTGGCAAACAGTTTAAGATAACTGCTGGCGACATAATACTAGTAGAAGGTTACTGGCCTCCAAATATTAGTGATGAAATTCGTCTGGAAAAAGTATTACTGGCTGGTGGCAAAGACTTCACTTTAATCGGCAGGCCAATTCTGGAAGGGGGATTGGTCGACGTAAAAGCAACCATTATCGAAAAGACATTAACTCACACAAAAACCATATTCAAAAAGAAGCGCAGGAAGCAGTTTAAACGGATAAATTTTCAACGTTCTCCAAACACAATGATTCGAATCAACAGCATAGAGATTGATGGTAAAGTGAATGAAAATGTGAAAAATTCAAATTCGATTCGTTTGTTTTAATATATAAAGAACATTTTAAAGAAATAAATACTTATATTGTTGTTCTACGCCAAAATTTTTGGTTTATTTTGTATTAAGCTATAGCAAAAACAATGTTTTACAAATAAATTAATAACATCAAATAACACAGATACAACACTTCTAAATAAATACTATAAACTAATAATACTGAATATATTCTTGATAAATTTTCAAGTGCTTCCTCTATTGTGGACTTTATCGTTTACAGTAGCGACAGGTAAACGAGGGCAGTTGACAACGAGCGCTCCGCACATTTGTAAATTTATATCCATATTTACTACTTGTTAGCTTTTCATGGGATGCATAGTCTGCATGTGCGTAGCCTGTTGGTCGCAGTTTTGCATCTGTTTCATGCATACTTTGAACGCAAAGTGATCTACAGACAGTACACTAGTTTTGCTAATTTTTATTATTATTATTAAGAAAGAAGAAATAATAAAGTTTAGTTTGATATACATAACATGCTACTCTGTTAATTTTTTCTCAAGATATAGCAAAGACAAAGTGGAAACGAACTTTGTCCGGTTAGACGTGTGAGGCACGTCTTGATATGCGATTTTTTACATTTCAATTGCTCACATTGAAGTGGCAACAAGCCGCGTTTATGCACTGACGTTAGATGCTTCTGAAGGTGACAATTCTTAATAAAACTTTTGCCGCATTCTGTGCACTGATAGGCACGTGGTTTTGGTTGCTGCTCGTGTATTGTACTGATATGTTCCTGCAGCGATTGGTTTTTAATGAAGGGTTTAGTATCGCAAAACTGGCACTTGAATATGGCCGGACGGTCAATGTGATGTACCTTATTAAGATGGGTTACGGAGTATGAGGCGACATTCGATTCGAACTCATGACATAGCTCACACTTGAAGTAGAAGTTTGGTATGGCGCGATGGAATGATTTAGGCTTGCGTTTGCGTACAACACCGGCGCCACCGATTAGGGTTAATGGTTCCTTCACTGGTAAATTGTGGATTCTACGTTTGAGATACTGTTCACGACTTCGTACGTATTTCATTTTTGGTTTCGTGCCTTTAGTCGTACTGAAGTACATGTTGGGTTGAGGGGCGGGTGTAGCATTTGCTTGAGTTACTTCGCTGGAATTATTGTTGGTTGTTTCTGGAATTTCTAGTATAGATTCAACGAACATTTCCGGTTCTAACTAAAAAATATAGTTCAATAAATATACAATGTTCATCGAATATTTAGAAAATGTCTCACATATAAGCTATCGTCCATTGAGTCTTGATCGTGTAGCTCTTGCTCCTCCTGCTTAATTTCAGTAAAAGTATTTGACAAATTTAGCCCCAACGTTGCTCGTGGTAACATGTGCATATCGAATTCAGTTGCATCATTTATTTCATACCTCCCAACAGACTGTTCATCTGTAATACTTTCTTTCTCATACCGGTGTTGCTGGAAATCTTCCAGCTTAGCTTCGTTTTTCAGCTCTAGATGTTTTTCAAACTCATCACCTATAGCTTTTAAAGCATTTTGCTCCGCCAGAAACTTATTGGATTTTTTACATTTTAGTATGATTTCGTTTGCCCCAATGATTGCCAGAGCGCATTCCTTGCAGATGTGTGCTTCAGGTTCGTCTAATGAGGATATCTATTCTCGATTTAATATTGATTTTGATTGTTATTGATTTCTAACTCCTCAATGTCATACTCACTAAAACGCCGCAAATGTTTTCAATTAAACTGGGTAAATACTTTTCCTGGACATGTAGGTAGAGTGAAAAGTTGCTCCTCTTCCTTTCAAGACAAACGCGGCAGAAGATGACCGCTCCTGCCATTTGGCATTTACTTCGCGGTGCTTTCCCAGACGGTTTTGGTTATATATTGCTTGGAACTGGTTGAAAATTATATTTTTATTTACAAATTATAAAAAACACTAACCTAACTTTGACATATCATCAAGTTAAAGTGTTGCCAGATTTCATCTGAAATCAGCTTAACAAAGCTGAAAATATCGATAGATATCGACATTGGCCTGTATCATGGTTTAATAATAAATTGTTGCAAGTGTGAGATCGAGTACCCATAAATGTCAAATCTCAGTTCATTGTTGCTTTTCATTGATTTTGACAATTGTGAGTACTGAGAAAAGAGTACGATCAGTCCCGAGACAACCTTATTAATTCAACTATGGTCCGTACACTCTGGATTTGAGAACAATCGTTACATTTTTTTCTGTAACATCACAATAAAAAAACATTTTTTTTTTCAAAAGCGGTGAAATACGATTTTCACACTCAGGTCGAAGAGCCGCTTTTCGGACAATAATGGTTTTTTTCAGCTGAAAAGCTACAATTTATTTAATTTTAACTTAGAAAAACTGTCAAATGTTGAAGTAAAGTCAAAATCTATTACTAAAATCCAGGTTGATATTTGACATTTCGTGTTTCTGTTTTTTAAATAAGAAAATCTACTCCCGAAATACAAAGGATTTATAACATTTTGATATGTTTTCGACATTTTTCCAACTGTTACCGATTTTAGAAATCGATTTAAATATTTGAGTTATTCGATTGTCTGTGTCCATTCCAAAAAAAATCGAGTTATTACGGTTATTTTTGTCATTCTGAAATGCGGACCAGCTGATTATGTTAATAGTACCTTCACACCTAAGCCAAATTAATAAATTTTAATATACTTATTTAAAAAATGTTCACACTTTTTTTATCTCATTTTGTTTGCCGGCTGTTTTTGTTTTATCATGTTTTTTTTTTTATTAAATTTTTTCTGTGCCCAAAAGTTTTTTTGACATTTTGTTTTTGAAAGGTATGTTCATAAAGCAGTTAAATATACTCAGAGCTGTGTTTAACGTGAGAATATTGAGTTGGATATTTAAATTAGAATTTCTATGAGAAATGAGCTAGTTACGCATCTCATTTGTATTTTTTTTTGGGCAAAATGAGCAATATATGGTTCAGATAAGATTTTATGTATATACAAAAACTAACATTATGCTTCTGAATTAATACCTCACAAAATAAAATATAACACTTGATTAAATAGAGACAATTTTATATGAACTATATGACATTAAATTTTACTTTTATAAACATATTGTAACCTTATGAGAGTTATTACTATTTTTTTTAATGAAAATAATTGATAGTAATATTTATTGAAATTTAGGCCCCTATTAGGTACGACAACTCAACTTAAGTCGACATGACTTAACACACCTCAACTCAACTTTTAGGCCATATTACATATAACATACATTTTCAGTTGAGCTGTGGTGTAAAATGGCTTTTTCTATTGGAGCATGATTACACCGAAATTTTGACACTTTCATTGAAATGAAGCATTAATTTCAATTTTTGTTTATATGTATTTTATTCACAAGTATCCAAGCAAGAAAATAGCGGAGCGGTAAGACATTTGGCTGTAATGCCAGCAGTCCGAGTTCAAACCTCGCATGTGACAAAGAACACAATTTTCTTGCCATGTTTTTGTGTATTTTTTTTTTAACACAGCTCCTTGGACTAACACATAAAAGAGCTTTTTTAACTATTTGTTGAAGCGCTTTTTAAACGATTTTTTAAGCTGCATTTAAGAAGCGCTTCCATCCTAGGAAATCCATATAAATTTTAATATGAATTTGGTTTACTTAAAATGCGCTCCAGGTGTGTGAAACGCTATGGCACCCAGCGGTAATCGAAGCGCTTCATTAGCACTAAACAAGCGCTTCTGCCATGTCTTACCGCTCTGCTATTTCCTTGCTTGATTACTTGTGAACAAAATGTAAACAAAAATATGAGCTCCACAATTCTGAACTCTGAAAAAAGCATCCTCAAAATAAACGCATAAAATGCGCTATTTCTAGGAGCGCTTTTTATTTTCCCGCTGGGTAATAATATAATATATACACGATATAGATAATAATTATCCATTTTCACTCAATTAACAAAAAAACAATAAACAAATAAAAAGTTCGTATGAAAAAGACGTTATACAACTAGCTCAAAGGATGTAAGTTTTGGACAGTCTTTACACTCGACACGGAGTTGCATTGTTAAACCTAATACCACAAAAAATACATACACATCTCTGAAATACATACTTGTCATTCAGAGTATACAAGTATGAGGTACATACGTGTCTGTCGTCATTCAGAGTATACAAGTATGAGGTACATACGTGTCTGTCGTCTGACAAGTATGTATTTCAGAGATGTGTATGTATTTTTTGTGGTATTGGGTTTAACAATGCAACTCCGTGTCGAGTGTAAAGACTGTCCAAAACTTACATCTGCTTTGAGCTAGTTGTATAACGTCTTTTTCATACGAACTTTTTATTTGTTTATTGTTTTTTGTTAATTGAGTGAAAATGGATAATTATTATCTATATCGTGTATATATCATATTATTACCCAGCGGGAAAATAAAATGCGCTCCTAGAAATAGCGCATTTTATGCGTTTATTTTGAGGATGCTTTTTCAGAGTTCAGAATTGTGGAGCTCATAGTTTTGTTTACATTTTGTTCACAAGTAATCAAGCAAGGAAATAGCAGAGCGGTAAGACATGGCAGAAGCGCTTGTTTAGTGCTAATGAAGCGCTTCGATTACCGCTGGGTGCCATAGCGTTTCACACACCTGGAGCGCATTTTAAGTAAACCAAATTCATATTTAAATTTATATGGATATCCTAGGATGGAAGCGCTTCTTAAATGCAGCTTAAAAAATCGTTTAAAAAGCGCTTCAACAAATAGTTAAAAAAGCTCTTTTATGTGTTAGTCCAAGGAGCTGTGTTAAAAAAAAAAAATACACAAAAACATGGCAAGAAAATTGTGTTCTTTGTCACATGCGAGGTTTGAACTCGGACTGCTGGCATTACAGCCAAATGTCTTACCGCTCCGCTATTTTCTTGCTTGGATACTTGTGAATAAAATACATATAAACAAAAATTGAAATTAATGATTCATTTCAATAAAAGTGTCAAAATTTCGGTGTAATCATGCTCCAATAGAAAAATCCATTTTACACCACAGCTCAACTGAAAATGTATGTTATATGTAATATGGCAAAAAAGTTGAGTTGAGGTGTCTTAAGTCATGTCGACTTAAGTTGAGTTGTCGTACCTAATAGGGGCCTTATATCTTTTCATTGTTGGTTATAGAAAACCAATTCTAGAACACGTGATTACGAGTTATAAGATCAGCATTGGTTCATGTTGCAAGACAAGGCAATGAAATTGTTGGCATTAAAGTTGTTTTGGTCAATCAACAGTTAAAAATAAAAGACTATTTTTATTATAAATAAAAGACAACAAAATCAAAACTTTGCCCCTAAACTGACTCCCAATTAATTCGAACAAACAAGTTAAAATATGTAATGAAAAGCAAATCTACCTATGCCTACTCAATTAAATAATTAACTTTCGATATAATTGAAATAGACATCGTACGAATAATGGTTGTCATCAAACCTCAACAACAAAATGCAGCAAATTGCTATGAGCAATAATGAAACGCCTTCTTATTTAAAATAGCTGTCATAGGTTTCACCTACTTAAAATTATGCAATTTGTTTTCAGCAATCGTCTTCATCAATCGGTTCATGCAAAACCTACATTTCAGAATATTGCGAACGTTATAAAAAGCTTGCAACAAGCAATGGATAACAATAGCTACTTAGCGCACGGAGGTCAATTACTATAGAAGCAATGCAAAGTTTTGCTGCAGGCCATTACAATTGTTTGGCATTCATACTAGTGTTTGCTACCACCACTGCACTCAATTGGGATAATCAGTTCGAAATCATTGAGTCCTTTGAGAAAAAGTCAGATATTATTGAGGAGTATTTTCGTTATCATGGAGTAAAGAGCTTAATACTGATTGTATGTCCTCAGGATTTTGGTAAGAGTTTAGAAAACAAAATTAGCTTTACCAGGACAATTATCTTTTTATTTAAATACGATTATAGTTTTGGTTAAAAAAATGTATTCTCGAAAATATTTGTATTATAGCGTTATAACAAGAACTTTTATTATTAGTTTTTGTGGTTAAATTTGCAAAATTTATTGAAAAAAAAAATATCTAAAAAAATTGCTAATGAGTCGATAACTGAACCTACTAAGTTAAGTTTTAAGCAGACTCCTAACGAACTGCAAATGTGCATATTCTGTGCAAAATGTGCAAAAGCTTTACATGGCATTATTTCTGAGAGAGGTGGTGGTCGATCAGAAAAATTAATTTCAATACAAGAAATAATCTGTGTTAGCTTGGATTCAAACCTCGGATCTCGCGGTTTGCGTCACGTAAAATTGGCATTGAATGATCTAAGCACTCTAACACGTTTGGCCACGGCCACCACAAAAGTGTTTATAAAACAAACTCAAAATTCCTAGTTCTATTTCCATCTTTTCAGTTATATAATAAAGCGTGATCACTTTTCTGTTATTTTGTTAAACTCACATTTTTGTTCACTGAATAAACATTTGTCACATATTTCTCACACATCTTCGCCAAATGTTACAACTAGAATGTTCGAATTTTTGAACTTAGAATTGTATAAAATTCTTCTCTAAAACTATTTAAGCTTCTTCCGTGCAACGTCCTCGCCTATACAATTTTATGAAAAACTTCTTTGAAAAAGGTTTTTATGTGCGCGCCTTCAGTGGCAACGATTATTTAGATTTAGGTGAGCCTGAAACTATGCCTTCCCGCTTTGGACCACCCATAACATTTCGCAGCAACAACTTTACGTCGCGCCGTCTTAAATTTGATCTTCGACCCCTTGCCCATAAATCGGGCGTCATATTGTTACAATTGGCATCGGATTGTGCTCTGAATGTGTTACGCTGGTCAGCGGCATCCGAAAATAATTACTTCATCAGTAATCGTTTTTGGCTACTGCTAGCAAATCAGCTGCAAGACATTGAACTGCTGCAGGATGAGCAGATTTTTATACCACCAGACAGTGAAGTTCGGGTATTAGTTCATCCGGAGGACTCTGATGAATTCGATTTAATTGATGTTTATAAAGTGGCCGCCTGGAAACCACTGAAGCAACACAATATTGGCGAAAAACTGCGAAACAAGCAGGACATTTTAAAAGCTTTGGAGAACTTTGGATCAGCTATATCATATCGACAGAATCTGGAGGGCATTACCTTTGAAACAGGTCTAGTCATTGCATTTCCGGACTTATTTACAGATATCGAAGATTTGTCTTTGCGTCACATCGACACCATATCAAAAGTGAACAATCGCCTGACTATTGAGTTGGCTAACAAACTGAACATGCGGTAAGTGTGATTTGGCATTTATTTAAGAAGGGATTGTTGAGTATTTCTTGTATCTCGTATAATAAAGGTGATCTTTAAAAAATTTAGAAATGGTTTATGTTTTCTTTTTTTTTTTAATTTTCAATTAAATTTCTATTTCACATGAAAATATGCAATTATTAAACATAAATCATGAATGACCCTTTTTTTTAAATTTAATAGATTTTTTTGTTTTGGAATTCTACACATAGTTAAACAAGTGGTTCTTCTATTATTTATTTAATTTTGTAGTTTTAATACTCATCAGACCGACAACTACGGTTGGCACCAAGCTGATGGTTCTTTCGATGGGTTGATGGGTCGATTTCAGCGTTATGAGCTAGATTTTGCTCAGAATGCAATTTTTATGCGACTGGATCGTATTGCCTTGTGCGACTTTGTAGCGGAAACATTTCGCATACGTGCTGGAATTATGTTCCGGCAGCCCCCTCTATCTGCCGTGGCAAATATATTCGCCATGCCATTCGAGAATGATGTTTGGTTTTCGATATTACTGCTCATGCTCTTCACCATTGGAGTGCTTGCCTTGGAGTTGCTCTTCTCACCGCATGTTCACTATATGGACTTTTGGGACTGCGTGATTTTCGTGTGGGGTGCAATGTGTCAGCAGGGTTTCTATGTGACGGTGGTTAATCGATCGGCCCGCGTTATAGTTTTCTCAACATTTGTGGCTACGCTATTCTTATTCACTTCATTTTCGGCAAATATTGTAGCTCTTTTGCAGAGTCCCAGTGAAGCTATACATTCTCTAAGTGATTTAAGTCAATCGCCATTGGAGATTGGCGTACAGGATACAGTTTATAATAAGATTTACTTTAATGTAAGTATGGAGTATGCTTGATGCAATTGGAGTTATTTTTAATACCTCTCTTTATATTCGAATAGGAATCAACCGATCCAATTACCAATCGTTTGTACCATAAGAAAATTGCACCAAAAGGTGATGGAATTTATATGCGCCCACTTGTGGGCATGGAAAAGATGCGTACCGGGTTGTTTGCCTATCAAGTTGAGCTTCAGGCAGGCTATCAAATAATAAGCGACACTTTTAGTGAGCCGGAAAAATGCGGTCTCAAAGAATTGGAACCATTTCAGTTGCCGATGATTGCTATACCAACGCGTAAAAATTTTCCCTACAAGGAGCTCTTTCGAAGACAGTAAGTTGTGGCAACTGACATTTAAAATGCTTCCCCAGCAAATTTTCTGCAACACCTGCTACCTACCATGGGAAAAATGAATAATGAAAAATTGTTTTAAGGCGTTTAAGACGGAACACTTCTTTTTTAGTGAAAGTTAGAAAGTTTTTAACTTGAAAACATTTTAGTATAAATGGTTTTCTATTAAAATGATTACATAAAATTCTAATTTATATAATTTGCACAATTTTCTTATTCCGTTATAACAGTAAATAATATTAAGTATTTTGTCGTAGACTTTTCATTTAAATTTATAACTTATGTTTATGTAAGGTAGAGTTATCTAATGACTTTATTATGATTTTTTGAATATATTAACAACCACCAGACTTGTCTTTTTTCAGTTAGGCTACAAAGAATTACACATACATTATATTAAGATAAGATACTTATAAACATTGTTATATAATAGATTGATTCACTTTGTTTTGCTCATTTTCCAAAGGCTACGTTGGCAACGAGAAGTTGGTCTCATGAATCGTGAAGAGCGGAAATGGTTTCCACAGAAGCCTAAATGCGAGAGCGGCATGGTTGGCTTTGTATCGATTGGTCTCACGGAATGTCGTTATGCCTTGGCCATGTTTGGATTCGGCATTCTAGCAGGTGTCATTATGTTTGGCTTGGAGCATATTTTTAAGAAATTCATAAAGCGACCCATAAAGCGATGTGACAAATTTCATAACTTACATTAAAAAAGCTAGTTTAACAAAAGCACATCAACAAACAAACAAAAAAAAAATATGGAAAGCTATGGAAATTTTTAGGACAATTTTAATATCTTAGACAAGAAATTAAAATTTTAAACTTCGCTCTTTTTTAGGTTAAAAATCTTTAGCACTTTGTAATGGAAGAAAAACGATGAACTGTCACATCACAATTACTTTAAGAACGCCTTTATATCAAATGCATAAAATTATTAAGAAAAAAGTTATTACAGAATAATTTAAAAAAAAAATTGAATTATGTAAAAAGATTGTGGTCCAACCATATCGGCTGGGCTGGCAATGGCATTTCACTCCGGTACGCTATCCCACTACTGCTTACCACGGGAACTCTTGGCTGCTGGTTTTCACCCCTGGCCCGGTTCATCCCTCCTTAGCCAACCTGAATGCCGTGGACTCCTCCATGGCACCCATATTGATGGCAAGCTTAGTGCGGACGTTCCGTCAACATGAACTGGCCCACTGCACAGGGCTCCCGGCCTCAGACCATCTCACAATCAGACCTCACAGAAGCGTGATTACAGAAGATGCCAACCTTCCAGTCATATTTATTAACATTTAAGTTGCACATGAACTGATTTCGTTAAAAACTACTTTATTTTGCATTTTACCAAATTTTTTATTTTCAAGTAACTAATGTGGACAAGTAAGAAACATTAAAAATAAATGCAAGCAATCAAACTAAATTAATAAATGTAAATAAGCCGGGCAAAATAATGTCTATTCACTGCCAATTGGGGACGTCGCAAGGTCGAAACCTTACAAATGTTTGATTGGTGCGAGTCGTTGCTTTTTCAGCACTGCCAGTTTTAAGTGTTTGTAAATAAAAAAATGAAGAAACAAATTTTTAGCGCGGTACAATTTCAGAAACTAAAATATAAGACTATCATCGAATAACGATTAGGATAATTGATTGCGATAAGCGTATTTGAAGAGCATTCTGTCTTTTTACGTTTTGACAATAAAATTGAGATCAATTATCTACTGAATATGAGAAGAACAATAAGAAATTATTGTTTTCCAGTTGATCTCAAATTGAAGTCTACTTACCTTGACTGCAATATCCAGCGTGAATAGATTTCATCTCTGCCTGAGAAGCAAGTATTTCTTAAGTATTACTGCTTAAGTTTTTAACAGAGGGCATTGCTTATCTAGACTAAACAGTATTTAATGGATCACGTTATTTGTGTTTTAAACCGCTCACAAATAAGGGTTTATACGCAGTCAGGAGGCAAACCAATTTTTATTTTATTTCGAAATGTACATATATTTATGTACTTACACAGATTATTTTACGTTAATGTATGTAAAATATATACATTTTCAAGTTGATATATTAAAACGTTTGATCAGGAAAAATTCTGCTTCGTATAACCCCTTAATTAACTTACAGTTTTTAACATTAACTTACAATGCTTTAAGCATTGAGAAATTATCTGTCAGCCATTATTCATGGCATGGCTGTTCCTGCATCTATCCCATCTAATCCCAGATTGGAAAAATTATATGGCACATGATTTGATGGCATATTTAAAAATGCTTACGAAATATTTATATGAGTGAAAAAGTTGATTTCATCTATTCCGAGATATATATTTATTGTTAATATTTATAATTGATCGTGTATACTAGTTTTATAAAATTTTTGGTACAATTTACAACTAAAGTTAAATCTTTGTGCTAAATTAAATTTTTAGCATTGTGCTTATCTTTTCTTCTGCTTCAATCCATGTATAAGCATAGAAACATTCGAATATATAATTTTGTTCATTTAATGAGAAGTCCATTTGAGCCCTTGATGAATTTTTGTGAGGATTTCTTTAGTTTTAAATATTTATTCTCGTACGCTAAGTTAATCTTGAGAATTGGATAAACTACTTTAAGAAGTAAATACTCCGTAGGATGCAAATTAGATGCAAAAGAAAATTATTTTGGTTTTTTTTTGGCAATGGTGATTTTTGACAAATCGAGATTCGTTGGGTTAGTATGTTTAAAAAGAGTATTGAAGCATTACTTCATAATGCAGTCTATAGGGAGCATATGTATTACATACAACAGTAAAGTAAAAAAACTTATAAATATTAAGGCACTGTTTTCCTAAAAGTTTACAAAAATTAACGCAGCAAGATACTAGAATATCGCATAAAAATCTAAAATTCATGATTTAAAGCTCCTCATGCTGCTTGGCGGAATTCAGTTCATTTTTAAGCAACTGCTGCGGATCATCCAACTGTATAGTTTCTGGTAAATTACTTTCCTTGTTGTTGCTTACACCCTCTTTCATATTCTCATCGATATTGAATTCTTGTTCACGATCACTCTTAAGCTGTGCCGTAGTCTTGATTGCTTGACTATCGTCTTGTTTTTGTGGTGTCAGTTCAGAGTCTTCTGTATCTGATATGTAGCCAACGTCACCCGTGTAGTGTGTTGGAAACATTATGAGTGGCGCTGCACTGAAAGCGATTAAATTACGTTCAGGATAGGCAGCGGTCCAGGTTTTGTTCGGATGTCTATTGAACATCAACGGTAGATATTCATCAACTGGTATCAGTTTTTCTAGTGGCTTTGCAGCAAGCAATTTTCGCGCTCCTTGTAGGGAAATAACATAGCCCAAAGTCCAGTAAGAGTAGCCTACGTGAACAAGATTTTCAGTTCCCATAACCCAGGGTTCACTTTCATCCTTGAGACGTTTGCGACCGAAGTAACTGTGTACAAAATTAAAAAAAAGTAACGTTCTTAAATATATACAAATGCTGCAAGTTAAGCATAGGGACTTACATCAAATCATATTCTACGACACTTCGTGCTTGTTCTAATATCTTGATAGCGCGTTCATTAAAATATGGTTCAAATCGGATATCATCTTCTAATATGAGCACCTCTTTTAAATTTTTCGCTACTACTTCCTGCCATATGCGATAGTGACTTAGGAAACAACCAACTTCTCCCATTGTCATTTGCCGATGATGGTATGGGTCTTCATAGCCTTCAAGGAACTTAATGCCCATATTCTGTATAACATCTAAATTAAGTGTTCTAGAGAAAGAAGGGTACAGTTTACTTACATCCAGACTATTATTTAAACTTAGTTACTTACTTGCCGTCGATGGCGGGAAAGTGCTGCACGTCCAAACCCAATTCATTGAAAAGTAATTCCATTTTATGGCGGCGTTCTGGACGTCGTTCCAAATTAATCATGTAAATCTTGTCCATAGTTAATTTTTGCCTTTAAAATAAGAAACTTAGCAGAAACTAATAGATAATTTTAAATCGTATTAAATTACTTCTCTGGAAAATGCACATATGGCGCAAACGACTCATGAACTACAATTGCAACTCCCAAATCGTGTACAATGTTGGTCTTGATGTTCGTTAGTTGTTGCATGTCCTGCGCTAAGGTGTCATCAGTTTCAATCGGCTGCAGAATATAGCCATAAGGTATATCATTGCTTATGAACATTGGTATTTGTGAACAATTTGCAGAAATAGCGAATATAATTATGTCATCCAGTGGGCCCTCATATAAACGACACTGACGTCCTTGTGTTGCGGCCCACTCAGCATCGTTTATCTGCTGCTCTACGAGACGTTTACGATCGAAAGTCAAATAACGGCTGGCGATGTTTTTGAGATGCACCAACACGGCACTGTGTACCATGGGGACCTGGAAATTTCCTTCTTTGTGAACCTCATAGATTTCCTTGTACTCCTCAGTGCGCTGATAGTAGTAATCATCGGTCATGCCGCACCAAAAGTTGGAATAGAGTCCCTCAGACAGCAGCATCGGTGCGACAATTGGTAGGCGCAATTTGGTGAGATGCGTCAAAGTGTCAGGAGAAGTAAGCAGCACATCGGCATCTAGATACTAAATATAAAAATACATAAAGCTTGAACCTAAAAGTCGGTTTCGTTTGCTTACAAAGATATAGTCTGCCCATATTTTCTGGGCATGCGTTAGTGCCTGTTCCTTCAGCGCTATCAGATGATTGAAGCGTGCTGCAGGCCATTCGTTTGGCGTGCTCTCATTTTGATGACGTCGCGTCTCGTTATCAAAGCTAAAGTCTACGTTGTGATAGAATGGTTTTATACGATTTAGCCACAACTGCAAAATTTCCACGCTACTGTCTTCGTTATGATCAGATCGTATCCTGAGATGACGTAATTTTATTGATAGATTCAAATAAAATTGGAACTTATTAAGCATAAACTTACCAGAGCGATAGTCGGTCTTTAGGATAGTTGAGATGCTCCACGTAGTCCAACACATATGGCAAAATGTGTGCCTTGTTACGAACGAGCATTGCGATTAACACAGTCGGAGGTTCCTCCAAACCATTGCTGACATTATTTATACCATCGTCTTCTACAGCATTGATAAATTGTATTGCGCTTAGTAGCAGAATTATATTAAATATATGAAAATTTAGCATAATTGTATGCTCGTATGCTAATTGTCCGCTCTATATCTGCTCGTCTTCAACCGGATGCAATGAATGAAATCTGAGAATGTTCCGGCATCTGCTTCTGTACTCGATGCCCATATAATTTTTTAATGTTTTTTAATTTTGTGTTTTTTTTTGTTTTCTTCGTTATACTTTTTAATTCAGTTCAACTCTTTGACATTTCTTATCAAAACATTGATGTTGTTGTAAACAATACATATGATAAAGCGAGAGGGTTGTTGAGCAGCGATGTTCGAACGCATTGCGCAAGTCTGTTTTTGGATTGAATTTAAAATATTTTCCCAGTCACTCCTATACTTTTGGGTATTGCCACTTATTTGGGATTTTTTTTATAATTTTGAATTTGCTTATAAATCGAGCAAAAAGTCCAGAAACGGTCATTTACTGATTACTCTCTTACTTTCGAAACCCATTATATTAATGCAGGAATATCTTTGGAGCAATGGAAAGATACATTAAGCATTACTAATGTTAGTAGTAATACAAAATTAAATAGGTACTTGGATAACATCTTCAAATTTGCCAATGAAAATGCTGCTGTTAACTTATTAGGAATTGCATCAAATATTTATATTTATTAAAAAATTTCTATCTATCAAAAGTTTTAGAAGGTTTGCTCAAAACGTTTACGTGAATTCAAAACATTATCTGTCCTATGCTGAACAAGACTATGAAATGCATAATTCTTGTAACGAACCCAAAGAAATGTTCGAATCGAATTTTAAATTAAATGCTGACAGAACTTAGTCGTATAATAATTATATGGTCTGTCTACAAAAAATTTTAAAACTCACATTCAGTGGAAATTTACACATTTTCTACTCTTGCAATTCGCTAAGCTCAAATGTACCCAACCGAGCTGAATTCAAAAATCAAGTTGGTGAATAGAAAAATGTCGCTGACTATTAAAAAAAAATGATACATATAAATAAACAAATATGTACTTGATTTTCTTAAAAAGATATTCTACCATTAACATAAATAAATATCAGAACACAACATTTTTGTTAAAATGAATAAAATCAATTATTTCATGGCTGCAATCATTTATAAGCAACAAAAATTTGACCACATAAATAAAACATTTACACAAACAGTGTCAGTGAATAAAATTTGTTGAATGTGATCACTTTTAAAGTTAGTTCATTTTTGAAGATAATGAATCGGAACATTATATATTGTTTTATCCATACTAAGAGAAAAGGGCCTCTGATATCAGTTAACCCAACGTTTTTATCCAAAATTCTAATTGACATCTGTTCTTCGATAGGGGATATTGAAGTGTAAATAAATTTTTTTAAATTATGAAGTTTTGTGTACATAATTTTTACTATTATACATATAGACGACGTTATTCTCGTTATCTAAAAACTTTGAAAAAGATTCCTGACATGAACCATTTAAACTAGCCCTTACAAAAACTTAAGATTTTTATTAAATATTATTGAAATAAACAAATTCGTATTTCTATCCCTGAATTAAGCTTAATAGTTAATAGTTCGGTAATAAGTTAGAAAATCTGATTATTAAAAAGTTTTAATTTATTCTAGGTCAACATTAGGAGATATAACGATAATTTTTTTATACACAAATCTACGCATGTGCTTTAGCATAATTGGGCATATTTAGCTTCAGGCCAGGTTTGGCTTCGAAAAAGGTATAAGACAACGTAATTGTGTCAACGAACTCCATTTTTGGATCATCCATGAACTCTGGATCAATGTAGAAAAAAACTGGCATATCGACCTGAAAGTAAAAAATTTACTTTTATTTCAACACTAAAACTTTTCGAAGCTTACCTCTTCATGCGGATTTAACTGTTGTTCTTCAAAGCAGAAACATTGGATTTTATTAAAATAAGCTCCAGCTTCGAAGGGTATCACATTATAAGTGCTGATTCCAATTACCGGTTGATCAGTAGGATTGCGTGCAGTGTAGAAAGCAAGTGCAGTCTCACCTGGCGCCACTTTGATCTCATACTGCTGTGGCTTAAAATTCCAACGCATGGAAGCACCTATGTCTGCGTTGAAGCGTATTTTTAAAATGCGATCATCAACACGTTTCATATGTTCAACTTTTTCAGTGTCATGTCCCTGCGAAGTAGTACCACCATAACTGTAGGCCTATTAAAGGGAATAGTCATGTATTATAGAAGGAATTAGACATTACTTTCCTTACCTGACAGAACATGCTGTAAAGTGGCACTGCAGCGTAGCTGAAGCCTACTACCAGGACACCACCAGCTGTGACATAATAAAGAGTAGACTTAATTTTCTTGTTAGTGGCGTCACCTAAGGGCATTGGTCGTTTTCCACCACCAAGAGTAGCTTCCATACGTTTGGTCAGCTGTTGCTTTACTGTTAGATTGAATAAATGCTTGCATCTCCTATGCAAGCTTGAGCAGGTACGAAACATATTAGTACAAGTTATCTTAAATTACATTTATTACAAATAATAAATAATTTGTATAATATTGATGAAAACTTCTTGAGGTTAGATCAGCTGTTTTATTTTGTATTGTATAAGAACAGCTGTTTGCTTCGACAGTTTATTAAAGTTGCTAAAAGGCACTGGAATGCTGTGAGATTGTAGAGTTGCCAGATTTCTTTGGAGTTTGTGTAATCCCAGAACAATACAAAAGTAGGCAAGGAAGGAAGTTTTATGAAAATATCGGAAAATTTTTTATCATTTAAGATATAATTTTCTATTATTTGAAATATTTTGAAATATTATTTGAAATAACATACTTTACCAGAGGTTAATAGAAATTGCGATATCAGAAAAATGTATTTTTTGTTCAGAGTTATTTTTTTATAAAAAACAAGTTTATTTATTTTTCAAGCACAAGTTTATTTTGACCAATTGATCAATTGAAAAGAACTTTTTATGGGGCTAGCACATTGAAAGGTTAGTACAAAACTGCTGATACAGATTTCAGTTAACTGACTTACCAGTAATAATACATACTAAGTAAAAAGATAATTACTAACACTGAACTGGTAGGGTCTGCAATTGATGTAATTTTTATGAGCGTTTATTAAAACAGAAGACTATGCACAAATACAGAGATATTTTTTTCTAAAATTTTCGAGATTCCTTTTTAAGGTAGGGTACTTTTTGGACTCACTCGTTTGTATAGCGATTTTTCAATTTATTAAGAGTTCATTGCTTTTCTATGGTTTCTGCACATTTTTGTTTTGAGAAGTTGTGTATTCTGTAGTTTGAAATTTGAGTTAACCTTTGCTAAAGCCGCCATTTTATATTATTTTCATTTAGAAGCACTGAGCTCTAAGAATCCACTCCGATCCCGCCATAAGCCTCTTTTATAAGGGATATGTTATTTGACGGTTAACAATATTGGGGATTTTTTTTCAGTCACACATCACTGAATGAACAACCGCTTGAGAGGTACTGGAATGTTTTATTAACACGACCTGCCATTTTTTCTTAACTGTGGTTGCCATGCGACTGCAAAATCAAACATTCAATGTCCTTATAACTGTTACCAAGTTAGAATTGAATTGGAACGAAACACAAATTCAACATAAGTTTTTGCTATTAACTGAATTAGCTGTAATTAAAATTTAACAAATTCACCATGAACTTCAATTTAGACGATCCACTAGCTGATTTATTGAGTGACAATGATAACGATAGTTTTTTTGACAACTATAAGAAAAGTTCAAAGGCACTTCCTCTAAAATCAAATAGCAAAATAGATGATATTTTTGGTATAAGGGATGAAAGAACGGAATCAAAAATCTCGCCAAAGAAAAAGCTTGATACAAGCACTAAAATTCAAAATAAACCCACTGCAACAAGTACACCGCGTATAACAAGACAAAAACCATCTCAGTCCAACGATGATGCTGACGATGATAACGATGATTTAGGTTTTGATCCCAAGAAACCAAAAGCTGCCACTAAATCAAATATTTTCGATGACATACTTGCGCCCATAGAAACGAAACGACCAACAACGGCAAAGCCGGCAATATCAAGACAATCCACCGATACCACAACAGATACAACAACTCATGCACCAACACGACCCAAGACATCGATAGGGCGTCGAAGCTCCGGTAATTCTGCTTTAGTTAACCCAGATCCTTTGGGACTGTTTTCAACAACTACGAAGGAAAAGGATTTACAGATTACTGGATCGGAGTTCTCAACGCCGAAAGTGAAGAAGCGTGGTACAACCGCTGACTGGTTAGGTTTAAGTCTGGATCAAGAAAAAAATATTGACTTAAGCAAAGACACACCACGTCCAGAATCACCTAGAACTCCAAAAGTTGTTAGAGGAAATACAATAGAGTCTAAAGATAAGGTTGAAATCTTAAGCATATCCACTAAAATTCCGGAAACGTCCAGTCACAACATGGCTGATGACACTGTTGCACAGCATTTCAAAGCGCCTCAAACACCGGTACTAGCTCAAAATATGATGCTATTCAATACCATGAATTTGGAGGCTCAAAGTGCCTTCAATGTGCTACAGCAGCAAGAATCTCAATTGACTCTGGCAACACAAATGAAACAGCAGGAAATGGCATTGATGGAAATGCAACGTAAACAAGAGACATTGTTACAACAACAAGAACAACAATTTAGCGCATTATTGCAGCAGCAAGTGCAACGTCAGCAACAATTGGAAGAACGAATTAAGTCGCAACAACAACGTATAAGTAACCATATCCAGTTGTTGATGACACAGCCCACGTTTCTGGCACCAACACAAAATCGCTTTGAAAATGAAGAACATGTGGAAGCTACAGCTAAAAACGCAGTGGTCGTGGCACCTCAGCATTCTTTAATGGAAGCAGTGCAGCAAGAAGCTGATGTCAAACGTTTGGAATTGGAAAAACTAAGACTGGAGGAGCTTGTAGAAAATATGAAAGTAAACTTTGACAAGGAAATGGAGATTATCGAAAGCTCTCTCAGGTAAGACCTTAAGCTACTATGAGGTCGAAAAGGTGGTCAATTTCCGTTTTGCGTAGTGACAGGATTAAAATTTTGTAAAAGTTTTAGGTTTTCAAATGTTCGAATTTAGCACCTTAAACAAAATTCAAGAAAATATAAATTTTGGCCTTCCTCAGGGCAACTTTCATCATTCTAAGCATGCGTAATCACTTGGTTTTGACTTTATTTTATGTTTATTTAAAGGAAACAAATAAAGGTACTCGAAGAATATCTTTCCTCTGTAGAAACAAGACTCAAAAGTGAAATTGAAGACTTACACATCAGTTATCGCAAAAAATTTAACGCACTTGATGAGGAGAAACAAAATCAAAAGACTGAATTTGAAGCACAGTTAGCTACGATAAAACAAGATTACGATGACGAATTACGCAGACTACGCAAGTCGAAGGAAGATGATTTAAATATTCTTAAAGAAGAACATCGCCGCATGCTCGAGGCAATTCGCCAAACCAAGATGCTGGAGTTTGCTGCGGTGCAGGAGAATGGCTCCTACTTGGAAACTCTAAAAGTAGCGTCCAGCAACTTGACTAATGTCAGTGATGGTTTGCAAACACTGCGTGATGAAATGCAAATGAAGATCGAAACAATCAACCGTGATAGACAGCTTAAGTTGGATGCTCGAGAGAAGAGAATAGAGGATGCCGAGAAACGATTGCAGCTAACGGAGGAGATGGCAGAAGAAGAAAAGCGACGTCTTATGGAATTGGTTAGTACTTTAGAGGTGCAGCTTGGCAGGCAAACTAAAGAATCTGTGGAAGAAAACTGGTTGCTGCGACAAAAAATGGCCACGTTAGATGCAGAGCGAACAGCATTTGCCCGGGAAAAAGTACTCATGAGAGAACAATTCGAAAGAGACGAAAAGCGCATTGCTGACCTAAAAGAGCAGCAGTTGGCAGAGACACAACGGTACATGTTAGAGTTAGAGGAAGAACGAGCTCGCATAAGTGTGGAGAAGGTCAAGTTTGAGACGGAACGTCGCCTGTTGCCAAACAACGACCTGGAAAAACAACGTGCGGAAGTAGAGGCAACAATGCTGGTGGCGCAAGATGCAACACGCCAAGCAGACACGGAGCGGCTGAGATATCACCGAATGCAACGTGAGCTTGAACAGTCGAAACGTGAGCTCGTCGATAAGGAAAACATGTTACGTGCCAAGGAAGAGGAAGTGGAACAGGAGTTGCAAATCATGCGTTTGGCAGAGCGGAAATCACTGGAAACGCAGCAAAGAGCTCGCGGGGCTGAGCAAAACTTCCAGGCAAAAATAAAATATCTACAGCAACGTATGCGCGAATTAAGCGAAAAAGAAGGACAATTGTCGCAGGAACAGCTATTACTGGCACAGGAGCGCATTACGTTGCAGAATTTAAAGACGCGGTTGAGCGAGCATAAATGCACGCTGTGCAAGATGAGCGAACAAAGTGCCGAAATAACGCAAATGCTGCATGCGACAGATGGAGCTGATGCGCGACGCATGCCATCTTCCGATGAGGCAGCGACAATTAGAGGAGGTGAGAAATTTCGTTACATGTTGAGTCAAGGAAATGTTGTGGATCGCATGTTGGATGAAAATATTGCGGAGTCATATCGTCGCATGCGACAAACAACGGGAAATGGGGATTACTGGGCAGAGTCTGTGCTTGACGATGATTCAAAAGAGTTGGCGCTACACAATCTGGATACAGACTTCCAATTTAATAACGCTGATACTACAAATAAATAACAAGACATCTGGCTTAAAGAATTCGCTAAGAAATAACTGCAATAAATAGTTTTTTTAATTCAATTACTAAAAAAATTGAACCATAACAAAATATGCCGAATTTTATTAAAAGATAATATTTTAAGACTTAACGTGTAAGCATAAGATTGATATATATGTACAGATACATATATACATTTTTACATAAAGTAAGACAAAAAGGAAAGCCCTTTTAAGAGGGCTCGATAAAATTTAGAAAATTTCTTATTTCCAAAGTAATGCAATCTTCTTTTATGTTAAAGAAGTATTAATTTTTAAAATATGGCAGAAAATAATTATACAGAAAAATTATTCCTCCCTTCTTTTGGCAGTAAAGTGAAATTGTTTAAGGGTCTCGTTTTAATCCCTTTTCTGAAACAGTTCCACAGCAGAAAAATCACATATATATCATGTTGTATGCAGTGGTAAGATTTCGGACTTTGTGGCGTAGTCTTGAATCTATTGAAAAAATTAGCTCTTAAAGTGTTGTTTAAATGCTAACATAAAAGCTGGGCTTGCATAACCTAAGTTATTCCAAGTTTTTGCATCACGTGTATAGAAGAATAGATACGAATAACAAGCAGGTTGCTTCTACTAAAAGTCTATTTTTAGTGGACCATGTAACTCCATATTTTCATTCTACATTTAAAATAAATCCATCCTTATCGCTTTTGCGAGTGCATTCCCTGCATTCCTTGGCAAGCATCGGTAAATTTCAAGGGAAATAATATACAAACATTATTTCCGAGCAACGGCGTTAAGTAAACATTCTTTTTAAATTCCCCATAATAAGATCATTTGGAAATAACCCGTCTTCGGTAAACCAACAATTAAAGTCAAACAATTATAATCAAAGCAACGCGACATTAAATCTTAGAACAAAAAATTGTTTTCACATTCTCCTCCTGCAGCGGCAGCAGTATCAGTCAATATTTGCAGAGTCTTAACAAGAATTTATGTAGCGTATTTTTAGCGCCTAGAATATGAAAGGTAGTTTTTAAGAAAACCAAGTGGAGGTGATGAACAAAATCAACTTCGGAATTCTTTTCAGAACTAAGCAAATATTTAGTTAAAACAGAGATAAAAAATATTCGGCAAAGAATAAAGTTCGTCTTTGAAGACACAATGTAACGTTTAAAAATTGTAACTTAAAATTTGAAAATAACTGCCAGTATTTTGCCGGACAATGTTTAAATCAAAGAGTTTTAAACAGACTAAAATGTATTAAAATTATTTTACATGAAACGTTAATTTAATTTAAACGTTAATCTCTGAATTTCTCTGCAATATATATTGAAAAACCTTACATGTTTTAATTATTAATACAAAGGCTTTACAGTTTTCATTTCCGAATTCATGTTGGAAATTATTCTTTCATTATCTTTTGAAGGCTAGAGAATAGAGAATTAAGGTTCTTTAAGAAATTAAACTCCCTAAGCCACACAATTTCTAATCTGTCAATCAAAGGTTGCCAAAATACGATACACAAGTAAACTTCTTTTTATACGTCTCATTTTTCTTTTTCTGAAAAGAAGAATACTGTTCAACCTTTCTCGCCTGTCATAGGATAAAGGCACATCAGTAGCAGATTTCTTGGATTAAATGTTTTCTTCTTTGTATGTCTAGCCAACAAAAATGAGAAGCAAAAGAATACGGGAAAATATACTTACGCACTCACACAAATACTGTTATTTATCAGTATCAAAGCACAAGAAAAAATTTTAACAGAAACTTAACATTTATTTAACACATCGTTTACAATAGACACTACTGTTAAGACAGTAAAGAATACGTTTTAGATGTCAAAAGTATTTGATTTTGTTATGTGTGACGTAGACGGTAAATATAAAAAAATTCAGACAGTTGCAAAAGTGTGTTGGGTGTAAATTTATAAATTTATTGCTACTGTCTTAATACGCGACAACAGTATAAACAATAACAGTGTAAACTATGTTAACAGTATAAAACAAAAATTATTAATTTTTTTTGTCCTTTGAAAAGTTGTGTGAAAAGCAATCAAAAGCTCAAAATGCCCGCTGAGTTAACTATGAGGAAAGATATACAGTCGGTCGACAACTTTTCCCACATCAACTCTTCTAAAACGCAAAAGCAAATATTTTTTATTACACTTTGCAATTTTGCATTCTTCTTACATTTGTTTGTATAAAATATGTATATCTAATATCAGCTGTAGCCACAGGCGTAAACCTTTATGGATCAATCTTTGTCACACTAAATTACTATTTGATTAAGTCTGCACTTCTATATCACTTTTCGGCTTCCTTTATCAGCATCCACCTAATATTGTGTGGATAAACAAACTTTAGTTTAACAAGCAGCAAGATACAATGGATGGAAATCTCATATCATGCCTGTGTGTCTTTATGAAGGATATTGAATAAATATTATCCAACGCTATAATTAGATTTAGGGCTGTACCATTCCACAAACGATACACGTTTAATGCCCTTTTAATACATATTCGCAAAATGAAAACGTATCAATCTTTTTTTGTCATTTTTTTTTTTGCTTTTTGGTTATTCTTTTTCGTATTAAACCTTGAAGGTAATCCGTCATTGTATTGACAAGGAAACACAGCTGTGTGCCACAGTAGGAAGGACTGCGTCCAAAAAAATCTTTCTTTATTGATATTAAAATGATATAAGCAGTTGGCTTAGCAAGCATAAATTTTGCAAGGAAAAGTAAAATATGGATATAATTAGAAAATAATGAAATGTATTCAGTGTAGAGCAGAAGCAGGGGTCAAAAAGGCATATCTTTCTTTTCACGTCAACAAAATCCCCTGCTTAACGCAAGTTTACTGGCTAAAAAGTTTTTCTTGCTCTGCCATAGTGGGTTAAATATATTTGTATATATTTATATTAAAGAGGAAAAATATTTGTGTCTGTGGGCGTTAAGCCAAAGCGAAATGTCGCATATTAAGTGAAAGTTAAGTTGTTGACAGTGAACTTTATATTTTATCAAACTGGCAATTCCCTTTTCTGATAAATAATAAAATTTTCGATAATTTTACTTAAGTTCATGAAGTTAAGATTAGCTATTAAGATTTTAAGATAAGCTATGAAGATTTTAAGATTTTCAAGAAAAAAATGTTCGTTCTCTTTGGAGAAAAAAAAAATATTAATTATTAAAAAATATATAATATTTCAAAAACATTGAATCCAAAGATCATTTTATCTTAAATATATTTAAAAACAAATTTTTTCCGTTGCCGTTGTTGTTGTTGTTGGTTGTTGCCTTATTTGTTCTTCATGTTGTCTTGTTGTCAACATGCTTGGCCTAGAGCTCGAAAAATTTGTTTTCAATATAAATAATGAAAAGGCCGTATACAAATATTAAGATTAAATATATTTAAATAAATTATTCCTTGCAACACAACATCGTGAATACCCCTACAGAGAAATCATATAAAAATCGATTCCACTCTTAATATGCTTGATAAGCTTGAATTTTTTGATGGGTTCAATTGTTCCAAATTGTATTTCAGAAGCACCTCTTTCATGTGCAGTTAACTGTATAAAATAAAAGTAGCAGCAAAAAAGTAAAAAAATCACTCCAAATGATTGATGAGCTTTTTGCGATTGTTGATGCACACAAACATTTCGACATCCGTTTCCGTTTGACAGTCTGAAAATTCAAACAATTCAGTGCACTGAACACACCCACTAGCAATTGTATTTTTTTCTCTCTCACTCAATTCTTCACTAAAACTTAAACGATGGTGAAATATTTCTTTTTTGTGTTCGCTGCAGTGCAACATTTTCAACTTTAACCTCAATTGCTTTAAATTAAGGAAAATCATGGTTTGGGGTAGTAAACTATTCAATATATATTCAGCTTTGTTTTGTGCAATGTCCCAATTTTTGTGTGTTTTAATGGACGTTCTAATCTCTTTGGGTGAAGTCTGAGCTAATTTAAAATCAACGCTTAGAGCGTACATTTTGCTAACTTGTCAGCGGCAAACGGCGAAGCAGCATTCATCAACGCATCAATTCTTTCAACATCAATCACTGTCACGAGGATGTTGCATATTTAAAAGGAATGAACGTTGGAAAGGGGCGTTAAAAGGTGAACAAAAAAATGCTGCCGAAAATGTTGACAAAATTTATAAAACTAGCTAAGTCGGGTTTAAAAAAATTTGCGCTGATGCGGGCTGATGATCAATTTGGAGCAATAGACAGATACAAGAACAATAGAATAGAATAGAATGGCTGGTGTACCGAAAGATGTGTAAGTACCGAAAAAGGTTGCGACTTAAAAGTATAAGTTCTAAAAATTAAATAACAATGAGGAAATTTTAAATATTTTTCAATTTTAGTTAATTTGAAAAACTTTTTTAATAACATGCTGAGAGTCGTTATCAAATGTTGCGGTAGACAGATTTCTAATAAATATTTCAAATGTAACCTCGGTGAACCACAAGCTACAAGAAACAACAGAAGGTGCTGCAAATTGTTGTAAAAACGCTTGTACGAAGAGTCCTAAATAAATATTGTTAAAATAAGAAAACATTGGTCACGACAATAGCTCCAAACTAAGTTCATTGAAAACTTTCATGAACATAAGGTTTATTGAGCTTTTATTAATTTGCGAGGTGAAAGAATTAACACATGCAGTTTGGAGCAACGCCATGTTGAATTAAAGGATTTATATACAACAAGAAGGTTATAAAAATAGGTAATAAGCTACAGTTTTCATAGCCTAAAGGCTTAATCTTATCTATATATTTCAAGATATAATTCTTAAGGGGTAATATGTCTGGAATAGTTATCCCTGGAATAGACGACTCGATGTAAGTTGAAAAATAAATTTGCTTACTTATATCTAGTAAAGTGCTTTTTAATTTTGACACCTAATTTTCTCAATACTATGTTTTTAAAGTCGATGAGCAAGATTTTTCAGAAACGGCTGTACCGATCAGCCTCAAATTTCACACAAACTTTTTAAGCCATTGATCGAACATTTTTTAAAAACAATTTAAGGTTGAAAATCTACTTTTTTTTGAGAAGGCGGCAATTTTTCAAAATTAATATTTTGTTTATTCCTTTAATCAAATACTAGATAATATCTTGTTATTGAAATTCTTTTGGTTTTATCAGTTCAGTTGATCCAGTCCAGAGATATCGTGCTTACCGCAAGACACCTTCTTTTAAAGGAGCTCCCAGAGATCAGACTAGAGAACCACTTGAGACACGTAGATAAATAAGAAATATTCCGTGAAATAAGAAAAATAAACCAGAGCCGAAGAGTTATTCAAGACAATGCGAACTTGAGAGAAGGAAAAATGTATTAATCATTAAGGAGAATATTTCGAAAAACAATAAAAAAAATATTCGCTCTTTTTATAAATTACCGTAATATATAAAGTAATCTACGTATAACCCTTTAAAATAACAGCTACCTACACCTTCAGTTTACTTATAATTAAAGCAATTTTTGAAAATGGATTTCTCATTAAACTCGCTCCTGAAAGTCATGCGACATCGTTTGTCAACATCAATTTTTGTTCTCACAATTTTTTGCTTATCTACAAAAATCAATTAAAGCCTTTTTTAGAAGCCAGCCAAATGCTTGCTGATTTTATTTGCTTTAAGTTTTTCGTTCCTTTTTTGATACTTCCCTTGATTTTTTTTTTTTTTTTGGTTCCCTTCTTGTTTGCTAGTAAAGTAAAGATGACAACTAGTTGATAGTTGACACGACAAAAATTGCTTAAATGAATCGTGAAGCTGACAAAAGTTGTTAACTTTTGTGCACTCAAATTGAACTCTTCAGATAGGAGATTCGCTACTGCCGTGTTGGCTGTTGAATTGCGAAAATCGTTGCCCGCGAGAGCTCTCGAGTGGAGTTGGAGTGGATGCTGCAAAATTTACACTGTTCCTTTATGGCGAAGACACCAAACATTTTTTTCAAGTTTGGTTTGCCATGCAAGTTTGTCGCTTGCTTATCTGATTAACGACATGAATTTAACAAGTTTTGCACGAAAATTGATTGAAAATCTCTGATAAGAAATTTTTGCACAAGTAAAAGTGAGTAAATGAGATAGCTTAATGGAGGTTGATAGGTGAATAAATAGTTTTTAAAGAATGTCGAGAGTGAAAAAGTAACTTAAAGATGTGACTTTTATTAAGTGGCCATACAAAGTAATTATGTCTTAAATTGTAGCTTTTTATATTATGATAGGAAAGGTTTCTAATTGAAGCATGATTAAGTCGGAGAGAGCTCTCATATTAACAACCAGTGACGGCCCAAGACATTTTGGAGGTACGGGCGAACTATGATTTAGGCACCTCTATTCAATAGCATTCATTTGAGTTTGGGTGCTTCTAAAATAACTTTTTCCTATTTGACAGATACCTACTGTCAGTAGTAGATATATCAAAAAGTTGACAAGCCAATTATTATTTTGTAATTTTGAAATTTATTCTTAAACAACAATAAAGATAAAGGCAGAGTACTTTTAAGGGAAATATTAAAATCTTATGTAAGTATTTTTAATTACGGACTAAAATGAATTAAGAAGCAGAAGGGGAAAAAATATTAAAAAATGTTATTAATGAAACAGTTTTCTTCTCTAGTCGAAATATTCTGCCCAAACCTCTAAAAATCGATCAAATCCATTTACAATTCGAGAATCTCTTTTCCTTCGTCAGGCACATCGTGACACAGAATCTCAAAAGTCATATCGTAAATCAAAAATTTCCAGATTTAATTATTTTGCGTTGACTCATAAAAAATACAAAAAAAAAAAATATTTGACGAACTGATTCAGTCATTATTTAGCACCACTGCAGTGAATCTGCTTCGGCTGTCTCTAGAAACGTCATTTCTTACAACTAACCCCTTTGAGATGCCAGGAAAGTTTCGAGAAGACTTTTGTTTCTTTTGTGATATTGAGAGTGGACCTGAGTGTTGGAGGAATTTCTCTACTTAATTGTCTCTTTGCAAACTACTGTGCAATCTACTGTTCATATAATTGTAACTCTTAAATTTCTTTTAAGAGTCTATGTAAATATGTATTGAAAACACCACAAATTACATAGTTTTTACAATGTTTGTTTTGGTTTAAAATTCTACATACGTACATTTTTGAAAATGCCAAACAAGCACTTTTGACAGTTGTGTATGAAAGAGAACGCCACCAAAGAATGCAACAAAATACTGAAACAGTAGATGCGGAACTTGTTTTAAATGCAAAACAACGAAATGTTAACCTAGCAATATTGTAAACCTTAAATGCAGGTTAGTAGTTTTCTAGGTTAAAAATTTATTTAACCAACGTTTCTCACCCAAGGGCCCAGCAGTTGGCCCAACACCGCGCAAAGCAGCAGAGCGTCATTTATGAAAAACGTGCTCAGTGCAAAAAATGGATACGAAAATTTTTGCAATAACAAATATTGTGCTTCTAAGTAAGAGAATTTGATTTTTGTCAAACAATTAAGGAATTCAAACCAAGTGAACCCGAAAATGAACCTTAATCATACCTATATTTTTTCTTCGAACATGCAGTATCGCAGCTGACACTCGGTGCACCTACTCAGCAAAATGACATTGATGGCTACACTGGCGGCGGGACTGATTATTATAACAATGTGATGGGTCATTTTAAGGACTTTTTTATGTATTTGCCTGTTATGATGACTACGCTGAAAGAGACTATGACGGGTTTTCCCAAATTTGCCGAAGGTATACGCATTATGACATCGAAAACTGGACGTTTGGAGGATGATTGCAAATGCAAGAATAATAGCAATGAAATTTAAGAGTTGCCAAAGTCGCATAATAATAATAATAATTAGTGAGAGATATTCTTATAACGAAACATATTTTTAAATTGTAATAATAATAAAATAATAAAATTAAGTTGTATCCATGTAAACATCACAGCAGGAAACTTTGTCGAGAATGTGGCACAAATGAGGACATTGTTAGAATGCAGTAATTGTAATAATTTAAGTTAATTTTTGTCATTTTTATGTAGTTAAATTAAATTCTGATGTGTAAATAATAAGATTGTTAGCTATAAATTGCTATAAATATATATATTATACATATGTATAAGTAAATAATAAATAAATATTTATTTTATTGGATTGTTTTTGATTTTTATATTAGCTCGCGGTACAAAAAAAAAGGGGGTGAGCAAAATCTAGTTTTAACAAAACGTTAAGGCATTATGTAATGGAATGGAAGTTTTAGTTTTTTAAGGCGCCATCTATGCTTTGATCAGTCAATTACTAGCTATAAATTGGCATGTGAATTTGCTCTCATGAGTTATCGATGCAACGAGGTTAAATAAACTAAAGAGTTTGTATTTAAGCAGCGAGAAACAATAATTGTTTTCGATTATATAGCAAAGAACACCAACTAGTAAACCTGGCGATAAGATTTAAAACATTACCGTGAATGGCTTTTTGGAGTTTTCTACTTAAGAATCGATTTTCACATATAACCCGCGTTACGAAAAATACGCATTGAGTGATATCGAGTGTTAAAAAAAACTAAAGAAGTTGTGTTTTTAACCCTTAGGGGTCACACGGGGTAACTAGTGACACCAGGCTAAGAACAAGTGAAATTAGTCTTAGGTCTTAGGTCTTAAACCATTGAAATTCATACAAGTAACGACATCTGCCGGTAGAAGACAAGTGTGAGATGTGACTCCATTACATAGAAAGCCGAAAAAAACGCGTGTCGGCGCTTAGGGAGTTCGTTTTCTCGGCGTGGAGTGATTAGTTAAACCAGTTTGGCAGCAACCGTTGCTCGGCACAGATATTTTTTTTTTCAAATCGACTTGTTTGTGGTGTCAATAGAGAAATATATAGGTAAATATTTGATATTCTATGTAGCAAAAAAAATTTTTTTTCAATCCTTGTCGTTTTGGAATCTTGTCTGGTTATGTGGAATAATTCAGTTTTATTTTTAATATGATTTATTGTAGGATAACAAATGGGTTAACACTTTAACTGCCACCATACAAAAAAAATATCGGGTCCTCGGGGCCATTTTGTTTTACAGATCTAGTGTATTTTGGTATCACAAAATCCGAACAAAATATCAGAAAATGTTTTTTTTTTATATTTCTGTGAAATTTTGAAATATTTTATTGAGGCACAACATATGTACCACACGGCCTGATAAAGTCACTTTGTATCAGAGGTAGGCGTGGTTTTGTACCGATTTGGCTAATTTTCGAACTTGACCTTTATTTTTTAGATAAAAGCTTAAATATTGAATTTCGTGATGATAGCTTGAAAATTACGGCTGCAATCATGATCATAGACAGACGGACAGACATACGGACGGTCAGATGGACATGGCTAAATCAACTCGCGTGGTGATGCTGATCAAGAATATATATACTTTTCTACACCTACCACGGTTCCTTATGGGCGTTACAAACGGAGTGACAAAATTAATATACCCCAGTAAAAGGGGTTTTTTTTTTAAACGTGGGGGTATAAAAATGATGCGCTAAAGATAGGTTTAGGTATGCCAGGCCATGCGGAATCGAACTACGTCTACAGATTTGCATTTCGAGGTACTAATTTTAAACCATGAACTATAATGTGTAATGAAATACTGCTTACGTGGACATTTTATTGAGGCACACCGTATGTGCCTCATGGCAGTTAACGTGTTAAAAGTTATGAAAATACGATGTATGTATAAACTTAGTTTCATACACGCAAAGAAAAAAAACGTTTATCGCCAGTTTGCCGCAAACGAACTTCGTTTGTCGTGCTTGAAATCGTTATTTGCAAACGTTTCAACAGTTGTCATAATAACAGTTCAGTTGCGAGAAACGCGTCATATAGTTGCAGGAAATTAATTTCGATTGTCATCAACGCGAGTGATTTTTAAATTGCAGCAATTAAAAACTTCGTTTTTCCCAACTGAAAATTTTGTATATTTTTCCCTTCGTTGTATAAACATAACTCTTATAGTTTAGAGTTACTTTTTGGACAAATTGTTACTATATAACGAAATTGGTAGTTTGCTTAATACGCGGACGGAGATAGCAACGGAGGTGCAATCCATAAGAAGACGGACGGACATAATGAGAAAAATTATTAATATAAATAATATAATAAATAATAATGAACGAAATAGCTTGCGGTATTTATATATAAGATATATTTTAAAGTTGTGACAACTGAATATTCGTTTGCGGCAACTACAGCTCGCAAACGAAGTATAGTTGGTGAATTTTTCAGTTGCGGTAAACGAAAAATTTCTTTGCGTGTATATATGAACAATTTGTATGTCTCAAATGCCCATAAATAAAAAAATTTACAAGCTACTTTCCAAACAATTTTTTGACTAAAAAGTTCCGCGAAAATATTTTTCGTTTGATTACTGCGAGTTGGCTTTTTTGTCATCTATTCCCGCGTAAGAATGTATACGTGTCCACGGAGATAATATACTTTCTCTCTCTCATGAACGGGTACAGGATGTTCGGCCTGTAAAAGACCGGTTTGCGAGGAACATCGGTTCCCTTTGTGCATGACGTGTGCTGGTCAATAAAATAGGATTCAAAATAATTTTTTTTTTTACTTTTCTGTACGTAAATATGTATTTCAAAGCTCATAAAACACAAAAATTGCATATTTTTTTTGTAATTTTTTCATTGTTCCGTCCAATAATTTTGAAAAATAAATATACTTTTTTAATGATCGATGAATACTGTTATTTTTTCATGGTAGTGGTATATGTTGTGTGTACAATTCTAAATTTTTAGCTCTTAATATTAAAAACATGGAGGAGTAATGATTTTTTTTCTGAAAAAAGCTATTTATGCTGAATTTTCACATATATGGACAGTATTTAGAACGCCATCTGTAAACTGACCCATAAAAATCATTAGAAATTTTAAAGAACTCCTCAACATGAAACAGTCGGTCAAAAGTCTTAAAATACCCATATGTCTTGTACAACTAGGTTTTTCAGTGAAGGGTAAAGAGTTACCTCATGTGGCCGCTATATGGTCTGGCTTAGGTGTGGCTGCTAAGGGTTAATTTGCTTCCTTCCATGGCAGTGGAAGCTATACTGGGATGAACAATTTTAGTTTTCTAAACCGCCATCTATTGATCATTCGAAAATTTGGTTTGTGTATCAATGTTCTCAATTGAACGCGTAGTTGGTATGAACCATTGAACAGTAAGGATGACCTTATAACAAAAGGAAACTTTTCAGTTATGGTAGTTATGTTTTGGTCACAGTTTATATTTCACGCAATTCAAATTGTATATCAAAAGTTGAAGATCAAATGGATATTCTCCACGAGGCATTATTCGTAAAGTTATCCGAACATTCGCTCATACTTGGCGGCGATTTCAATAATCAAGTAGTAAGTTGTAATCGAACGTCGGAACTGATTTTTTTTTTTGGGAACAATAAATAAAAAAATAAAATAATAAATAACTGGCCATTTCAGCCCTTGAAAGGACTTTGACCTAGCTTCTTATGATCAATTGTGTTGTGCGTGTTATTAAGTTTGTACACAATTGACCGAGAAATGGACCTACAGGCTTAACGCCGACTCCGAACGGCGATGAACCGAATGTTCTTATTCTCAAGAAGCTTTACATGGCATTTTTATTACTCTCTGAGGTTTGCCATTGTCTGCAGAGAGGTGGCGGCCGCACAGAATAATTATTTTAATTCAAATAATTTTCTGTCGCTGCTGGGATTCGAACCTGGGTCTCCAGGTTCTTTGACATAGCGGCCACGCACAAACCAACTACGCCACGGACGTTTTGGGAACAATAGTTTAATTTAATTCAATACTAACTTATCCCACGTTAACTGAATACTTTTCTTATAGCACTTAATGAAATTTCAATAATTTTTGTATTACTTCATCAAAAAATATCTCTCTTTCTCTTTTTTAGAGCTAAATTCTGCCCGATGATATTTGGGTTCTTTATAATCTATGCTTTATATATACATATCTCGATGTTCCAACACATTTCCACGACATTCTGAAAATTCTTTCGTTCGCTTTTATTCAATTCACCTGTAGCCTTTTCTTCGGATTCAATACAAACCGCTTTTATTTTTGGTTGAATTAATTTTTTTTTATTTCTATTTCTTCCATTTTTGGTTTTGTATTTATAATAAATTATTTTATTGCATATTCAAAAATGTAAGTTTAATTTTTCAGTTTTTTTGATTAGTGTTTTTTATTTTGTTTTTGTGGAAACTTCTTAAAACATTTTGAAAACTACAGATTTGTTTTTCACTTTTCTTCTTTCGCTGCTGTAAGTTGAAAATTATTTGCGCTTGTTTAAAGAACGTTTAATTACAATTTTTCATTATTAACATTTATTATTTCAATAATTTACTGTACTGCAAAATTATTTTCTCTGTTTGATTTTTTTTATCTCTTAGTTTACAAATACATACATATATATGTAATACATACATACACTTGTGCTCATACAATTAAGTCACTTATAGTAGATCAATGAAATATAAGGCATTAATATTTTTAATGTATAAAATAAACTCAAATTTATTTCTAAACTTAAAAAGGAACTCAAATTAAAAATATTAGGTACAAAATATGTATGTATTCATGTTTTTTTATCTTAGTCCAATAACAAAATATACACTGGTCCAATTTTATACTGCTCACATAATTAAGTCACCTGGAAGAAATTTATTTTACATTATCAATTTATTTTTTTTTTTTAAATATTTTATTACTTAATTTTAGTACTTGGTTGGATATCCTTTATGCCGAATGACTTCTTCACATCTCTTTCCCATTGAGCGCACTAAAGCACCACATTGATCAGTCGTTATTTTGTTCCATTCATCCCTTATGATTTCCCAGAGTGATGCCTTGTTTGCAGGTTTTCTGGCGGAAACGGCTCTTTTAATAATTCCCCACAGATTCTCTATTGGGTTAAGATCAGGACTTTGTGCAGGCCACTCCAGAATTTTCATATGGTTGGCACTCATCCACTCCTTTACGACGCGTGAGCAGTGCTTGGGGTCATTATCCTGCTGAAATATCCAAGCTAACGGCAAATCATCTGCATAATCCCCTACTAGATTTTCTTCCAGAATATTTTTGTACATTGTGCCTGTCATTTTGCCTTCGATTTGGATAAGTGGACCAACGCCAGATGCAGTGAAACATCCCCACACCATTACTGATGAACCACCGTGTTTGACCGTCTTCTTTGTGTATCGTGGGTTTAATTCTTGAAGTGGCGGACGTCTAACATAAGGTCTTCCATCGTTTCCGAATACATTGAATTTTGATTCATCGCTCCAAACTACCAAATTCCAAAAATTTGAGCCTTTATGAAGGTGCTGCTTAGCAAATGTCAATCTTCTCTTTAAATTTTTTTTTGACACATTTGGTTTCCGTCTCGCTATTCTTCCGTTTAAAGAATATTCTTGTAATCGTCGACGGACAGTTTGTGCCGATATTTTTACACCGTGGTACTCATCCATTTGTGCCCTGATTTCTGTAGAAGTCAAAAATGGATCGCACTTGCTCATTCTGACTAACCGTCTGTCATCAGCTGGTGTAGTTCTTCTTGGCTTCTTACGGGGTAAATTGTCAAAAGTACCATGTTTTTGGAAATATTGGATGGCATTATATACTTTTCCTCTTGAAACACTCAAAAATTCTGTAACTTTCGCTACACTTTGGTATTTTTGGAAACATTCCCATATAATCTTCCTCTCGCTTGGTGTTGAGCTCTTCTTCTTACCCATTGTATTAGTGGTGCAATTCTTGATAACAATTTTGTTTTTGTCTTAAAAATTTGCAACTATTTAAAAAAAAGCATCGCATTTACTTTGAAAAAAAATCCTACATACCGTTTTGAAGATCAATGACTTAATTATGTGAGCACTTACGATCGACTTTCGGAGAGAGAATGTCGTGTGGAATTCAAGGTAGACAATATATATTCATAATTACTTACAATATTTTTCGAAGAGATAACGGTATTAATTGTGAGTAAAAGAAAACAAGTGTAAGTATACAGTGATAATTGTTATTTCTTCTTTCATGTTTTGTTTCTTGGTGTCTTAATTATGTGAGCACAAGTGTATGTATAATACTACAAATTCTGTTTTGTATGTTTGAGTGTCCTTAGTAATAAAAATCATTTCTTTATAGATACCTTTTTGTTGAAAACTCAGCTTTTACGAAAACTCGGTATTTTATTCGTTTAAGTTTATGTATGTATGTATATATATATAAATATATTAAAAAGTCACAAAATACAAGTCACAACTACTTTTCCGCCATTTTATTTTACCATCCTTTGCATATACGCCCATTCCCTGCTACATTTTCTATTACTTATAGAAAAATGCAACGTTGTCATATATCTTTGCTTGTCTCTTAAATTTATTTCATTATCAATGTTTTCTTATTATATTTCAATTGAAATAAATAGTATTTTTTTTAAAATTTTTGTAAAATAAAAATATATATCGTATACGTTCAGATTTTTTAAAAAATTGTTTTTCCTCATAAAAAGTTTGCATTTTTGGATGTTGAAATCTTTGGAAACCAGAAGTTAACAAATATCAAATATCTGCAAGTTAAAAAAAAAATAAATATATATATATACTATATATATATTCCGAGTGTTAATTTGTTTTTTTTTTATTTTTACAGAATACTTTTGTATTTTTATTTTGTATATATTGTTAACATACAATATAAATTAATCACTCTTCAAAACATTATGTTTTTCTTAAAAATAATTTTTAGCTCAAAGTATTTTAACTTTTTTTTTAGAAGCTGTCTCGTTATTTACGTATTTTCGTTACTTTTTTTCTTGCAGTTAAAAATGCTCAATAAACACTCAATAGCTTAAATATTTTAAGGTACATTAATTAAAAATTATCAACTAACACGAATCAATTAATTCATCAACTACTTAAGAAGCTTTATTTTTTTTTGAAAATATCTATGTATCGATACCTATGCATCGATTGTTGCTAATTTAACATAAGTTAAATAAAAATGTATTCATTATAAATAATCTAATAATAAGATATTAAGTGATACGTATTGTGTGTTGTAAGAGAAATATTTAAATTTATTAAAAAAATAAGGGTTTAAATTAATTTTAAATTTATTAAAAAAAATAATTCAGTAAAAATAATAATGAAAATATTGTCCCTTTAAGAGAAAAAGTAATGTACATCCCCTATTAACGTAATGTTCCTTTCGCATTGGAGAGTGAGTATTTCAGAGTTACTTCTAAAAGGTGTTTTAGAGCAACAAATGGAGTTAACTTCAAGTAAGAATGCGAATTCATTCGTATTTCCAAATTGTTTTTCATTGATTGATTGTTTTCACTTTTCCTGGATTACCAAATAATTTCGGATGGATATTTTAATTTTTTAATACTTCTGAATTTTACGGAAATCAAATCGATGAAATGACTAAAATAAATTGATTTATTAAAGAATTAAGCTGTTACCAAGCATTCACCTTTTATTACTCTCTTTGTCAGATGCTTGTCGTTCAAAATAACGAAACACTCTTGATTGGCTTAACATAGGGTGTTTAAGACAAAATTTTTAGAGGTTTTTATTTATTTATTTTAGAGTTGAACTTACTATTTTATTTTTGCCTCATCATTTTCAATTAGAAGAAATCTGAATTCGTTGTTAATTCAAAATTTACGAAAGGTGACATAAAAAAAAAATATATATATATAAAATAAAATACGATAACTCGCAACTTAAGTCAAAATAAAACAAACAAAAGATTTTTTAAATAAGTAGAGTTCTTTATTTATACGCTTTTTATATGTATAGGAATTTCACACAGTAAAAAAAGTATAATTTTGTGTTTCATAGAAAAAATAATAATAAAAAAAAAAAATCAAAAACAGAATTAAATAAAATTAAAACAACTTTTAACCTACAAAGTTTGGTATGTGTATAAATATTTTTTCGATAGCAAAACAAAATTACTTTTTTTTGCAATAAAACTTAAAATTTAAACATTATGATCTGCTGTTGCCTTATTTTTTATATAATAATTATCTTATTTTTCAAATAAGTGCTTTTTACAATGCAATAAAATCTTCTTTGTTGTTGTTGCTTTTATGTTTGCAATATTTTTGTCGTATTTTTCTATGAAAATTTGAGTTTTTTTTATATTCAACTTTATAAATAATCATTTCAATCTTTTCAATAAATGCTTTATTAAATATATTTTTTAATACAAGTTTTGTTTTTATCTTAACTACTGTTAATTTTTTAAATGAATTTGATTTGATTTTTAGTTTTTGTTTTTTGTTTTTTTAGCTATTTACATCGGCTTGCTTGTTTTAATATTATTTGTTGAGTTTAAAAATAATGTTTAATTAAATTATTACATACAATTTTTATGGCTTAAGTCCTTTATGTTTTTTTTTAAATGAATTAATTTACAAATGAATTTTTTATGTTTGGGATTTTTGTTTTGCTTAAGTTTTAATATTTTTGCCTTAAATTAGTATTTTTTTTTTTAATTTTGCAATGTTTTGTTTGTAGTTTATTCGATTTTTTTTAAATTTCATAATAATACATTTATAAATATTAATTTTTTTTCAGTTTGTTGCTTGTTTGTTATTGTTTTTATGGCATGGCGCTGTGGTTGGCAGTGGCAATTGTTGTTGTTGTTGTTCTATATTTGTTTTTGTAAAATTATTACAGTTAACTACAGTTATTAAATAAATTTGAAATCAATTAAAAAACAATGCTTTTGCTTTGATTTTATTTTTGTCAGTCTGTTGTTAAAAAAAGTAGTAAGAAAAGTAGTAAAAATGTTGCGCATTTCATGTGCAGTTTTATTAACTATGTTTTTGTATTTTTTTATATTTTTTTTTTATAAAATTTTAGTTGTTCTTCTCTTGTTTAAATTGTGCTCTTTCAAAATATTTCAACTTTGATTACAACTATTTTTCAATGAAAATGGACTAGAATTATTTTTAGATGCATTTTTTTTTGTAGAATATTTTTGTTATCTTATTTATAAAACAAAAAATGATTCAAGCTAAAAAGAAAATGGCTTTGTCAACGTTAAAAATGAAGTAAAAGTTCAACGAAGTAAAGCGAAGCAAGAACTATAGAAATGAGCAGCAACAGAGAGCGCAACCTAGTATAGCCAGTCTTAATTTGGAATATTTAAATCTAAAAGTCACCTGGGTGACGGTTTCAAAACATGTGATGAAGATGGAAGAATTTTTTTTTAATAAATAACTCTTAATTTTGTTAACTTAGTAAAAAATTCCATTATTTCCGGAATGGTTACTGCGTTTAAAAAGCATTTTTTTTTAATTAAAAACGTATACTGCTAAGTCTTTAGTTTTTATAAGATGCTGGCAACTCTATTTTCACTCTCTCAGGCCCGTTGCACTTTTATCATGTCACTCTGTCCTTCACTCACTGCGCTCCACTTACAATTGACTAAAACTACTCGTCGACACCCAGTGCGCTGTATCTGGACGCACCATTAACTATATAGGACCGTAGTCGCTCAAAGCTTGCCCGGAGTGTTGCCCCCCGTGCTGCCCACCGGGCAGCGTCACTACCACGGAAACTGCTCGTGAATCTATCACAGAGCCCGGAGCTGTATTCTGTCCGTTGCCACCACCACCACCTATGCCACCATTACCATAAACACCACCGCCATTACCTGGCGTACCTACGCTCATGCCACCATTACCTCCCATGCTACCGTGTTGTAACATCCCAGGCGGAGCTCCCACACCTATGCCGCTGCCCATGCCAACCGTACCCGCCGAACTCATCAGAGTACCATGACCGCCCACGCCGCCAAGCACGCTGCCGCCGCCAATTGTACTGCCGCCACCTGCCATCGTTGAAGCTCCACCTGACTCTCCATGTCATACGTGACTAGCTGCCGGTTGCTTGAGAACATGATGATGCAGATGATGATGGCTGGTTGAGGCCACCGAAGCGCCACCCGCTTGTGTGTAGGGCGTGGCGAGCAGCGAACCGGCCGCTGAGCCCACCGGCATGCCCATGCCGGAGCCTGCATATGGATGCGGGACTGGTGGACGTTGTTTAATAAGCGCCTGATTGGCGCCGGTGCGATCGGGTGAGCCGAAGAGACGTCGCCAAAAGCGACGCCAACTTTCAAGTGTCTTACCGGACCAAATCCACACACCTGAAGTAATGCCTACGGCCAAAGCCATGAAATACTTCAACATGAGCACTGAATAGAGTGGTTTCTTTCCAGGTCCGCGTATCGGGGCACAGGGACAAGCAAGTGCCTTAATCCAGTCCTCAAAATAGGCTGCCTCATATAAATGGCATCCAATCACAATTGTCGCTGGAACGGTGTAGAGGACGGAAAATATTCCAATACGTATCATTAACTTCTCAAGTTTGTCCGCCTTGACGCCAGCCCCAACGCCACCTTGTTGTTTAATGACAGAACGTATGCGGAAAAGTGATACAAAACCGGCCATTAGAAAGGTGGTTCCAATCACGAGGTAAACAAAGAGCGGAGCAAGCACAAAAGTCTTTAGATGATCGGGATTGAGGTTCCCTACATAGCAAATGCCAAGTATCGGATCACCATCGACAGCAGAAAGCAGTAAAACGGCCACTGATTGTACAGTTGGAATAAGCCAGGCTGCCAGATGGAAGTATTGAGAATGCTTCGTTATAGCTTCGTTGCCCCACTTAAGTCCAGCCGCCAAAAACCAGGTGAAACTCAGAACAACCCACCAAATTGATGAAGCCATGCCGAAGAAATAGGTTAACAAAAACACCATCGTACATGCATGTGGTCCAGTCGAGCTCTCTTTAAGTATGCGACCATCACAAGCGATCTCATCATTTTGAAGAAAGTTTTTCGACAGATAGCCGACCGCAACCATGAAGTAGCATGCGGAGAGAAACACTATTGGGCGTTCGGGATACTTAAATCTTTCGGTGTCGATGATGAACGTGGTTAGTGTCATCAGCGTGCTGCAGAAGCATAGGCCCGACCACAGTGCGATCCAGATGCCGGCGAACTCCTTTTCGTCGTTTGTGAAGAACGGTCCCTTGCATGGTATGGCGCAGTTTTGAACGTTGGCGATTCTTTGTACAGTCGAGTTGATGTACCACAGATGATGATGCGCTGGCTGCTGCAGCATTTCCGTCCCTAGGAGTATGAGCGGTGGGCGGCACGAGCATGTGCACTCCTTTGCGTTTGTTCTTTCTCCCAGGGAGGTTTGGCAGTTTTTTGAATTTTTACCCTTGCATTTTTGTGTAGAGCCACCACCATTGCTGCCGCTTCCAGATTGCTTGCGTTTGCCGCCGCCACTACCACTGCTGCCAGCACTACCACTGGCGGAATCGCGACCCGAACTACCACCACCTCCAGAACTGCTACCGGACTCCGTATATGAAGGTTGCTCCATGCAGAGATTATCGGGATCTCCATGAAATGGCAGGTGCTCACAAGCCATACGTTCGGGCCATTCAAAACTGTATTGCTGCATTATAGGCGCGCAACCAGCACGTGCACGTTCGCACACTGAGCGACACACCGGTAGAGGCTTGTGATAGTCGTCCAGACAAATGGGCGTGTACATTGAGCAAAGAAAGAATTTCAGATCAGGCGAGCACTTGATTTCCACGAGGGGCCAAAATTGATGCACTTCAAGGCCAGCTTCGTCTTGAGTCTCGTGGTTCATCTCGTTGGGAAAAGAGGTCATATTGTAGCCAATTCCGCGGCACATTGGTATCGTGATCTCTTCGCAGCGTGAGTTGGGATCCTTCGGTATGGCAGGTAAACCATAACCAGGTGCTGGACTCACTTCCATAGAGTGTGAACCAAGTCCCATGTGACCACCATTATCGCCCATGTGTTGCATGCCGTCCGCGCAACAGCTATGTGTGTGTAGAAGTAGGAGCGTCAGCAGGATGGCGAGAGAGAGCGTTGTGAGGCGTCTTCGTATGCTGCGAGCCGCATATCGTGTCGAGGGCTGTCGAAGTCGCGCCATTTTTGTTGAAATCAAAGTCTTGTGCTTTCGGTTTAGTGCTGCGAAAATAGTCGCAGAAAAAAGCTTCAAGAAGCGATAGTATGGAATAGTTTTACGATCGAAGAAAACTGCTGAGACTGGTCGAGCGAGTTCTTTTGGAACCGGCTGCAGCTCAGCTTTGAAGCGAGTAAGGAGTTGTTCGCGTTGGACTTCCTGTCAACAGCAAGCACGTCAAATTCGTTGGTGCCGAAAACTGAACGTCATCTGCAAGGAAAAAAAAAAGGATTTCTATATTATAAAGTTTCATCTAAATTGGTATATTTTGCAGGATTAAAACTTTATTTTGTTTAAAATTGAGAAGTAACTTGTAGAGATGTATAGATGTACAGATGATTATAAGCGATAAAATATATAACATGTGATAAGAACGATAGAGAAAGCTTGACTGAACCACTTGCTTGGCACATTGGCCAAGTGTTTATAGTTGAATTGTGATGAATTGGCAAAAGCTATATTAAAACACTTAAAGTTTTCAATGAAAGCTTACTTTAGACATTTACAAAACTGAGAAAAGCTTAAGTCAAATATAGAAAAATCTTTAGGGGACAAAACTGAGTTAATTAATTGAGAATACCTTTTCATTAAAAGTTTGACGGAACTAAAGTTTGGATTTAAACACATATATTAATTCCAACAAAAGCTTTTCAATCAGTATTGAATTTCTGTAATAAATATACATGAAGCTTTTATATTAAATCTCCTTCCGATAGAGATGTTTCAAAATATTAGAAAGTATTTAAACTTCTTTTAACGATTTTTTCCCACTGGAAGAGCAAAGCAGTATTTGGTTCACTTTATTCTTAAGTTATTTTGGATTGTTGAAGTTAAATCATTTTTCTTATTATTATTCCTTACGAAAATCGTTCCTCTTCTTTTTCCACACAAGTGTCCTAAAATAACAATAATAACTTTTTCAATTTTATTCCACTTCTCCACAATGGTCCAAGAGCTACGGCAAAATCCCTATGTTTCCATTTCATTGAGTTTCATTAAATGTAAACAATAATAGTAACGACACCAACAGCAACAGCAACATCGTCAGTGGCCCTAAAATAACAATAAAACTGTCACATGTCATCGATAAACGTAATAAAGGAGAACGAGTTGTGGTGACTTAAATGAACCCTTTTCCAGCAGACACTTTGTTATACGTTGAAGCCATAGCGCGAGGTTTTCTTTGTCTTGCTTTGGATACATTACATACAACTAACTCGCTCACTCATCTATCGAACAGATGCAACATCAATCAAAGCCAAGATTTAATTAAGTTTGACAGCAACGGCTGCCAACTTAAGCACAAACATTCATACATTTATATGAAAAATTGAAGCATGTGTCGCCATCTTTTATATTTTGGTTTGGTGCTTAAAACTTCTTGACATGAGTGAGTGTTGAAAATAAATGATATTTAAGTGTTGAAATTAGTGACAATTGACAACGGTCAATGATTAAAAGTGGTTTCCTAGTGGGCACTTTGCTCTTTGGTAGCTGGGTGGGTGAATGAATTTATATTTAATTTTTTATTTAAAAAAAAAAAATTTCAGAAGAAAGCAGGCTTGAACTTAAAATTTTTTATTTATTGCCAACAACAAAGCTCTCTTAAGAAAAAACATTCACTCACAAACACTCAAATAGTTATTAGAAGAGCGTAAATGACAGAACAAACCGCGTAAGCAATCGAGCAAAGGAAGCGGAATGAGTGTGTGAGGAATAGCTTTAAAAAAAACGTTATTTTTTGTAAATACAAATGTTTTCCTTCAAAAACTTTGTAACAGTCAAACGGTCGGCAACAACAAGAGAATATAACAACATACATAATATGTATATACACAGAATAAGAAAGAAATCACCGAAAACAGGGTGCAATGTGCTAATATCTCAATAAAATAAAATAAATACAAAATATAAAATCTTGTTTCCAACTTTGTATAAAAAATACGTAACACCCTGTGAGTATTTTTGCCCAGACAACAAGTTCCATGACCTTAAAAAAACGCGCGCGCACACATTGAAACAGAACAAAAAATAAAACATCACTCGACTCTACTTCAGGTCGCTGTATGGTGCACCCCTATACGTTGCAAAAACTTCTCATACATACACTCACACTCGCACCCTTGCATGGCAGTCATTCATCATTTCCACATTTTCCTTTAACTTTGTTGAGTTTTCCTACTTTTGGCCGTATTTGAACAGCAGTTGGGCAAAAAAAAAAGAGAAACAAATAAATCCAACAAAAACTCTTTCAGCGCTTTGATCAGAAAAATACGCGTCCGCCCATTAAAATCACTGACATTTAACGCCCACTTCACATAGGCGCCAAAAACAAAAAACCAAAAAAAAAAAAAAGAAAGAAAGAAATACTAAAAATTAACAAAAAACAAACAAACAAAAAAAAAAGTTAATATCACCAACTATGTGGTGGTAAATAACAAGTTAACATCGTTGCAAACATTATAAAAATCTAAGAATTGTCAAATTCACAAGAAATACGAATTTTAATTTTTTAATTTTTTGTTAATTTCTGTTGAAAAGACAACCCTAACTTAAGACAAGTTATACTAATTCTCTTCATTGCAGCTTCTTTCATTTGATGCAAGAACTAGTGCTTTTTAAAAAACTCCTTGAAGCTTTGAAGTTTGCAAAGCTTGTTTAAAAATTGTTATGCGTTAGATGTACTCAATGCACCACTGAGCACTGACTGTATTCTGCGATGTATTTTCTCATCATTCAACAGGAGTAAAGGTTAAAGCTTTTGTTATACTACATGTGCTGCTTTTATAAATTCTAAAGTGCTTAACTCGTAAAAAGGTAGCAAAAAAGGTATTTAAAGCAAGCCGCCTGCAGTAATTTCCTTTGATGCTCTAAAATATGCAATGTTTTTTCTCATTTTTTTTTATACCTTTGATTTTAACATGTTTGTTTTTAGTTGTTTTTGTTGTGTTGAAAATCTAGATGGTTCAGAGAAAATTTTAAGAGGAGGGAAACGCGAGTAATTCTTAATAAGAAGAAAACAAAACAAGAAGTAATGTTGAATCATAAGCAAGGAATCATAATCAAGCTTGTACTCAAGGAACTGGATCGGATCAAATACAAAAGTTGGTTATTTCAATATCTGTTTTTGTTTTAAATTCTGCAAGTTGTGAATATATCACATTTTTTACTAGATTGCTTTTTCGCTCCCACTAAACTATCACCCCATTTCCAACCAAGGCAGACCTGATTAAGTGCAACACCTCAAAAAACTATGGCTAAAAAAAAAAAAAACAAAAATTTAATTATCAACGATTTGCAAAGATGTCAAAGGTTGTGCAAGATAATGGATCTCAAAATATGTCATTAATGTGTGAAAAATTGTGCAATCTTTTTGGCAAATGTTAACCCTTGATAGTAAATTTGTTGTTTCCCTACTGGGTCGAGGCAAAATTGTTAATGAAAACCATGAATTATCTACAAAATATTAAGTATTCGTTAGTTTTTGAATGAATTGATTGTAAGAAGACAGTAAATTTTTTCACTTTTACTATTTCATTGAAAAAACTGAATTGAAATCCTCCTAGTTCTTCTTCTCCTTTACTCTAGAAAATTGCCTTTTTGTTGTTGATTCCTTAAATAAGTATGAAAAACTGCATAAAAAAGTTTTCTTCTAATATAAAGCGGTTTCACTGCTATTTTAATGGAACATAGCTCTTAAGGAGCTTCACTGTTGCATTACAAGCACAGCTTCCGCAAAAAAGTACTTTGTATTTAGTCATTAAAATAAAGGAGCGAGCAAAAGAGAAAAAAAAAAAATTATAAGCAGAGCAAAACCTTTGATCTTTACTTAAACTCTGCTAATGAGTTGAGTTGCCATTTTATTTTGGCATTTGACTTTTGGACATTTTTTATAATTACAAATACTTTTACCCTCTCCTTTGACTACTATACGAGTAGTCAATGTAATAGTAGTGCACAACATTTTTTTCAAGTATAGCAGTTTTCATGTTTTTATAATATTTTTGTTTTGAGAACTTTTGCTACTTTTTTCCAATGAACACAAAAATACTTGTTAAGCTTCTTCGTAAAGCTTGTTTTTATTTGTACACAAATGCTTTTTTAATGCTAACAAGCGAAACACTTAACTACGCTTTGAAAATGTAGTGGAGAAAAAAGTGCTGTGAAAGGGATGAGAGAGAGAGGGAGAGAGAGTGATGTAAGAGGAGCAGCGGAAGAGTAGCAGTAGAAAGGAGTTAAATGAGGTGAAAATAAAAAACCCAGTCAACTTCATTAGTTAAATAAACATGAAGTTGGCAGGAACTGTAATCAATATAAATATAAACAAACTGCAGACAACAGCAGACAACAACATTTTAGAAAATAAAAACAACAAGAGGAGGCGAAGCAGCTAAATAAGCAACAACCACAACAGAAGTGAATGCAGCTCATTTTTAAATAACAAATTATTTTGCTGCTGCTCTTGATGCTTGCTCATTTTACAAATCACAAAGTCAACAGTTAACCCCCTTCCCCGCCACACATTTTCCAAAACACATACACGCATACACACTCGCAATACGCACGCTCAACCACGATTTATGCATTTTGCTGCCATATTATTACATTTTTCTTCTACTCTAGATCCCATGAATAAAATATTAAAAACAACCTTTCACGGAAATTCAGAAAACCAAGAGAATCCCAAGAAGTTTCGCTGCAATAACAAGAAAAAAAAAAATACAAAAATAAAAACAACTGAAAATGACAGGCAGTTTAAGAATTCAATACTCGTCATTGTTGTTAATGCTTTTGTTGTTATTGTTGTTGTACTACTATTTTCTTTACTTTTTTTTTATTTTTTTCATAATAGTTTTTTAACAAAGCGTTAAGCAAAAACGGGCATTCATGAAATACAACGAATTTCAGCCGAGTTTCCTAGGCATTAGCAAACAAGACAATATTTGTTTAGTTCTCGTAAAAATATGCTCAAGTGGCGCACGTTTAACCTTTGCCTAGGTCCACGATCGCTGTGCCAGCCAATGTAGCCAGAGGTTTGTGAAAGAATTTGTGCAATAAAAAAAAACACTGATTTAGCAAAAAAATATCGATTCCATGTTTTGTCTAACAACTCTTTTGTCATCTGCCTAGATTTGTCTTGATCGATTAAAAATGTTTGTTTTAATAATTTTCAAACATTTTTCCAGAAAATTACTTCATTTTTGATCTGGCAACGCTATTTATAGTACGTCTTCTCCAATATAGAATAGCAAGGTAGGCTTATTTTAAAATAGCTGCTCAAATGTGCAATTTTACAACAACAAAGCTAAAAGTGTCATAAACGTCAAATGACAAAAGCAACAACAACCATAAGAAATAATTTAAAATCGCAAGCTGACTTTGTCATCATCTAGCTCACTTTATCTCCAATATGAACCTACCTTGTTGTCCTACCATTGACTGATCCTCTTTAGAAAAGTTCCAACCTGGCTATTTTTTTTTTTAATTTTTGTTCAACAGTTTATGATGTGGCTTAATTTATTTTTTATAAATCTTGTGGCAGCACTTATGCGAGCAGCATACACACTTGGGCACATCACCACAATGGCAGCTAACATCAACCAGCCCTTTTCTATACCTTGGCAGCAAGTACCGCGTTTAAAGTTGAGTCACGTTTCACGTTTAACAGATTTCTACAGCTCTGCTTGTTGTTGCAACTTTCTATTTTTTCTTGGTCTTTTTACTTGAATAGCCTTTTTTTCTATTTTTGGTAGCCCAATAAGAGTCACAACTAGTTTTAAGTACTGCAATGCTGCAGCAACATGTTGCTGGTGATTGTTAAAGCGCCACAGCAACAAGCAAAAAGCGGAACACTTCAGTTGAGGAATAAAAAAATAAAGCTTTAACAATGTACAATTTTTGTGTAGCGAAAAAAGGATGGCAAAATTCTACTACTTACTGCTACTTGAGACTACTTTTATTTAAAAATTGTTTACGGGAACTTTTGCAAACTTGTGTACGGTTTGATTAAAATTTTTTGTTTTAAATAAAACCATTTGCTTTTCAAGATATAAAATAGAGCTTGCATCACTGAGGAAAAAAAAATTTCTTTGCCTGAAACGTTCTTGAACGTTACGCAAAGCTTCTTTCAAATTAAAATTTATTTAATGCAGTGCCTTTGAAAAGCTTTTATTGTTTTACTATAAATAATTACTCCTTAAAAAAGCTTTTTTAAACACAGCAAATACAATATTTTTAGGCCCTTCGATCTCTTAACCCTCTAGCCCTTATAAGTGCCTCTGGAGGGCACTCATGTCATAACTTCACTTTGTTGCGCAAATAAAATGTTTTCTTATTTGAATTGGTAGCGGCCATAACGGTTTCGTAGTAATTTTCATGAAGGATTGAACGCATTTTGCCTTTTTGTTTTTTACTGTGATGTGACCTAACGGTGACCTAAAATGTTTAAGGGGACATAAAGGTTACAAATTTAAAAAATTTTTTTTTTCGGGAATTTTTTTTCTATACTGTACAAATACAAATTTTTTTCAGAATTTTTTCCGCGGTTTTGACGTTATTTGATTTTTTTTTAAAAAAATGTCAAAAAATTGACGGTGTGCAGGATATCACCAGTCTGGAAGATCTGAGGAACAAATAAAAAAAATTAATCCTTGTTTAAGTGGCCACCGCCTGAACTAGGAAAATTTTTATCCGCCGAAGAAAAACAAAATGGCGATCCATTTTGTAACCTCGAAAATTGATTTTTTTTTCAAATGGCCGCCATTTTGTTTTTCTTTCGGCGGATAAAAATTGTCCTAGTTCAGGCGGTGGCCACATAAACAAGGATTAATTTGGTTTTTTTTTGTTTTTTCCTCAGATGTTCCCGACTGGTCCTGCACACCGTAAATTTGTTGGCATTTTTTTAAAAAAATCGAATAACGTCAAAACCGCTTAAATTCTGAAAAATTTTTTGTATTCTTTAAATGTTAATAAACATATATGCAAAATTTGAAAACGATATCTTTTTTCCTTCTATGAAAAAAAATTCCCGAAAAATATTTTTTTTTTTAAATTTGTGACCCCTATGTCCCTTTAACTGATTGTTTTTCTCAACCTATGTTAAGCCTGCAACATTGCCCTGAGGCACTCTTTCTTTTCTTTTTAACTGTCTTCTAAACTAAACAATAAAATTGATTATGGATGATATTTTTGATTTTATTAGGTCATAATTCACCTAGAAAAAATTGTCCAATTAATTCTTTCATTTTGAAGAATTCAGTGTCTAGGGGATTAAAGCCTTTTAAAGGGTTATACGAGTCAGGAGTCCAAAAATGTATTTTTTTTTTACTTTCACAATCAATATTTATTTATTTATCAAGTCAATCCGAGGAATTTTCTAATAATAAAATATAGTACATAAATTAAAATGTCTTCTCAGGAAAATAATTTTTGAAAAGTAGATTTTTTTTGCCTAATGACTGCGTATAGCTCTTTAAAGGGTTTATAGTTTTGTCTGTATTTCAAAGGTACTGAATCATGGGTATTATGATCGTGAGCAATTTTAGGACTCTTGGGGTGAGCATAAGTTAAGAGATACTCATAAAAAAATACATAAATTTAATTATTTATTACAAATTATAAACATTGAAGATTTGTAGTAATTCTTGAAATTTGCTATGAGCCGAAAACTTTATTAACTTGAGCCAAATTTTATGACAGATTTTCAGGGTCTGATCAATGATCGCGAATTTACCAAAAAGAAATTAATTTCTGTGCGGCTTAAGGAGTCAATTAATCAATTAAAACGAATGTCCATATAAAAGGAAGTTAAGTTCTCAACATCAAAACAACCATCTAGAATTTGTAATTCTGAGGTCAAATTTGTAATCAGTTATCTCTGAAACCGTCGGGAAAAGACTTTGTTGTCTTATGAAAAGTCAATCGACAGTTCAGACCAAAATAGTCGTCATATTGGATATGTCATTCAGTTGTCAGAATCAAAATCAGCGACCCTGGAAAACTTTCAAAACTCGACCAAAAGAAAAATGTGACATCAGAGGTTAAGCAATATGTATGTATAAAAAGTTGTTTACGACCATTTTCTTTAAAACGTAAAAATATATGAACAAGTTTCTTGCAAATGTTTCTTGAAACCAAAAAAATTTGTAAGTTGAAGTCTGAAGTTTGTAAGTTTACCCAAAAAACTTAAAAAACTGTTTCAACGAGCAACTTGAGAAAAAATTTCATTAAATTTTGAGCTTTTGAATAATTTCTATAAAAGTTAATTGCTAAGCCAAAACAACATCGAGCTTGAAAGCGACAATTTAAAAAAAAATTTTGTAGTCTCAATTAAAACAATTAGTATTACTCACTTCAACGAATTTTGTGAGTAATGGGCGAAATGACCCATCTAAATCGAATTAATAGTAGTTTTGTAAAAATAGGCAACTTTAAAAACGATTTTTGAAAGGGTTAATTTGGCTGTCTTTTCAAATAATTTCAAGTGATTTTTGAGAAATTTTTAAATTATTCTCAAGAGTTCTTCGAACACTTTACGATAGCATGTGTTGTGATATGCTCCGTAACGGGCGACACTTCAGCCGCCATTAATTTCCACGTGCATAAAAATTTCAAAAAGCTGCAGACCACTTGAGTTGTATTTCCTAACTAGTATTTATTTACTTAATTATTGAAAACTAAAATGGACAAGAAGAAGTTAGAGAAGAAGTAAGAAAATAAAAAACGAATGGACCCTTGAGTATCGCTTCCATAACGAAGCGTGTTGGTTAACTCAAACTTTGGTCACAAACGGTCGGCAATAACGATAGCATCTTCAGACAATTCAAGTGATCTTAACTGATGATGCCTGCGGTTCAAGGCCTAGGCGTTAGCGACAATATGGGTGGCATCTAGTCGGCAGAAGAAGGAGAAAACAAAAACAACAACAGCAGCACCATGAAAAGCTGGTTTTAAAAATAAACACTGCCTCAATGTTGAAAATGTACCAATGCACAAAAAGGTGGCAGCATTTCCTTCATGGCTTTGTTATTCCTTCTCTACTATTTATTTTTCTTTCTTAATGCTTTTTTCCCCATTTTTGTTTTATTTCTTGTATTTGAGGCTCGTTAGGAGAAAAAACATCGTTTATTGTGTAACGTGCTGCCAGATCGTGCCTAATGATCGCCTGTGTAGCAATTTACAAAAAACCACAACAATTGCGTTGAAATAATGATGTTGTTGTTATTGTTGTGTAGATTTGAAGCAACACTTGATGTTACTTTTTAATTTATGCACTGTTTTCGAAGGCGGAGAAAAAAAAAACAAAAAAAAAAAAAAAAATAAAATGGCGTCTACTTGAGTAAATGCTATTTTAGACACGTTTTGGTTTTATTTTCATTTTCTTAAAGAGCTGTAAGTAAGCTATAAAAATATAAATGAAAAGATTCCAAGATATTTAAAATTTTTAAAAAGCAAGCGAGTTGACTACTTTAGAAGTGTCTTATAACTAGTTCTAAGCAAGTTAAGCATTAGGTTTTTGAAAAAATGTCTGCGAGCAACAGATAGTTCTAAGGAAAAGTTCGAACACGTCCAAGTGATGTGCCAACTTGCCCGCCACTATGCACAACAAAGTGCCAAAAACTAGAATTTGGCGCAACCTGCACCGCTGCAGTCATTTAAAATTATCAGAAATGATGAAAGTAACCCAAATTTTGCCACGGTACAAACACGGTCGTTGTCGATTTGCAGAAGAACATCATTTCACCAATTGGGATACGGTATATAAGAGAGGGGGAACTCCCAGCATATTTATATAGCTCTCCCCCCATTTGTAGTACTGTTGCCAACAGTGACCAAATGAACTAAAGTACTAAATTTAAGTCTGATAAGACCCAAGCCGTCTGAAATATAAAATTTTCATTAATTTGTGGGCGGTAAAAGGAGGTGAGGCAAAAATGTTCACATATGAACCATGGTACGGCCAATAAGAACACAACAAAGAAAACCTCAAACAAATCGGACGCTCCGTTCTTGAGTTACGGAATTATAAACACAAATCACGACAAGTACACTACTTTTTATATAAATAGATTTCATACTTACAACTATAAACTAATGCGCACATACTTTTCCAGCTATAAACAATACAAGGTATTCTGCTATTCATGGTTAGCTAATATGGATTATTTACTTTCATCAAATTAGCATAACCATTATTTTGTCGTGGCCGTGGTACCATCACACACAAAAAAGAGGTACAAAAATGGATCTTGATAAGTGTTTTATCAAAACTTCAATCTTTGTAATGTGAGCTTAGCAACACTGCTAATAAAAGCTTTTTATCAGCTACTTGATAAGAGATGGCAGCACCGCTGCTACTGTTTGGCAGCACTGAGTCTGAGTCGAAAACAGCAACAGCATTTGTCACATTTCCTCGTTTGTGTTTTCGTATAAAGACGAAGTATCGCTTATTTTGCGAGAGTATTACGTCATAGACACTGAAATATATTTATTTACATTGTTGTTGCTTCATTAGCTTCGATCATTTTGATAAGCAATACGTTATCAAAATGAGCTTTTAAACACACAATGGAAAATAAATAAAAAGTTTTGTACTGCTTAATGCATCGTTTATGAATAATTTTCTATGAAGTTTTTTAGATGGTATTTAATCTCAAATCTTAATAAGTTTTTAGGGTAGGTTTTAAAAAATAAAGTATGCAATAGTTTAAGTCAAGAATGACGCTTTGAATTAGTAAAAGAATTATTAAAATCGGTTCAGTAGTTTTTAGTTTAGCGTACACGAAGATACATGATAAGCCTTTTATATAATAGTATAGATTAATAAGTAATAAAACCTACAAAAATTTCATAGAAATAATATTTATTTTATTACCTACTTTAAATCGAAAATACTTTTTCAAAAAAATATTTGTTAATTAATAAACCAATGATTTGGAATGATTTATTGAAACTTGTTTTTCCTTTAAGCCTATTCTCTCAATATACTTATTTTGAGACTGTATATACATATATATACTTCCAAACATACTAGTCAAAATTTATCAAAAAAAGCTTGTGGCCTATGATTATGAAACGCACCTTCACAAAAGTTGTGTATTTTTTTTTCAAATCCGTCTTAAATCGAAATCATTTACTCTCTGTCCCGTGACAAGCATGTTGTAAATGTTAAATTTTTTACACCAAAAAAATAAAATCTATTAAATACGAAAATCATAAAACATTACTGCTGGCAGTTAACTGTCTGATAGTGTGACTGTTTGTATGTCTGGCGTACAAGGCTTGTTTTTTCTTTTTTTCACTGAGCAAAATTTTACTGTCACATTTTTTTGCAGACACCGCTAAAAGTCTTTAAGCCTCATTGGCAGCTGTTTTGATGGGAATGGATTTGGTTGGATTTTTATGTGACTTACTTAATTTGCTGTTACAGCTTTTATGAGCCTAAAAGTATGTAGTATAGTAAATTGTGTGCAGCTAGACTTGTATTAAATGCCTTTGCCGCTAACTGGCTATACGATTAAATTTAGTTGTTGTTGTTTGGTATCGGTTTTTATGGCACGCTACACGCACGGTTTTATGTTAGTGTTACCAATTTTAATCATTCATACGATGGCAATAAAGTTATTTTTACTACTTTTTGGTTTTTACGTAAAAACTGTTAAGAACTATTTTTGGCCAAACTGAGATCTAGTTTTTTGTACAGGTTCTATCAAATCTTCTGCTTTCTAATTTATTCGCTCAAAAAAAAAATTGTTGGCGATTTTTCAGCAAAGTGTTTGTTGTGAATAAATCAGATGCGGTTTTGAACTTTTGAATTTTTTGATTCTTAAGCCAGTTAAAAATCTTCATAGTTATTATAATTTTTGCACCCAGGTTGAAATTAAAAAATTCCAATCATGTCCATGGTTTTGCGCGTTGTAAATGTTGCTTCGTTTAAATGCCTTCAAGACCGTCTGTGTGTCTGTTTGTCTCTCGGTGTCTGTATATTAATTCAATTCACTGTCAATGTCTGCCTTGACAGTTGTACACAAGCTGCATATTGAATTTAATTTAATAAATAAAAACCATCTATAAAAAAAAAATACAATAAACCGTACGTTCCTCTTATAAAATAAATCTTCATGTTTAAAAGCCATAAATAATGAAGAAATTTTATATATTGACAGTTGAGCGCGATATGTTTTTTTTTACCAATATTTTTGATTCTCTGATCAATTATATGTTTCTGTGGTAATTAATACAAAAGAACAAACTACAACAACAACAACAACAACAAAATAAAAAAAAAACGAATACGCATGTTCATGCTTTTTATGGAAATTTGTTAACAGCGTCTATGCAGGAGGAATACTTAATTATTCTGAATAATTTTTCATATGAAAAACTAATAAGTTGGCAACACTAAAAAATAAATGGTGAGAAAATTTCTAGGTTTGTACTTCATGTTGATGGCGTAACATAATTTAAATGCTTCTTAGCCATATCTGTAAGCATCATCTAAATTGTTTAATGGCTATATTAATGGGTGTATTAATAAGAGCTGTACGATTTTTGTTTTGAATCAAACGAACAATTGTTTAGATGTATCTTTAATTTTTATTGGATAATAAAGCTGATACATGGAGATTATGTATAAAATACAATTTTGGCTTAGCTTGTGGACCTTAATCCTTTTCTCGAAATTTTCAATCATTACTTCACATAATTTGAGGTCTATTTGAGGACGATGGTGGCTTAAATTTTCGCTTTCTTACTCTCAACATAACCCTAAAGCAGAAAATTAAACAGTATCAAACCGCTAGATCTTAGTGGCCAATTGGTGTCTCCAAAACGCAATAACGGAATTTCGTGCGCAATAACTCGATTATTTCTCAACTTGTATGGTACATAGCACCATCACGTTGAAAGTACAGGAATCTCGAGCATATTGACTCTATCTCCGACCATTAAATACTGCTTATCATGTCTGAATGGGAGGACTTCATTGACTACAATGGTTCTTTTGTCGTCATTTCGAAAGAAGGGCCCTATGACGCCTCCGACCCACAAATCACAGTAAATTGTCATTTTTTGTGGCAATTTCTCACGGGGAGTTTCTTGAATCAGTCGCCACTCGTCGTGGCGATCCATTTCACATCTTTTGAATTACTCGATAGTTTTCGGATCCCCAAATGCGACAATTTTGCTTATTAACGTAGCCGTCAATGAAAGAAAACACTACTAGAGGTGGGTAATAGCACAATTTTTGGTGTGCTATCTAACTAGCACATGAACACCCTTATGTGTCAGCGCACTGTGCTAGCACAATTGTGTTACAGTCGGAAAAAGCACTTTGCAGTCGAAAAACAAAAGCAGCTGCGACTACAGCAACAGCATTTGTCTCATTTACTCTTTCGTGTTTACGTTAAAAGACGAAGACACAATACATAATAGACACTTTAAGCGCAAAAGTGCTGCTCTTCATCGTGTGCTGTTGTCACTACGTGAGTCAACGTAGTGTGCTAGCACATATGACACACTACAGAGAGTCAGTACAGTGCCATAGGACAGCACTGCGGTACTCACTTCTAGAAAACATGATTTTTTTGAAAAACCAACTTAACAGTGTCGATATTTTTGATAGAACGTCCGCGGCGAAGTCGCTTCGGTGTCTTCACATCTTGCACTGAGCCCTTCATTAACATGTGAGGCTCACGAACAGTCCCATGAGCATCAAAAGTCTCATCTGCGCTCTTTTCTATGAGCGTGTATATTTTGTAGGCACACGGAATGAGGTTTCATTTCTCACATTCGTACTCTGGTTTGGACTCAGCAATTCGTGAAGTTCTATTTTCATGTGAATTTAATGACCAAAGCTTCTCCCTTGTTCTTCTCATTGAAATTTGCGGCCCCCCTTCAACATATTATATTAATATCCACCATACATGCCATAAACTGTAGTTCGCTAGCTTGAATTTTTTTTTTTTTTTTTTTGCGTAATGAAAATAAATGTGCTGCAATTAATAAGAATTTTACTACAATTTTGTGTGTTTTTTTTCATAGAATAGAAAATATAAAAAAAAGTAACACACAAATTTTCTTAACTAGCAGCACTGGCCAAAAACGTTTGGACATGGGCTGTTAAGAGAAGCAAGTAAACGGCATAATATGTTCAAAAAGAAAAGGAGAGGAAATGCCGAATGAAAAAATGCAAACATTAATTAAGATTGTCATTTACAAAATAGCACAAAAATTCTTTGGTAAATGTAATAGCGGAGTGTTGCCACCATTCTACGCCCCTAACATTTGCGCTAAATTCGCTGCAATGATTTAAGTACCCTCTGCTAGGCATATTTTCTCCTATATTTTCCCATAATATTATTACTAAATACTAGTTTAACTGCTTTATGTGGCAACGCTGTCAAGCCCAAGCTCTACAAATTGCCTATTTTTAAGAGTTTGCCTGCTGGCCCTTGCAAACTAATAAAATGCTTTTAATATCGATGTTGTTGACAATTAATCTGGCAGTACAACAACAACGACAGCAACAACAACAACAACGGCCATAGCTACGGTAATAAAAACGCATTTCCCTATAATACAATTTAATTGCCATAAAAATTAACCTCAAGAATTATATTACTTTTCGTTCCTTCAGTTTAACTGCGGCTATTTCTTCATTTACTTTTTTCTAACCAACGAGTTTGCTATAATTTACGACACAATTATTTTTCGAGGCGTGTTTCATGTAAATTGGTTTTATTTTTTTTCCGCATCATAAAATAATCGAATGTCACATAAAAATTCAAAGAATAGTAAAAGTGGTAAAGTAGAGTAGGTATTGACTGACCAGCAGAAACCACACGTTGCATGAAAATTAAGTATGCCATAAAAGTAGTTAAGACATATTTTGAATGCCAAAGTTGGCCATGGTTATGTCAAGAAGAAGGTAGAAGAAGGTCGTACGAGAGGAAGAAATTGAGCGGTTGTAAGGTTATAAAAATTTTTATTGAAAAGTTAAGTGAACATAAATTATAGCTAATGATGTATTTTTTAAAATAATATTATGGTGGTCAATTAAATTCTAAATTTAAAGAGTCAATAACGGGTCAAATTTCAATGTTTTGTGATTTGAAGAGTTTATTTATTTTAAGAAAACTATAAGTTTGACATTCATTTGGAAAAAAACCAATAATTGTCCGAAAAGTTTATCGATTTTACAAAAACTATAACTTTGACATTCATCTTGAAAGAAAAAAAAACATAAAAAATTTTCCAGTTGTACTTGATAAAATACCGAAAAATAATCAAGCTATTTACCATCATGGCGGTCGTGGCGAAATGGGTAGAGTGTGTGACTCATACGCCAGAGAACCCTGGTTCAATTCCATCTGACACAGAAAGTTTTTTCCAATTGAATTAATTTTTCTGTTCGGCCGTCACCTCTCTGCAGACAATGGCAAACCTCAGAGAGTAAATAATGCCATGTAAAGCTTCTTGAGAATATGCACATTAACCGTTCGGAGTCGGCATAAGACTAATAAGTCCATTTCTCGACCAATTGTGTTCAAATATTTAATAACACGCACAACACAATTTGGTATTAAGAAGTTCGGTCAAAGTCTTTCAAGGGCTGAAATGGCCAGTTTATTTTATATTATATTTATATTTACCTTCATAAATTGACATAACATTTCAAAAATTCCTTTAAGACACATCTTTTTGAGAACTCGTCTCATCTTTCTTGACATTTCTATGCCATATCACATGAACAAAAAATAACATCAGTATATTTTCAATTCCTTTTGCTCGTTGTTAACCACTTTAGAATATTTTCAGATCAAACTTTTTAGAAACGAATAAATAACAATCAAAACAGCAGGCAACAATATTTCAGACAAATGTAAAAACTAACAGTATAAATACTACAATTTTGAAACCCTTACGCCAAAATGCACACACTTGCCAGTTACTGCAGAACACCTAAATGTTGTTTTCCACAAATAAAAATATAAAAAAAAATCAAAAGCAAATATCAAGAACATTAACTAAATTACCACAAAAGGAGGTTGAGAAAATTGAATTTCCTTCTTGCTGCATTGTTGCCGGTCATTAAGGTTACATTCATCATTTTCATTTCACGCTCTCATCCAGACTGCTGGGGGCTGGCAGCTTTTGTAGGAAAATGTTGAACATTAAATAAGGATTTTTCAAACAAAATTGCTTGGCAGCATTTGTGCGGCATACTTAAGAGAGGGAGGCAAATCAACCCTTTATTAACCCACATGGCAGCATTCACTGCATGACATTCACTGCATTGTCAACATTGTCGGACAATAAAGAGGGTGTCATTGTATAAACTTAGATGTGTCATTGTGAATTGCAGTTTGAGTAGAATTTATCATGAGAGAGCGAAAATTTTTCGCTGATGCACAACTAAATAGCACACTTAAGGCGTTTATTATGGTTGGTTGCCAGGCTTCAGAATTTCGAAAGTACAAAAGAGCTTAAAATACTCTGGCCAGGAACAATAAAGTGGACTTAGGATAAAAACGAGTTCTTAATATAGCCGTGTGCCTTGAGTTATATTCTTACGTACACATGCAATCCCAGCTAACAATTTTTTAAATATTGTGATGATGAATGAGACATCCTGGAGATATTTTCAATATTTCAGGAAATTTTTTATTTTGTTTTGTTTCAGGTCAACCCAGCAGCCAGCAGATTGCACGCAGTGCAAAAAATGTATTTTACGCCAATTGTGGCAACCAGCGCCATTTTTGTTTTTGAAAAGAAAACAATGTTTTAAAATATTAACGTATTTTTTAATAATCCCTGAAAATTTCTTTTAGGGAATTTTTTCCGTTAAAGACCATCACATCAATATAACTCCATTTTACTCATCTCTAAATGTATCGCCGGACTTAATCAAATTTTAACGACTTTTCCATATGACTGTGAATTTATAACTTATTTAACATGTGTTTTATGTATCTAAACTGCCTTATTTTTGGTTAGTTATCTACCAAAGTAGTGCTCAAAATAGACCAAGTATCTTAAGAAATCTTCCGTACTTTTTTTTTACTCTAAAATTATACAGTTTCAGAAAAAACAGCTAAAAACAGGAACTTTTTATACCATAAACTTTTTTTGTTGCCTCAACATAAACATTTCTTTCAAGTTTTAAAGAAAATTCTATCGAAAATTCAAGAAAATTCATGGAGCAGAAAAATTCGCTGCAAGCTTAGCCATAAATCAATGTGTCAAAAACAAAACTGTCAGAAATTAAAATAAAAAAAAAAAAAAACTGAACTAACTAGCAACACTTGAACTTGCACCCGCTCTTGCTGCTGCGGCTGCTTTCATGCAAAATTTCCATTTCCGAACCACAAAGTGTCCTTTTTATGTCCTGCACAGCGCACAGCTGAGATTTTGTTTGTCGCATGCCTCACACCATTTAAGCTGATCCTTGCTATAACACAATGGTATGATGAACTAGCAAACGAAGCGTTTCGGTGATGCCATATTTAAAAATAAAACTGGATGTTTCCCTTTTGTTTTTGCTTTTTTTTTTTTGCTCTACGGCGAACTCAAATAAAGCGTGAGGGTGCACTGACGTTTAACTGACAGCTAAGCTGAAAACTGTGGCAAATATGTGCCTACCAACCCACACCACTCACCCTCACTCTCATCAAACAGCACACAGCATCCAGTTGCACAGAAGGATAAAAAGGATATTCGTAGTAAAGACAAATAGAATATAAAGTGACAGCAAACTGAGAGCAGCTGTTGCCAAAAATATGCAGTTTAAGTGTGTGAGGTGTGAGCAATGGGGGCGCTTGAAAGATAGAGAAAGAGAGAGGAAGATAAACGGAGACAGAGAGGGCAAAACTTTAACGTTGACACTTCGGAAGCTGTCACTTTGAATGAAGGGTGGCTGTTGGCTGGCTGGCTGGGATTTTTAAATATATTTTTGTCAGCGTTGTTTTAAAAAAAAAAAAAAAAAAACCAAACAGAAAAGAAAAACTGGCAACAAAAAGTTATTGTTTTGCTCAAACAGCAACAAACAGTCGCTGGCTGTGTGACTATGTGGGCAAGGGAGTGCTCTGGCTGTTGGTCCATTTTGTAATTTTCATTCACTCTCTTCAATGCTTGTCAGTTGAATGAATTCTTGTAATGCGCGCTTCAATGAATGACATTTTAATTAATAACTCATGTTGTTGTTATTGTTGTTTTTGTTATTGATGTTGTTGTTGCTAATGAAATAAAGTGGATCGGTAACGTGAACTGCTTGGAAACGGGATCTCTCGACACAATGGGTACTTTTTAAGTGTTGTATGTTTAATAATCAATTGTGTCAACAAAAGTCTCTCAAGTGTGGGAGATAAAATGTGGTGAAATTCAATACTTTGATGCTGTCATGTGGGTGAACATTTTCAAGAGGCGTTGATATTGAAAGTAAACTGAGAGATTTAACATTGTATTAAAACATATAAAAGGTTGATTTTTGCTTCTTTTGATGCTTAAGGGGTTGTACTTAGTCAGAAGGTCAAATCTTTTTATTTTGTATTTGGAATGTATATATATGAAATTATAAACATACACACTCTTATTAATACATGCACTTTTGTAGGCGTCTCGGAATGTCTTTCTCAGAAATGCGAAACTTTAAACGCGATTTTCTCTAAACCATATTTTAAAAGTCGGTGACCAAGATTTCTCGAAAACGTTTTTTAATTATATTCTTTAATAATTGAATGAAGGTTTTTCTCGTCGATAAATATTTTTTATTTTATAAACAGTTTAAGGCCTTAATTTATTTATTTAATAATTATATTTATTTTAAATAAATAAACAAGTACAAAAATATTTTTTTATTTATGTTAAAAATTAACAGTTTTTGCCTTTTTTTTTTTTTTTTTTTTGAGAAGCCATAATTTGGTCAAAAAATAATATTTTCCATCGATTCAATTCTAGATAAATCCTAATGTTAACAAAATGATTTGGTTTTTCATTTCAGATAATTCAGTTCAGAGATATCGTGCTCATAGAAATATGATGTTTTTAGAGGAGCTCCCAGAGATCGGCTGTTTTTAAATTTTTATTTTTTTTATTTAATAATTACCTTAATAACTTGATAATTAAAAGATATCTTAATGATTAAATAAATTTTGAGGTAAATAAATTAAAATGTCTACAAAAGAAAAATCCATAAAAATCAATTTTTTTGGCCTCCTGAACTCTTTAAGGGGAGCAATTAATGATCATGAAAAATTGATCATAAGTAAACTCAAAATATACGGAAGAAAAAACTTACTCTTACTCTCGTTTAAAATTCATTTCATGTAAAATTTTTTAAAAATAATTTTCTCATTTACACACAAGTTAGAAAAAAACTAGTAAGAAATGATCTTCGACTGGGCCGAAGTTAAAATACCCCCACGGCCGAACCAAAGTATATTCAAAGTCTTAAGCAATCAATGAAATGTTTATCTGTAAAAACGTTTTCGTTATATTTTTAACAGAAAATATTCGCTTTTGTTTTTTCGCTTTGTATGGGAGGTGGGCGTGGTTTTCACTCAATTTGGTTGAATTCCATACACATAGTACACGTTAAATATCAAAGTGTATATGCAAAATTTCAAGTCCATGCATTAATTTTTGTGGATTTAAGAGAAATTTTACCTTTTTGATAAAGTCACTTTGTATGGGAGGTAGGCGTGGTTTTCATCCGATTTGGTTGAATTTCATACTTAGAGTGTATTTTAAACATCAAAACTCATATGCAAAATTGCAAGTCCATATATTAATTTTTGTTGAATTCTAAGAGATTTTACCGTTTTGATAAAGTCACTTTGTATGGGAGGTAGGCGTGGTTTTCATCTGATTTGGCTCATTTACGAACTTGACCTTTATTTTTTAGATAAAAGCTTAAATATTGAATTTCGTGATGATAGCTTTAATGGCTGTAATCGTGATCACAGACAGACGGACAGACGGACAGACGGACAGACAGACGGACATGGCTAAATCAACTCGGGTGGTCATGCTGATCAAGAATATATATACTTTTCTATACCTACCACGCCTCCTTATGGGCGTTACAAACGGAGTGACAAAATTAATATACCCCCATTTACGTTTTTTAAACGTGGGGGTATAAAGATGTATATATCTATATCCTTGGTATGGAAAGGGGCTGCACTGCGGCCGAAAAGTAAATAACCAAGAAGCCATGCCATAGCAATTTGTTGTTTCGTATGTTTATACTGCATTTTCTACTTTTTGTTACCGTAGTTTTTTTTGTTTATACTGTAAAAATTGGCGGAACCATTTCAAGTGCATTTTCACCTCCTTACTTTCCTAACTTCACCAATTCGTCGGAATCTGCCTACAAACACGAAATATTGCTTTTGATTACAGTTAAGTTTTTATCCTTTTGTGAACTATTGTGAATGACTTTAATTGTAAATAATGATGGCAGCATTGTTTGATTTTATATGAACTCAATGAAAGAGTTGCCAAATATGCCATAAATAACACAAGGACTGCTTTTACATTAGTGAAGAATTCCAAGCAATTTTGAATTGAATTGACGGTATAGTTCAAAGGTAGGTACTCTTCCCATTTCTTCCTCACCAACCCCTAACAATTTTCTACAAACTTGTAAAATTGCTTTCAATTCTTGTTACCAATGTTATAACCATGTAAAAGAGGGAATCACTTTCAATCTTAATAAAACTAGTCATACCGTTATGAGCCACCCAATAATCTGATCAGCCTTGTCGCCACAAAAAAAAAAGCTACCCAGTTGTAGAGTTTTTTATGTTCTTATGTCTTCATGGCAGCACATCAGAACTTTTTCAATTTCTATTTGTTTCCCTTTTCTAATTCTATTTTCTATAGCAGTAGAGGTCTATCAACAAGTGCTCGCACCTAAGACACCTAATTTATGATATTATTTAAATTTTCATAAATAAATCGACATTTTATCGACACCATTGAAAAATATTTCAAACACAAAAATGCCGCAAATATTCAAAGAAAAAAAAAATCCAAGAACCAAAAACTCATAAATTTCAACAGCTCATAAATAAGTGAGAAAAAACAAAAAATAGCCGAAAATAATAATAAAAAACACACACTATCGCATGTATTGTAGCCGTAGTAGCAGTGGAACGAACTTGGCTAAGATAAGCTTGGCATTATTCAATGTTGGTCAATACTTATCGCATATTTGTGACGTGTCTAATAATCTCGATAGACATAATCATTTTCCAAAAATAAACCACTGCGACGAAGTGGGTGGGGTGATTTTGGAAATTAGTTTATTTATTAAGGAATAAATTGCAAGTCGCTCAAAACTGAAATGACACAAAATAGGGACTTACTTCAATTTGCTTGGCAATAGTTCAGAATAATATTGATAGGTCAAATGAATAAAAACTGTATAATAACTGTAATTTCTTCCCAGAATAATGCAGGTTAACTTGTGCATAAACTTTTTAGGTTTGTAAGTTTAATAGAAAAACTAAGCAACTACTATATTTTACATCATAAAGAAATAAATAAGTTAATTGTAAGCAAACTTAACTCTTAAACGAAATAATTAAATTTGCTTGCATTATAAAAATAATGAGGGCTTCAGACTTCATTGAATTGACTACGGGCGCCAAAAACCAATGTCCGGGCTACACACACACCGGGCTACACACACCGGGCTACACACACATGGTTGCCTGTACGATGTGGCATCACCGTTTATTAATTTCTGTGTTGCACTCCAAGCAACAGCTGCTTAATTTTTTTCTCCAATGAACTTGTTTGCTCTGCTTAATTCTACAATATTTTAGTATATTTTGTTATTTGTTTATATTAACTATGGCAAGAAAAATACACATGCGTTACGCCATCTTTGTTGTTTTTTTTCATCGATTCAGCCAGTTGCAATTGTTTTGTTGCCGGATCATTTATAAATATTTGACATGACATTTTAATAGCCTGATGCTGTTTTGAGTTTGTTATGTGGTTTTTTTTTAACACTAGAAAATTAAGTTGATTTGTTGTAAAAATTTAATATTGTTGTAATGCCTCGCTCTCAATTTGAAACACATCACAAACATTATAATAATAATGAAAAAATTTTATGTTAAAATCAGTTAATATTGTTGGAATGTTTTATTGGATGAAATAAAAACTTTTCTGTATCAAATTTGGTAATAAATGAAGTTTTATGTAGGTCTTGCTGGTTGGTCAGTAATCTTAAAAGAACAGTTTGTATGATTTTTTTTTCGTAGAAAATAAGGAGAAAACTTTTTGAAATTTTGTTGGTTTATTTTTTATCTTTCAAGGGTATAAAATTTATTTTTGACATAAGTCTTTTCAAAAGACATCATATATTCTGGTCACATATGGAGTGCCCTGATTTTTAAAAATGTTCTTTAAAAACATTTTTTATCCTCTGGAAAGATCCAAAAATATACCTACGAAATTTCGATATCGTATCTCTTTTCGTTTTACAATTAAAAAACAATCTAAATTTTTTTTTTTAATTTCTGACCAAAATTCAGGCTTGGTATATATTTATCTCTATAACAGTGATCCTTTTACAGATTTGGGATCCCTATATGTTTCTGTAGAGGATGTGTACACTACATGCTATCTTTAGACATTACCAAAGGTATTGGTCCGGATAATATCCCTCCAATATTTTTGAAGAAATATCCAAGTGCATTAGTAACGCCACTTGCGCTTATTTAACTTGTCCCTCAAAAAGGGTAAATTTTTAGATGTTTGAAAGGAGTCTATTATAATTCCTATCAATAAATCTGGTACCCGACAGAACATATCCAATTATCGTCCTATATGCAAGTTACCGCTAATTCCAAAATTGTTTGAAGCAGTTGTTAAAAAATGAATTTATGCCTGCATAAAAAACACAAGATCGGAAAATCAGCATGGTTTTGTATCTGGAAAATCTACCTCAACAAATCTAACTTTTCTCATTTCATAAAAAATGAATAAGAATCAGGAAACCAAATTGACGTCATATTCAGTGATTTCGCTAAGGCCTTGCCATCAATGAACTCCTACCAATTGAGTCTAAATCTGACCTAGGAGTGTTATTTGATCAAAGGATTACGTTTGCCAGTGTAGCGTGACAATGCAAATCAATACATACTTCGTTCATACTACATATAAACTCATATTGCACTTATCACCCTAAGTGTAAGTGCAGTATCAAATAGCGCGGAATTTATTCAACTCCAAATTCCACAATAACTTATTAAAGTTATTGACCGCGTCATATCTCGGAATTTATTGAACTCCAAATTCCACAATAAATTATTAAAGTTAATGACCGGGTCATATTTCGTTTATTCTCATAGTTTCGCGTTTAGTCATTGAACTCAAGTATCAATGTCGAATTGCATCGATACTTGACTTTCTACTTTTGTCACGTACACCCTTCTTCGTAAGTTTCTTTTTAGATTAAGACTAGCATAAGAAGTCAGTCAAGGAGTGTAACTATATTGAAAATGTTTGGTCACTCGCGGTCTAACCGAAATAAATAAAATTAAAACTAAAATTAAATATTGTGTTTTTTTTTTGGACTTCAATAGCAACCAAGCTATCCTAACACCAGCCATTATGATACCATTATTAGCAAGTCAAATGCAATGATTTTATTTAATAGGCGTAACTCAAAAGAATTCTCCGACCCAGGGTATATGGGTATAAAACTTCATTTATCTCCTTAATAAGATCAGTTCTTGAATATTGTTGTGTTATAGGGGATCGATATTAAGAATTACACAATTCAAGACTTGAGAAAGTACAGAGATGTCTTACTCATTTTTTAATTGGTAAACTAAACTGGGATTTTGTGCCAAATTATTCATCTAGATGTACACTTCTTGGCCTTAAAACTTTGGCCTCTAGACGAAAGTATTTTCTAATAATGTTAGCTATTGATTTTTTGATGAACCACATTGACTGCTCACCTCTTCTTTTACTTTTTAGAATTTATGCTCCTGAAAGTCATTTTAGACAAAGGGATTTCTTCACATTCCGTGCCATAGAACTAACTATGGCCGAAGTGATCCGATCTATAATATTAGCTCATCATTTATTTTTTCTCGAATAGATTTCACACAGAATAGAATAACGTTTGAACAAAATATATTGAATATAGTGTACGATATTTTAATCATCTATTATAAATGAATATAATTCATTGACTGTTTAACATTTTGTTGATAGTATGTAAATAAATAAATAAATAAATAAATACGTAATATAATATATAAGTAAGCCTTAAAGTTATGAATTTTGAAGGAGAAAATCATCCAAGACTTTGAAAATAAACGTCTAAAAGTAATGCCAAATGCTTTCTACATTATTGTAGAAAACCCATTGTAAAAAAAAAAAAACCAAAAAAAAATCAATTTTGTACAATAATTTGACTGATGAGGTATACATCAGGGTATATTATCAGCATGAGCGATATATTTTTCATGACAATGACAGTAATGATGTGGTTTCGCCAAAAGTGGTGACAACAATATATGTCATCCTATGAACGTATTGAGTGCTGAACGTACATACTTACACTCAGATTGTAGGTAGGTTAAAAAGGATATACTCCGCCTTAAACTGGGACACATAAAATCGGGCTGGATTTCTATAAATTTCAAAAACTTTTGTTCATTTCGTGCAATAAATCTAAAATTTTAAGTTATAAATTATTCTTATTTTACAAAAACCAACTTTCCTGATGTTCTGATTCCTCTTAATCAAAAACATTATTTCAGAATGTGGATCATTTCGACTTTTTTATATGTGGATGTTTTATTTTCACTTAGTTTAGTTAATCATCGCATCATTAACTGTCACTCCAAAACTAAACCATCTACCTGGCATTTCTTGAGTGTTGGCAACCATGCTTTATTTTTCAGTCTGCTTTGTTGATTCCATCATTAAGTGTGAATTTTAAATGTTTATCCTGTAAATACTGGCCACAACTCGTTTATTATTTCGTATGGTTTTGTGTTTTCTTTAAAATGAAATGCCTAAATAAATTTATTAATTTTATCGCTGTGCAGAAATATTTATCTGGCTGTGCCTAATAAGTTTTTCATTTGCTATTGATTTATTTTTATTTCTTTTCATTATTTTTTACACAAATTGAAATGTGTTATTTTTTGTTATTGACTTTGTTGATACGTGTGGCTGTTTGGCTGCTTGGCTGTTTGTTTGTCGAACTGCGCGTCTGACTGTCTGACGCTGTGCTGCTGTTTCCTTAGCCATAATTTGTGAATATTTATTATAATCTTTAGGAAAATAAGCGCCATTTTCTGCGCATTTATCTTATTTTCCATGCTGAATAATTGCCTCATGTGCGAGCTTTATAAGAGCGTGTTTTGTTGCTTTTGTAATTTTTATTTTTGGTCTTTTCTTGGGTGGGGGCTGTTTCTATTTTTTTTTGTAGTCCACAACTTTTAATGGCTTTTTATTTTGTGGAAGTATGTGTGTGTGGATAACTTTTTTATTTGCTTTGTTGTTGTTGTCAATATGTCTGCCATGTGCAAGTAAGAAATTTAAAGACGGATTTTGTGGAGATTCTTTTGATTTCAATGGTTTTCTCTCAAATGTTGCAGCTTTTCAGCTTTTTTTGGCTTAATGGATTTTAATGGGATTTTTTCGAGTTTTCCGAGCATTATTTTCTTTTCTTAATTAGAGGGTTGGCAATACTGTTTGGATTAATTGTGCTTATTTAATAGATCAATTAGTAGCAAAGATTTTGCTACGGACAGTATTTGCTTTATAATCAATTAGTTTTTACAAAATTTTACAGAATGTAAAAATGTGGTCTTGGAAAACATTCTTGGCATTTTAACAGCTGCTTTTCATGAAGATAATAGGTTTATAAAATTACTCTGGGTAAGGCGGTACATAAATTTAATTTAAATGATCAGGGTCATATTCTTTTCTAGTGACATATTCGTAGTAATACGGGTGATGCCATGCCCTATTTTCTATAAGACATCTATACTTTATGTGGCAATAAGCTTTGTCACAAGTGTCACACCTGTTCCTAATTTGAAGACTTTATATTTTTCTAAATTCATTTATATCAAATTTGAGATTTAGGAGTACATTTTATGGGAGTTGTGTGTGAAATAATATTTGTGAGAATTATTTTTATGAAAACCGAGAAAAATCAGCCTGGGAGTACACGATGTGGAGTTGTATGAGAAGTGATGCACGCCCTCTATTCCTTGAAGATTTAGTAGAAGCTATTCGGAACACATACACCCATTTACTTTATAGTTTTTAGAAAATAAAATCTGACACCATTGAATTCAGAACAATCTACGTTATATAAATATATGCATATATATTTAAAAGCAATGTCATTACTTTCAGCAAATATTTATTTGAATTAAGAGTATTTTTGCAAATGGCGCATTAAAATACTGCAACTCTGATATGAATAATAATTTAAAATCCCAACGTCAGCAACAATTAAAATACTATAAAACCATACTCACGCAATTCAACTACCAACCCATACACACACACACAAACACACCCACAATGAAACGGGAACCACTCATTTCGTATAAAATTAAATATTCTACATGCTGCCAGCTGCATTTTGCAGCTTTTGTTTTATTAATAATGCTATAAAAAGGTAGATATTGGTTTTGCTATAATAAAATAAACATAATTTGTAAGCCATAAAGTATTCGAACATAAAACTTTTACTGCAGATAATTCTTTTACCACAAACAATGATTTCATTGTATCTACAGACTCAATCAACACAGAGTTGCGAAAACAAGTTTGTGTAATATAAACATTTTTATGCATTTGTATGAATTTTTTTAAAAAATATCAAAAATAACTTCTATTTATATAGAACAGTTATATAGAAATAAACGTAAAATTAACTCCGACACTCATGACATTCATTTTGAATTATGAGATGAAAATATTTATGATTCATTTAATAATAGAAATAGGAGGTATTGTAAACATTTTGTATTATAGCATTATGTAAAAATATTATCGTTTTTTGTTATTTTGTAAAACAATGTACAAAAAAATTGTTCATGCTTTGCATTTGGTATTAAAAATACACGTGTATTCGTGTATATTTTCTTAGTCATACCATACCATGTCATACCACGCTGTTTTGTCGTAATGCAGACAAGACTTGTCAATTTTCATACTCATGTTTGGGAAATGCTGCAATTCAGATCACTCACATATGTTAACTTGTCAGGCACAAATCAATAAGAACAACAACACACATTTCAACAAACAACAATAATAACAACAGCCAGTCATTGAAAACCCAGTCTTGCCCATACCAGATGTTGACTAAATTAGAATTACAAATTTTGCTGTCTTCAAGTACTAGGGAGCCCTTATTTCCTTGGATTTCGTTTCTATTCTACGAATAAGCTGTTATTTAGGAATAGCTAAGAAAAAAAGACAGCCAGAGTGATATGAAAATTATTTACGTTCATCTGTCTGACTCGAATATGCAAGCTATGCGAATAAAGTAAGAACCCAGTGGAAAAATAACTAGTCATTATTGCCATAACTAGGTCAGGAACTAGTAACTCTGTAAGCACATGTCATTACGCCTTCGCTTACAATTTCTGAATACATAATGTCAAACAAAATGCCTCGTAAAAACGATCCTTAATCTAGTCAAACAGTCACGATAAACTCAAAACCTTACATCCTGGTTTACGATTTGAAGATAAATAATCTCAGCTGTAATACCAGTTAGCACCACACATTACCGTCAATGACAAGCCCATGTTAAAATAATGCCTTATTTCTGTGTGTTCCATCAGGAAGGTAGCTCCAATTACCAAGTAACCAATATGTAACTAGTTCTGTAATGAATACTTTCCCTAATGGGAAGTTTTCCAGTGTGAACTAAGCTAGTTCTGTCGAACATATCATTGTGAACATGCCATGATTACATGCATAAAATAAATGGTTTGTGAATGCACTAAAATTCACACAGCAAAAACATTTATTAAAATAATCGTCAAAGTTAGATTAAAAAGTCAAAAGTGCAGATAATAGTTTTTATTAATCTAATGAATGAAAATTTAATTAGAAATTAAAAAACTATTTTTTCTTCCAATGTTGCTTAAGTATCAACGCGGAGACAGAGACACATATTCCTACTTCATGTCTGGACTAGGTCTTTTTTTACTTGACACAGACATTTTAACTAGATTTAAATGGTTGATCATTTCGCCAGCTTTTATTTTTCTTGCTGGTCAGGTAACAAGAATAACAGCAACAATAAGAAGTAACAAGAAGTTGCAAGGAACGAGGAATCAAGTTTCGAATATCAACAACATAGCAGCTCGTTAACTGAGTTAAAAACAAGGCTGTAAAAAAGATAATCATGGCAAGCCACAGCAGGTCAGGTAAGAAGGTTGTGAACGAAGGATGTTGAAAACACACCAAGGCAAGAGAGATGAAAAGGTGCTGGAAGGTGTTGAGGTAGAAAGCAAGTGATGATATAAAGACGAAAGAAGAAAAAAATATATAAACATTACAAAATTAAGGTGATTGCGATTTCATCTGTTGATCAGCTTTTGAAGACCATGTAGAATGTGATTTTTTTTTTTTTTTCATTACAAACTTGTCTCTTAATTATTCTAAGAATATCAATTTTAATATTAAAAGTATTGTATTACAAAATACTCAGCTATAATTATAATTCAAAAATTTTATTTGAAAGTCAACATAGATGGGAAATAACTTAAGTCAAAATAAAAGAATAAAAAAAAGAACAAAAAGAATAAAATAAAATTGAAAAACTTTTTCCATTCATTACAAAAAAAATCCGAATATATATTGTAAGAAACAAATTCAAATGTGTAGGTATATACAATAATTCGGTATGGAGTCCATTAATTCATAACGCTTGAATTGATTGAAGAATTGTCTAGCATAGTTTTAGGCCTTTATCAGACTTTCTATTTTTGTAATTTTTAAAAAAAAATGGCATAATTGGCAGTATAAGTAGAACCTAAGTAGCTTGAGTGGATCACAGTGAAAAGTCATGCAAAGACTACTGATGAGTTGGTGTAGCGGCCAAAGAAACAGTCTGTATAGTCAAGCTGTGTGATTTGCTCTATACAGAGCCGTTTTTGTTGTTGTTAGTTGTTGCTTTCTTTGTTGTCAACATACTTGGTCTGAAGCTCAAATTTGTTTTCAATATAAATAATGAAAGGTCATATTAGGTCAAAGGTCGTAGGAGTACGAATAGAATTTTAACAAAAATTAAAAAAAAAATACATTTTTTCTCACCATTATTTCCATATTCGTATAAAAGTGTTGCTTTGCCGTAACATTTAAATTATCCGAGTGGACAGAATATCTGAAAATTAAAAACATAATTTATTATAAATAAATAGATTTTATTTTTATGTAAAGATGAAAATAAATATTGTAAGATTCAGAATTTCATTAATGGACAAAACTTGGAAAAACTATTATTAGAACACTGCAAGTCTATCTAAAAGATGTTTTTCTTCAGGAAATTCTTTTATTTTCCACTCAAAAATGATGTATTGGAAAAAGTATTACAAAAAGAAGGAGTATTAAACAGTTGGTTTTAGTGGATTAAAGGCTAAAAAGATCGAAGGTTAATAAGAAAGTTTTTTTTCAAAACATGTGTATTAGGGCGTATCGAATTAAAATTTTTTTCAAAAATCACATTCTATGAGGTCTCAAATGTTTCATTGGGTTGTCAAGACCACAAAAAAAAAAAAATTACAAAAAACAAAGGATGTCTTCCTCTCCCGCAAGAACAAAGTTGTTTTTTGAGAAAAACAGTTAAATCTAATGATCTTAAAATGCTTTGATTTTTGTAAAAAAAGCTACATACGTCTTAAAGCAAAAGTAAGTATAGACTTAATCTAACAATATCTTGGCAAACACGATGCCAATCACGATTTTTATCCTCGGTGTCCTGTGTGAAGGATATTAGAAGCTAAAGCTATAATCAAGATAGCACAAAACTATTGATTATTACCCAATAGTCTAAATTTTGGTGACTTCATGATTCAGACCCCTTAGAATACAAACAAAATTTCTCGATACGCCCTGATGTGCATGTTATATGGTCTACAATATGATTGAGTTTTCGCATAAGAAATAGACGTACAGGCTTGAGGAAATCATACATGGATAATGTTAAAGAAATGAGGAATTTCATCTTGTAATATATAATAAAAACGTGAAATAAAAATTTATATTGAAAACGAGTTATTGAGCTCTAGGCCAATCATGTTGAGAACAAGACAACATGAAGAACAAAGAAGGCGACAGCCAACAACAACAACAACAACAACAACGGCTCTGTATAGAGCCAATCACAACAGCTTTGACTATACAGACTGTTTCATTGGTCGCTACACCAACTCATCAGTAGTCTTTTGTGTGACTTTACACTGTGATCCACTCAAGCTACTTAGGTTCTAGTTATACTGCCAATATGCCGAGAAAGTTACCCGGAATTTTATTTTGGCAGAGAACGCTTGAATTTTTGTAACTGAGTTCTTATCGACATTAGATGCAAGCTGTACCAAGGATGACCTAAATCGTATCATACTTTTAGGCCTAGCCTTAATTCATGTGCATCTTCGAAACTCGATCACGTGGTTTGCCGCTATCAGAGCATATTGAAGTTGTTGTTATTTTTGCTTTTTAGCTCCTCCCTTTTTCCACACTTCCATTTTTAGGGTTCAGTTAGTTTAACTGATGGTACACCTAACATGGTGTGGAGACCATTTTGTTATGAAAGACTCTGATAGCGGCAAACCACGTGATCGAGTTTCGAAGATGCACATGAATTAAGGCTAGGCCTAAAAGTATGATACGATTTAGGTCATCCTTGGTACAGCTTGCATCTAATGTCGATAAGAACTCAGTTACAAAAATTCAAGCGTTCTCTGCCAAAATAAAATTCCGGGTAACTTTCTCGGCATATTGGCAGTATAACTAGAACCTAAGTAGCTTGAGTGGATCACAGTGTAAAGTCACACAAAAGACTACTGATGAGTTGGTGTAGCGACCAATGAAACAGTCTGTATAGTCAAAGCTGTTGTGATTGGCTCTATACAGAGCCGTTGTTGTTGTTGTTGTTGTTGTTGGCTGTCGCCTTCTTTGTTCTTCATGTTGTCTTGTTCTCAACATGATTGGCCTAGAGCTCAATAACTCGTTTTCAATATAAATAATGAAAAGGCCGTATTCAAAAATATTAAGATTTAAAATTTCTGGGAGAGCACGCCCGTAAAATGTTAAGAAAATCATTAGTTGTGTGTTAATCACATAAACAACAAAGTCTTTCATAACAAAATGGTCTCCACACCATGTTAGGTGTACCATCAGTTAAACTAACTGAACCCTAAAAATGGAAGTGTGGAAAAAGGGAGGAGCTAAAAAGCAAAAATAACAACAACTTCAATATGCTCTGATAGCGGCAAACCACGTGATCGAGTTTCGAAGATGCACATGAATTAAGGCTAGGCCTAAAAGTATGATACGATTTAGGTCATCCTTGGTACAGCTTGCATCTAATGTCGATAAGAACTCAGTTACAAAAATTCAAGCGTTCTCTGCCAAAATAAAATTCCGGGTAACTTTCTCGGCATATTGGCAGTATAACTAGAACCTAAGTAGCTTGAGTGGATCACAGTGTAAAGTCACACAAAAGACTACTGATGAGTTGGTGTAGCGACCAATGAAACAGTCTGTATAGTCAAAGCTGTTGTGATTGGCTCTATACAGAGCCGTTGTTGTTGTTGTTGTTGTTGTTGGCTGTCGCCTTCTTTGTTCTTCATGTTGTCTTGTTCTCAACATGATTGGCCTAGAGCTCAATAACTCGTTTTCAATATAAATAATGAAAAGGCCGTATTCAAAAATATTAAGATTTAAAATTTCTGGGAGAGCACGCCCGTAAAATGTTAAGAAAATCATTAGTTGTGTGTTAATCACATAAACAACAAAGTCTTTCATAACAAAATGGTCTCCACACCATGTTAGGTGTACCATCAGTTAAACTAACTGAACCCTAAAAATGGAAGTGTGGAAAAAGGGAGGAGCTAAAAAGCAAAAATAACAACAACTTCAATATGCTCTGATAGCGGCAAACCACGTGATCGAGTTTCGAAGATGAACATGAGTTAAGGCTAGGCCTAAAAGTATGATACGATTTAGGTCATCCTTGGTACAGCTTGCATCTAATGTCGATAAGAACTCAGTTACAAAAATTCAAGCGTTCTCTGCCAAAATAAAATTCCGGGTAACTTTCTCGGCATATTGGCAGTATAACTAGAACCTAAGTAGCTTGAGTGGATCACAGTGTAAAGTCACACAAAAGACTACTGATGAGTTGGTGTAGCGACCAATGAAACAGTCTGTATAGTCAAAGCTGTTGTGATTGGCTCTATACAGAGCCGTTGTTGTTGTTGTTGTTGTTGTTGGCTGTCGCCTTCTTTGTTCTTCATGTTGTCTTGTTCTCAACATGATTGGCCTAGAGCTCAATAACTCGTTTTCAATATAAATAATGAAAAGGCCGTATTCAAAAATATTAAGATAAAAATTTATATTTTCCTTTTTTTTCTATTGGAAGCAAGAAAATGTCTTATGTTAACAAATATTTTTTGGTTTTTTATTTCAGATAATTCAGTCTAGAGATATCGTGCTCGATGTAAAATTATTTTTTTAGAGGTCACATCAGCCTTAAAAGTGGTAATTAAATAATAAAGTTATCACATTATGTATACACATTTTATTGTTAATAAATTAAATGTCTTTTCGTGAAAATTCTCAAAAAAAAAAACAACGATTTTTTTACCTCCTCATACCTATATAGCCCTTTTAGTTATTTCAATAAAAATTTCTAAAGGCTCGTAATCATCTTTGAAAAATACCCGAATAAGGTTTAAGTATATTTTAAAAAACCTGTAATATGGTAACTTAGGTTTGGGTGGAACCAAAATTTTGAAATTTGTCTTATAGAAGAGGCATAACATCATCAAAAAGAAATATAATCTATAGGATCAAATTTTTGGATGTCTGTCTCACTGGAAATGGTCCATATATTTAAAATATGATTTGTTTTATGCATTATTTGATTTATGCATGGTTAGACATTTGTTCTTATTTAAAGAATTGCAATTAATTCCAACTTCCTGATTTCAAAAGCAGTTTCACTTAGCACTATGTTGCATAAGACAAACTAAGGGAAGCAACAAGAAATTCAGTAAAAATAAAAGATACTTTGGTTGCTAAATCACTTAATAGATGCCGCCAGTCGGGCGTTTAACGTGACTGATTAAGCTGCTACAACAACTGCACAAGCAACAACTTTAAAGTTAATTAAAACGTAACGCGCATCATCTTCCAACGTAACGTAATGTCATGTTATAGGAAATAGCACATAAACTCTTAAGATATACACTGATTTCAACAGAGCAACCCCCACTTACGCCTTAGACCATCCTTCTGATAATCGAGTCAGTAGGCTTCTTTAAATAATTTTCATTTTCTTAGTTTTCTTGTTCGCTTCTTACTTCATCAATTTGCCGCCATGTGGTGTTGCTGTCGCTGCTGCTGCTTTAATGTCATCGGCAGCTATATTATTTTCACTTTCTTTGAATTTTCCTCATAGAAAATTAAACAAAAAACAAATACAATAAAAGAAAAAAAGGAGTAGATATTGTGTGAGAGGATGGTACTGATACTGAAAAAGATGCCGAGCTGTGAAAGCGTTTACTTTGGACAGAAGAATAAGAAGAAGCTGCGTTGGTTAGCTTTCGGCTTAAGTGAAACGTTATTTAAACAATGTACTTGTTATGTATTGTTGTTTTTTGTTGTTGTTGTTTTTGCTCCACTTGCATTAATCAAATAGATAAAGACGCTATAGAAGAACAAGCAGTATTAGTCGGCAAAGTCTATGATATAGAAATAATAACAAAAGCGAGTAGAGTGAAAGGCGGGGGGCGGAGGCAAATATAGTATGAACGTCATCTTCTTGTTTTTGTCTTTAATTGTGGGTGTTTAGGGAATTTTATCTAACATTTCACGTTGTTTTCTTATTCATACAAGAAATCAAGCTTAATATAGAGAAATTAATTATCATTTGTTGTCTTGCTGTCTGTGTGTTTTCGGTGTTCTTTTTTGATTTTTTGTTTTTTTGTTTAATTTTAACCCCAGAATTTAATACAAGAAATTGTTTGCCAACAATTTAAATAGCCAAACAACGTATTGCTTTACGAACGCATAAATGTGCTTCAATGAGTTAATTAGATTCCAAACTTCATCGGTATGTTTACTAATAACGGTTTTTTTTTAGAAACATTTCCGAAAAGTGTAAATTTCATACAATAAATTAAAGAGAAAATGAGGTGAGGACATTATAACTTAAAAATGAGTTCTAATATAATTATTATTATTATTATATAATTATACTTTGGATAGGTACTCAAAAAATCAATAAATCTTATACTTTTTTAAGCGGCTATAGCTTAGAAATAACCCACAATGAAATAACACCCAATAAAATAAGACCCAACGAAAATAAAATAAACGCCAAATTACTGAAATGAAATAATGTCCAAATGCAATATAATAAAATCCAAACGGAAAATGAAATAAGCCCCAAAATTTGGGGTTATAAATAACAGAACCATTAAATAACCCTCAAATTTATGAAATGAAATAATCCCCAAACCGAATGAAATAAACCCCAAAAAACCCAAAATAAAAATAATCCCCAAATAAAATTTGATTGGGGCTTATTTCATTGGGCTTTATTTCACAATGAAATAAAACTAAAAAAAAAAATGAAATATTACCCAAAATTTGTGAAATATTTCCCATAAATAATTTCGGGACTTATATAATTTTTTTTTGGTTTTATTTAATTTGGGGGTTATTTCGTGGAACCAAAAAATTATTGTACTAAGACGTTAGTGGGTTAAAGTAAATATTTTATAATTTTACAAAATGTAGAATGTAGAATGTCTAATGAACACAAACGGTGCAGGCTCCAAAAAATGAAAAAAAAATATATATATATATTATACAGCCGTATTCATAAAAATATCTTAAAATAGCTTTAAAACATTCAATAGTAAAAAAGCTTTTTAATGTTAAAAAGTCTTACAATTTTTGTATTCATAAACATGTTGTAGCTGCTTTGTAGTTAAAATAGGAATACTTTCTATTTGAACTGGGAAGAGTGTTAATAATAGTTTCTGTATTAGATAAATTCAATGACTTTATTTATTTGTTACAATCATGGTAGAATTACAAGGTAGGGCCGACTCGTTTAGTGCTCTTACGCGTCAACGAAAAGTGGAGAACAAAAAAAGTGTCTAATTGTCAAAATGGCGAAGTTCGTAGAAACTTCAAATGAAATAAAAATATTAGCGGTATTCACGATCTGGAGTTTATGGTCTTGTATTCTGTATTTTTGATAAGTTTGATATTTATAGTAAATTTGACAGTTTTACAAAAACAAAACATATGCATTTTCCAAATACTATAAATACTATAATAGGGTTCCACCATTATAAATTTTGCATAGTATTTGTGTATTTGAAAAAACAGCTGACTTGACGTTCTATGGCAGCACTGCATGTCAAGAAACACTATAATTGTGCTCACTATCTGTAGCAAATTCTTTTTAATTTACTCAAAATACTCCAAGAACTCAAGATCGTGAATACCGCTATTATGTTTTCAAGTTGTAAATACATAGTTCGGACACGTGTGTTAAGTTTGTGTTAATTTGAGTGAAAATATCGTAAAACACAACTGCGAAACATGAACATAAAGAAACTCGAGATGAACAGCTGATTTTAACATCTAGCGCGCTTTTCTCTGCTCTCTACTTCATTCCTCTCCGAGTCGGCCCTACCTTATAATTCTGCCATGATCACAATTTCGTCCACATTTTGATATTTGAACATGAACATTTTTTCGAAGCTATCCTCTACACTGAAAAAAATAGTCATGTAATTATATTTCTTTGTGAATATTTTGAAATGTTTTGACAAATTTTCTTGTTTTTGTTTTTGTTTTTTTTGGATTTTTTTTTATATATTTTGAATTTTTTTGACATATTTTCCAAATGTTTGAAATATTTTTGATAATATTTGTGCTCAAATGAGAGATTATAATTTTAAAAATGCTATGAGGGGTATATAGTACGTTTCAGCCATTTTCCTCTCATGGAAAAATCCTCTATATAGCAAAATTCCTCTCATTTATAAAGAAACATTTTTAAGCATTTTTTGACATTTTCTTTGTTTTTGATATATTTTGAAATAATTTGATATATTTTTGACAAAATTTGTGCTCAGATGCGAACAAAAAAAAAAAAAAAACAAAAAGTAAAAAAGTACTTTATCGAGGGTTTCAACCATTTTTAAAATTCTCTCATTTATGAAGCATTTAATTAGAGATTTTTAACGCTACTGAACGTTTATGAATTTTTTCGATTGTTTTCTTATAAAGGCTTTATAAAAGGTTTATAATTTTTTATGAATACAGCCGATAGTATATTGAGAGAATGAGAGAACCAACAGGAAATGTTTTAACAGCTGGTCTCATAGCTGTTCCGATCATCAGTAACTTCTGATGAGATAATTTTCCGGTTACGTGTTCTAAAAGCGCTTGATATGATCAACGAGCTGATTTAGAAAATTTAATGAAAACCCTAATTTTTCAAAGGAGAGTATCGATTAAAATACCTACACCTACGGTTTCAACACCAAATGACCATCAGGTCACTTCAGGCCATTTACTGTGAATGGGTTAAGCCAAAATTTAGAAAACAACTGTTCGTATTTAAAAAATCATTTCGATCTTGGTTTAGACATGACATAATTTTTCCAAGAACTCAGTTTTTACTCATAATTATCATCATTGTCATTGTCACCTTCCAAGAACACATAAAATGTATAAAATGACAAATACCATTGAAACAAAATAAAATAAATCGAAACAAGCCCAAACAACCTGTCAGCATAAAATAATTGATTAATTGAGTATTTCGCAGTTATTTATGGCTTTTTGTAGAAAAAAAAGAGCCAAATAAATAGAAGTTACGAGGCCAAAATAAATTATGTGACAAAAATGCATGTTTCGCCAAAACCGTTGATTGTGTTTATAGGCGTGGCATAGCTAACAAGCTTAAAGGTTTTTTTTTTACACACTGCTGCTTAAAGCTTGTCAAAAGTATTTAAAAGCAGCTATAAATTAATAAAAGTTCCAAAAATCTAAGAATACAAAAAAAATACAACAACGACCACAACAGCACCAAAGAAAGAAAACAAAAAAATCGCACAAATGTTTAATTTATGAGCTAGAAGATATTTATGAGCAAAAATCTTGTTTTCTTATATCTTGTTATTTTTATATATTTGCAATTTAATGAATATGTATCTAAAGGATACAAGTTAAGCAAAGCCATAAATTCCAAAGAATTTTTGGAAGAAACCTCACGGAATAACAAAAACAGCAAAGAGCACACACCAACTGAGCAACGAAATTAATTATGTTCGAGTTCGATTTGTGTTTAAAAGTTAGGTTCTTGAGGTTGTTTCGTAGTTTTTATTTGTTTTTCGATACTTTTTTTTTCGTTTTTGGCGGCTCAGATCCATGACGTTGCAACTGCAGATACACAAGATACACAGCGTGCAGCATCCAAGAAATAAATAAAAATCAAAACGATTGAAGAGATCTCCAAGATACAAGCAGGCATAAACTGACGGTTCTTGTGGCCTGCAGCAACAACGTACGAGCAGCTTCTCAAATGTTGCTGTTTGTCGCTTGCTTCCAGCACATTTTTCCTTGCTCATCTTTGTTTGTTTAATGCTGCGGTGTGATTAATTAAAATTAATGCGCAGCGCTAGTGGGGAAAGAGTAGAAGAAGCTCAAGCACAAAGATGGCCGGAAAAATCGCGTTGCTCGTATCTGCGGGATGTCTTGTGTTGCATCTTTGGGATACAAGATACGCATTTTTTTTGGGTAGAACTGTTTTGAATTTTGTTTTCATTTGCACTTGAATACGAAGTTTATTCAGTTTTTTTTTTCTGTTTTATGAGAGCTAAAGATGGGCGCTTTGTTGGAATTCTGAGAGTTTTTTTTCAGTTTTGTTGTTTTTAAGGATTTCTCTGACGTTTTTAATGAGTTTGACATTCGTTTTAATTCTGTGAATTTATAGCGCAAGGGTTAACTGGCGACTGATTAATATCTGTTGGGTTGCTTAGTTCAGCATTTAAATTAAATGATTTTGGAAATTTTTAATTAACAGCTGCAGAGTAAAATAAAAATGGCAGCAGAAGAATCGCTGTTTTAATAGGATTTGTAGAGATAAGAGTGAAAATATAAAATTCGGATTGATGTGTTTCATAAGCAATTTGGATAACATGTGTTGTCAAGCTCTTCAACGCCGTAAAGTTACCTTAAAATATGTTGAAATAACTTAATTGAAATCATTCGCATAATTTTCCTAATGCGTCTCCCATTTTCTAACCACTCCCCCCTTTAAATGCATAGCAACGTGTGTGTTCCTTAAAAACGATGCCAACTCGCTACAGTGAGTGTCAACCAAGCGCCCATCACTTAGCCGCCCATTCATGGCACATTAAGTGCGCTAATGTAACGTATCTTTCAAATACATCTTCTGCGTCGACATCTATTTCTTCTAGGGTACATGTATATTTTCTTTATCTTCTTTTCTTTTGCTGTCATAAAACAAGAAATTTTCACTACATACATGTCGCAAATTTGCACAAATGTCACACATACATACTCCAACACTTACATATACTTTGAGTGTCTAACCACAACTTTGCGGTTATTTAGGCTATACTAGATGGCGCTACATGTCATTTCAAATACTCAAAATAATGACTCAAGACTTAATTTTTACTTTACTACGCTCGCGTCAACTTAAGTAGACAATAATTCAAATGGTATTTCGTACATGTCAGTGTTTTCTTTACGTTTTTTTTTCTTTGTTTGTTGCATAGTAAAAAGTTGCAATATAAAAATATAGTTGGAGCGACAAAAATGAGCTGTCTGTGTAACACATAAATTAGTCTTAAAGCCAAAAGCTCGCTATACGCTTAATTTCTCTAATTTTCTCAAAGTGAGAGTGAGAGAGGTGGACGTATAACATTAAATATTTTATGTCACTGTGTTGTAAGTCTCTTTAGGATAGTTATTTTAAATGGTCTGCAATTCAAATTTTAACATTAATTAGCTAAAAATAAAAGCTTAGAATAGGTTTGGAAGAATATTCATGACACTTTGGCAAAAAAAAAAAAAAATTGGAGGTAGTTCGTATAAGGCAGATATATGTACATATGTAAGAAAATTGTAAGAAACTTAATTTCAAACAACTGTGTAGAACAATTTTTCTACTGAATACTGAAATAAACACATCTCAGGAGATACTTTATACCCCCTGTAATATAAGAGCATCGCTGAATTATATGTAGACTTTCTGGAAAATATTAAATTGTCATAAAAGGGTGGTTTTGTGGAAACTTTGAACTCTAATTAGAGTAGAGTATCGTGTCTATGCTCGAAAGTAAAAAGTAAAGGTTTCTTAAGTGAAACTTCTTATGACTCTGGTGAAAGTTAAGAAATGGACACGGAGGTATTAGTGCATGGCAGTTTCCACAGTAGGACGATGATACTTAGAACGTAGGCTAACAGCTATCTGAAAAATTTTATATCAAACTAGCCTTTTCCCGGCGCGCGTTGCTGCACCTTGCAACTATATGGGAACACAATAGGTGTATTCATAACTTTTCTTAGACTCATAGTTTGACACCACTGTTATTTTCCACTGCCCGTTACAGTTTCCCAGTAGCAGGAGATCACCAAATAGTAACTCCATTTTGAGTTTGTATGTAAGTACTGCTACTTTTACTTTCAAAGCTTTCGATAATACAAATTTTAATTGTATGGGCGGAGCCACACTCCCTTATATAATGCCCATCCCAGTTTTCTAGGAGATGGACATTACCCAGTTTTAGTACAGTGGCCGACAGTGAGCATACAAACTAAATTAATAAAATGTAGCCAAATCGACGAAAACCGTAGGAAATATAGCATTTTTATTGATTTGTGGGCGGTAAAAGGGGGTGTGACAGAAATTTTAACCATCTCGTACTTGAAAAAAATCGACCGCCAAAATTTCAGCTCTATCGGCTCAGTAATTTTGAAGCTTCCAGGCATCACACAGGCAGCGTTTTGCTTTTTGTATTTATATTTTGGATAAATATTATTGGCTATAACTTTTGATTGGTAAGAGATACTAAGATAATTTTTTCTAATAAATTAATTTCTTAGCTTTTATATTTTTACAAAAATATAAAAACACAATATTGGAAAAAAAATTTTCTTCGAAAAAATCAAGGGGGTAGGCCTTATTTTTTTAATCACAAAAATAGTTTTTAATTTTCTCGCAAAATTAAAATAACTTTTGTTTACAAATGTTATAACTTTTAAATAGAGTTGACAATTTGTGAATTTGAATTTAAATTAGTTTTACAACAAAAACAAATTTTGAGCCTTTTTTGAGGAAAAATCCAAAATTTTTGACCTTTTTTGAAAAAAAAATTTAATATATATATACTCAACTAACGGTATTTTTGCAATTAGGTTTTCATAGTACTTTGATGAAGCTTTAAGACAAAAAAAAATTTAACAAAATGTATACAAATGCAGCGCAGATATTTGAATCGAAAGTCACAAAATTAAATTTCTGATTGTTTTTTTCTTATTATTAAGCAACGATGTTGCATTAAATATATCGTTGTAGTAAAATTTTTCATAGTTTTCAAGATATGTTCATGTTTTTGATGTCAAAATAACGGAAATTTTTTCAATTTTACTTAATTTAAGAAATATTTTATATTTTGTAAATATCTGAATATGTAACCTAAAAAAACAACTAAAAATATGCGATTTTGTAAAAAATTTGTACTACAGCACCATCTGGTGTCCAAGGTGGGTCAAAAAAGATAGTGCTAAAAAACTCATCGTACCTGAAAACTACTATATACCAATTTCTATTCTAATCGCATGAGCGGTTTGGGAGTTTTTGGTGGTTTTGTAAAAAATTTGTACTATAGCGCCCTCTGGTGTTCAAGATAGGTCAAAAATGATAGCAGCAGAAAACTCAATGTACATAAAACTCACTGTATACCACTTTTCATTCTAATCGCATTAGCAGCTTATGAGTTTTAGGCAGTTTTGTAAAAAATTTGTACTACAGCGCCCTCTGGTGTTCAAGGTGGATCAAAATTGATAGCCCACGAACACGCACCGTACCAAAAAACTTCTATACACAAATTTTCATGCTAATCGGATGAGTAGTTTAGGAGTCTATTGCGGCCTTACAAACATAAGTTCCTTTTTTATATATATAGATAATAGGATTCACACGCCTACTGGTACAAACGTGAGCGTAACATTTTTCAATTAATGCAGAATAAACAATTCGAAAAAAGTAACAGGAAATGATACTTTAAATCACTTGGATTAAAGCTTTATATTTTCCAAGACTAAAAACCATTTGTACGTACATACAGTGATGGAAGAGATAATAGAAATGTTTTGTGTAATGAATTTTGTTTTCAAAGTTTACATATGACTTAAAGATTAAGGGAATATCTATCAGATTATAAAAAAAAACAGCTTCACGCAATTCATAAAACAAAAAAAGCTATTTAATTTATTATCCTTGAAAAAAATAATAGAAACAAAAGACCTTTAACTAACATACTATTATTTTTTTCTTAAAATCTACCAACTTTATAATTAGTTATATATAAACTAGTTTAACATTAATATTTTGTTTTGCCACTAAGGTGGTTTATAACTTCAATGCCCTGACGGCCCATGGAATCCACCAGTTTAAGGTCTTTATTTTTGGATTTATAGCCAGATATTTTTTCTTTAAGATCCTCGAAACGTGTTCAATTGGATTAGGGTCTAGTGGCTGCGATGGCCATTTTAATAAATGAATGCTATTGTCCCGGAACCATTTTTTTGCCAGTTGCGAGGAGTGCTTGGGATCGTTATCTTGCATAACTTCCTATTGTAACTGCATTTTTTCATCGGAAAATTACAGCATTATACTATTTAATATATTTAAATAGTCTGTGGTCCAAATGTTACCTTTATTCCAATATATTGGACCTACGCCCGACGATGAAAAGCAACCCCATAGTAGTTTTAACTGTGTGCTTCGGATTATGTGTAGTATTTCTTGGGTGTCTTACATGCGGCATTACATCGGATTCGAACAAATTCACCATTATTTTGTCTGTTCACAACACGTTTTTCCAATTTTTATACCCCACGTTTAAAAAACGTAAATTGGGGGATTATTAATTTTGTCACTCCGTTTGTAACGCTCATAAGGAGGCGTGGTAGGTATGGAAAAATTTATATATTCTTGATCAGTATCACCACCCGAGTCGATTTAGCCATGTCCGTCTGTCCGTCTGTCTGTGATCACGACTACAGCTGTAATGTTCAAGCTATCTTCACGAAATTATATATTTAAGCTTTTATCTAAAAAACTAAGGTCAAGTTCGAAATGAGCCAAATCCGATGAAAACCACGCCTACCTCCCATACAAAGGGACTTTATCAAAACGGTAAAATCTCTTAGAATTTCACAAACATTAATGTATGGACTTGAAATTTTGAATTTGAGTTTTGATATTAAATATACACTCTGAGTATAAAATTCAACCAAATCAAATGAAAACCACGCCTACCTCCCATACAAAGTGACTTTATCAAAAAACAAAAGCGAATATTTTCTGTTAAAATTATTACGAACATTTTTTTACAAATAAACACTTTATTGATTGCTTAAGGCTTTGAATATACTTTGGTTCGGCCGTGGGAGTATTTTAACTTCGGCCCAGTCGAAGATAATTTCTTACTAGTTTCCGTATCAGATGCTTTATTGTAAAAGCTACTCTGTTGCGAATTTTCTTTTTTTGGTCAAGTATATCACCTTTCTTGCGGAATGTGCTTTCAAATAATTTTCTATTAATCAATTCCGTATTGTGTGACTAGTTACTGGGACATTCAACTTTTTATGAGTTCTTCCGATGAAAGAAATGCATTTTTTTTAGTTTGTCGAACCAACAGTACTTCAAACTGTGCATAGGTTGTTCGTTTTCTGCCTCGTTTTTCCTTCTTTGGTTCAAAATTCATAGCAGAATACATTTTTTTCTTTGAAAACTTCAATAACTTTCCAATTTCACACTTTATTTTGGCTTAATTTCTTAATTTTCGAATTAATTAGCTCTCAATATTTATTTGTTCAATGCGGTCGTAGCGTAGTTGGTAGAGTGCGTGACCCATACGCCAGAGAACCCTGGTTCAATTCCATCTAACACAGGAAGCTTTCTCAATTGAATTGATTTTTCTGTTCGGCCATCACCTCTCTTGGGTTCGGTGGGTTACATTCATATAGTTTGCTTTTAAACTTAAAAGCATTCTTCAAAATGCTAAAGTGCTTGTCGTTTCTATTATTTTTTCCATCACTGTATGTATATTAATAGATTTTTTACATGGCCATCTTTTCACATATGACAATAATAATTTTCCATTTTATAAACAATTTAATGTCTTAGTTCATGTTGAATATCGACAACTTTTTTGCTGAGAAGTCGCCATTTTGTTAAAAAATTGATAGTCTACTTATTCCCTCGATTAAATACTTGACAATGTTAATTGCATTTATTTGATTTTTTCATTTCAGATGATCGAGTGCAGAGATATCGTGGTCATAGCAAAAGCCTTTTTTACAGGATCGCTCCCAGACATCGGCTACAGCAGCTTTAAAAATAATTATTTTTACAAATAAAAAATAGGAAATTTTTCTAGAACTTTACATTAAAGTAAGAAGCATACAAATTCTCATAATTTAAGTTTTACATACATACATTATATAATTAAATATTAACAATATCATGGGGGATACCGCATATTTGTATGAAACAAACTGAATCCCAAGTGAACTCTTTTTCACATTAACGACACGCATTAAACTAACTGTTTTGACTGACAGTAAGTGAGCAATGTTGACATTGAATGACTTCGTCATAAAATTTCAATTATAAAAAACGATTTCTAAAGCAGTAAAAATACTAAAGTCAAGCTTAACTTGCTAGCTGAACACAAAAAAAGAAACAATATATCACTTGACAGACGTCAAATTTGACACTCTGCCGCTTACTTTAACTGTCAGTCTTTTTCAATTTAAGCAAATCTTTTCAAGCAGTCGATTAAGCATGATATAAGGTAACTCCAGCTGGGTTCAACATAACTTAGCAAAAGTAAAATGTTAATAATTTAAGCGAGTGACACTTGCAAAATGAGAAAATTGCTTAAAGAGAAGACTGTAAAAAGGTGACTTCAGAAATGCCATAAAAATAAAATTTATGATCATTTTGCATTTCTTTTTGCTTTTTCTTCGCTTCGTACACATCTTTCTAGTTCACGAAACATCAAGAGTGTGAGAGGAGAGAGGGGAAAAGATCACCTGTTGGTGCTGGCTGCAATATGCGGGCTACTTTTGGCAAAAGCAGGTATCAAACGGAAAAATAGTCACAATGAGCAGAAAAAAATACTTGCCACAGCACTAACCACAGGAGTCCAAAAACCAGGATTCGCTCACTATGACATTCGACTTTATTAACGTTAACTAGTTTTTCTTTTTTCTTTCCTTTATCTTCTTAAGGCTGACAAAGCTACAAAATGTTTGCTCATTTTTATGAACACACAGCAGGATTTTGCGTAGGTATCTTTTACTTTTTCTTTTCGTTTTCCTGGCCCATAACTCTGTCGTGTATGTAAATTAATATTTATTTGCGCCGATTTTTTGATTTTTTTATTTTTGATCTTAACAAGTAATATAAGTTTGAACACCTCCCCAAGGCAACTACAAGTAGGTAGTTTGTTTGACTTGCTGAAAATAGCTCACTTCGTGCGAATGTACATTTTTATTGGCCCCTTTTTTTTTCAACGAAAAATCTGAACGTCATCTGTTGAGATCGGGAAAAGCATATTCTACTGAAACTAACTCGTTGGGTGTAACATGAGCTGCAGTAGTTTGGTGTTGCTTTTAGATTTTTATTTTAAATTATTTTATTGCTGAATTGCTGTGTTGCGATGCATAAGTTGTAGGTGTTTTATTACCAATGAAGTGTTTTTTTTTTTATTTTTATTAAGATGCTCGTTTTTGCAGTTAATAGTGTTTGGGGTATCAAATTCAAGGGCAAATTCATTTTTATAGCCGAATTGTTTGGAATATAGAAGCGAGAAGGTAGGGATGAGAGCATTTTTGAATAACCATAAAGATGTGAAATGATGGGGCAGAGTATTTGCTAGATTGAAACACTTTTTGGAAAAATGCAATTAAAAAAAAGACAGTTTAACTTTTCAAACTATTTAGGTTTTTTTTATAAACAGCAGTTGGTATACAAATATTTCGAGGGTAAAATATAAGGCGAAAACCTTATTATTGCCAAAAGCAGTCTAAAAGTTGTCCGAAATGTTGTTGCTCAAAACATGGCAACACTTTTTTGTGTGAGTGTGTCCAAGGATCCAAACTTATCGATTCTACACCTTTCTTTCACCTTTCGTCCACTAAATATGTGAAAGATTTTGAGAAAGACCTAGGCTTAGACACGTATAAAATCCAACTGGTGCAGGAAGTAAAGCCATCAGACCATCGTTTGCGTCGTACGTTCGATGAATGGGCTGAAAATCAATTGGAAGTTGAACCGCGTTTTTACTGTCAAATCATCTTCAACGATGAGTCACATTTCTGGCTTAACGGGTACAAAAATAAGCAAAATTGCCGTATTTGGAGTGAGAAAGATCCTGAAGAGACTCTCCATGCTTTCTAACGTCCAGAAAAAGTTACTACCTGTTGTGGTTTGCATGCCGAATACATGATTGGTTAATACTTTCTCAATTTGGCAGATGGAACCAACGTTATCGTCAATGGTGAGCGCTACAGACAAATGATTTGCGACTTTTTGTGTCACAACGTCAATATCAATCGTCTAAGTGCTAAATGGTTCCAGCAGGAGAGTGAAACAAGCCATACGGCGGGTGAAACTATCACATTATTGGTACGAAATTTTAGTGACGGAATCAAATCAAGAAATGGGCCTGTCAATTGGCCATCTAGGTCATGTGATTTGACTCCGGTAGACTACTTTTAGTAGGGTACGTCAAGTCACTGGCGTATACTAATAAACCAGCTACGACTGACCAGTTGGTAACCAACATTTGGTGCGTTTTTGGCGATATTAAAAAAAAGTGGTGCAAAAAGTGGCTGGAAAAAGTGGTGCGAAATTGAACCAAAAGGATAGTCTTAATAAGAAGCTGCCGCGGTGGCCGTATCTCCGAAATTGTGCTCAAACACATAAATGCCATAAAATTTGCTAACTAACAAAGCCAAAATATTGGGCATTTCATTAATTTTTCTATGTTTTATTTTGAAGGAAAAGTTCTATAACTCTAAAAAAACCACCCATTTTATGCAGTCCCCTACACCATTCAACTGTTTGACTAAGCAATGCTTTCCATAAAATCAATCGTTCACACGTTAAGTGCGTAAGACCCCAGATACTCTCTGGAATTCTAGTAACTAGTTTTTTAACCTTAAATAAAAAATACAACAAAATATAATGAACAAAAAAAAACAAAAAAAATTAAAACTAATAACAATACAACACAACAAAATTCAACTCGAGTGAAAAATTGTCATGATAACTAATTTTGAGGCCAAACACACAGAAATCAAACAAAAAACTTGCTTTTATCTATAACTCGAAAAATCAACAGCCAAACACCAAACACCGAATAACAACAACAACAATAGCAGCGAAGCAGCAAGAGCCACAAAATAGCTATAGATATCTACATACAATCAGATATATTTGTGTATACATACATACATACCTATATCTAATTCTATAAAACTCTAACTACCTAAACAGCGCTATAGATAATAAACTGATGATGATTTATGAGGCCCAAAAGAGCAGAAAACACAACACGAAAAATACAAAACTAAAGAGAAAAAAACAACCACAGAGTACAATAATTGAACAAGAAAATAAAAATAAAGAGGAATATAAAAAAAAAAATTGTTAAAAAAAAACAAAAATAGACAACTATTCAAAAGCTATTTAAATAAAAATAGAAAAACGTGTAAAATTCAATAAATATACAGAAAAAAATAGAAAAAAAACATACAAATACCTCGCTCTATGCTTTAATTCAAGACAACTCAAATGCAAATTTTTTCTATTATAATAGAAGATACATAAATATTTTATGGGTTTTTAAGCAGTTGCTAATGTATTTTTTTGTTCTTAAATAAATGTTTGAATGTTTTTTCAATACGTTTGTCTGTCTGTGCAAACAGTTAAGTTATCAACAGATTCGAACGTCAAATGCAAAGATGTTTGCTTTTTTGTTTTTGTTTTTTGTTTATTTATGTGCGTCACATCACATTAACTGCTGCTAAGATTATCATTTGCATAATAATCCACACTCATTGAAAGTGTTAAATAAATCATTACCTCGTTTACTAATACAAACAAGTATTTGAAAAATCAGTGTTGATCAATCACGAAATATATAAACGCGATTGAAATTTTAATCGACAGACTGCGAGTGAGAGATCTGCCAAGCTTTCATATACTTTCTATCTTCTGCTGTCGCATTTCAAAACAATCATTGTATTGAAGAGATATTTTGATATTCAAACAAATACTGTACGAACAAACGATATAACATTCAAGCATAACACACATTCATAAAGTGATGTTTTGATCTTGAAAGAAATACTGTTCGAACAAACAACATAACATCCAAGCATTAGAGCTTTAAAGCAAAACAGAAGTAAAACAAAACTGAAGTAGAACATTCACATGATGCATGATCGGGTATGGGCACCTCTCTGCATTCAAAGCTTCTGTGTTTGTCTTTTGTCTTTGCTTTGTTCTTGTGTTTTGTTTCCTCCGTGCCCATAGCTGTGCATGATGCTTGATGTATGTTTTTTATTGGTTAAGGGTGATTGAAAATAAGAAATGTTTGCTATAAAAAGTATATTTATCAAAACATACAAAATTTCCATAGAACCGTAAATTTTTTGCAAGAATTTTCTTTGTATAAAGGTTTTAACGGGATTTAAAGCCACACTGAAATTTGTTCATTATATAATTTTACAATGAAATTTCAATGTAAATGCAATTTTTCCAAAAAAAGGGTTGGAAAAAATATCTGTGAGACGATCGAGATAATTTTCTTGCCCAAGTTATTCTATAATCGGTTTATTGACAAGCAAAGAATATGAGTTGGTCCTTCTTCTCAGCAATGAATTGAATTTAAGAACTGTGATTTCTCAATAATAAGACTTATTTCTGGATTCAGACCTTGAATGAACCCACTCAAGAAAAATTTGTTCTGGTAAATAATTTTGCTTCTTTTCTCCTATAAAAATTAGGACTGTAAAAAATATTAAACATATAGAACTTTAAAGAACTTCATTGCGAGAATTCTTGGGACATCCGCCTAAGAGGCGTGAATATTTACAAGCCCGAGATATACGGTTATATCTCCTAGTCTACAAACTCTGGAGCTTCTAGCGTGATTCTAGTTATGAAACATATCCAAAAAAGCTTTCAAAGCACTTTAACGGCGATTTCTCGAACCATCAAATCAGTTCTAATTTATCGACAATTATATGTAAAAAAATATATTTTTATCAAATCAAACTTAACCTAACAAACCAAACTATTACCAAGTTAAAAAAAAAACAAAAATAGCCACATTTTTCTCTTTTAATAACATAACTTTTTTTGAGAAATTTCAATAGGGGATATAATACGGAAAGGTTAAACAGTCCGGGGTGAGCTATAGAAAATTTTCGCTTTAACTTTACTTAGATATCCTCATATGCACTTCCTGGTCTTTAGAACAAGGTACATAGTTTTTTTGGTACATTTTTTTTTTTCTTATTGAAATTTGTTGAATATGCTTTTGGCGTTACGGTCAAGTATCGTTTACCAACACTGCACTTAAAATTATGCTTAAAGCTTTTAAACTATCGTTGCGGACGCTTTTACGGACATGATTATTATAGACAGCGCTAATTGTTTGGTAAAATTGGGTTTCTATTTCGGAGTGTATTTTCATTGGATTTTGGATGAAACAAGCAATTATTTTAAATTTATTTTTAGCCATTAAATGGCAAAAGTTGAAAGTAGAGTGCAAAGAAGAAATTTATTTTGGAGAAATTTTACAAAAACGGTTATTAATAAGCGGAAAAAGCCATTAAAATTTCAGTCTGATATAAGAAATATTCAAAAACAAATGTATGCCACACATAAATTTGAGGCGACGGGTTTGCTGAAATCTGAAGTTCATTTGTCTCCTTCACAAGTAGTTTTCCCACAATCTGGTCTCGAAGTCGAATAAAGAAGTTTTTAACAACTAAAGCAAATAGATCGCATTCGAAGGGACACCTTCTGTATTGAGAACTATCCTCAACAATTTACAAAAAGTCAATTTATACATAAACATCAATCGCTTCATTGTGAATACTTCATTGTGAATAGTTTTAATAGTAACGATGAACTAATTATCTCTTTTTGTTGAATATAAAATCCACGCAAAAACTTTTATTACTTCATATCATCAACAAGCGGCTTTTTCCCTAACATCAGCAGTGAAGTGAACCTGACCAGAGTGTAACAAATTGTTCTTTAAACTTTTCTTGGATTTAAGTACAGAAATTTCACTTTAATTCATCGAATAATATCGAAGTTACACGGATATTTGTGTGCCGTCCAAGGCGAAATTGGTTAAAGTGCGTGGCCTCTATGTCAACGAACCTGGAGACCCGGGTTCGAATCCCAGCAGCGATAGAAATTTATGTGAATTAAAATGATTTTTCTGTACGGCCGCCACCTCTCTGCAGACAATGGCTAACCTCAGAGAGTAATCAAAATGCCATGTAAAGCTTCTTGAGAATAAGAACATTCCCGTTCATCGCCGTTCGGAGTCGCCGTTAAGCCTGTAGGTCCAGTTCTCGGTCAATTGTGTACAAACTTAATAACACGCACAACACAATTGATCATAGGAAGCTATGTCAAAGTCCTTTAAGGGCTGAAATTACCAGTTATTTATTTTTTTTTTAGACGGATATTTGTAAAACAGTCTTGAAGCGTCGTTTTCAGAAATGCGAAACTTTAAACGCGATTCTCTCAAAACTATGTTTTGAAGTCGCAGAGAAAGCTTTCTCTCTCGGAAACGGTTAAACTGATCAGAATTTTTTAACTGATCTAAGAGTTTTTTCACCAATAAATATTTTTGATTTTATAAACCAAACATGCCCACGTAGTGGCCCTTCATACAAATAGTTTTCTATCTTAATTTTGTCTTTGCGATGAGTGGAATTCAGAGAACGCATGCAAAAAACAACAACACAAACCTCACTCGTTCAGTGTTCAGCACATTTTCCAGCGAACTACAAAAACAAATGGCATGCAAAGCCAAAATAAAAAACGCACTCTCGATGATGTCGATGCTGATGCTGATTGCCCCGTTACTTGTGTGTCGAGTTATTTTTCATGCAAGCATTGATATTGTCAAAAATTAACATAATGCTTTTCCTTCAATAAAAAAACTATTTAAAACCCGATGTTAAAAGAAATTTTGTTGGGTTTTTCATTACAGATGATCCAGTCCAGAGATATTATGTTTACTGCAAGATGCCTTTTTTAGGGGAGTTCCCAGAGATAGGAAATTCTTTATCATTAGCTGGTGGAATTAGCCCACAAATTATAAAAATACTCAGTCTTTTTGTTTTTTTTTGGATAAGCACTGTAGGTAAAAAAAATTCTCAAGATACATAAAGTCTGTGCTATATGCATAAACGATTCACATTCTAGATCCCGCCCGGATCAGCCGGGACAGACAGAATGTGCCTTTTTGAACATTATAAAAGGGGGTCCTGGATATTTAAAACCTAAATTTGACATATAAAATTGCATTCTTAGAATTAAAAAAGTTGTTGTGGTATATTTGTGACACATTTACAATGTTAATTAAGCCGTCTAAGTTTAAAGACGGTCAACAGAAAGTAGCACAAAATTTTACTAAAAACTTCTTTAATATGAGTCTTTTTGTTTGAAAAAAGAGAGTTTTAATATCATAGAAACGAATATAAGGTTAGATGTTCAGAGAGAGAATTTTGAAAAATTTGAGCTGAGTCATTTTATTAACTCATGGTCCCATTTTACCCTTATTTTTGCCATTGACATAAACTAAACAGTTGAAATGAACCTTCCCCATTCACTGCAATTTTTTCAGGGCTCCTTATGGAATACCTACACGCAAAGAAAAAGAACGTTTATCGCCAGTTTGCCGCAAACGAACTTCGTTTGTCGTGCTTGAAATCGTTTATTGCAAACGTTTCAACAGTTGTCATAAACGTTGAACGAAGAATAAACAAAATTTTCAGTTGTGAAAAACGAGCCATTTAGTTGCAGGAAATGAATTTCGTTTGTCATAAACGCGAGTGATTTTTAAATTGCAGCAATTGAAAACTTCGTTTTTCCCAACTGAAAATTTTGTTTATTTTTCCCTTCGTTGTATAAACATAACGCTTATAGTTTAGAGTTACTTTTTGGACAAATTGTTACTATATAAGGAAATTGGTAGTTTGCTTAATACGCGGACGAAGATAGCAACAGAGGTGGAATACCTCATGTAAATATATATATGTGCATTCCTTTTTGTCTGAAATTTACTTGAATAATAACAGTTATCAAAGTTTTGATTTTTGGGTTTTATTGATCATATTGATAATAAATAAATTTAACAAAGGTTGTCCAGAATTTCATCTATACATAGTATAAAAAATAAAGTTAAAGTATTTCATAGTAGTAAATATTTATATGTGCATAGTGTTCATGTTATGTTGCCTCCGACTTGACAGTAGCTACTTTGGATGAAATCATATCATTAATAGTTAATGTGTTTTCCTTTAAGTTTAATGAGTAGACTAATGCGAAATGGCATTGAATTGACCAACGATTTTAGTGTGGATAAGCTGATGTTAGCCCATTCTTCCTCTATTGCGTTTTTTAACTGGCTTGCTGTCTCAAACTGCCTTCCATTCCTGTACACATTGGCGGAGAGGATTCCCCAGATATCCTCAATCGGGTTAAGATCTGGACTTACTGCTGGCCAGTACAATACTGGTATATTTCTGGAGGTAAAGAAATCATTCGTGAGCTTAGCACTGTGTATCGGCGCATTATCTTGCTGATAGGTCCAATCATCGCCATAAAGTTGGCCAGCAAATTCAATTAACTCATCGTCCAATAACTTTACATACATCTGTGCAGTCATTTTTGTTGATATGAAGCATATCGGACTCTTTCCTTTATAACAAAATGCAGCCCATATCATTACCGACCCTCCACCATGGACACGCATATGGCAAGTGCGCCGCGGTTGACTCATATGCCGCCAATATTTCTTGGAGCAATCAGGTCCGTCCAAATTGAACTTTTTTTCATCGCTAAAGACCACGTTACGCCACTCTTCGTCCCAAAATTGGTACTTGGTAGCAAATACCAGGCGCGCGTTTATATGTCGAGTCAGAAGCTTTGGTTGAGGTACCATGGAAGTGTATTTAATTTGGACATTTTCATGTATTATTTGTACAATTCTATTTCTTGTAATATTAAGCCCCATTTGATTCTTTATTTGTCCGCTGCTCATTAGCTTAATCGTTGCTAGGCGTTGAATTTGGCGTTAGCAGCGCGCGTCGATGCTAGTTTTTCTGCCAGTGCGTTTAGTTGTGCCATAAGTTTTTGAATTTTTTAAAAAATTGCAAATTGTATTTCTGTAACGGTTAAGTTTATGAGCTATTTCTTTAGTTCGCACACCACTTTTGTGCATTCCTAAAATAATACCTTGCTCATATTCAGAAAGACTCGTTCCTCGAGGCATTTTTGACTATATAAAAAAATTGTTTCAGCTTATGCTTGCTTTGTTGCAATGAATAAGTACTTACAATTGATTTCAGAAAAAAATTTTTTAAATCCACAGCTTTAATTCGCGACACCAGCAGTTAACAATAAACTAAACAAGATGTGCACATTTAATTATTTACTATTAATTGATGATGGCTAAGGCACATTTTTCAACTAACGGTACAACGAATAAGGCATAGTGGGAGATTGAAGAGGGGTAAACAATAACAACAAATTACAAAAATAAACTGCATAAACAAAAACAATGCAATGTCACAGATTAAAAAGAAACGAGTAAAATTATTTATGCACATATATATATTTACATGAGGTACATAAGAAGACGGACGGACATAATGAGAAAGATTATTAATATAATAAATAATAATGACCGAAATAGCTTGCGGTTTATATATATAAGATATATTTTTAAGTTGTGACAACTGAATATTCGTTTGCGGCAAATACAGCTCGCAAACGAAGTATAGTTGGTAAATTTTTCAGTTGTGGTAAACGAAAAATTTCTTTGCGTGTATATACTCCTGGAAATATCTTTGTTAATAAAATTTAAAATTCATTGAAAATTCGTTGAAATTTGTCATGGGAGCGACTGCAATTTTGCTTTCGCCAAATGCTGCCCGCATTTAATCCAAAATAACAATAGTTAACATCGAGTTAATACTCATGAAATCTTATAACTCTAGCATTAACCAGAGAGGGAGAACAACCTGTTTTAGTTTGGTTTCATGGCTGCTTACATCTCCATCATAACTGCTTGATTTTAAACATCGAAGTCATATTTTTAGCGTTGTATTATTTTTTAAAATATTATTTTTTTATTTGCTTTGACGGGTGCTTAGCTGGGTATTTTTTACCTTAACATGGTTCTGATTAATTTGTAACTCATTTAGGCAACTCTTTATTTTACTCTGTTGCCACAGTCGAGACAAACTTGGCTCATACAGCGTTGGTAATTCATCAAAATTGTTGATTTATCGCATGCTGTTGTATGTTTTGGTGGGTAAAATAAAAATGAAAAAAAAAAAACAAAATGAAAAAGCAAAAATATTGACTATCATCGCATGAGCGTTTTGAGAAAAATAAGGTTTGCTTTGAGCTCGTTGTTAGTGTTGTTTTTATTTTGATATTGGTTTTGTTTGGTTATGAAAATCAATTTGATGGTGATTACTTTTTGAATGCAAGCCTAGATTGTTGGCTGCATATTTGATTGTTGGCTAAAATCGAAGATGTACTTCATGAGCGCAGCAACAGCGCCAGCGGTAGAGCGCGTTTGTTTCTGTTTTTTTGCCTTTTTGTTTTGTTTCTCTTTTGATTCTTTCCACGCCTTACTTTGTTGGGTTTGTTTGTTTTTTCAAGCGCTTGTTTTGACCATTTAGTATGTTGGCCAAGCACGCCGCTCTTTTAACCATGTTATTATTTATTACCAGCCTCAATTAGCCGATCAGTCAGTGATTGTTGGTGTTTTTTTTTTTTTAACCAATGTTGTTGGTTTTTTTTTGCTGTTGTTGGAAGTTTTTATGAGTTACAAATATGAAAATTGGTTTTTTATAGCTTTTGGCTTTTTCAAAAGAGCGGACAACAAGAAAAAGAAACTAGAAATAAGAGAACAGAATGTAAGTGGCTATTGAATTGTGGTCTTCTAACAAAAATTGAGATAATGCAACGTAGTCTGCTGAATAATTTCTGTAAAACAAAACAACATTCTTCTTACAGCTGGAAAAATTTGGTAAGTGAGTAGAAATGGGCTATATCGGTTAAAAGGGAAAACTACTTATAAAGCTGGATGGGAAATCGCACCCATCTCTTATGCAACACAAACAAACTTTATTTTTTTTTATTTGTATTTAACCGATAAAAAACTATTGCCTTCAAACCATTCTGACTTATGCAGAATCGAAAAAATATATTTTGCATAATTTTGCTCAAGATTTGATTTAACAAATGGATTGTGATTTTTACGAGACGTAGCATTTAAAGCGTTAAAATAAAAAGTTGATATTATTTTCGCAATAAATCAGTTTTTTTTTTTTAAATTTTTTTCTGAAAATTTTGGTCGCCAAAGTGGTTCTCTATAGAGGTCACATAGGTTTTTATATTTCAATTGAAATCATTTTCGTGTCATGTGGGATTCGAACCAACGACTTCGTGGTTAGTAGAATTTGCATCGAACGTTACACGCAAGATAACATGTTCGACCAAAGCGGAATCGGAGCCTTTTCCAAACACGCTTTGAAAACAGTTGTCTGCATAAAAACTTAACAAGTTGTGTTGTAAAATTGTATGGAAATGAAAGTATAAGTAAGCCTTTTTTATAGAACTTGGACTTTATGAAAAAATATAAAAAATTATATAGTTTAAATTTGTTTATAAAAAAAAACTCGATATGTCTTAAAGCTAAAGACACTTACTGAGAAGTAAACATTAAAAATTATATACCTTTTAACTTTATAAAATAACTGAAATCAAAAGTAAGAAGTAGAGTTAAAATAAAACAACTTTCCAAACAATCAAAAATGGTTTCTGGCGATATATTTATAAGTTTTTTTTTTTAATATTCTTTGAGTTGTATAAAATATAAAAGAATATATAAGAAAAACTAGATGATTTGATATATATTTGATAAAATTTGTTTTTTTTTTGGTAATTTTTATTCATTTTGTTTTTTTGTAATTTTGTTTGCATAAAAAGTAATGGTGTAGTGAAAGAATCATGACAATTTCTCAATTCGTTTCTGAGTTATACTCTCAAATACCCTTTTTAGCAACAACAGTGCCACCTACCAGATCAAACTTTAAACCTCAGCCATCTACAGACTCAGCCGCACACACACACCAAATATCATCAAAGCTGGTCCAGCCGTATAGGAGGAGTTCAGTGACAATGCCATGTAGAAAAGAATTTTATATATAATGATATTAAGAATAATTATAGTTAACATAATTATTTAATTATATTTAATAATTTGCTATAAAATTATATTTTCAAAATTTTTTCAATGAGCAAGTATGTACGTCTTTCCAATTGAAAAGTAACTTTTATAAAATGTTTACTGTTATACCTACTTATTTCCAACTCAATAGTAAACGTTTACATAACATTTACATTTGAGTCAAAGAAATATTTGCCCAAGAGTTCCGTGTTGTTCCCTTGTAAGCATTTTACAATAATTTTCACAAACGTTTTCCAACTGAGCTGCTTACGTCTGTAAGCTTGTTATAAGCTTATTCCACCCTGCAAACATTTTCTGAGTTCCTCAAAAAAATGACTCTAAAAAGAGTATTTCTTATGCGTGTTTTATGAGTACGCAAAAAAAAGAATCATAAGGAGTCTTTGATATGATTCTAAAATGATTGCTCAAAAATAAGACTCAAGAAATAGTATTTTTTATGCGTGTTTTATGAGTACGCAAAAAAAAGACTCATAAAGGAGTCTTTGATATGATTCTAAAATGATTGCTCAAAACTAAGACTCAAGAAATAGTATTTTTTATGCGTGTTTTATGAGTACGCAAAAAAAAAAGACTCATAAAGGAGTCTTGATATGATTCTAAAATGATTACTCAAAAATAAGACTCAAAAAATAGTATTTTTTATGCGTGTTTTATGAGTACGCAATAAAAAGTCTCATACAGAGACATTTACATATATGAGTTTTAAAAAAGTATTTATTTAAAGTCTTTATTACGAATCTTAAAAAAGTATTTAAAATGAGTCTTAAAATAGTCTTAATTTTGAGTCCAAAAAGACTCATTTATATGAGTTATAAAAGAGTCTTTATTATGAGTTTTAAAAGAGTCCTTATTATGAGTCTTAAAAGAGTATTTAAAATGAGTCTTAAAGGAGTCTTAATTTTGAGTCCAAAAAGACTAATTTATATGAGTTCTAAAAGAGTCATTATTATGAGTCTTAAAAGAGTATTTAAAATGAGTCTTAAAAGAGTATTATATATGAGTTTTGAAAGAGTCTTAATTTTGAGTATTAAATGAGGCATAAAACAGTCATTATTATGAATCATATTTTGAGGCCCACAACCTACGAAAATGTACTCATAAAAGAGTCTTTTTTGAGCGCATTATGACGATAAACGCTCATTTATATGAGTCTTAAAAGACTCTTTTAAGAGTCATAATGTTTGCTGGGCAAGCTTGTTTGGCTGATTGAGAACGAAGACTTTTTGAAATAATGGCAGCTTTGTGTAAGATCATGAGTGTAGTAGAGCTTTTTGCAAAGAGTCGGAGAGTGTTTTGAATACTTGTTTTATTTCTCGCCTCTCCTATTCAATTGCATTTTGAGTTCTTCTTTTTCTTTTTCATCCCTTTTTTTTTTAAAGTTTACATCTGGTCTAAACATGGAAAAGGTGTCACTTTACGCATAATTTATTACCACACCACACCGCACCGCACCGAATACCCTTGTTTGGTGAGAAGTAACTTAATGGCTCAAACATAATCATAAAAAAGAAAAAAACAAAACAAAACAAAACAAAGAAACAACAAAAAAAAATTAATTTACCGAACATGTTTGCTTGGAATGATAGACCTTGTTAGTTAGATAGGCTTCGTTGATCAGCCCGGTTGACATTCTTTTGGCCAAAGAAGACAGGTAGAGGAAAAATTAAAAACAACAACAACAACAACATGAACAACAAAGCAGCAGCCCAGGTAGAAAGCAACTAGTTGTTTATGCGGCTAGTAAACGCAACAGCAGCTAGAAAATCTAGATGAATGATAAAATATAGATTGAGAGACAAGCAACAAGATGCGCTGACAAGATAGGCAGCTTTTTATTCGGCTCATTGAAGCCAGCTTGAAGCAGCTGAGCTATAAAATTAACCAAAATATTTTTAAAAATCGCATAAATTAAGTTGAAGCGTTTTTCTTCAAACACAACAAAGAGCTAAAGATGTGCCCAAAGAGAGTGGGCAGCACACATGTGTGGACTTGGGCGAGACACATGTCTCAAAGCCGATAAAGGCAAATCGCCGATTATTATGACATTTGTGGTCTGAAGCATTCTTTTTAGCCAAGATTATTAATAAGTAACGCTTGTTTGAAATACCGCTTGTTTTAAGATTTTGTTTTAATTAAAAAAAAAAAACAAAATATGTACATCTCATAACGGTAACACACCTTAAAAATGCGTCTTGTCTTTGAACACCTACAAATATCGGCTACTAAAAAATAAAAAAAAAAAAAATAACAAAGCGATTGTTAAAAACAACAAGTGTGCCCACTGTAGAATTTTTGTTTGAAAAAAATAACGTGCCATAGATAAGCAGCACAATTTTATAAGCACAACAAAGAGAAATAAATTTGATATTTAGTGCACCCCCTCCTCACAGGTTAAGTAGCATGGTGGAGGAGGAGCACCATTTAACTGCTGAGGAATTTCATGACTTCTGTTGCAGATAAAGCAAAAGTTTCCAATAAAAGTTCTCTAGTTTGTAAACTTATTTGTAATTTTTTTTTTGTTTTTCTTTGTGTTGTACTGCCATTCTTTGACATTTTATGTATTTTTTGTCTTGTTAAGATTATGAAAATGTATTAAATTTGATTAGACTAAAGAGTTCCTTTTTTCCAATGTTGCCATAACCGAATGAAGTTGATGTTGAGCATGTTCCATTCTTCTAATTTTTGTGTTCCTTCATTGAAAGGGTTTCGGAACACGTTATGTTAAGAATAACTTTGAAAAGGATTTTGATAAAAAACATATTTCCCTTCAGATGTGGAAATAAAAAATTTGACTTTGTAACACAAGTCATGCAATAAAAATATTTCCACTGTGCGATTTCAACTAAAGGTCTGCAACGAACCATCCATTCTACTTGTACAAACAGATATAACAAGTAAGAATCTGATATTATTGATACAAACACAACAAAGAGTAGATAAAAACATATGCTTATATGTTTTGGATTGAGTAGAGAGTGTATCAACTCTTTCTCTGGCTCTCATTGTAGTGTAAGCTTTTTTTCTCTTTATGTGTTTCACTTAGTGAAGTAACTGCTTTAACTCTTTTTGTAAATGGACATATCCATTTAATATGGATATTCCAGATCGTTCTTTTTGTATTGATGTTGTATTTCCACTTGTTTAATTCTACATTTCTATTATTTCTGTGATTGAATTGGATACCTGTGCAAATTTTAATCGTGAGTGATAGTTAATAAAAGAAAATAAAAAATGCCTGTAAGTAAACATAGAAATATAAAATGATTATCCAATTATTTGCAAAATAATTTATACTATTGTGGTTTTTAATGATAATTTTACTTTTCAAAATATAAAAGGAAAAAACATTGAAAGCAATGAGGATGTGAAAAGAAAAATAAATAATATTACGTGCATTAATTTTTAATTGTATTAAGTTAGATATCTAAAAAGTGCCTTTATGTTTAATTTTTTTTATGAAATAAATGAAAAACTTAAATTTATTATATGAAGTGTTTCTTTTAATATTGGTTATTTCGCTATTTATTCTTTATGCTAGCCAGGTCACATACTTCAGCTGTTAAGAAATAAAGAACAGATATTTCCGATATATCTGTTTGTTGCGTATGTTCTCAAACTCGTAGTTTTGATGCTTAGTAATTTCACTCTCTCATACCTATTCCATCGTTAACTGAAAGAGAAATATTCCATGCATACTTAATCCAGAGAGTGCGAAACAGATACAAGTAGATATAAGAAAAAATAACAACACACAACTAGTGCATTTGGATGGTTCTTTGCAGAGCTTTAATTTCAACTGCAAAAGTATCAAAGCAAAAAATATGGGAAATGTATGTTAACTTCTACCAAATAAACAGTAGCAGAGAGTACCCGGCATTGCATTGGCGTCTATTTAAAATAAGAGCCTGAACAGAATCAAAGCGATTTGCGATTGGCGATATTTTCAAGGAATAGAATGCACGAAAATGTATGAACACGTCCGAAATCAAATCGCTGGTTGTCAATCGCGACGAACATTCGCCAGATTAGAATATATTCTATTTTTTCTCTGGTGACCTGGCGATCCTCTCTTTGAGTGGTGCCAAACATGATAAGAGTTGCCGTATTTTTCCTAATGATGGGGTACGTTCAGTGCTATTTTTTAAGGTTCTATTATCTTCTGACATTTGTTGTCTGTGTTTCTGTTTTCTTCATGTCAATTATGCACACATAAAACAAAACATTTTGACAATTCAGTCTGAAAAGTTCGCCTATCGCTAATCGGTTTCATTCTGGACGTTTTTTCAGCGATTGGCGTGAAGAGAGGATCGCCGATTGCCAATCGCTTTGATTCTGTTCGGGCTCTTAGCCTTTGAAACAAGACATATCTTCATTATATTTACCTTGTCTCAAATTCAGGCTGAGACATGTTATCGCTCTGGTAAAATACCGGCTAATATTTGAATTTAATAATTTTTTACTAGTTTTCATGGTACGAAAAATTACAATAATTTTCATTTTACTCATATACTAAAATCTCTCAAAACTCACATAAGCTTTAATATTTTATAAGCACTTGGAGTTTGAAAAGCAAAATTTTACCTTAGACCATATTGGAAAGTTCGATCTCTATGGTCTTCGTTTCACTGGTTAAAAAAACTCTCAAAAATAGGTCTTTTAAGAATTTTTTTCATGTTCATAATCGAAATGTTTACATTCGGAAAATCCATTTTGTGAAGACCTTAAAACAGATCATCACTGATAACTGTCAATTTATCTCCCGACAAATCCCGACAAGTATATCTTATAGAAGATTTCAGTTGTGTGATTTTAGTTATATGGGAGGTATGTTTGGTGTATCAAGAAGAGGTGTAGGGCTGTAAAGGCTTATTATTTAATCTCCAACTACTCCAAATTTAAAATTTCCATGTTCAGAAAAGTAGGCATTACAAAGATTTAACAAAGATATTGGGAGAGATATATACAAGGCATTATTGATCACACCGTCTTCTTGAAACATAATAAAACAAAGATTTCCATCTTTGGCTTGGTGCTAAAAAAACTTTTTGAGATTATCTTATTGAAATATTATCGGCTTTCAAAAAATAATGGTTTAAAAAAAACCTCAACATGCCGCTTATGCTATTAGCTTTAATTAATAATAAATAAAATGGCCATTTCAGTCCTTGAGAGGACTTTGACCGAACTTCTTATGATCAAATTGTGTGGTGCGTGTTATTAAATGTTTAAACACAATTGATCGAGAACTGGACCTAATGGACCTAATCCGAACGGCTAATGTGCGCATGTTCTCAAGAAGCTTTCCATGTCATTATTTACTCTCTGAGGTTAGCCATTGTCTGCTGAGAGGTAACGACCAAACAGAAAAACTAATTCAATTGAAAAAGCTTTCTGTGTCAGATGGGATTGAACCAAGGTTCTCTAGAGAATGGGTCACGCACTCTACCTAGCTTTAATTGCGCATCCTTATTTTTCTTAATTTAAGATTCTGGTAAAATCAGTTAAACTCATTAAATTACATGAACTAAAAAAAAAAATTAACTTATTCCACACAAATGACTTCAACATACCTTGAGAAGTGATGAATTTGTATCCTTTTTCAAAACTTGCTTGTTGTATCCTTAACTAATTCGTCTAGTTTAAAGAGCGTCAAAAAGTAACAAAAGTACTTTAAAAATTCATATATTTTAGTAATTTCTGCAACGTTTCAAATACAAAAGTAAAAATTTTTATAATTTTCGCATTATCTGCATACTTTTTGTCATTTGTTGAGTGTGTTTAAATGCGGTCCATTAAAATCAATGCTGCCACATTTGTCGCATGCTATATTTAATAGCATGTTGTTTTGTTTTTTTAGAAAGCAAAACCGGAATTTATGTTTTAAAACAAAAAACCAAACAAACAAAGATTTCTATTTGTTGTCTCGCTACAAAGCCGCGTAAAATTTTTTTTTATTATTTTTCTACATAATAACAACAATCGTTCGACTGGCAACAAAAGCCTTTTTTATCAATTAGTTATTTCAGCACATTTTAGTTAGTGCTTTTCAACTCAAACACAAATCATATTTAGAAAATACGAAAATAAATTCTTAAATAATCCCAAATTAATGACGACAAAAAACACGTGAAAATAACGTATAAAAGTCGTATTAACTAGACGCGACGCGACTTTAAGCATTAAGAGCCAGATAGCGTAAGAAAAAAAAATCGATAAAAAACCGGGTGACAAACAGATTTTCCAAACAGTGGAAAAATATTTAATAAAATTCCGTAAAGCGTGTTACTCGTATCTATGCGATAAGATAAACTCGAAGTAAAACACTACCAAACAGCACGATCGTTCGCAGTAAACTAAATTAAAGCATGTCGCGTCGGAGTGTGCGAAGCTATCATGAGAGCGAAAAATGTTGTGAGAGTGGGCAATGGAGAGAATTTTTATAGTTTTTTTTTCTCAGTGCAATGTGCTCAAGAAGAGTATAAAGCAAGGTGTAGGAAATTAAGATTTTTTTTGTTTTGTTACTTATTTTGTGAGTTAAGATTAAAAATTTGTACAAATACAAGACGGAGCAGATTATTCATCGCATGCTACATTTTGTACAAGTAATGAGCGTAACAGTGTTAAATAAAGCGATTTAGATATGAATGAGGATTGCTTTGTACGCCGAGTTATTTAGGGATGGAATGATGTAGGAATTCGCATTTTTTTAAAGCATTGATAAAAATTTATCGCATGCGATTCTTATTTTTTAAATCATAAAAATTATGGTTTAAGTGTAGAAAAAGTTTTCTTTTTGTGAAAAGATTTGCACTGGAAAGCACTTGTTTGTAAATTAAGCTTAAAAAAGGAAAATATTTTTATTATAAATATATTATAATAATATACATGATATATATTGATATACATATATTATTAGTTTTTAATAATATAAATAGTTGAAAACCTATATTTTATTCAATGTGAACTCAAATAATTATGAAATGGAATAAAAGAATATTCATGAAGTTTTTTAATACATTTAATATTTTTGATTATTTGATCAAAAAATTTAAGAGCGGACCAAGCTTAAAAAAACAAAAAAAAAAAACAAAAACACAAAATGTTGCTCATCGTTGCGTTTGGCAAGAAATCAAACAAAAAAAAAAACAAATACTTGCGTTTTTTTATTTTGACTTTGCATACATTTGTTTTTGTAGTTTGCTGGAAAATGTGCTGAACGCTGAACGAGTGCGGTTTGTGTTGTTGTTTTTGCTGTCGGTTTTTTGATTTTGGCTCTTCGCAAAGACGAAATTACCTACGGACCACTATGTGGGCATGTTTGCTCTAACTGGTAAACAATTATAAAAATATGAGCTTTTGATAAGTTTTTTGTTTTTGTTTGTTATTTTATTTCTATCACAGACTGCATATTCAATATTTACAAGTAATACAATGTTTGAGATTTTATCTAGAGATATTACAACAAATAAGTTCAAGGTATATCATTTTTAAAATACTCACTTAAAATAATCTTGAATTATAGGAAAAAGATAGTAAAAAACCTATATTAATATCACAAGTTATAAATATGAGGTCGTTTTGAGATCAGTCTTTTCGACTCCTCTATAAGAATAGAGAAAGAAACCACTGACTATGACAAACTCCTCAAGAGGGCATGGGCTGAAGTCCTGCATCTATGAGAAAATGACAGGGTCAAATCGTTTAAAGTATAAGATATCAATTTTATTTGAGTCATAGAGTGCAATTCTGATGTAGGAAATCTATTTGGCAAGTTAAAGATAGTCTTTAAATTCCTGTTTTGGATAACTTGAAGGCGCTTTAGGTGAGAATTTGCACAATCCTTCCAAACGGGACAGGCATAAGTCAAAATAGGTCTGATACACATTTTATAAAGCAACATTTTATTCTTTATATTTAACTTCGACTTTTTATTTAAGAGAAAATAGAGAGCTTTGCTACACCTAGTAGCTTTGAGGCAGATGTCATCAATATAAAAAAAAAAATAAATAATCATCAATATACGGTTTAAATAACAATTTATAGTCAAGGGTAACTCCTAAATACTTGACCGATTTTGATAGCGGTATCACATTGTTTTGAATGGTGAATGGTCTAGTGGGAGCACGCTTTGGAGACTTATTGAAAGGAAATATGATTGCTTGGGTTTTTTCTTCATTAACCTTTATTTTCCATTTGTCAAAATATTTTGTAGCCGAAGATAAGGCACCCTGCATTTTTTTGACAACTGCGTTTGAGACTTTTCCGGAGGCGATTAGGGCGCTATCATCAGCATAAAAGGCTAAATCTATATTCGCGGACGACTTAAAATCAGAGATATATATGGAATATAAAAATGGTGACAACGCGGAACCTTGCGGTACTCCGGCAGTAATTACTTTTTCTGTGGAGTTAAAACCTTCAACTTGAACAACAAAGACACGATTAGTCAGGAAACTTTGAATTATCTTTATTAGATACGAGGGACATCGTAACGTGCTTAATTTGTACAGAAGACCATTGTGCCATAGGGAGTCAAAAGCTTTCTCAATATCTAAAAATACCACACCGGTGGAAAGCCTATTGATTTTATTTGCCTTAATGATATTAACTACTCTTTTGATCTGATGTGTTGTACTATGTCCGGGTTTGAACCCAAATTGAAACTGGCTTATAACATTGGTATTATCAGTAAAACTTTTAAGTCTTACGAGAATTATTTTTTCAAAAATTTTGCCAAGACAGCAAGATAAGTTTTAGGAATTTTATGTCATGAGTTATTTCCAAACCAAAAATGGAATTCATCGTCTAGCTGCTAAAAAATTATAAAAATATGAGTTTTTGATATGTTTTAGAAATTTTATATCATGAGTTATTTAAAAATAAAAATTCTTCGCCCAACTAGCGAAATAATCATGAGAAAAAAAAGACAAAAATCCAACTCTTCTTGCTGAAAAGCGGTAAAATTATGAACTATTGATAATATCAAGGAATTTTATATCATGAGATATTTAAAAAAGTAATATTAAATTTCTAACATTAAACTGATGAAAAACATTAGCAACAATAACTTTTGTTATAACATGCATAAATTTACAAACTATGCATGTTAAAAATTTTGTGTCATGCAATTTTTTCTACAAAGTTTAAATAATTTTTATAACTTCTGCTGAACTTTCTTTAGATCACCGGAACGATTTAGTTAATTTTTCAATTAAAATTGTTGCATGCAATAATTTTTTTCAAAAATTGTTTTCAATGTGTAATAAGTAAAAAATTTTTTATAATTAATTTCGTTATTAAGGGAGAATTCATATCTTGTTGAGCTTAAAATTTTGTTCTCCCTCTTTAACTATTTCAAGGTGTCCCCACCAATTTGCTCTTCTGTTCCTTACTCTCATTGCTTAGTTTTTGGCCAGCAGTTTATTATCTCGTCTAAATGTTTTTGCTTTTTGCCAAGCAAATAAACTAAAATCCGACAACTCAACCCCAAACGTCAAATGACACCTAATAAATCTGACAACTACGCACTTTTGCTGGCTGTCAACTGTCATAGTGACAGCTACGCGTAGCACTGCTCTCAGCCCGTTGTTTAATATGTGTTGTTCGTTGGTGTTGCACTCGTTTGCTCTTTACTCATGCGTTGGTGCAATCTTATTGTTGTTGCTTTAATTTTTTTCACTTTTTGGTATTTTTTCTTGTTGTGTACCCTGTCATTTCATTGAGTTTGGGTTATTTTCAGGTTTCTGTTTTATTTTTTTTTATTTCAACATTTTCCTGTTTGTGTCTTGAGTGCGTGCGTTATTTATGCAGCACCCTGCTGTTGCTGTTCCTGTTGCCATTGTTGTTGCTGTTGCATTAACACGTGCGTCTGTTGGTTTGAGTGTGTGTGTACGTACGTGTCGAGCTTGTGTTGTTCCATCATCGGCTGGTAGAGAAAAAAATGTAAAATTTTTGAAATTTTAAATTTTTGTACTAAGTATATACAGGGTGGTCAGTGTTGTCACTTTACCACAATTGTGGTAGATCTACCACTTTTTTCGACATTTTTCATTTCTACCACTTTTACCACCCACTATTTGCAATTTGCTAAAATCTACCACTTTTTTATTTCAGTCATAAAATTTTTTTCAGTTCTTATCACAAATTTTATTTACCACTTTAATATTTACTGAGCTCTGTTTATTATTTGAATTTTATCATTGTGAATGCATTTTTTCGGCGTGTCATTGTGATTGCTCATCGGCTAGTTCAGAAGTGAAAGAAACAGATGCAAGTGCATTACAAGGAAAAATATTTGTGAAATAAGGACAAACAGTGCATTATTTCAGTATTTTAAACGGTAGAGTGAAAGGTTTGAAAGTTCATTAACAAAATTAGTTTTCATACTTTTACATGAATTGTTTTTGTTGTTTATTTTTTATTTTTTATTTTTGATATTTTCGCAAAGCTTTAGTATTAAACTGAATGTAAAATGCAATACTATATGTAATTATTTTTTTCACTAGTCAACGTTTCAATAAAAATGATTGATAACTTAAAATGTACCTTTAATAATATTATAAAATGCAATGCCTATGTATGTTCTTCTACTTTTATTTCAATAAAATTTAAAATTTTAAAAATACTGGATTTTTAAAATTATGTATATGTGTACATTAGGGTGGCCGTTAGTTGTATGGAGAAAATTTTTTTTTTGATTTCTTATACTCTCTCCCCCCAAATCGGTTCAGTTTTATGTAAAAAAAAATACAAAAAAGTTTCAAAGCGATAAGTTGTGTTTAAGGGGTGTCGCCCGCCCCCTCAAATTTGGCCTTCAAGCCCATTTATTCAAATATAATTTGTTTGTATATGAGTATCTTTTTAAAAAAACATTTTACAAGAATGTGATGTATGGCAATATTTTAGCTCTTTTAGTCAACAACATTAGCCTTAAAGAACGTTTTTTGATAAAATCAATATTTTAGAAAATAATGAAGAAAATAACCAACAAAATACCAAAAATTATATGTACCAAAATTATATTTATATGGAAATTATTTGTTCTAAGCATGTGCGTTAAAAGCTTATGTCTATTAAATTATTTCATACATAGCTATACTACGCATAGTCAAAATAAAACCAAACAAAAACAAAATTATTGAGTTATATTAAAATATTTATAACTCTTGACTTACAGTAGATTTCTTAGAGTTCGAAAACCGGCGACGATAGTCGCTAACAACCTGCAGTACAAATTGTTTTTGCTCTTCATTTCTTGTAAAGAGCTTATTATACTCCTCCATCAACTTCACTCCTCTTTCGGCGGTATCATTGAAGACTCTTAATTTTTTTAATGTTTGTACCGCTGTCATATACATAGCAATCCTGCGCAGTCCATTCGGACGGAGTTAATGTCATGAAAGACGTATCAATTTGAAATCTCTCGAAAAAATGTCTTGTTTGAGAAGAAACAAACTGCTCAAGCCTACCACTAATGAATTTTGAAACTGTTTGTTTTCCCATTGTGGCGCGGTTAAAGTTAATTTGTTTTGTTGCAATTTTCTTTTGTTGCATCTACGAAACACGCAAATGCAATAGCCTCCCCATTTAAATACCATAACTGGTTTTTGAATTTTTTGACGGCAACCTGCGAGATTCCTAAATCAATATTTTCAAAATCTTTTAATTTTGACAAAACATTTAAGTCGGTGTATGGTGCTTGTATTGCTAAGGGAGCAGAAAACCAGGCTTCAACATATACGGCGACAATAAAAATGCAAATTTGACGTAGTCCAATGCTTTAGATTCTGTCAAGTTAAACTCTTCACGGAACAAATATATTTTCAAGCTGTAAATAGCTTTTCCCATCCAACGCGCATGATGATAAGCACCCGGTGAACAAATTATTACACTGTTTGGCGGTTTTTTTAGCTTCTCACCCAGGAATAGCAAGGTAAGTTCTAGTAACTCCTTATTATCATCTCTAGATTGTACTTCTTGTAAGATTGTGTTAACAAAACTTACAACCCGAGATTTTTTGATTTTCAAATAATTATTTACCACTTCATCTTGCATTCCTTGCTGCCAGTTGTTAACGTTTAATTTTGCCCATGCATTTTTAAATTTTTCAAATATTGTTACGTTAGGGCTTGAATGATTTTGAAATTTTCCTCAAACACACTTCTCAGTACAACTTCATAAATGTGGTCGCTTCATAAAACTTCATAAAAGAAAATTTGGTCGCTGCTTTGAATATTGAAAAAGAAAAACAAATTCACTTTAACCGCGCCACAATGGGAAAACAAACAGTTTCAAAATTCATTAGTGGTGGGCTTGAGCAGTTTTTTTCTTCTCAGACAAGAAATTTTCGAACTCTAAGAAATCTACTGTAAGTCAAGAGTTATAAATATTTTAATATAACTCAATAATTTTGTTTTTGTTTGGTTTTATTTTGACTATGCGTAGTATAGCTATGTATGAAATAATTTAATAGACATAAGCTTTTAACGCACATGCTTAGAACAAATAATTTCCATATAAATATAATTTTGGTACATATAATTTTTGGTATTTTGTTGGTTATTTTCTTCATTATTTTCTAAAATATTGATTTTATCAAAAAACGTTCTTTAAGGCTAATGTTGTTGACTAAAAGAGCTAAAATATTGCCATACATCACATTCTTGTAAAATGTTTTTTTAAAAAGATACTCATATACAAACAAATTATATTTGAATAAATGGGCTTGAAGGCCAAATTTGAGGGGGCGGGCGACACCCCTTAAACACAACTTATCGCTTTGAAACTTTTTTGTATTTTTTTTTACATAAAACTAAACCGATTTGGGGGGAGAGAGTATAAGAAATCAAAAAAAAAAAATAACGGCCACGCTAGTGTACATACAAATAAGGATTTTGAATGGTTTTCTTAAGAAGAAAAAATCTACTACCCACTTTTTAAATCTACCACTTTTTTTAGACTCAATCTACCACTATTTAAGATTTTCAAGTGACTACACTGAGGGTGGTACGTGAAGGCACAATTTTTTTACTCTAATAGTTGTTGGAATTTTTCATATTTTTAAAAAAATCGTGTCGAAAGTAAGCATTTCTAACAATTGCTTTTATTGCTTTTGAAATGTTTTTTGTTTTCACAAGTAGAAAAAATCAAGTTTCTCTAAAAACAAGACAAGCTAGAATTCGACTTAATATGTAGCGTTTTTAAATGTACTTACATATTTTTATGTCATGACATATTTTATTTTTCTTAACAGATTTTTAAGATACAACTTTCTACGACTTTTAGTTTTATTTCTAGTACCTTATTTTCAAATAGTTGATGACAGCAATTTTGTCACACCCTGTAAACCTAATCAAATCAATCGAACATGCACCTCTTGTAGGTTCATTAGCGCAGAGCACACAATCCGCAGCGCAACCGCAACCAAGTATGGGACGCTGTTCCTAAGCAGTAATGAAGAGGAGAGAGTGGCGCTCAGGCGGATAACGCAGCCAAAACTAACACACACACACGAACAAATTTAAACAGAGTTATTATTGTTATTTTATTTCTGTTGCTGCCATTTCCAGCAACTTCAATTTTTTGTTTATTTCGCTGAAGTTGAGGCACAGAAGGAACTCGAGCAACTGCAGCGGGTTGCATTCACGTGCAACAGTGGTAATGTTTATCAGATGAACAAAGCAACAACTCCAAAAACAACACCAACATGTGAGGAGTCTAAGAAAAACATGAACACGAGCAGCGAAGTATTTATTTTTTGTTTGGCCTTATTTATACTTATATATACTTTCTTATTTTTATTCACCTATTTTTACATATTTTCAGCACTGAAATAAAGTCGAGAAGGCACAGTGAGAGGTGCGAGCAAAAAATCGCAGTCGAATTAAAAATGCAGCAGACGCTCGAGGATCGACCGCTGAGCAAACAAGCAGCTTTGCTGGCTGGCATGAGGTACCCTGCGATGCGCTACGAAGACACGACGCGAAAGAGTCTATTGAACCGGCTAAGAAGGAAGGCCACGAAGATCAAGAAAACCAGTCTACAAGAGTGTTTTTGAAAGGCACAGCGAGAGAGAGAGAAAAAGATATGAAGCAGAAGTTCAACAAGAAGAGTGAGCACAAATGTACTCTGGAAATATTAAAAATTAAAAAAAAAGAAAAACGTGAGCACAGCGTTGCGCATGCGCAGGCGCAACACTAACGAGGTAACGAGTTGGTTTGCGTCGTGTTCGGATCCGCACCGCACCGCTGAGCATCACGCTTCATTGCCGTTAGCGTTATCTGGTAACAACGTGTTACGAATTACTTTTAACAAGGTAACTAAAAAACGAAGTCAAGATAAAGAGCACAACGAAGCCAAAACGAAGTAAGAACAGAAGGAAAGAGCGGCGGACGGGGCTGCGAAGGGGCTCATTGGAGCTATACAGGCAGGATGACAGCTTGTGTTGGGACATAGACAGTAAGAGGTACATGGAGAGATGGAATAATTGTGGATTTTTGAAGCAGTTGTTGGTGATTGGGAGTGAAGGGTGTGTGTTGCTTTGTCCAAATAAAAAAGGGAGTTCCAAGGAAACGCGTTTGGTTGAAGTGCCTGACATGAACGTTGTTTTTGTTTTGATTTGTCTTTTGATTAAAGCTCAACACGTTATAGTTGAAGTTGAAGGATCTTCGGTGATTTTTTATGAAGTTTCAGAAAAAAGCGACAAAAAATAAAGCTTAACCCTAGAACCATAACGTTATTTTATACTACGTTAATACTAATACTTTCATACACGTAAAATTTACGTATATTATGGTTCTAGGGTTAAAGAAGATCGTAGGTAGTTGGATGAAATACGTTTTTAAATAAAATGTTGAAATTTGAATAAAATTAATTGCTTAAATATTTTGGAGAGTTGTTGAGGTGTTTGAAAAAATAAGGTTGGAAAAGTTTTTTTCTCAAGACAGAACCCATACCCGAAAGAAATCTCGTGAACATAAATTCCAATCTAACCCTAGCAGTATACTTAGGATATTTTGACTGATTTGCTAGCCGAATATTGAAATTTTTTCTGTTTCTCAACAAAACTTGGTTTCAATTGGTCGCCATTTTAAGTTCGCAAGTTGAAAATTCAACATGGCGGTTCCATGTGTTGATACGATATCGAGTAGAAGACGGTTTTCGGTGTACAGGGTTTAAAATAAAATTTATGTTAAAATTTAAAAATTCAAAATGGCGGTTGAAATAAGGGGAATACATTTAAAAATCGTGTTGTGACGCAAGTAGTGTGTAGCTTTGAATGAGAGCTATACACAACCATCTCTGCAGTTTAGCGGCGGACCGTAGATGCTGTGGGGTTTAATGAACTTTTGCAAAAAGTGGAGCAAAACGGAATAAAGTAACCTCAGAGCATTGCTAGATATTGGAAAATATCATGTCATCCAAGGTCGATGATGACCTTAAGCCTTAAAAATTGTTTAAATTTCGTCTTCCTCCAATCTAATAAGAATGAATATTTCATATACTTCTTGAGGTACTGAATACTCATGAATTCATGATTGAAATAACCTTGTTAAGGTGCTTTGGACGAACTTCTTACAATAAAATTTTGGAACTTGCATTCCCAGGTACTTTGGAAGTAGTATCGAGGGAGAATAATACATTCACTCATAAGTTCGGAGAGGCTCATGGACTTATCTTTGCCTCAGAAGCATTTGATAGGTTTTAATGAGGTAGTGCTCTCTATATCTCGTTTAGTTCCTATGCAAAAGCTTATAGCTTTTGAAATAAAAGAAGTTAATTCACGCTATACACAACCATCTCTGCAGTTTAGCGGCGGACCGTAGATGCTGTGGGGTTTAATGAACTTTTGCAAAAAGTGGAGCAAAACGGAATAAAGTAACCTCAGAGCATTGCTAGATATTGGAAAATATCATGTCATCCAAGGTCGATGATGACCTTAAGCCTTAAAAATTGTTTAAATTTCGTCTTCCTCCAATCTAATAAGAATGAATATTTCATATACTTCTTGAGGTACTGAATACTCATGAATTCATGATTGAAATAACCTTGTTAAGGTGCTTTGGACGAACTTCTTACAATAAAATTTTGGAACTTGCATTCCCAGGTACTTTGGAAGTAGTATCGAGGGAGAATAATACATTCACTCATAAGTTCGGAGAGGCTCATGGACTTATCTTTGCCTCAGAAGCATTTGATAGGTTTTAATGAGGTAGTGCTCTCTATATCTCGTTTAGTTCCTATGCAAAAGCTTATAGCGAGTGAAATAAAAGAAGTTAATTCACAAAAAAAGTTGATAATTGCCTTCACAAGTACACTGAGAAAATTGAACGCCTTAAAATCAAAGAAACAAAGTTGTTAAAAGACTGTAACCAAAATATCTTTGCTACAAAGAAAAGATCGTTGCACTAATGATTTATTTTTTAACTAAGCAACTGCTGCATCTTTGAAACAAAAGACTGAAGTTCTTTGAAGCTAAATCAATCAAAAAATATTTGCCGTTAAGAAAAATTATTTACAATAACGATTTAATTCTTTGTTAACAAGAATTTGTTAACAAAGAAAAAAGTACGCAAAATCAACAAATTTTCTTTGTTTTCTTGAAGCTAAGCATCGTTGTTTCAAAGACAAAGTCTATAACTTTAAAGAATTTTTTCCACAAAATCGTATTTTTCTTAAAAATACACACGCTTATAGTTCGCAGTTACTTTGTGGGCAATATGTACTATATAAGGCAATTGATGAATTAACATGTATGAGTTGTAATTAGCACTAGATTAAATCGTATAGGTTAAGGGTCAAGGGAAAGGGGGAGGGGGTGGGAAGGAGAGTGGAGAAGGGGTGAGTAATAGAAAAAAAAGGCGGACACACAAAGATATTATTAAGGAAATCGACTTTTTTAAAGACGTACATCTTTGTCACAAGAATTTAAGTCTTTGATATAAAGTATATTTTTCATGGGAATTTAACAATCTTTGTGCCTTTGCCGTAAGGATGTTTTATCTTTGGGCACAATCTAACCAATAAAAGTCTTTGTGGCAAAGTGAATTTTCTTTGGTTTTACGATTTTTTTCCCTGAGTGTACTTTAGAAGTATAATCAAGGCAGAAAACTTCCAACTTGTATTCACAAGTGTCTTAGTTGTTTTATCGATATGGACGCCCCTAAGAATCTCGAATATGGAACCTTCAGTTCAATCGTTAGTTGGATAATGATTATGGTGCCTTTTAAATACAAGTCCTTCCTAAGTTAACTAACAGCAAAATAAATATTCGGTTGTGTGGTCTTTAAGGGACAAGTCTTCCGATAGTTTTTTCTTCTGATCTTCATTTTGGCAAAACTACTTCCACAAACATACCGACCGTTTTTTTTTGTTTTTTTTTTTTGCAATTTTAATCTACCACTTTTTACTCGCATCTGTGGAATTTTTATCTTAATTGAATTATAAGGATCGCGCATAAATCTTGTTTACACAACTAGAGGCAGCCACTAAGTATGGCAAATAAAAAAAAAGAATGGCAACAACAGAGGCAACAATCTTCTCTTTGCAGCATGATCACCTCAATTTCTACGAAGTTCTAATTCCCAGTTGGTCATGTTGCAACAGCAACAATATGAAAACCAACAACAGTAACAACAACAACAACAACAAATGCACGCCCGGTTGCGCCTCAACTTGAAGAGCAAACAGAAGACGCAGCAGATTAAATACGCTCACACGTAAGTAGTATTTAGAAAGCAGTAGAAATCGATACCAACGCAGTGCATCTCTGAGATTATTTGCACAAAAACCACCCATCAAGTGACGAGCAACACCTCTGTTGATTTTGCAACAGCAACACTTTCCATAGAACCTGAAGGAAATGGCTAGAGTGGGGAGTATGTAGCAGCAGCTGCGTCTTACATTTGTATGGGCTGCAATTTGATCTCCGTTCATTTTTTTTTCAGCGCTATAAACTCCCCCATGCAGTGCAGCAGGCAGCAACAATTGCAATCATATTAGCAACAACCATGAAAAATAAAGCAACAAATAGAGGTATTTTTTTTTGTTGTTGACTTTTTTCAATAAATGGCATCCCGTGAGTCTACATATAATAACGTCATGTTGGCCAAGCGTCAATCCATGCGGGATACTCCGAGCTGTCCCACTGCGTCACTCGCAATGCACTCAATCAACTGGGCAGGAATTAATGACATGTTTTGACTCATGTATCAATCTGTTGCTCAGCCATGTGGAGTCAAGTTAAGATAATATTTTCGCATGGAAATTTTCAAAGAATTGTGAAAATAGCAAAAGTGGAAGTATAAGTAGGGCTATAAATGTGAAATGGCTCACAATTTTTATATCGAATGGAATTTTCTTTTATTTTAAAAACGTTAAACAATTTTTAATGTAAAACGAATAGATTTGTACTCAGCATATTTGAAATTTAAAGGTATTAAAACCTATTGGAGCGTATTTTGTACCTATGTACACATATGTACGGCTGAAGATGTGTTTTGATTAATTTTGTAAGGTTTACAATTGATTTCTGGACGTTATTTTGGGAAAAATTTCTTTTGCATGTCCTTTTTGTCTGTAGATCAGTGTATGATAAAATTATTTTTACAAGCTCTTTATACTTTACAAATCATTTGTTAATATTCTCGTATTTTAAGAGATTATTTACACATCTTTGAGCTACTTCGTTTTATTTTATTTTGAGAATAAGTTGTATTTAAATATTTCTGTTTAATCTAGAAAATTATCTATACAGGTAGATCAGATCTTTGAAGTTTCTAGAAAATTGTGAAAGATATTATGTGATATTGAAGTACCTGAGGGTCATGCCAAAGGGTTTATTACCATTCAACTTCAGTGAATGCTTAAGTCGTTCATGCAGATCACGTTGACTTCAAGGAAAACAATAAAAAGACATTCTCTTGAAGGAAAAGGATTATTTATGAACCTTAACAAGAATGGTTTTCGTGAAAAATCTTTTTGAAACGATTTATTTGGGTAAAATGTCAAAAAGCTAGCTACAGTGCATTTCATAACAAAAATGTGTGAAAATGACATGATATGTTTACCAACTTTTGTTCAGATTAAAGACAGTTGTGTGAAGGGAATTAGTTTTTGGCATAAAAGCCTTGACATAAAAATTTTAAACCTTCAGGTTTTAAGAAGAAATAAGTCTCTTCAAGTAATTGTTTGCTTTTCGGAAATTCCTTTGAACACACAAATATTTATGCATAAAAATCTTTATAATTTTATTAAATTTTGTTTCAGAGTTTTCGCTATAATAGAAAATATTTGTTGGTCTCAAGCTGCAAATAAGAATGTGATTTATGAAAAACATCAAAATGTTTAAAATTTATTTGAAAATATAGCCAATACTGCAATTTTGAATGCTTTGTGTGGTGTGGGAAAAAATTGAATGAAACCCGCGAGTTCGAGAAAATTGAGATACATGACGACCGACGACAGGAATGATAAACGATAATTTTTCGGAAAGATAAGACGCCTGAATGATGCTAATAAGACCGGGCGAAGCTCTGTTCAAATGCATTCAAGAGTTTCTATACAAATAAAATGTTTTCCATTAAGGACTTGATAACTTATTTTTAAATAAAACGCAAACCATTTGAGATATTTCAAAAACTTTATTATCGGCTTGAAGTAGAATCCAAATTTTTATGAATCGAACTCGAAAGAAAATAGTCTAGAGGCGTTAAATCGCACGAACGAGGCGGCCAATCGACTGGCCCATTTCTTGAGATAGCGCGCTCATCAAACTAACTCTTCAATAAATCGATTTTAACATGTGCTGTGTGGCTTGTGGCACCGTCCTGTTGGAACCACATGTCCATCAAGTCCATATCTTCTAATTTGGGCCAAAAATAACCGCTAATCATGGCGCGATAACGATGGCAATTCACAGAAACGTTACGATCGTTATTGTCGACGAAAAAACATGGTCCAATGACGCCTCCGGCATGCATACCGCACCGAAGTGGTGATTCATGAAGCACATGTGGATTTTTACCCGGCCAATAACGCATATTTTGCTTCTTGATGAACCCAACATTAACGCTCTTAACGTTGCGATCACCGACTCCGAATTTCGCTAGTAAATTTTTATAATTTGCAGACGTTGTTCGTTCGTGTACTTTACCATGAAGAAACTGTTGAGTTTACTGAATAAATTGACAGTGACAGTTTGATGATTAGTGAAAGGGTGCGTTCAGAAATTAAATTCAAAATTGTCAAGTCCCTATTGCAAGACTCTGTATATTTGTACTCAGCATATGCTACAAATATATGCATATGGTTGGAAGAATGCATTCCAAATTATTAGAACCACAGCATGCTCTTCTCAAGAAATTACATTTTACGAGAAATTACATTACAATAAATTACAAATTACAAGGCTAACAGTATAACGTCCTATCTAGCTTGCTATGTGAAAGACTGGAGACTGACAGGCTGGTTATCGTAAATCAGCTTAGACCTTATCAGTGTGGCTTCAGACCTGAAAAATCGAGCATGTACCAGTTATTTACGGTACGGTAAATTTAGGATGCGACCCAAAAATACACATTAACACTCAGAGTTTTTTTGTCGATTACAAGGCCGCATTCGACAGTCCAATACGGAATCATCTACACTCCACCATGTCTGTCTAGCTGAATGACAATGAGCAACACCAGCAACACAGTTAAAACCGTGAAGGACCTCTTCCCCCGTTCGACACATACAAGGTTTCAGACAAGGTAGTTCCTTATTGAGCGACTTAGTCAATCTAATGACTGAGAAGATCCTACGTGCTGCTGATTTGAGACGTAGTGACACTTAGTGGTTTTTACTAAGGATTTCAGGTGTTAAATCTATTCAGTCAAGTTTACCTTGCTTCGAATTGGGGTGATAGATAAGTGGGAAGATGTCGGGGCAATCAAGTAAAGTATGTGTAGGATGTTCTAAGCATGTTATGTCTTTACTTCAGTTAATTTTATTTACTAACCGATATTCTCCATTAACCCTTAAATGCCCAGTGTATCTTTTTGGATACAACCGAGAAAATAAGCTATTTATTTTAAAATATTGCAAAAATTAAAATGGTGAATATGTAGTTTCACTCAGAAAATTGCAAATATAAAACAAAAATTTAATTATTGGCATAACTTTGTTAGTTTGGGAAATATTGACCGTCAAATTCAAAAAATATTTTTTTTTTTAATTTTTACGGAAAGTTCGCATTTTGACATGCAATATCTTTTAAACTATTAACAATTTTAGAGTATCATTTAACAAACAAATTTAGAGTTATTATAAAAATAATCTTTTTCCACGCTTTTGCCTTGAACTCCTAAAGGGTGATTTTTTTGAGGTTATGATTTTCATGCATTAGTATTTGACAGATCACGTGGGATTTCAGACATGGTGTCAAAGAGAAAGATGCTCAGTATGCTTTGACATTTCATCATGAATAGACTTACTAACGAGCAACGCTTGCAAATCATTGAATTTTATTACCAAAATCAGTGTTCGGTTCGAAATGTGTTTTATCGACAAAACACATGTTTTGTTCAGCGATGAGGCTCATTTCTGGTTGAATGGCTACGTAAATAAGCAAAATTGCCGCATTTGGAGTGAAGAGCAACCAGAAGCCGTTCAAGAACTGGCCATGCATCCCGAAAAATGCACTGTTTGGTGTGGTTTGTACGCTGGTGGAATCATTGGACCGTATTTTTTCAAAGATGCTGTTGGACGCAACGTTACGGTGAATGGTGATCGCTATCGTTCGATGCTAACAAACTTTTTGTTGCCAAAAATGGAAGAACTGAACTTGGTTGACATGTGGTTTCAACAAGATGGCGCTACATGCCACACATCTCGCGATTCTATGGCCATTTTGAGGGAAAACTTCGGAGAACAATTATTTTTAAAAAAAAAGTTATCAGGCACTTAAAAAATCACTCTTTACAACCAAACTGATTGATGTATACGTCGGAATGCCCACTGTATCGTTTTGCATAAAACCATGTAAAACCATTAAAACATTAATTACTCGTAAATAAAAATTTTTTCTAAAAAAATAAAAACGGGGTCGTGTTCTGGGGATCATTTAGCACAATATAATTTTTTTTAATGAAATCCGTGTTGTTGGTCATTTAAGGGTTAACATTTATACTACCAACTACAACTTTTGAGATGTTGATTAGAAATCTTTTGTTAGAAATGAGGAAAGAGATGAAGAAAGGTTAAAATGTAGGAGCATTGCCTGATCGGGATTTGAAACCGGGTCCTCTGGGGTGTCATTCAAGCCCGGTACTACTCGAATATCGAGGCCACTAAAATAAAACACGAACTGGTATTCTTACAATTCTGTCTTCCATAACGTATCCCTAGAATTGACACAATGGATTAACTAAAATCTTCTCTATTACATCAATTTTCGAAAATATTTGGCAAGTATGGAAAGTCTTCTATAAAGTTTAACGCAAACATGACTGCTTATCCTACTTTCGTACTCTGACAAACTACAAAAAGAAATAAAAAGGACTAAAATAACACATTTCGGTATTACTATCGTGGACGTTCTACAATTTACTGTTTGCACAAAATTTTAACCACTGAAAAATCTTTTTTCGATGGAAAATTAAAGAAATAAAAAGGAATTTAGGAAAAACCAAAAACGAAGAAATTTAACTTCTTCTTAGTACCCATTACACGTGCTTTTAATTCTTGAGAACTCTTCTATTCATCCTCATTCTCACATTGAACGGATAGGCCTGCCGATAAGAGAAGATTTTTGTTTTTTAAGACCAAAATAACGCCCAGGAGATGCCCGCTTTGAATGCGAATGCATTGTGTTGATTCGGAAGACGGTTCGGAAAAGTAGTGTAGGTGAAGATTTTTTTTTTTAAATTTCGCAAAATTTAGAAAAATGCTCTGTCGTTTCCTCTGTATTAAACGAGCTTTAGTAAAACATAATATAAGTTCACCAGAAGGGCTCTAAACAATTTATATATGCCATCGTGAATACCCTAATTATTTTTTTAAATGATTCAAAGAAAAAAAACAGACTTATTTATTCAACCTTCTCCTTTTCAATTGCTCAAATTTTGGAGTTTTATTTTTTTTTAGCACAAATGACTACTGTCCATGGGTTGTTCCCAATCAACAGGGTGTCGTTTTAACTGCCACATCGTAAATCATTTAAGAGTAAATTTTCAATTGCAACATCAAAGTAAAACTTATTTTTGAGAAAAAAAAGAGAAAACAAAAATTGCTCTATTAAAATGGTGTTTTTTATCGCCTTGCATACGGCAAAAGTAAATCACTTTGATTGCGTACAACTTTTGAACTGCGCAAAAGCCGCACTAATAAAAAGTAGTACATCGAGTAAAACATAGCGCAGTGAAGGGAGGAGAGGAGAGTAAGAGCCAAAATCAAATGAAACGTAAGAACACGCCGCAATAAATCTCAATCGAGCTTATTTTTTTCTTCTACATTTCTGCAGGCTTTACAAACCGTTCATTCTTTCACATCGCTTGCTGCTTTTACGCCTTTTTTCACTACGCTTTTTACTACTTTTTTTTCTTTTTCCTGTTTAAGTAGAAAACATTTTATATCAACATCAATTCGCATAAAACTTGCATTTCAATAAATTTTCCACATTTGCTGACTTCACTTTGAGCTGTATTGAACAATAATAAAAATAAAGAAATAAAGAAACAAAAAAAAAAAAATAAAAAGCAAATAAGCGCTAGGGTGTTAAAGAGAAAAGCGCAAAAGAATAAAAAAATCGCAAGAAAAATGCACGGAATAGAAGCAAGTTCAAACAAAATCAATTCGGAGTTTTGTTGCTTCACACAACTTTGCAGCAATTCAAGAAATTTATTTTCATTAAACTGCAAAGTGTGCGGGTGCAGTAGGAGGAGAAGGCAGGAAAGCGGGGGTTATGGTGTGGCTCCGCACTTATGGAGCCTTGCTTATAGACTCGTTTATAGACCGACCGAAAGTTGTGTGAAAAATTAAAAAAAAAAGAAAAAAGAAATCGCATTTCAATTAACCCTTTAACACCCATTTCAATTGATGAGCTCAAATGCGTGCAATTGCAAAGTTTTGATTGCGGTTCCCTGAGGGGACTATTTTATGAAACTGAAAATATGTTTTAAGATAAAAAACTTAAAAAAAAACGTCCACAGCATTATTAAAAAAGAGCTCTTAAAATTATTCGCTCACGGTCAGTATCTAAAGTAAATAAAAATAAAAATAAGATGAAATTAAAAAACAAAAAATTATAAAAAATATAAAAAAAAAAATAGAAAAAAAATAAAAATTAAGCAAAAGCAGTTCTTTTTTTAAAATTGAAATGAAATTTCAAATTAAAATGGACAACTTGTTCGTTTATTGGTGAATTCTATTTTGAAAAAGAAGTATTGATCTCTACTTAAGAAAATACTTAATAAAAAATTTAATATAATATGGATATTTACGGTTCCCAATATATGAATATGTAATGCATTTGGTAATTATAAGAATTTTTTTTTCTTTTTTATTTATAACAAAAAGCAAAGTCAAAAATTCCATCGCTGCGTACTTTTAATTTTATTTTGATTACGATCAGTGAAAATAATAAGTTGATTCTAAAATATTTTTCCGTTTTTTCGTGATTATCATGTTAACATTGAAATTTAAATAAATGACAGCAAAAGTAATTACTAATAACAAATGGGAACATAATTATTGTTAAGTAGCTGGAGGTCAATGCTGAAGTAATTTGTTGCTTAGAACCCGGATTCAAGTTAAAAAATGAGGCATTGCTTTAGGATTTTTAAGACATTGAGGTTTTGAGATTTTTACGTAATGTGAATGAAGTTCAAATTTCTTTATTCTTTTTCTATCATACTATACCATTCAAAATAAGCTATCCAGACACGTACGATATTGTCTTGCGACGTTACAAATATTTTAAAAGGACTTTATAAATTTTTTAGTTGGGATATAGCGGTGCAGGTAGAAGTCTTAAATGATGCAATGAGAAAAAGAGACAAACAGATGTTGTGCATTATGTACATAGCATCAAAAGTGTAATGTACATCCGGTATATAACTCCTACATAGCAAAAAAAAGCATTTTTCGTGTAAATAACCTCAAGTTTCTCGCCCTGACGTCATGGCCCAATTCAGACCTCGGATTTGGATTCTATGCAACAAAATTACTAAAAAAAAAAGAATAGCCACCAGCTGCCTAACAACCGAACCTTGTAAAAATGTGTTAAAAATGTTTTATTATTTTAATTGACTGTTGAGTTTGTAAAAATGTATCTTGAATACCCCTAAAGATGCCAAAAACTAAGTTTAACTATTATTTTTTCAAGTTTGACAAATTTTCTGAATACCCTGAGCATGTTAAATATAAAAGAAAAAACGAATTGGCTATTTCAGCCTTTGAAAGGACTTTGAACTTGCTTCTTATGATCAAATTGTTTTAGTGCGTGTTATTATAAGTTATGAACACAGATGACCAAGAACTGAGTCTACTTGTTTTATGCCGACTCCGAACGGCTAATGTGCATTGTTCTCAAGAAGCTTTCAATGACATTATTTACTCTCTGGGTTTTGCCATTGTCTGCAGAGAGGTTACAGCCGATCAGAAAAATTAATTTCCTTCCAGAAATTTTCTGTGTCAGCTGGGGCTCGGATCTGGTCTCGAACTGGCATGGAGTTATTCATGCACTTTTTAACGCCACGACCACTCGGCTACGGCCGCCATATGTAAAATATTTTAGCATTTATTTTTTTTAAATTTTATCAATTTTATAATTTATTTCCAGCTGCATAAAATAGGCCCATGCTGCCGTTTTAATGCTTTCGCAATTGATTTTCTTTGGAGCGCAGCAAACAAATCATTCATCATTTTGCCAATTTGTGCAAGCGTTTATTGGCTTGGCGGAGTTGTTGTTGTAATACTTCTTGTTGTTAACAACTCATTGGCCTCTCCACTTAACCACTAGCACTTAGCCAAAGCAAGAGCGAAGGAAAAAGCTGTCCTCTGCTCCTGCTAATGCTGCGCTGTTAAGCTATAACGCAGCCAAGGGTTGCCAATTTGCAGTTATGCTAAGAAGCTTTCAACTGTATTATTTATATGTGTTGGTGTTTGTTTGAAAATTTTGTGCGCTGTAAATTGTGCGAAAAACCACAAATATTTTCGCAACTAGAAAATGTGAAAATTTTCTTTATTTATTTTGCCTTATTTATTATTTTTGCATCGGCGGAAATGTGTACACAACGGAAATAGTTATGTTTCCGCCGCCTAATGGCAGGCAGTGAGTGACAGTTTTATTTTGAGCTTGTATTCAGACACATTTAAAATTTTTAGTATTAAGATTTTTGCTGAATATCTTCAGATGCAATGTGAATAAATGAGTTCTTACTTTATATATGTTATTCACAGGGTGTTAATTCCCGAACTGCGAAGTGAAAAATGAAACCGTTTTATAAAGTATTTCATGTTTTCATTGTGTTTTTAATGCAACACAGAACAGAGTATTAAAAAATTCTAGCATGAAAAATCTTGTGCCATTTTGGAAATTAATTGTTTTTAAAAAAATTATTTTAAGTTAACCTTTAATTAAGATAAATTCATGAATGAGTTTAAAAGTTACAATCTCAAGTATTTTATTCAGCAAAATTAATTTTTACCACCTCAGTGCAAGACTGTCACAACCAGTGCAGTCAAATTTTTTTTTTTTTTAAACTGTAACTTCGGAAATGAAATCTTTAGAACGAATTTGATATTTTTCGAATTTTGACAGTCTTACACTGAGTTAACGATATATTGCTATATATAGAGTTGACTTATGGCATTGCTTCATCAAAGTATTATTCCAGTACTTTTCAAACTGTATAAACGAGTTGATTGCCAATTTTTAACTGTTAAAAAAATCGAACACTCGAGTTGTCAAACTATACAAAATTATATTTTCTGTCAATTCCACATTGCTTATTACAGCATGTGCTTGACAAGCTGAGATTGTTGCGCTTGTCAAACTTTTATAATATATTTTTCTGTACTCTCTCTTATTTGATGTATTGATAAATATTGGACGTTTGTCCAGTATTCTCCTAATTAAGGCTGATTTGTTTGTAAGTCAGACAAGTTATCAGTTTTGTGATCCTCAAAAGCATAGATTTTCATTTTCGGTATTTTGCGTTTGCATCGATGAGTCTAAGTGATAAGGTCTAAGGATTGGGTCAAGTTGGTCTGTAGAACTTCTCTATTTTTTAGATTGCACGGAGGAGTACAGGTAAATACAGGTGTATTCAGTCAAGATTGGCTTGTTGCCCACAGTGAAATATGTGTAGGATGTTCTTAACGTGGCGGGATTCAGATTCCATGATATCCTATTGGCAAAGTGTGTTCGATTTTCAAGAAACAGTACTTCGAACTTAACCCCGAAATCATTTCAGTAAAAAAGAGGAGGATTTCAGTTATTAAGGCAAGTTTCGAAAATGATAAAAAATGCTTGGATTTAATTTATTAGATCCATTGAAACAATATTTAATCAATTTTAGGCCAATCGTGTTCAATCCACCCACCTTTACTTTCGAACACCTTTCTAGACCTTTACCTTCATACATCTTCCTTTCTTTGGAACTTTTCTTTGGAACTTTTCTTTGGGTTGCTAGCTGTTTAGAGGAGTGCATACTTTAAAATTCATATTATTTTCCCCAATTTTTCTAAAAAGTTAATATAAATGGATTGTACTGAAGTAGGTTTGTAAAAATAAATGAAAAGTGGTTTGGATGGTACTGTATTTATTTAAAATTAGTAATTGTATTTAAAAAATGGGTGTTTTTTGAGGATTTGTTTATAACATTAAAAAATATATACTCGTTGTCCGCTTCGTTCCGAAAAGTTCTGAATTTTTTTAAAAACCGTTTAAGCCCAAAAAAACTGGTAAAACCTTCATACATCCTAAAGTTTTCATGATATCGCCTTGAAACTTTGCACATACGTTTATCTTTTTTATTTTAATGTCAGGTTTAAAAATGAAAAAAATCGGATAAGAACTACGGCTACCTACCATATAAAGTGACGTCATCAACATGGTAAAACATTATAAATCCCATAGTTTTTAAGATATCAACTTGAAACTTGACGCATAAATTTTTTTCTTTAAAATCAATGTTAAAAATTATCAAAATCTGACAAAAACCGCTCTTACCTCCCATATAAATGACGCGATCCGATTTGTGTTTCTATTTTTCTATTCGATTCTATTCTACAAGGTGGCGCAAAAGTAATCCTCCTATCAGAAAATGCTATAAATTTTGCGATTGGCCCCTAATGTCAGTTCTGTTTTGACATTTGTGTAGTAAACACATGCAAAATACACGTTAATAAACAATGTTACGCTACACTGCTCCAGAACGCGGAATTAATCACCACCAAGAGGAAGATGATTTTTCATCAAAAATAATCATGAGTGATGAGGCCCATTTCCATCTTAGCGGGTACGTAAATAAGCAAAATTTACGCTTCTGGGGCACTGAAAATCCGCGTATAACCCACGAAGAGCCATTACACCCGCTCAAAGTCACTGCATGGTGTGCTGTTTTCGCTGGAGGAGTCATCGGACCTTTTTTCTTCGAAGAGGGTTACTGTGAATGGTGAGCGCTACAGCGCAATGATCAACGAGTTCTTTTTACCGCAACTTGATGAATTGGGATTGGAAAACATGTGGTTCCAACAGGACGGTGCAACTGCACACAATGCACGTGCCACAACCGATATGCTGAAGGATGCATTTCCCGGGCGCCTAATCTCCCGATTTGGCGATTTGCACTGGCCAGCAAGATCGCCTGATTTGACCGCTCCAGACTTCTTTTTGTGGGGCTTTTTGAAGTCGGGGGTTTATGTCAACAAGCCTCAGACTCTTGCAGCTCTTAAAGACAATATCCGTCAAGAATGTGAGGACCTATCGCCGGAAGTTTTGGCCGAAGTGATGGAAAATGCCATAAAAAGGGCTCAAATGACAATCAACTGTGGCGGCGGCCATTTACATGACATCATATTCTCGACTTGATGTAAAAAAAATGAAAAGACCAAGTAAAAATAATCCACAAGAAGAATCAAAGTTTTTAATTTTTTTTTTTAAATTACAGCCAAAAAACATCGGAAGGTTATTTTTGCGCCACCTTGTATTTTTAAATCGAATTTCATTTAATTTGTGCATTCAATCAAGCATTAAAAACTTTTTTCAATAATAATAATTGTTGTAATGATACTTTTTTAAGGAAATTTTAACAGGAATTATAATTTTCAAAAAAAAAATACAGGCTCATGCAATATTTTTTTTAACAAAAATGACTTTAAACTCAAAAATTATAAATTTTTTCCAAAATTTCCTGATTTGACCACAAAGAAATTCATTTTTTCACTAAAGTTTCTACTAGTAATATACTATATCGTTGGAAAGTCCATGAAAATATCTTTCTAAAATGTCTTGATGAGGAATGTTCTGCATCTAAACTTTCGTTGCTAGAGCATTTTTAGTGAAACAACCTCCTTTAACCTACAAATTAACCCATAGCTGCCCAGGGAATCAATATACACCCCCACTTGCTGTATTTTTTTTACTTGTTTTTGCATTCCCTATAGTTTAAAATCATAAAATAATTTTGTCCAACTAATTGTTCTGGATACTCCACTGTATCATAGCTATATATAGAGTTGATACAGTGTATCACATAGCTTAGTGGGAAGAAGGGCCAGTCATATATTCTTAGGATATTATCAGCGCGATCGAAAGGCGTAGAAACATGTGAATTTGAATCTGAAGTTCAAAGTGTTATGTTTGTAACTAAGTCAGTTCAAGTTAATAAGACATATTTTCCACAAACTTTTTCTACAACCAACTACAACTTTTAAGTTGTAAGAATTGCTAAATTTTAAATTAAAGTTGCTTCGAAATGAGGGGGAAGGATATGAGAAAATTTAAAGCATAGGCCTGGGATTCGAACACGGGATCTCTGGGTGGCTGTCAAGCGCGCTAACAGTCGACTACCGAGCCGCATGGTTCAATGCACTCTCGTTAGTTCGCTTGTCTGATTTATATTAAACTGTGCTGAAGTTTTGAATACTTTTAGAAGCGTTAAGCTATGTTGAGCTGTGGGAACAAGCATAGCTACTTTCATCAAGGCATATAATCGATAACTCATAAGCCACTTAAGCTTCTTTAGCATGCAATAATATTGACAGCAACAACAATGAAACCAACAACAAACTACAACAACTACAATATATCATGGCTTGTCAATCAAGTCAACGAAAAAAGCGCACGATTTGCAAACAAGCTAACAATTTTATGACAGAGGAGTTTTAGTTGCTGCTGTTGTTGTTGTTGTTGTAATACATGTCATTACTTTTGATAGACACCGAAAACGAGCAACGAAAACGAGACAACATAAATTGCATTATTACAACAACAAAACAACAACAACAGCAACAAGCAAAATTAGTATCTTCCACAAAGCAATCAGTTCTAAAGCCACAAGCATAAAAAAAAAATCCTTGCAGTGCAATACTTTTTCTTCTCTATGCATTATTTTCCTTTTTACTACTTTTTGATTGCAAAGCAAACATACGTATTGATGAGTTTTTTTTTTTGTCTTGAACCCTTTACCAACTCTACTCCTTTTTTTCTTTTTTTCAATACTATTTGCTAGGTTCTGCTGCAATTTCAGCGTTGCAATTTTGTGGTTTCAAGTTGATTGCATTGATTGCTCAGAATAATTTGTCGGAAAACTTGACACATAACTACATACACATAACTACATATGAACGTAGTAGATGTTGGCATCCGGTGCACCTCAGCAGCACCATGAAAATCCATAAAATTATTGCAGTGTTTACTTGTGGCATATTTTTGGAATACTTTTTAATGTGGCGGCAAATTGTCAAACGCTTCATGGCGTGCCATATTTTTACAACACATGTGCAGTAATTCCTTTTTATTTTTCTTAATTAACTGCTGTCCTAATATTTTCTAACACCATTGCGACTATTTATGGCAATAAATTAAAGAATTGCTAGACTAAACAAAGCAATTCTTTTGCTTCTGGGGAAACGTGAAACTCTTGGCTGTCAACCTTGAGGTCGCCTAAAGGAATATTGCAATATCGACAATATTGAAGTGTAAACATTTCGAAGAATGCCTTTTCGGAAGAATGGAAACGAGGACGTATGTGTGTGGTTGGTCCTGTGTTGTTGGTGTTTGCTGTTAGACCTTCGTTAAAGCGAGTCTTATAACTTTGACCTGCTTATATTTTGCTTGGGTTTCATTTTCTAAAAATATTCTTTTTTTGTGCCGATTTCCGTTCGAAAAATTCAATTTTGTTGTACTTATTGTCAGCTGTTCTGAGACTATGCTCAGCTGAGGATAAGCAGTATTCTTTCTCAGTGCCTCGAAGGTTGTGATAAATTAGATTTTGTTATTTGGCGATTTCACGTGTCATTTACCTCGGACAAAGTGGCACTAAGCCGTCTTTTACTAATTGTTGCTTTTATTCCTTGAATAAAGTCGAAGCTAGAAATTGTGTGAATTGCCATGACTTTTATTGCCTCGGCCTAGAAAAACAATCACGATGTAGAGCACTTTTTCAAATAAATTTTGTTTTAATCGCCTTGCTTTGTTGTCAACAACAAATAAGTTGGCAACAAAGTAATTAACTACAATCAAAAGAACACTAACACAAAAATACACACAACACCCAATACGAACAACTTAATTTGTACGAAAGAAAAAAAAAAACAAAAACCAAACATTTTTCGACTGAAATCAAAAGTTGACCCAACTTCAACTTCAATTTGGGCATTTTCGATGGGCGATGTATTGACGCAATCTATATAAATCTATAAAATTATCAGCGAAAATGTCTCACATGTTGCTGTCAATTTACGATGCAATAAATTTTAATAAACAACAAATAACTGAGTAGCACAAGGCATCCATATCACTCCTCACACCCTTCTCCCTTCTACTCAACACTCTCAAAGTGCGATATGTCCAATAAATTCAATCTAGCTGGAGCTATGCGGGTTATCAGCCGATGTTTGTGCCTCAGACACCAAAGAATTGTTCGCTCTATGCAAGAGGTTATCTTCTGGCCACAAAGAACTGGTGAGAGGCGTTGGAAATCGCTGAAAGTAAACTTTTATGACTCTTGATTAACTTGCTTATTTTTGTTAATAGTTTTTTTTTTATATATATAGTAGTATTTTATTATTTGCTACTATTTTGATGACTTATTATGACGCACAAATTGTGTGCGTGCGTGTGTGACTGTCCAGAGTCAGGGTTTTTATGAAGCTCCATTAAATGTGTGTGAAAACTACATAATACAGTCATTTGTAGAAACTGTGCTCATAAAAGAGCGTATAAGACACAAGAAAAAAAGTAGTTGATTAGTTGGCAATTAAATGCAACCAAGTGTTGAGCTGTTAAGTTTCTGTCTGTCTCGTTTTATGATATAAATGACGTTTCGAATTGATTTTTCATAGCCATGAAAATACGAGCAAAACATCCTTGTACACTTTTTTTTTGTTTTCTTTATTTTTAAGTGATTAGCGTGAATTGAACCCAGGCTCCGATAAGCAAACCAAGGTTGAGCTATTTAGAGGGGCTATAGATTTGCAGAAGACTAAGTCATCATGAATAAATTGCGATTAAAATGGAGTAGAGCAGCAAGTCAATTGATAAGAGAAAAATGGAAATATATTACGCTATAGTTTGGAAAGAATAAAGTACCAAATAGTATTGTTATAACAAAGATTGTCCAGAATAAAAGTAGAAATTGTTTATTTTTAAAGTTGACAAGAGGAAGGGAGTCAATCGTCTAAAACTGTCAATGTAAAGATTTAATTTACGGTAAGACTTGAACTGAGGAAATATTAATTTTTGTGGATTTATTCTTTTCGATCCGAAAATTAAAAACTTAGACACAACTTTCTTCGCTGTCGCTGGCTAAAAATTAAATAAGCCAAGGTTGATAGTTGTAGACCTTTTCGGACTTTAGACCGAATCCCGTATTCAAAATCAGTCTGTCGAAATCAATTTTCGACGTTTAGTTACTTAGTTACTATTTCGAAAAAGTTACTGATTTGTTTAAATTCCTGCGGGAATTTTGTTTAAAAATAAAATAGAGCCCGAAAATAGCACCTGAAAGTAATAATTTTTAATTTTCTGGCATAATATATATTATATATGCATAATATCTTTATCTGCTATCTTAAAAGCAGAAACTCCCTTTTACAATTCCCGGGAGAAAATTTTTTATAATAGTGCTTATTATAAATTGGTATGAAAGGGTAAATTTCTGAATACCTGACGTTATAATGGTCCATTTCTTATCCCAAATTAGTCACATACTATGAGTTTTTACCGAGATTTTTTATGCTTTCCATAAATTTTCAATGTTTCCGTATCATAACATCCATGGGGCACTGAGAGCCGCCATTATGTTTTTGAAAAAAAAAAAATAAAATTCCGGCTGAATATTGCTGTTGAACGAAAATTTCAAAATACTCTTTGGATTGTTTTTCTTTTTGGAAACTTAAAATTTACTTAAATTATTTATTAAATTTATTAAACTTAAATTATTTATAATTTAAGGTTCAAGGTAGACATATAAGAGGCTAAAAAAAGTCTCTTGACGAAGAATAAAAAAAATCCAATAAAGGATTATCCATTTTTTCCTTCGGAAAGTAAAGTTAATTTTAACCCTTACTTTGGCACCAATCTTTTACTCGTAATCTGGCACTATTTATATATGTAAATATTTTTTGGCATTATAAGAGATAAACAGAAACACAAAATTTACATTATTTTTTAGGTGGAATGTATGTATTAACCATCAAGGCCAATTCCGTGCTCTCAAGTGGTTTAGAAGTTATAGGGTTCGCATGTTGGGAAAATGGGCCTGAAAAAGTCGTGTTTTTTTAAAAATTTCCAACAAAATCTAGCATTATGGGTACCAAAAGAAAGGTTATTCTGTAACCTATTCAACGAACGTTATTAACCATTGAAATCCATGCATTACTTCTTATGATATAGCGTTTTACACATTATGCACACTTGACGGTCCAGCCCTTTACGAAATAACCAAAATCTAAGTATGAAGATCAAATTTAAAAAAATTATTAGTTCCAATGAATAAACAAAATAAATTTCAACAAAAAATATACTTTTTTTCATTAAATTAGCACTTCCAGATACAATATCATAACATGACATATTGTTATAAAAAAATCGCGCTGTTTCCACACAACTTCAATTGTTCCTTTTTTTCATATATTCTGTAAGGGGATTTTTGCACTTTGCGTATTTTTTGTATTTTAAAAGCACACTGCGTTGACAAGTGTTTTTCACGGTTTCGTTTCTGCGTACCGTTATTTTTCTCCCGAAACACCATAAACACCATAAAAGCCTTTAAAATACAAAATATTTACATATGTAAATAGTGCCAAACTACGTAATAAAAATGAAAAATTTTCAAAAAGTATCAGAAAATTCTAAAATTAAAAATAACTTTTGACATTTTCAGAAAGAAAACGAAAAAATAGCCAAATAGAGTCCAAGCCATATTCAAATCGAATAAAAAAGAAAGGAGTTATGGCAAATTTAAAATTGGGATATTTACAAATGTAAATATGTAGTGCCAAAGTGAGGGTTAAACGATCCCTTGTGTAAATTTTACACACACTTTTCAACTTCAAGCTGATATTTCTTTAAAATAAGTTCTTCAAATCGACCAATGATTTTGTATGGTTTTTTAAAAGCCTTTTTTTTTGTAAATAAATAAAACAATGAAAAATAATAAATAATTTTTAATGACTAGATCGCATTCATTTCTTTAATCGATGAAAATATGGCTCTTGAAAAAAGTTTGTAAAATTTACACACAAGGAACTTATTTGTTTCTAAAAATAAGGGAACGATGTAGGTTAAACAAAAGACACCAAAAAATACAGGCTTATTTTTTCAAATAAAATAAAATTTTCAAGATAAACGGAGGCCAATTGACATCGCGAAATCTCGAAATAAGTCGTGCTGGAAATTTCTGTCGCAAGAGAGCTTCAATTGGTGCTGTTGTGTGGCTTGTGGCGCCATTTTGTTAAAACCACATATCGTCCAGAGCCATATCTTCAATTTCAGGCAAAAAGAAAAAAGGTTAACATACGGCCATATTGCTTAGAATTAAGTGTAAAGGTTGTTAATTAATCGTTTAAAAAAAAAAACAAAACAGACCAATGGCACCACCAGACCATAATACACACCAGACAGTCAATTTTTCGCTGATGCAAGGGCTTCTTCACAATTGCTTGGGGATTTTTAGAGCTCCATATGCAGCAATTTTGCTTATTCACGTATCCACCTAGCGCGAAATGGGCCTCATCGCTGAAGCAAAGTTACTTCGAAAAATCTGCATTCAATAAAAATCAAAAATTTAACAATTTTAATGCATTGTTCGGTTGTAAAACATATCATATTGTACGAAAAAATGACAAGCCTTTACACAAAAACCAGTTGGGATGGCATGAATGTTTGACAGCTGTCCAATGCCAGGGCTGCACTTTACGAAACTCAAAATGCAAAAGCCTGCCTTTACTTTACAGTTAGACTTGTTTCTGAGTCTAAAACTAATTTTCTATAAAAATAAACACGCAGCATTTGTTCAAGGATCATCATAATTTTTATCATGTTAATGTAAATTGAAGAAAAAAACTAAAAATGGACGCTTATTTTACGACATATAAATAAGAGAATTGTTTAGTGAAAATTTTAGATTATAAATGAAGTATCTTCATCCAATGCAAGTTCAAGGACTTATGAACTTATGTTGGGGTAGTGATCCTTAGGTCAAGCACGCTTTACAACATAAACGAAAAGTGAATAAAAAATGTACACTCATAAAATATGATGAAATATTAACCTTATCTTAGCAGCTCTAGGTAAAAAGTGCAGCAAATAAAAGTGCAATCGCTGCAAAAGGACTTCATATACTTCAGGCAGATTTTCGAAGACTTTCTCCTTAGGAAATTGTGATTTCAAAAACTTCCCTTGTTGAATCGGCTACTCTTTTTGCGCCCCGTTAGGTTTAAGTGATTTCTCTCTTTTGACACGGCAAGAGTTTGCAACAAGGCACGTTTCACCGTAAGAATTAAAATAATTCTTATCCTTTTTTGTTTTGTTTTTTTTTTTTTTTTTGTTACTCCCAAGATATTTTCAGATGGCAAATATTTCTTTTGCTTAAAAATCATCAGGAAGAACTCAGCATAAAACAACAAAAACAAAAGAAAACAGCTAAAGACACAACAGTCAAAGTTCAGTTCAGTCAAAGCAGTGAAGGCCCGGAAATGCATTTGAATGTAAATTTTGTAAAGAGTTGTTTTGTAGGATTGCTTGTATACATTGCTTTTTTCTATGCATTTCTATGCTTTGGAACAGCATAGTTTTTTCCCCCACCATTTGCTGGTTGATTTTGAAATACTTTTATTTCTGTTTGTAAGAGGTTTGTGGTGGTGGTTGTTGGTAGTATTTTATTTCTTAAAAGATTCACTTGAGAATCTTGCACTTGAAGTCAACTCAGTGGAAAATTAAAAAGTTTTTCCACTTGACCGCGTTTATTGTGCGCCATTTTCATCATCATGTTTACATTTTAAGTTGGACTTTTTGACCCCAACTCGAAGTCGAACTAGAACCACCCACAGCACCAGCAACAACAACAACAACATCATCAACAAAACAACAAACAACAATCAACAAAGCGACCAACTCGGAAAATGTTTGTTATTTTTCACTACCGATGAAGTGCGGAAAAGTTTTGATTATGTTGAGTTATTTTAGCAGTTAGAAAAAGTATTTGCTATAGAAATTTATTATGGCACAAAGCTAAAGAAGAAGAAGAAGAAAACGAAAAACTCGTCAACTGCAGTTGATGACAATAAATAAGCGAACGCCAGTAGAAGGAACAGGATAAAATAAAAAAATAAAAATAAACTCTTAACATTACATTTAAATGGATTAAAAAGTTTGTTTATGCAAAAAGTTGAAATTGAAGGAAATCTTCTTTGTAATGGTTTTATTAATTTTCCTTTCACCCACAACAAACAAGAAGAATTTAAGCATTGAAGCGGTTAAAGCATAAATTCAAGATGGAGTTGAATTAATCTTTACAATTTGAGTGATTTTTTTTCAACTGAGTTAAATGTTGTATTAATCACGCGCAGTATTTCAAATAGAAATGTTTTAGGGAGCAAATGCTTTTCTTGTATGGAAATTTGTGTCTGGCAAGATTGCTACGGACAAGCAACAAAAATTAAAAAAAAAAATGCATATTTTATAGAGTGTATCAAGAAGAGGTGTACAATTTGTTCTTAAAATTAAACCAACGATTGTTGGGATGTTTCTTAATTTTATATTGCATTATAAAGTAGACACATGGAGAATATGCATGAAATACAATACTTTTGAAAACTGCAAAGCAACCAGCTGTTAAATTATACGTCTTTGCACCTCGTATCAGTTTTGAAAAGCACTGTAATGCAGTATTTATTTTATGAAAATTTAATGGTGTAAAGATAGGAAGTCACGGAATAGAACATATCACAGGATTTTGTTTGAAAAAAAAATGATATTAAAGTATCATCAAATTGTAACCAAAGAATAGTTTCATATAATTTAGGAAAAAAAGTCCTTACTACATTAAACGAGTCACGAATCTATCACTTGAAAATGTTTTTAAAAACATTTTATGACCAAAGAATATAATATGACACTAATCATATAATTTAGTGTGCCGAAATAATAATGGTTCCAATGCCAGTAAAACACTAAAGTGTTTTCAGGTATCTATCTATACTGTCGTATAGGCCTATTAGTTTGTTGGTTGTATTCTCAAAAATATTTGAAAAAATATTTCTTAGAAAATGATTGCCAATACTTGAAGGACAAAGTCTGATCCTTGAGCATTAGTTCGGATTCCGGGAAAAACATGGAACTGCAGAGCAGTGTCACCGAATAATAAAAGTTATTCGAGACGCATTTGAACGTAAAAATATTGCGCGGCAGTATTTTTAGACATACAGCAAGCCTTTGACCGAGTCTGGCATGAAGGGCTACTATATAAAATAAAAAAGCTTCTTCCAGCTCCATACTATTTTATTGTAAAGTCATATCTTCAAAATCGAAGTTTTTATGATAAAATCAACGCAGAAATGTCAAGAATATGCGAAGTTAAAGCTGGGATACCGCAAGGAAGTGTATTAGACCCAGTACTATATAAGTACATAATATTTACTGAAGATATGCCGAAAAATGGTGATGTCTTAGAAGCAACTTACGCCGATGATACATAATTAGCAGGCTCAAACGATTCACTTACAGATGTTTCAAACTGCCTTAAAAATATTATTAGCCAAGTAGATAAGTGGTTAAAAAAGTGGAACACTAAAGTTAACATACAAAGGTCAGTCCTTGTAACATTTGCACATAGAAAAGGTGAATGTCAAAAATTGCAGCTAAACAACATTGAAATCCCTCAAACTAATAATGTTAAGTATCTTGGAATGCATGTAGATAAGAGATTAGCTTGGAAAACCCACATTCAAGCAAAAAGGAAACAGCTGACAATTCTTGGTCCAAATTCATCATTAAGCATAGAAAATAAAATTCTACTCTACAGAACCATACAATCTGGACATATGGCATACAGCTTTGGGGAACAGTTAGCAACTCTAATGTAGAGATTCTACAAAGGTACCAATCCAAAACGTTGAGAACGATTTTAAAAGCTCCATGGATTGTAAATAACAATATAATCCATAAAGACCTAAAACTACCCACTGTCAAAGAAGAAATAAATACATTTAGCACTAGATACTTAGATAGATTAAGCAACCACCCAAATGTACTAGCCATTACTCTATTAGATGATAGTGAAGAAATTAATCGACTTAAAAGACATCATACATTAGATTTACCATTTAGAAAATAAGTCTACTAAGTTTATAATATAATAATAAAAATGTATATGCATGCACATGTGATTTTGTATTGACTCTCTTAAGGTTCATTTTAGGTTCAATTTATAATGCTATCAAATTTGCTTATTGTTATATATTTAATAGATTGCAAATAAAGAAATTAAAAAAAAACAAAAAAAATAATTTAGGAAACAAAAGTCCTTACTACATAAAAAGGGTCACGAACTTATGAAAAAGGGCTCAATAATATTTTTAAAGAAATTTTAAGAAAAATTCCTGTGTTTTTGGTTCAGTGGTTTTTTTTTATTTCCAACTTAGAGCATCGTTCGTTATCAGCCCACATCCATACTGTATGAATTTAACACCATCAGATATTTAATAATAAATTATTACTTTTTTTTTTCAATAAAGTTGAAAATACATATTTTCCGTTACAAAAACTACCTCATGTGGGATTTTCTCAAATTTAACATAAATTTTATTGAAACTTTAGAAACTTACAACTTTGTTGTAGACACAACTAACTACCTTATGAAAAAAGCGCAGAAAACAACAAAAACAACAACAACAAAAACATACAATATTAACAACAAAACACTTGAAGTTGGCTACATTATTTATGAGGTTTTCACCTTATCTCTCGAGTGCGCATTGATTTATATGAATTTCTTATGAAACCGCACACATGGCAAAAGAAGAACAAGCCCAGCATTGTAGGGAAAAAGTTTTATCGAAAAAAGCAAACTACAACAACAACAACAATGTAATAAATAGCAGAAATATCAAAAATAATAAGTGAAAAAAGCAGCAGCAGCAGAATTATTACGGAATTGCATGCTTCTTGCTGATTGCTGCTATTCAAGTCTTAAATTATATCTCATGATACTTATTTTTCTATGACATGCTCCGCTTTTGCTTCGCTACAATCAGATAATTTTGTTTTCGTTTTTGTTTTTTTCTCTTTTATTGATTTTATTGTATATAAACGCGAAGCTATGTTTGATCATTTTCTGTTCCCTTAAATGCCATAAATTCATCAAAGCTCTTTGGTTTTTTTATCTAAATATTTGAAATATAGATTTACTCAGACGATTGAGCCACGATTGACTCTGTTGTGCTTGATAAAAAAGTGCAAGTTGCGCGTGCGATAAATTTATGACACGCGCTTGACAGACAGAATGTCCGACAGCTTGTCACGAAAACTGTCAATCCGCAGTCTGGTTGCAGTTCACTACGTTGAACTGTTGGTTGGTTGGTTTCAATATTTGTCTGCTATCGTTATTGACACAATTGTTAAATTTTAAGATTAAATTATTTTTCGATCAGATTTGTATTAACTGTGGTTTTGACTAAAGTGTTAGCGCACCTTAAGTGGTTAAATTTTAAGAAGAGTTCTTTCGGAGTTGTTATAATTTCATGTTTTATATCGGAAAAAAAAGAAAAAACACGATTTTACGATAGCGCTGAAGAAAGCTGGTTGGCGTTGCCAGCTTATCTGTAAACAGTAGTTTGTAGCGTGTTTATTTATGCATGTCAACAATCTTTGCTTTATTTTTATAATAATACTTTATTGACGTTTGATTTGAGTAATAAATTGAGCATTTCATATCGGCACTTAAGGCACAGGGTGAGTGTTTTTGTTTTTTTTACATGTATTTTTATGCATCACATAGCTTTGTGTTGTATTTGCATTGTTTGTTGTGTATATATATGTGTAATATAAATATATTTCTTCAAGTTTTCTTTATCAGTTGTTGCCTGAATTTGTGATCCAAAGACTAAAAACGGGCACAAAAACTATTTGACAGTTGACAGCTGTAGTTTACTCGCATACATGCATGTGTCAATTGCACCGCTCTTATAGCAGCTGTCAATAAAAGCAGCGGATTTTTTTTCTATAACATTTTTTAGTATTTTTTTAGAAATTTCGGAAATGTATTGAGTTGTATTCTGCCGCCCTAAGAAAGAAAGTCACAAACGCCAAAATTCCAAAATTGAGATAAGAGTAGAATCGGAAGCTTGAACGAGTTTCTGATTTTTGTGTTAAGCTAAGAATACCGATTTCCAACTTGAAATGACTGAAAAAGTTAAGTAAATTTCAACTTCTAGTGTAAAAAATAAAAGGTAAAAAACGTAAAAGTTAAATATCTCAAAATTACATTAAAAGAGATGTGATTTTCTTTCTTAGGACGGCAGTATTAATCTTCAGTAAAATCATTAGAGTAATTATCTAGTTTAGAAATGCGTTTTTATAGATATTTTCATGAAAATGTCGGATGGTATGGAAGACGAATAGAGAAAGTATAGAAGACGACTTAGTCTCAACATCAAATTTGGTACGGATGGGTTTTTGAGTTTGCTGAAGCAAAGGTTTGAGGTTAAAATTGTAAAATGAATTCTGGCAGATCCAATGTGCTCACCATGAAAATTTTAACTTCTTTAATATCAGCCAGTTTCATTAAAATCTAGTAACTTAGGGTTAGTCAGAACAATTTTTGTTTGCATTGTTTATTCTGTTCTAATGAAAGGATTTTCCAACTTTTTTATGTCAAGTTGTCATCAAAATTTTACTTAGTGAAGAAAATTTAATATCATATGAAAATGTATTTAACCAGTCATATAACTTTTATTATATATTTCAACTTCAAAATTTTTTTTTGTGTGCTTTAAGAGTATATGGCTTGAACCACTATTTCATTCATCTTCTCATGTTATTCATAATTTGTTTATAGAATTAGTTTCCATGTTTCTTGTATTCTTTCTTTTCTCATACCAGGAAAAAATATTCATATCATCGGTGTCACTTAAGCAATTTTTTCTTAAGCTTACGTTTATAATATTAGGAATTTTTCTTGAAATCGCTTCTTAAGACAGCTTTTAAATTATGATACATTTTTTCATAAAAATATGTAAACCATATATCGCTCATTCCAAAAAAGGCATCGGAACATTAGGAGTACATATTTTGCAATTGGAAATACATGTAAGTTCAGAAATATTTGTGGCATATGTTTTTAATTTTTTTCTGCAATAGAACTACTCATGCCCTTACCAAATGCATTTAACATATATTAATACTAAATATGCAAGAGTTTTTTAGAATCATCAACACGGGACACGGAGAATTTTTTTTTGTGAGATGACATTTTGTAACACAAATCTCTGCGTTCTGGATACATTTATAAATAATAATAAATTACCCCTTCATAATATAACTTTATAATCTTTGTCACTTCAATGAAAAAATACATATCTCTTTTTTATTTCGTATGGCATCGGAACACAAATTGTAAGGCATTGGGGTAAGGCTAATAAAATTTGAAAATTAATAAGAAACATTTTTGTATCGTCTATTTTGCATTAAAAACTGATGTCATTTCAACAAATTTCTGAATTCATTACTATTCAAACTTTTTCCTTTTAAATAAATGGCTTTTTACAATAAAAAGATTATGAATTCAAGAATTTCTAATAGACACTAGAGATAAATATTCTTTGAGCTTCTGTTTTCATGCGGTTGGGACTATATTGGAGGGGGGGGGGACTATGTTGGGGGACTATATTGGACTATAAAATTAAATCCCCACATACCATGGAGGTTTTTCCAAGTCAAGGAAAAACATTTCCCATATATAACCTAACATAAATTGGATTTATTACAGCGATAGGCATTAGTATGCAAACACTGAATATTTTGAGGAAATACTTAAAATACTTTTTAATATACAACAAGTAGGATAAGTAAGAAAAAAACAAAATTTTGATAAAACTCGATTATATTATTCAACACAGTTACTTTCGAGAGCGATTTTCCAACTTTTCGATACAACTTTTATAGTACGATTTCTCTTTCTCGCCAAAATAGGACTCAGTTTCAGCGATTACTTCATCATTGGATTTGAATTTTTTCCAGCAAGCATTCTCTTGGCGTCCGTGGAGTAGTTGGTTAAAGGGCGTGGTCGCTATGTCAAAGAACCTGCAGACGAACCCCAGCAGCGACAGAAAATTATTTGAATTATAATAATTTTTCTGTACGGCCGCCACCTCCCTGCAGACAATGGCAAACCTCAGAGAGTAATCAAAATGCCATGTAAAGCTTCTTGAGAACGAGAACATTCCGTTCATCGCCGTTCGGAGTCGGCATTAAGCATGTAGGTCCGGTTCTCGGTCAATTGTGTACAAACTTAATAACACGCACAACACAATTGATCATAAGAAGCTAGGTCAAAATCCTTTCAAGGGCTGAAATGGCCAGTTGTTTATTTATTTTTTATTTTTAAGCATTCTCTTGTAATCTAAAAACAGGAAAAAGTCACTGAGGGCTAAATCCGGAGAATACGGTGGGTGGGAAAGCAATTCGAAACCCAATTCATTCATTTTTGCCATCGTTTTCATCGATTTGTGACACGGTGCATTGTCTTGGTGAAACAACACTTTTTTCTTTTGAAAATGTGTCCGCATCTTTGCGATTTTAGCCTTCAATCGGTCCAAAAGTGCGCAGTAAAAGTCGCTCTTGATGGTGGTTCCTTTTTGGAGATAGTCGATGAATACTATTTCTTTCGCATCCCAAAATACAGACGCAATCACCTTATAGGCCGACTGTTGGGTCTTTGCTCGCTTTGGATTCGGTTCGTCGACTGCTGTCCACTCAGCTGACTGTCTTTTGGATTCTGGTGTTTAATAGTGAAGCCATGGGACATCCATTGTCACATATCACCGATAGAATTCGATTTTATTGCGGTCAACACTCCTCTTGAAGGTTAGAACTAAATAAAAATCATATGAAAAGAATCCAGTAACGTCATTTATGCGTCATCCTATGCAAGGGCGTAGGCAGGATTAAATTTAGAGGGGGAAATACCTTATAAATTTCTTGTTACCATATCTTTCATATCTTGACCATATCTTTTTACCATATCTAGTTTCAAAGAAAAAGAAAAAAACACATATGAAAAAGGATTAAAAAGGAACTACATATAGAAACTACTTCCAAAGCCATCGATTAAATAAATAATCTCAGATTTAGGGACAACTGCCTCCTCCCCTCCCCCCTTGGCTACGCCCTTGATCCTATGGACTTTTTGAACTGGCTGTTTTTGAAATTTCGTCCAAAAGCAAAAAACGAAATTTTACCCAATAAAAATGAAAAATCGTCCAATTTTTTTTTGGTGATTTTTCATATGATTCGTATGGAAAAATATTTGGGGGATTTTTCATTTTTTTTTTGGCGATTTTACTTTGGGTTATTTTGCGCAGAACCAAATTTTATTACTTATAAAGAAGAACTTTGATGTTTGAGCCTGAGGAGTTGGAAGATTATGCGACAAACTTGATTATCTTCATCCTGAATATAATGTGCATCCTGTGAGCTCTTTATTTGTCCATTTATCGAGTGTCAGTTCAACATAAATAAAGATCATATTTGTTTCCAGACATTAGCCGGGAGTTGTTTTTCTCTCTTTTTTTTTTTTTTTTTTTGATTATGTTGAATATTATGTTGAAATTTGTTAGAATGAAACTTTATACAAATATTTGGACAAATGCCTGCTGTGTCACAATGGTAAACATTTATTTTATCACGCAGACATTTAAACATTAAGCTAGACAGACAGATGGAGAGACAGACAGACAGACAAGGCTTAAGAATGCATTGGCAGAGGACGAAATGAAGGTACCTGCCTGATACCATGCAGGAAGAATAAACAAAGTGTTCAAAAATCATGCACGCAACTTATTGATAAAATCTACAAGATCACAACAATAACAACAACAAACAACAACAAGCACCAAGTATACACAACATTAATCTGTCGTTCAGATATCGAACAGTGTGGCGAGTTAAACAGAACTACAGCAAACACACAAAAAAATGCAACCCACAATGAGTGAGGTAAATAAATTATGGGAAAAGAGGAAAAATAAAACCAGCAGAAACATAAACAGACAAGAATCAATGGTTAAAAATTAAAAAAAAAAAAACACCAACAAAAATGATAAAGATGCAAGGGCAAGATTAAGCACCACAAATATATAAAGAAAAAAAAACTCATTTTTTAGGCATATCCTAAGTCAGCCTCTTAAGGTTCTTTCTCAGTTGACATCAAGCTAAAGAAGATACAAAATTAATAATTCTGGCTGTCCTTTATTTATTGCGCTGCATTCATCAGATGCAGTCTGGGTGATAATGAAATAAATATTTCGTGTATCTGGCATATCAAGTTGCTGTCGCATGGTTTGTTTATGGGTGAGAAAACGAGGCAGGCGTGGTTGACAACGTGTGAGTTCCACGCAGTAACAACAAAAAGAATATTTTTATATAAAAAAAAAAAAAAAAAAATACAAAAGTAACCAGTTGTTAAAGTTAAAAATTTAAAAATTTCCAGTTATTTAAATAAGAGCACTTGTAAATATTTAAAAAATCTTTAATTTTGTTTAAAGCAAAAATGAAATGTTTTAAATTAATTTACGTCGATTTGTGGCAAAGCCTCGTTTCTGGCGTAACGCACGCTACATGCATACCAATGAGCATTTATGCTGTTTTCCTTTATTCCGGCTATGCTTTTGGTGTTTTTTCTTTGTTTATTTTATTTTTTTTTTTGATTTTTCTAAAATTTTCGATTGTCAAACTTTGGCGACGTCTGTCATGCCTCCAGTAAACCTGCGCGTACGTGACTCACATGAGTGCTGCTTTGCCTCCTATTATTGGGAAATATTTGTGTTAAACAAATTTCGTTCGTTAACTTTTCGGAGCTCAAGGAAAACAATCAAAAATGAGTCAACTGACAGAAACAGATTTTGTGGATTCGGTGCGGTTCGATACGGTTCAGCAGACAAGGTTGAGTCAAGTCAAAGGCAAAGCGATATTTAAATTTAAATATAAAGTAGAAACAGATAAAGATACAATTCAATGATTTGCTGGCTGCTGCCAAGTGGCTGAAGAAAAATATTGGGTGCTTAAAATTAAAGGCTAGATATTTAAACCAACCAAACGAACGTTTGCTATTTAATGGCTGTAATATTGAAAAATAAGATATCACAAAAATTTATAAAGAATCTCGGCTGCATCCACGACTGCAACACTGCTGAATGTTGTTGCGTTTCTTGATGCCACAAACACGATAAACAGCAAAAAGTATCGAATAACCGGCATTTACAGCGTCAACAAAACAACAAAAAAAAAAAAAAAAAAGAAAAACAAAATCTATGACCAACAACGTGTGTAAAAATGGGAGAGAAAACAATATTGATTAAAATTATGGTAGCCACACGAAATAAAATACTTTGATTATAACGCATGAACTGTCATTAATTTATGACGTTTAAGCATGATAAAGTCTTAGCATGCTGAGAAAAAGTTGTTGGATGTGAATTTAAGTGAATGCTAGAAATAAAACATGCATTTTTTATTAAAAATTAAATGCAAAATATTAGACGTTGTGGTGGTATTGCGAGAGAATTGCTACAATTGGTTTGACTTAAGTTTGCCGAAAAAGCTATTGTGAATTATAACTTCTAGATAAAGCAATGTGAAGAAACAGAGTCAAGTTGCGGGAATGGTTATGGCTCTGATAATGTAAGGAGAAAATATCTCTTGGCTTTGAGTGCATTTGCTGGTTTAAAACAACATGATTCAGAATTTCGATTCAGTCACAATGGTATCAGGTAAAAATCTCTTTTTGTATAGCAAAAGGAGAAAAATGCAAATGTGAATATTTAAATCAAGAGTTGATATTTTCCTCTTAAAAAAAAAAAAAATCCACTCGCAATGAGCAAAAACTACTTTAAAGAAGCAGAGACTATTATTTCCAATACGAAAACAAAAATAAATGGGTTGAGCAATAAAAATTGTTCTGCAAAAGTATAAGTAAACTTTTACTTCACTATAAATAGTCACTCCCTTGTACTTATGGCTATCAATTATCACTTTTACACAATATGGCGTCGAAAAGTGGACTGAGCCCATACATAAGAATAGAAGGTGTGTTCCTAAAAAATTTAAAAATAGCTGAAATCGGTCAGTACCCACCCAGCAGGAAACCGAGCGCTCCATGAGCGCATCTGAAGCACTAAAAAAAAACAGTTGAGCGCTCCATTCTTCAGCAGATGCGCGCGCTCGGCTCTCGCTGTAGCAAATATGAAATCGTAGCGAGAGCCGAGCGCTTCGTTTCCCTTGTAATTTTTACAAAACGTAGCGAAAACCGAGTGCTTTGTTCTTCTTGTAGTTGATGTAAAAAACGTAGCAAGCACAGAGCGCTTTGTTCTCTTTGCAGTTGCAATAAAAAAGGTGCTGTGCACAGTGGAACTTTCACGCCGCCTTTATTCAATATTCCCAAGATATGATCACTTGCAGCACGTCCTAAGCGATATTTAACAATCCACTCTTTAATTTCATCTTGAAAGTTAAATGGTTCAAGAGTCCCAATTGAATGAGGATGAGGACCATCAACTTGTAACTCATATTTTTTACACTTAATATTTCAACTTAAAATATTACATTTTTTTTCAAATGAAATCGCGGATTTGAAGATTAATTAACGTGGGACGTTTTGATGACTTTTTTCCGTTTTTGAAATTTATTTTTTTTGACATTAAAATCGAATACATTTTTCAAGTGCTACGTTGTCGTTAGGGAAAGTGCTACAAATATAGCGCTATACAAATAGCACAATTTACAAGGAGAATGAAGCGCTCTTTATGTGCATACAAGTAATAAGCATTTGAATTTTTTGCTAGGCAGTGGTAACACCCTTAAACCTATATTAATTTTTTACATGATTTTGTATGGAAGGTACATACAAAAGTTTACCGATCTTAACGGAACTTGAATTCGGAACGGAAACTTGAGAATGCTACAAAAATAGATTAAAAGATGAGATGGGACCGATTAGACCCTAGAGGTACCTCCCGTGGACCTTTATTAATAATTTTCATAATTTTAAAGGGGCGGTACATACACGAGGCACGATCTTAACGAAACTCGGTCGGAATTCTAAATAAATAGTCTAATAGATGTGTACGAAAGATTATTGAAATTCGATTAAGTCCTAGGGGCACCTCTCTTTGACCTATATTAATTTTTTACATGAATTTGCATTTGGAAAATTTATAAGTTTGTTCAGCAATCTGTAAAAATCGGTGAATTTTTTTAACGTAAATTGAACGAAAAGACTCTCACACGAGGGCGTCCATAGGGGGAGCAGGGGACCCTTGTCCCCCTGGACTGGAAAAATTTTGTATGTTTTGATTTCCTATGTGTATATGTTACATTTTCATATCATCATTTTTATATAAGTGCACGCCAATGCATACCTTTTCCCCCTCCTCGAAAAATTCCTGCGGACGCCTATGCTCTCACATATGTTTTATTTTTAAACTGAGATATATATATTATATTAAAAATAATTTTATATTTTTAATGCAAATGACATGCAATGCAATGACAATTAAAATTTTCTGTGAAATTGCAATTTTGGATCACTTTACAAAATGAGATTTCACAAAGGATCGCTAAAATTCGATCGCTAAAAAAAAATTTTTTTTTTCAAGGTATTACAAGTCTTTATACGATACTGCAAGTCTACGATATTTCAGGGAATTTTAAGTGAATGCGGAACTTGGTGGGAGTTTTTTGTTTGACTGCTTCAATTGGATAATTTTTTAATATTATTTTTTTTTGATTATTATCAAAATCCTGTGAAAAATCAAATTTAATTTTTTTGCTTTCAAATAGTAAAAACAGTGTTTTCTTTCATAATTTTTATAAATAAAAAGCAAAATAAAGTTTTTGTTTTTGGAAACCGTTTTTTCTTTCATAATTTTAATAAAAACCAAAAATAAAAATCTTTTAATTACACTGCGTAACAAAATCATTTTTTTTCCAAAATAACAAGGTTCCGACAATGGATTCTGGTAAAGAGGACAAAAAAACAATAACGTGTATCGGCGTTTTGAAAGTTTACGTATGAGTCTTAATTTAGGGAGGATTTAAGTTCTCCCCTCTTTGAAGATTCTTGTAGTGAATCGGCATAGGAAATCATGTTATCCTTACATTTTGTATATTGGATATGTTCTGAGGATTTATGTAAAATTTTACGAAAAATTTTTTTGTGGAACATTTTAACCCCCTAACTTCTCAATTTATGGGTCTTTTTTGACCCTTTTTTGATAAAATGCAAAAAAGACCCATATAACAAGGATATAACGGGTTAAAATGTTCCACAAAAAAATTTGTCATAAAATTCTACTTTAAATTCTAATTCTATATAAAGCTGAAAATTCAACTTTAATGCCAGAAATAACTCAAAACTTAAAATGTGTTGTCCCCCGTATCATAATTCGTTGCCAGAAGCTTGTTATTTTTTTTCGCAATGAACAGTGTTATTTGAAAAATTTGTTTTAAAAAATGACGCTGATTTTCAAAAGACGCTCAAAAAAAAAAAAATCGACAACAATAAAATTTCTTGAAGTAATGGTTTAAAGGGTTATAGAATCCACAAATATTATTTGTTTGGACTGATAGTTTGGATCCACGTTATTTGAAGTATTTCCTTTACAACGTTATCCATTTTATTGGGTTTCGAAACAAAAATATTTTTGATTTTTGTCCCCTAAACGGTCTACTGTGCGTCGCATCCCTGATACAACTTTCAAATTTCAAATGTAAAAGGTCTCTCAAATTTGGAAAGAAAGATATCGAATAAATTTAACGATTTCAAAATATAAGTGCGAAATTGGTCAAAAAGGCGTGACATCTTAGAACAACTCTAAATATTATAACGCGATAGTATTCCATAATATTAAGAATGTAGGTTATGAACAGTTTCAAAATTAAAAAATAAGGCTTGGCATCTTCAAAATTGTTCCGAAATGTCCACTTACAGAAGCTGAAACTTTGCGACCTCGGAAGTCAAGTAGGTAGTGCGCTGCCGTCCCCAAGGGACCCGTGTTCGAATCCCGGCCAGAACACGGCACACATTAAATTAAATAAGAATTTTTCTTAAACATTTTATTTTTTTAATCATTCTTTAAATTTAATCATCATAACATCTTTATCCATTTCACCACAATATTTCTCAATTTTTTCCTTTTTATATGAATTTAAGTAAAATCTATCTTACTGCGTGCCAACTGCTATTTGATTGAAAGTAAACTTTTATTAATATTAAGACTGTTTTCGAACATCAACTTAATAACACCAAAAACTTTGCTGCTTTATATATTATCCTTAACTTAATCCCATTAGATGGGAGAGGAAACAGCATCAACAACACTGCCAAGAAATAATTAACTTAATTATCTAATCCAGGCATTTATAATAGAGTGAAGAACAAAAAAAAAAAAAAAAAAAAAAACAAAAATAAATAAAAAGAAAGGGCAAAAAAAAACATGCTCTCACATTAATAAAAACCTCACAAGCCGCCGGAAACCTCCTAAGAAACCCAAGCCAAAAGCTAGGCGGTCTGAAAGCTTTTTAGTGCTTTGAGTAGCGCACAAAAATCACAGTTCAGTGACCTGAAACAAACGTAGCAACAACAAAAATTAAGTCCAAAAACTGCCAAAAAACTTTTTCTAGCACTTTGCGGATATCCTGAACAACAACAACAACAACAACAACAACAACAACAGAACCGTCACAATAAGAGGAGCAGCAACAACGAGCGTAGCAACAACAACAACATAAAGAACAAACTACAACAAGTTTTAATCCTTTTTGCATGAGTTTCTTGCAAAATTAAACGCAGTTTATTTAGCGGAAATGCGCGTGTAGCAATTTATTCAATATGGCGGCGTGGCTGAAAACGGAAATGGCGCGTAATATTGCCAGGATAGAAGGATGGTTCGTGGCAAAGTCAGCGGCAGCAACTAAGATTGTCATATATTATGAAGAGATTTTGTATAATTAAGTGAGTGACTTTCGTGCGATTTAATGAAGTGCTGCGCAGCATAGAGCACAGAGAAGATGCCGAAGTATGCTTCCTTCTTTGTTTTGGGCATAACAAAAGGGAATTCATCGGTTAGAACTTACTTACCGTTAGCTATGTTGCTGTACTAGATGTTGTCCCTTTTTCGAAGCAGTTAAATGGAACGAATGCCGGGCAGTCAACTGAAAGAGAGAGAGAGAGAGAGAGTGAGAAATGATGATGATTAAGTTGCTTAAGATTTGAAAGATTTTTGTAGAATTTTGCTAAAATCTGGTTGGATATGTAAATTTCAAATAAGTATCTGCAATTTTTTAAGTTTAGTGATTAAATCTCTTGGTTTTCATTCAGATAAATTATTTTCAAAAACTTTTTCAATAAATTTTCAACCCCTTTTACTAACACGAAACTCCCACTTGTAGTGAAATGGTTGTATCTGTTCACTTTTTCTTTGAAATTTGATAGAAATTTAAGGGCACTTCTAGAAACCAAAATTCGATCGCACGACAGTCCGTACTGACACTACAAATTTTAATGATTAATGATAAACTTTTTTTAGGAAGAAATATTTATGATTCTGAAATTCTCAGCTGAAATTGGGTATCCGTCGTGGAGTTTCTAGGCCAAAGTAGATCATTTCCGTTCTTGAGCCCGTCCATAGTTTTTTTTTATAGGTAATTTTGTATTTGTTTTTTTTTATTTACTGGTCCATGCTGATTTGAAATTTCATAAAAATTCTTGAAATTCTTGCAGTAAATTGAAAAACTCTTCGCAACACGGCTAGAAATCACTCACAGCATTAAAAAGAATCCCCACATTTGTTTTATCGATCCAAAATAGTGTTTCACATCATTACACTTAATGTTTATATCATATCCAATGCCAACAGAAATTATCTAGCACCCGCCTAAATGTGCCTCAGAGCGCAAAGATACCAAGCGCTATACACTTCCCTACGTTTCCATTCCCTAGTCAAAGTGCTGGCCGAGAATTGAACCTGCACGCCATCAAACACAACTTTAACTACAAATAATTCCATCAACGCGGTGCTACATTAAACCCCCGCCAGTGTTGCCACTTGAGAGTTCGAGCGCAATCGCCCGAGTGTTGGGCTGTACATGCCGCAGGAGTCCTACTGGGAGCTGTATGTGAGGGTGGAGGAAAAAGAAAATGTGGCCATAAACAAATCATAGCATATCTTGCGGCACCAACCCGCAGCTACAGCTGACAGCGCTGCCAATGCTGCCTACGCTAATGTCAAACTGCCTAGCGTAACCAGCATCGCTCCGTGCTATCATCGTGCAGCGCACACAGCTGGTTCCTGCTCAAGACACGCTGTTTCCATTGCAATAAAATTTCTTCCGAAAGCAGAGAAATTACGGGAAAACCTTAACACGCCGTACATGTTGTGCAGAGTGCCAACAAATGTGAAAAATATCCGGAAAATGTTTTATTTTTTTTTTATTTTTCCCAACTAGATAGAAATGTGTAAAATAATCGAAAGTGACTTCGGCTGCTTGGGTTGTCATAAATATTTTAACACCTTGAAATAGGCAGAAAAAAAAACACACACACACAAAATACCGCCAATGGCAGACAGCCAAAGTATGACTGGCCAAAAAAAAAAAAACAAAAAGCAGAAAATAAAACCAATAAAAAAATTAAATAAATGATAAACAGCTCTTGTTGGCGCGAAAATTTTGAAAAAAAGTCTTTTGCCATGAATTTGCATAATTTTCAATTAAAATTCTAAACTTAACAAGAACAACCGTTAGTTTTAATTATTTCTTCAAAAGTTACGCCAGAAGCGAAGCGTCTCAGTGCTGCCAACGTTAATTGCGTCAAAGTGCCGCTGTGAAAATATGTAAAAGTGGAATCAAGTACATAATTGTTATGTTTTTTTTTGTTTTTTGTTTTTGGGAGGCCTAAATTTTTTTCTATTCTTGCACTTTGAAAAATTACATTTTAAATATTAAGCAAGCTTAAACGGCGTCACGTTGAAAAAAAAACCAAGCCTCTCCGAAAAATATTACATTCCATGGCCATGCCTTGTTCAGAAAGGTTTTTTCTTTTTTTTTGTGTCTTCGGTTAGTAGTCGGCACATGTCTCAATCTATGGATGTAGTAAAATGTTGGCTCTAAATAAAGTTTGATTGCAGCAGCCATTTGCGGCAAGTTTATGTTGAAAATGTGGAATAAGTTAGTTGAAATGGCCCAAATGAAGGTCTGCTCTAGTTGTGGTTGGGGTTGAAAAATGTGTATGTGTAGGTGCAGAAATGAGTGTTAAAGGTGTATTCTTAGGCAGTTTTCAATGAAGCATTAAAAGAGACTTCATGTCAATGCTAGTACTTTAAAAATGGGAAAATTAAATAAAAATTTAAAAATTTGCATGTCGAACAGAATCTATTTTGTAAAAAAATTAGAAACCTGCCGTAATAAATCGAGGTTTTAGTCATTGAAGCTACCCATAAGTTGCAGAAAAGTTGGGTAATTCTTGAAAAATTCAAGAAAAGTTGCCTAACAAATTTTAGAAATAAAACAAATACATGTCTGTTAAGAAACCAAAAAAAAAAAAATACATGTCTGTTAAGTAAATGTCCTAACCCTTGAGTCACAGAAGACAGCGTCAACCACTTCTGTTAGATTACATTTTTGGCATTTATGTTAAGCTTGTTTAATGCTAATGTTAACCTGTTTAATGAGGGTCTTCAACCATATAATAAGCGATTAAATTATTTCTTAATCAGTAATTATTTTTATTTTCATTGTCATTATTTCATTGTCAATTGAATTTAATGATTTTTATTAATTTCTAAGCAACTATGTATTTGCAAAATTAACTACTTTTTATTGTTTAAAAAGTATGATATAAATCTTGCTACTGGCCATTTGCAACACTGGTTAGCAGATTTTCTAACAGCTGAATTAATTCGTTTTCCTTTGACAGAAAATAGCAAGTTAAGCTTCTTTGCATTCTATATAATAAAATTATCTTTTGATTGAATTTGAAGTTTGAATTATATTTCCATTGTGGGCTGCGATACTGGTGACCCCGACGTGATCACCATTGCCAAATTGGATTGTGGTGAAATCGAACATAATCTAGTGTACAATTTTTCACACATTTTCTTACTGAGAAATATGTCGACAGCCGAAGGCCCCGCTTCAGACGAGATGGCCGAAAGCGTGCCGGCAGCAGACAACATGGCGAGAGGCGGACGAGCTTCTGAAATTGTCAACAGAATCTCTGTGAAGGTGCCTCCTTTTTGGCCGGAGCGTCCTGACATTTGGTTTGCTCAAGTGGAAGCGCAGTTTGGCATTTCTGGCATTTCAAGCGACATCTCGCAATTCAACACCATGGTAGCAGCTATCGAATCGAACGTCCTCTCGCAGATTGCTGACGCCATTTTAAATCCGCCAGAAGCAGACAAATACAAAAACCTTAAGCGATGCATCATTGAGAGATTCTGCGATAGCGAGTAGAAACAAAAAATTAGATTCCTTTGTGATCTGGGTCTCAAAAGCTAGAATAACTCAAAAAAACGATTTAAAATTACTTTTTCACATCGGAGTAAATTTCGTAAATTTCAAATCCTGAATTTTTGGTCAAAACTATCATGTTTTTGCACGTAACATTTAATTTTACTTAGAAATCATACAAATGTTTGAATAAACGGGGTTTTTAAAAAGTAAAAAAACATACATTTTTATGGGTCAATATTAGTAAAAATGCTAATAGTTCAGTCTGCCAAGGATTGTGCCTTACAAAAGATTGGCGAAAAATAGATTTTTCTAGATTGTTTGGATAAAAATAAAGTTTGGAGCTTAAAATCAATCTAAGTTTCTGATCTAGGGTGTGGTACGCTCGATTAATAACTAAAAACTTCAATTAAATGTATTTTTCGTCGGCTGTATCTTAGTCCCTGTTAGACTTACAAGAAAACCTTTTATAAAAAAAGTTTTGAAATTTTACCCTTAATAACTTGCCTTCGCTTATTTTTCTTAAATTTCATAACATAATAGAGTTATTATAAAAAACCAATTTTTGCGTCTTTAATTCAATATGGCGGCTCGAAAGCATCATCCCCAAGGTCATAAACTTGGATTGTACCAGTATCTTTGCCCAAAAACCTTTGAAAACAATACGTTTGTGGAACCTTTTGCAAGGCAACGGCATATTTTTGTCCCCCTGGCCAAAAAATCCTCATCTTTTTTAACAAATGTGTGAATGAGTTCTGTGAGGAGCTTAAGAACGAATAACTCTCTAATGAATTTACTTCTTATACGAGGCCAAAACCGACCTTCGGTTGTAAGCGCCAGATAAGTAAGTAAATTAGTAAGAATTTACTCCGATTTGAAAGCGAAGAAAAAATAATACAGAAATCATTTTTAAGAGTCATTTCATAATCATTTTATCAATCTCTAACTTTTGAGACTACGTCTTACTGCCGTTTTTTCTTCATACACACTCTGCCTTCTTCATATCCGGTCCAACTCTCTTTACATTAGTTTTAGGTAAGGTCTTAAAAATTCAAATTGGTTGATAAAAAATCATGGCACTTTGGTTGTTAAGTTGTCTAACACTACATTTTCTTTTCCTTTTTTTTTAAGCATTGAACCAAGGATTCAGGTGAAATTCCTATTCAGTCAAGTCTGCCTAGGTTCGAAAATAAGTTGATAGATTAGTGGGAAGCAAAAAGCAATCAAGTGAAACACGTGTAAGATGTTCTAAGCGTGGTGGAAAGCCAAAAAAACTTGTGAATTTGAATCAGAGGTAAGTGTTATGCCTTTACCTCAGTCAATTCAAGTTATCTCAGGCAATCTCATCCAAAAACTTCTCTACCATCAACTACAACTTCAAGTCGTAAATATTGACGAATTTTTAATTTCTGTTGATTAGAAATGAGGGTAGAAAATCAAGAAAGGTTTAAAGCGAAGGACCATGGCCTGGCCGGGAATCGAACCAAGGACCTCTGGTTCCTGGAATCGTGCCCAGGGCAGTTGAGCACGCTACCTACTCTACTACCAAGGCCGCCATCGGTAGAAAATGAAGTTGCAAGGTAAGGTTTAACACCTAGTCTTTGATCCTTGGATCAAAGTACAAAAAAAAAAATAAAATTATCACTGGGAATACCCCCTGAGTATAGGTATATGACTAAACTCAGTCAAAAAAAAAAAAAAAAAAAAAATATTTTCGAGAGAATTCAAGCTTTAACATGTTGTGTTATTTGAATTGACAACCTCATATTCTCACATCTGTGAAACAAGAAAAATTTCATAGATTAAAGATTCTATCATTCTTGCTCTAGATGGGCCAAGAAAACTATGGGTTGAAAAGCCAATTATCTTGCAAAACAAATCTGAGGGGCAAATTAAGGGAGTCGATAAACTGTAGATAAATAGTAGTAATGTCGAGGGCTATGAAAATATATGAGAGAAGAAGCTATATAGACACATCCTCTTCGAATAATCCCATAATACAATCAAGAGACCGAAATTCCAGAATATCTGCAGCTGAAATTCGATTCGTAACCGCTGTTATTGCCGCGGTGGAAATAGTTAAATGGGCTATAAAGGCATTACAATACATTTGATAAAATAAATAAAAAACCTCTTTGCTTTAGTTAAAATCTTCGAATACTATTCTTTTCTGAAAATTCAAGAGAGATCACTGATAAAGCCTTACTTCCGGATGAGCTGATATGTAATGTTATCTAATAGCAGACCCTGGTTCAAAGATATACACTATTTACAAAGGTGTTTTGATAGACGAAACGGAAACAGACACGATACCAATTTCCAAAAGGACAGTATTAATACCTTACTCGAAGAGGTTATACATAATTGAATATTATTCAAAGAATTACTTGTAAATCAGACACATTGGACTGGGAATGTCTCCGTGGGAAAGCTAGGGGGTACTTATCTTTATTATCTCAGACGGATAGTCAATTGGCAATAGAAACCCTGATAAAAAGCACCAGTTTCGGACTTTTCAGATTGAACTTGTTAAGATATTGAAAAGATGATATATTTTTATTTTAATAACCTCAGCCCGCAAGGAACGTTAGTTTGAACAGTGCCAAAGGATATGTAGTGAAAGTAGTACTGGTCGTCTTTGGTACTTATTTTGAATAATTTTTGTCAACATAGCTTTAAAGGGTAATTTCAAATCGGACCAAAAGGAAGAGTGTAATAAATGAATAGTATATACTAAGTTATGAAAACTAACATTTTAACTTGAGTGTTGGTTCTCAAAACAAAAATTTTTTTTTTGCATCGAATAAAAGCCTCTTTTAAGTTTTGAAGTATTAACTTTAACAAATATAATGATGTGTTTTTTTCCAACAATTTCATTTAAATGATTCCCTTCAAAACTGACCTCCCTAAAGTAAGAAACTTCCAACCCTAAAATCAGTTTTCTCTCTATTATTCCCAATGCTTCCACAATATTTTAAGCCAACTTAAAAGTATTTGGAGCATATTTAAACACGTCAAAGAACAGTCAAAGAGCAAAAATCCATTGAATCCTTTGTTGAAGAAAAGCCTCAAAATAATAATTTGTGGGCCCAAAAAGAAAAAAGCAAAAAAAAAAAAACAAAAAGGAGGAATAACAATGTGTACTCTCACTAACTTCTTGTTCCACTTGGATTGCTTTTGACTCTTTACTTTTTTGCATTTTGAACCTACCACTAAATTTCAATCTCCTCCACCTGCTGCTCGCCTCTAGCCAAAAACCAGTGGGGAAAAGAAATGGGGGAAAAAATTCAATCGTTTATAATTGCACTCCAACGGCGTGTAACTCAAATCCTTTTACAGCTCCCTAAACATGAACTCCACACGAACCGACAAAGCAACGACACGAAAAAAGAAACAGCAACAAAACAAGGGAAACAACTTTGGGGCAGGAGGGAAGGTAAAAATTTTAAAACACGTACATGGCACGCAGGACGACTACAAAAACAACAAGAGAGCTACAAAGAGCTAAAAAAGAGTCCTGGCTAAAATATATGCTAGTCACGTTTAGAATATGGCTTCCAGGACTGTGAGGATTCAGCCGCACATCATCAACGGCGGCATCAAAGCAGCATCACTGTCAACATTGTCATCCCCCACACACTGGAACACACTGGGACACACACACACAGAGCGACAAACATATCGTTTGTGTTTGTCAACACAGAATTATGTGCAAATCCTTTCAGCATTTTTACATACTTTCTCGCCCTCTTAACACTTGCCTTGTGTCTCTTGCTGCTTGCGTCACTTTGCAGTTTTCACCCAACGCATTTTTTAACCTTTTCAATTACTAGCCACACATCGGTCTACCCATGCCACCCCCTCTGACACATGCACACACACACATACACTCAATGACATGAGGTAGATAATTTTTGAGGTCGTGCTTTGGAAATTATTTAAAAGCTTAAATGTTGAAAGCGGCGGCTTTTCCGGCCGCCATGTTTGTTTGGCAAAATTTCATTAGGTGCGAAATGCATGCATGTCATGCCGCTTCCGGGATTTTGTCAATATCAATTATCAATAAATAAAATTTTGTCGAAATCCTTTTCACCGCCTCATGCTTGTTTCAATTTCAGTGTTGCTTGCTGTAAAATATAAAATCTCCCCCTTTTTGAATTTCCGCACGCATTAAGTCAGCTTTGAGCGCCTACAGGCAGATGCTTTACTGCATATTGTTGTTGTTGTTGTTGTTGCTACCTTGTTTGCAACCTGGCCGTAGCATCCTGTTGGGCGCTTCGTACAGAGCCTTAGATCCTGTTATGCTTTTAATTTCTCTTCCTTCCAGCTTGTTTGCTTTCTTCGGCTTAGCTGTCAGCGCCTATCTATCTAACCATGATGCAGTTACCTGCCGCACCTTCAACTCTTGCTGTTCAAAGGTGTGTATGTTTTTTGTTGTTGTTGTTTTTGTTTTTTTTTTGCGAAATTACTTTGCGAAACAACATTTATGCCTGCGAGTGCAAATTTCATGCCAACGTTGCCGACCATTTCATCTGTTTGCATTACTCCCCTGACGCAGGGGCGGCAGCATTCATGGTGTTGATGGCGTTGATGTTGTCGCTGATGTCAAAGCAAACGTCAAAGCAAAGGCGGCCACCATGTTTGTTTGTGTTCACGTTCAAGAAACGGAAGCATAATCAACAACATTTGCAATTAATTTAAGTGGATTCGCAAAGAGTGGAGTTGCGAGCGCAGCGTTGTCACCTGTGTGTGTGTGTGGCGTGTAGCGCAGCGCTGCAAAGTGTTGGCGTAAAATGTTGAAATGAGCGCGCAGTTGTTAATTTCGAGTAGATTTCTTGTAATGTTTTATGTGATGTGGCAGCGGATGATGGGAAGCAGGTTGGGTGCAGGGTGGGTGTAGGGTTTGAAATTAAATCTTTGTCAAATGGCAAGAAAAATGAAAAACCACACCCGAAAAGGAGGCGTTTTAAATGAGCACATTGCCATTAAATGGAACAGCTTTTTGATTAACCAAGACTTTGTTAAGTGTTTTGACTCAAAGCACTTAAAGTTCTTATTCAATTTGGAGTAAAAAATAAAGGAATAAAAATATCGATGAATATATTTTAAATATCGATGAAAGACTATAACAGAATATCGGGAGATTGGGATATTATTATACCATAAAAAATCATTAAAAAAAAAAAAAAATCATAAAAAAAAAAAAAAATCATTGACGCCTATTTGAAAATCATTCAAATAGGCGTCAGACACTTGGGGACCTTTCCTTGTAAGAAGATCTTTCTAAAATGAGTGAAATGAAAGTGATTTCATAAAACACTAAAAACTGTTAGTTTTCCATTTACACACACAGCCTGACTTAAATCCACTGTAATCTCTATTTTCTGCCCTACATCATCTACATCGAGAAAAAAAACAATAATAAAATCACCTAAGCTGGGCTTGGGTGAAAAGAATTTGTATGGAAAATTAAAAATTTATACTTATTAACCAGAGTTATTTATTGTTTTATACAAAAAAATGTCAAATACTTTGATGAATAAGCATAAGTTTTCAATTTACCTAAGTTTTTATTCCACCCGAGCCGACTTGGGTGATTTTACTATTGTTTTTTTTTTCTCGGTGTACAGCGATCATTTAAATTTACTGCTACTCCAGAAAATGTCCCCATTGCTTTGGTGAAAATTCTCTAAACCCTGTCAACCGCCAATAAAACTAGCATTTCATTTCACCCCTTGATGTGGCACATTGAATATTTATTGAAAACTTACTTAATAAACGCCTAAAAGTCTGCAATATTATGCTTCAGGCAAAAGTTTGCTATTTGTCTGCCTCTCGCCCTCATTTACACTTCCGACTTAGTTTCTTTACTCTCCTCTACTCTACTTTACTCTGACGCACTGTCAACACTTTGACACTCTTGCCTCTGCCATGATTGATTTTTGAGTACTCAACGACAGGAAGCGGAAATTAAAAAAGTTTTCACATATAAAATTTTAGTTGAGACAAACTTTAGAAAATTTATTGATACGATTTTATTTTGTTTTTGTTTTGTTTTTGTTTTTTGTTTTTATTGTTTCGATTTGATTTGAAAAGTATAGCACTTTGAAAACCGTGAAACAGTTTTGGTCCCTTTTCTACCCTTTTTGTTTAAACAGCAACTTTTTTACGACAACAAAGTGAGAGGGCGATACATAAAAAAAAAAAAGTAAAAAATAACGCATGCGAGAAATTTGTTAATCATAGTAATTTCTGTGGAAAATCTAAATAAAATTATTTCTAATATCTGGTAAAATTCTTGTGTTGTTGTTTGTCTTGTTGTAGCGGCAACGGCAGCAGCAAGAGCAATGCCACAGTTTGTTGTTGTTGTTGTTGTTGTTGCTTCTAGTGATGTTTACACAACAAATTCACGACGTTTATATTGACTGGAAAATAAATAAAAATAAATAAACAAAAAACACAACGATAACAACAACAACAAACCTAAAAAGGAGTCAAATTTTTGTTGTTGCTGCAGCATAGGGTTAATTGGTAAACTCACGTTTTTGTTGCTTTAGTTATTCCTATTTGCATGCAACAAAATATTTCTCGATGCCATGCCATGCCATGCCATGATTTTTCCAAGTAATTTCATTTTCATTCTTGGTTTGTTTTGTGTTCAGCTTTTATTGCTATTGTTGTTTTGTTATTTTAAGTAGTTGTCGGTAGTAGTGGGTGTTTTGTTCCCTATGCCCTCTCTCTCCCCTCTCAAACACACTCACTCTATTTTCTCCATCATAAAAATGCAGCGCTAAAAGTTTTTCGAAATCTTCGAATGGGGAGCTTCTTCCTGCAGCATTTGAGGCATTTATTTATTTTCTTTAAAATTGAATTGTTGAAATTTACATAAATTTATGAGTTGTTTTTGTATTGATTGATTGCATTAGAAAGAGTTTAGTTTCTGTTTCTGTTGTATTTTTATGTTTTTGTATTTTTTATTTTATTATGTAAATTTGAAGTATACTGTATACACAGTTTTTCCGGTTACACGTAGTGCTGAGATGGGAGTTTAACAGAAGTATATAGTTGCATGTTCACTTTTGAGGCATGGAAATGAGTTGGTACACGAGTTGTTTGAAAAATGACTTTTCGTTTGTTCCTCTTCCATTTCACAGAAAATGGGGAAAAGCATTTGCATTTGAAATAGACAAAAGTATTTTTTAAAAATTATGGACTAGATAAATCTGATTAAAAAAAAATTTTTTCAAGGAACACCTAACATTCAAGTATTCACTTTTTCATTGATTATCTCAGTGTAGCCATCAAACTTTCGCTTCATTTTTCGACAGAATTCCGCTTTTCTTCCACTCATCAACTGCATTTGTTAAGACGACAAAAAAAAAAAAAAAAAATCCCAAGCGTCAGATTTACACATAGCGCAAGGCTTTAAGTTAAAAATTTACAAAATTAATAATACGCAATGGAGATATCAACTTCAGGTTTGTATAGCGCATTTATGTATAAAGCTGCGATGCAAAAGTTTGAAGTAGCTGCTGCAGCAGCAAGTTGCAAGATATAAAAATAAAATATCAGCTTTAGCAAAGTTATGAAGAAATAAGTTTTATTTCAACTCTAGGGAGTTCAGTCTTGAGTAGACTGAAGCCAGGAGTTAAGAAGTTTGCAACAAAAGAAGCAAGAGAGAAACCTTGAAACTCTTGTTGTTGATGTTTCAGAGTGTTGCCAGCTGTCATGACTGTCAATTTGACAGATAAGTAGGTACTTTATGAAGTATGAAAAAACACAAATAAAAGAAATAAAAAGAAATTTGTATAGGTAGGATAGGCAAAGCAAGTTTAAGGAAACTATTGGAAGAAATCATCGAAATAGTGGCCAGATTTAAAATTTTACTTTGAGAATTTTTGGTATCAAGGGCTTAATTCACACAGAAAAATGTATGGTGATGAATGTGAAGGAATATTATGCTAACTTTACATCAACATCAAACGTATGTAAGATTTGTCTAGGCAAGAGGGACAAGCAACTGGACTTGTAGACTCGGGGTCCTTTTTATACACTGTGATTCCTTGTGGTGATATGGTTTTATTGGAAATAATTCGCAATTTGTGCATAAATCAGTGAGGCAGGGCTTATTGACCAGTCTGCGTGTGCTGCGTATGAAACTTATTACACTCAGAAAAAAATCAACAATAAAACGGTTTAATCCCATCCAACAGTCAAGATTTTAAAATTAACAGTCTGAACTGTTGATAAGATTACTGTCTTACTTAATCAGTCGACTGTTAATTTAAAATTTCAGACCCTTAAATTGAAGATGGAATTTAATACTTTTCATTGTTAATCCAGCTAATTTTTTCTGACTGAAAGTTTATCAATGGGACACATACGAGTTCCAGCAGTTCTCTGTTAAGCCTACTGCAAGCCAGAATGCTCAAAATTATGTTTTGTAAATATCGGCAAGACAATAAAAGTTTTAATTTTACTGATTTTAAGTTTATAAAATATTGAATTTTACTCACAGATAAATACAAAACCCACGGCTGTATTCATAAAAACTTATGAATGTCTTTAGTTATTTATAAAAGAATTATAGACTTTATAAAAGAATTACACTAAGGGAACTAACGCATATTAGCATTATCCACGCCTGAGTATACATTTTATTTAAATATTTACGTGGATAAATCAAATGTTTTCCTTACAACTCGTTTTTTTCCCGTATTTGAATTTTATTTGTACCACACACGTACACACATATTCCATACAAGCAAGCAGCATCGCATACGTACACACATATTCCGACAAGCAGCAACAGCATCGCACTCTGTTCCTGCAGTATATTTCTTGCAGTTGCAGGTTTCTTATAGTTCTCATTTAGTTAATGTTGCAAGGGTAATATAGCCTGGCTTTTTGGCAAACATGATTTGTGAGTGCGATGGTGATTGCAATGCATAATGAAATTATGTAGGGTGGAGTGACAACTCGGTATTTTCTCAAGAATATCTTGAACCGGTTGTCATTTACCTGCATAATTTGCTTTTTATTCTCTATCTTAATTTTTCTTTTTATAGTTTATACTATTTTTGACATTTGGTGCCCTAACATTGTACCAACTGTCAAAAATAGTATAAATTAGAGAACGAAAAAAGAAAATAAAATATACCACCAAATGGTATTTAATGGACGCAGCTGGTGGGAAGTATTCAAGTTAATTGATTTTCAATTTCAATATTTTTATATAAATTTTCCTTGAATGCAATGGTTTTATTTTCAAATAGTAAATATTTGAAAGATATTTAAATATATTTGTGCATAATTTTAATATATTTTTTATTAGTTCTGTTTAAATATTTTAATACTTTATTTTATTAAAAAAGGATTTAAATAAATTTTAAATATTTACGTAGTCTATTTAAGTAAATGCGTTATTGGTGCAAAAATGTCTCGCTTTTTGGATAAATTAAAAAAGTTTTTGGATAAATTTAATATTTTTTCCCTTATTGTATAGAAAAACGAATCAAAGAATAATCAAAGGCTTCATAAAGGAGAGAATATTAAAAATGGTCGAAACCTTTTAGAGGCTCTTCATAAAGCAATTTAAAATTTTTTCCCTCCTGAGTAAAAATATTGTCAAAAATATTTAAAATTACTTTAAAATATTAAAAAAATAAACGCATTGTCAAAAAATTTCTTTAAAGAAATTACAAAACCTCTCAAATGGGAGAATTTAACGGTTGCATTCATAAAAAGTTACGAACTTCAAATAAAGCTATAAAAGAAAAATGTCGATAAAAGTTATTCATAAAGCTTCAATAACGATACAAATCTCTTTAAGAGGCTTCATAAATGAGAGAAGTTTTTAAGTGGTTGAAACCTTCTATTTATAAGACCTTCATAAAGCAATTTAAAATTATTTACTTTCATCTGATTACACAAATTGTCAAAAATAGTTAATATTATTCAAACTATTTCAAGCATTTGTAAAATATGTCCAAACATTTAAAAATATTTCATAATATTTACAAATATTGAAAATAAATGAAATGAAAATAATAAAATATTGTTGAAATATTAAAAAATATTTACAAAAAATGAAAATAAAATGGAATTCTAATTCATTGCAGAGAGAATTTATCAAAGTCGCAAACCTTTAATGACACTCTTCTCACTTCAACTCGAAAGTGTTCCCATTTTAACATGAGAGCAGCTATAATTTGTTTATGAATAACAGGAATACATTTTTAAATAGGGTTGCCTTTATTCTTAATATAATATTATATTCCTAAAATAATATTTAATAATTTCCTTAATTTTAACATAATAATTAGAGTTAACATATTTGTTGATTTATTTTGTTTTTAAAACGTTTTTACTAGCTTCAGTTCATTTATCTGTCCCGTACAAATCTTGGGATCCATTTTTCACCATTTTTCCGATTAGCTAGAGTTTTGAAACTTAAAATGTAGCTCAGAACTGGATGACAGCACAATACAATCTAATTTGTTTGCCTGTGCTTTTATTTGTTTGGCTAAAATGCGAAATTATTTGATACATACATACATATATATTACAAATCAAACAAAAAAAAAAATTGAAAAGCTCATTGACATTTTCAAATTTCAAATATTTACAACTGAAGTGAATTTATTACCTCATTTAGAATATATTTTACTGTATATTTTCTGAATACCTTGTAATGTAATGTCTTTTAATGTAAGTTCTGTAGCTCAGAGCGTAAAGCGATCGCCTTATTATACTCTACGTTGTGAGTTCGAGCCTCAACAATATGAATGAATTTTTTTTGTTTTTGAAATTTGAACAAACAAATTAATATTTTTTAAAATTTACCACTGATGTTGAAAAAAAAAATTGTCGAAGACTAAAAACCAGAAAATAATAATTTAAGTAAAAAAAATTTTTAATATACCACGTTTTCAAATCGAACTAAAAAGTATAAAATAATTTTTGCTAGAGTGGGACTTTTAGTTCTCATAAAAACGTGGGGCACATGCTACAGAGAATAGTAAGGAGTGTTATTAACAATTCTAATACGGTAGTGAACAAATGATTTCTTAACTCAGGTCCCTTGAGTGTCAGGATAGAAGACCTTGCATGGAATGCAGATTCAAGTTTGCAGACATCTATTGCGTTCAGTCTAGTAAGACTTTGGTTTCAGAATTCTTCAATTTTAATGCTATCGAAGTTATCAAGGCTGGCAAGTTTTTTTTTTGTTAAACATTTTCATCTCTATGCCTCTTTGATGAATTATTCAAAAATTATTTGTTAGCAATTAAAAAAAAGCAATTAAACTCCTTAATATTCCCTATAGCATGCGCCCCACGTTCTTATGAGAACTAAAAGACCCACTCTAGCAGAAATTATTTTATACTTTTTAGTTCGATTTAAAAACGTGGAATATTAAATTTTTTTGTTTTTACTTAAATTATTATTAATTTTTTATTCATAAGGCAAGTGCTCTGTAGATCGATCTCAGATTTCTAGTGAACGTCATGAATTTTTACTAGAATTCTTTTCGAAACCGTACAACGTCTAACATGACTGCAACTTTGTTGATATTGCATATCTTTGGCATTTTTTTTTCTCTCTAAACATGTTGTTTGCTTAAAGAATTTGATGCCAAGTGCATGTGGAAGTTCATATTTCCAGGAAACGCCAACGCAAATTGTTGTCGCCTTATTACAGAGTCAAGCTAAGCAAGTATAGGCTGCGTTTGTTAGCAATATGCTTAACCCTAGAGCAGTTTTTTTTCTACGCTTGCCTCAATAAGAGCTATTTTTACACTTTTAAGAAATTTATAAGGAAATGTCATTTATACATGCTTTTTATTAATATGCACATTAAAAATTTTGACAGTTAATAAAAAACTTGAAATTTTATATGAAGAAAAATCTGTAAATTTTGACTATTAATTTGCTGAAGTCATGGTGTCTTTCGAACTTGAAGAGCCAACTTCAACACCAACAACATCCACTTATTTTTCTTCCTACATCTACTTCTTCTAAACTGTCAAACTTTTAATACTCTGCCACTTTGTCAGGCGTCTACCTAAAGTGCACTTTAAGTCGCAGCGTCTTAAATGTTATATTTTGTTGAAAAAACTTCAAACAGCGCCTCTATAAAACTTGAGTACGAATAAAAAAACAAAACAATTTAAAAAACCATTGAAAATTAAGCGCTGCTTGAAACTGTCAATTTGACATTTAATAACTTAATAGCTCGCAATAATAGCAACAACAGCTGAAAAAGCTATTTTGCCCACAACAACCAACACAATTAGTTAAACGTTTTTGGAACTAGTTTTGCAAATTATTTATGTCGGCTTTTGTTGCAAAATCTTTGCCAAAGTTGCCAGATGGTGCGATTTTAATGTGATTTTCTTCTGATATGTTTTGTTATGGCTTAAATTTATTTTAAATTAATTTCCATAATTTAGAAGTTATGTTCCCTTTTCTTCAAAAGCAGACATTTTTATGGCATGTATTTCTACATTATTTTTTATAATGTACGTTAGGATACTTCGGTGATATAACAAAACCAAGCAAATTGAGATTTGAAAATTGTAGAAGATTTTGTGTTTTATGTCATAGCTTTTAAGTGTAAGGACTCTAAACAAATTCTAACATTTTTAGAAAGCTATTCTTCCTAGTTTATTTAATACAGCAAATTTTTATACATTTTTACACTTTAAGAACATAAAACCTACTGGCCTGCATTCCTGCCTGACTTTCTTAATCATTGATATGCCGTTCGCTTCTCTACCATCTCTTTATTCACTCACTCACTCACTGAATTCTTTAGCTTCTTCAGATACTCCTCAATTCTTCCACAAGATTTAGTTTCGATTTCAATCATGGCACAACAACAAAAACAGACACTAACTACAGCTTCAACAACAACAACAGCAACAGCAACAAACAAAGGATATGCACCCGAAGGCATTTTTAGACTGTTGTGCCTAAATAACCCGGCTACCCTTCATCCACAAGTCAATAGAGAGTCCGTCCCTACTCTCGACAGTGCAATCACTTTAAACCAGCCATCGAACGTTTGTTGCAGCCACACTCAGGATAATTGGCAACACTGGCGGCGACTGCTGTTGTTACTGTTGCAGACAGAGACTCAGAGCATCGATGGCCTGGCAGCTTAGTTGTCGTTGATGTTGTTATTGCTGCTGCTGCCGCTTTTATCGGTTTTGTTGAATCTACAATAATTTGTGTAGGCAAAGCAATAATTTTGATGCCTTTTTCTAGTTGCCTGGCTGCTTGGTTTGGCTTGGTTCTTGCTGTTGTTGTTGTTGTTGCTATAACCTCCACTCGACAACAACAATAACAAAAACGACAACAACGACTACGTTGCCTACTCCTCTTTCAATAAATACAATCATTTGGCATCACTGGAACTTCAAATCGTGCATTTTTTTAGCACAATGTTTCCATTATTATTGCGATACTCAGCTGTTGTTGTTGTTGTTGTTGTTGTTGCTGTTGTTGTTGCTGTTGTTGTTGTTGCCTTTTATTATGCTAGTTACTATTGCTGCTGCTGCTGTTGTTGTTGTCGTTTTGAATTTGTGGCAATATTCACAGCTCCACCTACTGTTGAAAAGATGCTGTCGTTGCAGCACATGTTGCTGGACTCGATGTTGTTGATAGCTGCTGAATGTCCGAGTTGAGAGCGGGGAAAAGCAGGGAAAAGGCTGGTAATGGCTTGAAAGGGACACGTAAGCAGTGGAGGCATGATTTGGCTTGGTTTGTGCTGAACATTGCTACAGTCTACACGTAATATAGTGTTTTCTCTCTCTTATGACATTACTTTTATGAATTTTTCTATATATTAAGCAGATTTTTAGGCTTGTTACATTCAGCAAAAATGTCTCTGGCGAAATGGAGCCAGATTAAATGTTGAGCTTTTTGTGTTTTTCGGCTGATTACTTTCGAAATTGAAAATGTGGCGAAATAGGTTATCAGGTTAATTCGGCAATGCTTAGCAGCTTATAAAATGTTGCATACTCTTAGGCAGAAGGATAGGTAAAGCACCTATTTTGTTTGATGTTTTGAGCTTTAATCAAAACATCAAACATACAATTTTTTACTGAAAATGTTTAACAGGAATCAATGGTTGATTTGGGAAGATTTTGATATATGGGGCATTTCATGTGAAGCGGACAATGAAAAAAAAATTAAGGTTCTGAAATTCGTTCACATTGGGCATATTTGTACTTCTAGGGAATTTGAACGTATTCACATAATATTTTTTTTTATTTGAGGTTTAGCTGTTAAGATATGGGATTCTATAGAATTCACCTGATTGACGGAAGGGTTTTTTTGAAATGCTATTTTCATAGTGAAAATAATTATTATAAAATAAAGAATATAAGTTTGTTTGTAGGATATTTACTGCTCTTTTTGATTTGGTTTGTGTATTTGATAAATTCAATGACTTTTCATTTATTTGTCACAATTTCGTCAAGATTTTGATGTTTAAACATCAACATTTTTTCGAAGCTACCTTCTGCACTGAAAAATTGTCATTTTATTATCTTTTTTTGTAAATGTTTTGAAATGTTTTGACAAATTTTCTTGATATTATTTTCTTTTTGTTTTGATTTTTTTTTTATATATTTTGAATTATTTTGGCATATGTTCCAAATTTTTGAAATATTTTTAATTATTTTGAAAATATTTGTGCTCAAATGCATGGTTGAATAAATAAGGTTGTCTCGTGGCTGATCGTACTCTCTTCTCAGTACCCACAATTGTCAAAATCAATGAAAATCAACAACAACAACTTCATCGGCTTTACATGTTATAAATTTTCGCTTTCAGATTTTGTATGAGCTGTCAACTTCGATTTGACATTTATGGGCACTCGCTCTCAACCATGCGACTACCTTCTTTATTCTACCATGCTCAAATGAAAGCAAATAGTTTTAAAAATGCTTTATGAGGGGTTTATTGAACGTTTCAGCCATTTTTAAAAATTCTCTCATTTATAAACAAACATTTTCAATAATTTTTTTGACATTTTCTTTGTTTTTGATATATTTTGAAACAATTTGATATACTTTTGACATAATTTGTGCTCAAATGAAAACAAAATAAAATTTAAAAATGCTTCATCGAAGGTTTATTGAAGGTTTCATCCATTTTTTAAATTCTCTCATGAACGTTAATGTTTTTCAATTTTTTTCGATTTTTTCCTTATGTAGGCTTTATAAGAGGTTCATAATGCATGAATGTATGAATACAGCCGTTATTTTTTTGAAAATACATATTTCATTGAAGTATATTTCATATTTCTTAAGGGGTATTAACCCATATTTCCTTAGGGGTATTCCCGATGTTTTTATATAAACTTGTATAGTGTTTTTTTATAGATTTTATAGATCTATTAAGTTTGAAAGAGGAATTTTGAAGACATTCAAAAAAGCATCTTTTTTATTTTTCATTATTTTTTAATTTTTTGTTTCAATTTGTTTTTATATTAAAAACAAAAATTTAAAAAAATAATTTTGTCCAAATATTAATTTTCAGTCACCATAATAGTACTAATATTGAAAGCTAAATAATATTCTTCAACCCCGTTCTCAGAAATATTAATAAAATATTTTTGAAAATATCTATAAAATTCTTAAGCAGTATTCCCGACATGTTATATTTGAACAAGCAAGAGTTTTTTATAAATTTTCGCAATTTTTGTCGACATCAAATCATTCCAGCTCCCTTCAGTCCATTTTCTGGTAATTAGTTTTATTTTCTTGAAAATATGAATTTTGAAAAAAAATTATTCTGACAAAGAATGTATTTTTGTGAATATGAAAATATTAAAAGTAAAGCTATTTTCTTCAAGCACGTTCACAGCAATATATTTGATATTTTTGTTGACCATGATATATCTTATTGATTTTTCTATTTCGTTGCATACCATTCTGCCCCAACTTCCTCCCAAAAGCACCAAATATATGCGTTCAAATTTAAAATTCTTTTAAATTCCTTTGCATTCGATTTTTAATTTTCTTCGGAAGTCACGTTCAATACTTAAATGTTTTCTAAATCAGAAGCAGGAATAACAACAACAACCATCAAACTTTTTTGCTTTTCTTACAATATCAGTCATGGCAGACATGACGCTAGACACAACAACAACCACTACCACAACAACACCAGCATCGACTATTAAACAGCAGATCATAAAAATGCAAGCAACTCAGTTTGTAAATAAATTAATCAATTATGACAGAACGTCAATGCGAACGAACGTCAGACGTCAAAAGAGTGAGTGAACAAGAGCCTGATTATTGGTTTTGTTGTTGTTGTTGTTGTTGTTGTTGGGAATTGTCGAGCAGTAGCGGGCAACGTTCGTTAGGCGTCAACAAGTACCAACGCGACGAGGTACTGAGTCTGACGTTGATCATAAATACAGAGTTCGAATAGTTTTTAAAACAAACAAACATGAGAAAGAAGTTCATAAAAAAGCAGTGTTTTTTCTGCATAAAAAAAAAGGAAAAACTGAACACAGAGCACAAAAAACGAATGATATTTTTTCCGGGAACAATTTGAATAATTTCAACTACAAAAATACGTGTTTATTTCAGAGTTTTACTTGTTTGAAAAATATGTCTACGCAAACTTGAAGCAGATGTTCCAAATGTTATATGGTTTTGTATTGGAGAACATTCAGAATACCTATACGGAGAACACCTATTTTTATTTCGTTTATTTCATATATTTCGTATTCGCACCAGTTCGCATATTTGAGCAGGGGCTTCAAGATCTTATTTGAAACTTCTGGACAGTATTCAATAACGTGCGAAATTTTTCATGAATCATGATGTCATATTTCTGAAATATTTCATCTTCTCTCAAATCTCTTCGGCATCGACGCAATGTTGTTTGCCTAAATCTTCTGTATAGGCACTATCATTTGAAGTATTAAATGGAGATACATGACTTGATGCCATCAGCTAGTTTGTTTCCTAGGTCTACTCGAGCAGCTCGCCAAGCCCATCGCTAGACCATTGTCTCGATTCCCAATGGAACAATCTCCCTGAGACTGTATTCCCCGGCGGTTCCTCTGCAGACCAGTGTCGCCAGAGACACGAACTGAAATTTACCACTATTCCGGAAAAAATTTACCACTTTTGGATAAAATTTACCTTTTCCCAAAACAAAAATTAAAAAATTTTGAAATGATTAACAACCGTGGCAGTTTTTTTGTTAGTATATATATAAATATTTATAAAGAAACAACAAAAACGTGAAAAAATAACATTTGTACCATTCACACACTTAAAAGAAACGCGGATCCGACAACCGCTCCTATTCTGGACATGTTCTCAGCGGATTTCTCCCGGAGAGGATCGCCAATCTACAGCCGCTTTGGTTCTGTTCGGGCTCTTAAGCTGCTTTTGAGTATATTCAGAGAGGTAACAGTGCTGTCAATAACTCAAAAAATTTATAAGTCTAAAAAAATTATTATTTTCGCAAAATTTACCACTTTTGGTCGAAAATTACCTTTTTTACATCTGCCCAAAAAATGAGTCAATAGAAACTGCTGCAGACAATAGCAAGTCTCAGAGAGTAAATAAAATCATGTAAGGTTCCTTGAGATCATGCACATTAGCCGATTGGAGTCGGCATAGAACAAAGATTCAATAACACTCACAACCCAATTTGATAAAAAAAAGCTCGGCGAAAGTCCTTTTAATTGCTGAATTGGCCAATTCCTTTTTTTTAAATAAATCTGGCCATTAGTTCTGGCGAAAGACTAAAGACATTATAAAATTAGCTTTTAACTCAGTCCATTATCAAATAACCATTTTTGGTCACTTAGATATGGCAAAAATATAAAATATAAATTCTTAATTTTTCATTTTATACTCTTTAATAGATGAACATTTCTAACCCAATTTCAGGTCGGCCAGTTTTCTAATCGTAACCTAAGACTTTTTTGTTGTATAAAAAGAGGGCGTACATTTACATGTAAAATATTTAACGTTGTGTAAGGTAGGAACAAAATACTATACATTCCCCTGCCTGCGGAATGGAAAAAGTCTTCAAGAATTATTTAAATATATGTATTCGTGTGGTAAGTGGGCGTGGTCATTGATTGATGCCCTCTACTTTTAGTATTGTTTGTATATAGCATAACTTCTGTTATGCTTCTGTTCCCGAAGCATAACTTCTGTTTTTGAGAGTTATGATCGGGTATGGACACCACTACATTTGAAGCTTCTGTGCTGCTTCTGTGTTTGTCTTTTGCCTTTGATTTGTTGTTGTGTTGTTACATAAGCATTTGCTCTCAACGCTCCCAGATCGCTCTCTGCCCATAGCTGGTTATGATACATATAATAACGATCATTACCATCGTAAAAAGGCAAAGAAGTCATCAGTCCTAATTTTTTTTTGGAAATATTTTCTAGAATATTCAGATATTGTTTTCATCACATATTTTATTGCCAATTGGTACTTTTGTGAAGGTTAAATTATTTTTTGAGCAGCATGTCCGAACAGCACTTTAAACATGCGGCTTGATAATGTAAAACTTTGCTCACGTTTGGAGTCATATCATTATTTGTTAGACCGTTGTCTAAGCATCTGTGGCCATATGGGTAGTAAATAGTCGCAGTAGTCCTTTTATTTAAACCACAATTCACTGAATGTCAGCACACCCACACACTATATCGAGTCGAACGCGTTCGCGTGTGTGAACCGTCCTATGTCAATTTTACGAGCAAGGAGAGCTCTGGTTCAAATCCCAACAAACAGAGAAAATTTATTCAATTGAAATTAATTTTTCTGATCGGCTGGCACCTTTCTGCAGATAATTAAAATTTTTGCAGCTACATCGATTGTTCGGTTGTGTAATGTTATGGATCTAGTGGATAGATGATGATTTTTATATTGATAATTTTGCTTTTTTTTGTTGAACTCGAAACTTGTATAGGTTTCAAGATGTCATTTAGTCTACGTTTTGATTTGGGTGGCTTAAAACACGTGTGTTATACTACACAATTTTATTCAAAGAGATTATATGGTTATGAATTGAACAAGAATGGTTGGTTGGAATGATCATTAGCAACTTTGTCGTATTTCTAGCCTCAAAGGCATTTATTACTTTAAACAAAGTTATGAAAATTTTATAAAATTGAATAATAGCCCACGTTATTAAATGAAAGCCAAGCTTATGTTTATGTTATTAAATTTGCAGTAATTTGAAAGTGGCAACACTGGTCATGGTGTTGTTAATTTTTCTCGAACATGCGTTTGGCATGCGTTCAATCTGTTGATAGGGGGAAAAAAATTATGTAATTGCAAAATGTACGGAAATTGTTTAAGATGAGGGCTGCAGGCAAGCCCGAGCAGAAACGATTTTTATGCAACTCTAATAGACGCGGTTCGTAGGCTCACAGCAACAACGTTTGACACATGTGTTATGGCAATTTTCAATTTTAAATTAGTACGATTTTGATTATTTTATAATTTTAGCCTATTTTCCTGTAGATAATAATAGATATTTGCAACAGCAAAAATATGACCCGAAAGAACAACCTGTAAAACTTAAACTTATAAACTAATAGAGCAAAAACCTCCCTAAAAATGTTTTGCAATTTTTATTTACTTCTGTTAAGCCCAATAAAATTAAGGAACAAGCAGAGCAAGAACAAGAAACAACATTAAAATATATCCTTTGCTTCAACTGGCAATGCCATAACCAAAAAAAAAAAACAAAAAAATGAGAGAGAAAAAAAGCAAGTGTTGCCACTGCAAAACATTAAAAATATTCCCGCAGAGTCATAAATTTTTCTCGTTGGACACATGGTAGGCCTGGGCGTAAAGACTACGTTATAACATAACCTAACACTACAAACTGTGGAGTGTATAGAAGCAAACAAAAAAAAAAAAACATTCGAGTGAAATAAGAAGTTGCTGTTAAATTTATGTGCGAAAAATCGTGAAAATCAGGAAGTTGCAGGCAGTTATTTTGTTTTTTTTTCTGATCATATACATATTTAAACATGGACGTAGTTAGCAGTCGGGGTAGCGTAAACTTTATGGGCGTGTTAGATGCGTTAAGACGACTGACTGCCACGCTACAGCAGTGTGGTTAAGCGTCATAATTTAGGGTATTTAAATTTGCCATGTAGTGTGAAGTGGCAAGGGGGAGATTTAGTTGTTGTTGTGTTTGTTGTTGTTGTTGTGGTTCCTTGGGTATTTGTCGTAATGAGTGGCATAGCGTCGTCGTCCATGTTCAGTTCATGGCAAGAAAAGTTAGCAAATTTTAATGATTTATATGCCTACCATGCCACAACTAAAAAGCTTTCCAAATGTTGCCATTTACAGCAGAAAAGTTATTTTTTGGTTTTATTTTCGGATTCTGGTTGTTTTATTGTAAGGTTTTGGAAAATGGCAAATGAAGATGAATTGCGTTGCAAAAACTTTGCAAGGGATGATAATAATTTTTAATAAAGCTCTGACGACCATATGTTGATTATAAAGTTTTGAAACCAGAGCAACTTTAAAATGACCGTCAAATGATAAAAATGTTTTTAATTGAAGGAGTTATAGGAAGAACATCGAATTTAAAATTTTTAAATTTTTGAAAAAAGAAAATTGTCTTGATTGGGGCTGAAATTGAATATTTAATAGGTGAAAGCTTTCAAAATAGGTGTTGAAACTGTATTAAGTGATAGAACTAACCTAAAAAGATGGTGTTTTTAGTGGTTACGAGTATTAGCACCGATTTTGCACCTTAATCCACCTAATATTTGAGACGCACATCTGTTAAGACGATTCGGAGCGTCTCTCTCAGAAAACTTTGACAAATCAACAAATCTGAAGAGCTTTAAAAATTAAAAATGTGCGGTTTCAATCTGTTAAGGAGGGGCCACAAAATACAACAAAACGGATCAAATTGATCTTGAAAATGCCTCCAAAGCTGAAATTTCCAAGTTTACTCTTAAGTATAAGTAAATAGACGTAATAAGACGTCTCGGAGTGTCTTTCTCAAAAATGTACAACTTTGACAAATCAACAAATCCGAAGAGCTTCAAGAATTGAAAATGCGCGGTTTCAATCTGTTATAGAGAGGCCACAAAATACAACAAAACGAGCGAATTGATTTAAAAATGCCTGCAAAGCTTACATTCCCAAGCCCTTGCTCAACAGAATAAATATCAAATTAAACTTTAAAGCTTTAATTTTTGTAAGCTTTTCGTGCGCATCACAGGGCTTATGGTATTAAAGAGGCTCTCAGTGAATTTGTGGCCTGTAAACATTACGCACTCACAGCATTCTGGGCATGTGACAAATATTAATGGCCGCCACATCCGTTTTCAATACATTGTCAAAAATTGCCTGTGTTTGCTTTTTTTTCCTCTCTGGCGCTTTTATAGAGCAAAATAACAATTTATTAGCAATTGTATGATTGTTTTATGTTTGTTTTTATTTCGCCTTCTCGCCATCATCACCATCATCAACATCATCATCATCATCATCATCATCATCATCATCATCATCATCATCATCTTCTGCTCACTTCTCTTCGCCTCGCTTCAGCTTCTTATTATCCTGTTGGCTTTGTTTATGTTGGATTTAATTTATTTTTAACAACCCAAAGAAACAAAATCAATTCCACACGCGCGCGCCTAAAAGCATGTGACACAATTTTTTTTTGCTTTGCCGGCGCCAGGCTTGAGGCATGCAACAAAAACACACAAAATTTGCATGAAATGTTTTACGAATTTTATGCTTGTAGGCGGACAAAAAAATAAAACAAACAAAAAAAAAAAAAAAATTATATCCTACCATATTTATGCAATATATTTGCTTGCGCTGTCAGTGATGCCAACGCGTGTGTATTAAGCGGGAAAAAGTTGTGAAAAAATGTTAAAAAAAAATGAAGAAAGAAACGAAAAAAATATATGAAGGGCACATAAATAAATATACGACATCAGCGCCATGGAGCCTACAAAATTAAATCCTACTCGTTTGCAGCATGCATGGAAATATGAAACGGCGGAAAATGTTTGGTGGAAATTTTTATTTGTTTGTTTTTGTTCAGTGTTGTCGTTGGTTGTTGGTATTGTTATTGCTGTTGTTGTGCTTTCTATGTATGATTTATTGAATGTTGAACATGCGGGAGATTTTCACAAGTTTTAAACACGGCGGCATAAATGTTTTACAAGCAATTTTCTCATGTTTTATGAGGCATCATAGGGCAAAAATTTAATTTATAGAGATTTTCTTTGATTTTTTTTTTGACAATATTTTTTTATTTGTTTGTTTTTTGTTTTTTTTTTGCCATATGAGTTCGTGTGACAAATTTTAATAGCAAAAAAGTTCATGGTCAGTTTGGTGGGGTGAATAAAACAAGAGAAAAAAAAATAATAGGTGACATTTTGCTGTCCCAAGATAGCAAACGATGATGGGGAAATTTATTGAGTTCGTAAAAATGGATAAATGGCACATGTTAAAATTTTCAATTTGCTTCAAAAATATTTGTTCACCATATATTTGTAAGAAATTACAAATATTTGCGAACATTGACATTTTGTGAAATTGAAAAATTTGAATCATTTTATGATGTCATCTGAGAATAATATAAATGAATTTTTTTAAAAGATTCCAGAAAATTATGTCAATTCTCTCATGTTAAGAAAAAAAAGTTTTCGGAAACAGAAATAATTTTATTTTTTATCTCTATCTATATCTATCATTTAAATTGCTGCTTTTATCTCTGCTAAGGATGTAATTTATATTCAAATAAGCTTTGAACTTTCATGCAAAAGCTTTTTTCTAAGCTATGAGAGCTATGAGAGTATAAGCAATAAAAAAGTTTAGAAGTATTTATATTTTTGCTGTGTGAAGTTTCTGATACTAGAGGGATTTGTTGCAAGTTTTTTTTTTTATATTGCTTATAAAATTAATATTTTTTTATAGATTCAAGCATTTTGTTTAGTTATTGAAGTTTTAGGGAACTTTTCACATTTTTGTAGGGATTTTGTTGGGAATTTTTTGGGAAATTTTAGGGAAATTTTTTATTTGCCTCTATGAAAGCATTTTTATATGAGAGAAAGTGTGTGGAGGTTCTGGAAATACTTTTCTTTCGGGACATTTTTTGGGAAATTTTTATACTGCTAGAAAAATTAATATTTTCAATAGATTTATGTAAGTTAAGTCGGTAATGGAAGTTGAAGGTAGTGTTCTCCCATTTCTTTCCGAGGGGGAAATACTTGGGAGAAATTTTTATCCATTTTGATTAATTTTTTTTTTAAAAGATGTATGTAAATCAATATTTTCACTTATCGTTTAGGGTTTTTATAAATTTTTTTTTCTTATCCTAAACAAGTTACTTTTTACACTCATATATAATAGTTCCAAGATTCTTCGTAAACTCCGTAAACTGTAAAACTAAAACTTACTATACAATTCTCATGTTTTTATATATTTTTCTACAAGAGCTTTTGAGCTTTATATAAACTTAAATGAAATAGGAATCTTGTTTGCTAACATACATAATGGAAAAAAAACGTAGTTTATCTTATCCTCAAGTTACAATGCTATAGTACCTATTCTTCTATTACTTGATGCAAACTAATTTTGTTTATTTTTTTACATTCAATGTCTCATAGGATGCTACGTATCAACTTGCATGTGTATTTTTTCAAAACTTCTTTTGATGTGGAAAATTTTTGGAAAATTTTTTTGTTACGCCAACAAAATGGATTGTAATTTGAATCCATGTATTTTTTTGTTATGGATTGTACATTTCCTAGCCTTGCACCGTGCAACGGCATATGCTAGGCATAGAGAAAACCCCTAATATATTTTATAGATTAAAGCTCGTTAGTTGGTTATCGAAGTTTTAGTAAAGTTTCTCTGTATTTTTGTTAGAAGAAATTTACTGGGACATTTTGAGTATTTTTTTTTTTTTTTTTTTGTTATTTTGCTATAAATTTTGTTATTTTCATTCTGATGTTTACTTTTTTGCAAAATTACAAATGATTCATCAATATGTTTAGAATTTATGCGTAGATGTTTCGATCATTCGATGCTTATTTTCACGAGGTAGGTAGAATATCTTTTTTTAATTGAAATTCATTTTCGTGAAAGTTATAGAAAAAAAACTTTTGCAATGTTTCAGGAAAAACATTAGTACTTTCTAAATATTTTTCACTTTTCCCTTTTTTTGATGTTTTAATGTTGAAATAGCGAAAAACAAACATAAAAATAAAAATGAAATGATTATTTTGAAAATTCAACACTCGACAAGATTTGCTTGCACCAAATATTGTGAGAGCTTTTAATAACTTCTTGTTTCAGTGTAAAGCTGTGCACTCGAAAAGCTCTCTTTATTGTTGTTTGAACAGTGCGTTGATCACAACTGCTTTATATACAATGTGCCAAGAAAATAATAAATCGCTTCATTAGATTAGTTTCTTTAAAATTAAGTAAAAATTATCCTTTACACAATACAGATCATTTTAAGCGGAAAATTTTAAAATTTAGTCTCATAACGAAAAATTTTTAAGTAATTTTATAAAAAATAGTTTAATTTTAAGCAAATCTGAGCTTTAGGCCAAGTATGTTGACAACAAGACAACATGAAGACAATGAAGACAATTACCAACAACAACCTCAACGGCTCTGTATATAGCAAATCACACAGCAGACTAGACAGAGTGTTTCGTTGGCCACTACACCAACTCATCAGTAGTATTGCATGACTTTTCACTGTGAGCCTCTCAAGCTACTAAGGTCGTACTTACACTGACAATAAGCCGAAAAAGTTACCCAAAAGTTTACTTGACAGAGAGAATGCTTTTACATTAGTAACTGAGTTCTTATCTACTTATGCACCATGTGTCAAGGTCAACCTTGATGGTGTCATACTTTTAAGCATAGCTTTAACTCATGTACATCTTCGAAATTCGAAAACAGTGTTTTACTGCTATCAGTAAAAAAAAGTTTAATTTTAAATTAATAAGGGTATGGGAGGCATTTATGATGTCTATGAGGTGTATTCAAAAATATCTAAATGGAATTTTTAAATTTTGCGGGCTGTGTTGGCCCGATTGGCTTAAGACTTTGTTATTGTTTTGTTGGCAAGCATATTTGTAGAGTATCTACATTTTCAGTCATATTGGTTGTTGACTTCTTTGTAAAATGTTGTAAGAATAACATTTGGTTTTTTTCTTTTTTTATAAATGGATTTTAAGGATGCAGTATAGCATATTGAAGTATCTACATTTTCAGTCATATAGGTTGTTACTTCTTTGTCAAAAGTTGTAAGAATAACACGATTTTGGTATTATTGGCGATTTGGTTTTTTTTTTATAAATGGATTTTAAGGATGCAGTATAGCATATTGCCTTGGCAATTGCTGTAAGAGAGTAAAATTCAATAGCAATAGAAAATATAATGATTGTCATTAGAAAACTGATATATTTCATGATATAATTTTTGCCACTTTCTAGAATACTCGTAGTAAATTATTGTATTTTCAATATTTTCTAAGGAAAAATATTGGAAAAAAAATTTTCTAAGTACACTTTTTATATTTTAATATTTGCCAAGATAAACAAAAGTTTTTAATTGTTTTAAATGTGATATAAAAAATGTGATATGTTTCATTAAAATCCATTTCAATAGCAAAAGGATAAGGAAGAGCAGGATTTTTTGTTAAATTTTAGATAATTTGAAATTTGATTAAATTATAAAAAGATTTGATAGTTTCAAAGTGATGGAATTTTTTTTAAATTAATTGAGAATTTATGTAATGCTTACAATATAGCAACAATTTCCGAGCCTAAGAAGGCAAAACTCAAATTTTAGGTAATTTGCGGAACTCTTTAAGATGTGGTGGTGATTTAAAATTTAAAATTTTCCTCTCTGAAGCGTTTATCGAAAGCTTGTTTCTATTCCATGCATCTTATAATAGTTTATTAAATAACATAAAAACTAATGATGCTTTAAACAAAAAAGAAATTTAAAATGTGTAGAAAATATCAAAAATGAATGGCTGTTTAAGCCTTTCGATTGGAATAGAAAAACCCGAATATTTTCAGCCCATTAAAAGTGTAGAAATCCGCCGCAGATGAAGTTCATACAACTAAGCTTAATTTTGAATATAATTTGTAATTTTTTTGTCTCTTTTTTTAATCCATTTTGTCGTAGCTTTTAATGAGCCGTTTGTCTACTAAATTAACACTTTCGTCGCGCTCAGCTGGCGGCGCCAGCCACACTTTATAAATTTTTGTCGCAAAGTCTTTGGAAATTTTGCTACATATGGCTATAACAAGACAACGACAACAACAAAAAACAACATCGAAAATAACAACAACCATAAAGTTGTTTGTTATGCGTAATAAAATCAAATATGTAGAAATTATGATGCATAAAAGATTTCATTTTGCATTAATTAGTTGATGATTTTGGTTAAAATATGTTAACAAGCAGCAGTTGGCTGCGGTTGAAAATATTAAATAAAATTTTAAATTTCATAAAAAACACAAAATAAAACAATAAAGCCTAAACGAAGAGTTTTATAAAAAAATTCCGTTAAAAATGCCTTTTTATTTAAGCCAAAATTAATTGAGCGCCGTTTTCGTTACCAACACGAAATTGTAGACATTTATATTTCCTTAACGTGTTTGGAATTTAAATAAGTTGCGCACACTTCCATTTGTTGTTGTTTTTCCACTTTTCTGCTTTTCGAAAAAAAAACACCCTTTTCTGTCGCCTACAAAGCTTTCATGTCTCGTGCTTTGTCTCTTACGTGCCACTCGTAGTGTTTGGATTTTGTTTTTTCGTCATTTTATTTTCGTAATGAGATTTTTTCTAGATTTGTTTTGCTTTTCGTATTTGTTGTTGTCATTGCTTTTGTTTTTGCTCTGTTGCTCTTCTGTAGGATTTCCACGTAGCTGTTGTTGTTGTTGCGTTTCGTTTCTGTTCTTTTTGTTCATAAAGAGGCATTAATTAAAATTTAAAAAAAAAATGAAATTCTCTCTTTTTCGGTGTTTTTTGCCTCTTTTTTTTCTGTTGAATTTGCTTTGTTTTAATTAAAACCCGTTTTTAATTAAAGTATTTGTTACGCTCTTAATTTGTACAACTTTTGTCCCATTGTTTTGTTTAATACTCAAGCAATCACAATATTTAACTCATTTTTAATGTGATGAAAATTTATTGCACCATAAAAAAAAGTTAATTAAAGCCGTCAATTTTATCTTAATTGGGTCAAAATGATGTGAATTGTTTCGTTGACAAAACTGCTTGCTCTCCAAAGAGTGTTATTTGAAGGCTTTAATTAACATAAACGGAATATTTGTTATGGGTGAAGTGTGGGGACAACTAAATTTGAAATGAAGTTATTGTCTGATGGTTGTCTTTTTTTCCGCACAAATATGTTCTTGTACATGTTGGATTCTAAATTTTAACTTTGAGCTTTCAAGCAATGTCTTAAAATAACTGTTAATTTTAAGTTTAGTTTCTCATTTGGCACTATACCGGAAATTTAATTCAATCAGCATTGTCTTAATGTGCTGAAGGTCAAATGCTCTTTAAAATAAACATCTTATTTTCAATATTCAAAAATTTCCCAGTCTTTCAAAAGATCGTCATAAAATTACACAAGTATTCATCAAAAATTCCCATCAATCAATTGAAATGGGAATTTTCCTAACCATCGCTGAGTTAAATATTGCGAAAGGGGTCATTATTATTTCTTAATGTTTCATAAATAGCTCAATGTTTTTAGTTTTCTTGATTGGCGCCTATTAAAAAGATGTTTGTTTATAAATTTTCCTCCTTCAAAATGTTAGACAAAATTTCCTCATGCCACATTGCTTTCCTATGTAGCAACAACAAGATCAACTTATTTGCTGCTGATGGACACATTAATCGACACCAACGCAGAAAAAAAACACATGAGCATGCATAAAAAAAATTTATTAAAAAGTTTATAAATCAAAAATCACCCCCAACCACAGCTAGAGATAAAAGTTTTGAAATTAATGCTTTTAATTAAGTTAAGTAGCTGGCATGCATGTTCGACATGCGGCCAACATCAATCGATCGATCAGTGTGGCAGCACTGAGCTCGTCAGACTTTCATTTGTCAGTTGAATGAGTTTGGCTGTTTTTTTTTTTATTTATTTTGAATTAATTGGTGCAAGATGAAAGCACACAAAAATGCTTATTGATTTATCATTAAAAATTTGGTTGTTTTTCCCCTAAGAACGTTTCAAGTGCTGACTGAAAAAAATAAAAAAAGGAAAATTTTGCAGCAGCTGTGCAGTGTTGAAGAGAACAAACATTTTTATTTGCAATTAAAAAAAAAAAAAATAAATAAATAAATATGTTTTGAAAATACTTAATGCCATAACAATACAATCTTGTTATTAGTTTTTTTGTTAACACTTTAAGATGTTTTGAGAGTATAAAAATGTTATAATAAATGATATATAACTTGATTTTTGTATTAAATGATTTAAAAAATCATTTCTCATTGTTTTGAAAAATTTCCCTGAAATATCCCAAAAATTTCCCAAGTTAGTTTTTGCCAAAAGTATGAATCAAATGAGTTTCTAGAGCTTAAATATTGAAAAAAGTTAAAAAAAATAGCAGTTACGAACATTTCCCCCCTTAGTAGGCTGTATTTAATGAAACTGATATCAAGCAGTACACTCTAAAAACTGATTGTTAAATCACTACATTAAATGCTGTGCAATTTTGCGCATTTATTGGCATTATATTAAAAATAACACGCCACGCAGCGTGTTCTTTCAATTCAGTCAAAAATTAAGCGTTTTTTTTTTGTAAATTCCTCTCTTTCCTCTCCTTTTTCCCGCTTTTTTAGCGTGTTTTCGCTCATAAAATAATCCAAGAGAGAGAAATATTGTAAAGAAACGCTTTTTTAGTGATATTTCACTACAAGATGTTTTGAGAGTGTAGGCAATCAGGTTGCATTTTAGAGTATATATAATAACCAAAAAAATATTTTAGATGCCATTACAATCTTATTCTCTATTTTTGATTGAACCTTGAAATAAACTAGAATAAATATCTTTAGCTTAGTTTTTATGTCTAAAGCTTTATGACATAATTAAAAAAAATTTATTAAAATAAAATTTAAATAAAATATCCCAAAATTTACCCAGAATTTTTTTTTCTCAAATAATATTAAAGTAATGATTTTCTAAAGGTTTTACACAAAACAAAAAAAAAAAAAACATAGTTTTACACATTCTTATCTTTACTTAAATGTAAATAAGAAGTTTTAATGAAATGCTTTTTTCATTCCTATTGTACATATCCTAGCTTTTAGTACATGGAAAACATTTGCATTTTTTCAGAAAGCATAATTGTATTAATAATATATAAATAAATATGTTTTGAAAACATTTATGTTAATACTCCAACAAAACAATCGTATACTAAATTTTTTATTGGCCTTAGAAGATATATGTTTCAAGGTGTTTTTAGTGTATCAATTTGTAGTATGTAACTCAATGTTCCCATCTGAGGCTTGAAACGTCTTTTGACATTGTTTTAAAAAATTTCCTAAAAATATCCCAAATAGTTTCCAAACTACTTTTTATGATTAAAAAAGCAAAACACAAAACCCAGTCACGAAATTTTCTCTTAGCCGGCGGAGATTTACTTAAATGCTTAAGTATTCGCTTCTATTTTCATTCTTGTGTAGCTGTTAGTACAAGGAAAGTAATTGTATTTTCTTTCTTTATCTAGAAAGCAGAAATAGTAGTAGAAAAAGAATAGCAGCAATTTTAGAAGTAGTATAAATAATAAATATACAAGTATAAAAGTGTTCTGAAACTACTTAATGTCATAATAACGAGATTCTTCTTTGGTTGAACCTTCAAGATATACTCTACAGGATATTTTGAGAGCATATAAATGTTATCCATAGTTAAATTTTGGTATTTAAAGATTTAAACAGTTTTTTTACATTGTTTTAAAAAATTTCCCTAAAATATCCCAAAAATTTCCCAACTCAATTTTTGCTAAAATTTAAAATAAATGATATTATAGAGCTTTATTACTAAAAAAAAGTTGAAAAGTAGCGGATACCTACATATATGTATTCCCTTAGGAGCCGTTGATGTACTTAAATGCATAAATATTTGCTACAATTTTTATTCTACTGAAAATTCTTACCTTGGTACCTTTTAAGGTAAGTTTGTGTTATAAGCAGCATACAAAATTTGCCAAAAATTTCCTTAAAAAATTACTTTTCCAAATTTTGTTGCCCTCTTTTATGAAATTTATATATTCAAGCTTTCAACTGCTGAAATAATTTTCTAGTTTGCTCTAAGCCCTCCAAAAAAAAAACACAATTAAAACCTTAGCTAAACGGAAATTTTAGACAAATGTGTAAAAAATTTAATATCTAACTACGTTGAGATAAAAGTGCTTATCACAATGGAGCGATGGCAAGAATTATAGCCCCACTCATCGCCAATCCGTAGCATAAGAGCAAAAAAAAAAGAAAAAAAAAAATTGCTGTAAGGTGTGTTCCGCAATTTTGCTGCATTTCCGGTTAAACTAGGTCATTTCAGACAATTGACAGAGGTGTTGGCCACACTTCGTTTAATTACGCTGTAAACTAACAGAGTGTGGAAATAATGCAAAAATCCCTGCTTTCTCTTTAATAAATTGGCCTCAGCAGAGCTTTAGCTTCAGTGCGCTTTAGTCATAGCCTCATAAAATTGAAATGGGCTTAGGGCGAGCAGAAGGCGCAAGTAGTGTGTGTGTGTGTGTTCAGGCATTGAATTAAAATTGCTTTTAAATGGCAAGTTTTCTTAATTACATCCATAGTTTGCTATAAAAAAAAAATGTTCAGTTATTGTCTTGCTATGCTTAGGAAAAGCCATGGAAAACCATTTTGGAAGCCCAAATAATTTCCAAATTTTCCATCAAACATAAGTTGCTTGAATGCTTTTGAGCGTCATAAATTTTTTGGTTGATTAGCGGAAAATTAAAAATTTTAGGAAATTAACTTAACAGTACTTGGGTCGTTTAAACTTTAAAGCTTATAAGATAGAAATCTCCAAATATAAATTTCACGTTTGTATTCTTGCTCATTAAACATGTTTAATACTTATGTTATTTTTAAATTATTTGAACTTTCTTTGTAAAAAAACGCCGAATGTCAAAATAATTCTTCCATTCGGCTTTGGCTTAAATACCGCTTGAGTATCGTTGACTCGTTCACTACAACTCATAAATCTATGTATATTTTTCTGTTAACTTCAAAGCATATTTTTGATATATTTTGTTGTTATTGTTGCTGTTGTGTGACGCCCCCAAAGTAGCAGATTTTATTTTATAGCCATTTCACGGCAACCAATAAATTAATATTGAAGCATAAATCATAGAATGTGCCGCATTTATTTCTTTTATTTTCTATTTTCTAGAAAATTGAAGTGCTTCGATGTAGGTTTTCTATGGGACACGCGTCCGCACCCGTTCTTTCTTGCTTGACTCTGGTTGGTAAACGTGTTAATTTGGTTTTTCTCTGTAGGTCCGCCTATCTTTGTGTCGATCTGTCGTCGTTTAGACAAACAGCAGTGTGCGCTTGACCCACAAATCAAGCGGTATTAATTTTATTACAACTTTTATAGACGTCGTTTCGACGACAACTGCTGCTTCTTTCTCTTCTATTTTTGTTTAGTCTTAAGCTGTTTTCGTTATATCTGTCGTTATGAAAAAAAAAATATATATTAACATAAATAAATGCCATAAAAATTGCCAACAGTTTTGTGATAACGTTTTGGAATGTTCACAAGTCTGCATTTGTCTTGTAGCTTGAACAGGATTGATTTAAAATAATTTCAAATATAGAGAAAGGTAATTTTGATTATTTTAAAAGTGACATTTTAATTAAAAATTTTGAATATAACTCCCACACTTAAATCAATTTGAAAGTTCAAACTTGAAAAAAGGAAATTTGCCTCACAAATATTTTGAATCGTTTGGTTTCAATAAAATTATGTAATGATTATAAAGTATAACCTGGATATAAAATAAGTCTTGAGAGAAAAAAAAGATACAGTAGTTTCGACTATGTCGTAACACAAGACGTAAAATTATTCAATTCATATAATGATGACATCTTTTTTAAAAAAGAGTGCCGGAAAGGGTTAATATGTATCACCGACCCCCATTATTTTTGCAAAAGGAACATTTTTGCCTTTGACACCTATTCCCTCCGACCACTCCTTAGGGGGGCTCCCATACAAATTTTATGGTTTTTGTTTATTTATTCCATACACCTGAGCATATGACTTTAAAAAGAGTGCCGGAAAGGGTTAATGTGTATCACCGACCCCCATTACTTTTGCAAAAGGAACATTTTTGCCTTTGACACCTATTCCCTCCGACCACTCCTTAGGGGGGCTCCCATACAAATTTTATGGTTTTGTTGATAAAACCGGAAACTGTCGATAAATAGGTAGCAAGTTTAAGCAAACAAAAACATCAAATGCTGGCTTTATATTTCATGTAATTGTGTAAAATTTATATAAATTAGAGAGTTCTAACATGAATTTTTGTCGCATTGAGGATCAAGCAGACCAACAAGTGCTAACATTAACATTGTACGATCAGTACTTTAGGCACACCAAAGGCTCAAATTGTGATATAAATACCGACGCCTGATCACTATCAACCACCCTACTTACCTCCGAGAATGACGTATTCTATGTCAAAAAATTCTCAAAAATTTTACTTAAAATTTGGAAATGAGGAAATTTGTACTGTGAGTTGTTTGCTTTTACCAAAATTATATAAAAAGTCTATAAAATTTTTTTAAGAGACATGTTTCCAATATATAAATATTAAACCCATGTATTTTAGTGAAAAATTAACAAAATCTCTACAGTGACAATCCTTTTTAACTAAAAATAATAAACAGGCAATCCTTTGAAGAGCTTTAAATAATTTCCCTTTTCTAAACCATGTCCAAAAAATTGAGCTATAAAATTAAAAAACAAAAAAAAAAACAAAAAAAACAAAAATTTCTAATTTAACATTGAACATTGACGGTGCAATTTAAAAATATATTTGAGAAGCATTTGCCAATTTCACAAGAAAAACCCACAAATTTTCAACCGAACATTAACTTTTTATTTAATTTTTATTAAATACTAAATAAAATGAGTATCACAGGTATGTGGCTTCAAACACATTGTTTGGTTTTATTTCCTTCTATTAAATTTCTCTGGTTAAGAGGTGAGAACATTGTAAGGAAGAAGAGTAAAAATATGTGTAAAAAGCATACGAGATTTAATGAAAAAAATCAAAAATTTCCCATCAAATATACTCTTCGAAAATTTCCCTTAATTTTTATTTTAAATTACTTTAAAATAAGTATCACAAATACCATAAATTGATTGGTTTCACTTCCTTCAAAAAAAATTTGCCAACAAAATTCCCGAAAATTCAAGAAATACCTCCAAATTTATATTCAGCCCTACCCTATGAGTCGTTGTCAAAGTCGTCGTCGACTTGTTGTCGTTGTCACTTGCTATCGACGTCGTCGTCACCTCAATGCTAAATCGGCACTCGCTACGTCGTTTCATCCAATGACAAGACGAAACGACATTTTATCGATAATTTAATACCATCTTCAAATTTGCCTTGAATGTTAACTGTCAAAGTACAAAAATTTCGTGTTAAAATATATTTCATTTATTTTCATTTTGATTTAATATGTATTTTATGACGGATACAAGTTCAAGTGATTTTTTTCTTAATTTCTAGCACAATTTTTTTTATTTGCATATCACTTTCATGTTGCAATTGCTCTCTTTCATTTTCTCTTTTCAGCAATTTTAATTTCTCTTCTTCGATTTTTTTTTATGTCTTTTAAATTATTTTTCATTGAAATCAATGTTCGAGAAACTTCGTTGAACACTTTTTCCTGCATATGGTTATGCATTTCCAGCAAACAATCCCGCCTAATTTTGTTAGCGTTCCTTTGCTCTTTGCTTTTTTTTTTGGAAGCAGTTGAAGGTCTCGGACGCTCATTATCAGAATTTGATGGCGCACATCTTCTTCACTTTAAATTTTAAGTCTCTCCAGACCAAATATAAAACAAAGTAAAATTATTTCTTTGTTTATGTCCAGTATTACAAGTGGTATTGTTCCTTACCTTCTGCCAACCATCACTGTCCCTAAGCGGTGGACCAAAAGAATTTAGCTGTTTGCTTATTTCTTCCCATTTTGTTTTAAAATTGGCTGGGACGTTCCCTCTGGTAAATCCTTTTGCCAGGTTTGAATTCTTCTCCAGCTCGCGCACCAGATGTTCAAATTGACGAACGTTTGTTATTTTTAATTTTTTTTCCATTTTCAATCACACTTTATTCAAAAATTTACAGTAACGAAGAAAAAATCAAACACTTTGCTTTAAGTCGTTGCAACTCGTTCAGGAAAAACTCAACGAGTAGTATTGAGTCCTGTCGACACGACATGTTTTTCAAAACGACTTGGCGAGTACCGCATACTCGTCGTCAGCTGTCAAAATTTATCGATAACGACTCCGGTGGTGCCAATTTCAAGATGACGACAGAAGACGTCGACGATAACTGTCGACGACGACTCATAGGGTAGGGCTGATTATTTTAGCCTTAAAATAGAAATTCATGAAAATTTCCCTGATGATACATTTTGACCAACACTATTGGTGGAGTGTTTTTCACCACTTAATTTCCCACTAAAAATTAGCTTCGAAAATTTTTTGTGTTTTCTGTTTTAGATACCATTTAAATAAGTTTTACAAATATATGAATTCTTTGGTTTCATTGCCTTCAAAAAAATTTCCCAAAATTTTTCGCAAAATTTTAGTACTGAAAAAATTTAAAAATTTCTCGAAATTACAAAAAATATTACCATATAATAACAAACAGCCCGATTCCAGCCCAAAATAAGCCTTTAAAAAATTGAAGAAAATATTCCTCCAGTGGTCCACGGGGGACTCGACGGGGTCTACGTTGGCGCGACAAAAAAGAATGTCGGTTCACAATTCGTAAGCAGGGGTGCACGAATATTTATCTGGTTTCAATAGTGAAGAACTAAAATTATGGCTTGACTTCACCTATCAATTTAATGACATTAACTTACAGTTACAGGGGGATAGCTTCAATTTAATAAAAACAAAGGTTGTAATTTCAGCTTTTCAAAAAATTTAAATTAATGAAGCAAAATATTAGTCGGCGCGAATTTTCCCATGTTTCAAACTTGTCATTGGTAAAATGCCTTGATGAGGATGTTCAGACATACGTTCAACATTTAATTACCCAGCATGTTGAATTCAAAATCAGATTTGAAGATATCCTGACGATGGAAATACCACCATGGATCATAAATCCATTTGATGAAACGGAAGTGGAGAATGTGATATTACAAGAGGAGGTACTCGAGCTTAGCACTAATGAGGAGCTGAAGGTGAAATTTAAAAGAGGGTATCAAACATTTTGGATGCAGGCAGAAATACCCGAAAAATATCCTGGACTGTGGGGAATTGCGATCTTGTCGAAAAAAGTTTTAGTGTCTTTACAAACCTTTTAACAAAAAATAAAGGAGTAGATAGAATATCACAGATCGTGGAGATTTGCAGTTATTCCTAACAAAACTGAAGCCAAATATTGATAATTTGCTGTCAATCCATCAAGTACATCCCTCCCATTAAAATTATGACTATTTTGTGATTTTCATGGTAGAAGTTACGTTAAGTTATTAATGTTTTTATTTTAATTATATTACGACTGTAATCATATTACAATGTGATATGATAACAATAATAATTAATAGTGTAATAACTACATATTTGAATAAATACAACACAAGAAAATATACTATTTTTCTTTTTATTTTTACTACTACAAAAATTTTACTGAAAAAAAAACTCCAAAAACATAAAAATATGTTTAAGAAGTATTTAAAAATGTTTAATAGATAAAATATATTCAAATAACACAAAGGAAGTTCTCAAATTTCAAGTGCTTTAGTAAAATTTCCTTCAACTATTATAACTATAAATGGCAGTATAAAAATACCCCTAAAATGCCCATATCTGAGATTTATTTCTGTTCTCTTTGAGAAATGATTTGATCTACATTGCTTCATTAAAATTGATGGCAGACCGTTATCTCTCGCATTATCTTCCAAATTAATCATGCGCCTATTAGAATCTCTCAATAACACTAAAACAAACAATAAGGAAGTAATTTCGAGAGCTTTACGAAAATTTCCTTTTTCTTAAAATAGCTTAACAAAAATATCCTAACATTTCTATGTTGATGTGATGTGTTTGCAACAAACTTAGTTCATTCAATATTATTATTTCGACAAGTTAAATAAACATTACTAATGCGTTTCTAAGTATGTGTGTTTTGTGTGTGTGCGTCTGTGTTTGTGTGAGTGTTTGTTCATAGCTGTATTTGTTTGTATTTAGGCAGCCATTAAGCTGTCATTAGATAACATTTCGGAAGAAGGAAACATAAGCATGAAGAAATCCAAAACGTTGCCACCACGGACCGAACAGTTCGGTCTCGATTTCGATCCGCTGTTTTTATAAGCTACACATATTTTTAGACGCACGGTTATTTATGCACAATTTGAACTGAGGCCACAGTTAAGGGAAAATAATTGTGGAAAATTATTTGTAAATAAAGCGAAACATTAGTGAATGTCATAAATTGGACAGGTTCGGTTGATGGCGACAAGCGCCGGAAGTAAGCCAAAGTATTGGTGTGGCATGGCGTTCGCAATTAAGGAAATAACTAAAATACATTTACTAATTTATAGAGGATATTTTGTATTTTGAAGAACTTTCACTGCTGTCAATAAGGAACTAATCTGAATTGCTCCAATAATTCCTCCACTACAAGCCGCTACCAAAGATGGTGGTGGGAGTTCTGATGTTGCGTAAGTTTGATATTGTTTTGGCTGGAAGAAAACCCTTCCCTATTTCTTGCTGTGTCTTGCTGGTTTTGCACTGCATGACGCTTTAATGAGGGTGGTTTTTGTTGTGCGTTCCGCCACGTTCTGTTTTGGTTTAGATATTGATTTAAGCCATCAAGCAAGCGAACGAGGCAAACAACTTTGCCGTGGCATTGGGCGTTGCGCGTTTCTCTGGCCGGAATAAAGGATGGTTTAGATGGGCTGGATTTTTTGTGGAGCTATTTCATAGCATGCCGCTATAATTTGCTTTGTGCAGCGTTTGAAAATTTATAACGTTCCATTTGTGTGCGGAATTTATAATTTTTCCTTAATTGAGTAATCAACATAAATTATATGGCAAAACATGTTTTACGTATTCCATGTGGCAATGCCGCAAAGTATGTGTGAGTGCAAAGTTTAATTGCCAGCAAGTTGAGCATTTGTGTTGAGCATATTTGGCCCATTTGACACAAAAGAATGTTTCATATTTTGTTTGAAAGTTGTTGAAAGTTCATTTTTAACGTGGATTTTAAAATTTACTTAAGGAATTTTAATGTGAATTTCTGCTAAATTGCCCACAGTAGATCTTCAATATGGAAAATATGCGAACGAATGTATTTAATTGGTTTAAATTTTAATGGGGTTTTATTTTCTGTGCGTTTCATATCGTATAAAAATTATGCTTAAATAAGTGCTAACTACCAAAATTTAACCATTAATTTTACACAAATGTTTATAATGATGAAAGCATAGTTAGAATGAAAACATGCTTAAAATCGTGTTTGGTTACCATTGATCAACATTCCAAAAATTACTAAAATATTTCACAATATTAATATTTATTTTAAGCATGGTTTAAAATGAGTTGCAAGGATATATCCCTTATCCTTATATATAAAACAATCAGATTCAATATTTCTGTCCACCATAGCATAGTTAGAATGAAGACATCTTTGAAATCCTGTTTGGTTACCATTGATCAACATTCCAAAAAATTTCTAAAAATAACCAAAAAATGCACAAGCATAATATTTATTTTAAGCACAGTATATAAAGTGTTACAAGGATATTTCCTTTATTCTTACATATAAAGCGGTCACATTCAATATTACTGTCCATCACCTTTCTTTAAAAGGAAAATATCCATAAGGCTGCGTTTATAGTATACGCTGAAGCTGGTGCTAGCTTGCGCTTGCAGATGGAAGCTACTTTATCGTGCTTAATATTTATTTTAAGCATGGTTTAAAATGAGTTGCAAGGATATTTCCTTTATCCTTACATATAAAACGGTCACTTTCAATATTGCCGTGCACCACCTTTCTTTAAAAGGAAAATATTATCTATAAGGCTGCGTTTATATTACGCACTGAAGCTGGTGCTAGCTTGCGTTTGCAGATGGAAGCTACTTTATCGTGCTGGTATTGCTTTTAGTGCGAGCTTGTTGCTTGTAGATTCAGTACAAATAATTGTATGCTTCTTTTTGCTGTTGTTCGTTGTTCGTTATTTTTTAACCGACTTCATTTAAAAATTCTGACTTCGCTTTCAGCCGTGAGTCTACCTAATTTATTCTACTATGATTAATAACGAAATATATGTATAAAATAAACAATAACTTCGTTCAAAGGAATTTGAAAACACAAACACAAAAACTGTTGAAAGTTCAGCTCAAAAAAGATCACAGAAATCGAGAAAAACGAAAGCATGACAAAGCAAAGGAGAATGAAGAAAAAAGAGCTGAAAACGTTATGAAAACATTCAGCGCGACAAAATACTAACAAATATATAGAAGAAAAAAAGAAGAAAAAGCTAATAGCCGCTTAAAACCATCTTGCAAAAAGCTCCCAGCTTAAAATAAGCCTGCACTATAAACACTTTTATCTTGTTCCATAAGATTGTAGGTGAAGCTTTTTTCAGCAGCAGTTGCCATCTTCAGCGTTGGTGCGTAATTTAAACGCGACCTAAGAGGAGCATTTAAAATCAAGAATATAGGGAAGAATAAAAATTTTTACACTGAAAAAATTTCCTATTACATTTCTTTTTTTTTTCCTACAATGGTGAGAAAAAATACAGCTTTTTATGATGACAAAAAATACATCTTTGAGAAAAAATTGACTCTACTTATAAAATTCCGTTAGTAAACATTTTTTGTTTAGTAAAAGTTATCTACACACTCAGAAAAAAAAACTCCTGTAAAAACAACACTTTTTTAACATTTTATCATGTTATTGAAATTCAACACGATCTGCTATGTTAATAACTAACACTTTACATGATGATTTTTCAGTATTAAAATAACACGATGAACATGTTATCTGAACATGATTATATTGTAAAGCTTGCACTTCAAAACTGTTTTCAAAAAGCAAAAGAACATGATCAAAATGTTATCTGAACATGATTATATTGTAAAGCTTACACTCTAAAAATGTTAAAAGAACACTATCCAATGTTGTCTGAACAGGATAATATTGTAAAACTAACACTTTAAAACTATTAAAAGAACATAATCAAAATGTTATCTGAACATGATTATATTGTAAAGCTTACACTTCAAAACTGTTAAAAGAAAACGATCAAAATGTTATATGAACAAAATAATATTGTAAAAATAACACTTTATTTTTTATATTTAATAATTTATCCTCCAAGAATCCCTTGTTTTTGTACTCGCTGATCACACTCTGTCCTTTCGGGGTGTTTGTAAGTAGCTCGGTCAAACTTAGAACTGGGCGTACATTAAATGCGTTTGTTGGTGGAGTGGAACAGCTTATATTTTTGCAATCATTCCGATTCTCTTCAAGTTTTTTTCAAAATTTTACTCGCAAACCCAACTGAGATATGGGAAAGAGCTCATTAATATCGGCTTCTTCCAAAAGCTTAAATGATTCCAAATCTATTCCGCAATCTGTTAAAAATGGAAATGCAAATGAAAAGAGGAAGACCATAATTAATTAACAAGGTAAGATTTTTTCTATTTATTTGATTCTTACTGATCAGTCGTTGGTATACGGATTCGTCGAATTGAAGATTTGTTAAAATTAAATTTTTTTAATTCCTCCATATGTGTAAAATTGATCAAAATCAACTTCGGCTTTTTTCGACTTTTATTTCTTAAAAATATCAAAATTTTTTCAATGAGCTATTGATGCCATGAGAAAATCTACAATTTGCTCATGTTATTTTTTGACACTGTATAATGTAATGTACATATTTAAAAAGTGTTGTTGTTTTGTATATAAAAAATTATCATGTTAGAATAACGGAGCCATGTTGAAATATTTTGCCTCATTTTTTCCTGGGTGCATCACAAAAATTCATTATAAATAAAAAACTTTTTCTTGAATATGGTGGTCCTGTAAGTCATACATAACGTTTGTACGAAAAATAAGAACGAGATCGGTAAATATTTTTAAGAGGAATTTGAAAAATTTTCAAAAATTCACAAAAAAATATTCAAAAATTTCCCATTATTCTTAGATTTCGAAATAATAATAAAAAATTGCCCTTTTTTAGATCTTAAAAATAAAAAATTAAAAAATAGCCATTTAAGCCCTTTTTGTAAAAAATATTATCTGTATATCAATTTTTTAACATTTACTTATATATATTTTTCATTATGCTCTAATAGCAGAAAGCCCCACAGAAGGATTAAGTTCATATCTCTGAGCAATGTTTAAAGAATTTTACGGTTTTTCTCGAGGAACCGAAAAGACCGGAAAATAAAAAAAAAAAAAACCAAAAACTGAACGCTCTTGCAAAATGATGTGAGAAGCAATCAATATTAGTTCATTCTTGATAAAAAAAGAACTGCTATAAAAATTTCACTTGCTGCGCAACAGTTCTTTCGGTTTATTTTGGATAAAATGTTGACTGCAAGTCGTCTACTAACTGCTTCCCATTCTGCTGCACGCTGGCGAGTGGAAAATCCTTAATTTCCTCAACTGTTTTCGTAATCAGCAAACTTTTTCTTTGTGGTCCTCATCAAAAGTGCCGCCGACGATGAAGCTAGTGTAAATGTCTCAACTCAAGGGTTGCTTACTTTTTTGAGCTATGCCTTAGTCTCTGTTGGGGCTGCAGATACCAAGCGTTGTCTATGTTTAACTCAAAACGTCCAACGAACTGTCTATATGTCTGTCTGTCTCTCTGTTTGTCTGTGTTTTTATGCTGTCTTCTGTCCTTGAGTCTGCCGTCGCTGTCGCTGATGCTGATGTTGATGAATGCAATGATGTTTGCTTTATTTAGTAAAAGGCAGCAGCGCATTGGCATTATCATCATCATCGTCATGAGAGCCGCCAACATCATCATCAGTATCATCATAATCATTAATGTTGTTGCCATAGCCAAGAACCACCCAGCCACCCATCTTCTATTAAGCGTGCCCAACTCAAAGCCGGCACACTTCAAAACCCAAAACAAGTAAAATTTCCACTTTCACACATTCATCACAGCTAGCGTTGATGCTGCCACGCCTCCACGCCCACACAACAAAAATAAAAGGCAGCATTAATATCATAACAACAACAATAACTGAAATGGCAACAACAACAACAACTCGAAACTGGAAACAACATCATCTCCATATTGCACACGCAACACTCGACTTAACTTGGCTCAAGGTAACATTTGACTGTTTGTTGTTGTTGTTGTTTGTATTTGTGTTTTGTTTTTACGGCTGTTGATGTCGTTGCTACTTCTGTTGTTGTTGTTGTTGACACCAACTGCTGCTGTCGCTTTTGCTGCCCCAACGTAGCTGTTTGCAGCGCGGCGTTTCAAAGTCTCGTACGTACCGGCAGCGTCAATTGTGCGAGTCGTCGTCGTCTAAAGCAGAAATCATCCCCATCATTTCTTTTTGTTGTTGTTGTTGTTGTTGCTGTATTTGCCCAATGTTGCCAATGTGCAGCAATTTGACAGAGGGCAATAACAACAACCAACAGCGTCATATTTTAATGCGACGTTGTCGATTTTCCTAGACTTGTTCTTTTTTTTTGTTTTTGTTTTTTCTCTCTCCCCTTTAAATTAATATGTATAAATAAAACAAGCCGTAGAAGACGCAGCAGAGCCAGTAGTAGCAGTCGCAATTGTAAAAGGGAAATTGTTGGGGATATTTTCTGCAATCCTTGGTTTGATTTCCTTATAGCTTTTGTGTTGTGCTTTGAAGCTCCACAGGGAATAAGCTAGAACTTTTCTTCGGCATTGTTGCCAAGTTTCTATTAAACCAAACTAAGCACTTTTATTTTTCCCGACTGTTGTTGTTGTTGTTGTTGTTTATAAAGGAGAACGATAAAGCATTGTTTTGCTATCTAGCTTAAGAAAGTTTTTCTAAAAAATACAAAAATTTGGAGTTTCTGTTTTCGGATTGAATTTAACTCTATAACGAGAAGTTGTCACATATCTTAAATTATTTTAAATTCTTCCGTTTTTGTCATGAAATTTAATGCTTCTCCTTTTTTATATTTTTGTTTCCGAGTCTTTTATTACTCCATTTTATTGTTCAGCCTACTCAGTGTCATAAAAATCTCAACTTAATTATGCTCGTTTTTCATTATCTTTTGTTGTCGTTGTTGTTGTTGTTGATGTTGTGGTTGTTGTTGTAGAAGGTGGTGTTTCACTCCCCCTCAGCAGGGAATTCTATGCAACCCATTCTTATGGGTGTGTGTGTGTTTTTCGGTGTATGTGCGTGTGTTATGATAATTAGTGCCTTAAATTAAATATTAACATTAAAATATTCACACTTGAAATGAGTTTTAATACGAGTAGAATTGAAAAAGAAGCAGCAAAAACAGAAGAAGAAGAGGAGCGGCGAGGAAAACTGTTCCCAGGTGTTTCATGCGTAGCACTAACTCGTTAATCATTTTAATAATGTTGTTATTTTCGTTATAAATTTTAAATTTAAATGAACCATAAGAGCCGAAACTGAGCTTATAAAGCAATTAATTAGGTTCTTAACATTTTATGGAACTACAATTTTTTTTCGACAATTCCCACCGAAAACGCATAACATTGATAGGAGCGTAAAATTATCCAGCAACTGTGCATTTAATATTCATTAAATGAGTGTATTTAAATTGCTTCCTTAAACCTGAAAGGATTTTCGATAAAAAAGAACTTCACCGGGAGTTGCTGATTCAGATTCAAAAAGATTCAACACAGTGTGATGAACCAGAAATTTCAATAGTTTTTATACCCTAGGACATTATCAGGGATATCTCCAAAAATATGAAATCTTTAAGAGATCATCTGAAGAAAATATTTCTTCTTATTTAGGACATCTCAACTACCGTTCTTTTAACCTTTGAACTCACTTTAATACCGTTTCAGAATTAACCCTCAACATCAAGTGGTTCATGTTACTGTTCCTACGTGAATAAAAAGAATAAAATAAATAACTGGCCATTTCAGCCCGTGAAAGGACTTTGACCTAGCTTCTTATGATCAATTGTGAGTGCTATTTATAAAATTTAAAAATTCCAGCATCTTCGATTCATATTTCAAACCGAAACTTTCAACCGCTTGTTTCCAAATTCTCCCGAATTATAAAATTCGGTTTTTACATTTTCGAATTTTTCATTTCTTTCTCCTTTAGAAATCCTTTAGGTATGTGTCTTTATTTTATGTCAAATATTTAAGGTCAATGCTTTGACGTTGATCTCTCCAAAATCACCCCTAACCAGACAACATCATCCCATACCACCCCATTCCATCCCATTCTATCGCCCCAAATTGCAACAACAACAACAACAACCGAAACGCAAAAAAGGGGCGCTTTTCTGCAAGAAATAAAACAATTTTTTAACATTCAACTTGCACATAAACGCTTAAGCAAATTGTTGTTTTTGTTCAGGCTGTTTGGGCGAGCAGCTAACAACAACAATTCCAAGGGTTGCCAACAACGCTTTAGGAGCGTACCTAAATCATCGTAAAGCATGAAGCGTACAAAAGGGTTAAAGGTGTGGTTAGCCACACGACGTCCATGCGGTAGTAACAAAAACAACAACAACAACAACAACAACAACAACAACAACAACAACAACAACAACAACAACAACAACAACAACAACAACAACAACAACAACAACAACAACAACAACAACAACAACAACAACAACAATAAAAACAACAACAACGACGAGCAGCAGCAACTGAATATCCAACATTAAGTTTATAATTTTATGCACGCAGTGTTGCCAGCTTATCGCTTGAGCGCAAGTGTATAATAGACACAAATTTAAGTTTCCGAAATAAAAATGTCCCCAGCCATATTTTTTTGACATAATTTAAAGTAGCAACATTACAATTATTAAGACTTACAGTTATTTCTGCTGCTGTTTTAATGGAGTTTTTAAACTTTTCGCTTCTATGTGGCAAGTCTGAAAAAAGAGAGAGAGAGAGAGAGAGAGAGAGAAAAAAAAAACATAAGTTTAATATATATTTTTTTTTAAAGCTGTTATATATTAAAGACAATATAGTTAAAAATAACACAAGGTTCAGACTTTACTTCTTCAAGTAAGTTCTTAAAAAAAGTTTTCTTACGAAATATTAGGAATTCATTGGAATTCATACAATTTTACGAAAAAATTAAAAAAAAATATCTACAATACAATTTTTAGCCAAGTAGAAACTGAAAATTTGGCCAGAAAATCTGTTAACTTGAAACTCTTGATAAAACGTCTGTAAAAGAACTATTTTAGAATAATTTGAAAAAACTTCACTTGAAATTCTTTATATACCTTCAGCACAAAATTAGAAAAACTTTTTCATCCACAATGAAAACTAAGCCACAAACCCTGTTCACGTGATATTTTTTATAAAACGATAACATAAGCAGAAGAAAAAGAAAATAAATGTTGTCAAAGAATTTCTTTATAAAAAAAAAAATAAATGTTGTCAAGGAATTTTTTTATAACAAAATTTTTTCGTAAAAACCAATAATTAAAACCAGCTTTTAATAAAACTTCAGTATAAACTTCGGAACAATATTTTTCACGGAAAAATCATCAAACGGCCAAAGACTAATTCTAAAATATTCTGATTCACGTGAAATTTTTGAATGTTTACAGGAATATTCGAAAAATTTAAACTTTCGAGTCCAAAATGAAAACTAAGCCGCAAAAACTGTTCACGTGAAATTTTAGAAACGATAACATGAAAAAAGAAATAAAAAGAAATGTTGTCAAGGAATTTTTTTATAACAAAATTTTTTTGTAAAAACCAATAATTAATCAGAAAAATTTTTCACTCAAACCTTTTTATAAAACTTCAGTATAAACTTATCTAAATGTTAATAAACATCCGAACAAAATTTTTCACGGAAAAATCTTTAACGGGCAACTAAAAACTCTAACATATTTTGATTCACGTGAAATTTTCGAAAGTTTTCAGAAATATTTGAAAAAGTTAAACTTGATAACTGTCAATAAGTTAATTTGGGAAGATTTTTAAGCGAATTAAATATTTCACGTGAAAATATTGAAAGCGATAATCTTAAATGTTGCTCACGTGAAGTTTCTTTTGTAGTCTCCGATATAAGCGAGCATTATTCGTGACAAGTATTGCCAATGAAATTCTTCAATTTCGGCTTAAAAAACAAATGAGAAAAACAATCAATTCTAGTGAAATAATGTTCACGTGAAATTTCTGCTTGATCTTTTATTAATTCATAAAATTTCTTTGAATAAAAACATTCTCAATCAGCGATATATTTTCAACAGATAAAAACTTCAGGGGTAACTTTTGATGCCATGACCCGAAAAGTGAAAATTTTCTCGAAAAATTGTCAATGAAATGCGGAAATGTCTTTTCTTTTCTAGTCTGCAGAAAGGCGACTACCAAAGATATGTATATTTTTAACATAACGGATAAATGGATTTCGGACATGATGTAAAGAGTAATATTTTTGCTGAATGAGGGATGAGGGAAACTTTTGTCAAAAACAGGTTATGCCAGATTATTTTATTAAAGCATATATAAATGTGGCGTCCGTGGCGTGGTTGGTTAAAGTGCGTGGCCACTATGTTAACGAATCTGGAGACCCGGGTTCGAACCCCAGCAGCGACAGAAAATTATTTGAATTTAAATGATTATTTTTCTGTACGTCCGCCACCTCTCTGCAGAAATTGCAAACCTCAGAGAGTAATCAAAATGCCATGTAAAGTTTCTTGAGAATAAGAACATTTCGTTCATCGCCGTTTGGAGTTGGCGTTAAACTTGTAGGTCCAGTTCTCGGTCAATTGTGTACAGAAGAAGCTAGGTCAAAGTCCTTTCAAGGGCTGAAATGGCCAGTTATTTATTTTATTTTTTTATTTAAATGAAACAAAATAAGTTTAAAGTTGTTTTTAAAGAGGAGAGAAAAAAATAAATTTGTGAGCAATTTCTCATAAGAAGAAGAAGAGAGCAGTTTCTTCAATGCAAGAAAAAGAGGAAACACAAATGGACAATTAGCTTTAATTTCGACGTACTACTCTAATACTCTATCGAAAACTATTTTGAAAAATTTTAATTCATAAATTTTATTAAAAAAAAAACTTCACATTTCAATCTATCACGTCCATTTATGATTGAAATTCACTCTTTGTTTGTGCTCCACTGAAAGTGGCTTAAAAGCTGTCTTCCATAAATACGTCAAACGCCTGCGGGTCTGAGCCCTATATTAAAATATATTAACTTAAATTCATGCCCTACACTTTGTTCATCCTTTGTCTGCTATTCCAATTATTATTGGCTACAACTCAACGTTCAGCAAGTAGAGAAGGATATCCTTTCTTGACTCCTCCGGTTATCATTGTTATGCTTGCCTCGATGAAGCGACGACTACGAAGACGACGAAGGCTTTTCCGACCTTTTACTGTGCTTGGCTGTACTGCGCTGGTGTTTGTGCCATAACGCTTTGTTGTTGTTCAGTGGTGTTTGTGTGCTGCTGCTGCTGCTCATTTAACCAGGTTTCCACCGACTTTTCCTTTCCATGCATTATTTATGCATAAGTTTTATGAAAATATGCAAAACTGCAGGATGTGCCTGAAATGTTTTACCATACCACAGATTGTCATTTCATATTTGCTGGTAATTCCCTGCTTCTTCTGCACTGCCAGCTATCCTATTATTTTCATATTTATATCAGACGAACTTTTATCATGGTCTGCGTCATGTGCTAGTTGACAGGTAGGTAGGTAGATGGGTGGGTGTTAGTTCGGTAGGCAGGGATGCGGTGACATTTGTTAGAATTTTCTTTGGCATGGGTTTTATATTAAAATCCACTTTTCATCTACGCCAGCAATGGAACGAATAAACGAGGAAACGCAGAATGTTAGCAACATATAAGTTGCTACAACGGTATTTAATGCAAAGGCTGTAAAACTTGATTTGGCGTGTTTTGCGCCGCTAAAGTTCGAGTTAGCGTTAAAGTCTATCTTCTGTGGGTGTATGTTGAATGTTAAATAATTTTTCTATTGTGTCGAATCCTGTGCATTTGTTAATATATACTTATTACATTCTTCCTTATAGATGGCTGCATATGTTACTGTTGCTCCCTTAGATATCGGCTGCTGCTGCTTAACTTAACGAAAGTTAACGAAACTTTTGCCAGAGTTTACGATATTCGCGTTAGTTACTTATAAAGTTCATAAAGTTGAATTTGTTTTGTTCTACTCACATCTGGCCGGGTTCAAGCTTAAGACAGATAAGAACATTGTTCTTTTCCCTGTTTCAGGCACAAAATACGATGGGGACTAGCGCTAATTTGTGTGAATATCGACATGTGAATGTTGCGACATTTGCATTGAAGTCGCATAGTTATATAAAATTTCCATAATTGCGCTGGTGAATTTTTTATAAGTTTCGTTCTATGTTGTTCGAATAATTATGGAAAAATAAGGCAATTATTTTTGAAATAAGTAGGAAAAAGTTTTGCAAAATTTAAGCTGTAGTATATGTGTAAAAATAACTGATGAGTTGGTGGTTAAATTTTTCAACGGATATTTATGGCAACTTACGTTCCAACCCGTGAGTAAAACAAAAATATATCACTCAAGGCTACTGATGAGTTGGTGTAGCGGCTAAAGAAACGGCTCTGTAGTGTGCTGTGTGATTACTATATACAGAGTTGTTGTTATTGTTAATTCTTCATCAACATACTTGGCCTCGAAATCAACAATGAGTTTAATAAAAAATATATAAATACTGAGCATTAAAATATGCAAAAATTAGTGCTGTACATATTTAACTTTTGAATTAGAACTGAATTTTATTGTAAGCATCAATCGACTTCAGTAATAAACAGAGACGATGAGATAGGAAACTTCGTTTCTTTGTGAATTCTGTTCATTTTCACTCACGTATTGTGTATGTGAGTTCATCTTATAGCTGTCAAAAATAGATACTACACCCAAAAAAGTTTTGCATATTAAAAAAAAAATAGTTTTAAGCTGAACAAGAGTCTTGTTAAAGAACAGTCCATAAAGAAATTTTGTCAATATGGAGATGTAAGTATTGTCAATATATGCTACTGAGTATCAACCAAGAATATTTTTGAGAAAAGTGGTTAGTTTAGCTTTCTTGAAAAAATCACTGGGTGGAGGTCTTGTTTTTTGTGACAGAAACAGTTAATAAAATTTTTCGTAAAACTGAAACCATCTTTGTTATTAAATGCTATGTCGTTTTAAAGGTAGGGGGTCGATCATGAATTACGTTATCGATTTAGGGGGAGGAGGGGTTTTAAAATGTACTACGATAAGTAACGATAGGGGGAGGGGGGTCTCAGATAAAGTAACGTGACCAAAAATAAAAAAAACTCAAGAAAATTTAAATTTTCGAATTCAGTTAATTTCTATTAACACAATAACCTTTTGGAATCCCATCTGTATATCAACATACATCTGAAAAATTTGCGTCTTTGTTACTACGTGATGCTTTGGCCTGAATATTCTCGATCAAAGGAGATTCCATACGACTTGTACTGTCCTTCGCATAAAGAGGAAATCAGTTCAAGATCGTATCTTATCTGTGGCTTGTATTTCGCTTCAAAACATCTATGAATTCTCGTAAGTGAGTTTTATTTAATTTAAAATAAATCGGAATAAAAAGTATTATTTTAATAAATCAATTTTAAGAAAGCATATTCACAAAAACAGTGAACTTGGTGCTGCACGGGTGCAGCCTTTACGGGTACTCTCTCAAAGACTAGGCGAATTTCGAAATGAGGATACACCTGAGTGGGTCGACATAGAATCCGTTGAAGAATTCTATTTCGAAGAGTTCCCAATGTTTCCAGCTTCTTCAATTCCAGTGATTGAGAGCATCGACTCTTGGATTGAATATGGAAAAGTTTCTATCGATGAAAATAATTGATTTTTAAAAATTTTTCTTAAATTTATCTGGACATGATAGCACACATAATAAAAGCTAGTCAAGATAATAATATTCTTTAAATATATTTTGAAAAATTTTTTAATCAAATCCTTTTTTACTTTATGGTGGGGAGGCGAGGGGTTTTGGAATGCACTACGAAGAATAACGGACGGGGAGGGGGGGGGGGGGGGGGTAGAAAAAAGTTAAAAATCAGTCACGTAATTTATGAACGCCCCTAGTCAAAAAATGCAATTTTGAGTTTTAATTATTTTAGCAACAAAAAAGGTTTTGTGTCATTTTTTGAGTAAAAAGTAAAAGACTTTTTTTTAAAAAAAAAAATTAAAAATTTATACGCTAAGCTAACAGTACCTTTCAAATGGTTTTTATTAAGAAGTTAAATTCAATTTAACAATGAAAAAAAAAAAAAAAATTTAATGAAGCATGTATATTCAAAAACAACGGAATCGAAGGTAAAACATACGAATTTCTGATAGTTTTTTGTTATTCTTAGGAAACGATGTTATTAGAAAAAGACGTTGTTGTACTTAAAGCTTGTGCAATTTTGAAGATACTTGAATACTTTTGGTGTCAAAATAACAGACTTTTTTGTGAAATTAATGAGACGAATATTTTTACTAAAAAAAGTAAGCTTGTAGTTTGCATATTTGCGTTTCTGGTAAAGGTGCTGAAGAGGCTTGGTCAAAATAAAGTATGTCATAATCTAACTTAGAGTTCAAGTAATATGTGTGCCAAATTTGAGTTAAAACTGTTCAGCCGTTAAGTCGTAAAATCACACAAACACAAAATGACTTTTATTAATATAGATCAGACATGAGCTTCCAGAAGCACAATTGGCCCAGCTGGAAATTTGTTTTATTTTATCAAATTTGTGTTTGCACATTTGTAAAAACAACAACACGTACAAAAAACAACAAAACCAACGTACACGAAAGTTTTAACTGGCTTTAACAACAACAATTGCATGCAAACGCAACAAAAACAAAGCCTCACTCGAGGAGGCTAAGTTTGAGATGATTATCCCGTTACTTGTGTAACACAAAAACACACATGATTTGTTTTTGTTTTGCACATAAATTTTGTTACATATAGAAATAGAAATTTAGTCTTGTCGGAGTGCTTTGACAATTTTTTTTTTCTGGTTATTTTTTTGTTTTGAACTATGTATGAGCAAACGCAATAATGAGGACAATTTTGTGTTGGTTTAAAAAAAACAAAACATTGGCCTACCAATTTTTTTTGCCGTTCACGACTGATATAGATTCAGTTCTAATGTATCTACTGTTAAAGTCCAATATACATACTTCAATTAAAAAGTAAAATAAATAACTGGCCATTTCAGCCCTTAAAAGGACTTTGACCTAGCTTCTTATGATCAATTGTGTTGTGCGTGTTATTAAGTTTTGTACACAATTGACCGAGAACCGGACCTACAAGTTTAACGCCGACTCCGAACGGCGCTGAACAGAATGTTATTGTTCTCAAGAAGCTTTACATGGCATTTTGATTACTCTCTGAGGTTTGCCATTGTCTGCAGAGAGGTGACGGCCGTACAGAAAAATTATTTTAATTCAAATAATTTTCTGTCGCTGCTGGGGTTCAAACCCGGGTCTCCAGATTCGTTGACATAGCGGCCACGCACTTTAACCAACTACGCCACGGACGCCACTTTAATTACAAAGAACTATTTATTAGAAAAAGACAACATTTTTAAATTTAAGGAAAAAAAGAGACATCTTTCATTTGTAATTATGATTTTATGAAATTTCCATGTTATAAGCTATGAGTTATTGGACCTGAAAAAATGTTCCTAATGTAAGCCGTTGGTAACATTCAGTCAAAAACCAATTTTTGTCCAAGTAACCTTTAATTTCTAGTAAACATACTTTTGTCAAGAATTTTGGGCAGTATATGTGCAGCAAAATTAAAAAGACGCTAAGAAAGAGAGAGAATCGTAAAATTTTAGCAACTTCTTAAATAAGCAATGATTAGATTTTTTAATGACTTCTTTCGCATCATGTGTGCAACGAAAAGTTGAATTGTTTAAAAAAAAATATAGGATTTCGCTTTGAAAAAGCACTGCAAATAGTCTTGACTTAACACGAACCACATTTTTTTTTTTAAATAAGTAAAATCATCTCTCATGTACTTTGCACGCGCGCAACGCTGTTTGTGGCATTTTTATGCACACTAAATAGCCAAAGCTGGCCATAAACTCGAAAGCCAATTATGTCCAATAAACTAATAATTTTATTAGCTATGTTATAGGCTGCTCTGGAAGCCAGAATTACAAAGCTGGCAGAACTCTTTAGCGACCAAAAACTGTCAATACATGGTTAGCAGATGGTACGTGTTGAGAGTAGTTTTTATGTTTGCACAGTGAATGCATTATGGTTAGTCTATGTCAACTGTTGTGCTGCTAGTTTGTGGCTTTTTAATTTTCAGTGGTAGAGTCACCCAGAAGCTGCATGCCGCCAGCTGCTAGCATTTGATGGTAGCAATTTTTTTTAATTGATGCTAAATAATAATGAATGTGGCGCGAGATGGCGACACTTTAGTCGCGTGCGGTTGTGCGTTTTTCATAGTTTTGCATGAAGTTAAGTTAATAAAATAATTAAAATTAGCAGGGTCCATTAGTGCTTACGAGACAAAGTGTGACCATTTTATGCATTTTCGGCGATAAAAGAGGGAGGAAAATTTGTATTAAAACGAATTTTGCGAGTACGTTTTAGAACTCTTTCAAAAGGCGGTTGATTCTTTAACCTATTTTAAGCTTTCAATTTAAAATCGGTCGTCCCTTTTTACAACAAAAAAAAAAAAAAAAGGAAAATGTTCCCAACTAGAAAGTTTTTCTGCTGCCGTTTGGCCCTATCCAGCTTGTCGCAAATTCAATTAAAATTTCTAAACTGCTCTTTTGACAAATTTTTGCACGGACATTTTGTGTTTTTTGTGTTTTTTTTTTCGGTAGCACAAAGTAGCGCAGCGCAACGCTTTGATACAAATGGAATTCGTGAATTGATTGCAGCGTTTGAGAAGCGCAGATTTTTTTCACAACAGCGATTTAATTTTTTTTCAACTGAACAAAATTGATTAAATTTGATTTAAAAAGGGATGAAGAAAAAAGGACAAAAAAAATTACGTGACGCCATTTTGTTTGATATTCTAATTTTCAACAAAGAGCTGAAAAACATTTTTTCAACTTTTTAGGCATAGTTGCATCATCACCCAAAAGCCTGAGAATTATTTTTTACTGCCTTTTTTATGTGCAATACTGTTGGTGGGCTAAAAAATTAAAAAAAATCCTTAAACAAAAGAGTTTTTCAAGCTTGTCTGTGTGTTGTTTTTGCAATATTTTCTTTATTTTTAGGAAAGCTCATATATTTTCCTGTCTGCTGCTTAAAGCCAACACTTGAGCGTTTTTTTTTTTTTTGTTTTGTTTTCTCACTACCAAAAGTTAGCAAATGAGCTACTAATTTTCGCACTTTTGCACCTTTTTAGTTTTTCGCCATAACAATCAACATTTATTTACGCCATCATGAAAATAATACCGTTGCTACTGTTTCTGCTTCTTCTTCTTCTTTTCTCTGTTATGCTCGCATCTTTGCAGAGTTTTGCGCTTAATATTTGATGTTGGTGTTTATTGTTTTTTTTTTTTATTTTGTTCATGTGCTTTTCCGCACTTAAACGTTTAGCACGCCGCCATTTTTAATAAAAAATTCATGCAACCATTTTCTGTGCTGACACAAACCAGTCATTGGTATGTCGGAAGCCAGTGCGCCGCCATCTTGTTGGCTGCTATTATTGTTGGTGTAGTTTATAAATTATTCGCCGTTATTAGCCCGAGAATGGCGCACAAAATGAAAAGCAAAACAATTGCATGAATTTTTGTTGTGTTTGTGTTGTATTTGTTTTTTGTTGGTTTGGTTGTGTTTTTTTTTTTTTTCTTTTGGGAATTTCAGCTGCTCAATTGCTGGCGGCAGCAAAAGAGCGATCAAATAAAATGGCAACATTAAGATTATTTAAATCATCATTTAATTTTTTTATTCGTTTCGAAAAAAAAAAAATTTATATAAAATTTACACTCACTCTCGGATTGTCTTGGAGATTTTGTAAATTTACATTTTAATAATATGCAAATTGAACAGATTTTATTTGTTGAAAAGGCAGATATGTGGTGTTTTTTTTTTTTTTTTTTTTTTTTTTTTTTGAGTTAAGTCTTCAGAGATTGGTTTGAGGGCGTTTATTTAAAGTTATTAGTTTTTAAATTAAGAGAAATTCGATCTGGGTTATTATTAATATGCAATTTTAAATTGTTGTTTTCTGATTACGAGAAAATAATAAGCAATTCACATTAGATCTCTTTTAAAAAACCTAAAACAATTGTATTAATATATCCAGAGAGTAAGATTTTAGAGCAAAAAATCGATCAAGTGCTAAAATATGTGGAAAGGAATCTTAACACAGTGGCGCAAATGGTAAAAGGGAAATAAAATACACCATAAGGTATAAAAAATAGAGATCTTATGGAAATTGTGAGTACCTTGAAAGTGTTTTATATTCAAAAATACAATGCGCGGGAAGAGGGGAAGTCTGCTTTCAAAAGGCATGACAAAAAGAGTTATAGACAAAATAATCGCATCATCAAAGCAAATTAAACTACAAAACTTGAAAAATAACCTATAAAAACAAACACAAACCTATTACTTAAAATATTTTTTATGTATTTAAAATTTTTAAAAACATAGAAGGAAGCAATTCAAGGACTTATTAAAGCATTTTTATAAATAAAATGTGCTTTTTTAAATTTTTGAACAAAACAACGGACTCTATAAATCAGATTTCAGTAAATAATTAAAAAAGTATTTGTATGAAAAAAATTTTTATTTCTAGATCAATTATAAGCTAAATCGGATTTGTATCCTTTTTGTATTTCGTCAACAAATGTTTGAAAAATACATTTATTTAAAAGTAAAAAGCGGACATATTTTTTCTCATAACTACTCTATATTGTTTTGATTTCGTTGGTCCAAATTTTTTTTCTTCAATTTTCTACATATTTTCTATTATATTTAAGTCCAGTGATTGTGAATGCCACTGCATGACATCACCATGATTGTCCGCATAGCTGTAAAAGAATGCAATCATTAAGGATTTTAAATCATGTGATTTATATTAATAATTAATGCATTCATTTTTTCAAATCATTGAATGTGATGTGAAATTTGAAGTCCCAATCAATAATTTGAAAAAATGAATGCAATCATGTTTTGAAATCATTGATTGGGACTTGAGATTTCACAATTACAATCAATAATTTGGAAAAATTATTGCAATCATTTCTTCAAATTATTGATTAAAAATGTTTGGCTGCATTCACGTGATTTCATTCAGGTCATTGAATAGTGTGAAAGATTTGTTGAATTGTGTGAATGATAAATCAATCAAAATTCTGTAGAAGGATGCATTCCTTTTTCTCAAATCATTGATTGGGACTTAGGATTTCAAATCACAATAAATTATTTCAAAACATGATTGCATTCATTTCTTCAAATCATTGATTGGGGCTTGAAATTTCAAATCACAATCAATGATTTGAAAAAATGATTGCATTTATGGAGTCCCAATCAATGATTTGAGAAAAATTATGCAATCATTTTTCAAATCATTGATTTAGACTTGAAATTTCAAATAACAATCAATAATTTGAAAAAATTATTGCATTCATTTTTTCAAGTCATTGATTGGGAATTAAATGATTTTAAATCACAAATTAATGCATTCTTTTACAGCTCTGATAGTCCGTAAACCATTTTTTAATAAGCTGCGCTGTGTGTTTCAGGTCATTCAGGTCCTGTTGGAATTACCATTTAATTGGCATTTCTCCTTCAGCATAACCTCCTCCAAAACCACTTTATACATATTTTTGTCCTAGTTCCTTTTTATCAATGAGAAGAATTTCTAAAATTATTATTTCGCCACCAGATGTTTAGATGTTTAATTGGTGTAACGCGGGTGTATTTCTTGGTTTTTTGGACGCCTTACCGATAACTTATAGGATCAATTGCGATCATTTATGCAAATCGGGGGGGAAAAAATCGGACCACTGAAGATTACGCTTTTTTTTACATTTTGTGGCCTATCCCAATCAGTGGCGGATCTACAAACGGGCTGAAAGGGCTTTAGAACCCCCTTGGAGAATTTTTTGTATGGGAAAAAATTAAAAAAGTCCAAAAGTACGTTTAAGCCCCCTCCCCCCCCCCCCCCCCCTTGGCATACAAAAGTGTAGTTTCAGCCCCCCTTTGGCAAATCCTAGATCTGCCACTGATCCCAATTTACGTGCATTTTTGGACAGTGAACGCGATTGAGTCATGGTGTTTTGAAAAGTATTCGCAATGCTGGAATTGGAACTGACTATTCTTCTTTGATAGCCCCAGCAGACATGAAAGGGTCTTAAGCCGAATTAAATGTGATAAGATCATCATTCGATAACGAATGTCTAGAAATTTTGAAAATAGGTTTTGATTTTCAATATGCACTCTGAGTTTAAAATTGGTAAATACCGAATGAAAACAACGCCTACATCCCGTACTCTGTGTATGTACCTACCGTATGTTAGCAAACCCCTAATAAACTCCACAGAATATATTGATTTGATTGATTTTACACATAACCTTAAATTTAAACATTTAAAACGTGAAACGTGTTTAGAATTTGGATGAGTTGAAAATTGGATGATAACCCCGTCTTTTCCACTGACAAATTGACGTCATCAAAATAATAAAACCCTTATTACTTCGAATGTAAGGGTTCGTTGGGCTTGTGTGGGGATATTTTTTCTTTGCCCAAGCCAAAAATAATTCTGATGATTATGGAGAATATCTTCCATTTTAAGTTTCCAGTTTTTACAACTGAAATTGTTTTGTTTTTACAATGTTTTTGCCATCATATTCCTCCGTGTATTTTCTTTCCTACTTTTTTTAATTACTTTTCATCTAGATAAATGTGAAAAAATAATCGGGAAACATAATAAATTTATCTAAAATATGGTTCCATTTAACAAAAAAGCGGCCGAAAGTAAGTTATAACATTTTCGAAACAATTAAAATGCCTGTTACGGCCAAAAAAATGCCCACTAGCATTTAACACACTGTCAAACCGCAGATGGCGCTGCAAAAATTTAAAATTCTAAGCTCGCCACGTTGGCCACTTCGATGCTTTGACTTGTTTTGCCCGTTGTGAATACTCACATTTTTCTACTCGACCCGGCCAACCAGGAGCAGTCATATTTTTTACATTTTCTTCCCCTATCTAATAATATTGTAGTCATAGCTCTTGTTGGTTCATTTTTTTTTTTTTTTGGCTTCCAGTTTGCCCAGCACTATTAAATGTGTTGAACATAAGCACCCTATGTGGCTAAAAGCCGGACAATACGCCATATTTTTTAGCTACTTTTTGCCAAAGCTTTTTCCGTTGCAAACTTTTCCCATTCAGTTTTGTTTTTGTTTTTTTTTTTCATTTAAGTTTTTCAAGCTGGCAGTTTTCTATGTTTTGCAGACACGTTTCATGAGATTCTAATGAATTTTACATTAGAATGCATGAAACACACATGTGGCAGCATAGTGTGGCCAGTGTTGTCTCTCTACAAAAGCGAAAATAAAGTGAGTTTAGAAAATAAAAATATAAAAAATGCAAAAACACAAAAAAAAACACTTTTTGCCATGGAGAAATTTCAATAAAATTAACTGGTGCACAAAAGTAATGCAATAAAATTCTGCAAAATGAAGTGTAGTGCACACTAACTACTATTTTGTTGTTGTTGTTGTTGTTTTTGGCACTTCTGCATTGAACCTTGTGGCATCACTGGTATTTTTATTGTCTCAACTTTATTAAATCCTTTTATCTTGCATGCAAAATTTAGTTGCATGCATGGCAATGCTGGGGCAGTCATTGCAGCAGTGTGGCCAACACTAATGAACATAGTGCTATATAGAATGAGCAACATGGCGCCATAATCGTCAGCAACAAGCATGCTACGCTTGGAACAACACAAGAATTAAAGCAACAACTACAACAACAACACCAACTACTACAAACAACAAAAGAAACAAAAACAACAATAAAGTATATGGCATTAATTTTTGTTTTCAAGGCAGCAGCAACGACCGTCGGTTAGTATTTAGTAGCAGCAGTGATGCCAGCTTCCCGCACATATGAATTGTTGCTACTTTTGGCGTCTCTTAATGGCATTGAAGCGTGGCCAGCTCTGGCTTCCGAAATAACTGAACTCACTGCATTTGCAGTCATCTTTGCACAAAGTTATTTAAACTTCATCATTGCAATGATTCTAGGTGTCGCTGCTGTAGCAGTGGATGTTGGCGGCGGTAGGGACAGATTTTGCAAAAATTCCGCGTTGGGTGGGTTGCCTAAATTTTGTTGTTCATTTTATGCGCTCATGAAATAATGGCGAATATATAGTTTGTATACATAGTGTTGCTTGTTGGGGCTTGGCAGCTGGTGCAGCGCTTAATTTTAATAAATATACACGAAAATAGATAGTGTTGGTGGGAAAGTGGTGGAGCAGTGAGTTGGTGGGTTAAAATTTTTATATATAGCCATTTGAATCAATGCTTGGTTAAAGTGTCAATTTCTTCCAACTGATTTTATAGACAAGGATATTTTACTATTTCCAATAACAGGTTGCAATGATGATGAAAAAAAAATCCAACAATGAATTTATAGTTTACAGCGTTACCGTGGATTTCGAGGTACATTAAAATATTAGTAAAAATATTTATGAACAAACAAAAAAAAAGGAAGGACCTTTTCAGAGATAATAAGAATAGATTTCATTGTAAAGGGTGCATCAAAAAGTGGTGCAGTATTTGTTTTTCGAATAAAATGCGCAAGTACTAAGAGGTCTCTTAAATTTTTACTGAATTGCAGAGTAGACACATGAAGATTATTTACAAAAGATACAGTAGTTTCGACTATGTCGTAACACAAGACGTAGAATTAGTCAATTCGCTTTTGATGACATCTTTTTTAAAAACTATTTAGCAAAATATTTATTCCATACACCTGAGCATATGACTTTTAAAAGAGTGCCGGAGAGGGTTAATATGTACATTGAACATTTTTGCCCCTGACCACTATTCCCTCCGACCACTCCTTAGGGGGGCTCCCATACAAATTTTATGGTTTTGTCGATAAAACCGGAAACTGTCGATAAATAGGTATCAAGTTTAAGCAAACAAAAACATCAAATGTTGGCTTTATATTTCATGTAATTGTGTAAAATTTATATATGTAGGTTAGAGAGTTCTAACATGAATTTTTGTCGCATTGAGGATCAATCAGACCAACAAGTGCTAACATCAACATTATACGATCAGTACTTTAGGCCCACCAAAGGCTCAAAAAGTTATATAAATACCGACACCTGATCACTATCAACCACCCTACTTACCTCCGAGAATGACGTATTCTACGTCAAAATACAGTAACTTCAAATGGGCGCCTAGGCTTTGCTTGAACACCTTAATCCTTTCTTCGAAATTTTCGATTATTTCTTTGCATAATTTTGTTGGTGGCGACTACTATATTCTCTTTAAGAGTTTGAATTGCTTGTGGAAGGTAAGCGTAGACCTTACTCGTAACATAACCCCAAAGAAATAAGTCTTATGGTGTTAAATTGTAAGAAAAAGGTGGCCAATTGGGGTCTTCAAAACTCAAATTTATGCGATCAGGGAACTTTGTGCGCGGTAATTCTATGGTTTCTCAACTTTTATGTCACATAGCACCATCCTGTAGTAAGTTTACACCGACATATCTGAGCACAAAAAATTGTTTGCCATGTCTCCGTAACGCAATCCATTGACTGCAACGGCTCTTCCGTCATAATAATCCAAAAAGTTCAATACTATGACGCCTCGGACTCACAAAGCGAACCAAGCAGACACATTTTTAGAGTGCATTGGCATCTCCTGAATCAGTCGCGGGTTTTTGGACTTTTCGTAATAAAATTCGATTAATTCTGTTTTCACATCTTTCAATGTGTATTGTTTCAAAGCAAATTTATCGTGTTTATTTATGGCAAATGCCAATTATTGACAACAGTTAAGAGCCCAGCTGTAAAATAATACACCTTTGCAACTCTACACCTCTTGCTGATACATCTTGTATCTGCTTTGTATCTTGTACCATAAATAATGAAAATAATCAAATATTACGAATTTAAAGTAAGCAGGCAAATTGTTTTAAAATATCTTAAAAAAAAAACGAGTTGGCTGTGTCGTGGATACACCCGTATGTTTTGACGTGACGGTGTTTCTTTATACTCCCATTTCATATCCAAACTCTTGTTTTAATCCATTACCAAATTCTTGACTTAATCAAATATACCGAATCCTTTCCTTATTTGGAAAAGTATGTTTTAGGTCTGTCTTACTTTTTGTGTTGTTGTTGTTGTTGTTGCTTTTTTTATTTGCTTTTGTATTGGTTGTGCTTTTCCTTGGTGCATTAACTTTGTCTTAGCGGCATACAATTAATCCAGCCAAAGTGATACATATGCGTGACATTAGGCGGTTCCCTAAGCGGCCTCATGACGCCGTCAATTTTTTTTTTTTTTATCATATGCCCGAAGACCCCACTTTCATTTTCGTTCCAAACAATTCATTAAAATTCCATGCAACGTTTTTTCATGCTTGTAGATTTTTTTCTGCATTATGTGGTTACAACCCTGAAATCATGAGGACAAGAATTTTTTATGTAATTTAGTTGTGAGGCATAATAACACATCTGTGCTGATGTATAACAAAATTTACCGCAGCACGTCTCCTGAATGAGTAAAAATTCTATGCAACGATATTATATTTCTGTTACGTAAGCTGCTATATTCACGATCTTTCTTCAACATTTATTGTACCTTATATACTCACCGAGTAAAAATTCAATGCAACGCGGCTGCATGAATGTTGCGTTGTCGATCTTTGAGCGCCTCTCTCTGTGTCTTCATGACGTTAAAAATGTTTTGTCTAATTTTGTTGTAAGGGCTTTAAACCGGCCTTTATTGGTGTATCATACTTTTAATCGTTGCACCAGTACTGAGTGAGTAATAATTCCATGTTACAAATTTTCAGTTGCGTTGCTTAAGCAGTTTCCGCCGCATCCCGATGACGTTTTGAATTTTTGTTTTGTTTTTGCAATGAAGTCAAAAAAATTAACCTTTACGATCGTAAAATTTTTTTAATCATAACTCTTATACTCAGCGTGTAACAATTCAATGCAACGCCGATAAATTTTGAAAAAATGCATTTTTCAACTTTTCAGTTGAAAAATGCAAAAAAAAAATGAAATAATATTCGTGCTTATTTGTCTGCGTCTAAATTATCCTTACACCAAAATTTCTTGTTTTTAATTTAATTGATTAGAATGTTTCTTTTTTGAAGAGCACTTCCATACTAAGATTTCAAATATAAACTGAATTTCTTGTTATATGGGGTCGAGGTTCTAAGGGTGTTTCAAAAACCATTCTAACTGTGAATTTCCTACTAAATATTTTCTGAGTGTAAGCTTTCATTGTGCTGTGTAAATATTACGATTTTAATTTGAATTTCTCCCGAGCAAATCTTAAGATTTCTCACAGCTAATTGTTGTTGATTTTGTGTCACTTCGTCACAACAATAAAATCAAATCAAACCGAATCAAATAAACCAAATAAAATCCATCAAGTCATCAATTCGATGAAAATAATCCAATTAACTGTCAACAATGCGTGATTTTAATGACGAAGTTTATTCATTTCAGTTATTCATTTGTTCGCCTCCCGTCCTCCTGCCCGATTTCATCCAATTTCACACTTCGTCCACATTCAAAAAGCTGTATCAGCTTAATTTTTTATTGCTTCTGCTGTCAATGTTTATTTTTAATTTACACATACATATGTATGTATTTTTCTTTTTATTTTTTTTTCTTTTTAATTAATAAACGACTTTTCCAGCTCGACACCTACAAAAGTGAACAAATTGAATGCGTCATGATATAAACAAGAACCGCAGCAATAAAAAGCTATCATAACAATTAAAACAACAACAACAACGACGACAACACGACACTTGTCAATATAACAGCAACAGCAACAACAACAATATTACAGCCGATTATGTTCATGCGACTTGATTTGACAGCGTTGCCATGTTTTAAACAAGTCCAACGACGTCTAAGTGCGTCAAAGAGTGCTTGAGGTGGCATGATGCTGTAGTGGAGGCAAGGCGGAAATTAGTTGCTAAGCCTTTTATGTAACTTCTAGACACGTATTACTTGACCTCACTCGGTTGGCTGTAAGCGGCTTAAATGAACAAAATCAACAAAAACTTTGATTGGTTTGTTTGGTAAAAAAAAAAATTAATAATAATCTGGTTAACTTCTTCTGGTCGTGAAGTAACTTCCAATTATTTTGCGAAATTCCTAATGCAGGCTTATATTCATAGCTAGTTGTTTTCAGTAAATTTTCAATGCATGTTTTTCCACACATTTTCACCTGATTTGAAAAACTCCTTTTATGTCGTGCAATTAAAACAAAAACCTGCTGCTAGACAAGAGCTCCTTTTTAAGTGTCAACTTTAGCTGCTCGTAGCTTGATGCCAACAAATTACAATTGCCACTCGCAATATTCGCTCCATCAGTGTCTGTCCAAGTCTGGTCATAAATAAAGTGTTAGTTAAGAAACAACTTTTAAGTAACTGCTGTCAAACTTCCTATTTTGGGGTGTAGCAGTTAAACAAGTTAACTCTCCCCTCCCTTCGCTCTCCACCCTGCTTGATGTCAGCAAATAAATGATACAGCAAAAGTTGTTCAATCAGCAGTTATGAGAAATATTATTAATTTGTTGAAGTTGGTAAAATTGTTAACGGTGCAACAGATTTAATTGAACTGTCAAGTGTTTGGAGCTCATATTTCTTATGTTTGACAAATAGCTTTATTTGTCCTTATGAAAGAATATAAGCTACATATATATATTTTTGAATTCCTATTTTTAGACGTGCAGATGTGAAAAATACTTCATAACAACCACAACAACAATAGCAACAACTTTTTATTAAATATGTCAACAGCAAATTTATTGTTGAAATGTTGCAAAAGTATATTTCTCAAGTATCTTGTTGACAGCAACAAATGTTTCTTATAAAGCAACAAATTTTTGAGCAGCAGATAAAAACACATGTTGGCAACTCTTTTAATTTACATGTTTACTGTATTGAAAGAGTGAGATGACCACAAAGCTGCAATAAAACAGTAGCAGTTTGTGTGTGACAGAGAGCGAGAAATTGTGAATGCGGTGTTTTTGTAATAAATTTTGACAGAATAATAAATGTTTTGATTTGACATTAAGTGGTCGACATGAAGAGTACTTGATGGCAATTGCTGAATGTTTATTTTTGAAGTTTTAATTAATAGTCAAGCTGTTTGAAGCAAGTGAAGACATTAAAACACTTCAAGATCTCTTACGTACAGTGGTCAAAATAAGTATTCCACATCTTCTTCATTTTTTAGACAGTTGAAAGCAGGTTTTCAACCATTTTAAACAGAAAAGCGAAATCATATTTTATATGAAATTTATCATATTTAAATATCAGAAACAAAATTTTGACTTTGAGACTTGTAATGGAGTATTATTTAACTACTGGTCACTTGGCAACTGTCAAATGTTAATATTTGTCATTTATAAATACCAGAAATTTATTATAAAATGCTATACAGTGTTAGAAAGAACCGAAATTCCTTGAATTGTTTTCAGCCCAATCATGTAAAATTTTCTCCCGCAAATTGTAAAAGGGAGTTTCCGCTTTTTATATAACAGATTAAGACATAATATTTTTTTTATTTTACACTCATGAATATTAAAGGTCGATGAATAAATTTGCATTAAAAATTTCCAAAAAGTTTTAGAGCTTGATTTCAAAAATGGAAACTCTCTTTTACAATTCCCGGTAGAAAATTTTATTTTTGGGAGAAAATAGAGCTAATTTTAAAAATTCGTGATCAATCGTAACTGCGACTGAAAAACTCAAAATTCGCGAAATTTTCTTCGTTATCATATGTCTTCTAAGACGTAAAAAACTTCTAAAGACTGGCTTAGTGCAAAAAATTCAGACACCGAAATGACTTCTTCCCGGGTTTTCAATCAAAACTATCAACGCAATTAATGAAAGTTTTGAAAACGACCCAAGCATCTCATTTTTTAAGCGTGTTGAAATATTCGACCTCTCCACGTCCACACTCCTGAAATAAAAACCAAATTGTACAGCTCTTGTTGATACGCTCTTAATATTGAAATCAATTATACATATACAGTGTTGGACAAAACATATTGGACTAAAAAAAAGTATGTTTTTTTCGCAAATATTGATTTATTTTATCTATATAGACTCCGATAGTATATGATCAGCTACGGGCAGAGAGAGCTCTGGGAACGATGAGAGTAAGAATTGAGAGCAAAGGCTTATGTAGCAACGCAAAATGCAACAACAAATCAAAGACAAAAGACAAACACAGAAACAACGCAGAAGCTTTAAATGTAGTGGTGCCCATACCCGTATATGATCGATAAATAAATATGAAACGTCAAGGGCAAAGCAAACAAAAAAAATATCAGGTTTTGTTGTTGTTTTATATTCCCATGTGATGCTCAGAGAAATCATGCTATCAGAAATGCATGCGACAAAACATATTGGACTGCTTACAATGTTCTCAAAATTTAACTATAAATGTTCCGTTACAATTCTGAAATGAGAGTATTGTAATAAGTAAATAACAACGACTTGTTTTTTTTATTATTCTTTTTTTGTCAGTGGTCCAGTAATATTGATAAGAAGAAGGTAGGCAATAGTTAATATTGAATAATTACTAGTTTAGCTTTTATTTTAAGAATTGATTTTAAGTTAACTCAGTCAAAATAGTGTACAAATTCGAGGGATGACACAAGAATTGTCAGAGAACTTAAAAACATACCGAAAAATCGGCTGTTGATATTGTGAATGCACTTAAGCTCTCAATTAGTAGCAGGACAGTTCAGAGAAGGGCCTGTGATGTTGGACTGAAAAGTTACCGTGCTGCAAACAAGCCATTCATTTCTCGTAAAAATCGACTGGCTCGCTTAAAATTTGCCAGGGAGCACATCAATTGGTCCGAAAACAAGTGGAAAACAGTCTTATTTTCAGACGAATCCAAGTTTAACTTTAAGCATTCGGATGGAAATATTCGAATTCGTAGACCGCCCAACAAAAGGCCAGATCCCTTGTACTGTAAAGGGACTGTGAAGCACGGAGGCGGCAATGTAATGGTCTGGGGATCTTTTTCTGCGTATGGTGTCGGGCCTTTCCATAGAAGAAATGGTATCACGGACAGGTTTTTGTACCAAAACATTTTGGAAAATGTCATGTTCACCTACGCTGAGTGGAATATGCCCCTGTCATGGCAATTCCAACATGACAATGACCCAAAACACACAGCGAGGTGTGTCAAAAATTGGATTAAAACTGAGCAGATTAACGTTATGGAGTGACCAGCACAATCCTCAGACCTTAACCCGATCGAAAACCTCAGGGAAATTGTTAACAGAAGGATAAATCGTGAAGGAGTGGATGGAGATAAAAATAAGCTTTACAAGACCATAGAAGATGCTTAAAAGTCAATAGACATGAAAACAATAGATAACCTGATTGCTTCCATGACAAAAATATGCAATGCCGTGCTTGAAAATAAAGGGTTTTCGACCAAATATTAATATCATTGTTTAGTCCAATATGTTTTGTCGTGTGAATTTTTGACATTTTCTTATCAAACACACAAATATTCTTGTAATTTTAATACAATTGATGGTACACTTCATTAATAGTTTCATGGATTTTGTTGATTTATCAAATGTGCTATTATTGTTAAATATGTTTTGTCCAACACTGAATGTATGAAATTTTCATACGCATACAACAACATTTTGAGATTCTAGCCGCCATATTGTATACACTATTTTTTAATTTTTTTTTATTAAATACAAGTTAAGTTATCCTTTAAACTCATTTACACTTTGTTTTACACCGGCTTATTTTACTTGTTTGATGGTCCACTCTGCAGCGCTAGGATACTTCAAGTATGCAAACAACAGTTTATTAAAAAATAAATATTGCCCCGAAAATATTTGGTATGTCCTCACTGGTGATTTTAATACAGAAATTAATAGTTTAACAATATTAATGTCGGCTTCCTGATGAACGATTCCAAGTAACTCTCAAACGGCTATGCTCTTCTGGGTAGCTATGCTTTCAAAACAGGCTTGTAAGCAATATAACAGATGTCACTATTTAAGGACTATATATTTTATGCGTCACTAATAATTTTTTTTTTAATATATTTCTTGGGTAGAAATCATGGTTCTTCGAGCCAGATAAAGGTACAAATGAAAATTTTTACAATCCCTATTTTTTCTACGTGGACATCTTATGAATCTAATGTATTATTTCTTATGAAGTTATAAGGTAAAAGTCAAACATAAATTAATAAAAACAAATAATAGCTATTCGTGTAACTTGCTTTTTAGATAGTTTCTTTTTTTCTGAAACTTATTTTTTATGAAGCGACATTTTTTTTTTTTTTTTTGCCACCACATCCTTGGCTTTAATGCTCACAGACACGTACACAAGCACACACTTTACAAGCTTGCATAGGCAAACACACATAAACACACACAAACACACTTGCACATACACTTGACTTGAGCATAAAAACTACTTGCAACATGAATGCTTCAACAACAACCACAACAACAATAACAACAACAACGTGCTTCTTTTTATCTCTGAGTGTAGATTTTTGCATAAAACTTGCTCTGCTCCTCAAGTGACAACAACTTAATTCAACAATAAAGGCATTTGTTGCTGTTGTGTCAGTGTGTGTGTGTGTGTGTGTGTATCAGTGTGTGCCTCAACTTGTAGTGGAATTAAGTTTTAGTGTATGTTTACCCACGCAAATAATTCGAAATCAAATAATAACAAACAATGCCAAACAAATGATTGCTTGATTCTTACTGTGTATTTTTGTTTTCTTCTTTTTAATTTGGTTTTTATTTTTTTTTCCACTCCGTCTCTTGCGCATATTTATCTGAAGTTGCTTTACTTATTGCTTGCAACAATTAAATTAAATTTATTGACAATGAAGCTCGTTAGGCGCGCATTTGTTGACTTGTTTTGTAATTGTGTGGGCTGTGATTTTTATGTTTGTTGAGTAGTGTTACTTAGTGAGCACTTTATTGATATCGTGAACGCTATTTTGACATTTATAGCTATTGTTATTTTGGGGTGTAAATTAAGTGGCGTACATTTTTTGGTCACTTGTTTCAATTTGAAGCTAGTTTAGGCTTTATCAGCGACTCTGTGAAAAGGAATAGGAAATTATTTGAGCTGTATCCTACGTTAGTAGGCTCTAAGCCTTTAAAAGTTCCTTTTATAACAATTTAGTTTGAATAAATTTTAAGCACATAAAACTGCTCCGGCTAAATAGGCAAATAAATTAAAACTGCCTGGCATTATCTTCAATCTCAGTACAGAATCGTAGGGAATAAGCAAATTTCTTTCAGGCCTAATTTTTCGCAAGCCGATAACGTAATATTTATCTACTTAACTCCCGGCTGACTACTTTATATGATATTCACAGCGAGTCCTGTTGAAAAAAAAGAAAACACAGATACGAAAAACAAAAAGAGACAAAAAAAAAAACGCCTGACACCCAAGTGAAGGCCAAGTTTGAATGTATGGCAGAGCAAAATTAAAAAAAAAACTAAGCTTAAAACAAAAACTCGCTACATAGCAGGCCGTAAAGGAAGTAAAAGAGCCTCTGCTGCTCTACAAACAGTAGCAACATAACAACAACAATAGCGGCAGTAGCAATAATAGCACCAACACTGCTGGTATTAGCCCCAAATGTGCTATTTAACATTTACCATGATATAAAAACCACTCAGAACAACAAGATAAGTCATTTTAATGTGACGCTTTGCTCAGCTTATATTGTGCGCTTGGTCTGTTTTTTTTTTTCGGTAGTAGCTGTGGGGTTTGCCTTCTTTTTGGTTGGCTCTCTATTATACACTGCTATTGATTTTGGCCAAGTTTTAAGGCAATATGGTAATAAAAATAATAAAAATGTGTATCTATGCGACTTTATGTTATGCCAGCAAATTGCCGCAAGACAGTTACAGTGCGTATTGAGTTGGTGGAGCGGGTGGAACGGGTAGTTTTAAGCAATTTTTCGATTTTGGCAAATGTTTGTTTTTGATTACGAATACATTGTCACACTTATTTATTGCTGTGTAGGTACAATTAACTGTTATTGTCGAGCTATTGTGGAATATCTGATGAATTCAATTTGTTTGGATTACATTTGCATTAATTTTTCTGTTTTATTTACACTCCGAGCAATAATATGGTTCTTCGAGCCAGATATTTTTGTAAATTTCTAGGAAAAATTACTCTTGGTGAGGTTAACTGCTTTATTTTTTATTTTTTATTTTATACTATTATTATATTTTTCCATGGAGAGAGTTAAGGAATAATGGGTATTTTCAATATAGAATTCTTTGTTGCTTACTTTCAGATATTTTCTTTTAAAAATATTGTTACTTATAAGCAAATTGGTGTGGTGTAATTTGTATGTTTGTATATTTAATTGCAACATTTGTTGGTCTTGTTTGAAACTCAATTGTCGTACTTAGTATATTTTTTAGTATTAGTATTAGTATTTTTCTTTTTTTGTCAATTTCATGGTTCTTCGAGCCGGATATTTTCTGTAAATTTTCTACCAAGAGCTCCATTTCCTCAGTGAAAAAAGTAACATCTAAGTTGTAATCATGCAGCGCTCCATTGCAATGATTGGTGTATTACCTACTACTCTGAATCCCTTGTATTTTGTAGTTCTTATTTGCATTATGCGCCTTTGGAGGTGAGCACTTCTTTACAAAATTTAAAAAAGTATTCTATTATTTAGATACCTGGATCAATATACTTTTCTCTGACCTTATAAATCGTATAATAAGCAGAAATCCTTATTTTATTTCGATTACTAATGTTGAGAATTATAAAATCATAAAAAATCTATACTATAAGCTCTACTATAAGCTTGAACTATTGTGATACTCATATTTTAATACACTTTCATCAAGAAAATTTGTGAGTGATGATAATTTTCTATGCGCAAATATAATACAAAAGGTGCATCAAGACAGTTAAAGTTTTGAGTAATTTTATAAATATTCAATATTATTTATAAGATATTGAGTAAATGTTTATTACTCTTTTGAAATTTATTTTTTTTTTTGAAATTGTAATAAAAACTAAATATTTTTTATCTATATTCAATGTAAAAGTTAATGGTTCTTCGAGCCAGATATTTTATATTTTTCATGCTATTGAGAAATTTTTAGAGTACTTTTTAGAATATTTTTTTTTCAGATATCCTGCAATATATGCTGCTTTTCATTTCAATAATTGCATTGAGTTCAATTTGAAAAAAAAATTTTTGTTTGATAGTCAGCTAAAACAGAGATAAATCTCGCCACAGAGTCCACTTGAACTTTATTACAACTCGAAGCTCACTCACTGTGATGTTTTTAAAAAAACATTTTTTCACAACATAGTTTAAAGTAATTGTGTTACTAGGCAATTATTAATGTGCATAAAAGTCTGCGCTATCTCACTTTATAAAGTGCCAATTAAAAGTACGAAATTTGTTTGCCTGCCGCCAAGCCGCTGTGTACGCAACACCTTTGCTTACGAAATGTGTAGAAATATTTTTATTTAGCGCGCCCAGAAGTGGGCAACTCTGTGTGAGTGGGCACATATAAAATAATTGCAGGTTGTTTGGTTTTTAGAGTCATTGAAGGTAAGCAGGTGCAGTCTGTTAGTTTGGTTATAGTTATTATGGCAAAATTAATTGATTTCAAATGCAAAATAGAAATAACTTGCCGCCAAAGAAATATTTCAGCGGCTGTTATGGAAGTGTGGAAAATTATATGTTACGAGTATTGATGACATGGGCAATAAATAAGTCCAGTGTGGGTTTTCTAATTTATAAAATTAATTTTCATATAATAACAATATGATATTTGTGATTTATGACAACAGTGATAAAAAAAAATACAAAATTAATTTGTTTTTGAATTTGCTTTTCATGTGTTTAATTTATATCTATACCATTATATCTATACCGCATACAATTATGTAAAAGGAAACTCACGGCGTTTTTGTCCTTTAGGCCCTCAATAGCCACTGCACTGATTTTAATAGATTTTCAATATTCAGTTGCTATGATAAGTCAAATTGTTATGGCATACTTCGTTTTTCATTAAAGCTTTTCCTTAATAATTAAAAAATTCCTGAATTTAAAATTTTTTAAATTTTAAATCCATTCTAAGAGCCCGAACAGAATCAAAGCGATAAGCGATTGGCGACATTTTCAAGCAATAGAATACATGAAAACGTATGAACACGTCCGAAATCAAATAAGAGCCCGCACAAAATCAAAAATCTTTGCGATTTACGACAACGCAAGGTAATAGAACGCATAAAAATGTATGAACACGTCCAGAATGAACGATATATTGCACAATTAGAATCTATTCTATTTTTTTCTCTTGCAACCGACGATTTTCGCTCTGAGTGCTATTAATGTTGCCATATTAATGTTGAGAGTGAGCGCCACTCTATATACACCACAGCTATCATGTTGTGTGGGGAGTTGCTCTCGCTGAAATTTCTGTTGCCGTGCAGTGTTGACAGTAATCCGAAATAGAGGATTTGTATTGATTTTAAGACTTGAATCTGATATGTTGTCAAAAATTTTCCAAATGTTGCGATTTTAGCAACTCTGTAGCCAAGTTAAATTCGTAGCAAAAGAGTAATTTACTGTTGATCAGTTTTGAGTGATGCAATAAATGGTAATAAATTACATTAAACAAAATTATGAGATCAAATTACTTTGGATTCGTTTTTTGGTTTTTATGCTTAAAATATAACCAAAACAATGTTGCTGTTGTGTTGAGTTACTCAGTTCTCATCATTTATGGACAAGCTGATTTTTGTTTTTAATGGCAACACTAGCTGTAATAACATAGGTCATTGTGACTTCGCGTGGTGTTGATTTCGTTCACATGCAAGTTGCTCAAAGATTAATACAATTAAATATTTTGTGGTTTAGTTATCTCATGACATCTTACAAGACATGGGTTGGTGCATGGAAGACTAACAAGATATTGGATCATATTGGACATAAAGTGAGCTAGATGTTGATTGTTGATCATCTGACGATTTTGCATTTTTTTAGTTGTTGTTTTTACTTTTGTCATTTGACGTTGTGGCACTTACAGCTTTGTTGCTGTAAAATTAAGTTTTTAAGCAACTATTTTAAAATTAGCCTACTTTGTTATTGCATCATAGGCTGATGAAGAAATTTTTATGCCATCAGAGATCTCTATGGAAAAATATTGTAATGCATGTGCACATATTTATCTGAGAGTAGCTCAGTCTGATTCGAAGTGTCATCATGTTAATTTATGACATCTGTTCGTCTGCTTATACATATGTATTTATATTAAGGCGCAGTGAAATTTTTTTATATAAAGCAGGATTGAGAAACTGAAAACTTACAGCATTTTAAACAACATGGCCGAAAGATTCTGCTCTCCGACGAATTTCGAACCGCCAACTCTTCAAAAATAGCTTTTGATATGAATGCGTTTAAGAAATGTTGGTTCAAGAGGGTTTTTTGTTCATAAAAGGTGAACTTTTGTTCTAGATCAATGCTGGATTGTGTTAAGAAGACACTATTAAAAAAAAAGTTTTTGCAAAATTTTTTTTCACCCACCATGGCCCTACCCTAAGATTTCTGAACGCAATATACTGATTTTTAGGCTTATTGCTCCGGAACATGAGAACAAATTAAGTGACGTCATTTCAATGTTTAGGAAGTCTATAAGTCTATAGATAATTTAAATACAAACATTTTGATATATTATTCGATAGTCTGAGTTAGAGCCTGAACAGAATCAAAAATCGTTGCGGCCTCCGATCTTTGTTGTTGGAAAATACATGCAAAATGTAGAAAAAAACGCAGCGTGTCATTAGTGTTGCCATATTTTTGCTAAGAATTGGCTGTGTTTCATGAAATTTGCTTAGTTTTTTGTTATCTTCTGACATTTCTTGTTTGTGTGTGTTGTATTCACACAATTGAAGAGACCAACACATTGAAATGAAATAGAAAAAATAAATAAAAAATACTAAATAAAAGCAACCTTGAGAGCCTGAACAGAATCAAAAATCGTTGCGACCAACGTTCCTCTCTGGTCGTCGAACGCAGAGAATGTGTCCAGAATGATGCGTTTGCGATTAACGATTCAAAGTTGCTTTTATTTAGTATTTTTTTATTTATTTTTTCTATTTCATTTCAATGTATTGGTCTCTTCAATTGTGTGAATACAACACACACAAACAAGAAATGTCAGAAGATAACAAAAATCCAAGCAAATTTCATGAAACACAGCCAATTCTTAGCAAAAATATGGCAACACAAATGGCACTCAGAGAGAGAATCGTCGGTCGCAAGAGAAGAAATAGAATAGATTCTAATTGTGCGATTTATCGTTGCGGAAAAAGAGCTGCGTTTTTTTCTACATTTTGCATGTATTTTCCAACAACAAAGATCGGACGCCGCAACGATTTTTGATTCTGTTCAGGCTCTGAATCGTTAATCGCAATCGCATCATTCTGGACACATTCTCTGCGTTCGACGACCAGAGAGGGTCGTTGGTCGCAACGATTTTTGATTCTGTTCAGGCTCTTACCTGGTTACCGAATAATATGTCAAAATGTTTGTATTTAAAGTTTTCAGTTTCTCAGTCCCGCTTGGTAGCAAAAATCTCATCCCATACTCACTACGCCTTTATCTATATTATTTTCTTCGTACAGAAAACTGTCAAGTGAGAGAGTGGAAGTAAGAGTATGTTACGAGAGATTTTTACGTTACCTTTCAACATTTTAATACATTCCCTAATTTCTCAATACAATATTTTATGTACTTAAAATAGTTTCGAAGTTTTCATTGCAATATACATAGTTCGTTTCAAAAATATTAAAAAAAATATTAGTGTTTTTTTTTATTGGTCTCCAATTACCATATCAGATGCTGTAGCCAAAAGTGTGTTTGTTCTAATTCTGATCCAGTTATGAATCGTTTGGTCATTTACATATGGTTTTTTTTTCTTATTTTTCTATATTTTTCAATATGTGAAATAATTGAGTTTGAATTGTTGTTTTATTACTGACTCTCATCAGTCATCTGGCAGCCAACTAACTTGTTATAAAACTTGGTCTTATACGACTCATTTGCTCACACAAAATAGACACAACTCAAAATTTCAAAATTTTCAGGAAAAGCAAAAAACCAGTTTATTTTTCAAAGGATTCCATACAAAACAAGGAGACAAAATGATTTTTTTGTTTTTAATTAAAAAGTAAAAAGTTGAGTGCAAAATTTTGATAGTTGATGGAGGTTATCACTACGAATAATTTAACATTTAAAAGTAAAAATTTGTAAATTTTGAGTTGTGTGCCTGTTTTGAAGATGTTGTGCGATATATCTCAACTTATTTTCATGGCGCTTTTACTTAACGCGAACTATTATCGAAATATTGGTGCATATTTTAGTATTGCATAGTGTAATATAAATATAATTTTTTTAGCAAACTCATCTTTTATAAAGATAAATAGTTTATAAATAGTTTTATAAATAGTTTTTCGAGTACCATACCGAGAAGTGGAGAAGTAATCTTTAAAATAAATAAATATACAGGAAAGCAGTACTTTTTCTAAAATTGTATGCGTTTCTTTATTCTGCAGAGGGAGCGCATTGCTAGTAATGACCTAGTTACCAGTCCTATAGTAGTCACGGACAAATCCACCCAATGGTTTGCACAATATTTTTAGTTTAAAACTAATAGTCAAAATAAAAGCTTAATATTTTAAAGAAAACACTATGTCAGCTTTATAAACGGTGTCTGACTTAAAACTTGTGTCACTTGATAAACTGACACATATACATTTCTACATCATTTTCTCACTAGATACTTTTTACACATTATGACTGAATATCCGTTGCTGCTCACATAACTGCTAAATTAACATTGATATTTTGCAAATTTAAAATTTCATCATAAATTTCAATTGATGCATTTAGCTGCAGCTCAAGTTACAAGAAATCGAGAGCAAGCAGCTTGCTCACAAGCATTGATATTTATTGCCTGAGCTGAAGTTGTTGTTGTTGTGGCTGTCATTAATATGTCAAGCAAGTGTTGTTGTGTCAGCACTTTACGAATTTTTTTTATTTTATTTTCAAAAAAGTCAAGTGCTTTTTTTTGCTGCAAATAATTGTGGTGTTGCGGAGAGGAGTGGTGGTCTCTTTGTGGTAACATTGTGCTCTACATAATTTGCACTTAAGAGTGGAAGAAGTGCATAGCTTGAAAAAAATTTGAGTGGCAAAAGACACATGAAGACACATAGAGTGTTCATAAAAAAAATTTAGAGAAATAAATGAAGTTTTTTAGATATATTTACATAAAATATGCTTGATTTTTCTCTCCGGTAACATAGGGGTATTTCATCGATTTAGGCGGCCAAAATTATTTGATTGGTTAAACAGTTTTTAATCATGAATGTTTTTTGATTTTTTATATCCTTAACCCTGTACGACCATTGAGTCAAATTGACCCACCCAAAATTTTTTTAAGCTGAACATCAAAACTGTTTTGTTGCAAAACTATTGTTGAACGATGTTTGCTTACTGATTATTTTAGTCTTAACCCTGTACGAATAATGGGTCATATATGACACACCTATTTTTTCTCAAGTAAATCTTAAACTGTTTTTTTTATATAGCAGAAGTGATGTCTGTTTTCTGTTGTTTACTTTTTTTTACCATCTATTGGGTCACAAATGCCCCAAGTGTTCGCAACTCCGCATCTTTGGTAGTAAAAGAATTATAATTATAGTAAAAGCGTTTAAGGGAGTAGTACCATTCTTTTGGTAGAAAACACATATATTTTTAATATTTTTTGGTTATTATTGGTGACAACCTCTTACGTGGAAATTAACCACATTTAGGGAAAAAAGTAAAAAATAAAAAAAATATACAAATTTTAAAAAAAATTTTGAAAAACAGGCAAAATTTTGGATACACCCCCTTTACATAGGGGACTTTTTTCCATAAATTGGTTAATTTCCACGTAAGAGGTTGTCACCAATAATAACTGATTTGATTTTTTTGTTTCAGATTAGCCGTTCCTGACATAAAGTTGCAGCAGCGGGACAAGTAATTTTTTTTGTGCTTGATTTCACCGCCCTCTATCGGCTGAAGAAGTGATAAAAAAAAACATTTATAAATATGTCACAAAAAGTCTAAAATTGATTTTTAAAAAATATGATTGAAAAAAAAAATATATTAAACATATATGTTTTTTTCTACCAAAATATTGGTAATACTCCCTTAATATTTAAATAGGATTATACAAATGAAATGAAAATAGTTTATAGCAAAAGCAATACTTTATTTACTTGACTTTATTCAAGTTATTAGAAGACTATTATTTTTTAGGATTTGAAATGAGCGAAATTTTCAAATGTTCGGCAGTGACCTTATCCAATTTCAACAGATAGTTCTCCAAGGAATGTAATTTTTCAATGCATATGCATTTTGCTGTTGCATTAAATCAAACAGATGTTTTCGCGTTAAAACTTGTGAAACTTGCTGGTTCTAAAGTGATATGACGCGCGATATCAAAGGGAAGGTATTATAGTAAACTGATATGCGGTTTGGAAATATATAGCTGAAGGGTTATTTATCGAAAATTTAAACTTAAGTGGACATATAGGTTACAAATTTTTTAAAAAAATTTTTTTCGGGAATTTTTTTTCAACGAAGGAAAAAATGTATCGGTTTCAAATTTTGCACCTATATTCATTGACATTTGAAGAATAAAACAAATTTTTTTCAGAATTTTTGAAGCGGTTTTTGACGTTATTTGATTTTTTTAAAAAAAATGCCAAAAAATTGACGGTGTGCAGGATATCAACAGTCTGGAACATCTGAGGAAAAAGTAAAAAAAACCAAATTAATCCTTGTTTAAGTGGCCACCGCCTGAACTAGGATAATTTTTATCCGCAGAAAAAAACAAAATGGCGGCCATTTGAAAAAAATCGATTTTCAAAGTTACAAAATTGGTCGCCATTTTGTTTTTCTTCGGCGTATAAAAATTATCCTAGTTCAGGCGGTGGCCACTTAAACAAGGATTCATTTTTTTTTTTTTTTAAATTTTTAAATTTTTAAATTTGTAACCTATATGTCTCCTTAACTGAATCTTGAGATTCCATACCTAAATATTTAAAAAAATGCAACTTTTCGCACTAAAAAAATACTATTGCAGAAAGAGAATTTCGTGATCTTTCGGTTAAGCTGAAATCCAATACCGGAAAACCTCGGGAGTCTTAACTTTTTTAACTTTTACTCGTAAAAATATATCTGCTAAATCAAAATTCATAAAATGTTAATAATGCAGCAAGTGTTTATATTGCTAAGATCTTGAAAACCCATTTTTGTGAAAGTGATACATATTATTCTTTGGATATTGACTCTTGTATTGCAAAAGATTGTTTTTAACCAAGTTGAAATTTGTAAAATCGACTTTTGACCGGCTAGATTTCGAAAATACCCCTCTGTGCGGTGTTGAAAATAATTCGAAACGTTTTATACATAAAAAAAAATATCGCAAATGCAAATACCATGTCGGAGGAATACCTCGTCTTTAGATGCTATAAAAGAATTCTGAAGCTCGGTTTTGGACTATTCTAGAAACCAATTTTATATTTTGTTAAATATTTGACGCTTTCCAAAATTAAGATTTTTTTTTTAATTTCATAAGAAGTGAGCTTTTTGGCCAGTCTGGCTAAGAATCATCGCTCAAAACAAGTTGTATTTTCAGAATATTCGGTGGTAAGACTTCTCAGTTGAGCGATTCATTTGATTTCTGTCGTTTGATATTTTGACTGGTTTTGTAAAGTGCTTACGAGTCGTCTCTACCGATTATTCCAATCGTTTTACCCTCACTGCACGGCTCAAGCGCAAAAATTTCTAAACGTAAGGGCAGCCATCGTTTGTAAAACGCTACGAATTTATATCAACACTGAATATAAGTTAATTGTTAATATCTTTTCTATTTATTTATTTTTAAAATATTTGTGAAAATATTACTAAAAATAAAAATAAAAACGGGTTTTATATAAGATATAGCCAGCTAGAAGAACCATATAGTTTTCTTTTGAAAAATTAAAGGCATTGCTATGCTTAATAAAATTTATAATTTATAAATAAAATTATCATTTATACAAAATATAAAAATAAGACAAAATTTAAAATTTTATATTACAACACATTCACCATTGTACAATTTTATATGCTTTTTAATTCTTAAAATAATCATTTGTCAGATTGAAACATAAGCTTAAAGCTAATAAAATATCTTTATAATTGTTATTGTTGTTTTCGGCATCTATTTGATCTAAAATAAATGCTTATTTATTTGTGAATTTATTATTTTGAACATTTTTCCACAGTTTCAATTCTGTTTCGGTCTGTTTTAATTGTTTTAACGCTTTCAAAATAAATCTACATAGAAATGACTTGTTTTAAAAAGTCTTTATTTCTGTGTGAAACTCAAAACTATAACGTGAGAAATTAGTTTTTAATTAGCAGTCAATTAATTAACTTCATTTGCATTAATTTATAGAAAACAAAAAAAAAAAAAAAAAACAAAAAAAATATCAAACCGGCCAGCAATCAATTAACTTATTTATTTAGCACCAAAACGCATTGAATCATGCTAGTGTGCGCGACAGATTAAATAAATTAGCAGCTATTTTAAAATCAGTTTAAATTCGTTCCAGAGAAATAGAACAACTCGCTATGATTCAGATGAAAACATTAATATTTGATATGCTTGCTTATATTTTCAAGATGGCGTGCTCAAAGCAAAATTCAAAAATTGACGATGTTGCAAAAGTTGTTGTTTTGCCACTTTTGCTTGACACAAACAAATTGGAACTCATCAATATGCATGCGTCGCAGGCCTATAACTTTGTCTCTAGCTATCAGCTATCGCTCTAGCTTTATCGCTGAACATCGCCGTCGGTGCCTCTCTCGCTCTTGTGCTTTGTTCAACTAGTCTTCCATTTCGCAATGGCGGCAAAATGTTGGAGTCAGCGGCGGCGTTTGCTTTGATATTTTGATTGAAAATTGCTTTGAAAATCAAAGATTTTTTTTTTCTAATATTGTACATTTTTTGTTGTAGCTGTAAATGCTGCTGTTGCCGTTTGTTGTCGCTGCTGATCAAAGTAGTTGCTACTATTTTTTGTCTTATAATAATTTTAATGAATAAAAAGTGGTTGACATAAATTTTGGAAATTTATAAAAATGGGCAAGTTTTGGGAAATTTAAGGTTTCGGCAGTCGAGGAGGTAGCGTGCTTGGCTGCCACTTTAGAGGTCCCGAGTTCTAATCCCGGCCAGGTCATGGTTCTAAGCTTGAATCTAGAGAAGTTTGAGATAAAGTTTAAAGAGGTAAAGGCATAACACTTGCCTCAGATTAAAATTCAAATGTTTTTCCGGCTTTCCACCAAGCCTAGAATACCTTACATATGTTTCGCTTGATTGCTTCTTCCTTCCCAATAATATATTAACCTACTTCGAACCAAGGCAGACTTGACTGAATGGTTCTTATCCCTGAAATCCTTAGTTCAAAACGAAAAAAACAAAAATCTCAACTCAGTGGTTAGATTGAGTTGTGTTGGTTGTGTCCACTATAGTAATTTCTGCAAGTTTCGTTGGCTTATTTTAGCAACTATTGGCGAATGGGAATTAACATATCCATTAATAGAGTAAAATTAACTATTAATATTAATTTTAATTTTTTTTGTGAATACAGTACACTCCCACAAATTCGAACGATCCATAAATTAGAACCTGCCATTTAAATATTGAACGCTCTGAAATTAGAACCAGGTTCTAATTTCTGGACCTTTATTTATTTATTAAATTCGTAAGTGATCTTTGCTCATTGATATAAACATAAAAACGGGAATTATATACTCATATTAAAAAGAAAACATTGAATATTAATTAATGAGAATTCTTTTACGGTAACATAATTTTTTTTTTTACCAGTGCCATTCTTTTCTTTTAAATTTCTGCGAAAATAAAAACGTCCAGAAATTAGAACATTTCAAAAATTAGAACCACCCGTGGAACAAAGTGGTTCTAATTTGTGAGAGTCTACTGTATTAATTTTTTCGGAACAGTAAGAGGTATGATGGGAAATCTTAAGGAATGAAAGGATTACTTAGAAATTAGCTTTTGGGTCTTTAAGGGGAGATACGCAGTCAGAACTTTTTTTTTTTTCAAAAATTTTTTTTGCATTTTCTTAAAGCCTTAAGTTTCAAGAATATTTGGTGAAAATTTCAAGTTAATATCTCAAAAAATAACAAAGTTATAGCCTACTGAGTGAACCGCCTTCTAGAGCGCGCAGTGCTGGCGCTTATTTTCAAACGCGTTTTTCTCGAAACCATGTTTTCAAAGTCGGTGACCAAGATTTCTCAAAGCTCAGTGAAGCGATCGTTTTGATTTTTTTGCAGGCTTATTGTACACATAATATTCTCGTACTTGTCATAGGATTTTTTTTTTTTTTAGCTTCGTTCATTTTTTATAGGCAAAACTATGACGAATTTTTGGTCGAAAATCGTTTTTTTACGTTTGAAAGTCCGCCATTTTGTGAAAAATCAATATTTTCAAAAACGGCTATGACAAGTACGAGTTTTAAGTATCTACTTTAATAATATATTTAATTTTTTTGTTTCAGATGAATTAAGGAGGAGCAATCTTGGTCACCGCATTTCACCTTTTTTTCAGAGCGCTCTACAAAAACTGCTGTATCGACCTTAATATTAAATTTTTTTTAATAAAAAAAAAACTAAAAATACTCTTGAATGTGTATATTTTTAGGTATAAAAACCCTCATTCAAAAATATCTCATAGGTTTCCTTAAAAAAATTCACAAGCATGACCTTTTTTTTCGGCCTCTGGCTGCGTTGCTCCCCTTAAAAAATCTTCAAATTCGAAAAAAATGTCTCTAGAAAATTCAGGAAAAAAGTTAAGAAAACAGGCAAAAAATATTGGTCATGATATTTAAAACCCAACTTCACTTCAGAAGAGCCCTACAATCTCTGCAAATAGAGAATGTTCGTCTGGATTTGTCTTCAGGTTATATCATTAATTAAAAATATGCTTTTTAAAACCCCTTAAACCACAGTTTATGGTAAAAGGGGGCCTTTGGCAAGAGGGGATATACAAAGTGACAGAACAAAACCTTCAATGTCAATAGAATTATTCTAAATAATGTCTGTGCAAAGTTGAACCATGGCCATTGGAGTCGGGGTTCAGTCGGTAATGGGTTAATGCTTATGCGAAGAATATATCGCTAGAAATATTGAACAAATTATGAAACATAATCAGACTTTGAACTTGAGACTCTTGCTTGCACTTTCAAAAATTTACATCAAAATCATAAAAATTTTATTTTGGGTTGAATCATGAAAACTTCACTAAAAAAAGTTTCTCTGAATTTAATAATTAAGAGGATTTATTTGTCTAGGACAGCCCACTGTGGAGGTTGAATGTGGTTACATGAATTGTCTGGGGTTAATCCTTTGGGTAAAAATAAACACTTGAACCATAATGGGACTAATCGTACCTTGAGTACATCAATCAATTTATGGTTTATAAAGAAATACTTCCTCGTCTGGGTAGATACTAAATTCAGAGTCATTTTGGAAACAACAACAGCCCGGTTATGCTCTAGCACCGACAGCTCTACCAACTAAAGTGGTAACATCTCGGAAATGCATGCGAAATAGTTTTTTTGTCAGAATCACACAAATATATTAAATTCAAAGCATTCTCAGTGTTTCCTGTTCCATACGTCTGCCAGGGTTGGGTGTGTTCGTTGGCTGCCGAATAAGATTTCGGTGTTGCAACACGGTACTTTGTTTGTGTCAAGTTTAAATGTCAAGTCATAAAATAAAAACGTCAAAAGTCTACGAAGTAAAAAGCAAAAAGAAAATGGAGACAACATTGCAGACCAGAACCATAACCAAGCGACAGCAGCTAGACCAACGAACGAATGGAGTCAAAGTCACAGCAGGTGCAGTCAGGGGTTTTTGTTGTGTTTGTTGTTGTGGGTGTTTTTGGAGTAGCTAAATATTTAATAGGCGCAACTTTTTCAATGTTGCTAAATCTGTTGAAAAGCATAAGCAGTGAGTATATAAATTTTATTTTTTCCCTTTTTTTTTGATTCCACGTAATCTTGACTCTGTCGCTAAAGCAGGAGACAGAAATAGATGTCATTTATTTAGTTATGTTGTGCTTATGTTGCTGCGTTGTGTTGCTGTTTGTTACTAGGTGGATACAATGTGGCAAGTGTTTGCATTATGAAGGGCGCAACACGGGCGCAGCACTCTATCTGGCAACGTTGGCTGACACTAATGAAGCATGAAGGCTAGAGTTGTTGTCACAATTTAATTAGAAGCAGTGCTACAAGAGTTTATTTAATTTAATTTTTTTTTAGCTCATGCAACTTGCGAGTAATTCACTTAAATGGGGAAATTGTAGATTGAAGAAGTTTTGATCCTCGGGGACATGTTTTTTTTTTTTTTGGAGAAATGCATTAAATCAATCAATTTCAATAGAAAATCAACGCTATAGAAACTTATGTGTAGGTATACATTTGTGTGTGTGTCTGTATATGTCCTATGGGAAGTTTTTATAAGGTTGACAAAATGATGGATTGGGGTTGATTAAAATAGTAAAATTTGTGAGTTATTTTAAGCACTCGAATTTATATGAGTGCCTGTTACAAATGCTACAAAATGAAAAATTCTAGTTTTTAAGGAAATTTTTAAGAGCGCATATATTTCTGTCTTAGTTTGAGAAAACTTTTGTGTAAATGTAGAAAAATGTCAAGTTGTTCTGGTTCTATAAATATATTGAGATATGTCATATTAATTAAAATATCTCAAATTTTATCGGTGATAAATAAACGATCTTCCATTTGTTGAAAAACTAATACAATTGATGGTCATGGGAATTTAATATGTTTTTATTTAGAAGGACAACTTTTATTTATATATAGCTATTCTCAAGGACCTCTGAAATTGATTTGATTCTTTTTTGAATTGCTAACCAGTGTTGCTCTTGATGATAAGAATTCTTTGCGGATTCATTTATGAATAATTTTCCAAAATTCAATTTTTTTGCATATTTCGATTCCTTTTACTTTCAAAAATTACTTCCTAAAAATTTTACAAAGAAATTCTCACTAAAAAAAAGTCAATGTTGTATTTGTAACCACGTCCGCGCATGAAAAGATTGTGGTAAAAAAAACTTTAAACGCGTTTCTCTCGAAACTACCATCTACCGACTACCAAATACCGAAACTGGTAGGTAATTTTTCTCCGAATCTACTTGATCGATTTAATTCTAGACAAAGAAATTTTAATTATTTATAAGAAAAAGTAAACAATAACCCTTTAAAAGTAGAAACTATTATTTTTTATGTAGGGGTGAATTGGAAATTTGGAAAAAGGCGATTTTTTTTTATTTTTTCAGAATTATTCATATAAAAGTGTCAAAATATAATTCTGAAGGTATTTAAAGGTCAGAAGGTATTTTTATTGTCTAGTTTTGAGTATTTAAAATAGAATCCATTTTGAATTTTACGAAAATTTGTTACACGAGATCCACAAAGTGTCCTTCAGCCGAAAACAGACTTTTTGAATTACGCCGCCTACAACAGTCAAGAAGAATTAAAATCGCAAAAAAAATGGACTTTATACTTAAACTTATATTTAACTATATCTTATGTCCAAAAGGAATATTGTTAGTAAACGAAATATTTTTTTTTAAATCTTAAAAATACCTCCTCTTTTTCAAAAATTCATAAGAAACATAAAAAATAGGGGTACTATTTATTGTCGTACTAACAGATGCCAGAAAAAGATGGTCGATTCTTACATTTCCCTTTTCTAACACTTATCAGTTTTTGAATCAAGTCAAATTTTTATGAAGAATCAGAGAACATTCACTAAAATATACAAAACTTGTGAGTTTTGGCTTCAATGTTAAAAAAAGAAAATAATTATGACCTTTACTTTGTATATTAACAATGAAAAGCGAAAAATGTACTTTAATAATAATAATAATAATAATACTAATAAAAATAACAATAATAATAACAATAATAATAATAATAACAATAATAATAGTAAAAATAATAATAGTAATAATAATAATAATAATAATAATAATAATAATAATAATAATAATAATAATAATAATAAAAATAATAATAAGAATAATAATAATAATAATAATAATAATTATAATAATAATAATAATAATAATAATAATAATAATAATAATATTAAAAATAATTAAAATAATAATAATAATAATATTAATAATAATAAAAATAATAATAATAATAATAATAATAACAATAATAATAATAATAACAATAATAATAATAATAATAATAATAATAATAATAATAATAATAATAAAAATAATAATAATAATAATAATAATACTAATTAATAATAATAATAATAATAATAATAATAATAATAAATAATAAAAATAATAATAATAATAATAATAATAATAATAATAATAATAATAATAAATAATAAAAATAATAATGATAAAAATAATAATAATAATAATAATAATAATAATAATAATAATAATAATAATAATAATAACAATAATAATAATAATAATAATAGTAATAATAATAATAGTAAAAATAATAATAATAATAATAATAATAATAATAATAATAATAATAATAATGATAATAATAATAATAACAATAATAAAAAAAAAATAATAATAATAATAATAATAATAATAAAAATAATAATAATAATAATAATAATAATAATAAAAATAAAAATATTAGTAAAATAATAATAATAATAATAATAATAATAATAATAATAATAATAATAATAATAATAATAACAATATCAATAATAAAAATAATAACACTAATAGCGAGATTCTTTGAAAGAAATATCCTTTGTAAGATTTTCGGTCCAATATGCGTTAATGGCAAGTACAGAATCATATGTAACCACGAGCGGTACGAGTTGTACGAGCTGTACGATGGCTTGGTCATGTTTGAAGGGTGTAAAACGACATTCTAGCGAAAATATAGAATGTATAGGAAGAAAATAAAAACTGTTTTCTAAAAATAACAGTGAAAATATATGCGACTCGGTACAAGGCGGCGGTCGGTAAAATTTCTGAAAGATAAATTTGTGGTGAAAATTCTTGACGAACAAGGTTACGTCTGAGTTTTTTATTTTTATTTGCACTCAATCGTTATATGGGAATTATGGTCTTAAAACAAGAGTCAACAATCTCAAAGAATAATTCGTTCTTGTAACCACAGAAGATCTGTACCAAATAAGAAAGGTAATGATTGGTCAAGTAATTTCAAAGAAATATCGATCACCACAAAATTATCTTTAACTTTGTTCATTAAGAATTGTCATCATAATATAGTACAAAGCACACCCTGACCAAGTGGAAAAGTTTGAAGATGAACAATTGCAGCTTAAGGGGGACTATATACCCGAGGCCGAAAAAAAGGTAATGTTTGTGAATTTTTTTAAGGAAACCTAAGGGATATTTTTAAATGAGGGTTTTTATACCTACAAATACACACATTCAAGAGTATGTTCAGTTTTTTTTTATTAAAAAAAATTTAATATTAAGGTAGATACAGCATTTTTTTATAGACTGCTGTGAAAAAAAAGTGAAATGCGGTGATCAAGATTGCTCCTCCTAAATTCATCTGAAACAAAAAAAAAGGAAAAATTTTTTTAAACTGGATACTTAATACTCGTTCTTGTCATAGCCGATTTTGAAAATATTGATTTTTTACAAAATGGCAGACTTCCGAAAGTAAATTAACGAAAAAAAAATTCCTCATGATTTTGTTTATAACTAATGAACGAAATTACGAATAAAAAAATCCTATGACAAGTACGAGATTATTATGAATAAAATAAGCCTGCAAAAAATCAAAACGATCGGTTCACTGAGTTTCGAAAAATCTTGGTCACCGACTTTGAAAACATGGTTTCGAGAAAATCATGTTTGAAAATAAGAGCCAGCACTGCGCGCCCTCGAAGGTGGTTCACTCACTGGGCTACAACTTTGTGATTTTTTGAGATATCGACGTAAAATTTCAACCACATATTTTTAAGACTTGAAGTTTTAAGCAAATGCAAAAAAAATTTTGAAAAGAAAAGTTCTGGGTATATAACCCCCCTTAAACCAAGTAAACTAATACAGGAGAGCTTTATAGAAAACAATTTATCCATTTGAATTGATTCATCGGAAAACCGCCTGAAACTATTGAAAGACACGATAAAGTAATTTTGCAACATGACATCGCTCGGCCTCATATTGCTAGATTGGTGTAAAATTATCTGGAAAATAGTAGATTGTAAGTTTGGACTACTTTTTTGGTAAATAAAAAAAAACTAACTTAAAGTTCCACCTTATTAAAGATCTCGTAAGTCAGGTGATTTTAAGAAATATTAATACTTTTTAATAAAATTTATATTTGTTACTCCTGAAAAGCGATGGATAACGCTCTTAATACCTTTTGAAATATTTTCTTCGTTGATTGTTGCCTATAGTTTAATCAAACCGTTCCATTAAATATCTTACAAGTTGTTATGCGAAGTTACATCAAATGTTGCATCGTTCTTTTGTATCGATTTTCTTTCAATTTGTAGACAATTACATTCGATGATAAACTGTGTATTTACACTATGTATAAATATATATAACATACTTTGTTTTATTTTTATTGTAACGAGTATGAAAAACTTTGATTTAGTGACACTGATAAAAACAATAAAAACTTCAACAATGATAAGATTTGAGCTGTATTAAAAAAATATATCATCACGCCAAGAGCCAAGAGCTGAGAATACTTAATATACTTTTTTTTTCATATAATTTGAGAAGAGCGTAGGTATAAGGAACAATGACAAATCTGTTATAATGAAAGCTTTGAAAAAAAAACAACAAATATTAATGATTTTTTCAGAAAAAAGCGTTCACTCAATAAGCGTTGGTGTGTTGAATTTATGACACCCTGTTGTATAGAGTTCATGCTATATACACACAAACATATTTAGCCCCCCTTAAACAGCCCCCGAAGAGAAAACAAGCACTTCTACTGAGGATTTTTGGTTTGTTGTTGGTGCTTTTCTTAATGTTGTTGTTGTGGTGGTTGTTGTTGTTGTTATTGTTTTTGTTCTCATACATTTATACAACTTTGACAATGATTGATTACGTTCTAATTTTTTTGTTTTGTTGTTTGTGCACCCTCTGTTGTTGGTGGGACCGGGGTGGGGCTTTAATAATGTGCTGCAGCCGAAGGTGCTTGGAACGCAATGAAACAAATATTTCATTATCTGCTGCAAACGGTAGTTAGTAGTGGGTGAAAATAAGTAGAAGCAACAACAGCAACAACAACAACAACACCAACAGCAATGAGAACAACCATAAAGTAATTTAGAGAATGTATTGATTATTTAGCGGTATCAAGGTAAAAGTCACAGCAGGTTTTTCATTTTTGTTTGTTTGTTACGGGGGTTAGGAGAGTGCATACAAGCAAACAGGCGTGCGTGTGTCTATGTATGATTGTGTGTCTGTGTTTGTGTGCCTCTTTTGTCATCTATACTTTACTTGGTTAGCCTTTTATTAAATTCAGCTGCTGACAGTTAAAGATTAGATTTAATCTCGAAAAGAACTAGATTAAAACTAATTAAATTTGTATGAAAACAAGTTTTAAACATGTTGCGATAAAATTTTGTTGGTTGCAGCATAATATAATCAGGAAATGTTTTTTTATTTTATTTGTTAAGATATTGAAGAGTATCTGAGAAAAATTGTCAAGTTTGGCGTTTGAGTTTCTTTTAGATTTCATCTTGATAAGATTTCTAGATTTTATTATTCTAGATGAAATTTAAGTTATGGAATTAATAAATTTTAATTCAGTGGGCAGCAGTTAGATGATTTTTTAATTGAAGTAATAATTTTGAATAAGTTTGATAAGAATTTTATTGAACGAACTTAAATCATAGATAGATAGATAGATATGCTTGGGGCGAGCTAATTCAGCTCTGGCACTGCGGCATCTTGTGATGCCTATTGTGCCATACCTTTTCTTTGCTTAAAGCAGTTCGTTTGCTTTAGTTTTTTTCAGAAAACATAATATATTTTCGAGGTTGAAGATCGCAAGGTGTCCTTGAGAGACTATTTCGCTATTTAGGATTCTCTTTTTTATATGGAGAAGAGCTGGACATTCAGTGAGAATATGTCTGGAGGTTTCTTCATCTTCAAGGCATAATCTACATAATGAATCAGTAGCGAGATTCATTTTTTGTAGGTGTTTCTTTAGTTTGCAGTGTCCAGTTATAATTCCGGTCATCATCTTTAAGTCTTTCTTCCCTAAGTTGATAAGAAATTTCGATTTCTTGGGAGAAAGTTCTGGAAATATTTGCTTAGTGCATATCTGTCCTAAGCAGTTCTTCCAGATGTCTTGAGATTCGCGGAATGAGGTTTTTTTGACGTGTTGCTTGAACAGATTCTTACCAACCCCACAGAACGGTTCCGGTCCTATGAGTGGTGATGCTGCTCCCTGTTTGGCTAGGGAGTCTTCTCTTTCATTCCCGTCAAAACCACAGTGGGCAGGAATCCACTGTAGAGTAACTTTGTTGTTTTGTGCAGCCAGGTCGTTGAGGACGTCGACAGTCTCCAGCACTAGCTTGGATTTTATAATGGGTGATGTCAGAGCTTTAAGGGCAGCTTGACTATCAGAGAAGACGAAACTTGATTTGCCCCTAACATTGTTCAGACAGTTCTGACACATCTGTTAATGGCAAGGATTTCCGCTTGAAAAATTGTGGTTAATAGACCTGCACTGAAGAAGTGGCTCTCATTGGAGTGTTCTCCAAAGACCCCTGCTCCCGTGCCTTTCTCCATTTTGGAGCCATCTGTGTACCACACAAGGTCGTTTTCGGACGGGCTTAGTTTCTCGTGTTCCCAATTGGATCTGGGTGGGATAACTACGATGAAGTTTTTGTTAAAGCGGCTTTTGGGAAGCATGTCATCTAATGGCATGCAGAATTCCTTTTCTCGCTTTAGAGTTGTGATTAAGGTTAGGTGTCCCTTTAAGGGATGGTTTGGGACAGTATAACCCAGATGGAAAAGTCTGTGAAGGCTGTTTTAGGCTGAACTTAAATCATGAAAAAAAACCATTTCGATGAACGGCTAAAAAGATTTCTGCCTTAAATATCAGAGTGACATTTCTGAGAGTCCTGCCAGCGTTTTAATCTCTCGAGAAAACCTTACACAACCGCAACTCAGCCGAATAAGACAAACACTTAAACAAATAAAACAAATCCAATCAAATGTCTTAAATTGTAACCATTTTCAAAAATGTTCCCATTTGCAGTCTAGTGAACATTGGCGCCCGTTTCGTTACATTTCCAGGCCAATGTTGCCTGTCATATTTTGTTTTCATCTGCTGCTGCTAATGCTGCTCTTTGCGAAAAATTCTGCCCGAACTTTTGCCGTGAAAGTGTTGCTTCTTTACTTTTGCTTATATCGCTTTTTTTTTTGTTTTGTTTTCTTTCGACTGGGTACAACTTTCGCTTGATTTCAAAGCAATTCAAGGACGAGCCAGAAAGATTCAGTTGCTGCTTGGTAGCTAGTTGCTATTTTGATATTTTATACCAGAGGCAACAACATCAAAAACCACCCACACATTAAGAAACACCCTTAGACAGTGATGCGAGCGAGTGAAATGAGCTATTTTTGAAGTTGTTGTTGGAGTTAGTCTGGGGGTTGGTTGTTGGAGTTGGGGTTATATTGCCGAAATAACAACGTTCTAATAGCAGTTTTCTTTCTACCATTTTCAAAGCTGCTGCTTTACCCTTTTTTTGCCATTCGTCTAAGAAGAAATAAATAAAAAATGTAGCAATATCTGTGAAAATTTCGAGGCTTTTGCTGCTTCTTTTAATGACACAAAGTATATCGTACGTAAAGAAAAAAAAAAATATATATATATAGCAAGAAATCGTAAGTAGAATCGTGTAGTAGAAAATACAAAAAATAAAAATTGCGAAAATTTAACTTTGCCTTTCGGTGGTAAGACGGTTATTTTTCATTGAGGGTTGTTTTTCGTTCGTTTTCTTGCAGCTACCGCTATTGCTGTTTTGTGTTTTTTTTTTTGCAATTTTTCATGAGTTTTCTTTCTTGTTACTTGCTTTATATTTACTATATTTGATTGTGATTGTGTGAGGAATTTTCCAACATTGACTTTGACACTCGACCCTCGTTGGCTGGGCTTTTCTTCGCCCATTTTATGGCGTTTGGTACCACGCAGCGTTATACACTTTTCCGTATTTTTTTTTTTTTTTTTTTTGCCACATTTACGTCATATTGTAGTTTCCTGCCAACATGTTTCATGCCTCGTCCTTCGTTCCTGACGATTTTTTGCTTTTGTCAATTTAGTTGATTTTTATGTTAACTTACGTGTATGTGTAGATTTATGCTTGTGTTGTGTTGGTGTGGCAATTTGTTTTTTTGTTCTTGCCCGTTTGCCAGGTTTTTTTTTCCCGCATAGAATTTTCCCCAAATCGTTGTTTTTTCTTCTTTAAATTTCAGTATGTTTCGTTTTTTTTCGGTTGTTCTTTTGTGTGTCTCTAATTTTATTGTTTTTTATTATATTTTCTTTATCATTGCTACTCTTTTTGCTATGCTTTGGGTTGTTATTTAAGCTCAATCGAAAATTATTGCTTACAATTTAGATTATGTTGAATTGTGCTTTATTCTGTTCTTATTGTGCTCCGATTGTGCTCTGATTGTGCTCTAATTGTGTGCTGATTGAGTTGTCTGAGAGGGTTTTCCTTTTTTTTTTGTAAGGATCAAAAATGTCAAAATGAAGTTTGTATAAAGATTATAACAAGCACAACATCCGGATTTCATCTATAAAATTTGATTATTTTTTAAATTATTTTTATTTTTACCATATATGTTTATTTTATATTCTAAACTTTTTTGATTCTCTTCAAAATTTTGCTTATAGATTATTCTAAATGTATTCTCAATTTCATCCCATAGTTCCTGAGAAATTTAAGGATTATTTGAAGCCTAACCTGAAAAAAAAAATTTTAATATTACCATCCTTAACAGAAAAACCAAACTGAGATTCTCTGAAGATTAATGAAACCTTTGCGGCTAAACCTCAAGAGTTACCCTCACTCAGTAGCATCCTCTTATGTACCTATAAATTATAGCGGTACATGTGAACTTATATAAATAACCACAGATAATTTTCTTTGACTGTATATGGCACAAGTCAGCTGAAGTTGGTGGATAAAACGGTAGCAGAAGAAAAATTTCTTTTTCAGCGCAGTTATTTGTCATTCGCAAAATGGTGACGTTGACAATGTCGACGACACAGAATATAACGTGACCAGAACCTAGTCGCAAGAAATAGTCTAGTGGGTGGGTGGTTTTGTCTTTGGTGGGTTGGCGTTGTCTTTTTATAAACATCCTTCCTTATTTTGCGCATTTTATGTTTTATTGCAGTGATTTGTTTCATTATTTTTATTTTTATGTAATTTTTTCATTTGTATTTTTGTTTTCTAGTTGATTGAGTTTTATTTAAGAAAATCTCAGAAAATCGAGGCAGTTTAATTAAAACAGTTGTAGACTTTGAGCAAGACTTTGAATGGGTATCTGGAGAAATGGTGGGGTAGGGAAGTTATGGAAAAAAATAAAAGTTGAGCAATAACGGAATTGCCGGTAAAATAGTCGCCAGTACCAATATATATAACGATATAAAATATCACAATAAAAATATTTCTTAAACGACAGAGTATTGTATAATTCGGGATATCTTATGGAATGTTTGTAAACTAAATAATTATAAACTATGTAACAAACAACTTTCAAATTTGTTAATTTATTTTTTTATGAATAAAAACAGTTCTAAGTGTGAAGAAAATTTTTAATGATTAGACACTAAAACAATTCTTTTATATTTCTACACTTGTGTTTAATATCTTCATATCAAGTACAATTTTAACATATGGGCAAATCCCGAAAATAGCCAACCAAGTGTGAGAAACTAAAGATGCTCCTTTTTTAAGAGCATTATTGTTTATAAAAAGCTTAATATATCTACATTTAAGTTCCCATTTATTTTTTATTTGTCTTAAGTTTTTATGGAATAAAAAAATGAGTGATCACCGTCAATATTCGAGTTGAGTTTTTTTTTTATTTTTTTTTCAGGTTGTATTACTGTTTGTAGGTTGTATTAATATTATCAATATTATTCTTATTGATGTAAGAAAGCTATTTAAACAAAAGCTTTACGTATAAAAGTTTTTTAATTTTCTTTTGCACTTCTTTCTTCGCAAATTGGTGCCATAATAGGTTTGACAGGATTTGGCCATAACGGTGTATTTTGCAAAATTGTTTAGATAATTACAATTAGATAAAATTGTTAAATCAAATTAAAAACACAAATTGAAACCTGTCATAAAACTCATAAAGCTCATAAATTATTTTTAGCTCATATGAACTGTGACGTCAGAATTGTAGGCGACATTTTCAAATAGAATTGACGTGGAAATAACTTTTGTATATTGTTTTTGTAGATGGTAAGCCAAATATTAAAAAAAAGTGCGGAAAGAAAAATTTTAACGACGAAGTTTGTATCGCAAAAAGTTAAAGGAACAAAATAAAAAGGACCACTAGTTAGCTAAAAAACAAAAAAAAAAAAAATATGTGTGGGGCCGCCACGCACGGTAGAAGTGGCACTTGAACCCAAAAAAGTAGAGATTTTTTGTGGTTAATTGATTTACTCTTTAATATAGTCTTACTAAAAAAGTCCCGTTTCATATAATGACAGAGTTAGATTAAATCTGTTTTAATACAATTTCGAAAAGTTGAATGTTATTATCCCATACCATCATACCATACTATAATCCTATACCATCATACTGTATCTTAAACTATACCATACCATCATTCGATGCTCATCTTACCACCATACTATACCATCAGACAATGCTATCATACCATACCATCATATTCTACCACCAAACCAAATTACAAAACCAACCATCTACAAAAAGAGTTCGAGAATTCAGAGCTCGACAAAGAGCTTTTTGTTTTGGTATGGTCAGTTTGAAGAAAGTTTTTCTATTTAAAATTTTTTGGATAAAGGTTTACATGAGCAATACATGAGTTAGTGGTATGGTGATTATTATAATATGATGGTATGGTATGATGGATATAGTATGATTAGTTGATGGTACGGTATTATGGTATGGTACGTAACATCGCTAAACAATAGATGGCAAAATATTAAAAATTAATCTTTAAGGACTTCAAACATCTCATCATTTTTGTTATAACATTGATACCTCCATTGATATTGCTCGAACAGCCTATTTTTTAAACGTAATGTAGATGTTAATATTAAAAATAATTAAAAAAATATCTATAAGTAAAATACTATAAAGATGGAAAAATTATTGACGTCCGAACAATAACAAATATTACAAAAATAAAAACAATAATAAACCTTACCGACTAAGCTTACTTTTTTTGTATATTTCAGTGAAATCTAAACGGTTGATTCATATAATATTTTCTTGTAGCTCGAATCAGTTCGCTGCATATAGCAGATTTTGCAATTAATATCAAAACTACTTCTATTTTAATAACGTCCGAACGCTTCATATCAAAATCACTGTTCATGTACTCACACTTATATTGTATTTTTTCTGGTATTTATAAATAGCAGCCCCCTAATACTTAATGTTGCACTAGTTCTTTTCTCCTAAACAAAACATTTTTAGCATATAAATTGGAAAAAAAATGAGTCCGAGTTTGCTTTAGATTTTATTTAGTGTTCTTGCCTAATTGGTAAATTTATTCAGAGTAGCATACGAAATGGTAAGCACTTAACTATGACATTACCTTTTCCAAGTTTGATACTTCAAAATAACAAAAATGAAATAGACATTTTGATTTGAGTTTATTCATATTTACACGTCTCACTTGATTATTTTTTTAATTGTAATGCTACTAATAAGCTTTATACATCTAAGGTTTATATATCTGGATATAAGATTAGAATTCACATGTTTCTACAACTTTCTGCCACGTTTAGAATATCCTACACATGTTTCGTTTGATACTAAATTCTTCCTACTAATCTATTAACACATTTCGAACTGAAGCAGACTTCACTGAAGAAGTGTGATACCTGAACTCCCTGGATTAAAGCTAAAAAAAAAACAAAAATTGCGTTCAAATTTCATACTTCGAACTATATTCGAGTTAGTTTTATAAGAGTCAATTAACATTATCGAATGAAAAAGTAAAAAAAAAAAACAAAATCAAGGGTCCAATAACTTTTTTGAAAGAAAGTAACCAAGTTATATTTCTAAAATCACACCTTTTGAAGAACATTTTTGCTGAGTGAAGTTATAATCCAGCACGTTTAACATTTTTATTATTTGCATTGAAAGGCTATATAGAGTTGTAGTTATAAAAGAAAGTTTAAAATTTCTAAAACAATTTTTCGTGTATATCATCACTAGGTGATGAGATGAAGAAAAGTTGAATTAAATATGAAAACCATCGTCAAAACAGTATTTAAGAAAATTGGTTCACCACGAAGACAATTTTAAAAAATCTCCATTTGAAGGGTGCCTTCAAAAGTAAAAACAAAAAAATAAAATTTTGTCAAGTAACTTAAATGATATTTTTAAAAAATTATATATTTCGTCATTTAGGGTTTGGTCACTCAGACCTTAAAAAGAGGTTTGATAAGGGATATTTTTCATGTATTAGTCAAAAGGTTTCTTTCAATTCATTAGAAGTAATGCATATATATTTGAAATATACCAAAATCCTTCGAAAATAAGGGCTAAAATGTGGTGGTAGGGTTTTCATATACAGATAAAAGGATTTTTTAAAGATGATATATTATTAGAACAACATTTTCAGATATACACAGAGAGAAAAAAAAAATATATTAAAGTAAGATTACACTAGTTGACTTTTGTGAAATAAAAATGTATTGAGTTGGAGAACTTAAATATAATTATAAAAGTTTTTGTAATAAGTGAACATTTTATGATGATCTCTTCGATAACAAAAAATTCATATTCATATTACAAAAAATTATAATTTCAATATTAAACAAACTTTCGTATAAAGCTCCAATGGTTTAGGTAACTAAATCAATTTTTTTAAATTCCGATGTCGATAGATAGATGATTGATTGACAAAGATGTTAAGATGATGTTTTTTTGTTTATTATAATATAAATTATTTAAATTCTATAAATAAATTACTTGCTTACAAAAAAATATATTCTGACGGAAAATTATCTGTGTAGGGCATAAAAAAAAACATTGTTATTCGTGGGTGATAAACACAAATTATTTTCTAAACAAAAATCAATTTAAGGAAAATTTGGGGAAATAGATAAATAATTTTTTTTTCCAACATTTATGAACCAATACTTTGAAAATATTCACAACAATTTAATTGGTTAATTGCATGACTTAACTTACCTCTTTATTAAAAATTGCGCGCAGTAACTTTGAATCAAAAGCTTTTCTTCCTGTATCTGCCTTACTTATTCACATAAATGTTTAAAGTTTAACTGATAGCACGATGTATTTTAATGCTTAATTCAATTTGTTTTTTTTTTTTTATAAATGCATTTAGTTCCAGCTTCTTGTGCAAGTTTTAAAAGCTTTTATTGTGAATGCAATTAAATCTTTGTTATTAATTAATTCGATTTATTATTTAAAGAAAAACATTTTCCATTACGACATGAACGCAAACACATCCGGCACACACGTAACAACACGTAAACGTATGCGTCGTAACGTTGTCAACACAAAAATAAAACGCGTTACCGGCGAATAAAAGACGTAAAGCGCGCACGATTTTGTCCTGCTCTAACTAACGAGTAGACGTGCGAATGTATAGCAAAACGGAAAAAGAAAGCGATATAAACGAACGAACGAAGGTAAACAATGATGGATGGTATGGACGAGTGGATGTGGTGTGTGTTGGGGACGAACGAGTAGAACACCTGAACCGCACGCTGCGCTAGCGAATGCGTTGGTTGACCTGCGTTGGTCACACAGCTGGAAATCGTTGGATACTTGAAAATATCGTGCAATTTTTTAGTTTGTTGTTGTTGTTGGTTGTGGTGTTATTGTTAGTACTGCATGAATCATGCTGTTTGTTGTGTTGGCCTTTATGTTGTTGTTGTTGTTGTTGTTGCTATTTCACTCTCGGTCTCAGTGAGATGCTGGCTGGCAGTCTCTAATTTTGCGGTTGCTTGTTTAGCTTGATTTTGCAGTTCGATGCGCCCGCTAGTGTATCTGAAAATATTTGAGATACATTTAAGAAATCAACCAAAAGTTGCAGATACTTTTGAGTAGCTGCCAGAAACGAGCTTGCAGCACATTTGGTACTTAGCATTAAGCAGCAGCAGATTTACAGGGTGCAGTAACAGCAGCAGCAGCATGCAGTAGCAAAGAGATCTTGTTGTGGGAATCTGTTTTGTTGTTAGTGCCTGTGTGTGAGTTCGTGTGGCTGATTTGCATTCCTTATGAGCGTGTTGTACTGATTGTTAACACGTTGACGGACAGTTGCGTCTATAGCCGTCAAGTTCAAGTTCACTATGTGACATGACGGCAATAGCCGTCCAATACGAAACGGTCGTTTTTAGACACTGCGGCTGTAGCAGCACAAATGTGCATTTACCAGCGTACAAGTAGAAGCCTAGTGTCATGTTTTCGAAAAAAAATTTAGTATGCAAGGTTAACACATTGAGTAATTGCTTATTTCAGTCATTAAACCTGTCATTTACGTTTTTAAATTTTTTCTGTTATAGCCGCCATCGTCCCATTACATAGTGTCTAGAGTCCGCTGGCGCCATGACGGTTGTAGCCGCAACCTAATTAAAGGTGCTGAATTAATCAAAATTAAGTGTATTTAAGCAGAAAGAGTAAAACTATACTTCTAATATTCTAAAAATTACAAAAACATATAGTGTCAATTTTCGAATTTCACTTGTTTCTACTGTCCGTCAACGTGTTAATTGGTCAGATCAAAGTTGTTCATATTTGGCTTCAATTGTATCTTAAGCTTTTGTCTTTTGCAGCTTAAAAATATGAACATGAAAGTTAATAATTTTGAATCAAATGACTTTGAATGATAAAACAGTGAAAAATAAGATGGCACTTTAAAGAAAAATTCAAAACATTATCTTAGTCTCACAATATTCCAAAAGCTTTAGAATTATTTGGGGGTTGTATCAAAATAAATTTGTTGAAAACGAAGCTGTTTATCTTCTTTTACTTTCTAACTGTTTTATTTTTATCAAAATGGATTCTTTAGTACTTTAAAACATTTTTTGACTTCATAACCAGATTCTTCAACTACCAGATAAGAAATAACTTAAGACAGTTTCATAAAGTAATCTCGACACTATTGAAAATTTAGATTCGTGGAATTTCTTGTTTCCTCTCCTCTGCTATGGGTAGTAAGCAGCATACCCATTCCAATACCCACTTACTGTGTAAGGTGGATGTCATCAGAATTTGATCGGGTATGTCTTCAAAAATTTAAAAGAGAATTATGTGTATAGGGTTGGATGCCTCGCAATTATATGGTATTTAAGAAATAGACGATTTCGTTATGTGCTTTTTTACATCTGGGAAGGAACCTTTTCTGTATTGATCTCTTCTGTACTATTAAATTCTTTCAAAATTCTTCAAACAAGAACCATACAAAAATCTATTCTACAATATTTTACTTCTAAAAAATATGGAAAGTCAGAACAATTTTCTTAAATATTTTTTTTCCAATTTCGGAATTCAACTTTCTAAACTAAAAATTCATCAGTACTCACTATTAGAATTTTATTTTAATAGTATAGTACTATTTTCGTTAGAATTTTTATCCTTTATGACGAATTGATGGTGTATATCACCATGAATTGTGAGCAGCAAGAATTTGATAGACTAGTGATAGGAGTCAATTGCTTTACAGAGTCTAATTGTCCCCGGTTCAAGTCTAACTGAGAACAATAAAATCTATTTTTTTTATAATGAGGAAATTAAGGCAAAACGTTTATATCAGAGATTCAAAGATATTTAATATGCGTACTTATTGAACCCAGGTCCACTACCAAGATTTTACCATTCCCATTTCTTTCTCATTTTCTGAATGAAAAGAAAATTGTGATTGAACAAAAGCATTACAGTTGCACTTTGTGAATCTCGAAGACTTTAATTTGTGCATTTGTTTCAAATTCTTCAATGCTATACAAAAAAGTATCCAAAGTTTGAACAGATACACCACAAGTTAAAAAGATTTCTTTTAAATTTAATCTAGCAGTATATTCAATCGTAAAAGACACTTCACAGCACATTTTTACCAAAGATTTTACTCAAAGATACCTTTTCTTTTTGGATCAGAGATACTGTTTGCTTATAACTCAGAGATAGTTTTTTCAAATGTCCATTCTACTATAGTTAACCTCAGAAATGCACTCCTTGAACTCAATCCTTTGACTTCTTTGCTCGTAAAAAAATTTTCAAATTTCTAGACAATTTATTTGTACTCTCTTTGTTACAACAGGTCTGATGTACATACGAGTAAGTATCTAACACTGAATTAAATATCTTTTCTGCTTAAATTGCGAGTATCTGAAAGCTTAATTGTAAAATATTATGTCGTGCATGTGTTTAAATTTTGACATGCATTTTTTTTATTTTTTTTTTTTGTAATAACAAAAAATAATCAACGCTTTGCAGTGATTCTCGCCGTTTGTTGTTAGCCAATTTAAGTGCGTTTTTGCAGTGCAAGGCAACAAACAGCAGAAAACAACAACAATGTTAGAGCAGCAAAACAAAAGTTGGACAAAAAAAAAACAGCGTTACGCTGTCTGTTGTGCTGTCTGGCCGTCAATTCATTGCGTATGCAGCACCAATGTATCTAGATACTTTAATTTACTTGTTTTATTTCTGTTTGGGCTCTCTCCGCACAACAGCAACACAAACGAACGGAATGAAACTCTACAAAGCGCTGGCTGCACACACACAATGAGACAAACACATAGTCATTGACTATAGCCAGCCATCTCTGTCGCACCACGTTAAGAATGCTTTGTGAGCTCGTATTTTATTATGTTCTGTTGTTGCTTTATTCATTGCTTCTTGTTATACCGCTGCTGCTGCTTATACTTCATTGTCGCCGCCACTGTCAGTGCTGCTGCTGTCGTATCTGTCAGATACTTTTTATTTTTTTCTTTATTCTTTTTGTTTAGATACACATTTAGTTATTTAATTTTTTTACTTTTGCTGTTCCTTAGATTTCTTTGCTTTGCGGCTGCTTCGTCTTCTTCACACTTTGTGTTTTACTTACTAGTCAGTGACTCTTGTTTTTTTTTCGGTTTTGTATATTTTTTTTTGTATTCGCACTTTGTATGTTTTGCTCGCTTTTTATTGATTTAACTTTGATGTTTTGTTGTTGGTCGTATCGCAACTGTTTGCAGTTCCACAGATACTTTGGTTTTTATCTAGATTCTTGCATTAGTTTTACAAAAGAAACACTCACTTAATATTAACATTTCATGTTTTTTTTTTCAACTTTATTCAACTCCTTTGCATTCACTTGTTTTGTATTAACTTGGCAAATATTTTTCAAGTTTTTCACTCTCTGGAGCTCGTTTTGCTCGATTGTCGCGTTATACGTGTAGCACCGCGTTTGAATCCGTTCCGTTTTGCAGTTCTTTGCCGACTGATTTATTGGCACGTTTCGCGTTTTGCTCAAATAGTCGGCGACTAGGTTCGCCAAAATGTGAGTTCCAAATGGATTCCATGGATTCCCTGTCGTCAATGCCAACATTTGGGGGGTGGTTTGGTTGATTTCTGCGGCTTTTTGGCTGCGCTTATCAACCTCTTGCGATGTTTGGATTGAGTTGAAGGAATGTGTTGAGAATGAAACATTGTTGTTCTTATTGGACTCACTCAGATACTCTCAGTGTGCTGTCTCTAGCATTGAGAGAGGGTCGGTTTGTGGAATACAAATGAGCTCAATGAGCTACATTGTCTTGTGGTGGATAAAGTGCTGCCAAATGAAATTATTTTATTTTCGAGAAGAAAAAATTCGAACGCAGTATTAAAAACTAAAAAAGAATTTAAATTGAAGTTTCTGATTTGAACTTCAATTAAACTTCATAAATGTTTTAGTTGTTAAATTGCCTGATTATTTAAATTTCTATTATTCTGTTGTGAATTTTTTACCAACTTGGCAGCACTTTCGCAAACTGCTCAAACAAAACGCTCACATACTCAAAGTTTGAGGCTCAAAATGTATCTGAACTTGTATCTACATCTATCTTAATGAATATTGCTATGCTTTTTGTTGGTGTTTTCGTTGTTGTTAAGTATATCCTGACTTACGGTTTCTTCTGGCATTTCTGGCAAAGCATAATAAAGCTCATAAATTCTCATAGACGCTTTAAGCGAAACATTGTGGCATTGGAACGGCGCAGGCGCTTCGCCAAGAAAAAAAAATGGCTATAGTCTTTCTCGTTGTCGTTGTCGTTGTCGTTGTCGTTGAAGGGATTAAAGGACAAAGGATATAAAAATCTAAAAGATTTGTGTTTCGCCGGCCGGCTAGCTGACTGAGTTGGAGTTCAACATACATAGTATATGCAATAAAATTATAATGGTTTCCAGATTTCAAATATTAGCAAAATACTAACAAAAAATTTAATGCGGAATTTAAAATTTACACCGAATAAATTAATAAATCTGGTTGAAAGAGCGTAAATTAAGTTAACAACCATGAGTTGTAAGATTGGGCATTTAAGATAAAGTTGTTAGCTTACTGAGGTTTTTAAGGACTAAAACTGATAGTATTTAGTTTCTTAATGCTTTAATTTTTATACAAGCTAGGACCTCAGCTCTAATTCACAAAGTCATATAATTTTGTTTATAAAACATATTTCAATTCCTCCTATATTACCTCAATCTATGATTTGTATTCTTTCCCCTTAGCTTCCTGCTAGTCAAGCTATTCAAACACTTAAAGCTACACGTTGCACAGGTGAAGAAACAACGTTTTAATGGTTTTTTTTTGTTTTTTTTTCTCTTTGTTTGGCCGTGAACATGAGTTTTCCAATAACAACAACCCTCGGCACAACTCAAAATGGCAAAAATTGTGCCCCATTTTTTCTGCCTCATTCACAAATTTTGCACTTGGTAGCAGTGTAGCTTTTAAAACTTGAGGTTTTTGTTTGAGCCATATCAGTAACAACAACAACAACAACAACAACAAAAACAAAAACAATATTGTTGGCAGTCCTTGAAGAGTGATGCTATTGTATTTATTCTCACACACAAACACTTAGATTTTTGCGCCATTGTGTTGAGCAGCTAAAATTGACCATTTAAGCCCGTACAAAAGCAATATTAATGTTAATGTCTCTACTTGATGGTGTTTGTAAGAAATATGAACAAAGCAAAAGAAAAGGACATGAATACGTTGAATAGTTTAATAGGCATTTTTAAGAATTTTTTTGAATTTGTTCAATATTTCTAGCAAAAAAAAAAAAAATGTTTAAAGACTGTTTTCAAACGATCTTAAAGAAATATTAGTATCCAATAACAACAGCTTGAGTTTGGTCCTTCTTGTATCCCTGCTGTTGTCATTTGTTTCTACATGTTTTTTTTTCTGATTGTTTTTGTTTTTGTTTTTAATTCCTTTAAGTTTTACACATAAATTTCCATTTCAGATACATACTTTGTACTTGGCACATCATGTTGCCCCACATCATCCTTAAATCCTGTCCGTAAATGTTTTCAGTGGTTGTTCTAGTTATGATTTGCCGTGTCATGTTGTGTTTATGCAAATTTCCTCAAAAAATTTCACAAGGAAATTAATATTTGAAGCTATGAAAACATGTCTCGTGCCTTATTTTGATATAAATAAATCCAGGCGCGTCTGTTGGGATACATTTTGTCTACATTGTTCAAAGTTTTCGTTTTTTTCCTTCACACTAATTATGCGTTACAGAATGTTATTTATTTGCATTTTGAGAAATTTATAATGATGCTAATGTGTACAAGGTGTGTTTGTGAAGGATAAGCAGGGGGAGAAGGAGGATTGTGGGTGTTAAAAATGTTGATGGCAAAATGATTCCTAGTAAATCATAATTCATTATATTTAGATAAAGAGCCTTCCTTCTGTATAAGCTTTGTTTCAATTAAAACTTTTGAGGCACGCTGCATACGATCAGTGCTTAAGTGGCATGAGAAATAAGTTAACATAACGCATTGTTCATGACTCAGCAACTCATCAGCACTCAGCTACTAAACATAAGATGTGACAAAAAGTACGCAGAGTTATAAGTGTCTATTACATCCATTCAGTGCTTATATTTATTTTACCAGAAATATCTTAGAAAATGATCTGTTACGATAACACAACATTTACATCAAAAGTAAAAAAAAGCTTATTTTTGAATTTGCTGAATTTTATTTTTTAAACACGATATTTTTAATTTGTAATTATTTATATCAAATTAGCTTCAAAATTTAAAAAAAAAAGATGCGATACAAGTCCTTAAAGTTCACGTACGTCAAATGAAATCCACAATAAAACCGACATTGCATACATACAGGAAGCAAAACGTATGGAAACACAAAAGTAAACACAGAAATTCCATATTTTACTCAACTCAGATGCATCTCTGTGTGAACATATTCGGTTCCTAGACCATTGGTGGGCATTCTTACACAATCTTAAACTTTACTTTTATACGTATGTATTTGTGACCATTTAAGCTTTGCACTGCAAAAAAAGTGTGTGTTATGCAGAGTAAAAATTATCTTGTACCCTTCATTAAGCATTTCATATTCTTCATGAAGAGTGTATTATATCACTATATTATATATATTTTTTATATATTTATATATATTTTTAGATTATATTTTTTTTTCGCTGCTAGTATACAATGACATATTGAGCATTCAAGCTTATTTTCATCATTTTTAATAATAAAATATTTTAATTTCCATTCAATAAAAAAAATATACATACATAGGTTTCAAAAAAAATGTATTTAAAAGTAAATTTATGTATTCAAAAGTTTTGAATGAGGTTATAGATATACTCATAAACGAAAATAATGATGCATCCAAAAATTTTTTTCAGTGCTTCAGTTAACTCGAGACTAGCTTGTTGAATATACCTTGGTCCTAGACCAAGAATGATAGAAACAAGATTACGCGTTCCGCAAATGTGAAAGAGAGAGCATGACGGCACACAGCACTTTTGTTTTCATCAACTCATGCATTTATGTTCTATATACTTAATATTGTTATGGACCTTCTAAACCTATTGGTGTAATATACTTTTATCGATCTCGAACGGTTTAGGAAATAAAAATCATGATTTTTTTATACAAAAGAGTAGTTATTTTTACTTTACTTTTACTCTACTCCGCAAGAATTTATTTTCAATTTCCTGCATTAGCCTAAGTGATCGCACATTTGCAATAATTTTTTAATGCAGAAGTGCTGTGTGACGTCATGCAGTCAATTGAGAAAGAGAGCATTAGATAACGGAATTGCGGAACGCGTAATCTTGTTTCTATCATTCTTGGTCTTAGACCAGTGGTGCTCACTACATGGCTTCCCATAGCCCGCGGGCATCGTGTGTTGTTGAGCTTTTGCAATCGGCTCGCTGTGTTTGTACACTGCGTAAAAGTTAGTTTTTGTTTTTTGCTGTGCTTTAAAATTCTGTGAGCGTTCATGTGGTTTAGAGGTCGCTCGCTGTTTTATTTATGAATGAACGTTAATATTTTGCAATGTTTCAGAAAATTATACTCTTCACTTTTACCTTTTTATGATATTTTCCATGTTAAAATAGCGAAAAACAAACAAAAATAAAAAAGAAATTATCATATTGAAAATCCTACACTCGAAAAGATTTCCTTCCACCAAATGTTGTGAGAGCTTTTAAAAACTTTTTGTTTCAGTGTAAAGCTGTGCGCTCGGAAAGCTCTCTTTGTTGTTGTTTGAACCGTGCGTTGATCACCACTGTCCTAGACCAAGGTATATTTAACAAGGTAGTGTTAGTAGTTGAAATTCTCTCTTGTGGTGGGTACGGCACCTGTCAAAAGCTGTTCACGAATAATTTTCTATTCGCTGTTTTTTTTTTTCATTTTTATGCTCTTCTTATGTTTGCTTATGTTTGACAGCTGCTGTACCCAACACTCCGAGACGAGACTACCTTGTTAAATATATGTACGTTGGTCCTATTCCTACACTAAGGGAAATAATGCTTATTAACATTATCCACGCCTGAGTATCAATTTTATTTAAATATTTACGTGGATAAATCAAATATTTTCCCTACAACTCGTTTTTTTCCGTATTTGAATTTTATTTATACCACAAACGTACACACATATTCCATACAAGCAAGCAACAACAGCATCGCACACTTACACACATACTCCGACAAGCAGCAACAGCATCGCACTTTGTTCCTGAGTTTATTTCTTGCATTTGCAGTTCTTACAGTTCTCATAGTTCTCATTTAGTTATTGTTTCAGGAGTAATATATTATGCATGTTTGGCAAAGAAATTAAATTATGTAGGGTGGAGTGACAACTCGGTATTTTCAGGAATATCTTGTACCGATTGTCATTTACCTGCATAATTTGCTTCTGCCTAAAGAATTTTGTACATTACTTTTTCGTTCTGTAATTTATACTATGTTTGACAGTTGGTGCAATGTTAGTGCAACCATTAATAACATATTCAATTTAAATATGTTTTTTTTTAATTTCAATATTTTTATTCAAATTTTCTTTAAATGCGATAGTTTATTTTCAAATAGTAAATATTTGAAAGATATTTTAAAAAAATTCGTGCATAATTTTAATATATTTTTTATTAATTCTGTTTAAATATTTTAATATTTAATTTAATTAAAAAAGTATTCAAATAAATTTTAAATATTTACGTAGTCGATTTATTCACATGCGTTATTGGTGCAAAAATGACTCGCTTTTTGGATAAATTAAAAAAGTTTTTGGATAAATTTAATATTTTTTTCCCTTAGTGTAGCATTAACAGTAAAAACTACTTCTCAACTTATCTCAAGTCTACTAATCTTCTAAACTATTCTAGAGAAGAGTCAGCTAGAGTTGCATTCAACTACTCTATAAAAAGCCTTAAATCAGTGTTAAACCCATTTTCAACTAAATTGCGCACTTTTACTGCAACGAGCTTTTCATGACGTCACAAAAATAGCTTGTAACTGTGCAACAACATAAATTTTAAAAACAATCATCCGACAATAAATCAATGCCTTTTAAATAAAATATATTTTCATAATTTTTGCGCTTCCGCTGCCACGAATGTTTACTCACATGTATTTATTTACCAATGCCTACATGTATGCGATGAAAATAAAAATGTCATTTTTTTAAACGTACATAAATCAATTTGAAAATTTGTTTGTTGCTTTATTGTTGTGCTGTTGCATATTTGTAGAAAAAAAAAAAAAATTGAACTCTTGTGCTAGTGTAAATTTTTCAGCAAAACTTTATAACATTTTTCAAAAAAAGCTTAAAAGCGTTCATATCCGGTGCAATGTGCAATTATTGTAGCATGCTTTTAGGTTTTTCTAAAATATTTAATTGTTATTAATGTGGAAAAATATTGTTGAAGTGAAGAAAAAAAAAAAAGAAAGAAGCAGATAAAATGTGCAAATCATGCGTGTGAGTGGCGGCGGAAATGAACACAACACAAGCAAATGAGCAAAATACTCAAAACTAACTAAGCACATTTTTCAAAAGGGAAATCTTATAGTGCAGAATTAACGCTCTATTGGTTAAATAAATACTGAAATTATTAAAATTAATTGAATTTGTTGCTTGTTACGAACAAATACCAAAAACACTTCAGCTCAATTTAAGCCAGACTGTTCTCAGTGAATGATGACTGAAGTTTTCTGACACTCGTGAAGTATTTCGAAACACATTGAGATATTTAAACGCACAGTGGCGGCATTCAAGAAACTTGATGCGGGTGTTATTTCGTTACAAGGTGAAATGGCTTCTCTAGACGTCTCTGCGCAACTGACGCCAGAAAGTATTAAACCAGCGCCGGTCACCCTCACATTTAAATGATTTGTCGTCAACTTAACTCGAAAATTAAAATGCTGTCAAGTGTCATTTCGAAATGTCATGCTCATTAAACACCCGCTTAAATCAAAAACAATCTAAAAGTTTTATTGAAAACACTTGAAAATGCTCTAAAAATCAAGTAGTAAGTGTGAAATTGTTCACTCACACGCCGTTTTAATGCAATAAATAAACTCAATAACATTTATTTTTCGTCTGGAATTTTCAGTTTTTTTTTCTTTATCATAAATTAATTTTTTAATAAAGTGCTTGTTAAATGAGTGCGTTTGACGCAGTTTACATCCCGGTGCGAATTTCTGCTGCAATAAGTTAATTTTTCCTAAATAAACATTTGCACGAATGGCGCATAATTAATTTTTTTCACGCTTAGCAGTGCTTCCACCCAGTGCGTTCTAATTGTTCATTGCGCTGCATAATTTTTACACATAACCAAATAAACAATGAATATTTTGAAATATTTAGTTTGAATTTCAGAAGCATTTAAATTACAATTTAATTGCTCATAAAATAGCATGAGTTTGAAAATAATTTCATAAGATTTATGTGTGGAGAATTGAAAAAAAAGAAAAAAAAAAATAACTAAACTGAATCTCAATAAATTGTATTGAATTAGACTGGCTGCGTTGTATCAAAATAAGCAAGAAAAGCGAGTATTTTGAAGAAATTCATTTAGAGGAAAATACATGTTTGAAATAATTCTTAGAAGTAATTGTTAAGAACTGTGAACTCTAAAAGACGTTTTCATAAAAATTTTTTAAAATAGCTTTAAAACTTTCCAAAATCAGTAAGCTTTTTAGTGTTAAAATGCATTTCAAAATGCTGTTTTTCCAAAACATGTTATATCTGCCAGATACTATAGATATTTATAAAGTATCTGCATCGTAGTTGAAATAGGAACAATTTCGTTTTGAAGAGAGTCTGTCTATAATGGTTTGTGACTTTGATAAATTCAAGAATTTGCTTATTTGTCATAATTTCGCCAGTATTTTGATATTCAATCGTCATAAGTAATTTGAAGATACTCTCTGCACTGAACAAATTATAATTTTTTTTATTATTTAATTTTTGTTTTTGTAAATATTTTGAAATTTTTGTAAATTATTTTACTATTTTTTTAAATTTTTTAAATAATTTGAATTATTTTAACAATATTTTTGCTTGAATTATTTTGACAATATTTTTGCAAAAAGCCGTTAGTTTTCAGCAATTAAATAGTGAAGAATTAAAAGTTAATAGTTAATAGTTAATAGTTAATAGTTAATAGTTAATAGTTAATAGTTAATAGTTAATAGTTAATAGTTAATAGTTAATAGTTAATAGTTAATAGTTAATAGTTAATAGTTAATAGTTAATAGTTAATAGTTAATAGTTAATAGTTAATAGTTAATAGTTAATAGTTAATAGTTAATAGTTAATAGTTAATAGTTAATAGTTAATAGTTAATAGTTAATAGTTAATAGTTAATAGTTAATAGTTAATAGTTAATAGTTAATAGTTAATAGTTAATAGTTAATAGTTAATAGTTAATAGTTAATAGTTAATAGTTAATAGTTAATAGTTAATAGTTAATAGTTAATAGTTAATAGTTAATAGTTAATAGTTAATAGTTAATAGTTAATAGTTAATAGTTAATAGTTAATAGTTAATAGTTAATAGTTAATAGTTAATAGTTAATAGTTAATAGTTAATAGTTAATAGTTAATAGTTAATAGTTAATAGTTAATAGTTAAAAGTTAATAGTTAATAGTAAATAGTTAATAGTTAATAGTTAATAGTTAATAGTTAATTGTTAATAGTTAATAGTTAATAGTTAATAGTTAATAGTTAATAGTTAATAGTTAATAGTTAATAGTTAATAGTTAATAGTTAATAGTTAATAGTTAATAGTTAATAGTTAATAGTTAATAGTTAATAGTTAATAGTTAATAGTTAATAGTTAATAGTTAATAGTTAATAGTTAATAGTTAATAGTTAATAGTTAATAATTAATAGTAAATAGTTAATAGTTAATAGTTAATAGTTAATAGTTAATAGTTAATAGTTAATAGTTAATAGTTAATTGCCTATTGTTGCTATCTAATCGAAAGAAGGTTTTAACACACATAGTCGTCACCTTCTGCCTCCTAAAAAACCGTCTTGCGTAAATCTGCTGATTTAATTTATTCCCTTATTACAAGAAGCAAAAACATTTAATTACGTTACAACAAAACAGCTCAGAGGCTGTAGCATATCATAAAGTTATTAAATAAAAAATTACAAAAAGGATTCTTAATGGATGGCTTATAAAAAAAAGGATACAACAAAACTGCACTTGAAATAGAGATAAATGCACAAAAGAAAAAGAAAAAAAGAGTAACATGCAATGCGTTGAACAGGTGTAAAAATGTAGCTTAGTGGGAGGCTGTGGCTGTGAGGGAAATGCAAATTCATAAAAAGAGGAGATAAAAATGCAAAACTCATAAATTCACATTTAATTGTTGTGTATGAGGTTACTTGAAAAACTACAAAGCAAAAGCAAGAAAACTGAAAGGATGTGCAGGATATACAGACAAGAACAAGCAACAACAATAGAACTTTATTCAATAAACTCGACATGAACGTGAAAGAATAATCTTTTGCTGTTTGTTTTTGTTTTTTTTTTCTTTTTTTGCAATGATGTTGATGTTATTGTTGTTGTTTTTTATAATGCTGTTGCTGTGTTGTAAGGGTAAATTAAAAATAGCAAATTAAAAAGGAAAAAAAAAAAACTAGAAACAAATGCTACAGTATGAAGTAGAGCGAGCGAGTGCGATTTTTTCCTTTCTAAAAGCAATGCTAAAGAATTGTAGGGGATGCAAGGTTGTGGCAAAGTAGGGCCTGGGTGGGGGTTTGGAGTCGTAGTTAAATGCAGTAGGCGAAGAGCTGATTGTGAATTATGCTTGAATTCAATGCTAACATGGCAAGCTTATAAAACTTACTTTGTACCAACGTTGCTTTGATGTGTTGCACAATTGTTGCTTTTAACAATTCTGAAAGCCACAATTAGTGGAAAAGAGTTGCCAATTAAAAAATAAAATAAAAAAAAAAAAAATAAATAAAATCTAAAGTTGGCAATCAAGCTCAGTTATCTCTGATTTTTATGTATAACATACACAACTTGTAGGAACTAAAGATACGTAATTAAGTTGCAGGAACATAAATCAAAGGATGGTTTTTCAATTCAAATCAAAATGAACTCTGATCAATTTTATGAAATCAAGAGAGCATAGCATGTGAAGGTGAGAAAATTCTGATGGAATTTTGAAATTTCTAATAAAATGCAATATTACAGCTCTATCGATTGCTTGTTTCCCGATAATAATATTGATAAGCTGAGTACACGTAGAATTTACTTCTCCTTTGGTATTGAAATTTTTATGAACAAATATTTGGGGTCCTCATGAAAAAGTCCAAGTTCAGTACTTTCAGAATCCAATATAGGTGAAAAAATTCTAAGCAGCTATTCTCTAAAAACTTTTATTTATTTTAATTAACTTATCCATTTAGCATCAAAAATTTAGAATAAAGAGAGATTTTTCCAAAATCGATCCATACTAGTCTTATAATAAGTGACTGGAAGCGGTTATTTAAAGAGTTAATGAAAGACATTATGGGTCTCATGCGAGATGTCCCACACATTTATTTACCCTTTTCATGAGTGTGTATTTTCTTTAAAAATGGATGTGATAAATGTTAAATTCAACATATTAATAAAAGAAAAAATTAATTGTACTTTAAAAAAGGACATTATTGGTTCTCTTAAGTGTTTAAAAACAAAATATTTCTGTTTTAATTTCTTGAAGTTGTTTTTTGTTCCTTCTTTTATACTTTAGGTTTGTTTTTATTTTTTAACTAATTTTTCAACTTAACAAAAATAAATCTTGGTTGTAAATATTTTTCTCAAATATTAGCAATATTGATTTATTTAAATTAATCACATAAAAATGTATTAAAAAATAAATGCTTTTTGGAAACTATGGGGTGAAATTAACTTCAAACCCCTCCTTTACAAAGTTCCTACGTTCATAATGACCTCATTTGTTGTTAATACATAAGGGTAAAAAATGTGAAAAAAACTAAAATTTCAGAGCAATGCAGTCCACATTGCTCTGATTGCTCTCGTAAACAGTTTAACACAGTTATACATTCCAAAAAAATTTGTTTTCAATAACATGTAGTTTTGCGTATTGTACGATCCATAGAAGTTGAACTTATTCTTAAAAACTTTTGAAATTTTTACGCAAGCCTAACATAATAATGGAATTATTTTATTCAATTAATTGTTAATTTTTTAAAATCTGCAATATAAGCTATTTCAAAACCCTATTATTATATCAATATTTCAAATAACGATAAGAAACATCAACTACAAAGATATCAACAACAAAAAAGGCAGAAAAAAATGTTCACAAAATACTGAACTTCAATTAACTTCAACCGAGAACAACGCAATCAAGTAAAAGTCATTGCATACTCCTAGGCATGCAGTGTTAAATAAAAAATATCGCATGCGATAATCTACATGTTCAGCTGGAATATCTCAAGAACATTAGAGAAAGTTGCTTGGATTTTTTTTTTGTTGTTTTGCTACAAATCGAGTTCAATGCACGTACCTCTTAGGCGCACGCACACACTCTCCTTTACTCATATACATCCATACATACATGCAAATCATGCTTGCCCATGCAAATACAAGGCACTTTGTCGGCATTGCACACACAGAAAGAAACAGAAAATCAAAGCAAAATCTTCACTTTTTTTTATACCTATGCAAATTCTCCAGAGCTTTCAAGGAGTTGATGACATGTAGCTATCTATCTGTGTGTTTGTGTATGTGTGTGTACTGAATGTACTGAAATTCCTGTACAGCGCTTTGCCGTTGGTGGGTGCCATTTTTTTAACTCAACCTTTGATTTTTTCTTCTTTCAGTCTTGCTTCTTTCGCTTTGTAAAGGAATTTGCGAAAAATTCATGTGCGAAAAATAGAACCGCATTGCGCGGCGGGATTTGGAAGATAGAAGCAAAGCTCAAGGGTTTCACTCTCAGCTTAACATCAAAGTGCGCGCGCACTTTGAGCAACTCCAAATTCAAATGTTAATCTTTAATGAGCGCCGCTTGAGTCGTTGAAATGAAGCCAATTAAAACGAAAACAGGAAAAAAGGACTCTTAAAAGAACGCACACACATACACACATATAATATATATCTACACATAAACCCACAGTTGAACCTTAAAACAAAGACCTTAAAAAACTCGTGTTGACAAAGTTTTGTGTGCGCTTGTGTGTGTTTTTGTATTTGTTTTCTTTTACGCCTTTGAAAGTTTGACTTTTAAGTAAATATTTGAATGCAGTGGCGGATTAAGGGGAGGAGTAGGCGCAGCAAAAAAGAAGAATGTTGCGTTGGCTACATTGTTTGCGTGTTTTGAGGTATTTTTTTATGATTTTTTTTATTTTTATTTTTATTTTTATTTTTGGCAAGCAACAGCTGCTCGCAGCATGGCGTGTTGAAAGCTTTTCTTTTCTTTTCTTTTACCTTTGAAGTCTTATTCTGCATGAATTTTGTTATATTTTGTTGGGGTTTTTCTTCTTTTGCTTACCTGCTGCAGCCAGGTGCAGCGAGCACTGGTTGGGGTGCTGAAAAATTTAGCCACTTAAGTGATGTTTTTTCGCAGAAGTTGAGAGGGCAAGTTTACGTTATTGTTGTTATTGGTGTTGTTGTTGTAACTGTTGTGTTGTGGCTGTTTGAATTTTGTCAAGTTTTCGAGTGGCTGTAAAATGTTGTTTCCGACCTTAAGTAGCTGCTTGCTCTAAGACGCACATTTTATTTGAAGTTGCTTCTTTTGGAGTGTGTTTTTTGTTTTTTTTTTTTTTTATTTAAACAAGTTGAAAGGCACCAATTTTCATTGTAGTCAAGCATGAATCGAGTGAAGCTTTTAAGAGGACAAAGACACACAAATGCAGCTTAGATCTTTGTTGTTTGCATTTTTTTCAAAGGACTCGTAAGAAACATTTTCTGCTACAAAGTCTCAATTTCAAAACGGAGTAATAAATTTTGTTCGACTCCTTCAAAAATGAATTCATGAGAAAAATTTGCTATTCATATTTTTCAGCCTTATTATTTATGCCATACTTTTTCATATAACAGCGTTCAATCTTTGTAATTTAAACATTTTAAATTAGTTGAGCCTTAATCATCAACCCATCAACTCAATCTATTCGATTGACACCCAGTTTTTAAAACACTTCCAGCAGCTACACTTGTTCTAAACACACCGTTGCGTCCCGATTGACCGCCGCTGCAGCGTTGCCCACTTAAACCGCAAAATTTAATTTATCTCCTCCATTTCGTAGCTCATATCCGTTGTTAGTGCTCATACTGACGTGTCGTGTCCTTGCGGTTTTCAAATCCCTAAACAATCCCTTCGTCAGCTCCAACCACCACCATCGCCATTGTTAGCTACTTGAACTTCCATTTCGCACCCTTGTCAAAATTTGCACGTACTGCTGATAAAAGTTCGTTTGTGTGTATTTCTGTTCATGAATGTATTGGTTGGATATTGGAAGGGCTGAGTAGGCGGTGTGTGTGTCTATGTGTTAGTGTGTGCTTTTATTATATCTGTGTGTGACACTTCTAAGCAAATTGTATGTGTTCAAGGGTTCTACCAAACAATAGCAACAACAACAACAACACCAACATATACTCTTCTCTTACAACAACAATGCGCCGAAATTTTGGCATTTGACAAGAACATCCTGAAATTTTTGTTTTTGTTTTTGTTTTCTTCTTTGCATTATTATTATTATTGTTATTATTGTTGTTGCTATAGTTGTTGATATTGTCATTATTTCGGTGTGTGTGTGTGTGTGTGGCGCTATCTAGTATGCCCGTGTGTATGATATTTGTGGGCTTTGGTATCTGGCGATGGCTTCGACCGGATTACCAACACCTTCATTCACGCACACATCCACACTCACACTCAAACTCACACATATACTCATTCACTTCATTCAATTCACTTCAATCCAAACTGATAAGCGGGATAATAATACAGCAAGGTGAGCGGTTAGCGGAAGCGGAAGCGTGCTTATGCTTGGTTGATTCGCACCTATTCAACAATTGGAATTCAATTTGATGGCGATGAAGTACGTTATGGCACGGTGGAACAAATTGGCTGTATTGAATTGTGCACAGTTGGGGAAAAGCAGAAAAGTTATTTGATTGAAAAAAATGTTGAGTGGCTTAAAATTGTTTTCAAGGAATTGGTTAAGAAGCTCATTGCATCTGCCAAATTATTCAGTGGAGTTTGAAAAAAATTAATTTCTTCCATACTGAATTTTACTTTTATTGTTAAAACTTTACAGTTAAACATACCGAAAAAACAAGGTAAATTTTAGCAGGAAGCTAAATAAAAATTATTTGCTCATTACTAGTTGATATACCCTGAGCCGCTCGGTTTTTGGCTTTGCATTAGAAGCGAGGGTTATGCATGGCATGTATTTAGTACTAACTTGTGGGTCTAGTCCACCTATATTATTTTTCAATGAAGGATTCAGGTATTATTTTTAACCGTTTGTATATGAATAAAGCTAATTCGGTGCCAAGATATAAATGTTGAGTTGATTAAAGCTGCATTGATGATACCTACCGTGACCATCTTTTCTGTATTATACAGAACAGTTACAGAGGTCTTTGTTCTGTAGGCTTATTCTTTCAAAAAAGACTTAAATGATTTGCATTTAGCAAGGTGTCCTTTATTTGTACGGTTAAACTAAGTTTTTAAATGTAAAATAAAACAATCACAGAGTTAAATAAAAGATTCTCCATTCGAACAATGTACTTTTTGGAAGTGGTCAAAGTTCAATAATATTTAATAAGTTAATTTATGCTATTCTACTAAAATATACAAAATAAACACTAGGGCAAATTGTTGTGTAATGTGGTAATCGAACCCTCTTGTCTTCATGCATTATTAGGCCTTCAGGGGACTTGTGAGAATAATGAAAAAACGTGACTTTAATTAAACGAACCTTTAAATCGAAGCCAATAAAGCCAATCTTCGAATCTGATTGATCAGAGTCGCAGCAAGCTGCTGGCTATTGATTTAACATCTCAAGAAACACATGAAACGAATATCCTACGGCTTTACACAGTCATACAACACACAAACGCAGAAACACACATGCATCTTCAATACAACAAAAGTCATAGATTAAGATGCTCCTTAGTTTACTTTGAGGTAAACAAAAACTTGCTAGATATATATTCTTGAAGTTACCTATTTGCATTGTTTGGTTGCCACCTTTTGAAAAAATTTCTATGTACTAACTGCCGCTACTTCGCTTGACACAGTATATTTGTTTATGTTTTATTTGTTGTATAGTGTTGAATGAAGAGAGCTCTTCAAAGTTTATTAAATTGCATTATTTGCACTAAAGTGGAAAAAAACCTATTTCAGATAAGTAGAAGAAGATGAATACAGAAATGGCAGAAATATTTGTTTACCTTAAATAATGGCAGAAAAGTTGTTTCTAGAAGAATTGGACAAAGTAGATTTCTTCGAAGTGATGTTATTTCTAAACTTTACTATATTTATACTTAAAATATAAATTTTAAAGTGTCTTATTGACCAGAATGTAAACTGATCGAGACATATCGGGGTCTAATAACAATAATAAAGAGAAATTAGTTTTGCAAAAAGGTTTTATTTTGACATTGTTCTCACGAAGTTTCTGAATCGATCGCTGGAATTTTTCCAAATTTTCTTCAATTGCGCTGCTATTAGATTTGGAATTTTCTTGAGGCTGAAAAAACTGCTTTTCGCCAACGAAGTCATTCGAACTTGCTGCTAGAGCTTGAGTCTCATCGGTCTTGCCGTTCTTAAGACTGGTGGTACTCTGTGTGGATGCGGAGCTGCGATATTGAGAATTAGGATCCGTAGTCTTGCTAAGACTGTTTTGATTATTATGATAGTTGAGGAAGAACTGTTCATAAACGCCGAACGCACTTTTTCAGCATCATTATTGTTAGACGAAGAACAGCGAAGAATACTTGTTGATAACGAGGCATATACACGAAGCAAGACACCTTCTTGTGGAAGCATACTATCTGGCGGAAAAATACCATTTGAAGTAAGTATGAAGTATACCATCTGGCGGAAGGAAACCATTTGATGGTTTCTCGTCTTCCGAAAGAGTATCATCGCTCGGAAAAATACTGGGTTCCGGAAGATTGTTATCTTGTGGAAGAATAATATCTTACAAAAGAGTACGAAATGGTGAAACACGAGGAATTGCAGTGTCTTGCAGAAGTGTACCTGGAGGCAAAACAGTACTCTGGAGGCAAAATTGTTCCTATCGGCATAACTATGCCTGGTGGCAAGACAGTTCCTGGTGGCAAAGTAAGCCCACCAGGCCTTCCCTGGTGGAAGAACAATTCCTGGTGATAAAACAATGCCTGGTGCTAGAACTATACCGGTTGGTAGAACAGTGCCTGCTGAAAAGACAGTATGCGGTGGAAGAATAGTGCCTGGTGCCAGTACAACACTTGGTAGAAGAATATTGCCTGGTTTACTAACTGGTGGAAAAAGCGGGCAAAAGCATTTCAATGAAAAAATTCGGCATTTTTTTTTCGTAAAAATTATCCAAAGCTGATTCTGATCAGGGTATTCGAAATACTTTGTGAATAAAATAATCATCGTGTTCGAAGTAGTTTTAACTGCTAAAAGTTTATCAAATCGACTTAGGATTTTGGCTGATTTTCTAAAAAATTTTTTTTTTTTTTTTTTTTAATAAATAAAATAATGAAAAATAAATAATTTTTAACGGCTAGATCGCATTCATTTCATTCATCGATGAAAATATGGCTCTTGAAAAAAGTGTGTAAAATTTACACACAGGGAACTTATTCGTTTCTAGAAATAAGGTAACGATGAAGGTTAAGAGAACTTCTAGACCTTTTTAATAGAATTTAGACGCTCTCTCTCTCTCTCTTTCTTTGCCTCATCACACAATATCGCGCTTCTTACAATAGTTTTATAAAATGAGATGTGATAAAACAAATAATACTACTCTCAATGCAATTGATATAAACTTATGGAAAACTGAATTTTTTAACGACGTTCACGTTAAAAATTCACGTTTTCAGAGGGTCTGTAAAAAAAGAAAAAAAAAGAAAAGGTGAAGTGTGATAAAGATCTATATTTTATAGTAACAATTTGTCCAAAAAGTAACTCTGAACTATAAGCATTGTGGTTATACAACGAGGGTAAAAACAAACGAAGTTTTCATTTGGGAAAACAAATTATTCAATTGCTACAATTTAAAAATCACTCGCGCTAATGACAAACGAAATTAATTTCCTGCAACTAAATGACACGTTTCTCGCAACTGACTGTTATTATAACAACTGTTGAAACGTTTGCAAATTTCAAGCACGATAAACAAAGTTCGGTTACGGCAAACTGGCAATAAAAGTTTTTTTGTTTTCTTTGCGTGTAGCGACAACTCAGTTGTCCAAAATTGAAAGATGCCAGCGGCTATAAGAAATATTAATTAACCATTTATAAAATATAAAAAATCTTTACAGACCGCAAGCCGTTTCCTGTCGTTCACATACATGTCACAAACACACAGAGCCAGACACACAGGCATATAGCACTGGTGCCAACAGTTATAACAAAGTATTGACAACTGTGACAGTTGAGCGATTTGAACGAGCCTGGGAAATTAACGTGATTTTAATTGATTTTTAATATTTCACGCCAAGAGGAATGTGCAAGGATTATTACAAGGATAATAGCTGATAAAAAAATCAAATATAAATTGCCATCATTTTCAAATTGCTGCGGATAATTTACATTGTGCGACATGTCAAGGAAAACATTTTGAGAATGAAAGAGACAGCAGTATACTTTGGTTAAATGAGTTCATATTATAAAAAAATATGTAAAACTTTTGTCATAAAATATGTAAGAAATTTAATCAATCAACCTATAAGAATTTTAAATCGTAAAATAATCAATAAAATCTTATGAAAATTTCATTTGTTTCTTTAGGTTAAAATAAAACAAAAGACTACGAAAACTTAAAAATATTTTTCCATATGAAAATCTGGCAAACATTGAACTTAAATGTCAATAATTGGTAATAAAATTGTCAGCGTATTTTACATAAAGCAAGTGGTCTAGCAGACTGGCGTCATAATGTTGTACTGCTTCTCAGTTTAACTTTTGATTTCCTGCAACTGACAGTGCCGTCTTCAAGGGGATATTTAAGGGATTTTTATGAGTTAAGCGTAGAATGACAACTGTAATGGCCATATTTTGCAAAACAAACTCACTTTAAAATAAGTCCGACTTATTTTTGATATATTTCTTATATTTCTTTTTATATTTCAATAAAAAAATTTTAAGATTAAAAGAGAGCTTGTTAAAATTAATATGAAAATGGAACTGTCAGATCAAAAATTCAAAAGTACGAGTAAGTGATTACGTTCTTTTAATAAAATAAGCACATTGATTATGACTCCCCCAAAGCAATTGCTGATCTACTTCCCTGACAAAAAACGATAACAACAACACTTACAACAACTAACGCACCAACGCCTGCTCGGCTACTGTCTTTGTCTCTTTCTACAGCTGTTGTGGCGATCTCTTTCCCCCTCCAGCTAAAATGTAAATTTAAATGAATTTCAATCATTTTGCCATTGTTCGCATGTCATGAAAAAGTAATTAAATTTTATCGTCATCAACTGTGGTAGCGTACTACAATAACAACAAAAACAGCAGTATTACAAAAAAAAAAAAAAAAAACTGTTGAAATCCTGGCACAAGTGTCAAAAAATCTCGTTAAGTCTCTCCATTGCGCTGTGGATGATATAAATTATGAGGCCAATGAATGAGCGAGACAGAGTAATAAAACAAAGAAAGCAAAAGAATACAAGCAGCTTAAAAAAAGTGTCATTATTAAAGCATTCAAGGGCCGACAGCTGCAAGTGTTGCCACCTATTGCGCATCTCTTCACACTTTCCAGAGCTTGTTGGGCTATGTTTTTTTTATGTTTATGCGCTGATCCTGCTGTGTGAAAAGCTGTTGATGTATTCTGTAATGTTGGACAGCCTGCGTTCAGCCTGGATTACATAAGTTGCAAGCAAGTGTCAACGAAACTTTTTTCTTTCGAAATTCATTGGTTTTTGGCTCTTGAATTTTGAATGAAGTACATTATTTAAGGCGATTTACAACAATTTTATGTTCGTAGGCAATTAAAGGAGCTTATGTCGGCGACATTATGGCTGACCAAAAAAACAAAACAAAATTTATGCAGTAATTATGAGATGAAGAAGACTGTTGAAGTGTTTAGGATAAGGATAACTTCAGCTATGTCGTTAAGTATAAAAAATTGTATAAGAAAGAGAAAAATCAAAAACTAACGCAATTTTTACTGACTGCCTGTTTGGTTCAGCGTAAGAGGGTGTCTGATGCTAAACCCTAAGGACACAGTAAGATCTTAATAAAGTTACGCTGCCTGCACTTTTGCAGAACCCATTCGAGAATTCGATTTTGTCGATTATTTTTTTTCTTTTTTTTTGCCAACACCTCAATCAACAAAACTTAACTGGGCTGAAACATCATTTGCCGCAAACAAAATTCAATTTTAACACAAATCACATCATAACATTTTCCAAGCCATTGAAATTGCACTTTGCACATACTTGCACCTAAGCATACATGTACACAAATGCGTACATACGCATATATACGTTTATAACGACAGACAGAAAGACAGACAGACCGCAAATGACACTTAAACACAACATTCGGTGACACTTGAAAATGACAGCAAACAGCAGGATTTTTTAACAGTGTGTAAATGTGACTTTACCGTACGAATATGAGTGCAAGCGTGATGAGGAGTGTGAGTATGTGTGCATCATATCCGGAGGAAGTGCTCTCGAGCAATAACAACATCGTACGCATACGCACAGCGACAACTATACTGGTCAACGTCATGAGTGGTTGTTGCCACATGCAGGATATTCAGGCTTTTCAGGCCGGAAAGACGACACGATATTGATGTTGTAGTAGTTGTGGTTATTATTGTTGTTGTTGTTGTTGTTGTTTTTGTTGATGTTGTTGCTCTAGCGTCGAAAATTATGAAAAAATATGAAAATTTTTAATGAAACTCTTATAAGCGAAGGCAAGGAAATTTTCGTTCTATAAGGCTGAGAGTGGTTGTTGGTGGTGGTTCGGTGTTGTTTTTCTAACATGCCACAGCATGATGCAACAGGAGTTTCAACCACCCCAACGACATGTTAATCACTCCTCCTCTTACGTACTCTGTTGCAATCGTACGTGATGCGATTTTAATTTCTGGCATCTCGGCATCAATTTCCCAATCTTGGGGTTTTCAGCTGATTGCGTTAACTTTAGATCGTTATTGTTGTTGTTGTTGTGTTAACGTCTACGCATGACGTTACAAACAAACGCTGCTATGAAGCTGCCATAGCATACCACGTCACACTCCACTGCCAATGTGACAGGCGTCAACGCGGTAGATGATTGAGTTGAAGTATTAAATGTCATCAGTGCAAAATGATGATTATGAAGAGGTAGAGCAAGGATATTGAGGACGAAATGCAGCTATTAGTGGTGTGGAGTGGAAAGACTATGAACAGCACGGAAATGATTTAACGGGAAGTGTGTATTGTAGCCAAGGGGTTGATACGATGATGATGTTTTTTTTTTTTTTCATTTCAAAATATAGATAAGTATACGATGTTATGATGGAGTGGAAGCATGTCAGTGACAGCTGAACTTATAAAAATGTTCATTCAACTGATAATTCAACTGATTTCGATTACGGCTGAAAATGACAATGCCAAGCCAAGGTACAGCAAGTAGTGCGATTTGAAAAACTTTATTTAATTTTGAAATTTTGTATTGCAATCAGATTACATTGATTTGGGCTAAGAAAATATTAGGTTTGACACAACTTTTTTGAATAATCATTAACATATCACACTAAAGTGTCATAATTTTAATTGAGCCTATATCCGCAGTCGTAATAGTTAAAACAATTGGTTGAAAATATTATGAAAATTAAGAGTTTTTTTAAAGTTGTGTAGACAAATTTTTTATGATAACTAATACCAACAGATAATATTAGTACAAAAATAGGAAGATTTTTTTTTTTGTTCAACCAAGAAATTCAGGTGTTGCACCTATTCAGTCTTATCTGCTTGGTTCGAACCTTTGATGAAATATAGGTGGGATCAAAAGAGATAAACAGAAAATTATAGAAAAATCTGAAAACTGCAAAAATTGTATTTTAACCACTATCTGAGTGAATTCAAGTTCCATAATATTCACTCTATTAACTAGCCTTGATGGTTAGTTAGTTTACTTTGATGGTTACTCCACTACTCATAAATTGTGATGTTTTTAATTTCTATTGAGAATAAATATAAAAAATAAAGTGGCTGGCCAGAACTAGTGATTCTATTTACAGTTGTTTTAAGCCATTGGACTTGATCTCGCGAAATGGCTAATTTAAATCAGAAAAACCTTCACTCTATGAAGCCACTTTAAGTATACTGCCAAACTATTCCCGAAATTAATTCTTTAAAAACTAAAAAAAAAAAGTTTAAAACATTACAAAAATAACATCAATTCATATGGCCAGTTCTGATTCAATATACTAAGGGAAAATTAAAAAAAAGTATTAACATTATCCACGCCTGAGTATAAATTTTATTTAAATATTTACGTGGATAAATCAAATTACCACACGTTTTTTCCCGTATTTAAATTTTATTTATACCACACAGCTACACTCATATTCCATACAGCTGAAATAGCCGACAATCAGCAACAGAATCGCACTCTGTTCATGCAGTTTATTTCTTGCTGTTGCAGTTTTCTTATAGTTCTCGCTTAGTTTTTGTTGCAAGGGTAATATAGCCTGGATGTTTGGCCAATATGATTTGTGAGCAGTGTTGCCGGAAAACTGTGATTTAAAATCGTCATTACCAGATTTAAAATACGTCATTTCAATAAAAAAACGTCAGTTAAATATTGAAGCTGAAAAAAGCGCTCCATTTGTTTTATTTGGCTGCAAGCTGCATGCGTCGATAACATTATCACTTTTGTAGTCAGTGTTGCATATGCTAGGAGTGTTCCTTATCATATATCAATGTTCACATGTTCACATTCTACCTTTACAACTTTTTGCTATAATGAAAACTATTGTGTCTATTAAATACGTCATATATGCCTCAAAATACGTCAATCGTCATTAGAGCTAAAAATACGTAAAAATGACGTATTTAACGTCACAATGGCAACGCTGTTTGTGAGTGCGATGGGTGATCGCATGATGAAACTACATATGTAGGGTGGAGTGACAACCCGATATTTTCTCACGAATATCTTGCACCGGTTGTCATTTACCTGCATATTTTGCTCCATATTTTCTATCTTACTTTTTTTTTCCTCTTTTCCTCTTCAATTTAAATATGTTGTTTTTTAAATTCAATATTTTTATATAAATTTTCTTTAAATGCGATAGTTTTATTTTCAAATAGTAAATATTTGAAAGATATTTTAAAAAATTCGTGCATAATTTTAGTTTATTTTTATTTATTCTGTTTAAATATTGAATTATTTTATTTTATTACAAAAGTATATAAATAAATTTTAAATATTTACGTAGTCGATTTATGCAAATGCGTTATTGGTGCAAAATTGACTCGCTTTTTGGATAAATTAAAAAAGTTTTTGGATAAATTTAATATTTTTTTATCTTAGTGTATTCAATTTCTAGACATAGTTTTTTTTTAATTTTTTTGTCAGATGAAGTTTGACTATTTGGACTAACCCAGAATAAAAAAGATATTAAGAAACAGTTTCTGAGAGTGCTTTAACATTTTTTATAAGACAAACCATAATTTTAAAACAAAATGTCAAAGACAATTTTTCGTAACTCAAATACCATCATAACTCAAATTATTCTGTTGAATCAAAAACATTTGTAGAAAATTAATGGTATTTAGTAGAGAGCAGCACAGGTGTCAGAAACATTACTTGCAAGCCATTTGCCATCCTTTCAAGCTTTCAAAATATGCAATGCTTGTTTTGTTGGCTTTGTTTTATACAGAACATTTTTATTCGCTGCTCAGGCTACACTGAAATACACGTATATTTATACAAAATACACTGAAATACTCGTATAGAGTACACTAGTCAAGTCTTGTAAATAGAAGACTTTGCGCAACTCTTTTAATCTTAAGCAATTAAATTATGATAATTTAACTATATTTTGTCCGAAAATCAGTATCAATAATAAAAAATTGATAAGTGAAGTTCGAAATTTATCACGAGAAAAAACCGTGCCTTAAAAACGGAAAGTGAAATAAGTAGGTGAGAGTGGTTATAATAATTTCGTTTTCAAACTAAAACGATAATTTTTCAAGAAGTGAAACTAAAAAAATTGTAAGAGATAAACTTGTAATAACTCTGTTTTTGGTAAATACTCGGCGTATTAGATATATGTAGATAAATACGAATAAATACAAAATTCAAAAATTCATCCCAGATGAATTTTGTTTTGAAAGGTGAAATTAAGCGAAGGCTGAAATATCAAGTTTAATGGTTCGCTAAAACTAATCGCAGAATTTTCATAGTTAATTTGATGTTATAAATCCTCAAGGAATCTTTTTCTAAACTAAAATTTGGTTCGTTTTTATTTTGAGAGTACAAAAGTTTTTTGTGAAGGTACCTTTTTATTATTTGTGAAGAACGTATTATAGTAGAGAGAAGTACGATTTTTTAGATATTTTTTTTGCGTACTTTTAAAGGTAGCATAAGTTTGAAAGATGCTGAAAGTTGTGGATCGTTTTGTTTTTGTGGTCAAGACTTTGAAATTTCCTGTAGAAAATACATGTTCTCAAAATTGAGAACCGTTTTTTTGGCTCATCACTTTGAACTTTCAAATCGGTAGGCCGAAGAAAAAGGTCGAAAATCGATTTTGTTTCCTAGTTCATGCCGTAATTTTTTTCACTTGTCCTTTTTATTTTTTTCAAATACTTTTTAAAATCTTTTCATTTTTAGAGTACCTTTTTAATTTTTTCCGATGCAACCCTGGTATGGATTATATCGTTGGCTTTAAATAAAATTTTAAAATTAAGCTATTCAAGCAAATAACATCCTTGATATTTACAAATACAAATTGCAATAAGTCGTTACAGACTTAGAGGGCGTATGACAGACTTGAGCTCGATATGAATGAACCGCTTCACCTTTTCTACTGGTTTATCGAAAGTTGTCTCGCTTGACATTGAGAAAAACAAAACAAAACCTAGTCGAACAAACATTTTCTTTGTTCTAAAATTATGATTTAACGAAAATTTTGAATTTTGCAGTTCATTGATTTTCAGCACCGTTTGAATAAGTCGACTACTTTGTGACATTAAGATCAGAAAGCAGATTCAAATAACTACAACCCCAACAACAACAACGACAACACACAATAAAGGGTAGAATATTGTGCACTGAAACGAAATGTCACCAAAGCTGACATCTAATCAGAATTGTGTGCTTGTCACAAAGCGAAAAATGCAAATTTTGACAGCTGCATTCCCCCAGATTGGTTCTCCAATATCATAGGAAGATAAACGAATTTTCCATTACTATGCGAAGATATAACTTTCTGCGTGTTCTAATGCTAGTGACTCGTATTGGAAACATTGATGTTTTGAGGGCAACAACAAAACGTCAGAACTGTGTCAAATCCTAGCTAGCATAACCTTAAATATACTTTGTTGCTAAAAAAAGTGCCTTTTTAGCTTAAGCACACCTGACAACGGCGACAACTCTCGAAGCATGTTGAATGAAGGCGCTTCGCAAATAAGAAAATAAGTGAACCTTACATCAGCAGATAAAGTGTTGCCAGTGGCGGTAGCTGTGTGTTGTTGTGGGGTGATATTTCATTTTTAGCCCACCTATTTGAACCGCTGGAAAGTCAGTTCATGCAGCATATATTTGAAAATATCAAAATATCAGCAAAGTTCCGCAACTGTTGGCTTATTTGTTTGCTTATTCTTGAGCTGCACTCGCTTCTACTTTCATTATTCTTAAAAGAAATATTTTCTGAGAAATATTAAAAAATATGCTACTAACAAAAAAAAAAAAAATGATGAAAATTGAAATGGAAAAATCTGGGTTACCCGCTGACTTAGCATAACTGCCATAGAGCAGCACCCGCAGCCAGTTCTATCACATGCACCCTCCCACTCTCTTCACTCACTCACCCACTCAACCACTCACACGTTTACTAACTCAAGCAGTCACTCCTCCATTTTAATCAACATCAAATGTCATGAAAATAAAACACTGCAAATGGAAACATAATTTTGCATTGAATCAAGATGAAAGTTATTTGAATTGAAAGGATCTCTGATACAGGAGAAATAATTGTAAGGAACCTAAAAGTAAATAAATGCTATTCGACATGCAAACTCATTAGATTGTGTAGCCTTAGTTAAAAGGCTTAAGAATAACATTTAGCAGCTCAAAGCGCTGAGTTGTTGAGTTTTTAGCAGCAATTAAGAGTGACGTCGAATTAAAGCGAATGAAAATTTGAAGTGATAAAAAAATCCGTTATAATTAAAATCACTGAAATAAATTGTAACTAAGTCAAGACGAAGTTTTCAAGTAAATCCTTTGTTCTGAACTATTGCAAAAAAAAAAAAAAAAAACTGAGAAGCCCCCCTCAATTGTTTTAGGTATATTCGAAGTAATGGGGGTTTGATAATGCTGATAACTTCAGTTTGTATGGGTGAAAGGAGTATTATTCATTTAAGTTTTTCGAATTCCAAATTTATTGTTCTTTTGAAATATCAAAGTTATCGTAAAATATCAAGTCATTATCTTCTTTATCTTAGTTTTGAAATTTTGATGACGTCACTTTGTAGGGCAAGTACACGAAATTGTCATTCAAAATTCAAACTCAGGTTGCATATTTAAAATACATGCAAATTTTCGATTCAGTCGATTAATTTTTAAAAAATTGTAGATATTAAACCGATTTTATTTATTCAATTACAGAAGGTAGGTTTGGATTTCATCCGATTTGGCTCATTTCTGAATTCGATCGAAATTTTTATGTTATAAGCTTATAAGTATATCAGATTTCGTTATGATAGCTCATATATTGCGGTTACATCAACTCTGGTAAAGATGCTGATCAAGAATATGTAAACTTTTCTATACCTGCCACGCCTACATATGGGCGTTACAATCTCAGTTACTTGAAAATCCGCAGATTAGGCGTCATTACATTATGTGTTGACCGTCGGCGTAGTTTCTGTAAAGCTACATGAGTAACTTAATGAATCAGCCTAAAAGTAGTCAATGGTTTTTTGTTTTTACAATAGCCTTCAAGAGCAATGCTTCGTTCTTGTCTTCCCAACATAATTTTTGCTAACCGAATTGAAGCAATTTCATTAGCTACCTGTAGGCTAAAGCAAAGAAATCAGCGCCAGACAGTCGATGCTGGTTCGTGTTACCGAAAAGAGTAAAACGCGGAATCTTTGTGCGTTTTTGAGACAAAACAAAATTTGGTGTAATTATTAAAAAATTGCTCCTAAGGAATTTCGCTGTGTGAAAAATTGAAACAAAATTAATTTCTAGTAAAGGTTTATAAAGGAAGCTGATAAAATAAGTAAACAAGTGGAGATCCTACATATTTCCGGTAGAAAAAGAGTGAATTTCCACACTCAGTTTGGGTTTCTATGGCATTAAATTAATTTTTTCACGAATTTTTCGGCAGCATCTTCGTGCGTTGGTATTTGTGGTTGTTGTTGTTGCTGTGATATCTTTGATTTTATATTTTTGTCTTATTGTGAACCTGTTTTTTTGTGGCTAGGCATGTGTGAGTGAAATGTTTTGTTTACAATTTTTTTTATAACAAGCAATGCAGTTGTTTTTGTGCAAATGAACAAATAATGACAGAGGAATAGACAAATGTACAATAAACAAAATAAAAACAAAGAAATAAAAACACGTGCGTATTTAATAAAAACAATTTCTTTAAAAAATTTTGTGCTAAAGAGAATAAAAAAAAAAAAATATCTGTTACTATAACAAAAGACTTAAGCAACAAACTTAATTTTCACACGCTCCACAAATTTTTCAACAAATAATTTTACTTATAAATATTTAGAGGGGGGAACAAAGCGGAGCGCAACACAACAAAGAAAAATTCTACCACAACAACCACTGAGCAACATCACCACATAATTAACTGCAAGCAAACCTGAGCCCCTTGCGTCAGAAGATGGGCACACGTGTCCCTCCACCACCAACGCCAGGCATATGCGACAAAGCCATGGCCGGTCTGCCACAACTGATTGACGATCTGCAGCGTTTGTCCGAGGATCAGGATAGCGCCGACGTAGTATTTCTGTTGGGGCGTGAGGAGGAGCGTGTCTATGGACATCGCATCATGCTGATGGCCAGGTAACGAATGCGTTGGTGAGATAATTGTCTCGCTCGCCGAGAGTGTGTGAGTGAGTAAAGGTGGGAGCATGAGCCGCTTACTTGGGTTGCACAAGAGTCAGTACATGACTGTGCACTGACTCTTGTAAAACGATCTCCATTCATGGAGAAACTATTTTAATTGCTGCCGTTTGGTCGGCTTTTAAGACTGTTGAGGTTTTTTCTCATAATCGTTCCGACATTGCTTTTGTTATTGTTTTTATTTTTCTGTTTTTGTTTTTTGTTTTTTCACTCTGTGCAATTTGTAGCATGTGCGCCATTAATCAAGCAATCAAGCAATGCCGCACGTGCTGGAGTGTGAATAGTTGGCATATTTAAGTCTTTAGGTTTAATGTGATTTTTTAATTGTTTTTTTTTAATTCTCAAAGAAAAATCGGAGATTTAGAAATTAGTAAAAGTTCAAAACAAACAGTTTTCCACATTCATATATCCTTACTGTTAGAATTCTGGGATTAATAATTAATTTTATTTATATATTTCTAAACAACTTTTTGTGATAAAACTTTTGCAGTTCTCAAAAAAAAAAAAAAAAAATATCAAATAATCCACAATCGCATAAAGTTTTTTTAATCATACCTTGTATTTTAAGAAATTAATTAGTCTTCATTAAAATATACTTATAGTTCAATCTTTGTAGATGTAAAAGTTTTAAAACTGCCAAGCGTGGTGAACTCTGCCGCATACCCGGCAGCTCCGTATCACCTGCAGCACCAGGCATGGCTACACCTGTACGTCTACCGCACGTAAATCCCGAAGTATTTAGGCAATTCATAGTCTACGTCTACACAGCAAAGGTAAGTAAAAATAAATATGAATTATTGATCATACGGTTCTAAGTTCCAAAAATTACATAATATATTTCATAAAATTTTTCCGATATATAAATAAAATTTAACACATTAAGGGCCAGTTTTTCAGTGCGGGTTTAAACTCTAGTCAAATTCAACCGAGATTAACTCACCAAAAAGGGACGTTAAAACTCGGTTTAACTAGAAATTGTAGCATTCGTTTAAGTTGAATTGACTTAAATTATCACATGATGTGTTTTTTTTTTTGCTTAAACCGAGTTTAAACGTCCAGTTTTGGTGAGTTAACCTCGGTTTAACTTGACTAGAGTTTAAACTCGCACTGAAAAACTGGCCCTAAGAGTCAAAAAGTCTTACATTTTCGGAAGTCATTCTTAACTAAAAAACAAATAAGATTAAAAGCCAAAATCAATTTTATACAGCAATTGAATGTTTTTATTCATATAAAATTATACGGTTTTATACGATTATATAGCTATGATATAGCATGATCAGGTTAATAACACAATTATGTGCCTGATATATAGGGCTGGCTTTAGGTATGAAGGTCCCATGGGATCACATAACTCTCAGCCCCCAAAATGTACTAAAGAAGGTGGAAGAATTAGGTGACCGGGACTGATGGAACTGGAAACAGTTCGAAATTCCGAAATTCCAAAATTCCTGGAATCGCAAGCCGCAATAAATACTTCAAATTGTATATTCTATTCTCGAAAAGGGCGAAAGTACCAGGGTATATGGAAATAATCGGGTAAATAATGGGGTATCCGCGTATGGCTCTGGATAGCTTGAATAAATTCATGTAAGAAATAATTTTAAGTTTCGTCTATTTTGATCCAAAAAAAAAAAAAAAAATATAGAAAAATAAAATAGTTTTTGAAAGAGCTTTAATTTAAACCTGTGTAAAGAATAATTTAAATTTTTGTCTATTTTGACTTAAAAATACGGAAAAATAAAATAATTGTTGAAAAATATATAATTAAAATGTTGGTCATTTGTGTAGCTAGGAGGGTCTTTGGGTCTTTGGTCTTGACAAATGAAATCAAAACTTTTATGTAATATTCTAAAAAACTATTAAATGGCATAAAAATATATCATGAGATTTTAAGAAATCGATACGGGAAATCGTATAGAAAATTTTTGTTAGTTGTTTTCTTACCTCAATAAGTCTATAAAATTTTGTAGAATTACTTTATAGCAAAAAAAAAAAAAAAAAAAAAAATAAAACAGTAAATAAAATAAAATGTAGATCGATTTGTGCTTCGCCTCAAAATACGCTTCAGTTTCAGCCATCCATCACCTCTTCATTGGAGCCAAATCTCTTGCAGACAAGCATTTTTTTGAGGTCAGCAAATAGCCAGTAGTCGCTGGGGGCCAAATCTGGCGAATACGGTTGATGATGACACAATTTGAAGCCCAATTCGTGGATAGTTTTCATCGATTTGTGACACGGTGCATTGTCTTGGTGAAAAAGAATTATTTTCTTCTTCAAATAGCGCCGATTTTTCGCGATATCATTCTTCAAACGCTCCAACAACGCTATATAATAATCGCTATTGATTGTTTTTCCCTTTTTGAGATAGTCGATGAACAAAATTCCATGTGCATCCCAAAATACAGATGCTATAACCTTTTCAGCCGACTGTTGTGTTTTTGGTCGCATTGGCCTGCTTTCATCGGTTGCTCTCCACTCAGGTGACGACCGTTTTGATTCCGGTGTGCAATGGATCGGTGAATGAATTCATCCATTGTCTGATACCGATGCAAAAATTCATGTTTATTCTTTGTAAACAGTGCCAAACACCTCTCCGAATCATCGACACGTGGTTGTTTTTAGTCTGGTGTGAGAAAACGCGGCACCCATTTGGAAAGCAGCTTTCTCATCGACAAATGTTCCTGTAATATTGTTCCCACACTGCCTTTCGATATCTTCAGAGCCTCAGCTAGCTCGCGCACCTTGACTTTACGGTCAGCCAATACCATTTTGTGTACTTTTCTTATATTTTGTGGAACAACTGCCTCATTTGGGCGTCCTGAACGTTCAGCATCATTTGTATCTATACGACCAAGTTTCAACTCAGCACACCATCAGCAAATGGTTGCTTTTGACGGAACAGAGTCCGAATAACACTTTCGAAGCCATTGCTCAACTTGGACGGTATTTTTTCCCATAAAAAACAATGATAAATCAACACACGGAATTGCTTTGAATCCATTATTTTGAAAATATCAACAATAGCGTCACTTAAATCACTGTAACTTCTGAAATAAACGTTCGATTGTCATGAAATTTTTATATGTATTGTTTGAAGGTTGGAACTGTCAATTGTTGAATAAATAAGGTGTCGTATGGGTGAGAGCGAGTTCCCATAAATGTCAAATCGAATTTGACAGCTCATACAAAATCTGAAAGTGGAAATTGATAACATGTAAAGCCAATGAAGTTGTTGTTATAGCTTTTCATTGATTTTGACAATTATGGATACTGAGAAGAGAGTACGATCAGCAATAATAGCTGAATTACAATACTGCGTTAGGTCGGTCAGCCTTTGACCGTACTTTGGTCTCCGTTGTAAAAACTTTACGATATAAGCTGTCAAAACGGACGACCTCAAACTTTGCAAAACTAAATGTTGCGTTGACAGATCGTGCGTCTGTCATTTTGGTGATGCCAATAATAGCAGCTATACTAAAAATCCCACAAAACGTCCCTTTTTCCGATATCATGCAATTATAATTGTAATCAATGAAAAATTAAAAGATAGTGTCATAATAGCGTTCAATAGCTTTAAAAATCTTTTTTAAATGCTTTATAAATGAGATAATTTTAAAAATGGAGGAAACCTTCAATAAACCCTCGATAAAGCATTTTTAAATTTTATTTTGTTTTCATCTGAGCACAAATTATGTCAAAAATACATCAAATTGTTTCATAATATATATAAAAAAAAAAACAGAAAATGTAAAAAAAAAATTATTGAAAATGTTTGTTTATAAATGAGGATTTTTAAAAATGGCTGAATAAACCCCTCATAAAGCATTTTTAAAATTATTTGTCCTCTCATTTGAGGACAAATATTGTGAAAAATAATTAAAAATACTTCAAAAATTTGGATAATATGTCAAAAAAATTCAAAATTATAAAAAAATTCAAAAGAAAAACAAAATAAAAACAAGAAAATTGGTCAAAACATTTAAAAATATTTACAAAACAAGATAATAAAATGACGATGTTTTCAGTGCAGAGAGTAGCTTCGAAAAAACAACGATGTTTAAACATCAAAATGTTGACGAAATTGTGACAAATAAATTAAAAGTCATTGAATTTATCAAATACACAAACCATTATTGACACTCTTCCCAGTTCAAATCGAAAGTGTTCCTATTTTAACTACAAAGCAGCTACAACATTTTTATGAATAACAAAATTTTAAAAGACTTTTTAGCATTAAAAAGCTTTTTAAGTATTGAACGTTTTAAAGTTATTTGAAGATATTTTTATGGATACGGCTGAAGTTATATAATTTTTTTTAAATTTAGTAAAATGAAAAAAATTTTCGCTATTTTGATACCACAAATACTAACATATCTTCAATACTGCGAAAATTTTAATTACAATGAAATTTTAGAAGCAAAATTTGTTTTTATTGTAAAACTAATTTAAATTCAAATTTGCAAATTTTCAAGTCTTTTTAAAAACTGTAACACTTATCAGCAAAAAATGTTTAAATTTTACGCGAAAATTAAAAACCATTTTTGTGATTCAAATAACAAGGCCCACCCCTTGATTTTTACAATTTATTTTTTTTTTACAATATATAACCAATATTAATGATTGAGGTGCCAAATTGCAGACAATACAATAAGCTTTCAGAAAATTTGAAATTAATGAAATCCGTTAAGTATTTCAGATTTTAAAGATATTTGCATGTAAAAGTAATTTTATTTTTTACATAAAACCATTTTTTTCTTCAAAATTAACCTTTATTACTATGGATTAAAGACAATATATTATTAAAGCTTGGAAATTAATCTTTCATTTGGTGTATAAAATTTAAGATTTACTTGAACTTTTATCGTGTTCTTCTATGATATAATGATTGCCCTTGTACGAAATGCTCTAAAAAATAGGATAGAAAACGATTTCTGGAACGCCACGATTCGACAGTGCATTTTAGAAGTTCTCTTCATAAAAATAAGAATGGCTGAAGGTTTTCTAGTAGATGGACATTACCAAGTGGCAGCTCCATACCAAGTTTCATTATAATGTGGCATTTAACTCCAAAGCTATTTGATACCATAAGTTTGACTTATATGGGCGGTGCCATGCCCCCTTGTCCAATGCTCACTCAATTTCTCCAGTCAAAGGACAAGACTAAATAGTACATTCTTACCGAGTTTCATTGATGTGTGACTAATAGTTCGAAAGTTATACCCACAATTTGGGAAGCCGAAAAAGTGCCACACCCTTTTCCCAACGCCCATAAAATTTTGCCAGTGGAACGGCACATGTAAATCGAGGTCGAACACCTAATTCCAATGTTGTGCGACCTATAATTCCAAAGTTATTCAATATTGCAGATTCGAGCTGCCACGCCCCCTTGTACAATGCTCGCTGAATCACTTGTAATTAGTGAGTACTTGGGTACAACTTTACAAAAACAAAGTGAACGGCATTTGCCAATCTACCTTACCACAACATTCCTTTGTGTGTTATATTATTCAAACAATGATATTAAGGGTATTCGTCCTCAACCAACCTCATTAAAATATCTAATTGACCCATATATAAGTTTGCCATTTTGCATGAATACCCTTATAATATTATTTATAATATACTAAAAAATGCATAAATTTTAATATGAAATACAATTGAATAATATTAATATCATGCTAAATTCATCAAAATCATTTTTATACTACTTAAGCAGCATGTTAATTTAAAAAATTTGATTAATTTAAAAAAAACTCGCATCAAAATATAAATTCCCACGATAATCCTATAAAAATCTGAGTTTTCCATCGGAATCCAAGAATACCCACATTTTAGCATTGCTCAACGAAAATGCAACCCAGCGTTAATATGGAATGTCAAAAGCACGACCTAGCTTGAGCATGTCGCTACTCATAAGGCCAAAACACATAGGAGGCATGCATGCTTCAAGCATCTGACATTTGTGATTGAATATACATATTCTAATGAAGTAGCCCACATTAAAAGCATGCACGCATGCATGATGCTTGAAGCATGCCTGAAGTTGGCGAACTTTTAACTTTTTGCAGGCATCAAAGCATTGACAGAAGACATGTGAGAAATAAAAGCAATATCAACACAACCATTAAGCATAAAATATGCTCCAATTCCGTGTTTAATTGTTTTTTATTAAATTTGATGTATTTTCACTACTTTACTTTAAAATTTCTATTCAGTTTAACATATTTGAAATTTATTCCTTATGCGATGCATGCTTTCTATGTGCTTTAACCAAGCATGCTTCACAGGCATGATGCATGCTTGAGGCATGCATGCTTTCTATGTGTTTTGGCCTATAGCGTTGATCGTACGTCACCCCCTCAAATTCATATTTACGGGATGAGGTCGACGCAATGCATGAGGTCATATTTTGTGTTGCTTCATAAGAACCCATTGTTTCTAGTCGAGCTGTCAAAGGCCGACCGACCTAACGCAGTATTGTAATTCAGCCATAAAGGCTTGGAAACATGTCACTACCAGGGTTGCCACATCTTTTTTTTTTTATCGAAATTTCCAAGAGAATTTTACAATTATGAAAATAGTTTCACATCCAAAACAAAAGTTTATCATGTGTGGTTATTTTATTATATTATTTTAAAAAGTTTTAAAATATCCAATACACATTAAAATTATTGTAAAAAAAGTTCATAAATATTCAATTAAATCTATTTTTTATTGTAACAGTCTTCATTTATTCAGGTAGTTTTGAACAAAATTTAACAAAAACTTAAAGTAGCATATTACATTTTTAAAAATAATTAGTTAATTATTCTTAAAGCAAAAAAACTTTGAATGTTAAGCTAAAATATTATACTTTATTAAAAATCACGAAAAAGATATCTGCTTCGCTTTTTGTAAATGAAAGTCAATCTAGATGCATGCTTTTACAGATTTTTTTCGCTAACTGTACATAGTGCAGATTGTTTTCTCTAAACATTAATAATTTAGATATATAGCTCGTGGCGTCCGTGACGTAGTTGGTTAAAGTGCGTGGCCTCTATGTCAACGAACCTGGAGACACGGGTTCGAATCCCAGCACCAACAGAAAATTATTTGAATTAACATGATTTTTATGTTCGGCCGCCACCTCTCTGCAGACAATGGCAAACCTTAGAGAGTAATGAAAATGTCATGTAAAACTTCTTGAGAACAAGAACATTCCGTTCATCGCCGTTCGGAGTCGGCATTAAACCTGTAGGTCAGGTTCTCGGTCAATTGTGTACAGACTTAATAACACGCACAACACAATTGATCACAAGAAGCTAGGTCAAAGTCCTTTCAAGGGCTGAAATTACCAGTTATTTATTTTTATTATTTATTAATAACTATTAATGACTTTGAAATCAAGTCTCTTTTTTCGTTGTTTTTTTTTTTATTAAAGAAATGTCTGAAAATTGTTTATCAGCACCGACTGATCTGTGAGATAGTGTCATTAAACTTTTAACAAAGTTTGTTTGTTCTATATAACAGTTTTGTTCCATGCCATTTTTAAAATAAGCAAAAAATAAAATCTATCGCTTTTTAAGCCAAATTTAGATAATCATAGTAATTTCCATTGAGTGATAGTTTTTTCATCATTACCGCCAGTTAAATTAGGAAAATACGAAACTGCACCACACGGGAGTGATAATGGATAAATTTTTGAAATCATGCCTTGAAAAATCAAACCGCTTCTGAATTGGAGTTATGATTTCTATATAAAAACTACAACATTTTTTTTTTAAAGTGGATGACTCACTGTTCTATAAATAAAGCTCAGCTTGACTTCAAGACGCTGCGTGCAAAATTTTCTAATAAGCAACAAGGGCGGCAAACTTTTCAGAAGCACATGCACAGTAGGTTTGATTTTTAAACTTAGAATGGGGTTAAATTTAAAAAAAAAATATTGCGCTCACTGCTAAAATTTACAATCTGAAACTAAATTTCACGTTTTCACATAAAAAACAGTTTACTAGTTTTGGTAAAATTTTCACATTCTGGCAACGCTGGTCAGAAACCAAAAATTATTTTTAATCACCTTACTTACCTAAACAGCGAAAAAACCTAAATTCTGTATTTTCACCACTTACCACTAATAAAATATAAAGCATGCTACAAATTTATCGCATCACTTGCAAGCTGAGTAAGAAATAAAATCTCACTACATAAATTTTTAGATTTTCAAATGGTTTGTGTCTACGGAAACAAAAATAAACCTAATTTATAACATGTTTGTTGCTTAACACTTGTATTCTCTTTATTTGTCTGTAGAGCATTAAAAACAAAACTTTTACACAGATTATGCTACAGGACTCGTGTGTTTTCGAGATGATGACTCTAGCGCAAGATATGGGCGTTGAAGAGCTTCGTGCTGCTTGTGAGGATCATGTTATAGCAACACTTTCTGTGGACAACGCGTGCACGTTTTTAATCGCTGTTATGGAAATACATGAAAAAGCAGGCAAGTGTCTTTGATGCAAAGTGTAACAGTACAGAACAAATCTATACCCAGCGAAGACCTACAAAATGTTGATTTAACAGAATTTCGTGAACGAAGGTGATGAGCCAGGTGAGCAAGGATTGAAACATATTTCGTTCCTCCGTCGGCGTAAAGTGAAACATGATGTGTTTCTCAGAAAATCGTGAAACATGTTGGGCTCCTCAGAAACACAGCTTTGCTTCTTGTTGCGAAGAGCACACATAATTTAGATATTGTGATTGTGTTTGTAATTGCCATCAACAAAAATAGCAGAAAAAAAATCACGCCAGGCGTAGGATTCAAACACACGCCTTCGCGATCATCCCCAATATAATAACAATAACAAAAAAAAACATGCCAACAGTAGCAATTGAATCCGCACCTCCGTGATCGTCTTCAATAAAATTGCATTATGCGAAATAATGCCAGTTTCATTAAATTTAATCAAAATTGTGAAAAAATGCGTTGTTGCCAATTTTCGCTGATAGCAATAGCAATTACAAAAACAATCACTATATCTGAATCCTGTGTGCTCTTCGCAACAAGAAGCAAAGCATGTTTCACGATTTTATGAAGAACACAACATGTTTCACTTCTCGATGGCCCGTCACGTTCTCACACGAAATTCTGTTAAATTAACATTTTCGAGGTCTTCTCATCTTATGTTATGGTCTTCTCATGTTATATTTTTTGGTTTGTGTTTAAACTAACACAATTAGTTATAAGTGGAACTTGTTAGGGGCGCTGCTTAATAAACTGCTGTTAAACTGACATTTGTTTTTGTTGTGTACGCCATTGCGTTCGGCTGTCATAACTGACGTTTGTGCCAAAAGACGCCGTTGATTAAGTTTTTTATAGCATTTTCAGCTCGCCGGTATTAAAAAAGTTAAATTAAACTCATTAAAATTAAAATTAAATAAATTTGTTGCCCTTCACGTGCTGCCGAGATGTCGTTCAAAGCCAATACCAAGGTGCAAAAGGTGATGGTGCAGCCCATCAACCTGATCTTTCGTTACCTGCAGAATCGTTCGCGTGTTCAAGTCTGGCTATATGAGAATATATCGCTGCGTATCGAGGGCCATATAGTGGGTTTTGATGAGTACATGAATCTGGTGCTGGACGATGCCGAGGAAGTGTATGTCAAAACGCGCACACGCAAGAATCTAGGACGCATCATGCTAAAAGGCGACAACATAACGCTGATACAGAACGTTAGTCCATCCAAGGATTGAGGTTATGTTGCGCGCTTAGTCAAGTTTTTGCAGCTATATTAGCTGTGTTGATGGTGGGGAGTAAAAGTGACCGACTGACTGGATGTATTGTAGGCGACCAAGTTGTGAGCAGAAAGCGGTTTTAGTTTAAGCAATTGAAATTTCTTTTTATAATTTAATTTTAATTGAACGTATTTTGATATTTTGATAAGTAACTGAATTCCAATTCATTTGTATTTCATGTACAAGAAGTAAGAAAATTAAAGAGCAACAACCAATCCCCAAGTAAAAAACAAATGTACGATTTATTATTTTTAAACATTGGCAAATTTATTTAAGCAGTGATATAAGGATAATAGTTGAACAGAATTTAAATGCAGTTTCATTAAAAAAATCGTTTCTTCATCTTTTCATATATTGGTCTTAGGTGCCAAGTGTGCCGTCTCTTTTATGGAGCGCTGCATCATCTACATTGGCGAAAATGCCGGCGATTGCGTCAAAACAAATGCCTTTCTAAATCTCACAAAGGAAGCTCTCATTAAGCTGATATCCTCGGATTATGTAAGCATATAGCTACATTCATGCAAGCCTAAACTAAGATTTTCCTTTTTGCACACGCTTCAGTTTTGTCTTGAGGAGGAGGATGTCTGGCGGTGTGTCCTCGCTTGGGCCAAGCATAAAGCAGGTGTTACCCAACCTACAGCTCACTGGACGGAGGAAGAGCGGGCACGTGTCTGCGCTCATCTCGCTGGTGTCATGAGTCATGTGCGGCTATTGCTCATAGATTCACAGGTGTTTGCAGAGGAGGTGGAACCCACGGGTGCTGTGCCTATGGAACTGTCCTTAGAACGCTATCGATATGCAGCGCTACACTCGAATAAAATGTCCTCGGGAGGCATGACTGCTGGCATGAGTAGTGGCGGCGGAGGAGGTGCCGTCATGCATGCACTACCCGGTCTGATGGGACTAACAGAAGATGATAAGCGGCTGCAGCCGCGCCTCACCATGAACATGTTTCCGGGCTCTGCCATATTGCGCAACGACAAGCTGCATCTGCAGGGTGCGCTGAACAACTGGTATATAGATAAAGGGCCGTATTCTTACCTCTGGATAGCTTTAACCAGCGGATATTTGCTGGTTTTGATATTATCTGAAACTACTGAAAATCTAGTACTTTACCCACTTGTTAAAGATATCCAGAGGTGAACAATGCGGCCCTACAACAAATAACAAAGGTATTAATTAAAATATGTTCAACTTTTAGGTACGGTGCTCCAAAGCAGAACTGGCGCCTTATTTTCCGCGCCTCCACAAACGGATTTTCATCTGCGGCCTTTCATCGCTACTGCGATGGTGTTGCACCATGTTTTGTTGTTGCCACGGTCTGTAGTTAACACCATACGAGTATTTATGAAAATTAGCCGTTACACTTAATTTTCTTCAATTAAAGGGATCGCGTGGCGAAATCAGCGGCGGCTTTACGGACGTTGCCTGGGCCAAAACCAGTCGCAAAGGCGGCTACATACAATCTGAGCGTGCTTTTCTCTTTGCTTTGAATGCAGGTGCTGGCGGTGCTCCCGTCAAGTTTGATATACTCAAGAAACCCTACGCCATCTGCTATCATCCGGAGTGGGTTATCTTTCTCTTTTGAAATGTTTATTTTTAAATGTTCATTTTGAATTTTGCAGCTGTGGCCCCATCTTTGGTGCAGGCGCAGATCTGTTAATCGCCAATAACTGCAACGTGAATCTTGATTCGTACTCAAATTTGCCACATTCCTATGATGGCCCGAATGCTAATTATATGACCTTGTTTGGCGATTATAACTTTATGATAGTTGATTATGAGGTTTACACCTTGGCCACAGCGGCCGGCATAACGAATGCCATAACAGCAACAACAATAGCAACAACTGCAGCGGCAGGCACAGCAACAGCATCAGTTGGTGTTTTAAGCGGCAACGCCAGCAACAATTCCAACAGTAATAGCAACAATACTAACAACAATTTGAATCAGTGCAACAACAATAGCAATTCCAGTAATATTTCTAACAACAACAACAACAATAGCAACAACTCCAATGGCACCACAGCCATGAATCCGAGTGGCATGAACAAAGTCAAATACGAACGTTACTAACTGGCTTAGCTGACAGGCTGTCCGTCAGCTGCTCATCGCTAAGCGGTCACAGCAGACAATCATCCATGATATTCCATTCCATAAAAATGCAATTACCTTGTTTAAAAAAATATTGTTTATTAATTCTATTGAAACTAATTTAAGCTTGGCTGTTTAAAAAGAACAAAAAAAAAAAAAAAACATTTCACCAACCGCAGCCAACTCAACGGTTTTACTTAATTAAGATTGCAGAGACATTATTTTTGAAATGGTTGTTGGTAGGAAGTAATTGGTGATTAGTTATTTTTAAGCTGCCGTTAACTAATAAAAATCCTTTACTCAGCAAAGAAATTGAACAATAAAAGTGAATTAATTTTCTTACAAGTTGAATGCACACGAAGGCAATTTGAAAACAAGATTACAAGAGTTTTTTATGTGCAGTTTGCTCGGTGATTAAAAGTTGGATAGTGGTTTGAAAACCATGAGAATGAGTTTTAATTAAGTACCATCCTTTTAGCGTGAAGAGTTTAAAAACAACTTTCAATAACTTGCGCTGCGCTTTATTTTGAGGTTAGAATAAATTACAACGGCAGCAACATAAAAACAAAAAGAAGCAACGAGTAAACAATTAGCCGATTAATGGCTGACGCACTGGCTAGAATGCAGCCAATAATTAACACTTTGCCACAAAATGTTGCACAAATTGAATGCGTGCTACGCATCTATATGAAGCCATAAGTGAATTAAAGCAAAAAAGAACGAACATTGCCTTTGCCGTGGATACAACTAGCCGCCAGCTGCCAAGCGGTGCTCCAAATATGGCAAGTGGTTGTTTAAAGTTAAGGTTGTCCTCTACGAAGCATCAGTGCTCCTCGCCCGGTTGTGTACGGTTTAAAATTTCCTTCTCTACAGTGTTATTGCAGTTGTTCGCGCTTATGGCTCAAGTTCAATGCAAGGTTTAGGTACGCTTATCAAAATCAAAAAAAAAAAAAAAGGAAAATATTCTGAAAAAACAACAAAAAAGCTGTTTTGCGAATTTTATTCTAACAAAATAAAGCTGCGTTTATTAGCGGCAGTCGAATAATTTTAATTGTGCCTCAAAATGAAGATCTTGCTACAATGCATTGAATCTTAAGTCGGAACCTCAAGAGCAATAACAACAACAACTAACTCTCGAACAACAAGCTTTTGTTTGAACAGCGAGTTTTTGTAATTGTGTGTGTTTGTGTGTTTTAGTGCTTGTTGGCCCAAAGGCCAAATAGCGTTCCGTTGTCCACGCTTTGTCTACGAGATTGGCAATAAAGTGTCCAAAAGTGCCGGCGGTAGCTTTGGCATGTACTGCATGCAGCGATTTACTGCGAATTCTCTGTGGAATTTATTTCGCACCTGACTCGCATCGCACCAAAAAAAAAAAAAAAAAAAAAAAAAGAATGGTCCCGCTGGATTTGAATGCAATTGGTAAGCAATTGGCCCAAAAGAGCAAAGCCGACAGTGTTACATGCAGCATAGAAGGATGAGCTGTTTTTGGGAAGTAGCTCACTGGCGAAAATTAAGAGCTGTAAGTGAAATTATTTTTGTTTATGTTTGCATCTGAATAAAATTGAATATGTATTTTAAAATTAAAGATTTATGAAACATGAACTTTGAAATTCCACCGAAAAAAGTCAAAATGTACATATGTACTCCAATGACCGTTTACTGAGTATGGTAGATGCCATCAGTGTTTGAGAGGCTAAGCTTCAGCAAATGTTATAGAGAATTACATAAGGGTGTTGGATGTCTTGCAACTACCTCTTATTAAAGAGACAATTGGTAGCCTAATGTGTCCATTGATCATTGGGAATCTGAGGTATTAAGATCTTTTTTATTTCTCTTAAAGTTCGAGACTTACACAATAATAGGTCTGTTCTCACACTTTAAAGTTATGGTTCAATTTACCAGTTTTGCAGGTTTTAATTCGAGAAGCGTTCCCGTACTCGAAAAAAATGGTCAAAGGGAGTGCAATCGAGAGAGTAAGAAAATACCCCTCCCTGTCAAATGTTGCAAGTTTTAGTCCAAAAAATTTCTTCTTCAATATTAATTTCAATATTGTTAAAATTATTTAGCATGTCGTCTGCACTGACGATGCTCCATGTCAAACAAACGATTTTATTTGATAGTTTACATAATTTTAGCCCAAAAAGTGTTCCCGTGATTTTTTGTGTTTTTCTCTATTTTTGAGAGATTTTTTTTACTCTCACACTTTGGACAGTTTTACCATTTTTAGTCCAAAAAGTACGGGAACAGATCTAATATAACGTCAAAACAAAGAACAGGTAAAAACATTTGGAAAGTTTTAACTCCAACGCGTACCTTACTTGAAAAAAATATTAAATATTGATAATGACAAGTGGTTTAATTTTCCACTTGAGGTAATTTGTCGAGTTATTTTGAAAAATAGATGCAGAGGTTCAAACGTAAAAAGTAAAGCATTTACGATGGTATAAATTTATGGACAATAACAAGATATGTACGAGTATTTCTTATTGTTTACTTGAAAGCGTTCCCGTTTATTTTTTTTTATTATGCTCTTTCGGACAAAATGTGCTGCTTACTTTCTCCAATTTTGAATTTGACAATTTTTTTTTTCTTCAAAAGTACGGAAACAGACCTTTTGTTGTACTATTTTTAATGAAAATTAGGCATAATAGGCATAACAGGTCAAGAACAAAGATAGAACTTTGCAAAGAATAAACACAATAAAATACAAATTCTAGATATAAATGAGAATTTCTATCAAAAAGGTTACCTTATATTTGCTTATTGAAAATTTTGGAGGGTACCAATTTTTGTTAACCGATCACTTTAAATGTTCAGGCTTAATTAAAGTTCTCACTATGCTGCACAAAGTGCGCACCATTTCAATACTTTACCGATTTCAATGGCCTTTCCGCCCCATTGCGGTACCAGACCAAATCAACATAGTTCATCTTCATATTATTTTAACAAAAATAAAACAACAATAACAACAGTGCAAAAGCTTCAATAATTACAAGACATTCTGCTGTATACAGAAATAAAAAAAGAACCACAACAACAACAACAAGCATTACATCAAGGCAAAATCAACAACAAAAAGTATGCACAAATATTTCCGTTTGTACGTATAGCGAACAGCGCACCAACAAGCGAGCGGGTCTAAACTAGGCGTCAGCAATGCAAAGCATCTACTTGGCTAAGACTTGCAACAGAGTTCAACATCCACTTTTGGCAGCGCGCACAGAATAAGTTGCAGCAAAATAGCCTGGCTAGGCCAAACCCAAAACCAAATCGAATCCAATGCAAACTCATTCGACTATCGATCGATCACGTCACAAGAACGATGAACGCGACGACGAGACGACGATGATAAGGATGCGGACGCATACACTTCCATATGTGCCAGAATAGAAACAAAAACCACAACAACATTAACAACAACAACAACAGCAACTAAATTTTGGTTCATCTTCTTTAGCTAGCTGGGATTTTTTCCTCCCGCTCCCGCCATAAACTGAATTGTTGGCGAAGAAATGTTTTCCCAGAAGAAGCAAGAAATTTTCTAATCTGCTGCCTTGCCATGCCTTGTTTTACGTTTGTTGATTTGCTCTGCGCCGTGTGGAGGTCACGTGTGGTTTGTGACCTCCAAGTCCATATTTTGCGTTTATGTGCAACTTGTTGTTGTTGGATTTCCGTTGCCGCTGCGAAATTATTCCGCAAATGGACAAATTCACGGAATGCGCGCAACAGGTGAATCGTTCACTGATCGCTGCGTCGTTGGATCGATATGCGCGGAACAGCGTGCAAAATTTCCTCATATTCATCAAGAATTTTTTCTGCGTGTCTTTCAAGTTTTTATTCCATAAGCATGTAGTTGCTTTTGACTCATTGGAAGATGAGTCTAAGGCTAGTTGACACAGATCGAAACAAAAGACTTAAGCAACGAACTTGTTGGGTGTGTGTGTGTAAAATATTAAAAGGAGCCTAAATTGTGAGGAGATAAGTTGTCAGTTGTAAGTTTAAAATTTCAGGTCTTGCGGCAAACTAAGACATATCTTTTAAACGGTTTTATTTTTAGCTAACTAGCGGATATTCATGTTGAGCCATTAAACATTTTTATGACTTCGTTTAGTGAAAATTAAGTCAAAATTAAGCGGAAGTGTTCCTTTTTTTGCCAAAAGCAACACTCAAAACGTTTTGTCTTCTCTTCTCAATGATTGCAACAAAACACTTCAGCAACAAACTCACGCTAGATATCAATAAAAATCTAATAAAGAATTCCTTCAACAGCAGATCATTAACATTCGCAATAACTGCTGATCTCATTTAGCTCAATAAATCAGTGAACCACAAAATTCCCACAAATTGCTGCCATATATCAGCAATTTTATAATTTGTGAAAAAATTAACATTTTTAATTAATTTTGCATTCGTTTTATGAAAAAAAAAATCAAAACCAAAATTGAGGCTACTCTAGTTAAGTCGGAAAAATCACACACTCACAAACACATACTCACGCGCTGGCGTAGTATTAATGATCCAAATGCGCTTCAAACTTAGTGTCAAAGAACAACATAATCTGGGCTTATTTATGGGTTCACCTCATTATGTTTTGGTTTTATGTTAAACGAACTAGTTTTGATTCTAATGAAGTTAATAATGTGTGTGATAAATTTTATTAGTGTCACTTAAAGACATAGTTTCAATTTTGACTATGTTTGAAGATATTATGCAAAGTGTGTGTCCATTGCTTGTTAGTAACAATCTCAACCCACGAGCTACGAATAAAATCATGTTTGGCTAATTAAGTTGAAATCATCTTGTTTTTTTTTTGTTTTTTTGTTTGACTGCATGATGCTTTTTTGAAGTTTAACTCAGTCAGTTTGTGTATCGTTGAGATTTTATGTCGTCTTTGCTCCGTATTGCAGTTATTTTGTTGCTGTTACTTTGTGTTTGTGTCTGTTTTAGTGTGTATTAAAGATATCTTATCTCTGCACTCCCGCAGTGTGAAATATTTTTATTAAAATTTATCATTCGTTCTTTTCTGCTGTAGCAACTCAAAAAAACTTATGTCGATCATAAATTGGTGCAGCCAACGATGACGTGTGCAGATAAAAAATATTGCTGATGAGGCACATGAATGTGCACGAATGCGTTGTTGGCATAATTTTTTTGTTGATTTGATTAGTGCGATATTTTTCGAGAGTAACGTTGACAAATGAAACGAAATGTGTAGCAGCGCAAATATTGGTATGAACAGTTTTTCTTAGAATTTGTTGTTTTTTCTCATCTTGAAATTAATCCTTTTTTTAATTCTGTAAGTTTTTGTAAGGACATAATATTCGTTTGTTAAGAAAAAACACAATTTATTGTTAGTTGCTTAAAAGTTTTCCTTGCACACTCTATAAAGTTTGTAGAACATCTATGTTGCCAACATTTTTATGTGCTACACTTGTTAGCCGAACAAGAACACCGCCAAGTATTGCCGACAAAATAGCTACATTGCACACAACACAGCATCTTCACTGGAGTTATTGAAAAAGGACACGCATGCGCTACGCCTGTATTACTCGTTGTCAAGAAATTTTTGCATGAGTGCAGAAAAATATTAGTAGTCAGTCAAGTAATAAATACAACAAAACAGGTGAGAATTTATTGAGATTTAATTTTTATGTTTGTATTTCAGGTACACAAAAGGTGCTGCAATAAGAGAAATAAATTGAAAAAGTAAGTTTTCTTGAAATCCAAAATAAATTCTAATTAATTTACATTTTTTAAATTAAAAGAAAAAAAAAACAATTCAATTTGGAGTTATTTGTTCCAAAGTCTTCTTTATCCATAAGGAGGTCATTAAGCACATGTAATTTTTGAGCCCCTTCCTAGTGGCCGCTTTCCATTATCAAAAACGTTGTGTTTTTGATAATGCATGCAGGCAGGAGCTAAATCTACATTTTTGTGGTTTTGGTGATTTTTTGCTGATAAGTGAGTTTGGTAATATTATCGAGGGCTATGTTTTCTTATATATTCTTGTTTTACCTTTTCTCCTCTTTACTTTTTTGTGTTATTGAACATGTTTCCTTGATTGACTATTTTTATCATTTTTATTTCAACCACACTATTGTTGGTTTTTCCGGATAGTTAACCCATTTTGTACCACGGGAAACAATTTTTTGTTATCTAAGTTATTTAGCGTTCGAAAAGCAGTGGTATGAAATGGGTTCGACGAAACCAATAAAATATTAGAAGCAAACGAACGAATTAGTCCATTATATGCCTATTAACTAAAAAGTTAAATTCCTGAAAATATTTCTCGATAAATAAATTGTCCTTGCATTAACAGGTAATTTTGAAATCACCATTTGAAGAGAAATTTTCAATATATCATTTTTTTACTTAGATTTACGAAGGTAAATGGCACAGCTTAGCAGTTTCTTTGATCATAGAGCTCTGGGTCAGTGATGTGATTTGGTGGGATTTCGGGCTCATTTTGGGATATTTGGCCAATTTGAGAACGTGTGAGATTTCAGATAATTAGCTGGGATTTTCGACTGTGTCATAATTTGGAAAAGTTTAAATTCTTTACAAAAGAACTGGTTGGCATCACTGCTTTGTAATATTTTACGGTTGTTTGTTCAATTGGTGTTTCATTGATTCTTAATATGTAAGAAAGGGATGGATATGTAGATTCAATAGGGCCATAACTTGATTCTGATTAAATGCAGCTGTCATTCATCTCCACTGGTTTTAAAAGCAGGATAAATTTGTTTGCCGGATGAATGCGAAATAGTTTTAAGAGATATCGAATATAACATAAGAATATATCGGAAATATTGGAGTGTTTTTTTTTGTATGAAGCAAATTGTTCAGAAAGAAAAAAAAGCAGATAGAATCCTTGAAATATTAAAAAGTCTGAAATAAAAAATATTTTTATTTTTTAAAGAATTTATTGGTACACTTTAATAGATCGATTTAAGGTATAATATACGTGTAACAACCAAAAACAGGAGCTGTTTTCAAAAAATTTTTTTAGATATAAGGAGCTATTTTTTTTTTAAATTTATACAGGTTATTGTGCATAAAAAATACTTTATAAAAAATTTTTTTTTTTTAAATATAGTTCTGGCTTCTATATAGAGGGCGCTGAAAATGGCATTGAAAAAAAAACATCCAAAACGGTTCGATGGATATGGCCTTTGACATGTATCGGAAATAAAAAATTCAAATGACATTTTTAAGCATATACCATATACTTTAAGCATACCCCCTACGCAAGACCCCCGGGGTCTTTTTTTTTAATTATGGCGGAGGTCAAAGTAAAAACTTCAAAAAAAAAAAACATTTTCGCGCGCTTTTTTGTTTATTAAAAATAAAACAAAAAAAAAAATAGATACTTGCATTTAGGGGGATGCTTAAAGGACAAAATAAAAAAACAAAATGCAAAAAAATCATTGAAATTGAACCAATGGATTTTGAGTTATCTATCGAACCGTTTTAAAAAAACTAGTTTGGAGGAAATCGCGTTTAAAGTTTTTTATTTGTTGTATGGAGCTTAGACATAGTTTGACGAAAACCGTTATAACTTCTATTTTTTTTGAAATATTGATTTAAAAATGTGTAAGTATATTCTTAAAACTATAAAGAACACATTAAACAAAAAAAAATTTTTTTTTTTCAGAAAATGTACGCGAATATTATACCTTAATGCTTTATTTCAAGCAAATGAACTACTGATACATAAGCTTTATGAAGAATCTAAGCAGGTGTTGATAATTTTTTTAAGAAAAATTGTTTTAAATAAGCACACTGTAAAAAAATTCGATCAGGAGAAGAATTGTCCTATGCAGAAGCTCAAGAGAACTTGTCTTCAGATGAAATTCTCAAAGGAAATTCTATAAAAAAAATGTATTGCTAAGTTGCTTGATAAATTTCCGATAAATGATAAGTTATTTTAAACTTTAGAATTCTTAAATAAGGTAAATAAGTATTCCCTGGAGGATGAATGCAATGACTTGTCTTTTTCATTTAATGACCAAAGCGATTATACTATTGTTAATTTTTGGAAAACTTTTTCAAACAAGAAATTCAGATTTTAAAAGATTTTAAACTTTTATATAAAAAGTTTCTAATGATTATTTATTTTCTTAAATTGAATACAAATACTTTATTGGTATAAATATTTGGTCGGATTTTTTGTGTCATTTTGGTGGGATAAACAGGTTTGAATGGGGATGCGATCGGGATGTTTTACTAAATCATAATCATATTACTGCTCTGGGTATTAGCCCAGCTAGGCCGGTCTAAAGATAGCGCTAGATATAACAACGTTCATAAAAATAAAATAATCAGATGATGATTTTAATTTTATTGTATTAGAAATCGTTGTTTAAACCACTTCCTACCCGTCTTTTATTATGATCATTATTTCCAAACTGATCACCATTGTATAATTTCGTATTTATGTGCTTTTAAGATAGAAAGATAAAAAATTCTATTAATTCAGATTTTAAGATTCTTTGAAGAAAAAAAATACCGTGACAGTAACAACTCAATCCAAGAATAAATTAGACTGGTCCGTAATTTCGTTAGTAGAGTACCTACTAGAATACCAGTCAAGCAGCTAAATTAAGTCTTAATTGGTAATTTGAGACGTTTTTTTTCATTTGAAAATGGAAATGTAAAAAAGTCATTCTCGATAGAAAAACTTACATAATTCCTTTTCTGCCAAAAGAGGTCAGCATGAATTTTAAGATTAGTTTATTTATTTATATAATAAGAGTGTTTATTAGGCCATTTGTCCTGAAGTAGTTAGACTATGTCTTACATCCCTCTCCTCTTATGTGGTGTAGGAGTATAAACAAAACTCCGCTATAGGCTTACTTCACATCTCGCTTAATTGTATTCATTAAGGTTTGCTCAAAGCAAAATATTTCAATAACTACTAAGCATAAACAAAATTTTTAATATTGCAATTGGTAGCTTATCATTCACCTATCATTAAAAATAAGAAAAAAAATTATACAATCGCGTTGAACTTCCTAAAGAAATTTGCTCAGCGGGTCAACACCGCGACACAAACAAAAGACTTAAGACACAAACTTCGATTATTCTCTGCTGGTGTTCAAAGTTTATCTAAAGTTTCACACAAATTTAACGCTTATGTTGGCAAATTTGCATAATTATTAGAATTATTAACAGCATATTGTTGATATAACAAAACAGTTGCGATTAAAAAATCATCATCATTGAAATGATTTGTTATGAATTTATTTATGAAAATCTAATACATTTAAACTTATTCAAATTTCTACCACTGCTCATTCCAATGCTCTTGTATAGATACTATTACAACGAAACACGCAAAATTTTTTATTTTCAAAAATCGAACCCATGAATAATGTATGCGTGCTATTAAATTAACCGAGATTTGCATAAATATACAATTAAAACAGTTTTAAAATATATGCGAGTGAAAAAAAAGAAGAAATATGATTGATGTTGCTCAGCACACGATTTTAGTCAGGCTTAATGTCGAAGTCAAAGTATTAATTCGCTGTGAAATAAATCGGTGAAAATTTCGGTCATAACATTGGCAACCATTGACTAACATAAATTATTGGTTATGATGTTTTAAAATAGAGCTTCAATAATCACAGCCACTAGCTGTGATCGAGCTATACGAAGAGCTGGAAAAATAAAACAATAATTATGCACATGCTTAAATAAAGCTGCGCAGAAAGAACTTAAATATTGCTAATGACATAATTAAATTTGAATCTATGTTATTAGTCAGGAAATAAAATAAAACTCTTGTTGCTTAAATTTTCAATAAAAATAAAAAAAGAAACATTGCCTAGTTTTTCAACATTTTTTGCGTCTACGCATCGACATCAAGCTGTGAACTTTCACAAGCATTTAAAATAAAATATTTCTGAACTGATAATATTTTTAAGTATAAAAACAGCGATGAAAACAACGCAAACAGCAGAAGCGGCTGACTGTTGCCAGCTTGTTGTTACATATCTACGAAAGGTAGGCTTAGTTTAGTTAGTCAGCAAAAACAAAAAAAAAAAAATGTTTAAACTAGAAAATCTAAACAGCAACATGTTCAAATTAATTAAAAACTAAAATAAATTTGTTCTTGTTCGTGTTTATTTTGTTTTTTTTTTCTTTATTTAATTTTAGATTTTGTTACAAAATCATGCTCAACATATATATGCTTGTGGCCTAGCGGATGAACTGAATGTGAGGCCTTTGAGATTTTGTTTTTTTTATTTAAAATAAAATGAAACTGACACCCAGGTTGTGCTGTTGTTGCTGCCAACAATTCGCTATGTTGCTTTAATTTTTCATAAATTCCAATTCAATATTTTGGCGATTTTGATTAATGATTTGAATAATTTGCGCACATTTGTTGCTGTGCAGTTCTCAACTCTGTAGCTTCCTCAACATCGAAGCTACAATACTTCCTGCAACAAATACGGGTTGTTTTTTGTGTGTGTGTTTTTTTATGGTTGTTATCATTAACATTATTATTAATAAAAAGTTAATTAATAACACATAATTTCATGCTGCTGCTGGCATGAAACAACATTTATTAATAATCTGCAATTTGATATTTGTATGCGCAGAAATTCCAATTTAATCTAAAAAAAAAAACAATAAACCTAAATTCCAGCACAATCATACAAAAAAGACACACTCACACACACCTATCAAATATGAAAAATCTTTATTTTCGGTTTTATTTTGCATTTTATGGTTGAATTTTGCTGTAATTATTAATAATTTTAATGTGCAACATTTTGGCGCTGAGTTGTTTTTGGCCACAACCTGCTGCGTGCTAAATTAGTTGAATTTGCATTATCTTCGTTGTTGTTGTTGTTTTTGCTGTGATTGCATCAGCAAAGCCCACGCATAGCAGTTGCTACCGCGTGCTGCTCATTAAACTGCAAAGATGCAAAAGTATATAAATTGTGTGGAGTTTAAAATTAATTGTTTTTTGATAGTCTTGTGTAGGGATAAATTTTAATTTATGTATGTGTGTTAAAATTGTATGAATTATGTGACATTTTTTTCTCCTCAGCGGTGAAAGCTGAATAAGAAATGATGTTGTTACAAACAAAAGACTTAAGTAGCGAACTACATTACATAAATTTTATAAAAACTGTCTAGAAGAGTAATAATTTCAAAGGTGGATGCAAAAGTGTGGACGCATAAGCCTATATTTTTACCAGCAGGCCGAATTAGTTGGATTTGAAAATGAAGATCATCAATTGGTGATTGTTGGAATGTAGATTTCAATGTTCAGACAAAATGCTTCTATTTGTCTGAAACAATATTGGTCTGAAAGAAATAAGAAATTTGTAACATAATGTAACGTTATCAAGAGACATAAGCTATTACATACTTTTTTTATTATTAAATTTGAAATATAAATATTTGAAATATAAAATATTTTTTTTTTTATTAAAATTTATAGTTATATTTTTTTTAATTATTTTTCTGCCAATTAAAAAAAACTCGTTGAAAATGTTGCGCATTTGTATTCCAATCAAGCTTACTTTTGTCAGAGTATAGTATATAACATACTAGCCTTTAACCGGCGCGCGTTGCTGCACCCTGCAACTATATAGACACATAATAGGTGTATTCAAAACTTTTCTTAGACTCATAGTTTGACACCACTGTCATTTTCCACTGCCCGTTACAGTTTCCCAGTAGCAGGAGATCACCAAATCCATCTTGAATAGTAACTCCATCTTGAGTTTGTATGTAAGTACTGCTACTTTTATTTTCCAAGCTATTGAATAGTAAAAATTTTAATTATATGGGCGGAGCCACACCCACTTATATAATGCCCATCCCAGTTTTCTAGTAGATGGACATTACCCAGTTTTAGTACAGTTGCCAACAGTGAGCATACAAACTAAATTATCAAAATGTAGCCAAATCGACGAAAACCGTAAGAAATATAGCATTTTTATTGATTTGTGGGCGGTAAAAAGGGGGTGTGGCAGAAACTTAAACCATCTCGTACTTGAAAAAAATGTACTGCCAAAATTTGAGCTCTATCGGCTCAGTAATTGCTTTTTGTGTATATATTTTGGATACAGATTATTGGCTATAACTTTTGATTGGTAAGAGATACTTAGATAATTTTTTCTACAAAATTAATATTTTAGCTTGTATATTTTTTCAAAAATATAAAAACACAATATTGGAAAAAAATTTTGTTCGAAAAAATCAAGGGGTAGGGCCTTGTTTTTTTAATCACAAAAATGGTTTTTAATTTTTGCGTTAAATTGAAATAATTTTTGCTTATAAATGTTATAATTTTTAAATAGAGTTGAAAATTTGTGAATTTGAATTTAAATTATTTTTACAACAGAAACAAATGTTGAGCCTTTTTTTGATTAAAACTCCAAAATTTCAGACCTTTTTTGAAAAAAAAATTTAAAATATAAATGCTCAAATAACGATATTTTTGCAATAAGGGTTTCATAGTAATTTGAGGAAGCTTTATAGAAGAAGATATTTGAGTCTTTAAAATATCATAGCAGATATTTGAGTCGAAAGTCGCAAAATTAAATTTCTGATTGTGTTTTTCTCATTTTTGAGCAACGATGTTGCATTAAATATATCGTTGTAGTAAAATTTTTCATAGTTTGATGTGAAAATAACGGAAATTATTTTTATTTTACTAAATTTAAGAAATATTTAATATTTTGTAAATATTTGCACATGTAACCTAAGAAAACAACTAAAAATATGCGATTTTGTAAAAAATTTGTACTACAGCACCATCTGGTGTCGAAGGTGGGTTAAAGAAGATAGTGCTAAAAAACTCATCGTACCTGAAAACTACTATATACCAATTTTTATTCTAATCACATGAGCGGTTTGGGATTTTTAGGTGGTAAAAAATTTGTACTATAGCGCGCTCTGGTGTTCAAGATAGGTCAAAAACGATAGTAGCAGAACACTCAACGTACATGAAACCCACTGTATACCACTTTTCATTCTAATCGCATTAGCAGTTTATGAGTTTTAGGCAGTTTTGTAAAAAATTTGTACTACAGCGCCCTCTGGTGTTCAAGGTGGATCAAAATTGATAGCCCACAAACACGCACCGTACCAAAAAACTTTTATACACAAATTTTCATGCTAATCGGATGAATAGTTTAGGAGTCTATTGCGGCCTTACAAACATAAGCTCCTTTTTTATATATATATAGATTTCATACCTTTTACTTAGGACGAGGTTTTGACCATAAACATAGTAATATTGCAAACTAAATCGTTTTTTGTCCGAACAATGTATCAGCTCTAAAAAAGAATTGTTGTATTCGAATGATTTTATTATTCTATGAAACTTTGTTTTAGCATTGTAAATATTATGAGTCTCTTGAACTCAATCTTCTGGTCTCAGTTTCCTGGTATATGTAAATTTTTATGTATTAACTAATTTTTGTATTTATGCTGCTTTTTAGATTTATAAGTTGCCGTTTTCTGATAGTTGATAAAATATCTTCAACATGAATCAAAACTACTTGCCTGGACTTAATTGAGAGAAAATATTATACAATGCAGGCATGTTCTGTAAATCGTTTTCGGAGTGAATTTGTGCCGAAATCGATTTTCCATGTTCTGTGTTTCGTTCCGGTTTCACTTTTTCGAACTTAAAATCGGTACGAAATACCCTGTTCTAAAAATTGATTTCGGCTGTTTTCTTCCGATATGATATCGCTCAACTATTTGTGTCAAGTTGAAATCGGAAAAGCAAACAAAATTTCTTTCGCTGTTTTTGCTCTTTAATATATTTTATGTATAATATAAAATTAAAAAATGTGAGTTCATTTAATTAATTCTCAACAAGTTTAAAAACATTAAACTTTAGGGGAAAATACAAGAACTCTGCCAAGGAAAAATTTTTTTTGAATTTCATAGAAGAACACCACGATTTTGCAAAATAGTTTATGAAAGGAGATCGAGTCACGGCCGAATCCTTGTGGGTAGAACTTACCAACATTCTGAACTGTGAAGAACCTGCTCAAAAAGACATAAATGGTTGGAAAAAGGTAAACTTTACCGCACATTTCATCACAAATTTGTTGGCAAAAAGTTGAGTTATTTTTTATAGATCTGGTCGGATTGGAAAGGAACAATCCGCAAAAAAATTTCCCACAATAAATGCGAAACCCGTGGAACTGGAGGTGGTCCTTTCAACCAGTTCGTAATTTCCCCTACCGAAGACGCGATTGCCAAAATTTGTGTAACTTACACCACTGTCGATGGCATTCTCAATTCCATGTCGTTTGGTACAACTACATGCACATCGTTTCAACCGACAAGCAAACAAGTGCCACAAGCAACCGAAGATCTTAATATTTCAAGTTGCTCCGATGTGGATGACACGGCAGGGCCAAGCAATGTAGAGTCTCAGCCGCAGCGAAAATGAATTCAATCTATATTTTCTATTTTTGTGTATGTGAATTATATCTATTATATATATTTTTATTTATTAAAATGAAAGTTATAGTAAATTTATTTATAACTATTTAAATCTTTTATTTATTAACTAGTGTTACCTTTTCAAAAAAAAAAAAAAGTTTTAAAATTTAAAATTTCCTCTTGAACATTATATCAAGTTTATGTTAAAAAGACCGTTTAAAAAAAACAATGAATTTTTCAATTCAGTATCCGGGGAGTTACTAGAATAAAAAACTTCGAAATATGTTTTCTTCCTACATCGCTAATGTCAAAAGGCTACAAAAAAAAATTACAAAAATATATAAGTAGAAATTGATTTAACATAAAGACCTAAATATATTCTGTTCAAATCAGTTCGTTTATTCCCAAATTGCTTAATTTACTTAAAAATTAAGCAACGAACTTGTTGTGGAATTTCATTGATCGTCATTTTTATTATGACTAAACATTTTTATTTCTTTTTTGTAAAAATGTTGTGAAAAAACCACCCATAAGTGTTGCCAAGCAATCAAAGTTAATGCTATAAAACACTGCTTTAACATGGTAACAAATTAAGCAACAACAAATACAAGCGGGAGACTGCAAACAAAAGCTTATCGCTTCAAATCAATCAATTAACTACTTTAAATTTTTATTATATTGCATTGTTTATACTGATTGTTGTAAACAAAAGCGTAAAGTTGCGGCCCATAAAATAAATAAAGCCGACAACAACTGAACCAGCAACAGAAAAAATGAGTGTCCATGTATTTATTTTGAGTATTTTAAGAAAATAGCAGCCAAAAATATGGCTCGAAAAAGCACTCTATGCAATATTGTTAGCATTTGGACAAAACATTTGAATTGTGTTTGTTTGGGGTTTTTGTTGTTTTTGTCTTATAAATAATTGTTAGTGAAATCTATCAGGCACAAATTGAGGCACAAATTTGTAAGAAGAGATGAACAAGTCAAGATAAATATTTTCAATATCTTAATTGCTTTTGTTGTACGAATAAAAAATGAAAAATATCAAATTTTGGGCATAATAGCAAAAATATTTGACGCATGAGTCAAGTTCGTTACTTTAATCTTTCGTTTAATTAAGGCAAGAAAAAATATGTTGCTTACTTAAGTTTAGAATCAAAGTGAAATTTGTAGAATTTCTAAGAGTAATTAAAAAATACACGTTGATGAGCAGGAAAAACTTTAAGTACTATTTTCACACACTCGCACGCATGTTTGAGAAAAAAAAAGTATATATATATGTACAATTAATGCCGCAACTGAATGCTGAGCGTACACCAACAGCGCCAAATATAACAGCAGTCCCACCAGCAGCTAAGGCAGCCGCCTCAACGACAGCCTCCCAGCAGCAAAAAATTTAATTTTCAATAAATCACCTACGCTCATTCCCAGCTCCAGCAACAGTCAGCGGTGGGTCTCAAAGAAACTAAGTTAAGGTATTAATAGAAAACTGAACCTAGCTGATATTTTAGCGTTCGCAAGTAGCATAAATAAGCTGTTTACTGAAGGAGAAAAAACAATATTAAAAAAACATATAATGAAGGAAAATCCTTAACCTGTTAAGAATTTATGTCAGGCCATAATTTTTACAATGAACATGTTTAACGTAATTGCAGCTTAAATTGGGAGTATTTGGCTATCGTGCTATGTTTGGAGGATAGAATGCAGAGGACTATGTCTTATACGCACACACACACACACACACATACACACATACGTGTACATAAAATTACTTGCGTGTTGTATAAATTTATGAGCACTTCATGTGTTTTAAGTTAAGTCTAAAGTAAAGAATGCTTTTAATATTTAGAGCTTTTGAACTTCGAAAGGTTAATAGAATACTTACTCGTATTAAAATATGTTCTGTTTACCTAGAAATTTTTATGAATGCTAAGTAAGCGGTAAACGTTTTTAGCAAACAATTTTTCTAAGACTTTTTTAAAGAAGCGATCTTGAGATCGCTGAAAGTGAAATAAAAGTCTAAGCCAGCGAACTTGCTTGAGAGTCAAAACAAACTCTTGCAAGGAAAAAATTTTTCTTTGTAAAGGAAGTGCAACTTAAAAATTTTCTTAATTTGTTTAATGACATAAGTTATAAAATGACAGAATCATATCATAAATAATTGAATAAAATGCTGCGGACCGCCCACGCTTTATGCCTCTTGAAAGGCCCGGGAATAATTGTCAACAGCAGGACAAACAAATCATTTATCACAAATCACACACACATTGAACACATGTAAACACTCGCCTAATAGACGCAATACTTCTTTAGCTCTGCCATTCAGAAGGTGCGCACAACATATTCCATAAGATCGCTGATCGTGTTGACAATGCTGGCCAGCAGCAGCAACAATACCAACAACAAAATCCAAAACAATAACAAAAAGCATCATGGTTTCGAACGTGGTTCTTTAATGCACTTAATCGTTTGCTCATTACTCTTGTAATGCGTGAAACATGTCATTGTAGCTGATAGCTTATCGTAGAAGCGCTTATTTTTCCATTCGTTCTTCCGCTCCTTTGAACTTTCTTTGCTGTTGATTTTTGAACTTAATAAACAGTGCGTGTGTGTGTGTGTGTGTGCATCTTTGTGATCGTGTTTTTACTTTATAAAGCACTATTTTTATGTAGTTGTTCGTGTTTTCACTATCTGCACTACAAATGCTTTTATTTTGAAGCCTAAAAATGCGCTTTAAATGTTGCAATAGCGTGTTCAACGTGGATCGTCGAGTGGAGTATTAAAAATGAGCCTTTTAAGTGTAACAACATGGCGCATTATCGCTTTTTTTGTAATGTCTCTACAATCTTTATCGAATATAACACTTTATATAAATGTTATTTTTTTCCCAAAGATTCCATTTTCGATTTTTTGTTTGTTTTTTTTTTTCATAAATATAATGTTGTGTTTAACAAAAGAACTTTATACCAAACATTGTTAAATAACCGCCGTTAATGATATCATTATTTCATTATTTGTATTCGCTTCATTGTGCTTCCAAACGCATCTTATGGGTCAACAACAACTATCGAGAAATTTTTTGTAATTTGTTGAGGATCATTTCGTTAATTGCCCTTGGGTGCAAAAATATATTCCGCCAAAAATGTTAGTTCTGAGTTTCTGTAACATTTATATTTTTATATATAATAAATTTCCTTAAAAATTACTGAAAATTTATACATTGATAACATAGTTTTTAATATTTAATAATAGTTTAATGTTTTATATATAACTAGCTGACCCGGCAAACGTTGTTTTGCCCAAACTAAATAATCGATGTATCTAGTTTTTTCAACAGTTGTTGATGTAGCTGAGTTATCTGAAAAGTAAAAAAGCTTAATAATTTCTAGTATTTTATTTTTGCCCAAAATTACGATAAATTTAATAATTCGTGTTGAGAAAAAGGAAAAAAAATTTAAAAAAATTTCGACCACCTTTTGTTTTTTATTTTTATTTTGTCCATACTTTTTATTATACAATTTTTTTTACAGATTATATTATAGCGGCTTTGGCGTCCGTGGCGTAGCTCTATGCGCGGCCTTATGACGTCATGAATTTATGGTCTATTTTTGTCATGAGGACTATGATCCAGCCTTTACTGAAGTGTTATATTTTTACTGTTGCATCTATGCATTGCGCGTTATTCCATGTAACAAATTTAAATGTTTCCTTGCATAGGCTGCTCCCTCCACATCCCGGTGACGTCTTTATTTTTTTATTTATTTGTGTCATAAAGTCAAAGAATTAGCCTTTACTGCCATCTCATTACTTTTATCATAACACCTATACTTATTGACTAAAAATTCCATGTAACTCTGATAAATTAAAGAAAAATGCCTTTTTCAACTTTTTTGAAATCTGCGAGGTAAAACGTTACGTTTTCACATACAAAAAACACCGAAAGTCTGTTATATAAATAATTCATATTTTCACCTATCAAATATTGCGCACATACTTTTCCAACTATAGATAATAAAAGATATGTTAAAATTACTTTCATCAAATTAGTATATCCATTATTTTGTCGTAGTCGTGGTACCATCACACATAAAAAAACAGGTACAAAAATGGATCTTGATAAGTGCAACTTTTTATCAAAACTTCAACCTTTGTAATGTGAGCTTAACGACACTGCTAATAAAAGCTTTATATCAGCTACTTCATAAGAGATGGCAGCACCGTTGCTACTGTTCGGCAGCAGTGAGCCTGAGTAGAAAACAGCATTTGTCTCATTTACTCTTTAGTGTTTTCGTATAAAGACGAATTTTCGCTTACCTCGTAAGGACACTACGTGATCGACCCAGATTTATATTTATCAAAATATGCTAATGTTTACATTTTTATTTATTAAACATTTTATTATAGGGAATTTCAAAAATAAGAAAATAGATTCTGTCTATTTTAAAATGAACATTGTTGTTGCTTCATTAGCTCATTTCTTCCGATTATGCCTATAAGCAAAACGTAATCAAATAGACCTCTTTACAGCAACGCAATGAAAAAAAAAAGGAAAAGCTTTGTCCTGCTTAATGCAGGAACATTTTTGATTAATTTTTAAATGGTATTTAATCTCAAATTTAAATAACTTTTTAGGGTAGGTTTTAAAAAATAAAGTATGCAATAGCTTAAGTTAAGAATGACGCTTTGAATTAGTAAAAGAATTATTAAAATCGATTCAGTAGTTCTTTAGTTAAGCGTACACGAAGATACGTGATAAGCCTTTTATATAATAGTATAGATTTACACCCCTATTCTGGCGTTGAAGTGACAGTGACAAAATCGTGACAAAGTGTGGGGAATGACTATTATCATATTCTTCTATTCTAGCAGATAAGTGACAGACCAAAAAATTTAATTTGTCATTGCCAGCTGTCATCACTCACGGAGCAGGTGACAAGCTAATTTTTTAAAAGCTTTTTCTTTTAATTTCGGTGTTTTATAAAATATTAATAACTATAATTGTTTAATTGTGCGAAAAAATCATAAAAATAAATAAATAAAAAATGGCAGCAGAATTTATTATTATATATTCATCGATTCTTGCCAAAAAAAATAATAAAATCGAAAGGCGAAGGCTGCTGAAGCATTTGCGCGATACCACCAATCCCTTTTCTCTGCAGGAATCGGTGTTTAAGCAAACATTCCGGATGCCAAGAAGCCTTTGTTGGGAAATAATTCAAAAGCTTGAGCCCCAATATAGTCAAAGAACGGGTTTACCTTTTCATATTCACATATTTACACATGTTAATAAAGTCAAAAAGCTTTTCACCATCATGTGGGGAGTTTTAAAAACTTTCTCCGTGTCACCTTTGATTCAGAATAAAATAACAAGAATTAATAACAAGTGCATAACACGGTCGGTGACAAAATTTCAATGACAGTCTATTGTCACTTCAACGCCAGAATAGGGGTGTTAAGCTCTCTTTTAATGGTTTTAATGTTAATTTTGTGGCTCAGACACATTTTTAAGACAAGCATTGGACATATGGAGGCATCTTGTTGCTGTATATACGTAGCTCAGCTGCGATTTTTTTCCAAATTTGATTGCTTTTTAAACCAGTGAAAATTTTTGTTTTTTTTAGCTTTGAACCAAGGATTCCGAGTGTTATATCTATTCAGTTAAGTCTGCCTTGGTTCGAAATGGGGTTATAGATAAGTGAGAAAGCAGGAGTAATCAAGTAAAACTTTTTTAGGATATTCTAAGCGTATAATGAAAACTTTCTTTGCGACATACTTCTTATAGCTTGGGCTATAAAGAAGCATTTTTTTTAGCCTTGTCTGAGTTGCTTGTTGATTAATAGATTTAAAATGTTGGTCATCCATATCTGTGCATCAATTTTAATTAAACTCATAAATAGCTTTCTTGTTATTGTATGGCTCTTAAAAACAAGTTTGTGGCCCAAGTCTTTTGTTTGGCGTGGAGAGCCTTAATGTTTGCTCATTTTTTCTGGTTGAAATGTAACAAAAACCTAACCAAAGAAATTTCATCGCCTGATAACTTAATTTTGAATATTGGCTTAATCAAGTGTTTGTTCTTTTTTTTGACAATAACAAGAAACATCGACAACAACAACAACAACAACAACAACAATATCAAATAAGCACAAGCAGTTCCAATTTAGGCGACAATATTTGACTCGAAAATATATTAAATGTCTGACTAACTAAGCTTCAGAGCCAATCTTAAGCGTTCGCAAAGCAGCGGAAGATTAACAACCAGGCATTAAATTAATCGCGTACAATTTGTTACGCCAACAACAACAACAACAACAACTACAGCTATAACCATATCAACAACAAACAAGAACAAACTTAAAATGCGTAATGATATTTAATTATGTTGTCTGCTTTTGTTGCCGTTGTTGTTGTTGTTGTTTTAGTTGCTGCTGTTGTTGTTGTTCTTCTCCTTTCTCTTGTATTTGACAGCACCGCACCAAAAACGCATTTAACTCATTTGCATATCAGCTCAAGGCGCAGATAAGCAGCACAGCTGAACTGAAGTAAAAATAAAAAAAAAATAAAAAATACAGAGCAGCGTGTTAATGAGCCACAAAAGCTGCTTCATTTTTTTTATTATTTTTATTTTGGCTTACTTGCTTTTGGCTTGTAGTCGCATTTCGTTGTACCGCATTAAAGATAAATTGTGTTCAACAGAAGTTGCGCCAATGTTGGCTAATTTATTAATGTTTTATTTTTATTGTGTTCTTTTTTCTCCTTCAGTTGTGTTAATTTTCTTTTTTTACAACAATTCGTGCGAATTGGTGCAAACTTTTAAAGTCAAATACTTGGCTTAAATACAGTCGCTGATATTTATATTTATTTTTTGTTTGTTTGTTTCTGTTACTGTCATGTTTTGTGGCTCATTAAGGCGCAATGTTTCTGCTGAATTGGGTCTTAATTTCTGCTAATTCAGTTTAATTGTTAAGTGACGAAGTGGATCTAACTGTTTGTGGAATCTTTTCCAAATAAATTTAAGAAGACTTTGAAAGGCGCGAAATTTCCGTGTTAGAAAAATTAATAGCGGTAGAAAATTTGTTTTGACTAATTTTTGCAATTATATAAATGTCATAATAAACATGATCATTAAAGTGACTGTGAGCAGCAAAGGCATAATTGTTACAGTGACGCTTGCAGAGTTGGCAATTTTTGGAATATTACAGTGTCAATTTGGGTATTATTTGTTAGTTTTTATGACATATACAACTGCACATCTTCATTAGCGTTTGGAAGTTAAGGTTTATACATTTTTTTTGAAGCATTTACAAATATTGTTAAAAAAATATTACATCTATCTAGACGCTTTTCTGAAATTTTTCCCATTCTTCCCATGCTAAATCAAACTTGAGCCATATTTTGCTGCCAGCTACAAAACATTGTTCTTAACAAGCACTTCTTTCACGCCTGACAAATGAAGCACCTCCCTGCTTGCGTTGTTTCCTTTGATTAATAAAACCTCACACGCGCGCGATTTTCACAACTGATAACCGAGGATGCATCATCCGCTACGAGCCACGCATTCCAACATAACTAGTTGAGGCAACGCAGCTAATCTTTCAATTAGAGACAATTTGTCAAAACGCTTGTAGCTCGTAGTGGTGAAGCTGGTTGATGATGGCGGTATTGGTTGGAGTCGTAGTTGGTGTTGGTGGTGTTAGCTCACATTTTATGCTATTCTGATATCTACTATTTGTTTATTATGTATTGTTTTTTTATTTTCTTTTTGATATTCCAGCCTTTTCCAATAACTCGGCGCGGCTCATTCACATGCTGCTCAATCATGGTCCATTTAAAGGCGTCGAATTACAAGCACCAACTAATCGAAATAATTTATCAATGCTATGAGGGGCTGTTTGATTGTTTGTTGTAGGCTCACAGAGAATAGCAACAGCTGGATAGACGAACAGCGGCAAAGGAGTGGTGGGTTTCGAGGGAGTTGAGCGGTCTGGCATGAAGTTTGGGCGAGACAAATGATGTCGCAGTTATAGTGGTAATGGTTCAGGCGGTGGCGGTGGCAGCAAGATTGTCGTAGTGTTGCTCTAGCTGTTGTCGTCGTTGAAATGTTGTTGTAATATAATCGAGCAGCAATCAGCACCTATTGTCCGCCCAAGCATCGAACAAGTGACTGGAGCCGCCAGTTTTCCTGTGAAAATCTACGTGTGGAAAAATATGATTAATTGAAAATTTAATGCGGAGACGTTTTCACAAGTTGGCTGGAAAAATATTTGACGTATTAGCCAATATATCGAAAAGTGTGCTTGTGTATGTGTGTGCATGCGTAGGTGTGTGTATGTTTTTTAATTTATTTTATTTTAATTACGTACTACTATGCTGATTATGCTGAGGTTAATGCATATAAATAGATCAAGTTTGTTTCTTAAGTCTTTTGTTTGGAATGCAAGGTTTTCGTAAATTCGAATAATATAAATCAAATAAATTTCCTACGAGTTATTAATAAAATTTCTATTTGAAGTAATGAAAAAAAAATCTTGAAATACTTATTAATCATAGAAGAGAAAATATAATCAGCTGTTCTATTCGTAGAAAAATCATTTCGTGGTTAATATTCTTCGACGCCTGAAGAGGCATGTTTTGTGGTTTTCTCATTCGGAATGGAAAAATGCCTCAAAATTGTTTCAAAATCACGCAAAAGTTCATAGAGCTTCATAGGAAATATTTTTAAAAAGAATAAGTAAACTTTTGATGTACATACAAATGTAAATATATGTTTTTATTTGCACTCGTATAAGTTTTTGGCTCCCTTCGAAAGGATAACTTTTATGTTCCTAATAAACCTTTTTATATATTTAAACATAATTTCTGAGATTATTTATTCTACGTGGAATGGGATGGCAAAATCTTATATTTAATGCATATAAATTATTTGTTTTTAAAGCTTTGATTTTTTAATGAAACAATTTTGAAATGTGTTAATGTTATACAAGAAATATAAAATAAAGGGTGGTTAAATTTTAAAGGCCGATGTTGAATGTGAACCACACCTAAACGTCAAGCTTTTCTCTGCATTTCATTCGACATTTCTCAATTTCAGACTAACTCAATTTGAACCATGGAAAGATACATAATCGAGTCAATGGTCAAAATGGTGGCAAGAAACGGCAAAGTGGATGATAAATTTTCGAAGAAAATCATCTTCAGTGATGAGGCACATTTTCACCTCAGTGGATTCGTCAATAAGCAGAATTGCCGCATTTGGGCGAATGATAATTCAAGAGTGATTGTCGAAAAACCAATGCACCCACAAAGAGTGACTGTTTGGTGCGGTTTATGGGCTGGCGGCATCATCGGGCCGTATTTTTTCCAAAATTGGGCCGGTCAGGCAGTTACTGTGAATGGTGTTCGCTATCGTGAGATGATAACGAACTTTTTATGGCCCGAATTGCAAGATATGGATGTGGACGATATGTGGTTTCAACAGGACGGTGCCACACAGCTAACGAAACAATGGCTTTTTTGCGCGATAAATTCAATGGCCGTGTTATCTCACGTGGTGGCGATGTCAATTGGCCGCCAAGATCATGTGATGGGACACCGTTGGACTTCTTTCTTTGGGGTTATTTGAAAGAAAAGGTGTACGTCGATAAACCAGCAACAATTCAAGAGCTAAAGGATGAGTTCGGCACATTAACGGCATAGAATCTCACTTATGCCACAGCGTCATTGAAAATTTGGACCATCGGATGGAGGTGTGCCACCGAGGTCGTGGCGACCATTTGGCCTATATTTTGTTCTATACATAATTGAACTATACCAATATTATCATAATAAAAAGAAATGACAATAATTTCTTAAATAATTTGTGTTTTATTCAAAATCAACATTGGCCCTTAAAATTTAACCACCCTTTATTAGGAACTTTTTACCTTTGAATCATAGCAATATTTAATTTTGTTAAATTCAACATAGATTTTAGTGACGTCTGGAACTCCCTGTGTTTCTAAGCGGAAAATTTCACAATCATAATGCTACCATCTTCTTTCTGCCAAAACAAAAAAGTTTACAAAATTTTTAGGACTTAACAGGACTTCTTTCTGCCAAAACAAAAAGTTTACACAACTTTCGGGACTTAAGAGGACTTTATATGACAGGGTGTTCCAGATATATTAAATTTTATGTTAAATTGAACAAAATTTTGGTCACTTTTTTACAAAAAGGTTTTTAGAATTCAATTTTTTTTTTTCATATTTAATATAAGCAAAAAATATTTTATATTAAATCTTGGACTGAATCCTTCTGAAAATTTCCGATGCGTTGGTAAGCGGCCAACTAAACAACTCTCCAGTTTGTTCCATTTAGAACTGTTCTTGTTGTAGTAATTTGTTGCTTTGTAAAATGAGCATTTTTTTTATTATATGTAAGTCTTGCGAATAGCTTCTACTCAGTCTTGATATGTTTGAAATTTCAATCAATTTTAAAAATTCCATAATTTGGCACGCTTCTCGAGTTTGTTGCCTCTACATACATACATACATCCAAAATTAAACCATGCAAATATATTAGCGAACACATAAATTTCTTTATTCAAATCAAACTATAAATTAACCATTTTCTAAAATATTAAAAAATTTCGCTTGGTATTGTTTTTGCTACTTATGGAATTCTCTAAGTAATTCGATACACTGTTGAATTTTGCGTGCATTTTAAGTTTCGTTTCGCCCCAGTAACACTAACAAATCATGGGTTTTAAGTAGCAATCGTCATGCTAAAATTTTAATAAGAAAATAAAAAACCACAGGTCAGACATTATGTCTTAAGATGCCAAACCCTGACAGCATAGCATTTCAGGTCAATGAATTAGTGACGTGTTAGTATGAGGGCATGACACGATTGAGAAGAATTTACATAGAAATTCTTCGGATAAAGTATTCAAAAATACAAGATAAAATACTTATAAGATAAGCGTGTTATTTTCTTTCGTTCAAAAATGCTCCAATCATATCACAAGGCTGAACACATGTTGCTAGAGCCGCATTAATATCGGCTTGTTAGACAAACTGACAGAATGACTCTACAATATGCCAAAAGTTTTTGTTTTCTTAAATGTGTGCTCAACGTTGGCGCTAGCGAAATAGCCAAAATAGCATAGATATTAAAAAATATCAAAAATAAAAAAAAAAAACCAATAATGAAAATATTAAGTACGTAACAAAAGAAACACCCGTGGCTTAAGCAGCCCTCAAAAAAAAACTGTTTATTTTTTTGCTACCAATCAGTAGCACTTTGCTGCTGCACAGTTGCTGCTGGCACAAATTGACTTTTATAGTGACTTTTTGGCTTTAGAGCTGCCGCCATGTGGCGTGCCGCTTTTGCATGAAATCATAAATATTTCAAAGCTAAATCAAAGTAAGTGTGAAGCAGCTTATAAGAGATCATTCAATTGTTTCAATGCTTAAATTTTTCAATGCGTAGCGCCCAATATTTTTGCTGTCAGCTTATTGACTAATTGACATGTTGTAGCTGCTGATGATGTGTACTTTATGCTGCTGCGGCTGCTTGGTCAATTAAAATAATGGCTTCAAAGAGAAATGCGTCGTCAGCTTGACAGACACTGATCTGATATCAGCAATCATCAAATTTATTGTTAATACAAATTGAGCTTTTATAGGTTCTTGTCTTAAGATCTTTTTACTTACATAAAGTAACTGTCAATATCTCAAATATGTTATACTCGAGAAATAAACTTTTTCTCACTGGTTTTTGAGTTAAATCTACTTTATATTCAAAATTGATGGCGCCTAATAGAAAACTATTTGGCTGCTCCAATAAACTTTTAGGAATTCAGGTTGTCATATAAAGTCAAAAAATAAATTCGCCATATTTATTGTTATATTTAAACTTACCAGCTCTCTATTAAGTCATCTCAAAACTCGTTGTTTGCTCTTAACAAGCCTGTTTTCAAGAATTAACTCGTTGTTGGCAACATTTTTATTGGCTTGCTTGTGGTTGTGGTTGTGGTTGTGCTGCCAAAATCTTAAAATTTATTTTTATTGTTATTTGCGTGTGTAACACAAATTAGAGTAAATTTTTCAACTGAATATCAGTCGTCGCAGTCTTTTCACTCCCTACACTTACAGTTAAGCTGCAATTTAAGCTCATACCTTAATTTATCTGCACCGATTTCTGAAGTGTTTTCTTTTTTCCCCCGACGTGAAGTCACAAAAAATGTTGTCAACAATAATCGTTAAATTTTATATTCGAAAAACTCGAACGCTATTGTAAGCGTACGAATTTATTTGTTGTTCGAATCTCAAATAATTTTTACACTTAAGAAAATAAATATAGCATGCAATAAAGTCGAAAATAATTCTTTTATATGGTGGGCATTTTAATAAATCATAACAATCTCAAAAACCATGAGAGGAAAACAAAAAATGCGTCTAAAAAGGATATCACGGCTGCATACTTGAACTTGTATGTGTGTGAGTGTGTGGTCATAGTCGTTGGTATTTGTCGCTGACTGCGTATTGCCTGCTTTGTGCGTGGTATTTATTAACAATGATATAAATTGTACACACTGCATTCAAGGGACAGTCGAACAGACAGACACATAGTCAGTAAGAAGATTGAGCTGCAGTTAAGATTTGTACAAGTTAACCGTTTCGACCTCATTTTGCTGGCGGTCTTAAATATCGAGCAAGATAATGAAATGCGAATTATTGCCACACAGGTACGTGTGGTGTGTGGTGTGCGTTGTGCGCCTACAAATACGCAGCTATAAGAGAATTAATGATACGATTATTGGCATGATTTTTCAATTGAACTGTGGTGGAAGAAGAAGGTGAAGAAGAAGAAGAAGTTACTATCTTCTTCTTATCAGTAAAGGATTATTATAAATATTCACAAATTTCGACGCTTTTCGACGATATACACAAGTTCGTCGCTTAAGTCTTTTGTTGTTTGAACGAAAATTGTAGAATTTTGAGTTTAAGCACGTCGACCTTCTATATAAAAATAAGCTTAAATTATCTCTGACGATAAGTACTCTGGCGGCCCCGATAGTCGAGTAGGTACTGCGTTTGACTACCATCCAAGGTATTTGATTACCTTACAACTAGAATTGACTCAGGTAAAGGCATAACACTTGCCTCTATTCTTGTCGACGTGTTTTTACGGCTTCCTGCCTCGTTGAGAACGTCCTAAACATGCCCCTTTTTTCCCACTAATATACGATCGCATTTCGAACCAAGACATACTTGACTGAATGGGTATAACACCTGAACTCTTTGGTTCAGGCTGGGATTTCAAAGCATCTACTTTAGCCGATGGCAATTATTATATTAATAACTAGCTGACCCGGCAAACGTTGTTTTGCCCAAACTAAATAATCCATGTATCTAGTTTTTTCAACAGTTGTTGGTGTAACTGAGTTAACTGAAAAGTAAAAAGCTTACAAATTTTTAGGATTTTATTTTTGCCCAAAATTACGATAAATTTAATAATTCGTGTAGAGAAAAAGAAAAAAAGAAATTTAATAATATATCGACCATGTTTTGTTTTTTTTTTATTTTCTCCATACTTTTTTTGATACAACTTTTTTACAAATTATTGTAACCTTATGACGTCGTGAATTTGTGGTCTTTTTTTGTCATGAGGATTATGATCCAGCCTTTACTGAAGTGTTATACTTTTACCGTTGCATCTATGCATTGCGCGTTATTTCATGTAAAAAATTTAAGTTTTTCCTTGCATAAGCTGCTCCCTCCGCATCCCGGTGACGTCTTTAATTTTTAATTTATTTGTGTCATAAATTCAAAGAATTAATCTTTACTGCCATCTCATTACTTTTATCATAACACCTATACACATTGACTAAAAATTCCATGCAACTCAAATAAATTTAAGAAAAATGCCTTTTTCAACTTTTTTTTTAAACCTGCGAGGTAAAAAAAACACCATACAAAAAACACCGAAAGTCTGTTATATAAATAATTCACATTTTCACCTTTCAACTATTGCGCACATACTTTTCAACTACAGATAATAGAAGATATTCTGCTATTGCTGTATAGCTAATTTGTTTAAATTACTTTCATCAAATTAGCATATCCATTATTTTGTCGTAGCCGTGGTACCATCACACATATAAAAAGAGGCACAAAAATGGATCTTGATAAGTGCAACTTTGCATTTGTCTCATTTACTCTTTCGTGTTTCGGCTAATTTTGTGACGAATTTTCGCTTACCTCGTAAGGGCACTACGTGATCGACACAGATTTATGTTTATCAAAATATGATCATGTTTACATTTTTATTTATTTTAAACATTTTATTGTAGGGAATTTCATAAAAAAGGAAATAGATTCTGTCTATTTTAAAATTAACATTGTTGTTGTTTCATTAACTCATTTCTTCCGAGTATGCCTATAAGCAAAACGTAATCAAAAATAGCTTTTTACAGCAACGCAATGAAAAAGAAAGGAAAAGCTTTGTACTGCCCAATGCTGCATAATTTTTGATTATTTTTTATATGGTATTTAATCTCAAATTTTAATAACCTTTTGGGGTAGGTTTTAAAAATTAAAGTATGCAATAGCTTAAGTTAAGAATGATGCTTTGAATTAGTAAAAGAATTACTTAAATCGGTTCAGTAGTTCTTTAGTTTAGCGTACACAAAGCTACGTGATATGCCTTTTATATTACTATAAAAGTTAATTTCAATACTTCTTCATCAAGATACACATTGCCCAAAAGGAAGGTTTACTGACTGAAGTGCGAAGGGCTAAGTCTTCTATTTCAGATGCCTCACTCCACAATTATTTCTTTTCCCTCAAATATTTATTCCGAAAATGATAAAAAGCTTCTATAAATAAATAAAAAAAGTTCATTTATATATATGTACTTTAAATTCAAAGCTGAAAGTTTTTCCATAATTATCATAGGAGGAAAATTGTAAGCTGGGTTTCTATTATGTAAGTTGAAGTTTAGAAGATGCATAAGATTTCCTATTAAAATTATTTTAAGCAATCAAAAATATAAACTTTAAGAAACGCAGTCACTCAGAGTGAAGTTCAACAAAATTTTGTAAGTGGATCGAAATGAAAACGCTAGCCAGGTGTTAATAATCGGATCTTTGTACATATGTTATAGTTTAACAGCATCTGTATGTATTCCGAAAAGAGCACTTCCGTTCGTGAAAGAAACGAGCAACAATATTTTTTATATGAAAAAATGTATTGCTTATTGTGTCCCACACGAACGACAGTTCTCTTTTCGGAATACATAAAGAGGCTGTAAATACAGATTATAAAAGTTGCTGTTGCTGAGATTAAAACAACGTACTTTATTGGTGTACAAGTGGTTTTTGGATGTAAAATGGTTTTTATATGTTTGAAACTTCAATCATCTGTTTTATCTTAACAGTTTGGCAAAACGGCATTATAGATTGGTTGTGAAGTTGAAAAAAGTTCTTCTTATTATTATTGTTTTCACTTATTCTAATTATTAATTCTTATTAACTATTAAATTTGATTAATTATTTAATATCACGTTTAATTTCGGAGAACAATTTTTTATATTTGTAAGAATTTGGTCATTGTATACTGTATTTGGTCATTGTATACTTTGCCTCCGATTGAATAAAATACAGATTTTTTAATAATTTTTGTTTTATTGTAATCATTTCGATAAATAGTTAATTTTTGTTTTTTGCGAAAAAGTTCCTATAAGTTTTTATCGAAAAATTTAAATTTTTTATGAATTTGGAGTTTTTTCATTAAAATTTTATTAAAATTTGAAAAAAAAAATTAGAAAATTAGAAACTTTATTATTTTGTACAACCTTAGACGCAATTGCATTCAAATACATTTTTGATCTTGCTAAGTATCAAAATTTTCTAAAATTTTATTATAAAAAATCGCCTTTGGCTAAGCCTGCTATAAAAATCGCTTTATAGTGGAGCGGTCGGTGAGTCACTAACACATTTGATATTAAAAATGTTCGCACCACAAAATGAAGGCAGAATAAGTCAAAGCTAGTCGATGATGATCTTGATGGTGTTGTTAATGTTGGGAAACACACATGCGCATACAGACACCCACATGCACACACACACAAACCAGCTACACACATTGATCTAAGCATTCATGAGCACACTATCAGACGCTTGCGCACTATAACAGGAATACAGATCAAAGGTCTAATTGAAACTGTTGTTGTTGGTTGTTGATGTTGATTGTGGTAGTTTCTGTTGTTGTTGTTAGTGTTGTTTTTGTCCCGATATTGGCCTTAACTGCAGATCGTTCTCAAGCCGCTGGCTGCTTTGAACTTTCAGACCATCTCACAAAAGTACTCAATTAATCTGCTCACAAGTTAACATAGTCTGGAATAATTAAAGAGCGATAAAAAATGTATTTTCTTATATTATTTGAATTAAAACAAAAAAAAAATTGATTTACTTCGGAAATAATTTCTCCCTAATTTTACAAACTTTAAAATTCGTTTAGTTTTTCAATATTTTTGGGACCACTCAACGCAGATCTACAAGATGAACGTGTCAAGTGCAGCTTAAGTGAGAAGAGCAGCATCAGCAACATTCAAGCAGAAACAACAAACATTTTGCGCAATAACTCAGTGCAACACGCAGATGACCTCTGAAAAGTGGAATGAATCGCAGCTTGAACTAATTTACATACCTAGAAGAGCACTAAAGACAGTCAGAGCTAGACAGGTAGACAGCCAGTCAGACAGATAGTCATGCAGACATACATACATACCAACAAACAAATAGACTGACTTGACAACAAACAAGAACAAGCAGCTAAACAGACAGACTGGCAGACGAAGCCAAAGCGCTAAATCCCTTATGAGCTGCACTTGAAAATCTTTGAAAATTTTGCATCTACCATGGACAACAAAGAACAAAACAACAAGAAAAACTAGCTAAAGTTCTGTTTTGGGGCAGCCTGTAGACTGAACTCTGGCAACCGCGCAAGCTTCTTCAGTAGCTGTTCGTTCAAGCTACAAGCAGAATTGGGCAAAAAGACAGTCAACCAGGCAGCCACTGTGGCAGCAGCAACAACAACAACAATAATAACAACAGCAGCATCAGCAGCAGCAGCAACAAACAAATAGCTGCAAGGCTAAAAAGCTGCCATGTTGAGAAGGAAAATCAGGAGTAGCAGCAGCAAAAGCTCGGACTTGGACCCTTATTATTTCTTGTTTTCGTTGTTTTTGTTTTTTTTTTTTTTGCCCATGAGGTGACTGTTTAAATGACTTTTTTTGCTATGCACAAAAATATTGAAAATCAGCATCAAAAGCAACAACAACGACGACTGCAACAGCAACAACAACATCCAGATAGCGAAAAGAGCTCCCTAAAGGCTGCTCATAAAAATCACGAATTGATGGAGTGTCTCAAACGATCAGCAAATCATTTTCATCAGCATCTTCTTGGGAGCTGCTTCCTCAGGTGTTGCTGCTTCCTCTGTAGCTGTTGCTGCTGTTGCTGATTTGTATGCAAAAATAAAATCAATTCACACCATTCTTGAGCATAGCAAGTTGAGCAGAACTCACTGTCAGGGCCGTAGCCAAGAAGAGAAATTTTTAGGACTTAGACCCCCTTTACCCTAACAGCTAAATCCACTAAAAAAGTTTCCAAGCTTTTTCTAATCTTAAAGATAACTCTTTAAGAAAAAAAATTTTAAAAATATCTCTATGTTTTGATAAAACCTAGAAATTTTTGGCCGTATAGAATGTCTTGTTTATTATTAAATAAAAAAATGAATGGAAAAATTCTCACTTCCATATTATTTGATAGAGATAAGCTTAAAGAGAAAAATTAAAGAAACAAGTGCCGAAAAGCAAGCGAAGAAAAATAAAGAGCTTACACTCGTCAATAGTTATCCGTCACTTTAGACGGATAAAAGTATTTTTAAATTACGGTGATTCGTCTTTTTTTAAATTTTAGACTACGTTACAATATCTCAAATCCCACCTCCCTATCGTTACTATCGTAGTGCATTCCAAAACTCCTCCCTCCCCCTAAATTGGTAGCGTAGCTTATATATGACCATTTAGGGGGGTCGAATGTATTATCCAGTCCAATTTTTTTTTCATACCCAACATTTCTTTCGCACATTTTCACTCTCTATCTGCCATTCTCAAAGAAGACACGCTATAATTTGCACATTGCACCTTTAGATCAAACATGCCCACGTAGTGGCCCGCGTGGCCCTTCATACAAATTTTTCTTACAATCTTAATTTCGTCTTTGCGATTAGCCCAAATCAAAGAACGCCTGCAAAAAACAACAACACAAAGCGCACTCGTTCAGGGTTCAGCACATTTTCAAGCGAACTTTACAAAAACAAATGCATGCAAAGCCAAAATTATAAAACGCACACTCGATGATGTCGATGCTGGAGCTAATTGTCCAGTTACTTGTGTGTCGAGCTATTTTTTATGATATGTGATTTTATTGCATTGTAATTGTTTTTTTTTTCTTGTTCGATTTTTTGCCAAACGCACCGATGAGCAACATTTTGTTTGTTTTTGTTTTTTTAAGCATTGGCCCGTGCTTAAAATTTCTTGGGCCCCACTGCTTTAGATGGTTAAATCATCGAAAAAAGTTTTTCTTCATCAATATTTTTTTATCACACCTTCCTACCCCTTATCAGTCACCTTTCTGTGGGAAAATATGTTAACATGAATTTATTTTTATAAAAAAAAAACAAAAAATTTACCAAAAGTTAAAAAATAATAAAGAAAAATAAAAAATCATTTTTCTAATGTGACTTTTAGCACATATTTTAAATTTTGTATCTTTTATATTATGTAAATTCCTTCTAACTCCCTTTATATTTTTGCAGTCAAAACTTCGATCCCCTGTAAAGTAAATCCTTGCTACGGGCCTGCTCAGTGTTGTTGGTAGTTTTTGCTGCAACTGGCTTAGCTCTTTCTTTGCTTTTTGTCTGACCATCTTAGGTAACTTTTCATTTGTTTTGCATATTTTCTGGAGTGTTTTCCGCGATATGTGTGCACGGTATGGAATTTCAACCACTTGACTTTGTAGACATCGTTCTTTTGTTCATACCCATCAAATTTATGAGTCAGCCAGGGTTGCAGGGTGTAAATTTAGTAGTAGTCATAGAAAAGGTAGCGACACTGCAGTGGCAGCCATGAGCAGCCATGGTTAGCATAACGAAATGATTTACATTTCAACAGCATAGAGCTGTTTTCTTAGCTATTGTTGTTGTTGTTGTATTGTTGTTTCTGTTGGTTGCAGCTATAGTTTTTAATATGCGATATTTAAACGATTTTGCATGGCCAGCAACTAAATATATGAAAATCTTTTAATGTGTATGTGCATGTGTGAGTGTGTGTGTGTGTGTGTTTGTGTTTGAGTCTCTCAGCCACTGCTAATGCAAATTAAAATAAATCCAGTGTTTCGGGGCAAAGTTCCATCCATGCATGCATTATCGGCAGCCAAAGGTTGTAAAATTTAGCTTAAATTTTCAATTAAAATTTTGCAGTCTTCTTCAGTTTGCTTGTAGATCGATTTTGTGATGGTTTAACGCTAAGTTTGTCACGTGCGTTCGTCTAGGTGCTTGACTCTAGTTCTGTATTTGTAGGAAAACCAAAAAAGAAAACCATAAAAGAACAATTGCCATATCATTTAAGTCTATTTAAGCTAAGCAAACAAATAATGCTGTTGAAATTATTGCATCACATGGCATACTTGATAAACTGGTTGACCGCCGCAATAGTTACAGCCATAAATACCCAAATTTAAAAGAAAATAATTTAAAATATATGGGTATGGAAGAGAGATAATAACTTCGCTAAATCAATTTTTCAGAAAATCCGAAAATTTTATGGGAAATAAAAAAAAATTCGTTCCCTAAAAACCAGCATCTCAGATAGTTAAATTCAGCAAGTAACTGAGTCTTCAACGGCGGATTATACAATATTTGTTTTCTGAATATTTTATGCTTAATAACTGAAATTAATATAATAATAATTTGGTTATTTTTGGGATTTAATGGTTTAATAAAACAACCGTTTTTAAGGCAATAACGGTCAAAATAAGTTAAGCATATTAGTATGGAATGAATTGGTTAACTGTTTTCCTTACTTTGCTTTTGTTTATATTTGCCGATCTAACTAACTGTGGTTTCTTTGGTACTAGTAACTTGAGATAAATTTATTGTAATAAAAGCCTGCTGGCCACTCAAGGACGAGCCAAAGCATTTAATTCTTTAGGTTATAGCTCTCTAATTCAGCCATCAGATTTCTATTTTTTTTTTATTTTACCTTATTTGACATGTTTAGTCAATCAAGTTGTGATAACCTTAACATTAACATTTAAAGCAAATTTTGCCTATTCAGAATTTTCATCGATGTTTAGCTTGAATTTCGAACGGATAACCAAAAAATTGTATCCTTTCAATTTAATTTCCTTTTAAGTATAAGTTACCGCTTTAAGTTCTTAACGGGTGTGGAAAATCCTGGTCCTGTGCAAAGCTTTGTTACCTTTAAATCAGCTTAAATAAAAATGCGTCTATTTTCAAGGACTCACTAGTTACAAGAAATTCTGCAGACATAAGTTTTTCCAGTAATAAAATAAAAACACTCATTGAAACAGTTGTGTTCCTGATTAATGAAAAGGTATAAAATTGGAATCTTAAAGCAGCCGAATTTGAGGTGGTTGGAGTCAGATAAAGACTGAAAAAATCAAATAAATTTTGACTTTGTATAGAAAAGTTGAATGAACTATGATACTAATACTAGATGCTAGATAGTAACTATGATACTAATGATAGATTATCATAGTTGATGTGATAGGTATCTTATGATGGGTTTTTAATTGTGTGATAGATATTGTATGATAGACTAGCAGGCCACAGTGGTCGGTGGTTTCGCCACGGCGTTTTCTCTTTATCAATAGTTTATCTTTATAAACTTGTAAAAAAATTAATCACTTCTGAATGTCACTTTAGTAAAAGTAAAAAAAACAGCCGTTTGTTCCTCTTACTCATTTAAAAATTACAGGAAAATTACAGTCAAAACAAGTGTAGAAAAGTTGCATGCCGCGAAACAAATATACATACATACATACATATCTATACTATTATATAAAAGCCTTATCACGTATCTTCGTGTACGCTAAACTAAAGAACTACTGAACCGATTTTAATTATTCTTTTACTAATTCAAAGCGTCATTCTTAACTTAAGCTATTGCATACTTTATTTCTTAAAACTTACCCTAAAAACTTATTGAAATTTGAGATTAAATACCATCTAAAAAACTTCATAGAAAATTATTCATAAACGCTGCATTAAGTAGTGCAAAGCTTTTTCTTTCTTTTCCATTGTGTGTTTAAAAGCTCTTTTTGATTTCGCCTTGCTTATAGGCATGATTGAAAAAATGAGCTAATGAAGCAACAACAATGTTAATTGTAATATAGACTGAATCTATTTCTCTTTTAATTAAATTCCCTACAGTAAAATGATAAAAATAATTGAATTTGTAAACATAAGCATATGTAAATAACTATAATGCACTGTCTATGACGTAGTACTCTCGCAAAATAAGCGACACTTCGTCTTTATACGAAAATACGTACGAGCAAGTGAGACAAATGCTGTTGCTGTTTTTGACTCAGACTCAGTGCTGCCAAACAGTAGCAGCGGTGCTGCCATCTCTTATCAAGTAGCTGATAAAAAGCTTTTATTAGCAAGTTTTGATAAAACACTTATCAAGATCCATTTTTGTGCCTCTTTTTTATGTGTGATGGTACCACGGTTACTACAAAATAATGGTTATGCTAATTTCATGAAAATAATTAATCCATATTAGCTAACCAGGAATAGAAGAATACCTTATATTGTTTATAGCTAGCGAAAGTATGTGCGCATTAGTTTATAGTTGTAAATATGAAATATATTATATATGTATATCTATCTATATTTTTATCAACTTTGGTTTATTCGGTTGCTTAAAACTTGAAAACGACTGGACCAAATTGGATACTTCCTTCTGCGAATATCGAATATTTTTGGAATTATAGGTCACACAGCATCGAAATTTGATATTTTCACGTGCCATTCCACTCGTTAAAATTTATGGGCGTTGGACGAGGGGTGTGGCACTTTTTCAGCAGCTCAAATTTAAGGTATATCTCTCGAACTATAAGTCACATATTAATTAATTTAGTTGTGTGCTTTGACTGGCAAATTTGAGTGACCATTTGACAAGTGGGCGTGGCACTGCCAATACAATTAAAATTTAGGTATCGAATAGCTTTGGAAGTAGAAGTCACATAATATTGAAACTCAGAATGAAGTATGTATTTCTACAAGAGAACTGGGACGGGCATAGGAAAAGGGGTTATGGCTTCGACCACATAAGTCAAATTTTTGATATTGAATAGCTTTGGAACTAAACGTCGCATGACAATAAAACTCAGTATGGAGTTACTAACTGCCAAAGTCTTTCTACTGGAAAATTGGTACGTACATTGGAAAAGGGGGTATGGCCCGATTTTCTATACAGAATAGCTATGGAAGTTAAAATCACAAGACATTGAAACTCATAATGGAATTGTCACCTGGGAGTGATGTTCTGCTACTGGGAAACTGTAACGGGCAGTGTAACATGAGCGTGGTGTCAGACTAACGGACTAATAAAAGTTTTAAATTTACTTATTATTTCCGATATGCTTGCCGGGTACAGCAAGGAGCGCTGGGTGTGGCTAGTATTATAATAGTATAGATATGAGTTGTGTTATGATGATATTATATGATTGGCATAGTAAGATGTTTATGCTTATTATTTTTCCTATTACAAACTGTGTGTATATCCAATTTAAGCTCCTTTATGAAGATATTGTGTTGCATTCCAATTTATATGGGTTTTAACTGCTTTAGACTATTAATTTTATGATTTAAATCATATTAACTAACATAGTTAAAATTCATGCATGAAATATAAATTTGTAGTAGTCCGACTCTCTGTTCAAGCGTTCGTTATAACACAAAAAAAAAAATCTTCACGTGAGTTTAATTTTTACCATGCTTGACGGCCACACACATTGTTTTTGTTTAGTCTTAGAACCTTAAATGATTTTTGAGTATTTATGTATGTATTTGAACTCAACAAACTAAATATTGTCGAAATCTTTGAAAATTCCCTAATCCCAAGAAAAAATTCATACAATCCCAAGAAGCAGAAGTAAATTTTAAACATTTTCACAACATTTTCTACGCCATGAACATCCAAACATAACAAGCATGTGTATGTCATGCATTGGCGATGCCACCCAATATTTATGCAGCAATATTTGTGAAAAAAGTTAAGTTGCTGGTTCTGTTTTACTCGAAGCTGGTGCTTATGGTTCCTTGTTGGCTGAGCTCCAAAAGTTGACGGTGGTCCACGCTAATCATGCGCTGATCTCACAAACGTCAAATGCAATGAAATTTCAATGCATTGCAATCGTTTTGCAGCGCATTCGCAAACTTAGTGGAACGCATTGTGAACTGTTTTCCCAGGCGGCGACCTGTTGCTTCTTCTTTTGTTGCTTCTTCTTCTTCAGCTGCTGGTTCGTTCGCATCGTTTTTCCAGATAACAATGTTAACAGTTTTGTTGACATTGTTGATGACAGGCAGCATTTATAATTTATGAACCGTTATTGAGTTGTTTGCCTCATGGTTGAGTCGCAGAATTTTCGAAATTTTTTCCAAGACTTCACTTCAAATAAGCATAAAACTGCCGGTAATGAGAAAATAAATAAATAAATATTTCTATTTTTCTAAGCTTCCCACTAAGCAGTCCTCTGCATAAAAATCTTAAATCTTAGGGTCACTTGAGAACAAGCCAAGGCGCACTCAACAGTAGAACAACTAAGACAAAAAGTTACAACTGCTGCAACAGGATCATTGTTGGGTGAACAAGTAAGAAGCACCATTCTGTAGCTGGTAGCTACAGCTACTCCATGTTGCTGCTGGCTGCTGTTTAGCCTATTTTAAGTGTCAACCAACAACAGAGTATTGCAAGCAATTGAATTGCGTTGAGCTTGGGTCGATTTCAGCACACGATGTTCGCATTGAGTTTCATTGAGTATTTATTTGTATTTGTAACGCGCATCGTATTGCGTACAACATGCAGCAGCAGCTACTGTTTGCTGCTGGCCGAGACTTTAATGCATGTCGTGGTGTCAAAAGGTGCTGCTGCTGGTTAGAGTTTAGAGCTGGAGCTTGTGTTGCTCTTTTGCTCTATAGTTTCAGTTGACATCCCAGAATTATAGAGTTTAAAATATACAACAGCTGTTATAAAGAATAAAAAAGAAAGCTTTAAGATTCAGCACGTTTGTCGCTTGAGTCTTTTGTTTGATTATTTTTTTTTTCAATAGTCTAGAAGGCATTATATATTTTTAAAATGACGAATTATCTCCTTATATTTTCAGTCCATGTATCCATAGTTTATATTTTTTATGCTGGTAAATTATTTTAAAAGTACAAATTGCAGGCAAGTAAAATTTTTCATTTCGAAAATATTGAAAAGGAACAAAAATGTAATTTTCGTGACTTGAAACAAAAGCCACAAAATTAAAATTTTTGGATAAATAGAAAATTTCAATAAGTTTTGTTATTTCTTGAACTGGCATTTAAGTTAAAAAAGCAAGATTAATGAAAAAACAAAAGAAGTTGGTTGTATGGTGGACACACTCGTGTATTTTGACGTGTCAGGGTACCTCTATCATTATTATTGTACCCATCCCTTCCTTTGCTTCCAAACTTGTCCTCATACTTGTCCTTATATTTGTTTAAATAACTATCCTAATTCTTGCCCAAACTCTTATTTTAATCCTTAACCAAATCTCTGATCTTGTCCTTGTTCGAATTCCTTTCCTAATCCTTGTCCCACTTCTTTTCACAATCTTTTTGTTAAATCTTGTCATTAGTGTGTCCAAATCATTGTTCTAATCTTTTGTCCCATTTCTTATCCCTATCTTACCCCAATCTTGTTCGAAATATTGTTTGAGGTTTGACTAAATCTTTACTCTAATCATTCTCCCAAGCCTTGTCATAATGCTTTTCCCAATCCTACTCTAAATTCTTGTCCTAATCCTTGTCCAATTCCAACTTCTTATCCAAATCCTTGTCCCTAATACTTGTTCTAACTTAAATTTTAATATAATTTTTGTTTTGCAAAGGCATTTGCTTAAGGCAAATCCTTCATTTTCAGGTTATAGTATTAATCATGCCGCATACGCTCACCATTTTCAATCCTCTAGCTGCTCCCTTCGTGACTTCATGACGTCATGAATTGTTTACCTATTTTTGTCATGAGGTCGAAAAACTAGCATCTTTTACAACCTTCAGAGGGCAATATAATTCCATGTAACAAGTTTTAATTTTCGTTGCTTAGGCAACTTCTTCTGCATCCCGATGACGTCATTATTTTTTTTTTGTCATAAATTCAAAAAATTAAATGTTCTTTTCATACTATAACTTTTGTTGTAGCACCTGCACTCAACCAGTAACAATTCCAAGCAACGCATTTTGAAAAAATTACTTTTCCAACTTTTTTAGAAACCTGCCCAGTAACGTCACAACGTAACGTTGTCATGTCAAAAAGTTTATCGGTTTAGTGGGTAGAGTACTGATCCAGTAAATTGTTTACTGTAGAAATTTATGCTGCTGTTCTAAAAAAATTTATTTTATGTATCATATTTTTAAGTGCTTTTTACTTAACCGATCTATTTATTACCTCATTTAGCTGAGCTATTCAATTATTTAAGTATTTAAAATTTAATGTTCTTGTTTTATGCTCCACTATTTCTTCCGCCCTCATTTATAAGAAAAGAAAATTATAAAATTCTATCTAGAAAAACAACAACAAGTTCTCCTTTATTGTGACTAATCGCTAATAAACCACAGCAAAACAAAAAAGCCCAATACATTTTCGCAGTTGCCCTCACTGTGCCTGGCAACTAGGCACTCAGCTCAAAGCACACAGCAGTGTGGAGCAAAAGAGCTCGGCGCAAACGTGCAAACATAGCATTTTGTCTCGATTTCACCGCATGAGGTCAAGATTTTCGCACTCCACTTCTGACAGAGTCAGGCAGGCTGTACAACGCCAAGACGAAGCTTTTGAATTACGTCTCATCCCTAAAAAAATACCAAGCTGCCAGTGAGCACTAGACATCATTAATGATCAGGATCACAATGTCCTGCTGTGAATTTAAGTTGAAACGAAGTAGAGTGTATGTTTCAACTATGCAACAACAACAACAACAACAACAATGGCAATAGGATGAACAAGAAAAACAAGCAGAACAACAAGGCGTTGAATGGCGCGCAACAACGTTTGTTTTCCGCCAGCTCATGCCTTATTGCTTTTGTTGTAATGGTGGCATCCCAAAAAGTGTCCCAACAAAGTGTTGTTCCACTTTTCGTTTATTCTTGCTGTTGTATGATTTGTGCTCGCACTTTGCTGCTAGCTGACCCGACAGTCAGTCGCTATACAGATAGCAGCAAGTTTTGAGCGCATCTGCTGCATGACCGCCCCGCTAGCACTTCAGTTAAATTGACCCCATGCGCAGGCCTCCCATTTGCCAATAGAGTGAAAATTGATTTTCAGCGCTATGAGCTGGAGTAGGAAAAAAAAGAAGGCGCTGGAGTGCGATAAATATCGCAACAACAACAACAACAACAACAACTTAAACAGCAAGCTAGCTGTGCCAATCTATATGCAAAGAAGGATCGAGAGGACATTATTTACGAAAACAAATTTTCACCTTCTACAACAACAATATCAGCACCACCAACAACAACAACAACTGGCTAGAACAAAAATTATTACTGTAAATGCGATATTGAGGTGATGCGATTGCGATGCGATTTGATCTCAACTCTTGGCCTCTGCGCTGAACTTGCTAGCTGGCTGGTTGGTTCCGTCTGGCAGTGGTTGTTGTTGCGTCGAAAAATGGTTAACTATTTTGTGTGTTTGCGATGCAATCGCAAGCAGCATAAATGTTGCTGCTTAGGTTCTTAGTTATTTTTTTATTTTGCTTTTTTGGTTTAAGTTGTTTATTGGTATTGGTTGTTGGTAGAAGTTAAGGATTTTTGGCTAGAATTGCTGCTTGGCTCAGCTCATTGGCTTTGACTGTCTGTCTGTCTCGTTTCTTTTTGATTAGCTTGGCTGTAATGTTGTAGCAATGGTCAAGTTGTTAGTTCTGTAGCAGTTGTTGTTGTTGTTGTTGTTGATGGCGATGATTTAATGTGTTGCTTTGCATTACATTTATTGCCAATTGAAATTTGAAGTGCGTGAGAAAGTTAAAATGGGATTTGCTTTGAGTTGTTGCTGTTGTTGTAATGGTTGCTTAGGTGTTGGTGTTGAATTGTTTTTTTCTATTTACATTTACAAGCTTCATTTGTATGTATGTTCTTGAGCTTGTTTGCTGCATATTGATTTATTTGCAGCAGCAAATATTGGAGAAAGATATTAAAAAGCTGAAATGCGTTTATTAGCTCGGGAAGCTAGAAAGCCTGAAAAACTATCAGTTTAAATAATTGAGCTTACATAAGATCTAACATATGAAAAGGTATTAATTTCTTTACGTAAAGTCCCAACGAAGTTTTGAGTAGAAGAAAAGTATCAGAGCGAAGTTAATAAGAAGAAGGCCTACTGTCCGTCTTTCGACATGATTAAAGTCGTAACTTTGAAGCTATCGTCATGAAATTCTATACTTAAGCTTGTATCTAAAATATAAATACTAAGTTCGAAAATGAGCCAAATCGGATGAAAACCACGCCTACCTTCCATACAAAGTGACTTTATTTTAGAAGTAAAATCTATTAAAAACCTACAAATATTAAAGAAATGCTTTGAAATTTTGCACGTAAGTTTTTCTCTTCAATATAAATTCTAACTATGAAATTTGGCAAAATAAGATTAAAACCACCTCTACTTCCCATACAAAATGACGTCATCTAAATAGTAAAACCTTCATAAATTCCTCAAAAACTAATTCAAATATAAAAATTTTAATAATTAAAATGTATTCTGAATTTTAAATTCGGAGAAGTTGGAAGTAAACCACGCTTATTGTCCATACAAAGTGACGTCATCAATATAATAAAAAGTTCAAAACTTCGGCCCTGTCTATTATTTAATTGACTATTATCACGAATTATGTAATAAAAATGATTTGCGCAAGAACGCGGAACTTTTTCGAAGCTTAGATTTGATATAACGGTATTTCTATTTAAAACTCCACATACATTTCGAAAATAGCGCAAATTTTGACATATTTAAACATTTTTTTTTTAAATATTTCTACACAATTATTTTTAACCATTCTTTTTTTTTTAAATTACGCCTGGATACCTGAGGTTGAAGGTTACATAACAAAAATATCACTTGTGATGTACAAGAAAAAACATATTAATTTTTTAACTATGCCATGTTGTTGAACTTTTCACGAAAAAACCAAAAATTTTTCAACTCATAACATTAAAACTTTCAGTAGTGAGGTACAATTTTGTGCTCTTTAATCGAGCAGTACAAATTTTCAAAAAAACAAATTCACATTTTTCAATTAATCTCCACTTTTTTTTCAATTTCAACCCTTTGTGCGACGTTACGTTAATATGCTAAACTCCGGCACAGTTTACTCCATTAACAGTTTCATCAAAGAAGCGCTCTAGGTACTGAAAGTGTCGTTAGCTAATTATAAAAATGTAATTTTTTTATTTTTATTCTTGAACAGTGTTTTTGTTTTCATTTCTGAACTTAACTGCCTACATGTGACCTACATATGCCTACATATGACTCTTTCTGAAATCTGTTTGACTCTTTTCGAACTCTATTTAAACGCTCTTGAATGGATTTTTTTCCTTTTTGGATGTAATTTCATTATTCTGAAAACTATTTGACGATTTCTAAAAACAATTTCACCATTCCGAATTTAATCATCATCTTTCCGAAGTCAATCTGCCCCTTTCTGAACTCAATCTAGAAATGCTCAACAATGAAAACTGGATTTTTTGTTTTATCAAAAGGTTTAAAGTTTGTTGCCTAAGTCTTTTGTTTTCTTTCAATTTTTGGACTATTTAAGCAAGTATTGTTACTCTCAATTAAATAATAATTACCAAATGAAACCTGAGCCGTTTTTCACAGTATTAAGCGATTAATTTTAAGTAAACATACATATAACAATAAATCTTATTTCTATCATGCCAACATTGTTGCTCGAAACAACTTGCGCCATTGCATAGGAGAAGTTATAATTAACAATTTTTACTACAAGATTTAATGTCCGTTTTAATGATGCTCAATAAACAGTGAAAAACACACACACACACACTCAAACTTATACTTACTTACATGAAATACACTACATATATCACAGTATGAAATAGGCGAATATTTACAATTCATTTTAAGTCATCGTGAAAAACTTTAGTATTAATTTAAAATCACATCAAAATCTATTGCAATTTCAATTTACTTGCATAGCCAGCTATCATCGCCATAGCAGCTGAGTATCGAGCATTTGCGATAAGCTGTAACTTCATTGGAGAAAACGCCAACGTGTAGCATTTAACTAAATCAATTGAATGACTGTCATTGGAAAAAAATAAAATGCAAATAAAATGTAGCAAATGCTGTGGTTTGACATGCAGTTCAGACTAAAGCGACAACCACAACAACAGAGAAATCAAATCAAGTCGCTTAGTTGGAAAAAACTGCAATTTAAGTGACGCCATTTTAGTTTATTTCTCGTTATTATTGCTGCTTTACGACATGGACACCTGTTGTTCGATATGTTTTTTTTCCGAATTCTTTCAAGCTGTTTTTTTTTCGTTTTTTGCATCTTAGCTGTGTATTCATTACGCAAAGTTGAAACTAATTTATTTAGAGTTGCCAACAGATTTAATGCTAGCACTAAATCTTGGCGCAGCCGCTGTGGCATCCGCAACCACCATCATGTTTGCAACATAGTGACAAACACAAATAGCAAGCTACACCCGTTCAACTGTCCAACAATCCAGCCAGTCAGCCAGCCAAGCAGCCCGCCATCCATGCATCCATCCATCCATCGCGCGATGTCCAGCCAAAATGTACGCTTGCTCTTTCATTCGTTCGCTCGCTTGTTTCGTTAGTTTGTGTTTCTAATTTAATTTCAATTCAAAATGTTTTGAGGTGTGTTTGCGAACATACAAAGCAGCCATCATCAACAAACAACCAGCACATGTCATCCCACCCTGCGCAACGCGCATACTTTGTGCATCCCCTCAGCTTCTGCTCTGCTGTGTCTGCTGGAGTGTTCGTCTTCTCGGTGTGTTGTGTGCTCGGTCTACTAAGACGCGTTAATTTTTTGATTGACCAATAAAGATGCAGCTTCATTTGATACTGTATCTGTATCTATGAGCTGCGTTCGCACAGGTGGATCACTGTTAGATACAAGCTGATTTTGCGGTTTTGCTTATTAATTTTTGTTCCATTGGAAGTTATTTTTTTCGCTGGTTGTTGCTGCTATTTGCATTTGAGTTTTTGTGAAAATTTAAAAGAAATATTTATGTTGGGTGTTGCTGGTTTATGCCATGGATTGGCAGTTTTATTGGGAGGTGTTGGCATGTTAGTCTGGTATTACTTGTTCGATTTGCAATAAAATACTTTCTTTCTACTTGTCGGAGTGTGTACTCATTTTTTTTGAAGTAATGCTGCGAGTATTTTGAAAATGTTCATAATATTTTCATCAATTTATGGTATTCGTCTGGAAAGTCTTTGTCAATTCAAGTTGCTAGGTGCCACACACACTCCACAAACTTTGTTTCCATAAAATTTTTTTTTCAATTTGATAAGTAAAAAGAAAAGATGAAAGAGAAAGGTATAAGACCATGTTCTGTCCAAGATTTGAACTGGGGATCTCTGGGTGCCAAGCAAGCGTGTTTCCAAGGCCACCAGGTACAACTGATGTATATATTAAAAAAAAACTTTTATACATTTATATTGTCCTTTCATGCAAGTGTTGAGGTTTCAAAAAAGAAAAAAAAAACCTTTAAGTCAAAGTTTGAGGGTTAAAATATAAAAAAAATTTCTGCTGTAATTTCACCATGTCACCATTATTACTAATATCACAAATTTATCAATACTTACTCCTTCGGAAACAATATGTTTTTTAAATTCGTTTTAATATGTAGTACAAGTGGTATTATTTATATTTCGGGAATAGCAAATAATAACAAAAGTTTTTAAATGAAAATGGCTTTATTGTTTTTCAAAATATTTCCCTTGAGGATCAATACACTCTTGCATTCGTTCAAAGAAGCTAGGTAAAAGTCCTTTCAAGGGCTGAAATGGCCAGTTATTTATTTTTATTTTTATTTATTCGTTCAAACCATTTGTCATAGCAGGTTTTCCATTCCTCTTGAGACACTTCCAAAACATGGTTTTTGAACGCTTCAACTGGTTCTGCGGCGCTCGTAAATCGTTGACCACACAGTTTACCTTGGGAATAAGAAGAAGTCATTGGGTGCCAAATCAGGACTGTATGGAGGATGAGTCATCAATTCGACGTACTGACTGCTCAAAAATGTCGAGATGTGTGAGAGCTTGCATTGTCATGATGGAGTAAAATTCGTCCTTGGCGGTTGGTTTTGCGAATTTCTCCGAAGACTTCCGGCAAACAAATGGCCGTGTACCCTTCAGAATTGACCGTCCTACGTTTCTCAAGCGGAACAGTGGCCACATGACCCATTCGGTGGAAGAAACAGGTGACCATTTGCCTCGCAGTGTTTCGTGCGCGAACATCATTTGTTGGATTTGCCTTGTCTTGGAATACCCACACGGTCGATTGCTGTTTTCTTTCCGGTTCTTACGCATATATCCATGATTCGTCACCTGGCATGAGTTTAGACACGTCTTTTGAAGCACCACGATTGAACTTTTTCAGTAGCGGATTTAGGATTCGCCAAGGGGGGCGGGCTGAAACTATACTTTTTTATGCCAAGGGGGGGGGACGGGCTGAAACGCCTTTTTGGACCTTCTTCATTTTTTCCGATACAAAAAATGTTCCAAGGGAGGGCTAAAGCCCTTTTAGCTCGGATGTAGATCCGCCACTGAACTTTTTAATAATTTCCTTTCACCAATCGTTGCGAGACTTTTTTTAAGCGATTGATAAATTATGAGATATCCAACGAGAGCAAATTTTTTTTACAGATAAGTGTTCATGCAAAATCGAATGTATTGAAGTGAAAGTAATGTGCAAGGATGCCTCTATCTCTCGATATATCACACGACGATCTTGCATTATTAGTTCACGTACTGCATCGATGTTTTGTGGCACAACAACCAATTTTGGACGACCTTCACGGAATTCGTCGGCGACCGAACTACGACCACTATTGAATTCACTATACCAGCGATATACTATGGTTTTTGATGGTGCTTTATCGTCTTCCAAACAACTGAGTTCATCGACACATTCTTGTTGAGAAAAATAATTCTCGAAAGTTGTGAAAAATAATACCCACACATCTCAGAACCTTCTCATGAAACTTCCATTTTTTGAACAAATTGATTTTTTTAACTCACTGTAAACAAAACAAATAGCACTTGCACATCAAAACGTTGTGAGTATTTTTATGCTAGCAAATGTCAAACTTTATTATGGTGATGCCAGATTTATGCTATTGACACTATGTATTGCGTATTGTGTCAAACAAAAAAAGAAGTGGTTTTTAAGATTAAAATTTTGCTATCAATAATTTTTTTTTTAATAAAGCTTTAATTTCAGATATTTTGAATATTTAATAATATGAAATTTTGAAGAATGATCCTTGTAAAACATAAACATTAAAATTTGTGTGCGAGTTATATTTATGGAAAAAAAGCAATTTTAAATATTTCAATTTCAAAGTCATGTTAAAGGAGCGTTTTCCATAAAGCTTTTAATTTCGATCATACCAAGTTCATACAAGCAGCAACCACCAACTACAACTACCAACTACAAACTACCAACTACCAACTACGAACGTCACACTACCAACTACCAATTAATTAATTTCAAACGAGAATTGAAGTAACCATACCATTCACCTGATTTTTTAATTCTTACACTGAAAAAAAAAAGTTAGCTTAAAATTAAACACAATGTGTTCACAAAATGTGTTGTTAATTTGACTTTTTTTTCATATGTTTTTCAAAATTTTTAAATACATTTGTTCTTACTTTGACGAAATTTGTTGCAAGCTATTTTTTAAACACAAATATCGTCAAATTAATAACAATTGTCGTCAATTTTAAAACATTTTTTTTTCAGTGTACCGATTTATACGAGTAAAGCTAAAGTCAAGTTTTAAAACTACCCAACATTCGTCAAAGTTAAAAAAAAATATTAAGTGTTACATAAATCTTTCTCGATTTGAAAAACTATCAGGATTTGAGACAAGACATGTCTTTAAGACTTGAGGTTAGGAACATAATTCCGGCAATGCCCATTTTGTGTGGCACACTTTTATGTCACCTCATAAGCAATACATTTTATTATCATTTTTGTTTTTTTTTTTACGATCGAATAAACGAAACTATTTGAAGGCATAAATTCAAGAAATGAGCACAAGCAGCGTAGCCAACATTTTGTCTTTAATTAGTGCAGCCCACTAATTTAAGTTGACAGTATTTCTAAGTTATCATGCCTTAAACTGCTTTAAGCCTACAACTAACGCGTGTTTCGAAAAAAAAGCCAAAGCAACACAAGAATAAAATACACACACTCAACTGAGAAATGGGCGTGTCACTGTGTATAACTTTATAGTTTATGACCAGTTTTACAAGCATAGCTTGTATTAAATTGACAAGAGTAGATAATGTAATGCATAGCTTTGATTTTTCACAGCATTGCTGTTAGATACACATAAAAAATTGAAAAAAAAAACAAAAAATATTATTTCTTCTAGCCATTCGCTATGCTTGTTTTTTAATAATTTGAAATTTTCTTGTCAATTTTACACCGATTTGCATACATTCAAGGGCTATTTTCCGTTTAAATATAATCTAAATTTAATTACAACTTCAAAGTGGCTTTCATAGCCACTTCCAACGTGTTCGCAACAACGTTCAACATTCAATCAAAACGAATCAATTTAATTTAATGGCTAATCATTACCGAAAATGAACACCTTACTTCATGCATATTTTATATGTTAGGTGTTGTTGCTTGGCGTGATATTTGTAACATTTTCATCTCAATGTTGGTTTCCAACGTGTCTAATTTACATAATATTCAAACGTTTGTTTCGGTGGTGGCGTTGGTTGCCTGCTAAAGGTGTGTTTGACCTCTATGCTTCGCAACCTTTGGCCAGTGTCAACGTGAACGCGCGCGCGGGTGCTATTTTAATGAATAGAGCTTAGTTTGCTTGCTGCTTTCCCCGATACGCTTGATCACTGCGCTACTACATGTAACATTGTTAACTTTCGAGCCCAATTCGATTTTGATGATTTTTTATTCATATAATTTTTAATAATTTGTGCTTCCAATACTGTGGCTATTAAAATAAATTAGTATCGTTCAATAGATTCATATTTCTTGTGTTTTGAAAAATATAAAAAAAACGTATTTAGATGTTCGTTTCTGTTGGTTTTGTTACTGGTATTTTTGTATTTTTTTTCTCCACTTGTATTTTTTATGCTTGAAGTCGTTCACTCAAGGAACTCATTTGTTATAATTAAAGATCTTTGTTTCAAACGGTATCGTAAAAATATGTTTTTTAAGCATTTCGAATTTGAAATTCATAATTTTAGGTGATTATTTTCCATGCTCCATAATGAGCTCTTTAGGTGATAGAAAATATTTCAAATGTGAAAAATTTTCTGAAATGAGGTAAATATGTTAAACTTATGGGGTTTTTTTTTATTGTATTTTAATATGAGCTGTTTTAAGGAGGAGCTCTACAATTGGCTTAATACATTTTTGTAACACTTAAATTCTAATAAATTGTATGCAGGGAAGGTATTTCTTGATGAATGTATGTGCGTTGCGAATGTATACTCTAGACGAAAACATCGATATGTCATTCAATATGGTCAGACTTTTAATACCGATGATATGATGAAAATGTAAAAAGGGAGCCCTACGTTCGGCAAAAAATTTTCAAAAATTTTTTAAAAATACTTCTGCTGGAAATATCGATATGCTTTCTGAGCAAAATATTAATTATATTTTAAGAGCTTTATTTTTTTTTATATTAGGGTGGCACATTAGGATGATAGAAACTGAGATCTAGTGGGTAAGTACTAGAACGGTACACCTGAGGTTAATGACGTCTATAAAGGTCATATTGGTCTCCTTGAGACAAAAATATTGATATACCAAACTTTTAAATTCGACTGTACACACCAGAGATATGAAGAAATATGTCAATGCGCGACCCCTACGTTCGGTCAAAAACAATTTTTTTTGTCGTAATTGTTTTGCAAAAATGCATCATATTCGCTGGTATACGGCACACTTTTTTTTTGAGGCACAGTCTAATGTACATAGTATGGTTGTATGGAAGTAGTATGGCAGTTGGTCGTTTAAAAAATATTAAATAAATTATTAAAATAGAAAGAAAAATAACACCCTCATGATTTTTGGCAGATGGAAAGGTAATAAAATGAACTTTCTGAAAATATTTGTTTTTAATTTTTAAAGTGGGGAAAAATCCTCTTTTTATTTTATTTTAAAATTTAACCTTGAAGTTAAGAAACTTAAAAAATGATTTTGGTTTTTTATATTTTTATAAAAAACAACTATTTATTGTCTCTTCGAAAATACCTCAAACGTGAAAATCGAGTTAGTTTTGTTAAATATATGATTTTTCAATAGTAAGGCAATTTCACTTTTTCTCCCATTTTGACGAAATTTTAATGTTACATAAAAACTTGAAAAAAATTTAAAAATTTTTTTACTCAAATTAGTGTTTTTATTTCATGAAATGATTCAATTCTGAAAGTTTGAGCAAAATCGGAGGTGGTCAACCCGTAATTTACGTTTTTTTGATGCGTTTAATTTGGAATGGCTGATATGCCTAAACTTTTTGATTTCAAAATAAAGTCTTTTTTTACTTTTCCTAGCATTGAATCTGAAAAAAAAAAAATGAAATTAAAATAACTTTTGTTATAATTATATGATAAAAAGCTTCTTTTTTTAAATTGTAATACTGTTTTTTTTGGGTAAGTGAAGAAGAAAACATTTTACTAACAAACTAACATTTTTAAATAAAACTAACAAATTTAAATAGCTTCGTGCCCAAACTTTTTTGATTCACTGTACATAAATAAAAAAAAAAAATAAATAACTGGCCATTTCAGCCCTTAAAAGGACTTTGACCTAGCTTCTTATGATCAATTGTGTTGTGCGTGTTATTAAGTTTGTACACAATTGACCGAGAACCGGACCTACATGCTTAACGCCGACTCCGAACGGCGATGAACGGAATGTTCTCGTTCTCAAGAAGCTTTAACATGGCATTTTGATTACTCTCTGAGGTTTGCCATTGTCTGCAGAGAGGTGGCGGCCGTACAGAAAAATTATTTTAATTCAAATAATTTTCTGTCGCTGCTGGGGTTCGAACCTGGGTCTCCAAGGTTCTTTGACATAGCGGCCACGCACTTTAACCAACTACGCCACGGACGCCACAATTCACTGTACATACCTGGAAGGTATTTCGGTCATTATTATTATTTATTATATTTCTCCCTATGTCCGTCCGTCTGTTTATGAATTGCATTCATCGCACCTCTGTTGCTATCTCCGTTCGCGTATTAAGCAAATTACCCATTTTGCTTATATAGTAACAATTTGTCCAAAAAGTAACTCTGAACTATGAGCGTTGTGTATATACAACGAAGGAAAAAGCAAACGAAGTTTTCAATTGGGAAAAAACAAATTTTTCAATTGCTGCAATTTAAAAATCACTCGCGCTTATGTATGACAAACGAAATTAATTTCCTGCAACTAAATAACGCATTTCTCGCAACTGACTATTATTATGACAGCTGTTGAAACGTTTGCAAATAATGTTTTCAAGCATAACAAACGAAGTTCGTTTGCGGCAAACTGGCGATAAACATGTTTTTCTTTGCGTTTATGGTTGTTTAATTGGGTAACTAAGAAATTGCTGTGAATCTTAATCATTAATTCAGAGCTGTGCTAACAGGGCAGTCAGAGCAGTGTTGTCGTTATTGTTCTGAACAACTTTGCTTTTTTTATTTTATTTCTCACCTAAATAATTAAGGTAACAAAAGACTTAAGCGGCAAACTTGATAACAGATGTTTAACGACGTGGTATTTTAACTAATTTTGTCCATTATTTCTTAGTGAAATATGGCAGAGTAAGTGAAAGTCAATTGAAATTAAACACTAACATGCATTGATATGAAAGCAATTAACATGATTCAATGTTATGACAGAAAACATTATTTAATATTTAGTTAAGAAAGAACTCGTCGAATAACAAGCCGACTTCCTAAGCAATTCAATCCACAAAATGTAAAAATAATATTAATTATGAATTAATAGAACGCTAGAAAACACTTTCATACACACTTACATACACGCACACACTCAAGCAGACAAGACAAGATAATTTTATGCCTATTAATTGCGCTAAATTCCTTATGATAATTAAAAAAAAAAAAAAATTATATAAAAACAAGATATATCAAAGCTAAATCAGTAGAAGCGGGCAATATAACAAAAATGGTAGAAAAAACCTGCTTAATTGAAATTGAATGCAGTGTAATGAAAAAATATTGCATTATAATTCATAATTTTATAACTTGCTGGCTGCTGTGAGCTATGGCTGCTGTTGCTAGTGCATTTATTAAAGTGAACTATTAAATTTCACACTGTAAAGCTAATGGTGCAATGAGCAATAGCATCAACACTAACAACAACAACAACAATAACATCAACTATAATAACAACAACATGCATAAAAAGAACCTTAAGCTGCCATTACAAAGCAATTTTATTGCACTCTACTGATTTTTATTTTGTTGCTGTTACTGTTTTTGTTTTTATTGCTTTCTTTATTGTCTTTGCTAGTGTTGCGGTTTTTCATAAACACAAGTTGCAATCATTTTTTTTTTTAATATAGTTTTTGATGTTTATATGAAAGAAAAACTGCTAAATGCTGATTGGTCACAGCTCACAACCAACACATTCTCACACTCCAATAACACTTTGCGGTGTAGGTGCGGTGCTAGAGGATGTTGCTGCGGTATAGATAAGCGGCAGGTGTTTCATTTAAAAAAAAAAAAAAACGCGCTCAAAGAAAACCGCTTCTCATGCCATGTCAGTCGAGTGAAACGAGTGCAAAACTTTCAACACTGGCTAGAGCAGGGATTATGAATGTACATACACGTACATACATACATACATACGTACATTAACAGGCATGTGAGCACAAGGGGCGTGTTAGCTGGGGGAACAGGGATGAATTTGCTGTGAGTTGCTATGCGGCTGCAAAGCAAAAAATATCTCTCGTTAGAATATATAAGTTAAATTCGTACTTGCCGAATTAATTAAAAAAAAAGTTTTTTTATTCCGGTCTATGACCGTTCTTTATTATGAGTTTAAATCAACTAGCTACAATTTTGTTATTTTCTAAGTTTGATAACTTATGCTAACTTAAATAATACAAACTGCAGCGGATGTTTAGTCAGCGATCTTTTAATGTTGTTGTTGTTGTTGCTTGGTTCTCATGAAAGCGCAGTAGACGCTGCGTCAGCATTGCACACTTTGTCAGTATTCCAGAGAAATATATTGTAGGGATCCAATTACTTTATTTAATTTTATTTTGGATATTTTACGTGTTAACTCCTCCGTCGTTAAGTTCAAACGTCCTCGTTTGACCTATGATGCGTAGTTAACCTCAAACTGATTGGTTTGAACTGATACTGCATTCGGTGTCGTGTCTATGGAATCGTCCTTAAAGCTATTTGTTATTTGGACTTTAACTGTTTTATTTTTTAGGTATTTCCTTATTATTAAGAACAGAACTGCTGCAATGATGACTGCCAATAGGCTAAAATTAGTTGTGTAACTAAGCCTATTTTTAAATTCGAGTTGATTGATATGTTGGGTGTTATTTATTTGTAGTTCGTTGATAAATTTTAATGAAAGGACTTCCTCTATTTCGTTTTGTTGGTTTTGCAATTGAAGAATGGCTGGTAAGGGTTTTCCATAGGATACTTCGTGATGCAAATAAATTTTTTCGTTAATATTAATTGTGCAGTTATGGTGGCGTATGATAAATGTGCCGTTTAAATTCGTGATTTCTCCATCAATACTGATTTTTCCGTTAAATTGATTTAGGAATATTAATCCAGGCATAATTTCTTCTACAGAGGCGACGTGCTGGTTGTTGATCACCGTGCAATTGGGTTTACGACTCTCTAATAAGTTACTAATACAAGTTGAATTATTCAGATTAACAATATTCTTACTATTACAAATAGTGAGTTCATTATATTTTTTACAATTTGTATCGACTCCAAAAATATCATTATTACAATTTAAAATGTTTTCGTATTTTATGTCATTAATTACATTTTGTTTCTTAACTGCTTTTATTAGAAGAGATTTACATGTGTCTGTTTTTACTGTTGGCAAAGTTACGATATAAAGGATTGTTTCGTTATTTGTTGCTATTTTAATATCGGAGAATTCAAGAGCTTCATCTAAATTAACATAGGGAATATCATTCCTTTCAAGTAATCTTTCTACCATTTTTATCTCTTCGTTTGCTAAGATATACGTATTGATTACATTGGCTTTTGCCCAACTTATGGAGAATTCTATATTTCTTAAGTCTTCTTTTAACATTTCCAACTTAAATTTGTAACTTAGAATTAAATCTTGTTTTATGTCTTCCTTAGATCTAATAGTTTTCATAATCAAATTAGTGACATTTTTGAGTTCATTTATTTTTTCAATGGTTAATCTATTTATAATAATCTGTTTTTCATTATTTTCTAAAACATTGTTTATTTTGTTTTCGACTATTTTGAAATCTTCGTGGTCAGGATTTCCTGAAATCCACTTCCACATTGTGCCTATGGCATTAATTGATCTTTTTGATTTTTTATTTTTTATTTTTAACCTATAAAGGTAATTACGGATTTCTGATATTTCGTGATAGAGGAATGCGTAGGTAGGGTTATTTTTGCTAACAAATTCATTTATGTGGGCTTCTATATTATTAGCTATAGATTCGTACTGTTCAATTTCTATGGTGTGTATCAAACGGAAGGTTCCATCTTGTAATTTTGCTGTCCCAGTGTTAATTGTTACTAGTTGAGAATGCGTGTAGTCAAGTATTTGAATTTCTCCCTCTGCCGTAAGTATTCCGATGAGTAATCTGTAAATGTGAAGAATAATATTTTTCATTTTTTAATTCGATCTTTGTGTACCGTTCGTCCTGTAACCGTTATTAGTGTCTTTTGTCTATTTTGAGCTACAATTTCCTTTTTGTATCTAGGAGTCAGTTTGGATCCTAATCTTGAGTTTATTTTTACATATATGGTATCGCCTTCTGAAAATCTATTGGTGTTTTTCTTTTTTTATTATGATTTAGCATGTCTTTTTCTTGTTTGTCCTTCAATCGTTGAATATTTTCTAATCTTTTCCTTTCTTGTTCTTCGTCTGTGTCACCTAGTGTTCGTCCCATGAAAAGTTCTATAGGTTTTCTATTGGTTGTCGAGTGTATAGAGTTGTTATATTCAAATACTGCTGAGAAAAGTAGTGCTGGGAAAGAAGAATAGCGATCTTCAGCTTTTAAGCATCTTAGAATTTCGGTAAGAGTACTATGAAAACGTTCTACTTGCCCATTAATAGTACTGGAATAAGGCGGTGTTGTGAAGATTTGGATTCCGAGTTGTTCGTTCAACATATGGGTAATGGTGGCAGAATTAAACGATTTTTCGTTGTCAATTACAACGTTTTTAGGTTTTCCAAATGATAATAATATTTCTCTTAAAGGTTCCTTTACATGTTCTATTGCTTTGGATTTTACTAGTCGTGCTTGGGCGTATTTAGAGAACTTGTCTAATGCTGTTAATACTATTTTCCCTTCGGTGTTATATAAGTCAATATGTAATATCTGCCCTGGATGTTCTGGTATTGGTGTCGCTAGTATTTTCTGTACTGTGGGGTGTCGCTCATACTTATTTTCTTTGCATATTGTGCACTCCTTTAAGAGTTTCTTAATTTTCTCTGTCATTTTAGGAAAGTAAATTTTGTCAAGTAGCTTAATTTTGTTTTCCTTATAGCTTCTATGAGCTCTTCTATGTTCTTGTAATATCTTCTCTTCTTGTTCTGATTCGTTGACAATATCATCGACCTGCTTCTGTGTATAACAAATTCTATAGGAACTAAAATGTAAAGGGTAAATTGCTTGTATTCTTCCCATTATTTCTTCGCTAGTTAACAGTCCGTTAATAACGCTGGGATTCAAATAGCTTCTAAATGTTTCTATCAAATCTTCTTGTGTATATTGAGGCTTTATTATAACGTGTCTATGGTATGTTGGGAAAGGTATAGTGAAATTATAATTATCAGCTTCACCGGTTAAAATAAAAAGTTGGTTCTTGAATACGTTGATAGGGGCTTCTATTGATGGAATAAGGTTTTCAGCTGAGCTTTCGTGACTATGGATAGTGGCGGTTAAGGAATTTATTGGGACGTTTTGAGGAGGTCTAGAAAGGGCATCGGCAACTACGTTCGCTTTTCCTGGTTTGTATCTTATTTCGTAGTTATACTCTTCGAGAATAGACTTCCAACGTTTCATTTTTCCGTTATTATTTCTATTGCTCAAGGCATATGTGAGTGGCTGATGGTCCGTATAGATTTCAACTTTTGCCGAACCATACAGATAGTTTCTTAAAGCATTTAACGACCAAATTATGGCTAATAGTTCTCTCTCATTAGCTGCGTAGTGCTCTTCGGTTTTTGACAGTGTGCGGGATATAAATGTGATGGGTCTGTTTTCTTGGGACAAGACAGCTCCAAGCGCAAAATTTGAAGCGTCGGTAGTAAGTTGGAATGGCTTTTTAAAGTCTGGATATGATAGTAGCAAGTCATTGGAAGTGAGGATGTTTTTAATTTTTTCTATTGCATCGAGTGCGTCTTCATTTAGCGTAATTAAAGTTTTTTTTGAGTCTTTCTTGGACACTCGTCCATCCTCCCCTCTTAAAAGGGATGTCAGGGGTTTAGCAATTTTCGCATAATCTTTTATAAAACGTCGATAATGTCCTGACATGCCTAAGAATGAACGTAGGTCTTTAAGTGTGTTTGGTAGAGGAAATGTTTTAATAGTTTCAATTTTTTTCGGATTTGTTCTTATACCATTTGACGAAACTAAGAATCCAAGGAATTCCACTTCATTTTGGAAGAACTTGCATTTGTCTAATTGAACTTTCATATTTGATTCCCTTAAGGTTTTGAAAATGTGTTGAATATGTTCTATGTGATCATTTTCCGATTTACTAAATATAATAATATCGTCGATATAGACGAAACAGAACGATCCTATGTGTTCACGCAAAATATCATCAAGGGTCCTTTGAAAGATTGCAGGTGCATTCTTTAGACCAAAGGGGAGCCTTGTAAACTCGAATTTTCCATTGTTAATGGAAAAAGCAGTTTTTTCTATGTCTGTTTCCTTTAGTGGTATCTGATGGAAACCACTTTTGAGGTCGAGTACCGAAAAATATTTGCATTTCCCTAATTGCGCTAGGACGTCATTTATTTCGGGGATCGGGTAACGGTCAGGAATGGTGATTTGGTTAAGTTTACGATAATCTACTACTAATCTATGTTGCTTATTGCCATTTGAGTCAGGTTTTTTTGGTACAATCCACACAGGGGCATTGTACGGGGATCGGGATGGTCTTATTATACCATCTCTTAAAAGGATTTGTATTTGTTTTTGAACTTCATCCCTTAGAGAAACGGGATATGGATAGCTTCGTGTATAAACAGGAGAATCTGAAGTGGTCCTGATTTCACCTTTGACTCTACTTGTGTAGGTTAATTTTTCATTGGGTTCTGCAAAAAGATTTTTGTATTTTTCAACAAGTAATTCGCATGCTTTTTTCTGTTTATCTGTCATTTGTTCATTTTTTATGTCTATTGTATGGACTGCTTTTGATTGACATTGTCTGATTAATATTTTTTTACCATTGAATATTTGCATGTAATTATGTTTGGTATGAATAACAGCGGATAATTCCTTAAGGCTGTCATTTCCCAAAATGGCGTCAAATGATTTTAAGGTGGGAAGTAAATAGAACTTAATTTCGAGTTGTGGTATATTGAAAAGATTTACGCGAGTGAAATGTGTTATTTTAATGTTACCCGCTATGGAAGTTGCAAAGAAAGGTTCCTTATTGGCAAACGCTTTAGGTACGACGGAAGGTTTGATATAGTTCTTATTTGAACCCGTGTCAATTAGTATTTTAAGTATTCTACCTCCTACTGTCTTGACTTGAATATAAGGCAGTGAGGAGTCACTCATTCTAAAAAATGTATATCTGTTAGGTCGGAAAAAGGAACTGCGGTTTCTGTTTGGGTTTCCTGTGTCCCGAATTGATCTTGTTGATTATCGTAATATTGCATGTACTCGTTAAATGTTTGTTCCAAGTCTTGTCGAGTTTCTGAAGCTTGATATTCTTGAGTTGTCTCTGTATTATTTATTTGTTCAATGGGATTGTATCGTCTTGCGTCGTCTAGTTGGAAATTATTCATGTCGTTACATAAGTTGGTATATTGGTACTGATCAGGGTACGCTTGTTCTATATTAAAATTTCTCTGAAGCTTTCTCGGTCCTGTTTGGGGCGTATTCTCGCCTGGTCGTTTACCATAGAAATCGTTTGGCTTGGGGCGATTTACATAATTTAGCGCTCTACTCTGGATACTCTGATCTACTTCCATGGCTTCTGGCCGTGGCTGTGGTTTAGCAGCGAATGGTCTCGGTGGAGGGTTTGTTGGTCTAAATAAATTGGGTTGTGCCAGAGGGGCATAGAATTGTTGGCGCTGTGGTTGCCATATATTATTTTGGAAGGGTCGAGGAGTATGTTGAACGGTTGCATTTCTTGGAAAATGTGCCAGTTGTGGGTAGAAATTTTTTGTTAAAGGAGGAATAAGCTTTCTCTGAGGTATAGGTGGTGGAATTGTAGTTTTCCTATTTCCTAATGCATAATTGGTTCTGTAGTTTTGATTTTCTAGCTTTTGGCAAAGATAGAGGGCTTGTGGTAGATCTGATGGTTCTTTTATTTTTACTTAAATTCACTGTCTTATATTGCTAAGAGTGGTTTTTAGATATTTCTATTTGTTTTTTTTTTTTTTTTTTTTTTTTTTTTAACTGTTTTAAATTTATAATTTTTCTTAGATTTAACTTATTATTTCATTACAATATAAAAATCATATTCTTACAAATATATTATTGTCATCATTTCGTTGATAAAAATTGTTGATGTCAAGTTGACGTTGGTAAATCCTTCGCTGGTCGACTGGATTTTGTCCGTTTTGCTCTCTCTTCGCTACTTCGGATCCTACGTCGCACACACTCGCGAAGTTAGCTGAAACTAACGTTTAAGCTTTTATTCTTTTTATACGTTTATGTTTTTTATCAAAACTTAACGTTTTTTGTTCTTTTAATGCCGCTAGTTCGTGTAGCACATTTAAGCAAAGCTTTTCACTATTTTCCGCGTTTATGTTTTAGTCCAAAACTTAACGCTTTTTGTTCTTTTAATGCCGCTAGTTCGTGTAGCACATTTAAGCAAAGCTTTTCACTATTTTCCGCGTTTACGTTTTAGTCCAAAACTTATCACTTTATAACACGTTGGGCGCCAGTTAAATTCGTACTTGCCGAATTAATTAAAAAAAAAGTTTTTTTATTCCGGTCTATGACCGTTCTTTATTATGAGTTTAAATCAACTAGCTACAATTTTGTTATTTTCTAAGTTTGATAACTTATGCTAACTTAAATAATACAAACTGCAGCGGATGTTTAGTCAGCGATCTTTTAATGTTGTTGTTGTTGTTGCTTGGTTCTCATGAAAGCGCAGTAGACGCTGCGTCAGCATTGCACACTTTGTCAGTATTCCAGAGAAATATATTGTAGGGATCCAATTACTTTATTTAATTTTATTTTGGATATTTTACGTGTTAACTTATATGCTTTTATGTGTTTGTTTGCATGTGTTTAGTTTGTATGTGTTTAGTTTCTTTGTATTTGTGAAAGAGCGAGAAGTTTGCGTGCAGTGAAGCGAAAAAAGTGTAGCAGTTGGGGAAAAAAACGATTTTAAACGATTAAAATAATAAAATAAAAAATTATTTCGATAGTTATTTAATTATTTATAAAATTTATTTTTCAGCATGGTTTTTATTTCAGATCAAATTTGCAATATAAAAACTTTTTCGGGCTTATAACATTATTCAGCCCTATCATTAAACATTTTCTCCCGGGAATTATAAAAGGGAGTTTCCGCTTTTAAGATAGCAGATAAGCCCATTGCATATTTTTCATTTTAAACTTATGAATATAAAAGGTTGATGAACAAATTTTCATTAAAAATTTCCAAAAAGTTTTCGAGCTTTATTTTAAAAACGGAAATTCTCTTTTACAATACCCGGGAGAAAATTTATCATGATATACGTTTAGTTATAAAAACATTTTAGTTTTTTTATTTCTTTTTTATATATTATTTTTTTTCTATGAAAGATTAAAAAATATATTAAAAGACATTTTTTTTTCTAAAACGATTAATTTGCAAATTAACCTTTATTGTATGAAACAAAAGTAATATATATTTAATAACTAACTGTTAATTTTGAATGCAAGAATTCTAAAAACAAATATTTCACAAGTCAGCAGGTTTTTCTTCAGACATTTTCATAGTTGTACTTAGAATAGTTGACACCTTACCCGAATTTCGGTTTAAAAAAAAAATTACTTAAAAATGCTTTATCTTCATTATTTAGATAAAGATGTTGGTGGATAATTGAAAAAAATACATGCGTCGTAGGTTCTTTAACAGTAATAAAACTGGGAAATTTCTCCGTTTCTCAATAAATAATATTCTTCGTAGGTTTTTAATAATTATTTTGGCGAAACAAATAAAAATATATAATTGTATATAAGTATTTATTTCAAAGAATATGTTAACCAAATAAAAAATAAACAACATAAATTCATAACAATTATTTAAATATATGTAATATATGAATGAAAATAAGTCCTTTTGAATTCTATGGGGTGGGTTTCCGCCTAAAAATCCACCTGGGTCTTAAGTTGTATTACGCATCAAAATCATTGAAATTATTTCTAATGTTTAATGCATTAGGATAAGATTGATATATTTACCAGTTAAACACAGTTCTATATTATCAATAGAGATGTACTGTTGTTTCGTATTTATCAAATGATATAACCATATTCAGAAATTTTAAGATATTCAATACAACAATCATATTATATTTATATATATTTGCATTCAAACCCAGTTGTGACCACTGATGTTAACGGCACAGTAATTACTGTTTTCTACAGTAATTTGACTTCTCATACAGTACGACAGTACTTTTTCGAAATATCAAGTAATTTCAATGGCCGTCCAAAAATATAAATTAATTGAGAAACAATTTGTTAAAATCACATTTGTTACATCTCTGTTCTTCTCATAATTTTATCATCCCTGGAATTTAGTGCAAAATAAAAAGATGCGTTGCTAACTTTGCAATTATAGTGTACACATGGCTATTTGTAGATTTATGTAGGATTATTTAGATAAATATTATCTAAAATTCTTTATTTTTTAAATGTATTAATTATTCAAACATATTTTTTACGATTGAATATTATATTTATAGCAACTGAAGACTCAGAAATACATTTTAGTATTATTATTTTTGTTATATTTACGTTCTAAGAACTAATAAGTCTATAAAATTATAAAGTTAAGATAAATTCACAAGGTGCAATTCATGAAATTGAAAAATGTCTTTGGATTTTCGTAATTTTGACATTTGTTTACTAAAAAAATGTTCCTAACATCTATTATATACATATAATTATATGAAAATTTGCATTTTAATTGATTTTTTTTTCGTTTTAGTTACACGCCTATCCCACGTTTTACACGGTACTCGTTTAGCACGTTTTCGATCTTACACGGTTTTAAGGTTGCGATGAAAGTGACTTTTTACCATTCAGGAAAAGAAGAAATATTTGCTTTTTACTGATAATCATACTCTCTGATTTTTTTTAAAATTTAATTTTCGCTTTACACGGATTTCTCAGGAACCTATCTACCCTGTAAAACGAGGGATAGGTGAATTCCACAATAATTTTTGATTCAGTTCACAGTAATTTTGCATAAAAAACAGTAATTTTTCGTGCCTAACACAGTAATTTCAACAAATTATGTTAACATCACTGGTTGTGGCCCTTCGCAGTTGTGGTGAATACATTTCTATGGTGAATTGCAGTAGGTGAATGTATAGGAATAGTGGATTCCCAGTGGGCAATTATACTAGGCCTTAACAAAAGAAGGCATGCTAAGACTACTACTATTGGCTATTACTACTACTATTTTTTCATTTTAAGTTTATTGAATGAATTGATCTTATTTATGTTTGTATGCCAAATAAATTTTTATTTATAAATGACTCCAGATTGAATTTATTTATGCAAATCAATGAGATAGTTTTTATCCCTTACGTGGGAAGCAATGTAAGTAGACCTTATGCTAGAATACTTTTATTAGCACTCTTTACAAAATCGGTACAATTAGGTCTACTAAAGAAGCACCCTTTTCCGCCCTAACAAATGAAGTAGAACAATAAGGCTTGGATTGAGAGTGCTTTTATAAGCCCTCATAAAGGAGGTCTTTTAACATGCATTCTCAAAAAAGAGCTTCTGGCAGGCCTCTTTAGAGTCGCGACAGAGGAAGGCCTAGAAAAATTGCTCGTTTCATATAAAAAAGTTAATGGGCTTGGATATGAGTGCGGAAGGTGTTCAAAATCCATATGAAGGCCTGCAAGTAGCGCTTCGAAGCCCTGCTTTTGCCCACTGGGTTTACTAATTAGTGAATACAGAAAGCATTATCGATAGCACAATTAAATACGCAAACACAACTAATGTATGTGACAAATACACATACATGCGGAACACACGGACTGCCAACTGCGGCCGTAGCTTACCAAGATTCCCCGAACTGACGACAGTTTAACGTTATTTCGTTATATCGGTTGTACTCCCCATTCCAAAAAGTTGTATTTGTGGCTAAAGCAACTTACTTAAACGTACAGTAGTTTCGACTATGTCGTAACACAAGACGTAGAATTATTCAATTCGCTTTTGAGGACATCTTTTTTAAAAAATATTTAGAAAAATATTTATTCCATACACCTCAGCATATCACCTTTAAAAAAGTGCCGGAGAGGGTTAATATGTATGACTAACCCCCATTACTTTTGCAAAAGGAATATTTTTGCCTTTGACACCTATTCCCTCCGACCACTCCTTAGGGGGGCTCCCATATAAATTTTATGGTTTTTGTATATTTATTCCATACACCTAAGCATATGACCTTTAAAAGAGTGCCGGAAAGGGTTAATATATATGACCGACCCCCATTACTTTTGCAAAAGGAACATTTTTGTCTTGGACACCTATTCCCTCCGAACACTCCTTAGGGGGCTCCCATACATATTTTATGGTTTTGTCGATAAAACCGGAAACTGTCGATAAATAGGTAGAAAACTTAAGCAAACAAAAAACATCAAATGTTTTCTTTATATTTCATGTATTTGAGTAAAATTTATATAAGTTAGAGAGTGCAAACATGAATTTTTCTCCCAGTGAGGATCAAGCAGACCAACAAGTACTAACATCAACATTGTACGATCAGTACTTTAGGCACACCAAAGGCTCAAATTGTGATATAAATACCTACACCTGATCACTATCAACCACCCTACTTACCTCCGAGAATGATGTATTCTACGTCAAAAGTGAACACAGGACCTTAACGATTTTTGAAAACTAGCAATTAAAATCATATCGTCATCAGGCTTACTTTCCAAAATAATGACCCCTATATTGTGTCGAAAAAATGTGTGTTGAAATTGAATGTTTTAAGATTAAAAAGTAATAAATGGACTGCGTTTCCAAACACATATTCATTACCTTTTCGATTTTTTCGACAACCTTGTCCTAAATCTGTTCTATAGTATAGACATTTTTGAATCCTAAGCAATTTCGCATGAAAGTATAATTTGTATTAAAAATCTTTAAAATTCAGACAACAATAAGTATAAAATAAAAGCTTTTAACCTCTTCAACTGACCTGATCAACAGAGAACGAACGTGCGCATCATTATGCTCAACAGGAACAAAGTTGAACATCAACTTGAACGAAACTGTTGCGTATGCGCAACAATAATTCAATCGATTGACTTGTAGTTTCAGTATGCGATGAATGCACAACCAGATCAAAGAACGGATCAATCAAACATTTGTTATATGATATACGTAGCTAATGTGCATAAAAATAAAAATGCAAAAAAATGTACTTTTACTCGTGCAACATAAAGGAATTCAAAACAGCGTAACGAAAAATTTCCCGCGAACTTTTGTGCACTTGCTGTGTGATATGCTTTGTGCCGTCATCGGTGATCAGCAGAGATCAACATATTTTTTATTTTTTTTTTATTTTATAGCTGACAATAAGTCAAGTGATGCTCGCAGAGAGTAAGGAAAAGACAACCTATAATTTTTTACTTAAAATTTGCTACGTTAATGGAGTTATCGACTTTTTAAAAGAATTCATAACTTTTATATTGAGAAAATTTAATTTTGTCATTTTATAAAATTAAATTAATTTAAATAAAATTTCATTTTATTTTTTTTTCTAAAATATCTAAACTGAATTTTTATGAATATGTTATTATTTTTCCTTTATTGTGCTTTTATGCATTTTATTTATGAGTTATTATTGAGCCTCATCGCATTTACTGTGACTTTAACGCGAAGACTGAGTATGAAATCGATAGTTTTTCTGTCCAGAAATTCGTTATGCATGAACTTTGCGGTAGAGAAAAATAAAATATTAACATGTTTGTTGCGGTGAAAATATGGAAACAAAAAAAGAAAATACAGCAACAATGAAAAATTACTCATAGGTCATACTTTAAATCGACGCAGTACAAGTCACACGATTACTATCAGTGCAGCAAAACATGCGCTTCATAGCAAAGTGGATGAAATAAGTGTGTTTGTGTGTGTGTTGGTATGTGTTTGAGTGATCTTGTCTCTTGGTAATCAGGCAAAACGAATCGCTGATATTTTCTGCGCAGCTTCAGCTAAGCTATCAGTGATGTTTGATTATGTTCGTGTGATCAACGCGATTCATTCGGAGATCGCGCTTAACTTTTTACCTTTAACATTAGGCCTAACTTTGACTCTGACACCACCGACTACGACTCTGACATCGACTTTGACTTTGACCGCTGCACTGGCCGGCATTATGATGCTGCTCATTCTCGTTAGTGGCCAACGATTGATCGTGGCGATCTTGCTACGTTTTTGATCTTCTGTCTTATTGATGTTGATCGGCACGGATCACATAGTTGAGCATTTCAACACAAACACGGGTGAGAAAATTATCAGCGCAACAACAATAGCAGCACATTAAATAAGTTTGGAAAATTGTTGAACTGCTTGATGAAGCGTGGAAAACGTCATCACTACAATAATAATAACATAATTTGGTAAAAAATATATAAGAAGGGAAAAAAAACCATCAAAAGATTTCCATGAACTTTGGCTGACGTCTGACTATGCGGCAGGTCAGAGCTAATGATCAACACGATTGTGGCGGAAAAGTGTGGATGCGGTGTGGTTTTCGATGAGAAAGTAGTCTGCAAGTCAGAAAATTCCGAAATTGTTGGTGGTGAAAATTATAACAAATTTTTTGATTATGGATTATTAACTAATTTCTATTTTAAACACGAGTTGACCAGTTGTAGGGGGCGTGAAGACAAGCATTGTTGACATTGGTGTGTTGTTTTGATTTTTAAAGTTTTTTAATGTTGATATTAAAGAAAATCAACATTACTTAAAAAAAAAATATATATATACATAAAGTATAGCATAAAGTAGTATAGTATAGTATAGTATAGTATAAAGTATTATAGTATAGTATAAAGTATATGCACACATACGAAAAATGTGAAATTTTCGGTTATTTATCAGGTAATTATTAAAAAAAGCTGTACATTGTATAAACTACAAGTTTGAGGAAGTTAAACTGACATTTTTATTTAATCTTTTTCTTATTAAAATTGTGTTGATCCAACTAGGAATGTTTCTTGAGTTTCACCTTTCGCAGTTGCACATTATTCTGAAATAATCATGGTGCCTCGCAGCTGATTATAATAACTTTTTTAGAAAATATGCTTAATTTTCCAAATTAAGTTGTCATAAATTTTGAGAAATTCAAAATTATTTAATCTGCTTATAAAAATTAATGAGATAAAATGAAGACAATAAAAACAATATAATTCACCAGAAGCAACTGCCAAAAGACATGCCTTGAATTTAAACATAGTTTTAGTGATTTTTATGAAAGCCATTTAGAGCTAATAAAGTCATAAAAGTTCGGTGATATAATCGCCGCAAACAACAAAAAGTCACCACTTAAAAAAAAAAAAAATCAACTGATCACTAAAACAAAAAAAAAATAAAAATATAAAAAAAAATAATAATCAGCGTTTAAATCAGCACATGACATAAAAATATTTATTGAATCCACTTAAAAAACATAAACAACCATTTTATTAGAATCGCTTACATATTCCTAATGATTTTTAATTGCGGCCAGTTCATTAAGATGCATGCATTTTTTTAACAGTTGTCTACATTTTTCTTTTTTTACAATTTTATTAACGAGCTACTGAAATTTGATCTCGATTGCATTGGGCAAGCGTAGCTAATTGTCATAACTTCGCATGCGTTTGCACGGTGGCGCTGACAATAGTTGTCGTTGCTGCTGCTGATGCTAGTGATGCTGCTGATGAAGGCCAGGACTTTGAGTCTGTTACATCTTTGAGTCCTTGTACCAATTATGTGTGGATTTAAGGTGCATTTCGCTGATGTTGTTCGTTGTTGGCTTTGGTGTGAGACATGCCTAAATTGCTGCAACAACAGTAACAACAAGTAACACAACAAGAACAACTCTACAAAAACAACTCATTATACTAAATGAGTATGAATGCGCATGTTAAGCCATGTTCGCAGGTAGTGGTTGAAGTTGCAGCAAGGAATGCGACGTCACACAGTGGGCCTACATCGATAAAAAAAGACCAACTCGAGATTTTAACCAAGACCTAGTTAATGGTTAAGTCGTACATTGTAACATTTATAATGAATAAAAGCTGTATATACAAGTATAACCATAACCATAACCATAATCACAACCATAACCATAACCATAACCATAACCATAACCATAGCCATAACCATAACCATAACCATAACCATAACCATAACCATAATCGTAATCATAACCATAACCATAGCCATAACCATAACCATAACCATAACCATAACCATAACCATAACCATAACCAAAACCATAACCATAACCATAACCATAACCATAACCATAACCAACACCATAACCATAACCATAACCATAACCATAACCATAACCATAACCATAACCATAACCATAACCATAACCATAACCATAACCATAACCATAACCATAACCATAACCATAACCATAACCATAACCATAACCATAACCATAACCATAACCATAACCATAACCATAACCATAACCATAACCATAACCATAACCATAACCATAACCATAACCATAACCATAACCATAACCATAACCATAACCATAACCATAACCATAACCATAACCATAACCATACATAAACATAAGCATAAACATAACCATAACCATAACCATAACCATAACCATAATCATAACCATAACCATAACCATAACCATAACCATAACCATAACCATAACCATAACCATAACCATAACCATAACCATAACCATAACCATAACCATAACCATAACCATAACCATAACCATAACCATAACCATAACCATAACCATAACCATAACCATAAACATAACCATAACCATAACCATAACCATAACCATAACCATAACCATAACCATAACCATAACCATAACCATAACCATAACCATAACCATAACACAAACATAAACATAAACATAAACATAAACATAAACATAAACTTAAACATAAACATAATCATAACCAATACCATAACCATGAACATAATCATAACCATAAACGTTATCATATATGCAGGTTCAGAATACATACGAGTACTTAAACATCGACTTCAGTCATATGGGAGATTTCAAGCCTCTATTATAAGATTGTTTTATAAGAAAATTAATGTTAAAATTATTGCTATTATTTTTTTATTTTTTTTTTTTCTTATTCGTCCCACCGTTCAACTGAATGAGCTTAACACGCTGTGACTGCTTATTACCCCAATAAGACAAATCCTAATTATCCAATAAATAAAGTTTTGCATGCATCAAGTGGATGGTCGGTGGTGTTGCCACATTTTCCACGATGCACAACTTAAACGACGCATCGTTGCCAGGCGGTTGATAAAAATCTCTATTTTCACCGAGCAACCACTAACATCCAGTAGAAGCAGTTGCTGTTGTTGTTGCTTGCTGCAGTTGTCGTCGTAATTGTTGTTGCTATTGTTGTTGTTGTTGCAACTATAAAAATAATAAAAACGCACAGCAAACGATGGCATGACTGCGAATTGATGTGAGGCGTTGTGCCGAGGAGCACCACGCATGCGCGAATTCGTACGTAATTGTTTCTTGTTAATTTCCCATCGAAGAAAGCGTCAATTTACCGTACGACGAACAAGTCACAGAATCAGGACCAGCAACTGACTCCCGCCGCCACAGCAGGATGACGCAGAAACCAAAAATACATTTTCAGATGCTGTTTGCCAGCGTTCGTGTAGTTGGTTAATGTGTATGTATGTTTGCATGTGTGAGTGTTGTAAAGAGAAAAATAAACATTAAATGGCTTTTTTTTTTATTTGCTTCAAGTTTTGTTTGGCTCATTTATGAAATCATAAGGAAATATATTTAGGTGCAATGAATCGACTTTTTTTGTGGCAATCACAATTTTGTTATATTTGTATAAAGCTTCTAAAAAATATCAAATACAAAAATATAATTTTATAGTGGTCCATGTCAATTAAATATTTGATCCTAAAATTTAAGGGGGTATATAGGTTACAAATCAAAAACAAAATTTTTCTGTCCGGAATTTTTTTAATAGAAGGAAAAAAAGATATCGTTTTAAAATTTTGCACATAGATTTATTAACATTTAAAAAACCAAACATTTTTTTTTCAGAATTTTTGAAGCGGTTTTTGACTTAACTGATTTAAAAAAAAAAATGCCAAAAAATTTACGGTGTGCAGAATATCAACAGTCTAAAACATCTGGAGAGAAAAAAAACCAAATTAATCCTTTTTTTTCGGCGGAAAAAATTATCCTAGTAAATAGTTAGGGAGATAACTATTACACTGTTGAAGTTATTAGATATTTTATCAATTTTTAATATTTAAAACAGTATTAAAAAATTTTTATTCCATCTCCAAAATTCTAACTTACGTACAATATATTGGGCTTAATCTGCCCACTAACATGCATTGCAATCCCAAGAAAATATTTTTTACACAACTTTTACACTACGGAACACAATTAATTAAAAACTAACTTGGAACTTAGTCTTCTGCTTCGGATTTTTAATATATCGAACGAAATTGGTACAAGTTTTTAGGAGTTATTTAAAAACCTACGCTAGAAGTTTAAAAACCTCACGATAAAAGTTATTAAATCGGATTATTTTGAAAACAAATTTGAGCTTCAGGTCAAGTATGTTGACAACAAGACAACATGAAGACAAAGAAAGCAACAACCAACAACAATGGCTCTGTATAGAGCAAAACACACAGCTTGACTATACAGACTGTTTCGTTGGCCGCTACACCAACTCATCAGTAGTCTTTGCATAACTTTTCACTGTGATCCGCTCAAGCTACTTTGGTTCTACTTATACTGACAATTGTGCCGAGAAAATTACCCGAAATTTATTTTGACAGAGAGAACGCTTAATAGTGGCTGAGTTCTTATCTACTTCGATGCACCCTGTATCAAGGTTAACCTAGATCGTATCATACTTTTAGGCATAGCCTTAACTCATGTGAATCTTCGAAATTCGATCATAGCGGTTTACCGCTATCAGAGCATATTGCACTTGTGTTAGTTTGTTGTTAGCTCTTCCCATTTTCAGATTATTTTGTCAAAAATTTAATTTGAAGAGATAAAAATATTGATTTTTAAAGAATTTTGAAAATTTATTTCAAAAAGTTGTTTTTTGATTTATAAAAAATTGTAAGTTTGATTCAAAAATTTTTTTATCAGTTGATAGTTTAATTTGAATTAAAGTGTAAGCTTAGACATATTGAATTGCTGAATTATTGGAAGATCTATCTAATATTTTTCACAAAAACTTTTACATTATGCATTAGTTCATAGAATCAGAAATTTTTGTTTTTGTTTTTATGCTTTTATGTTTTACAAAAGCTATCTTGTATAACTTGGCTGGTGTATATCAGATTTTTCTTGAATTTGGTTTTCAGAATTTAGTTTAGTTGTATTTAAGTTAACTGTGGGCAACTTGACTTGAGCTATTCGCACTAAAAAAAAGCCTTTTTGAAATCAACTCAATACGCAGAGGTGTCTCATTATGAAATATTCACTAAGTTTTGAGCTTTACTAAGATATTTATAATTTTAATGATATTAGGAAACACTTTATAAATTTCTCTTAGTAATTATATAAATTAACACTTTTTGCGCCACTGTTATCAGCAACACCGGCTGCAACAACGTGTTTTTCACAGCCTAGCATATGCGTCGTCCATAGCACAAATGCTCTTTGAGCTTTCTATGAGGCTACCAAACACATGTTGGTGAAAGTAGTTTTGGTACAAGCTATGTGCGGAAAAAAAAATGTTTATAATAGCATGCAATTCATTTCAGAATCATAAATTTTAATTGTTAGTACAATTATTTAGTGATTATGGGAATTTAGTGATTTTATTTTTGGGGTGAAAGTGGTGTTGGTCTCTGCACTGTTGGTTAAGAACATGTGAGCGGAAAAACCTTAACTTCTATTGTCAGAACAACCGGTTTCAATCACCGGTTTCAGTTACTTTCTGAAAGTCAATTAGTATGCAATGTTTTAAGATTATTTAGTAGCATTCTTATTGTCACACATAAGCACATTTGATTATAATTTGCATCAAAATGTTTTTGAGTAAGAATTTAATAAATACTTAACTACATTTTTAGCATTTTAAAAGAATAAAGTCCTTGTCAAAAATTAAAGAAACTCTTGTTTTTTTCTTTAAAAACTTGTTTTTCAAGCAAGAATTTATATGATATGATATTTTTTTAATTTACGGTTTTGTTTTTTAAATACAAATGCATAGTTGGACATTTTGACATGGCATTTGAAAAAAAAGTTGAAAGACATTTTTTTAAAAATGATTCGGCGTTACATGGAATTGTTACTCGCCGAGTATAGTTACCACAAGAAAATGTATACTAACAGTCCTTTTCCGGTGAGTTGACAAAGTTCAACATATTTACAATAGTAAATATATTGACAACTGTTTAAAAAAGGAACTTAACAAAACTGGGGTTTTTTTTCAATAATCGTGCAACACTTAACAGCTGCTTTCTGACAACATGCTTTTCACCTTCCTGTGGTGAATAAATAAAGCTTTTCATTTGTCAAGTGTTCGCCTGAATAGGTTTTATAAGTCAGGTTCACAGAAATGAGAGATAAGGAAGTGGTGTTCTGGAATAAAAGTGTGGCACATTTCTTACTGGTGTATGTTCACACTAATACATTAACATTCATTCAGGGCCGTATTCGGTTGTAGCGTACAGCTAGGCCCAGTTTTTCTAATTGGAATTGTATATTAAATAAGTTTCCTTTTAACATATTTTGCGTAGTTAAAAAGTTAAGTCAATGATTTATTTTATTGTGAAATTATTCTATTATTGTATTTCCACACCACCCTTGAGGTATACAATTTGGTGCGTTACCGATTTTTTTGGGTGTTCGGTTCTCCTGTATGCAGTATTAATCCTGCATGCAACATTAAAAGATATTAATTTACAAATATAATATATATATATATATATATATATATTATATAATAAATACATATTACAAAAATAGTTCTATGTTTTAAATTATATAAAAAATGTGATTCGCATTCAAATACTTATAAATATAATCAACTAAATATATACATGTGAATTCATTTTTTAATTTTTATATTTAAATTCCTTTAATAATATAAATTATAATTGAAGTATGTTATTAATTCCTATAACAATATTGATTTATATATATTTATTATATATAAAAGAGAAATAAAATAGTTACATCCCATCACAGTCGGCATCACGATGTGGTAGCGCTGATGTAAATAATCTTCGCCTTGTTTTTGAACAGCCTACAAAATCGGAATCATAAAAATGATTAGAGCAAACAAATGATAGCTTGCTTACGAAGCTTGGTTGCAATCCTAGGACGCAAATCCATTTATATTTAATATCAATAATTTGCGAAAATCTGAAAATAAACAAATAAGTATAAATATTAATTTACTACAGTGATTAACAAAAGGCGCCCTGAAAATAATGACACCATGAAAAATGAATGCGCCCTTGAAGTCGTGTTTGTGCTTTGACATAAGCGCTAGATTAGAAATGGCGCAAAATAAACTGGCACTAATTATTGCTTTTTCACTTATTTCTGATTAAATATATATTAATTCTCAATTGAAATACACTTTTGAAGAACCAATATAATATAAATAACACCCTCTTATTTAAATAATTAAACCGATGTGAACAGAATTTTAATATACTTACTTGTGGAATGACATAATTTTTTTTTCAATTTCTGACTGCTTACACAACTGTGCACTATACAATTCATTATTATAAAGTTAGTGATAAAAATCACTTAATGATTTTAGTTGATTTCAGCAATGACAATTGCTTTTAATTGGCGGCCTCGGTAGTCGAGTTGGTAGCGTGCTCGACTGCCACCCCAGAGGTCACGGGTTCGATTCCCGGCCAGGCCATGGTCCTTCGCTTTAAAAACCTTTCTAAATTTTCTATCCTCATTTCTAATCAACTGAAATTAAAAATTCATCAATATTTACAACTTGAAGTTGTAGTTGATGGTAGAGAAGTTTGTGGATGAGATTGCCTTATAACTTGAATTGACTGAGGTAAAGGCATAACACTTGCCTCTGATTCAAATTCACATGTTTCTTTGACTTTCCACCACGCTTAGAACATCCTACACGTGTTTCACTTGATTGCCCTTTCCTTCCCACTAATCTATCATCCCATTTCGAACCAAGGCAGACTTGACTGAATAGGTATTCCACCTGAAATCCTTGGTTCAAAGCTAAAAAAAAAAAATTACTCCTGAGTATAGGTGCTACGGTTGAAATAGTATATGGCAGTAAAAGCAAAATCAAAAGCAAAAGCAAAAGCAAAAGCAAAACCAAAAGCAAAAGTTGCACGTACAAAGAATTTTTGTCCTCATTTAGGAGTGAATGACAAAACTTATCTATTCATAGATTTCGTAGCTACGATAATGTTATTATACTACTATGATTTTCTCCTAGATGGCGCTGAGTAATAAAAAAACTGTATTTTAGATATAGAATGCATAGCACCATTATCTCTAGTTATATCTATTCAAAATAGATCTTAAATAGTAAAATTTGATTGTATACTATTTTGTTCGATTAAGGTCAATACAATAAAAATATAGAATCAATTCATCCGAACAAGCCTTTGATTACCAAATCCATTCATTGTAATATGTTTTTATAAACTAAAAAAATATGTTAGGAACTTAAAAATATCTCTTAAATTATTCCAGTAAAACTTACATATCAAAGAAATACAGGAATATTTTCATTGTATTGCATACAATAAATTTTTACTATTTAATATCTATTTTGTAGAGATATAACGTATAGAGAATGAGGGCTATACATTGAATATCTAATAAGCATTTTTTTATTATTCAACGCCATCCAGTTTTTTTTTTTTAATTATGGAATAATCATTTTAATTGCACTCTTTTAGAAATTATTTTGACTTTGACTTAATAACATATCAATCCAAATCGCTGCGAACTGGCGCACAATCAATCAAAATGAAATGTAAAAGAAATACTCAAAAAATTTTCCCACAATTTAATTCTATGCAAAACTTAAAAAATTCCATAATAGCGCATATAATTAAAAAAAAAAACAAAACCTGGACAAGTCAGAAATCGAAGTCACAAAAAAAAAAAAAAAACAACATAACAAAATCACCAGTAAAGAGGTGTTTAATAACCAACAAATAAATAATACGAACAGTGTCAATTTATCTCTTCAAATTTATAATGTTCCATAACTGTTTAAGAAAATCAAAAACAAAAATAAGACAATAACAACAAAGTTCAATTTTGTGTTACACACAAAATAACGTTAAATCAAAATTGTGGCTGCTAAATTGTGGTCAGTCGTTGGCCGTCTATAGAGCCTCGAGCGATACGAATACAAGCTAAAAAAAGAGAAATAAAAAAAATCTCATAAAGTCACATGCTAGAGACAAAACACAATCATCAACCTTTAAAAGGTTCGCATCAATTTATCAAAACACTTACTCGTAGAGGGCAATATACAAGCACCAAGCAAGCAAGCATATCTATGTATCTAGTGGGTTGGTTGAGGAAAGAGATATTGTTGTGCGGCTGCAACTTCAAAATGAACAAAATAATAAAACACAGGCGGAAAACGTTATTATTGTGAGTTTTATTATCTGTTAAAAATACAAGAATTTTAATTGAATTTAAAGGGAATTTACAAGAATTTCTTACATATTTGTTCCGTCTTCGGCGGCGTTAAAAGTCAAGTGTGCAAATTTTAAGTTTTTGGTTTTCTACTCGTTACATTTGAGCATTTACAGGGTTTACAAAAGTATTATAAAAACGGTAACAGTTTAATTCAAATTTCCGATTTGAAGGAGGAAACACAATCAAGGTTTTGCTGCAACATTCCCGGACCCGTGAGTCGCATCAGCAGCTGAAGACTCACCACTCACATCAAGCACCGCCAGTTTCGATACCGGTCTACGAAGTGTTCCAGATGTTGTCTTTACCAAAACTGAACGTACCTGCCCATCTCTTGCCGGAAATACTTCAACAACAATGCCACGCTTCCACTCGCCACGCGTTTCATTATCGTCGCATATAATAACAACATTTCCAACTCGTATCGGCTCAACTCGTTGAAACCATTTCGTTCGGCGAGTAAGATCCGGCAGATACTCCAACACCCAACGCTTCCAAAAAGTTTGCTTTAATTGTTGTAGAATGTGCCACTGTTTTCGGAGGCACACGTTTTCATTGACGCTGGGCGTTTGCACAGCATTAGGAGTACCGAGCAAGAAGTGATTCGGTGTCAGGGGCTCATCTGCATAACTCTCCAATGGCAAATGTGTAAGAGGACGCGAGTTTATTAAATTTTCTGCCTCGATTAATAAACTGACAAGTGTATCCACTTGTGGGTTTTTTTCCTTTAATGTAAATGATAATACTCGTTTTACTGAACGCACCATCCGCTCCCAAGCTCCTCCTGCCGATGGGTTTGCTGGCGTATTAAATATCCACTCAATACCGCGGCTTGCACATTCGTTCGCAAACTGATTTTCTTGGAATACAAACTCCTCCTTGCTTGCGCCAACAAAGTTTGTGCCTCTGTCGCTTCTTAGGCGAACTGGAACGCCTCTTCTGTTCACAAAGTTGCGCAAACACAGAATCACAGCGTCAGTTGACAAATCTCTGGCGAGTTCTAAATGTACTGCTCTAATTGTCAGGCAAGTAAAGAGAGCTACCCATCTTTTTTCGACGCGACGTCCAATGGCCACTTGAATTGGACCAAAAAAATCAACACCTGTATACGAGAAAGGTCTAATGAACGGCGTCAGACGATCTATTGGGAGCTGTCCCATGAGCGGCTGCTTTGGAGTTGATGATAAATTCTTGCAGAGCTGACATTTCATTTTTGCTGCTCGAACACGTTGGCGTATACACGGTATCCAAAATTTCATTCTAATTGCGCAACAAATCGCTTCTTGATTTTGATGTTGATAGAGCTCATGATAAAATCGAACTATTAGCCTGGACAAAGAATGCTCTTTTGGCAAGATTATTGGGCGTTTTGTATTTAGCGCAACACATTTTACATTGTCAATACGACCAGCTAATCTTATTACTTTATCTTCACCTATTTCAGGTGTTAAGTTATAAATCGAACTTCCCTTTGGAATTGATTTACCATTTAATAGTAAATGCATTTCTTCAGTAAACGTTTCTTCTTGAACTAGGCGGCAAATCATAAGTTCGGCATCTTTTATTTCAGTTGCAGTAATAAATATATTATATTTAAACGTTTGATTCTTTCTGTCTATATAGGACTTAAAAATACAAATAGCTCGACGCACCCATACCATGACTCGTAGAAGTTTATAATAGCATGAATAATTTTCAAAAGGAATGATAGATGAAATGTTTGTTATCGTGCACAAAAACTTTGAACGTTTTTCGAAGTTACTCTCATTTTCGGCTAAATCTGTGGGCATCTGCGGCCATTCTTTCTCGGAGCCATACAGAAATAATGGGCCCATTATCCAACGAGAATTTGAGGAGACTTTGGATTTCGATTGCAGACGTGTTGCATCATCAGCCGGATTTTGTGACCCTGGGACCCATTTCCATTGGTGAACTTCTGATGTTTCGAGAATCTCAGAAATTCGATGCGAAACGAATTGCTTGTAACAACGGCTATCAGATCTTAGCCAGTGGATAACAGTTTTGGAGTCAGACCAAAATGTTATTTTTTGTGGCTTTACGCAGTGACTGGTTACTATTGCTTCTTTCAATCGAACGCCGAGTACTGCAGCCTGCAGTTCCAATCGTGGAATAGACAGGGCTTTGATTGGGCTACATCTTGATTTTCCAGCTACAAATGCGATGCTGATTTGGTCATTGTGACATATTCGCCAGTATCCAACAGCAGAAAAGGCAACTTCACTCGCATCTACGAATATGTGCAAATCGACGGTAGCCAACGGATTTGTAAATTCATGGCTGTAGCATCTGGGCACCCTAAAATTTTCAACGGACTGTAATTCTTTATACCAACCAAACCACTTAAGATAAATTTCATCTGGTATCGCTGCGTTCCAATCAATTTTTGCTCTCCACAGCTCTTGCAACAGTATTTTTGCTTGTACGACTATATTTGCTAATAGTCCAAAAGGATCAAAAATTGACATAGCGATACTCAAAAGTTCGCTTTTGGTCGGCCGACGATCGCCATTCAAAACAGCTTTCGGTACTCTCATAAATCTTAAAACAAAGCAAAACTGATCAGTTGATGGCTGCCAAAACATACCCAAAATTTTTTCTGTTCCCGACTCAGAGTGGCAAATGTTTTCCAAAGCAGAATCTAAAGAACATGATTTTCCAATTACTTTTTGACAAAACTCTGACGAATTTGAAATGAAACTTCTTAATTCGAAACCAGCTTGTTTATGGATATTTATGACTTCATTGGCAACCTGTACGGCTTCTTCACTAGTATCGAAGCTGTCAACATAATCATCCACGTAATGACGTTCTACAATTGCTTCATAGGCGCGAGCATGATTTTGTCTATATATGTCAGCATTTAGATTTTTTATATATTGTGCTGAACATGGTGAACTTGCTGAACCAAAAATCATAACTCTCATTACGTAAATATCTGGAGGCTTCGTGGAATCACCGTCTCGCCATAAGAATCTTTGCGCCGTCTGGTCAGCTTGCTGTATATTTATACGGTGAAATATTTCGCGAATATCTGCGCCCACTCCGATCTTCGCTTGTCGAAATTTAAACAAAATTGATAGCAGAGGCTTTGGTTGGTATTTGCTCGGGCCCTTCATCAGCCTGGAATTTAAAGATACATTGTTAGTAGAAGCGGCTGCATCGAACACAAGACGCAGCTTGTTTCCTTTATTTATATTGCGCACAGCAAAATGAGGCAAATACCATGTTTTCCTTTCTAATATTTCGGCTTCATCACGAGACAACTTTATTGCATAAGACTTATCTACATATTCCTTAATTTTGTTTTGGTACCAGTCAGAAAATTCCTTACTTTTTTTCATTTTTTCTTCTATTTTTTCAAGTCTTTTCAAAGCTGCTGTATAACTTTCCTGGAAGTCAAAATGGTCGGTATTCCACAATAATCCTGTTTCATATTGATTACCAATCCTTCGTGTGGTTTTAAATAAAATTTGTTCGGCTCTTTCGTCATCTTTGGAAACGAGAGGCTCTAGCGGCTTTGAGCCAAAATTTTCCAACGTGAAGTATTCAGCAATTTTTTTTTCAATTTCCTCAATTTTATTATGTTCATAATCGATACGACAAACTATTGCTTCCGTGGCCTCCTCATTTGATCCAAATAGCACGCACCCTAACTTTGTTTTATGAACAGAGAAACTATCGTCCAAGTTTAAAACGTCTATTGGCCGCACCAAATTTATGTGTGGCATTCCAATTAAAAGTTGTGGTACTGCGTCCATGTAGTCATCAATGCAAACATTTTTTAAGGAATCATAATTTAATTTAAATTTTTTTAAATCCAAACTTTGAGACGGTAATTGTAAATTTTGCGTAGAACGTACGCCTCGCATTTGAAAGGTATGTGTGCTATCTCCCAATCCTGAAATTTCCAGATCAAGTTTGTTCGACATTTCGCTAGTTGTTGCACCTCCTATCCATCGAAGTGTTAATATATCTGAAGAACCTTTTACTCCAATTATTTTAGCTACTTTCTCCTCAATTAAAGAAATTTTCGATCCATCATCAATAAACGCCATTATTTTACAGCTTCCTTTTGGACCTTTTAATTCCACGGGCAAAAACTTAAACAATGTTCTTTTGTTCATATTATTACTAACGATTGTGATGACATCGGCATTATCCACACTTTTGTTATCTTGTTGATTTGTTATCGACAGATTGTCATCTCTTACTTTACCATCTCTGACAACAATATTATTTGACGTTTTTATTTGTTCTGGCTTGTTAAGCTTAATTTCCTTTTTGTCATTATTTTCATGAAGGAGACGATTATGGAACTTATGGCAAAACGACATTCCACATTCACGACGGTTTCTACATGTTAGTGCACTGTGACCCGGGCGTAGGCAACTGAAGCAGAGTCTGTTCTTTTTAACAACTTCCCATCGTTCGGACACAGGGCAATTGCGAAAACTATCACATTGGTTTAAATAATGTTTTTCTCTGCAAATAAAACAATTAAATTTTCTTTCAGGTTCCTCTGTAATAGTAAATGATGACTTGTACGTTCGTTCTCTTTTTTGGATATGTTCCTGTGCATTGTGACCTTTGTAAGCAGAATCCATTTCAGTGGCCATGGAAACATACATTGCAACGTGTTGGAGCCATGCACTAAAATCGCACACGCTTGGATATTGAATCATGTTTGCATGTATATGTTTTGCCCAATCCTCTCTTTTAAATAAAGGCAATTTACTTACTAATTCGTCCAGAAGAGTGGGATTATTTAAATGCGGAGTAGCGCCAGCATTTTGCAAAAAAACGGTCAGGTTAGAAACCATTGAACTAAAGTTGACTATCTCACTCAGTTTCGTGCTCGCAATTGAAGGATAAGCTCGGACTTTCGATATTTGACTGCGAATTAAAACTTGGGGGCGACCAAAATGAAATTCCAGTGTACGCATTATTTCATTGACACTGTCTGGGTGAATAAGAAATGCCTCAACTTGTGCTTTAGCGGCTCCTTTGAGTGCCTTTTGAAGGCGTGATAGGTTCTCTAAATTTGTATATGAGTATGCGTCTGTAGTTTCTCTGAACGCGACAGCAAACATTGGCCACTGTTCCGGCAAACCAGAAAATTGTGGCAGATCTTGAAGTTTACGCATTGAGTGGTTATAAAGCGTTGGTAGCGGCGTAGCGTTGATTGGCGGTAAAAATGCAGGTGGAGCACCCTGAGTATGATATAAATGTGGCGACGAAACTTGTGTGGCGGATGCGGGAATTGATGAAAATGTTGGCAAGGTAGTGTTTACTTGCGACGACTGATTTTGCGTGAAAGACGCAGACGCTGAAGCGCATGTTGGCATAGCAGATTGCAACTGCGATAGTTGTGTTTGCATGGGAGTTGCAGGCATTGTCGAGAATGTTCGCGGAGACGCTTGAAAGTAGGTATGACTACTTTTCAAGTTAAGGGCGTATGTAGGTATATTGGTAGATGGTAAATGAAAGGGCTTACCTGTGCTCATTTGAGTTGGAAAATACACACCGGAGTTGTAGGCTGCGAGTGCATTGTTGAGGTTAGGTGACATTGGAGCATAGGTGTTGGCGGCAGTGTTGACGGAGTGGCTGGTGAGAAAATTTGATGAGTTGCTGGAACTTTCGGCGGCGGCATTTTCTTGCGAGTTTAACAATTGCTGAAGATGTTTTCTTTCCTTTTCAGAACTTTCGTATGAAAGCTGTAGCTTTTCAATTTTTTCATGCAAATCAGAGATTACGTTGTTGTCAATAATTGTTGCATTCTGCTCATCTTCAGATGCAGAATCTCCTTTTTCTGATGGCATTTTGTTGTTTTCTGTGCTTTTCTGAAGGCGTTCACTTCGGCGAGGCATAAAATTTTAATTCCAGGTTATTTCAATTGTGTGGCAAATAAATATATAATAAAATGTTGTGCGGCTGCAACTTCAAAATGAACAAAATAATAAAACACAGGCGGAAAACGTTATTATTGTGAGTTTTATTATCTGTTAAAAATACAAGAATTTTAATTGAATTTAAAGGGAATTTACAAGAATTTCTTACATATTTGTTCCGTCTTCGGCGGCGTTAAAAGTCAAGTGTGCAAATTTTAAGTTTTTGGTTTTCTACTCGTTACATTTGAGCATTTACAGGGTTTACAAAAGTATTATAAAAACGGTAACAGTTTAATTCAAATTTCCGATTTGAAGGAGGAAACACAATCAAGGTTTTGCTGCAACAGATATGTTTGCTGAAAATCGAAATGGATTTGCGTGGAAGAGAAATCAAATCAAATCATACGTAAGCAAATGAAACTCTTAGAGCAATAAATTTATATTATTTGTGATAAAGTAACAAATAGAAGGAAGGAGCAAGGCAGGCACACATGAGCACAATTTGGGAACGAACGAACGCGGTTTATTAGCATTCATAAGAGGTATCAACTGTAAATTGTTATTAAGAGCGTATAAAAGCTTTGAACATAGGCCAGTAGGAAAATAAAATAGAAAATAAAATCAGTTTTGCCGAAAAAGTTTCTGTGAATTATAAGTAAATTTTTATAGGGACTTGGGATTTTAGGAAAAATCTCTTACTTTTGCTTTTTTATAACGCCTTTTGTTAACACTCGATTTTACTTCCCATCTTTTATTGGCGTCCGTGGCACAGTGGGTAGAGTGCTTCACCCATACGCTAGAGAACTCTGGTTCAATTCCATCTGACACAGAAAGTTTTTTTTAATTTAATTAATTTTTCTGTTCGGTCGTCACCTCTCTGCAGACAATGCCAAACCTCAGAGAGTAAATAATGCCATATAAAGCTGCTTGAGAACATACACATTAGCCGTTCGGAGTCGGCATAAACTCGATCAATTGTGTATAAACATTTAATAACACGCACAACACAATTTGAGGATTATAAGAAGTTCGGTCAAAGTCCTTTCAAGGGCTGAAAAATGGCCAGTTTGTTATTATTATTATTTTTTTGTAATAAAGTGACTTTAATATAGTTTGATAACATAAAAAATTATTTCATAAAATAAAATATCCTCATCGAAATTAGAAAGTTATGCCTAATAAAGATAACTGTTTAGAGACAGAGTCCGATTGTCAAAAATATTTTATGCAAATCGTTTTATATATTTTATCAAAAAACAATTAAGCATCATTTTCAGACTTATTTTAGTCTTACAGCATCATTGAGGTCAGTAAAGGAAGGTAATAGTTTTTCGAAATAAAACGAAAATCAAACGTCGAAATTGAGTTCAAATGGATTTTTACCTACAGGGTTTTTTTTTCTGAGCTTATGTGGTCTGATCTAGACTCATACATGCTCATGATTACATGCGTTATGACGCGCCATGGTTCTCACCAACCAACTCACTCACACGGTCTGTTCGTCATTTTGGGGCGCTTGAGTTCGTTTTGTTGAACGTCATTATCATGCCGATAGCCGCATTTCGTTCAAATGATTTTTTGTGTTTTATCTATCTGTCCACTGTCTGTTCAGCTGTCTGTAGCTCTGTCTGTCTGTCTGTGTGATAGGTCATGCATGTGAGATCAAACTCATCCGTCATATGTTCGTAGCGTCTGTCCAAGATAGTTTATAATGGATTAAACTTGGCTATAACAACAGATAACATGCGGTAAAGAGGGAGAGAGAGAGAAAGAGAGAGAGAGTGAAAGAGAAAAAACAAAAAATGTGGTGCCCTGTGAAATACGATTTATCATTTGATTTGTTTAATAATTGTTAACAAGAAAAGTCTATTTAAGCCATGTTTGTTGCTGTAAGAATCGTGCATTTAATTGGTTCACATGTTCATAAAGTTTGTTGTTGTTTGTTTTTTTTTGTTTTTTTTTTGTTTTTTTGTTTTTTGACTTAATTGAAAAAATTACTTTCATACGATTGTTTTTTATTGTTTTTGATTAGAAACACTGACCTGTTGGCTCGTTTCACCCACATTTGTATTTTTTCAGAGACACTCAGGACTGCAGCTGCGTAGAGATGCAAACAGTCTGGTTAAGTAAAGCTTACGCATGTTTTGACCTAGAATAACGTTATGATCGGAGATAAGTTGAAAGTTCTGAACAGGAGATGAAGTCTTAGAGAACTCTTAGAGGTCTGGATGTTTCTATAGTTCTAGTCATAGCGTGATGCTCAATATGACAAATTAACCCATCTGGGTGTCGTTCTCCTAAATTATGTTCAATATGATAATAATAATAAAAAAAAAAAAAACGGAAGATTTCATAATTTATTCAAAGTCACGCTTTTAAATAAAGGACAACAAAAACAGAAGCAGCACATTTGAAAGAATTTTTTTGTGTCATCATGGAAATGATGACAATGAAAACAATGGCAAAAATTAAAAAAAAAAAAAAATAAAAACCATAACACTACAAAATATAAGCAAACTAACTGCAAAGAGTGGGTGACACTCTTTGCAGAAGTGGTGGCTGTGCCCAGCTTCAGTCGATTGATTGGCATGGAGCTGTTGATGATGATGTTGTCGCACCGTTGATGCTGTTGGAATGTTGAGGATGCTAAAGATGCTGATGGGCTGCATTGTTTTTTTTTTTTAAATTTTTTGCTTTTGGTCTAACTCAATAGCAACGGAATTTGCCAGCAACAATTGCTGGAAACAGTAGAAAAACGTGAGTAAGAAATCGAGTTCTAATTTAAAGGAATTTGCAACTAAATGCAGTGAGAAAAATTACACTAACACTTAATATATTTTATTTTTGTGTTCCATAAGAACAATTCATAATCCCCACCATCTTCAACTTTTTCCATAAAATTGCTTCTTTTTTTAAAAAAGGGGGAGAGGAAAGGATGTTGAAATTTCGAATTTGATACTACTTTTTATTTTTTGGATGTAACCCCCCTTTTGTTCAAATCTCTGCACTATGTTTTGTTTTTCTTGACATCTGCAATTATGGAAGATTTCGTAATGTTGCCAAAGTTGATCAACGATTTGTGATAAAACAACACAACGTCTTCAGGAACGACTTCAGGTGTTGAGCACTTAATTTTTGTGTAGCCAAGTCATTTTTGCTTATATCTTAATTCATGAAAATTTCAGAGGAATCATAAATACTTCAACTACACCACCAGCTTCAAGCCAATGTGGCCTCCAATCTGCTATTCTGGTGACTCAGTGTCTTCATGCAACGATTTCTAAATCAATTTAATTTATACAATAGCTTCACTTGAATGTGCCACTAACAGCATCAGCAGGTCAGTAGTGGCCGTTATACCAGTGCATAAGAGTAATAAAGGAGTTAGCAACAGTAAACATCATTGACACGTTTGAGTGAATTTGATGAGATGCAATTGGAAAAGCAGTGCTTCTTCGTTAATGTTGGTCAATTGCAAATACGCGACTATAGTAACTGAGAGTACAGTAGAGGTTAGACTCATTATTTCTTCTCATGATTCTTTTTTGAATGATGAACTAAAAATTTAGTTGTACTTGTAATCATGGAATATGCAAAACTAAATGCTTAACGTTCACTCACTCACACTCGCTTAGCTAGAGCTCTCCCTCTTTTAATTGGCCAGTGAAAAATACCCTTATGTTGGCCGTGGGCAATTTTTCAACTAAATGCAATTACATACATGACACAAGTGATTTTTCTTTGGATTTTTCGAATACAGCAATTTTTTCATTGCTGATGATGCTGCTCTACAACAGCTAGCAACGCCACTCCATGGTGTGCATTAAATTGGGAAATTCTTCTATTTCTATGTATTTTGATATTTTTATTTTCGAACTCTATCGCACAATCTTCCTTAAGTAAGCTGTGGTGGATATCCTGCTGTGCAGCTCACCCGTCGATTTCTTTTAGACAAATTATGGCACAAATTAGTTGAAATTCGCACACTTGTTGAAAATACCATTTTTTGCATATGTTATGATTGGGAAGTGGCTACAATTTAGATTGCCTGTCAGGAGTTCTTGTTATTGAACTGTTTCCTACTTTTATACTCTTATATATATTATCACGAGAGAATCACCGAAACGATTTGCTTCATGTATAGGGTGTATCAACAAGAAGTCTATGATTTATTTTGTAATTAAACGAATATTTGTTTGAATATTTCTTAAATTTTTTATTGAATTATAAAGTAAGGATATGAGAGTTATATATGAGTATCTTTTAGAACTGCCAATCGACCAGCTGCTAAGTAATACTACTTACAAATCTACACCTCTTGTTGATACATCATTGACATGAAATGTGTGTCTAAAATGTTTAATAATTTTAATCAAGGATGGCAATAGTGTAGCAATATAGAAAAATTAAAAGACAATAAAAACGTGTGACAAATGTAGTTATGCTAAATTCTTAAGACTTCTTATGGAAAATTAATTTAAAAAAATATACAATAAATTTCACTCCATAAACAATAAGCATATCTTTAAAACTATTAAAATTCTGCGCTAAGACATAATTCTATTTTTTTTTTTGTTCGCTGATTAATATTTTAACTTTTTTTCAAAATATCTGGGAACCCCTTTTTGTCAAAACTGTTTTTGCATTTCTAATTGCTATTGGGATATACGCTTCTTATTTTATGTGGCTAAAGACAAGCGGACCTGGTGGAATATAAATTAAATATTTATAATGTCATATACATATAAATATGTATAGATAAAAAATAAGACGAAATAATAGAGCTTCTGAATATATACATATGTATATTAAGGTGCCTCACAAAAAAAAGTTGTCCGGGTCCCCCCCTCAAAATAATCTTTGGTTTATTTTATGATGATTCCCCAAATATTTTGGATCTGATGATAGCCGTCAGCTAGCTAGAATGGTTCGAAAAAACCTCTAAAAGTCGCGTTATGCTTGGATAACTGTTTTGCCATGATATTATGATATTTTTAGTACAAAAAATTGTCACAAAAAGTGTAATTCAAAGAGTTATAGAGTTCTGCATCAAAAATTTTGGGAAATTTGCCCTAACACAAAAAAAAATGTACTTTTCAGCAGTATATTTTTTTTTTATAATTTTTTTTTGCAAGTTTTATTAAAATATGTATAACTGCTCCATCTTTTGCCTGATTTTCAATTCCGAGGTAACATTGGGAAGGTGCTGACTGATATATATAAACCAATATCAAAATGAACTGTTGCGTTACTCAATGGTATTCAGGTTAAGAGGAAAGATGGCTCTGTGGATAGAGCATGTAAAAATAAGCACTCGATAGTGTCTAATATATTATTTATGTATATTCGTTACCTTCACTACATATACACAATTCTTATCTTATATACTCCGTGTTACTCGGGATTTTACATAAGCGCGAGTCTCGGAGCAGCATCCATGCTAAGATCTGTACCAAGGGGAACACCTCAGGGAGGAGTTCTCTCGCCTCTACTCTGGAACCTAGTGGTAAATGAACTACTGGGTAAACTAGAACGAGAGGGGTGCAGGGTGATATCCTATGCCGACGATGTTGCTATCGTCACCTCAGGTAAATATGTGTCCACCCTCCGAGATATTATGCAAAATTGTCTTAACACTCTCGCAAACTGGGTTACCGGCCAGAGATAAAGAGATTGGAAACTTCGGCAAAAAGGAGATAGCCATATGCTAAAATGCAGTCAATACTAATGCAAATGTTTTAAATGTGTTAGTAAAATTTCATGACAAACTCACCCCTCTCGATGGATTCTCGATGAATTCACCCCTCTGGATGGACATGAGCGCTGGTGAATATCTCACTTTCGACAGCTAAGCCACCACTTAACACATAGGGAAAAGCTAGCCTACAATGTTTGTTCAAACAAATTCATGCATTTAAAAATTAGAACAGAGTTTTTAAAACAAAGATATAGTTGTTCTTGAAAGAAATTTAATTATGTTTTTCTGTTAACAACACCACTTGTAAATACAACAGTTTTTTCATTTTAAATTAAATTTTTTTCTATCAAAAATATTTTTGTCTGTTATCAAAGTAACTCCACAAATTAGATTGACAAAACTAACATTTCTATGTTAACAAAAGTTCTTTATCGACTATTATTAACAATATTCTTGCTCAGCTAAAAACAATTTTCTTTTAAATATGGAAGACTTTTTTGGGTGTAATACCTATTTTTGACAAATATGAGGTGAACTCACATACACAATACGTGATTGCAAAAAAAACTGAAGAACAAGCATTTTTATCTGTCAAAATCAACAGAATTCACAATAGAAACGAAGTTTCCCATCTCATTATCTCTGTTACCGGCTGTGGACTTAGCGTTAACCCCGATAAAACCGAGTTAGTGATCTTTACCAGACAACACAACTTGCCCACTATCAGTCCTCCAAAACTGGGAAATACAAGAATAAACTTCTCAGATTAAGCAAAATACCTGGGTCTCATTTTAGATAGGAAACTAAATTGGAAACCCAACCTGCTCGAGAGAGCCAAAAAAGCCAATATAGCCCTATACACATGTAAGAAAGCAGTGGGTAGCAAATGGGGATTACAACCTAGGGTAACTCACTGGCTTTATACAGCTGTTATTAGGCCAATATTGTTATACGGTGCTATAGTCTGGTGGCCAGCACTAAACAAACAAACACACCTCAATATACTTCGCAAAGTTCAACGGTCAGCAGAGCTGTGCATCAGTGGAGCGCTAAGAACCACTCCTACTGACGCACTCGATACTATGCTCCATCTAACTCCACTAGTTATCCTAACAAAACGAATAGCTGCAAACACAGCGATCCGTCTAGAAGCCACTACCCAATGGAAAGAGGGCACAATAGGACACTGACACCAGGAAACTCACTCCTCAAATACCCAAGAACATAGACTACATCACTCAAAAACTTTTATTCCACAAAAAGTTTGATGTATCTATCTCCTCCAGATACGAATGGGCGATTGGAAGCCCTCCACCAAACAATGCCACTAGAATCTACACTGATGGATCAAAACTAGATGGCAAAGTAGGGGGAGCAGTCTACTCTGAATCCCTAAACATTAACCATGCCTTTAGGCTCCCCGACCACTGCAGTGTCTTCCAAGCGGAAGTCACTGCCATACATGAAGCAGTCGCTTGGCTTCAGATGAACGAAATATTAGCAAAAGATATTTGCATTCTATCTGATAGTCAAGCCGCTTTGAAAGCCCTGGAATCTGTTGAAATAACATCAAAAACAGTCCTAAGTTGCCGCAGATCTCTAAATGAGATGGCAGAGCAGCTCAATATATTCCTATGCTGGATCCCCGGACATAGAGACTTCCAAGGTAACTGCAAAGCAGACGAACTCGCTAGAAACGGTACCACCAAACCCATATCGACAGATAAGGAACAAATTGGAATACCTCTCGCAACATGTAAGCTACTGATAAATGAGCTATCCCTTGTAAACACCAACATCAGGTGGTCAACGGGTAGTACATGCAGTATAACGCGTCAAGTTTGGCCAACACTGAACTTAAGACGCTCAAAAGAACTAATATCCCTTAGAAGGGACCAAATAAATATAGTAATAGGCGTTCTAACAGGACACTGCCTGATTGGAAACCATGCCCGAAGACTGAATATTCCCCATAACGACTTCTGCAGAAGCTGCAGAGATGAGGAGGAGGTTGAATCCACAAAACACCTTCTCTGCACATGCCCATCGCTGGCCAGAAAGCGCCATCTCTTCCTATGTAACTGGTTATACAGTGACCTAGACGAACTCTCAAAAACTTCGGTCTACCGAATACAAAGCTTCATAAATAGCTCCAACTGGTTCAGATAGAGTGGAAATAATTAACCCCTGGTATCACAACGGGCCAAACTGGCCTAAGTGTGTCTCATAGGAGACAGCCACGTCAACCTAACCTAACCTAACCTAGTGGACTCTTGATAAAAAAACAATCAACCAGATACAAAAGACAGTACAAGTTAATTATGTTTTGTGTGAGACTGAAATAATTTTGCTTATAAATTTCATATTTCATCTGGGTATTTTTCTATAGTAACGGGTGCGACAGGTTTGGATAAACACGCCAGAAAGGTTTTTTTCATTTCAGAAGTATAAATCATTTCGATGTTATCAGCAAAAGGAATTATCCAGAAAACATTTAATTTCAATGCTTCTATACATGAAAATTAGGGCAACGGGTGCGACATTACAAATATGCAGTTTTCGTTTTTTGAGAAAAGATTTATTAGATTTAGATTGTAAAATTTCGCAAGACATGCTAAAAATAAAAAATCCCATTTAATCCTTTCATATTTAATTTACAAGAATTTTCTTAGTTTAAAACATACATACGCAAATCAAACAAATTAATTTTTTAAATAAATGTGCGAAGCAAAAAGGTAACGGGTGCGACATCATAAAAAATAAAGCAAAATGTATGTTTATATCCATTTCATTTTACAGTACAAAAAAGGCATGTTTGAAAAAATTATCTTTGGAATATTTTTTTTCCGATTTTAGATTTTCCCATCTGTTATGTAAGAACTTTTTTTGCGCAATTTCATGTTCATCATCCATCCATTCCTTTTTACCGTGTCTTTTCGCTCCGTTTGTTTTTCCCTGTATTTTGCTTTATTTTTTTCTGTATTTGTTCATCTTGGTTGTGGCCTTCATAGTTGTAAATCTTAAATAGGTAACGGGTGTGACATTGTTAAAAATAGAAAAACCCAACACTGATCCGCTGGTGTACATTTGGTATCGCGAAACTATTTAATTTTCTTACATTGTTACTCTCCGTTATATTCCTTCCAATAACTTTTATTATTTTCACAATATTGTAAACTTTTGTGTTTTACGGTAACGGGTGCGACCCGAAATGACTCATTATGCAAGCAAAAATAAAAAGTTTTTTAAAAAGCTACAAGTACATAACTACTGCTGTTGTGTAGAAGAAAGACGGCACAATCTGCTGATAATTGTATTAATTGTCAATTATCGGTAAAACAATGTTGCTGAATTTATATAAAAAGTACTGATTATGTTGAGGGAGGAACCCGCAAAGCACACCAGATTCTAAGAGATTATTTCCAAAAAAATCAGGAAAAATTCATTAAATTTTTCTCGATTAAATATTGTTTTTGATAAGTTTAGCATTAAAATGAAACAAAAATATTGATTTTATTTTTGAATTGCTAAGGATGAGTTTTCGTGGAAATGCCTATCTATAAAACTTGATTTATTTTCCTACAAAATATCGTCTCATTTTTTGATGAAACTTACATGTTTTTTACTTAAAAAAAGGGATTTAAAAAAACAGTTGCTAACTGAGAATTTTTTTGTTTTAATTGCAAAGTAAACCTAAGTTGCACCGGATCGTGAAGAGGGCTCTATTGTGTTAAAATTTCTGAAAATATTTTAATGATTTTGGTACAAAAATGACATTGGTATTTATATTAAATTAATTACATATATTATAAAAAAAACATGTTTTTAAAGTTAAAGTAAACTTTTCGGTTTTCTTGTTAAGAAAGATTTTGTATTCGTTGTTTTAGGAATATTATTAATTTTGAACAATTTTCACTGTCTTAAAAATCAAGGTCTTTTTATTATAAAATATCGATATGCGATTATTCATCAGTTTTAGTTTAAAAAGTATGAATATTTTAGTCTAAATCAATACTATAATTTTGGTGAAAACCAAAATGTTTCTAAAATCGGAATCTAAATAATTATTTTTTTTTTAAATTAACGAGCTTCGAAAAATCGTGTTCACCACATATTTCAGGCGCTTCATTAAACTACAGATTCACAAAAGATTCACAAAATATTTTTCAATAGTTGTATGATTATAATGCAAAATAGAAAAATTACCTAAAATAAACAGTTACTTACAAATAAAACTTTTAAAACAGTGTTTGTTTTTTTTTTTTTGCTTAGTGGGCCCTTGAGTAAAATAAGCATTTTCTATGAAAAACAAAATGGTTAGATTTCTTGATAAAAATAAATTTATTTGGATTTTATTTTAATTTCAATTTAATTGCAAGGTGGCTATGATTCTTTTAATGAGATAAGTAATTGTTTGCCCAATTTGATCGTTAATCAGTTTATATGTGTGTAGCGATCAGACAAAGAAAATGGGTCTTACTAATGAAGTTTAAAGAACTATGTAGAAAAATCTTCGTTGCCAACTTTCTCCACTGTGCAACTGCTATTTCATTTAACCCATTAAGTCCGGGAAGAGCACAATTTTAATATGATGTTTGAGACTTATTTTCTGCTATTAAAAATTGGAATAAAAAATTCCAAACATACCTATTCTACTATTTTTGGGGTCGGTCTTTCGATTGGTGCAGTCGGATTTGCATAATAATGACTTTTGGAACCAATATGGCGCATTTTAATTAAAAAAATATCGAAATTTTTTGCGTTTTTCTTTTTTGTGAATCTTTTTCGCATAAATAAAGTTACTGAATCGGTGCCAAACTAAAACCAAAAGTGCACAAAATATCTAAAGTATAACTATGAATATTTTTTTTTTGGTTTGAATCAACCTAACCTCTTCAATATATCAATACGTAAAAAATTAACGTTATTTGGTAAATTATGAATATTATTAATAAAATTTACATCTCTAATAATATAATTGTCCCAAAAATATATAAAGAAGGGGTTTTGAGATCGCTGATCACGAATTTGAGGTAAGATTTTCAAAATTTTAGATAGCGGATTCAATATGGCCGACCGAATTTCATTAAATCTTCAAAATTACAAGAAAATGTGTATAAGGGAGTTTTTGAGACCGTTGATCACGAATTCGAAGTTAGATTTTCAAAATTTAAGATCGTGGATCTGTAGCTGATTAAATTTCATGAAATGTCTGAAACCAATGCGATAATGTTTATTATACGGGGTATTTACGATTTACCTAATAACGTTAATTTTTTACGTATTGATATATTGAAGAGGTAAGGTTGATTCAAACCAAAAAAAAAAAATATTCATAGTTATACTTTAGATATTTTGTGCACTTTTGGTTTTAGTTTGGCACCGATTCAGTTACTTTATTTATGCGAAAAAGATTCACAAAAAAGAAAAACGCAAAAAATTTCGTTATTTTTTTAATTAAAATGCGCCATATTGGTTCCAAAAGTCATTATTATGCAAATCCGACTGCACCAATCGAAAGAGCGACCCCAAAAATAGTAGAATAGGTATGTTTGGAATTTTTTATTCCAAGTTTTTATAGCAGAAAATAAGTCTCAAACATCATATTTAAATTGTGCTCTTCCCGGACTTAATGGGTTAATTGCCGTCAAAAATGTTTGCAGTATTTGATGGTTTCGGGCAGTTTTCTCATATTTTATCACTGCACTTTAAACTGATGAACTAAACCGCAAACTCAATCAAGTTCTTCTGCTTTTTCATCTTTCATCTGCGTTTTCTTCTTTTTCTGCTTGATTTCTTCTGCCCCGTGTAGTGCTCCACCCTGAAACAGCTACACCTGCTGCGTCTCTGGCTCCTTTAAAGAATATCTTTCCTCCTCAGTGAAACTTGAAATCATTCTATTCCTTCGACAGCGAAATCGTTGTTTTTTTTTTTATTTTTTTGTTACCAACCCGCCGCTTTATTATAATTGATTAAGATGAATCAGCGGCGGGGTCAAATGTTTGATGGGAATATAAATTGTTTGTGGTTTTGTGTAACGATATCTTAACAGCATCGCTTGAATGAGTAAAGACCGAGCATGATGTGAAGGAAGGAAAACCATGCCTAAAAATTTACATTTCAAATGTTTGAAGCTTGTATTGATGTGTGAGTGAGACAACAACAATGTTTGTTGGTATATGTGTGGTAAAATATTGAGTTGAACATTTAAATCAGTTGTGCTGGAATTTCTTGACTTATTGATGAGATTCCATCAATATTTGTCGATCAATGTGCTGTTCAAAAAAATCAGGAAAGAAGTTTTCTTTTTGGCATAGTTTTACGGAGTTGTTGTTGTTGTTGTTGTTGGCTAAGTATGAATTGAATTGTTGTTTTCAACTTGACAAACTTGTAAGTTGAACTCAAGTACTCGTCAAAATTAGCCTGGGATGAAAATTATAACCAATTGCGCGGAAAATTCTTATTTGATTAGTTTTTTTTTTTTTTTTTTTTTTGATTTTTTAACATTTTTCTTGCGTATAAATTTAAGAATTTTCAAAGCTTAAACTTAGTAAGAATTAAAATGTTGCTTCTTTACTTTAGAACAACAATCCTTTGTTAATTCTAGATGGTTTCTAAAATCTTCCTCTAAAATCTAGTTATTTTCCTCAAGCTGATTTTTGATTTTTTCAAATGATTATTTTAGCTGAAAATTAAAATAGTTTAAAATAAACGCTACACAAACTTTGTGGAATCAATTGAAAAACTATTTGCATTAATTTCTCTTCACTTTTGGTAGATTGTGAAATCAACAACACATGCCCCATACGCTGTGCATCCTTTGAGGTCACTCAAGTTCTCACCTTGTTCTCCAATTCACACTCAAGGCACAAGAAACAACTTGTTAACGCATCTTATAAATTGCACGCGAACCACGTGGTTCATTTTCATTACAGCACCTCGTTGTTAATGCTCTGCACAAGTAAATCTTTTCATGCCAACTTATTTAACACAACCGCCCAGCATGTGGTGGCCACTCTTGGTGCACTTCTTGCTTCGGTGCAATTGTTGTAGGGTTCAGCACCCTATAGAGGCAAATATATATCTATATGGCAATGCACAGTAAAACACACCCAACAACAAGAACAACAACAACAACTGGCAGTAAACAATAATTGATTGCGCTTCAATTGCAATTACAAGCTCTGGAAGTCGACAACCGACCAACCAACCAACCAAACAACCAACTTGCTAGTCATAAAGCGCCGAGCCAATATGTTTTGCAACCTTGTAATTGTGTGGTAATCATTTCAATTGGCACAGCGATGAGCTAACTACAAGATGTGGCTTTAATTTAATTCCGCTTAGAATTATGCTCAGCTAGTGCGGGCAGAAAATGCCAGAAGGCGTCATGAAAATACCTTCCCATCATTAGGCGACTCAATTGTTGGCTTAAATTGTAACAATATTTCATATCAAAAATGCTTTCAATTGCATTAAATTGCGTTTGTGTTGGTAGAATTTTTCGCTATTAAAATGTCATTTGCTCGGCCGCAAGTTTGGTCAAGTTTCACTGCCTGTCACTTGACTGCGAGTCAGGCATATAGCTTAAGGCACTTTTAGCAGATGTTATTACAGTTGATGAGCGAATTACTCGCAACGATCTACATAAATTTGAAATCTCAATGGAATTGCTTGAGCAGATTAAGCTGGTAAGAGAGTTTAAATTATATATTTGAATATTTTTTAAAAAGAAGTAATTTTAAGAATACTACTTTAATATTTTTTTGCCTATTTGAGATCAATCGGAAAGATATGGAATGAATTTGGTCTGTTGTTTTTTACTTGAGTGACTTTCTAGTATTAATTCAGAGCCTTTGCGGAGCTTTAACGTTTTATTTTTTTTTGTTTTGTTTTTTGTTTTTTTTTAATTTAAGTGACAGAAAGTTGGCATAACTACTTAATATCAAATATTTAGTTTAAGGTCATTCATATAGTTTTTGAAGTTGAATAAGCTTGGAGACAAAAAAGTTCGCTTCTTAAGTCTTTTGTTTGCTCCTAGCTAAATTTGCATATTTCGATAAATTTCTCCAAAACAAAATAAAGAAATGAAAACATGACATTAATTAAAGGATTCAACATATAAAAGCGTGTTGTTGTTGATGTTGCAGGGTTTTTCTGCTCTGAAAGGATAAAACAAATTATTTTTTTTAAAACATATTTAATTCATTTCGCATACATCAAATTTTATAAATTAAAAAAAAAAAAAAATATACAAAATCAAGATAAATATAAAAAACTGCAAAAAAACATAAAGGAATGTCACCAAGTTAAATTCCTTTTCTTCAAAAAAACCCTCATAAGGCTACATTTTTTTATCCTTCAAATTTGATAAATTTAAATGAAATATCATTTTCCAAAAAATCAGATTTTTTGGCTTGTTTTATATTGCCTCATCATAAATATTGTCACACTTTACCCTCCATAGTTTTATATCCCCTCTTTAGCACACAAACTAAACTTCTTGTCAAACTTTCATCATTTGATTCCCACACCGTCAAGCAAAAAACGTAACAAAATCTTATAATTGCCATTTAAACGGCTTTTGACAGATTAAATGATCAAATGCAATGACATAAACAAACCGTTTGCTCAACACGCTTAAAGAACACCTCTTCAAAATCGCTATTGTGCACTTTTCTTTTACTTCACAGCGGTACACCGTGCACGACAATTGTCAGAAGTGGAGTAAAACGACGCATTGGCGGCACCCATATTGCAACTGCCACACAGATACACACACACGCACACATGAGCTACGCAGTGTATTAGTCAGCTTTGCCGCGGCATATTGCCGCAAATACATATTTAAATGGATCAAATCTATTTTTTCTTCTTTCCAAAGAAGTCTTATAAAAAGCCATTAAAAAAGACTTTTGCAACCTCACCTCGAAACATCCTACGTGCGCCGTGAGTTTGTTTAACTAAGTATGTGAACACACCTGAATTAAATAAGCTGCCACAATAACAATAACAACAACAACAGCCAAGATCACGTCATATGCGCATATAAAAATAAAAAAAAATAAAAAATTGGTGCGAACCGTCAATTAAGTCAACAAAAGTTGGTAAGTTGAGATCTTGAAGTTTATAAAAAAAAAACAAAAAAAACCAAACACGGTGTCGGTACAAAATGATTCAGAGCAATTGCAAAAATATTAGGATAGTTTGTATAGTTTGAGCTGACTAACATGATGATGTCATGTCCGTTTCTAGGTGACAGCGCTTATAAGGAAGGCAGTTAATTTGTTTGATAATTAAAGATAAATCCTTGCATACTCCTTCAAAGTTTTAAGAATATTTTGACAAAAAATTTAAGTTCTTAAAGAAAACTCTAAACTTATTTCGACAAAGGGTAATGATTAAAAAAATGTCTCATTTACAAAATTTTTATAGCTCAAGATTATAAAAAAAATTGACAAAAAGAAAACAATAGATAATGAAATATGATATATTTTTGCACCGAATATGTAAAATAAAATTTATTTTGAAACTATATGAAAAGAAAATATTTACAAATAAACTTTATCTATTCACTTTTGACTCCTTAAGCCTTACAAAAAAAAAATAAATGTAACAACTTTTTTAAGTCACCTACTAATGGCAAGGTGGGGCCCTATCAATATGAAAACTAATGGAACCAATTGTTGTTAGAGTAAGCACAATATCTCTGAAGGACCCGACCACGTTAATCAACACATTATTTGTCATTTAATTTTATATTTGTTTTTGTTCTTAGCTTTGAACCCAGGGTTTCAAATGTAATACCTATTCAGTCAAGTCTACCTTAGTTCGATATGGGGTGATAGATTAGTGGGAGAGAAGTGGCGATCAAAGAAACATGTGTAGGATCTTAGAACATGCTGAATAACCGTAGAAACATGAGAATTTGAATCTGAGGCAAGTGTTATGCCTTTACCTCAGTCAATTCAAATTATGAGGCGAAAGTTATAAGCGAAGGACTTAGGCCTGGCCGGGATCCGAACTCGAGACCTCTGGAGTGACAGTCGAGCACGCTACCTACTTGATTACCGAATCCGCTAGCAAAAATAAACATTTTGACACTACTTCTGCTACACTAACTCATCCTCGTTAGAACATTTTAGTGTAAAAACTTATTAAAAGGTTTTTGAAATATTCGAAAATATCGACACAAATTACAAGACCAGATCCGATGTCAAACATATTTTAGCGCTTAATTTCAGTTTCTTTTTCCCGTGCCATAAAATTTTTCCCACCTACTTCCAAGATTTTTCGACCAACTTGAAACTCATGGAGGGCATTTTTTTCTTCTAACACAGGCATAGGAGATAAACACACCTTTTACTTCCCAGTGGGAAAATAAAAAGCGCTCCTAAAAACAGCGCATTTTATGCGCATTTTTTGTGCGCTTGAGGATGCGCTTTTCAGAGTTTAGAGTTGTGGAGCTCATATTTTTATATACGTTTTGTTCACAAGTAATCAAGTAAGGAAATAGCAGAGCGTTAAGACATTTGACTGTAATGCCAGCAGTCCGAGTTGAATCCCGCATGCGACAAAAAATAAAAATTTTGTCGATTTGTTTTTAGTCCAAGTGCACAGTTCTCGCTACGTTTTGTTATTTACTATAATGAGAGCGAAGCGCCTACATCTGATGACATGCCAATGTTAAAAAAGGCTCTATCCATAAGGAGAACAAGCTCTCTACTGCTTTTTGGGAGCGCTTCAAATGCGCTAATGAAGCGCTCAGCTTCCTGCTGGGTTGCAACCATCGTTCTTCATTCTGCTTTTAGGCAGGCTTTTGCTGTTTCCAGGCGGAGGAAGGCCAATATACCATATAAGTTTTTGATTTTTAAAACTTGACGATTGAATCTAGTTTTTTAAGGGGGACTATATACACAGAGGCCGAAAAAATGGTCATGTTTGTGTATTTTTTTAAGGAAACCTAAGAGATATTTTTAAATGAAGCTTTTTATACCTTTAAATAAACACATTCAAGAGTATGTTTAGTTTTTTTTATTAAAACAAATTTAATATTAAGGTAGATACAGCATTTTTTTTAGAGCGCTCTGAAAAAAAGGTGAAGTGCGGTGACCAAGATTGCTCCTCCTAAATTCATCTGAAACAAAAAAATGAAAAATATTATTAAACAAGATACTCACAAGATATTCAACCAAACATTCGTCATTATTTTGCTTGTAACTAATGAACGAAGCTACGAAAAAAATCCTATGACAAGTACGAGATTATTATGAATAAAAATAAGCCTGCAAAAAAATCAAAACGATCGGTTCAATGAGTTTCGAGAAATCTTGGTCACCGACTTTGAAAACATGGTTTCGAGAAAAATGCGTTTGAAAATAAGGGCCAGCACTGCGCGCTCTCGAAGGCGGTTCACTTACTAGGCTATAACTTTGTTATCGAGATATCGACTTAAAATTTTCACCACATATTTTTGAGACTTTACGAAAATGCAAAAAAAATTTTTGAAAAAAAGTTCTGGGTTATATAACCCCCCTTAAGTTAATTTAAAAAATGAAATTATAAAGGAATGGTCGAAATCCTCTACAAAAATTAAAAAAGTGATATATTTTGGTTGGACATTTTTATTTTTTTGTTTGCCATAAATAATAAAATAAAAAATGTTTGTTCTTAAGTTTGGAACAAAAAGCATTCATTTTTAATACACATCGGATGATGACTTAAGAACGTTCCCTTAAGTTGGAAAATACTGACATGTTAATCTTATATTACATATAATTTTAAATTAAATTTTTATTTTATAAAAAAATAACGGTATCAAATTATAAGCAAAACAAAATGAATCTACACAAAAAACAAAAAAAAAAAAGGATAAAAGTATCAAAAGCGCAAGGGTTATTTATCACTTTACACTGTTTAATACATTTACTAAGTATGAGTGCGTGTTTCTGGTTGCCTTTGTGTGTGTGTGTGTGTCTGTGAGTGCGCGTATGCGTGTGCATGTGAAATCAATAATTCAAATAAAACGCCTATTACTGTCCAATTGCCGACACGTACTCATTCATTGTGCCACGCATGAGCAACATGTTGCTGCAGCAAATGTCAACAATAAGGCTGACAACAGCAGAAAGCAGCAGACGATGATTATGATGACGATGAAGCGAAACTAGGCTTTTTATTTATATTTCAAATACGCCAGGATATGACAACAGCAACAAAAACAACAAGAACAACATGAATTTATTGCTGACGAAGTTGCCAACGCTAAAATGTTGAAATTATTATGTACTTCAACTGAAAAACGCGGGAGAATGCGGCAAGCACACATATCCAGACAGACGGAGGGACAGTTGGACAGACACTATGTTTTGTTGCAGCAGCGATCAATCGTTTCTTGATGTTTATGCATTTCGATCAAGAGTTGCTGTTTTCTTGTGGTTACTGTTGCAGTTGATGATCAGCCACTTCAAGTGGTTGAAGTTGTTGTTGCTGCTGCTGCTGACGAGCTGAAGTTTATTAAATGTTGAACACATTATTTGACAAATAAATCGTCAGTAGATTGCTTAATAAAAGACTCTCAGGAGCTTGGAGCAAAATACAAAAAGGAATGGCAACACCGAGCCGTGATCGATCATGCGTGTGATATTGAGTTTAAGGCAACGAAGTGTGGGCAGTCAGAGTGACTTGAAAGTAAGATGACAGCCTAGGACAGCTGTAGGAAAGCTACTGAAAGAGACTGTTAAAGTTAAAGAAAATCAATTAATATGGAAATAAAAATGTATTAAAATAATTTTCGCCCAACTTCCTTCGATGCACGAACTGTAGTGCTTTAGTTGCCAAAGAAACTAAGGCACTTTGGCCAAATGCCAAAGTGTGACGGAATTTTTATTCGTTTAGTGGTGATTTTCTTTTTCTAGTGCTATTCGCCATTAATAAGAAGCAATACAATTTATTCTTCAGCACATTAAGTAAAGATCACCTGCTTCATCAGCATCATGTTGCCATAATTTTATTTTTCATAACTAGTCAAGCATAAATTAAGGCGCTCAGTCAGCACTTTAATGTGCCTGCCTTCCTTCATAATGTAGTGAATGGACAAAAAAAAAAAAACTGAAAAAAAATCATCATAAAAAAATATTAGCAACATTCGATTGCCAGCAAGCGTTGACAGCATAATAAAATAATTGCGGGCAACAATTTATAAAAGTTACAACAACCAGCAAGAGGCTAAAAATCGCAGTGATCGTGTTGATTCCCATGATCAACATCATGTTTAACAGCAACAAATATCACACCAACAACAAGAACAACAACAACAGCACTTTCCCCCTCCCCCCCAACACCGACACCATCATATTTAAGCACATGATTTAAGAAATATTTTGAACTCAAATAGAGAATTCTTGCCATAACGATCGCGCTCGTAATAACCAAAGACCCGTCGTCGATCCTCGTCCTCAGCGTCGAAGTCTTTTGGGCTCAAGATCAAAAGAATCTTGCGCGGCGCTTATAGAAGCTTCATTCATATAATTCACCCTCATTTCATAATAAATTGCTCTCAATTGATCACGACAATCGATGAAAAGTCATGGAAAAAACAACACCAACAACAACAACAGCGAAAAGCGAAACAACCAAATATAAAGAGAAAAACCAGCATGAAGTACCAGCGAACCCTGTAGGGGGCAGGGGCCAAGGGGTGGGCGCGCTAGTTTTGGCAAGCTTAGCTTAATGTGATCAGCGCTCTGTCAGTCGAGCCAGTCTGTCTGTGGCAAAAACGAATTGACAGCATGTTGAATTTTTATGTTAAGCTCACAACTTTCTGCACCAGTTTTTGTTTTTTTTTTGTCATGGTTCTTAAATGAATTTCCTTAAAAATAACTCCTTTAACGCTGCCTGAACTGCCCCCGCGCCGTTACCTCTTAATAGCAGTGGCGTGTTTCATAGAACGATGCTCATCGATCGATGATGTTTCTTTTTGCTTTCGTTTCGTTCTCTTTACTTTTCTTTTGTTTCTTGATGAATTATGTAGAGCACGGAAAACGAACGTGTTGATGTTTGAATGTAGAAAAAAAGTTCGATACCCGATTTTGAAAAATCACGACAAATGTTCTTGGGTATTTTTTAAGTTGGAGGATTTTTCTCTATAAGTTCAATACGACGAGGTGTCAGGAATTGAGATGTTAAGTTAACAGTTAAGATACTTAAGATCTACTTAGAATTAATCAATAATTTAAAATTGTTCAAGATGCTTAAGGGACGAAAAAGAAGCCATATATTCTATTCCAAAATTGGGTAGAAGTTTTTGCTTCAAAGGTATATAAGTCGAGGATATTTTTCCGCTTCAAACAATTCCTCTCCAGACTGTTAATTGAAGCATAGAAAATGTTTGCTTCTGTACGCTGCTTTACATAAATAAATAAATATATAATCAACAGCTTCTTGACTAGCCAAAGGCCAAAAATTCATCATTTCCCACTTCAGAATCTAGCTAACTTCAGAATCATGCCAATAGAAACAGTTTGAAATGCCTGCTACTGCTACATGCTACTGCTTGACTTCTTAATGTTGACACCCTGCAGACACATTCACCGAAAATTTTCTCAAGCTTCAGAAATGCTTTCATGCAAATCGTACGCCGAAAAAAAAAAAACACTCGATCAGCGTGATCGGCTGGTCGATCGGTGCTGTGAAAGTGGCAGGAATTTGGATTAATGTGGCATGAAATGGAGTGGAAAATAATGCTACATAAATGTTGGCAGGCAAATGCAAACACACACACACACACACTCGCATATAAACATACGCTTGCACACTTGACGCTAATGATATTTTGACTACCAGTAGAATTTATGTCTTTTTTAGCTTCTTGTGTCGGCTCGTAAACTATTGCCACGATCACCTATGATCAAAGTGGAAAATTCACACTCGCAGGGCATTTCCCACACTTATAGGCCACAGACACATGCTCATACCCACAAAGCCATAGTCAAGAAGCATTTTACTGCTGCTTCGCTCAATGTTGGTTAATCTCAAGTTGTCTCAAATCGTCTCAAGTCACTGTCATGATCGGGGACAGTCCACCTAGGATCATGTTTTACATCAAGCGCTCTTTTACTCTAACGCTTACGCTCTTAGTTCATGCTAGAAATTTTGATTAACGGTGCTCTTAGTGGTCTTAGGAAAGATACTGTTGCTACCTTGGTGCCAGATTTGAGATCTTTTTTTTTTTTTCTCTCTCAATGACTCACAATAACCTTTGTTCTCATCTGCGCTTGATTTTGAGTGCCATGGCGGTCGTTTGATAACCTGCAGCAAATATTCTCATATGCAGCACATTTGAAAAATACACGATAAGATACCGTTCAGACCACCTCACTTACTATTAGAGAATATAGTTATATGTGTGATGTGGCGTGTATGGATAGAATAGGAATTAAGGTTTGAAAACAAAGTTTGAACCAGAGAACGAAAATAAACGAAACGATATCCGAACCGAATTCTCAGAGGGTGATACAAAAACGTTATTTTTCATTCGATCGTTCGATCAGGCGAACGAAACACGAAACTTTTCAGTGGAAGAGAGAACTAACGTAATCTTTAAAATTTTTGCTAACGTGTCAGTATAGAAAACGAAACCAAAGCAAATGTTTCATTAATGATCACTGGTATGCAAAAGGCATTGAACTCAAACTAAGGCCCCGTTAGGAGTGGTCGGAGAGAAAGGGTGTCAAAGGCAAAAAAGTTCCTTTTGCAAATGTAATGGGGCCTTTAAGGAAGGGCCGGAGAGGGTTAATATGTATGACCGATCCCCATTACATTTGCAAAAGGAACTTTTTTGCCTTTGACACCCTTTCTCTCCGACCATCTGTTCAGTTGTATGGAAAAAATATACAAAAATCATAAAATTTGTATGGAAGCCCCCTAAAGAGGTGTCAGAGAGAATAGGTGTCAGAGGCAAAAATGTTCATATTAACCCTCTCCGACCCTTCCTTAAAGGCCACCTGTTAAGGTGTATGGAAAAAAAATACAAAAATCATAAAATTTGTATGGGAGCCCCCCTAAGGAGTGGTCGAAGAGAATAGGTGTCAAAGGCAAAAATGTTCCTTTTGAAAAAGTAATGGGGGTCGGTCATACATATTAACCTTTTCCGGTACTACCTTAAAGGCCATCTGTTCAGGTGTATGGAAAAAGTATACAAAAATCATGAAATTTGTATGGGAGCTCCCCTAAGGAGTGGTCGGAGAGAATACGTGTAAAAGGCAAAAATGTTTCTTTTGCAAGTAATGGGGGTCGGTCATACACATTAACTCTCTCCAGCCCTTCCTTAAAGCTCCCCTGTTCTGGTGTAGGGAATAAAAAAACTACAATAAAAAAATCGTTTAACGAATCGTTGTTTCGGTTTCATTTGTGTGTCTCCATCGCTCAATCATTTTGTTTTGTTTATGGTTTCGCTAGTAACAGAAAACGAAAAACAAAACAGACGCCCAATCGTTCTTTTGTTGTTTGAATCGTTTTTGTTTCGTTCGCTTGAAAGATCGGAACGTAACAAAATAGAACGATTCGTTTTTGTTTATTTTCGTTCTCTGGTTTGAACAAAACTATTTTTTTTATAATTATTGATTTCTTGAGTTTTTAGGTTAAATTTTTAAAAATTACCCAATACTTCATGGATAAGACATTTTTTGTAAACTGTGATATAAATAGCTTAAAAAGAGTATGCTGCATCCCAAAGTCCAAATTGTCGTGAGCTCTGACAAAAAATAATTTCTTCCGAAGGTCCGTAAGGTCTAATTGAATTAATGAATTCAAATAATGAATAAAGTTTATCATATTTCAGCGAGTTTACATAAAAAACAAACTAATTAAATTGTATTTATTTCAAGAAAAAAAAAAAGAAAAACAGAAATAATTTCTATCATAACATACACTTTAAAAATTGTTCTATTTCCAAAAAAGTTCATTGTTTTCAGAATAACAATTTCAATTAGAAAAATTGTCCGTTCTATAAACACTATTTCGACATAAAATTAAAGTAATTATGTTCTTTAATTGCTTAAAACCCACGAAGGAAAGTCATCTGGATCCCTTACTGTTCATAATTTTTATCAATGACGTAGTTGAAGTATTCAAGTATTGCTCTGTCTTGCTTTACGCTGACGACTTGAAGATATATGCAGCAATACGCACCTTGTCTGACTGCACGAGCTTTCAAAAAGATATCATTTCTTTCATGTCCTGGTGCGGTATTAATGATATGAAACTGAACCTCATAATATGCAAGCTTTTAACGTTTTCATGAAATTTCTCACCAATTTTGTTCGATTATAATTATCAGAAACTTGGATTTGCCAGGGTGTCCTCAATCAAAGATCTCGCGGTTTATTTCGATTGCAAGCTAACTTTTTGCTCACATAGGAACTATGTAATTTCCAAATTGAGAGAATTCATACACTAAGGGAAAAAAATATTAAATTTATCCAAAAACTTTTTTAATTTAACCAAAAAGCGAGTCATTTTTGCACCAATAACGCATTTGAATAAATCGACTACGTAAATATTTAAAATTTATTTGAATACTTTTTTAATTAAATTAAATATTTAAATATTTAAACAGAATTAATAAAAAATATATTTAAATTATGCACGAATTTTTTTAAAATATCTTTCAAATATTTACTATTTGAAAATAAACTATCGCATTTAAAGAAAATTTGAATAAAAATATTGAAATTAAAAAAAAACATATTTAAATTGAATATGTTAATAATGGTTTTATGGTATTATTTTCTTCATATTGCGTTCATCAAATGCCATTGCCTGTATAATTTATTATCGCTTCACTTTTTTCGTTCTCTAATTTATACTATTTTTGACAGTTGGTGCACTAATATTGCACTAACTGTCAAACATAGTATAAATTACAGAACGAAAAAGCAATGTTCAAAATTGTTTAGGCAGAAGCAAATTATGCAGGTAAATGACAATCGGTCCAAGATATTCCTGAAAATACCGAGTTGTCACTCCACCCTACATAATTTAATTTCTTTGCCAAACATGCATAATATATTACTCCTGAAACAATAACTAAATGAGAACTATGAGAACTGTAAGAACTGCAAATGCAAGAAATAAACTCAGGAACAAAGTGCGATGCTGTTGCTGCTTGTCGGAGTATGTGTGTAAGTGTGCGATGCTGTTGCTGCTTGCTTGTATGGAATATGTGTGTACGTTTGTGGTATAAATAAAATTCAAATACGGGAAAAAAACGAGTTGTAGGGAAAATATTTGATTTATCCACGTAAATATTTAAATAAAATTGATACTCAGGCGTGGATAATGTTAATATGCATTATTTCCCTTAGTGTAGGAATTTTACAAGATTTGCGATTCGACGGACTTTTTTGCAAGACAATATCCCATCGTATGTAGTGAGATGCCGATTACTGACCTTACAAAGTTTTCAGTCGGATTCAACATACCGAATGTTTTACTTGTTAAAGATATACTTAGTGGCAGAACTGATTCACCCGAACTTTTATCTCCTATTCCATATCATGCTCGTGCTGGACCGCTTAGAGAACATTGCACATTTTTCATCAAGGTCCATAGGACAAACTATGGTCGTAGCGACCCTGTCTATTTATTATATTAATAATCTTTCTCTTTATGTCCGTCCGTCTTCTTATGGATTGCACCTCCGTTGCTATATCCGTCCGCGTATTAAGCAAACTACCAATTTCCTTATATAGTAACAATTTGTCCAAAAAGTAACTCTAAACTATAAGCATTATGTTTATACAACGAAGGGAAAAATAAACAAAATTTTCAGTTGGGAACAACGAAGCTTTCAATTGCTGCAATTTAAAAATCACTCGCGTTTATGACAAACGAAATTAATTTCCTGCAACTATATGACGCGTTTCTCGCAACTGAACTGTTATTATGACAACTGTTGAAACGTTTGCAAATAACGATTTCAAGCACGACAAACGAAGTTCGTTTGCGGCAAATTGGCGATAAGCGTTTATTTTCTTTGCGTGTAGCTTTAAGAAACTACTGTAATCTGTAAGGGATTGAATAAATAAATAAATAAATAATCACATCAACATTATGGTTGAGAAATGGTTTTTTGTTTCTTAAAAGATTGAAAATTGAACCTCTTACTGTTCGTTATACAGTGACTCAAAAAATTGATCGCATGTTCAGGAATTTCTTACAAAACAAATATTACAGGAAAACGAAAAAATGGATTATGAAAAGATTATATATTTTTACAAACTTAATTTTTCTTAAATAAAAAAACACATTATTTTTTTAATTTTTCAGAATTTGTAGTAAAATAAATTAGAAAAATTAATTAAACATATTCGATCAATTATTTGAGTTTAAAAGTTAATATTTTGTGTAGCCTCCGCGTGCTTTCAAAACAGCATTTATTCTTCGTGGCATGGTTTCCACCAAATTTTTGCATAAATCCTGTGACAGTACATTCCATTTTATCTGGACTTTTTGCCAGATATCATCGAGTGTTCGTGGCGCACATTCACCATCCCTCAATCCGCGTTTAAGCTCCACCACAAGTGCTCAATCGGATTTAAATCAGGTGATTGCGGTGGCCAGTCCAAGACGTTTATAGAATTTTCCTGGAACCACATTTTTGTTATTCTAGCCGTATGTTTTGGATCGTTGTCTTGCTGGAAAATCGATTCCTCCAAAACAACTCCGAACATATCCAAATTTTGGAAAAGGTTTGCTTTCAAAATATTAATATAGTCCTGTGCTGTACTTTTTCCTGCAATTTTATGACAATTTACAACTTCAATCCAAGTCATACACCCCCACAGCATTATTGAGCCTCCTCCAAATTTCACTGTTGGCTGAACATGTCTACTGGATAATTTTCCACCTTTTTTTGTCTAAGTCCACTGCCTCCCATCAGACCCATATTTGTTAATTTTAGTTTCATCGGACCATATAACCTTGTTCCAATCGTCAATGCTGTAACTTTTGTACTTACGGGCAAATTTGAGCCGCAATTTCTTATAGCGATTAGACAATAAGGGTTTCTTTACCTTAAAGCGACCTTTAAAATCATTTTTTCCTAGAAGATTTTTAATTGTTTCGTCCAAAACATGAATGACGTCATTTATTTTCAAGCATTTATTTATTTCAACAGCATTATCATGTACCCCATGTGTAATTTGATGTATTATTCGACGCCTTAATAAATTTGATATAATGGGTTTTCGTCCAGCGCAGTTCTTAATCGTCAAATTTTCACATTGAGCGCAAACTTTGCTAACTGTTGAAATGGAGCACTTTACAGATAGAGAAATTTGCCTATGAGAAACACCCTCACGCAAGAAATGTTCAATTTGCTTAAACTTTTCAGGTGATATTGCTTAAATCTGAAAGATTTTTCAAATAATTACATTTTGTAGTTACAAACTTAAAAACTAGTTTAGTTTTACCTTAAATAAACAAGTCTCACTAAAATCAAAGTTAATGACCACATTCAATAAAATAGTTTCGAAGTTTGGTTATTCTTTTATTATTTTTTAGCAAACTCAAAAAATTGATCGAATGAACTTTTAGTGTTTCCAGTCCAACACTTAAATAAGCACTGAAATTTTTTAAATATATTACTGCCAAATGAGAATAATAATATAACAAAATTAATAACCGTTACTTTTACAGTAGTGGCTTTAATAATTTGTACACAATCTACTACTACACGCACTGCTTACACACATGCGATCAATTTTTTGAGTCACTGTATATTTAGTTGTCAAGAATTTTTTATGCTTGATAACGTCATGACTTGAATGGACTATGAATTCAAAATTCATGTATTTGTGAACATTTCACGAATACAATCAAAACTTTCTCAATATTCCTTCAACTCCTAACACGACTTTCCTGCGTATATAGTGCCGTTTTCCACAGTTTAATGTAAATTTATGGCAGTACATAAAGACTAAGACTTTTTTCTTGTCGACAAAAGCCGACATCAAGATTATCTGCAAGCAATTGCAACAATTTAAGAAAATTTAAATGTGCTAAGCGTAGCACATTTGCTGCTATTCTTCAAAGGAAATCGAACACAAAGCGAGTAAATGCTATGGCAGAAAATAAAATTTTATTAGAACTGCGCCAATTGTCGAAACATTCCGCGAACCGTGAAACGAAGGAACCAGCTGAGTGGTCAGTGGTGCCACAAAAGAACATGTAACACATACATCCATTCATTTGAACAATCCATCCATCCATCCAAATAATGCAGCTAAGCGGGCAGTAATCAAGAACAGCAACAAAAACAACAAGTGCAGCTTCATATAACATCGATGTAGGCCAAAAACCAAAGTCAAGCCAAGAATGAAACCCAACAAAGTACGCGGTATAAATATTTGCGCCAACAAAAGTTGCAAGCGAATGAAGCTGAATACGAAGAAGATGCATCAAAGCGGCAAGAAAAAAATTCCATAAATCTTATTAATGCATTGTTGCAATACGCGACGCACTAGACATGAACTCCAATGGGCCAAGCGCTGTATGCATGTTGGACCAACATGTGAACTTTTTGCTATGCGTTTTGCGCTCTTGTTTTTTTTTTTTGTTTTTTGGTTCATTTAAAAGATTTTACGATTTTTATGAGCTGCCATACCAAGCTCGCAATTTTAAGCAGATATTTGGTCTATTAAAGCGGCTACAACAATATGATGAGCACATCTCATGCAGCAAGTGCAACATGCTGCCAAGAACCTGCCACGAAGCGGCCAACAAACAAAGTCAAAGTCAAATAGTGCGGCTTTAAAACAAAAAGAGTGTGAACGGTATAAACAGCGTTAAGGATTGAAAGAGACAAAGTAGCACAGATAGTGATCGAGTAACTGAGAAAAGTTGCAAAAAACAAAAAAAAAAAAAACTAATTTAAAGCAATTTAGCAAAGTTCGAGCCCAAGCGGAGTGCTCATGATATGTAGCAACATTTTGACCAAATGATGGACAAACATTGGCAATTGGCGTGAAGCTTGGCTTAGCTGAAGTTACGATGACGCTTGTAACAACTGCCAGCGGGACTGAAGCAAGCGGCATTTGTGGAATGAAGGGAAGCAAGAATTTGTTCATCGCTGTAGTAAAACGAAGTGACCGCAAAACCTCATCATCCATCCATCGTCAGCAAAGTGCAGCGAAATCTGCATCGCTTTGTGGTCGCAAATCACAGGAGGCTGTAGTTACTGCGCTATAGCTTACGTTTAGATGTCGCGACTTAGGACCATAACTTTTTAAACGGCCGTTTCATAAAATTTAAAAATTTTTTTTAACAAAACTGATACTGATACTGATACTGATACTGATACTGATACTGATACTGATACTGATACTGATACTGATACTGATACTGATACTGATACTGATACTGATACTGATACTGATACTGATACTGATACTGATACTGATACTGATACTGATACTGATACTGATACTGATACTGATACTGATACTGATACTGATACTGATACTGATACTGATACTGATACTGATACTGATACTGATACTGATACTGATACTGATACTGATACTGATACTGATACTGATACTGATACTGATACTGATACTGATACTGATACTGATACTGATACTGATACTGATACTGATACTGATACTGATACTGATACTGATACTGATACTGATACTGATACTGATACTGATACTGATACTGATACTGATACTGATACTGATACTGATACTGATACTGATACTGATACTGATACTGATACTGATACTGATACTGATACTGATACTGATACTGATACTGATACTGATACTGATACTGATACTGATACTGATACTGATACTGATACTGATACTGATACTGATACTGATACTGATACTGATACTGATACTGATACTGATACTGATACTGATACTGATACTGATACTGATACTGATACTGATACTGATACTGATACTGATACTGATACTGATACTGATACTGATACTGATACTGATACTGATACTGATACTGATACTGATACTGATACTGATACTGATACTGATACTGATACTGATACTGATACTGATACTGATACTGATACTGATACTGATACTGATACTGATACTGATACTGATACTGATACTGATACTGATACTGATACTGATACTGATACTGATACTGATACTGATACTGATACTGATACTGATACTGATACTGATACTGATACTGATACTGATACTGATACTGATACTGATACTGATACTGATACTGATACTGATACTGATACTGATACTGATACTGATACTGATACTGATACTGATACTGATACTGATACTGATACTGATACTGATACTGATACTGATACTGATACTGATACTGATACTGATACTGATACTGATACTGATACTGATACTGATACTGATACTGATACTGATACTGATACTGATACTGATACTGATACTGATACTGATACTGATACTGATACTGATACTGATACTGATACTGATACTGATACTGATACTGATACTGATACTGATACTGATACTGATACTGATACTGATACTGATACTGATACTGATACTGATACTGATACTGATACTGATACTGATACTGATACTGATACTCATATTGATACTTATATTTAGGCTCTCTTATCAGCCGAGTCTTAGCAGAATACTTCTTATTTGAAGTTTAAAATCTTTGAGCGATTATTGTCTGTCTCTTACCTTGTTGTGACTACTTTTTCATCATCATGTTGAACAAACCCGTTTTATCACTTTTAATCTTTTATTTTTTATTTTTGACTTATTTAATGTTTATTTTCATCTTTGCTGTTTAGAACTGATTACAAGAGCTCATTGCTACCATTCAGTCTAGATGTTCTGAACATCATCATTCCACTGACCTTAACCCATCCATAACTATTCTTCATTTGATGTGCTTCTACACGTGGAAAGAATTAAAGCAATTTTCCACCCATTTCTATTTTACTGCATTTTGGCATAGTTCAGTCTGGTTCGACTTTAACCGGACTTCTTATCCATTGTTCATGTTGTCCATATTTGTTGATGGATTAGTAGAGCTGCAGGCTAAAGGAAGCCAACTGAAATAGTTTCAACGTTTCTCTCAGCGAGCTGTTATAATTATTGCTGCTCGTAAAAATTTTTTGATTTTTTTCCTTCATTTCAACTAAAAAATTTGTAACGAAGTTTGACGAACTTTACATGCAGACAAGCTGATAGAAAAGGAAGAAGACTGAAAAGCAGTGGCAGCAGCAAACGCTGTAAAAATGCAACTTTATCTTTGCTCTTTCAATAGTAGAAGAGCTGATGAAAGCTTTGATTTAAGTTCTTGCAATCGATGACAGTCCTAGTAGCCATTTTAGTGAAAATCGAATTTTACGATAAATTTAAGAATATTGGAAGTTGAAATATTTGTGCCAAAGGTGCAAATAAAGGACCAGATATTTGATGGATATTTATTAGAAATATATTATAAAAAATTTTAAATACGTAAAATTAAATGTATGTAGGTAGTTTAATCATAATAAATCTACTTAAAAAAATCTATTAGTTTTGATACTTTCCTTAGAAATTGAATTTTTTCTGCTTTCAGGGTGGCAAACTTTACTTACTGCTCTGTGTGGTATCTCCGTTTCGCGTCAAGTGTACTTTTATGGTCAACAACACTTGCTTACAGATTAATTTCAACTGAAATAAAAAAAAATATAAAAAATCAAGGTGTTCAGTGTGCCTCAGTTTGCTGCACTTGATATGCTACTACAACGAGAGGCACAAAGCAAAAAGGCTGTTTCTTCTGTTTTATCTCTTTAAACGCTTTAAAATGGGCAGCGCAAAGTTTAAGGCAGCAACACCTTAAAACACAGGGAACTAATTTGGAAATGAAATATTTCGCTACTTCTTCACTACAACTACCAACAACAACAACAACAACGACAACAACAAAAACAACATCAACACCTTAGCATGCAACATCTTTATGTTCTTGAGAGCCAAAGTTATTGGTTACAACCAGCAACAAAAAATACCGAACAAAATATAAAACATTTTGCATTTGCAATAAAATTTCATTTAATTTGTACGTTAATTAATCTTTTTTACTCTAAAATCTATTTTTTGTCGTTGTTCCTTTTTTCTATCTTTTCTTTTTTGTTTCGCTTTTAAATTTGTTACTGTTTTTACTACTATTTCTGAAGCATATATCGCGTTTATCCCCAGTCGTCGTCTTTTCGTTCGAGTCGAAATTTTACTGCACTTTGTTAAAAACAGAGGACATTGGTAGCAGCTGTTCATTTTTGTAGTGGAAGAGGAACAAATCAATTAGAATTGGTTAAATTGAAAACGAACGAGTTCACAGTTTGAGCGGTCGTTATTGGTTTTTACTTCGTTCTGTGTTGCACAGTGATTTTGTTTTTTCCAAAGAGCTTTTATTTATTTTTTTTTTTTTTGCCTTGCAGTCAAAGAGTAAGAGTCAAAAGGTAGCAGTAAATTTGTTGTTAATTTAAAAATAAATAATAGCGTTGTCTATGGTATGCATTTTAAATATGTATAGTTTTTTGAATTTATTGTGAGAAGTAAAAGTCCGCAGTAACCGAATCAAAATCTATAGATACTTAGCGAATTCTTTTTTGAATGTTTTCTTATAACTTTTCTTGATAAAAAAGGCGAGAAAGTGTAAGAATTGAGTTTTTTATGCTATAGTAGTGCCAGGTGATATAAAGAGTAATATAGCTTTGATGGGGTATATAGTTGTTTTTATATCGAAATTAATTGTTTGTTACGATGTTATAGAGTGTATCGGCGTTTGCTTTCAACATATCAATAGAATGAAATCTGTTGGAACTAAAGAAATTTGCACTCGCTGGGGTAAATATGTTGTGAAAAGATAATTTTGTGATATATTCTAAGAAATTTTTAATGATTAAATAAATAAAAAACATATATATATGTTTCATATAAAAATAATTTCAATTCAAATTTCAAAAATTAAATTAATATGTTGCTTTAGTTTGAAAGCTGTCTCCGATACCAAGTGACTATCTCAAAATGGTAAAATCCCTAAATATTCCACAAAAATTAATCAAAAACCTAAAAATTTTGCATATAAGCACATAATGACGCACTACATGTGAAATTCGTTAAAATTGAATGAAAGGCACGCCTACCTCACAATGTCTCTAGAAATTAAATAAAAATTTATGTAAACACCTAATTTCTCCTCATGGGCTTTGTTTCCAAATACGCACCACAAGTTTGAGATTTGTCTTAATCGGATGAGAACCACGCCTACCTCCCATACAAAGTGACGTCATCAAAATAGTAAAATCCGTAAAAAATCCACAAAATTAATCACTTAAATACTTGAAATTCTACCCGTAGGCTTTGACATCAAATACTTTTAGCTAAAAATTAGTCAAAATGGAATGAAATCTAGTCTTCTTTCTATGCACAGTGACGTCATCAAAATAGCAAATTCCACAAAAATTTATGTATTGATTTGGTATTTTTCACATAAGCTTTAATAGTTTAAAAAAAAAAAAAAAATATGGAGTAACTAACACATCAAAAACGTATGCAAATGTGCAATCTCTTAGGCAAATTGACGAAATCTATATATATAAAAAAATGTTGTCAAATCTGTTTGTGACGAGTGTTTGAGAGTTCGGCTGGGTAAAAAAAAAATCTGCCGATACCATTTTGTAGGGTCCGTTCTCTAGATGGTTTTAAAAAAAAAATTGTTTGAAATTGACAAGGGGGCGTGGCACCTCCCATACAACCCAAATCTACGATAGCGAATAGCTCTGAAGTTATAGTTCGCATAGCATCGGAATTCGGTGTTCTACCTTAATTTACAAGAGCCGTTCCACAGGTAAAATTTTATGGGCGTTGAATGTGGGGCGTGGCACTTTTTCAGCAGACCAAATTTTCGGTATAACTTTCAAGCTATAAGTCACACATCAATGAAACTTGGTAGGAGCGTACTATTTAGTCGCGTCCTTCGACTAGCAAAATTTATCAAGTATAGGCCAAGGGGGTGTGGCACCGCCCATACAATTCAAATTTATGATATCGAATAGCTTTGGAACTAAATGCCGTATAATAATGAAATTCAGTATGGAGTTTCCACTTGGTGATATATTTATACTATAAAACTGGGATGGGCTTTGGAAAAGGGGGTGTGGCTACGCCCATACACTTAAAATTTTTGATATCAGATAGCTTTGGAACTAAACGTCGTTTAACAACGAAATTCAGTATGGAATTACTATTGGGTGATATTCTTCTACTAGAAAACTGAGACGTCATTGAACAAGGGGGTGTGGCTCCGCCCATACAAGCTAAATTTGCGATATCGAATAACTTTGGAATTATAAGTAGCATAGCCTCGAAATTTGGTTATCAATTTACACGAGTCGTTCCACTTAGCGATAGAGATAGAGATAGAGTTAGAGATAGAGATAGAGATAGAGATAGAGATAGAGATAGAGATAGAGATAGAGATAGAGATAGAGATAGAGATAGAGATAGAGATAGAGATAGAGATAGAGATAGAGATAGAGATAGAGATAGAGATAGAGATAGAGATAGAGATAGAGATAGAGATAGAGATAGAGATAGAGATAGAGATAGAGATAGAGATAGAGATAGAGATAGAGATAGAGATAGAGATAGAGATAGAGATAGAGATAGAGATAGAGATAGAGATAGAGATAGAGATAGAGATAGAGATAGAGATAGAGATAGAGATAGAGATAGAGATAGAGATAGAGATAGAGATAGAGATAGAGATAGAGATAGAGATAGAGATAGAGATAGAGATAGAGATAGAGATAGAGACAGAGATAGAGATAGAGATAGAGATAGAGATAGAGATAGAGATAGTGATAGAGATAGAGATATAGATAGAGATAGAGATAGAGATAGAGATAGAGATAGAGATAGAGATAGAGATAGAGATAGAGATAGAGATAGAGATAGAGATAGAGATAGAGATAGAGATAGAGATAGAGATAGAGATAGAGATAGAGATAGAGATAGAGATAGAGATAGAGATAGAGATAGAGATAGAGATAGAGATAGAGATAGAGATAGAGATAGAGATAGAGATAGAGATAGAGATAGAGATAGAGATAGAGATAGAGATAGAGATAGAGATAGAGATAGAGATAGAGATAGAGATAGAGATGGAGATAGAGATAGAGATAGAGATAGAGATAGAGATAGAGATAGAGATAGAGATAGAGATAGAGATAGAGATAGAGATAGAGATAGAGATAGAGATAGAGATAGAGATAGAGATAGAGATAGAGATAGAGATAGAGATAGAGATAGAGATAGAGATAGAGATAGAGATAGAGATAGAGATAGAGATAGAGATAGAGATAGAGATAGAGATAGAGATAGAGATAGAGATAGAGATAGAGATAGAGATAGAGATAGAGATAGAGATAGAGATAGAGATAGAGATAGAGATAGAGATAGAGATAGAGATAGAGATAGAGATAGAGATAGAGATAGAGATAGAGATAGAGATAGAGATAGAGATAGAGATAGTGATAGAGATATAGATAGAGATAGAGATAGAGATAGAGATAGAGATAGAGATAGAGATAGAGATTGAGATAGAGATAGAGATAGAGATAGAGATAGAGATAGAAATCATTTCCGCTACGACAGCAACGCGTCGGGTATCAGCTAGTTTAAAATAAATTCTTTCGAAAAAGTAAAGTAAAAATATCTACTCTTCTGTATAAAAATATGAATATTTTCGTATACAAAAAATATGAATTTTTTAATTTTTCAAGATTTTTATCTCCTAAACTATTCAAGACTGACCAAATATTATTGTACCAATGGGTTAAGGAAGTCCAAATACATATTATAAAAATAAAAAAAAAAATATTTAGGCGTGGGTGTGGGAGTAAAATTATTCCAAAGTCCGACCATATCGCTTGTGACGTCATGCTCTCTCTCTCTCTCTCAATTTCGGAAAGCGTATTCTGGTTTCTATCATTCTTGGTTGTAGCCGAATAATTTTCTGCAAGCAGCGAAACCAACTGAACAAGCGTAACTTGAGAGCTTTTTATTTCTGTTGAAGCTTGCTTCAGAAGTAAAATATCACCGCGAAATCATACGAGCATCGGAAGTGCACCTTGCATCAGTATGGATAAATTTGTAGCGATCGCTCTCAGTTTTCTAAACGGAAAATCAAAATTAGGGTGCACAAGTAGAGGGGTTGCACAGTGGTCACAATGGCCAATCAAGTCGGAACAAAGTAAATTTTTTAAAACTAAAATGATAAACAACGTTATTGATTAGTTTTTCATAAGAAGTTGACTGTGAAACAATTGAAAAGAACAATATTGCGAAAAAGTAAGTAAAAAGTAAATCTCTTTCTAAAGAATTAAATCGTTTTAAGGAGTTAGGCCTCCCTAGACTCCTCAAAAATAAGCTCACTTTGGATTTTTTTTTCAGAAATACTACATAATAAATCGAGATTCTAAAAATTTGATTATTAAACATACCAGTGACTATAGAAACATGTTTGTTTTCATTTTAAGCGATTAATTTCAAAATGGTGGCTGTGTAGCGTTTTTGCGAGGACGCCTCCGTCGTTTAAGGGTTCACGCCCGGACAAAAAGCTTCTATATTTTAATTATAAAAAGCCAATTAATTTTTTTCGATTATATATAAGATATGCTATAGAAGTACATCGGATACTTTTGATGTATTGCTTTTCGGCCAAATGGTGCACTTCTAAAGTAAAAAGTGAAAAATTTCTTTTTGTACAAATGATTTTTGAAATATCAGATTATTGTTGATGACAAATGAACCCTTTAAAATATACAAACTCCTTCTTACTTTTATGCACAATATATTTTTCAAGATATATTTTAGGTTTCAACTGAATCGGTTGAAAATTGCCGGAGTTATATTTCCGGCAAACTTAAAAAACACAGTTTTGAGATAAACTCGTATGAAGTTTTGAATAGTAGCAGTAGTAGTACCAGGCGTCCTTATACTTAAATTCAAAAACCAAGTATTTAGAGATTATTTCCGGCCATAATTTTTTGAGACATAATTTTTGAGATCATAGGTGACTATTAAAAGAAAAAAAAATAAAATTTCGAAAATGCTAGGGTGGCCCAACCCCTTAAAGGGAAAGTGGATGCAGGCAAACAGAATTAAACGAACGTCAAAAAATAAAGTGTAGTTTGATAAATATTTTCACCTAGCTTCAGAAGAAGTAGCAATGCAGCTTTCCACATCAAATTTTAGTCAACCCCAAATGGAGTTTTCAAAAAAGCAAAGTGTTTGGAGGTAGCACCAGATATTTACGATACCACGCCAATTTTGCCTATACCGCCTTTTTTTTTTTTGGTGTGAAGTAGCATTTAAGCAATATATTTCATTCCTAAAAATTTCAAGTGTCTACTAAACCTCTGCACGAGTACGCTTGAAATGCGTTTCAAAGCACTCGTTTGTGGTGCTAGCTTTTGCAATATTTTGCTCTCATCAATAAAATCAACCTTACCACTACAGAGAGCACTCGTCACTTGAGCAGAACAAGAACAAACTAAAACCCAAGCAATGTTAGGCACGATTCGACAAAGAAGTGTGCTCTGACTGGAAAGTTATGTAAACAACAGCAGAACGCTTGAAGCTAGCTGTGTCTTTCTTGTAAAAAATCATTAAGTGCATATTTAAAAAGCCAAAAAAAGGAATTTTCTTATTAATTCTTCAAATTATAATAGGAGACTTATTTGTTTAGTATGAAAATGCATTTTTTTCCGTTTTTAATAATATTCTATATATAAATGGCAAAGGCGTAAACAAAACAGCTAAGAACCATTTTCTTTCCCAACCGATTTTGATAATTTTTTTTTAAATCAATAAGATTAAGGAGAAGGAGTGCACCGAATATCTATGGTGGGCGTGGTACATACCATACAACCCAAATTTGCGATATCAAATAACTTTAGAGTTATATTTCACACAGCCTCGGTCACAGCCACTGGTTACATTTAATGGGCATTGAAAGAGGGGTGTGGCATTTTTTAGCAGCCCAAATTTTCGGTATAACTTTCGAACTATAAGTCACAAATCAATGAAACTCGGTAGGAACTTCCTATTTAGTCGTGTTCTACGACGAGCATTAGACAAGGAGGCGTGGTACCACCCATAATATTCAAAGTTTTTATATTGACTTTTAAAAAAACATATTAGGTGGCAACCCTATTGTTGAAAATTTCATAATTTTAAAATTTTGACAACGGATTTGGATTCAGCGAACCATTCTTACCTAGTGTTCGCCCCAACACCAAATTCGTAAAAAAATTAGGTGGCAACCCTATCAGCCATCTTTAATTTTAAAATTCTGAAATCAGATTCGAAATCAGCGTTCCCCTAAAACTGTTAGATAATGTTTAAAACTCCTAAAAAAAATACACATTATAAGGTGGCCCTATTGGTAAAAATTTTATAATTTTAAAATTCTGACAACGATTTCGGATTCAGCGACCAATTTTAACCTAGTGTTCGCCCAGGCACCGAATTCGCAATAATAAAATTTCTATTTATCAATGCATGCAATGGTAGAAATAATTACTTCGCCAAGGTTCTGTTGCGTTAGATGTGATTGATGCATATTTCGCTGTTATCAATTGTTCTGTTTTTATAAAACGAACAACATTGTGCTCTGTTAAAGCAAACGGCGAACATGGTTTGCTTTGAAGCTGACGAGTGCTCTGCAGTGCTCGTTTGTTGTCACTAAATGACTTGGATACGCTCTGCTTGACTAACAGAATTATGTTAAGCTCTGAACTCTGCACTGTTGGATCTACTGTTGTAGAAAAAACGAATGCATTCGTGCAGAGGTTTAGTGTCTACCTACTCCCAAACAGGAGTTATGAATTAATTCTAGCTATATTGGCCATTTGGACCACTGTGGGTCGGTAGATATAATAACATAACCTTAAAACAAAAAAAAAAATAAAAAATTTGAAAAATCATTTCTCGCAAAAATAAGCAAAATAGATTAAAACAAAAAGTATTTTTTCGGGTATCCTTAAGATAAACTAAATTTTGAGTCGCACAAATGGAGGGCTCAGCCGAAATTAAAATTCAAAGGATATAAAATGAATTGGTGTAACACATGACATTATTCTACATTCTACTTCAGTTTGATTCAATGCTTGGATGTAGTTTTGTTTCTTTGTGCTTGTTTTGAAATGTGACGCCAGCAGAGACCATCCGTGCTTTAAAGCATGGCAGTTGGCTTGCAATGTATTTTTGTTATGCTTGTGTAGCTCTTTACTTTCTTCTTAACTTATACAACTACCTTACTGGGGAATGTACACTATGTTTTTAGTATATTTTCAATGCAGAAAGTAGGCGTTATTTGTAAAGGCCCTCACAAACGGCATGCTAGAGAAAATGTTTTGTCGGGCTCCGTCATTTTGAATGCTTTCTATTTATAAACCAAAATGATATATGCAGGATAAGTAAATGACGAACTTTCCTTACTGATTGATATTTCTCAATTTTTTTATTTTTTTAGAATTTTTAATGTCTTTTTACAATTTATTAGAATTTAATGTCATTCTGCACTAATAACATTATTTCACTAAAATTTACAATATTTGTCGTCATGTTAAATTATGTTGAGGTTTTCAGACGTTCTTTATATAAAAAAAAGCAAACAATTCTTTTTTGTTTTTTTATTATAATCCAGTTAAAAAACTTTTATACAACTGTTGTATTCTGTTCAGTCTTTAATGGAAGCGCTTAAATGTTCATTTTAGTAGTAACTTTGTTTTCCATGAACAACTCATTAAACGATCTGGTAATTGTTGTAGATGTTGTTGTTTAATTTAAAACAATAAAAGGTTCAAAGCCAAAAAAATAAGCTTTGCTGACCTGCAATAAATAAAAACATGCTAGAAGGGATCTTGCTGCCCCACTCAGTTGGTCTATACTACGTTGGAGTGATTCTTCTGCCATTCGTCAGTATATTAAACAGTTGATGCTACTTAATGCTGTTTGAACACAATTAAAGTTGGAGCCACTTATTGCATCATTAATCACGGCGCCGATTAATGACTTTCTTTACAAAAGCGCGAAGCAGCAGCAGACTTTTCATTGCTTTTGTTCTTGTAGCTCTTGCTGCTGTTGCTTTTGCTATCGACTAGTTCCATCAACTAGTTGCTGTAATTTAGCAAGTAGACTTTGTTGCTGCTGTTGCTGTTGCTCTTAAAGTTGCTCGGATTGGCAATCATTATTCTTTAGACTCAGACGCAGACAAAAGTGGCAGAAAGCTCATTAAATGGGAGTAAAAGTTGAAAGAGTCGTTTAAGTTGTTGTTGTTTTTGTTGCCAGAGCGACCTCACTGCTTCTGCAAGTAGCTGCAATGATGCCCACATAATAGGGGGAGGAGTGGGCGATATCTGTTTTAAGTTGTTTTTTAGTTGGCTGAAAGAATACTGAACACCTCTTTAATGAGTTCAATTGAATTGAATAGCTTCGGTTTGGCAACAGCGTGAATCAAAAATAATGACTAGGGCTTGTTATGTTGCTACCAAAATGATTGATAAGTAGCAATAAAAGTTGGAATGTTGACTGTTAAAAATGGTAAAGTGCAATAAATTAACTAAGCGATGCATAAATTCGCTTAGCATGAAGCTTGTGCTCGTTAAAATGTAGGATATGAAAACATAAATGCCAACATCGAAAAGCTCTACAAAACGGGCCAAATGAAATGCATTTTTTAAGTGCAGCCAGAAGTGATCCTCATTAAAATTTATTCAATGTTCATACCTTAAAGTTTTGGGAAAACATAATGTTTTAGCTCATTTGTGAGTTAAAAAATGTTAAAACTCCTGCGACGAAGATAAAAAAACCAAAATCTATGCATTAAATGAGCTTGTTATTAGCAAGATTTTCAACCCACTCACGTTATCTGCTAAATTAGAAAAATGGTGCACCCTACTTTTGGCAGCTAGCTACTTAAGTCAATTCGCAGATAGCTAGCCAGTCAGCCAGACAGCCAGTTAGCCAGCCATTAAATCATAACTCAAGTCAAAATGAAATGTTCCTGTTGAACATGGTTTTCTCCAACTCAACAATATTGCACATCGTGGCTGAAAATAGTCCGGTTAAAACGCCTACGTTATGCGTCTGGCGTAAAAGGTGCCGTATTAGAAAAAAACGGTCGTTATTGACACGCCCCATATTTTGAATGCTTTTTGTGGGAAAGCAAGTTTTCCATTAGTTATAAGTTCTCCAATGTCGAATATCAACTCAGAAGATACTTAATATAGGTCTAATAGCCAAAAAGATATAGCAGGCGTCTGTATATGTAAAGCCTAGCAAATTTTGACATGATTTCGCAAAGCTTCAAACAGTACACCGATTGGGGCTAGTTATGCCTCTTCGATAAGGTTATCCAACTTAATTGAAAGTGACGCCCACACAACCGTCTCAAAGTGCTTAAACAGCTACAAATATTTCCTGGCCAACAATTTTATTGTTAAAATATCAACAAGTTGCAAAAAACAAAAAAAAAAAAAAAACCGAAAAACAATAACATATTGAAAGAAAATAAAGTATCTCATTTTCCAACGATCACGCATGCGTAGCGAACATTTATGACGATCTTTTAACTCTAGACATGCGCTTTACGTTTTGTTTTTGCTGCTGTTGTTAAGTGCACATTTTTAATGTTGTTCCAGTCAGAGTTGTTGGCTGCAAGCAACAAAAGCAACAACATGGAGCCAAGGTGTGAAGTTTACGCGCTCAATTATTGCCATTCCAGCTCGTAGCACGTTTTTGTCTGTAGACACCTTTTTAGACCATATTAGAACGTGTCAGTTCGAAGTGCAATCTAAACAGCTGCTGAAAGTCGAAATCATCATAGTTTAGCTCATGATGATAATCATGCCGTTGAAGGCGATGATGACGATGATGACGATGATAAAGGAGTTGCAGTGTTTAAAAGGTATTTTATGACAGAGCGGCAAACAGACTGAGTCATGGTACGGAATGGATATTGCTACGCTGGCAGTAATGGAATAGATCTAGTTCGAGCATTTTGATTTAATCGCAGGGTTTTACTTCAATTTCAATTAAATTTCAATTCAATTTCAATTCAATTTCAATTAAATTTCAATTCAATTTCAATTCAATTTCAATTCAATTTCAATTCAATTTCAATTCAATTTCAATTCAATTTCAATTCAATTTCAATTCAATTTCAATTCAATTTCAATTAAATTTCAATTCAATTTCAATTCAATTTCAATTCAATTTCAATTCAATTTCAATTGAATTTCAATTAAATTTCAATTCAATTTCAATTCAATTTCAATTCAATTTCAATTCAATTTCAATTCAATTTCAATTCAATTTCAATTCATTTTCAATTCAATTAAATTTCAATTCAATTTCAATTCAATTTCAATTCAATTTCAATTCAATTTCAATTGAATTTCAATTAAATTTCAATTCAATTTCAATTCAATTTCAATTCAATTTCAATTCAATTTCAATTCATTTTCAATTCAATTCAATTTCAATTCAATTTCTATTCAATTTCAATTAAATTTCAATTCAACTTCAATTCAATTTCAATTCAATTTCAATTCAATTTCAATTCATTTTCAATTCAATTCAATTTCAATTCAATTTCAATTCAATTTCAATTCAATTTCAATTCAATTTCAATTCAATTTCAATTCAATTTCAATTCAATTTCAATTCAATTTCAATTCATTTTCAATTCAATTCAATTTCAATTCAATTTCAATTCAATTTCAATTCAATTTCAATTCAATTTCAATTCAATTTCAATTCAATTTCAATTCAATTTCAATTCAATTTCAATTCAATTTCAATTCAATTTCAATTCAATTTCAATTCAATTTCAATTCAATTTCAATTCAATTTCAATTCAATTTCAATTCAATTTCAATTCAATTTCAATTCAATTTCAATTCAATTTCAATTCAATTTCAATTCAATTTCAATTCAATTTCAATTCAATTTCAATTCAATTTCAATTCAATTTCAATTCAATTTCAATTTCTTTTCATTTTATTTTTATTTGAATTTCTTTTGTGGATTTCTTTCATATTGATATTTAATGAAATTTAATGAGTAACTTAGTTGATTTTCTTCCAATTTAATGAAAATGTTCTTCAATTTTATTTCGTTAAAGGTAAGCTCAACGTTATTTCTTTACAACTTCATTTTAATTCTTATTAACTTTAAAATAATTTTGATTTTTTTTAAGTTGCATTTGAAGCTTTCATTTGAATATTTTGGACGTCGTCTTCAAGCGCTAGACCCCAGTCAAAGTGGGTTAATTGAACATCTTGAAATACCTGCCGCTGCCTTGGAACAAGCAATCATCGAACAAAATGCCCGCAGCACAGAAGCTAACAAAACGTAATTAAATCGTCCCCACCGAAATATGAAAATATTTTGTTTTCTAGCTCTGCTCATTTCAACTTTGTTGTAAATTTCAAAAATGCTTCATTTATGTAAAGCATTGGTTCACCTATTTTGCTTTGTTTTATGTTCTGTTTTGGGCTAATTTTTAACAAAATCATTTGTTTGATGAATGCGGCGTCAAACAATGCGGATCTTTTGGCAAAACCAAAAAACAAATGCTTAGCGGTATGTTGAAGAAGCAGCAACAGCTTAAGCAGAAGCAGCAGCAGTAAGAAATACATCAGCACTTTGAGACCTGCGGCTGACAGCAGGCAAATGGATGTCGAAATTGTTGCTATTGATGTTGCTGATGGTGTTGCTGCTGCTGCTGATGGTGTTGTTGCTGCTGTGTGCCGCATGCGGTGATAATTGTGATTAATGGCTTAGATCAGTTAACGTAAAATTTCAAATTTTTTGGTAGCTTCTAGCTGGGCGTTCGTTGGTTTGTTGCCACTGAAGTTGGTTTCAGTAAAATTATTAATATTTTTTTTTCTTTGTCTTAACTACTTGGAGCGATATGATATTTGTTTCGTTTATTAATTATTGAGGGATGTCTGGTAATGTGTAATTTTTTTATATATTTCTAAGCACTAATTGTTGGAAGTTTTCAAAGCCTGATGGAGTAATTTTTCAAACATGTTTGTAGCGTTGGAGCAGGTGCCTTATAAGCCAAAATGCTGCTGGGACTTTGAATGAGATTAAAATGGTTTCGGTAAGCTTCTTTATAGCTTCTGGTTTGCATATCGAGGCAGCTGGTTTGAGCAAGGGTTAAAATTAAGTTTTATGAGACCCGGGGCTGTTTTTTTTTTTTATTTCGAATTTGTTTCATTTTTTTGTTTTTCTTAAGCACGTGCTGTAATAATGTGAGCTGCAAAGAAGTAAGCAAACTATTCATTAACCTATATTTAAAACTGGTTGCGCAAGAAATATCGGTCATTATAGGATTAGTTTAAAAATCTTCATTAATTTATTGCTTAATGGAAGTTAAATAATGAGTGGCAGTAATGATGCAGCTACTTTAGGAAATGTATTTAGTTCTTACTAATAATGTTTAATCATTTCTAAAAAATTAATTTCTAAAACTTACTTTATTCTGGGAACTCACTAATAAGCCATGATCATCAAATTTGTTTTTGGCACTAAGTGCTCTGCACAAAGTTATTATTTTTCTTAATCAGATATTGACAACGATGGCAGCAGACTGTTGCCCAGTCAACTCAGTCAACTGCACGTCGTATGCAAAAACAAAATAATACATCAACAAAATTAATGCAAATATAGCCATCATCCTTTCAAATATCAGCACATTTTGCTTATGGCAGCAGAAATACTTAAACAGTCAATGTCTAAGGACGAGAACTCATATATAAACATTTACAACCAACTTAGTAACTTAATTGATTGTTAACAACATCAACAACAACAACAGCCACATAAGCGACAACCATTTACTCAATAAACTTGATAAAGCAGACTATTATTATTTAATAATCAACTCTTAAGTGATTTCCAGCCCATCATAATGCACCTAACAGCAGCAACAACAAAAACAACAGCATCAACAAGAGGAACGCATCATTGCAACATGATTGCCACCCCATTAAAATTGAGCCCGTTGATTGCACGATCACTCAACGCATAGACAGTTGCATGCGCAAAGTGCAAAGTAGACGGACGCACAAGCGAACAAATGGATGGACGGACGAATGTCAGATGAAAGCCTGGCCTAGACTGCGGTTGCTGACAGCCAAGAATTGTGCTTGTTGTTGTTGCTCTTGCTGTTGTTGTCAAGAACTTGTACAAAGCTTCACAGGCACGGGTAATTGCTGCTGTCAATAAAACTCCCCCTAAAAAGCACCACTCAAGAGTGAATGAAATGATTTTAAAGCTTCTGAGCTTCACTTCAAATCAATAGAATGAAAAGTTCCTGCAAGTCTGCAAAGATGAATGAATGTTGTTGTAGTTGTTGTTTTTGATGCTTTTGTTGTTGCTGTTTAGATTGAAGTGGTGTTAAGTGGAGTGTTTTGTGCGCTTAATGCGGCTTCTAACCCGTCATTATCAGGCAAATCCGATAATGGAGCACTAAGGAGCTGTACAAGGCGGAGAGGGAAAAGAAAAAGTGTAAGCCTGAAAGAAAAACTTCTTAGCAATCGCAATGTGATGGTATTGAAATTGAAATGAAATAAAACTGGATCGTGTTGAATTTGAAAGTGGAATTGAAAATGAATGAATTCTTAAATACTTAAAAGAAATTGAGGGAATTGAAATTGAATTGAAATTGAATTGAAATTGAATTGAAATTGAATTGAAATTGAATTGAAATTGAATTGAAATTGAATTGAAATTGAATTGAAATTGAATTGAAATTGAATTGAAATTGAATTGAAATTGAATTGAAATTGAATTGAAATTGAATTGAAATTGAATTGAAATTGAATTGAAAATGAATTGAAATTGAATTGAAATTGAATTGAAATTGAATTGAAATTGAATTGAAATTGAATTGAAATTGAATTGAAATTGAATTGAAATTGAATTGAAATTGAATTGAAATTGAATTGAAATTGAATTGAAATTGAATTGAAATTGAATTGAAATTGAATTGAAATTGAATTGAAATTGAATTGAAATTGAATTGAAATTGAATTGAAATTGAATTGAAATTGAATTGAAATTGAATTGAAATTGAATTGAAATTGAATTGAAATTGAATTGAAATTGAATTGAAATTGAATTGAAATTGAATTGAAATTGAATTGAAATTGAATTGAAATTGAATTGAAATTGAATTTAAATTGAATTGAAATTGAATTGAAATTGAATTGAGATTGAATTGAAATTGAATTGAAATTGAATTGAAATTGAATTGAAATTGAATTGAAATTGAATTGAAATTGAATTTAAATTGAATTGAAATTGAATTGAAATTGAATTGAAATTGAATTGAAATTGAATTGAAATTGAATTGAAATTGAATTGAAATCGAATTGAAATTGAATTGAAATTGAATTGTAATTGACTTAAAATTGAATTGATTTCCAATTTAGTTTTATATATCAGTGGACTATACCAACCTTTTTACTTTGCTGCTACATTTTTCTTTATGAGCTTTCATGAAAAGTCAAATTCTTTCCCATGCTCTAGCCTTTCCAAGGCTCTAGCCGTTCTTCTAATCTGCTCTATTACTTCGCACCATCAATTCTCTGTCATTCACAATTGCATCACCACAATTTCTGCCAAATCAATATAAATCGCTGCAAATCAATCGCTTCTTTGTTGGGTCTTTTTTTTCTGCAAATTCTTTGCGAAACTATTCAGTGCAGTCGTCGTCAGCCTCTTCTTTGTTTAACAACATTTGCTATTGCAAGCAATGCGCGAAAATGATAGCAACTTAAGTACATTTATTTATTTCACACTCGCCTGAAATGCTGCCGATTGACATTTGCGCAAATGACGTTGAATGCAAGTGAGCTAAGAGCACTGCGCATGCTCAGCTATGCGTCAATTCGAATCGAATCACTTGAATGTGAAACAAAATTAAAGTAAAACGATGCAGTTAAACGGAGCAACGTCAAACAGCAGAATGTGACACATTGGCGACGCGATGCGAAGCGATGCGATGCTTCATGCCGTTGCTAGTTGACGTGCCCATTTTAAAACAACAACAACAACTTGTAGTTCTTGTTGTTGCTTCGCTTTTAATAATAATAAATTTCAATAGCAAGACACAAATTCACACAAAGTTGAACAAAGTTGAACAGCAACGCCAACAAAGCAAATAAATTTGCATACAAATTCGTTCGGCAGCAATGTTGCTCTTGTTTTGGGTGCTTGTCGTTGCTGTGTGCACTACCTCGTCATGCTAGCAATATCAACATTTACAAGCATACTGCAAAATGCTGAGCAACACGTTGTATGTTGCTGCAGAACGCAATGAAGAATCATTGATGTTGGCACTGTTGATGCTTCAAAGTTGCTTGCATCGTTGTTGGTGACATGAACGGGAGCACTAATGGTAGCAGCAACACCTTATTTTGTGATAAAGCAGAAAGTGTGTGTGTGCGTTGGACTATTATCAAGTGTAAGGCGTGTTTTAGGAAGTGTCGGATTAAAGTTAATAGAGCATGATAAGAATTCTTGGAAGATACTCGTACTTTTAAGTATGGAAAATTTTTCAAGATGAAAGGAGGTTGTGTCATAGATGTGGGAAAATGGCAACAGAAAGAAAGTCAAGATTATCTAAAGCTATTAATTCATGCTTTTATTTGATATTATAATGTAGTAAATCATAATCGAAGGATTGCGGCGTAAAAAGACAACTAAGCCGGCTTAAGACTTATGCTCCAAGAAAATTGAAAGTAGCAGTCTCAATGATAACAACGTTGGAATGTTTGAATTAAGAATGATAATTCTTGATAAAAGAAGTAATCTACTGTAATATGCTCATTTTGGAACGTCCTTCTTGATTCCTTTCTAAGGCTTATCATTCAAACAAAGCTTTTAAAACTAAAATAAAAATATTACTACTTAAATCTCTATTAAAATTAATTTAAAGTCAGTAGTCAGTTCGCAAGATATTTCATACATTTTCGTGAAATAAAGCAAAGTTAAAATAGTACAGTTGATTCTGTAATATTTGGTGCAATACACAACTTTGCTAATCATTTCTCTCTTGTCAACTTGTCTGTCTGTTTACATTACTTTCTGTATAAGGTGCGTTTCATAGTCCGAAAGCACTGCTTTTTTGAAGTTCGACAAATAATTTTGACAGGCTGTTTTTTAATACATAAATGTAGTCTCCGCTTTGCATTAGCGACAATTTTATCTGTATTTCAAGTGAGGCTTTTGATGTAAAAGCCAAGCCACACCATTATAGAGCCTGCTCCGAAATTGCATTTGGAAAATTGAAGGGGAGAATTTCGTGAATTCTTTCATTGGAAAAAAATGGAGTGCTTTCATGTTGGTTACGCCAAATTGTGCACGGCGGCAGCCACGTTGGTGTATAACTTGGTCGAGTTCGAATTTTTTCTGAGAACATGCACAGCTCTCAGTCGGACAGCGCTAGTTTTCTGTGAACTGGCTTAATATCATGATAAAATATTGTTCTTCGCACAAATTTCGAATTTTGCATTGACTTCTATTAATTTCTTTTGAAATTTAAGATATAATTTCTTCAGTTTCGTTGTGGGCCAACATTTCGCAAAGCTGAACAAAAATTTCCCGTTATTTAAATTTATAACTAAAGTTAAATTTTGAAGTGCTTTATGATTATGAAATGTACGTTAGTATAATTCAATCTTGACATGCTCATGGTCATCTTTATCTTGAAACGGTGAAAAATAATTTTCCAGAAGTATTGTCAGCAAAAATTTTTTAAGAAATTCTGACCTCCATCAATCAAAACCTCGATCATGTAGTTTCCATTTAAATTGCTAGCTTTTAAACCCGCTTCTCAATAATTCAGATGCATCAGCCCATACAACGTATTAAATTTCTTTAGATCACTTTTTTAATCTAAGAAAAACTAAAATTAAACAGTTTTGTTAAAAACTGTTAGTGTTCTTTTTTGGTACTTAACATTTAATTTGGTCAGATTAACTTTTTACGAATGTATCACTAAGAGGTGTAAGATTTGTTTTTGAATAAAATTAACAATTGTCTAGGTATTATACGGTAGAGACACATGGAGATTTTGTATAAAATAAAAAATATATTAAAAATACCAAGCGATCAGCTGACAAATAACAGGCCTTTACAACCCTACATCTCTTGTTGATACATATGTTATCTCTCCCAATATCTGCGAAATTATTGTACTGCCTACTTTTCCGGAAATGGAATTTTTAAATCTGAAGTAGAAGGCGGTATATATGAAAATTTACTTGTAAAATGTAGTTTATGATTAAACTGACTATGTTTCATTTTTATTTTTATTTTGAAGAGAAGCTTTTTACGCCTCGTTCTGTAATTTACTGGAGTGAAATCTCAAAAACGACACTTTATTCCGACACCTTTTTTTCTTAGAAGTTATGTTGTTTTTTTGTGGCGTACGTGGCGTAGTTGGTTAAAGTGCGTGGCCGCTATGTCAACGAACCTGGAGACCTGGGTTCGAACCCCAGCAGCGACAGAAAATTATTTGAATTAAAATAATTTTTCTGTACGTCCGCCACCTCTCTGCAGACAATGGCAAACCTCAGAGAGTAATCAAACTGCCATGTAAAGCTTCTTGAGAATTAGAACATTACGTTCATCGCCGTTCGGAGTCGGTGTTAAGCCTGTAGGTCCATTTCTCGGTCAATTGTGTACAAACACGCAAACACATTAATAACACGCACAACACAATTGATCATAAGAAGCTAGGTCAAAGTCCTTTCAAGGGCTGAAATGGCCAGTTATTTATTTATTTTTTTTTATTTTTTTTATGTTGTTTTTTTGCTTGCGTCTATGCAACAAGAAAATGTTAATTTAAAAATAATATCTCCCGCTGTAGGAATTGAACTCATACCAGTCGACTGATAGTTCTACTCTCTATCATACCACAAGCCTTTGCTGCGAAACATCGCTGATTCAATATTAACTATTGAGTAAAGCTATGTTGCAGCCGATCACAATAATCTATTTAAACGAATGTGTATTGGCTATATATCCTTCATATCCTACAATAAATATTAGCCAATACACAATATCCACTAAGGTTTGTGTATTGGCTATACAAACCAAAAAACAAATATGTTGCTTCTACTTACTACCAGAGGTCGTATATGCTTAAAAATAACCAACCTGTAAGTCGAGAAAGTTTTTGTGCTTATTAAATATGTTGCTCTAGGTTCTAAGCAACAATGTTGCCTCAAACTTGTTAAATGTTTGGCTTACAACTTTAGAGTAGGTAGCCTGCTGAAAAATTAAGCAACTCAAAAATTAAGTTGCTTATGCGGTAGGCATCGCAAATGTGCTGAAATTTACAAGCAGAGTTATTTAAACATGAACACGAGCTGTTCGGTTCTTTTATTGGATATTAGTTCTTTTTTTGTATATTTTTTTCCTATATTTATTTCCTACACTTGAACAGAGGGGCTTTAAGGGAGGGCCGGAGAGGGTTAATATGTATGACCGACCCTCATTATTTTTGCAAAAGGAAACTTTTTTCCTTGGGGACTTATCCCCTCCTACCACTCTCTACGGGGGCTCCCATACAAGTGTAAAAATATTAATTTTGTCACTCCGTTTGTAACTCCCATTTTTGTTTTTGTATAGCGCGAAGAAAAAATTAACAATTGACCAAAAGTGCATTTTCTAAGTGACGAAAAAACAAAAGAATAATAATGAAATGTAAAAAAAATTTACTGATATTTTTGTAAAAATTATTTTAATCGAAAAGATAGCCATTAAATTATCAAATCTATGAAATTGCGAAAATGCTTCGCTTGTCTCGTGTGTCCAATGACAATGAACTTTTGTGCAGTAATTTCAAATCAAACCTGGGCTCTCATCACGTAACTTTCACATAACACAACATCGTTCAAACGATACTATCTGACGATATCGTCAAAAAATTGATTCACATACGACCCTCGCTATCGTCTCGTTCATCATTCAGTTTTTTAAGTTTAAAAGTTACTGAAAAACCACAGAGCACCGCAAATAGCGCATGCATAAGCCAGCCGGTTTGAGTCTGAACTTATAAAAAAACACTGGAAATTGTAAAAAACACTGCTTGGCTTGCACGTTCAGTGTGCGCTGTTGCACATAATGTCTTCTATTTCATAAACGAATGCAGATCCCATTTTGAAACTTTTCGTGTAGCATATGCATAGTTTTAGCTTTTTCTTGAGTTAAAATAGTGATTAAAAAATAAATGGTCGAAACTACTAAAATTTTGCAATTAAAAGTTCACTTCCGGTATTCTATAAGAACTTTTTATATTTTTGTACTATCATTTCATAATAAAAAACGACGTATTTTTCTCGATAAAACACGATTCTCGGAATATTTTTTTTAAGTAATATAAAAATAAGTAATATAAAATTAAATATATATATATATAATTAACAAATATACTTACAATCATCGCATTCAAGCTATTTTGACTTTGAAGGTGAATTGTCTCTATTGTCACTAATGAACAAAGTTTAATTTGTTATTTTACAAAAACTAAATTTATTAGTATTATTAAATCACTGTATTCACGATACATACTTTTTTGATAGAAGAAATCTCTTGATAGGCAAAAGCGCTGAATAAATCTTAATTTGTCAAAAAAACAAATTACGTTTTTGCAAATTCTACATATCACACAGTTTTATGACACAGTATGACGGCATTCGATGATAGTATGGTATGCTATGGTATTTTATGGTACGTATGGTATGGTATTGTATGGTATGGAGTGATTGTTTTGGTGCGATTGTGCGGCCACACACATAATTTTTTATATGAGACGAACAATTGTTAAGATGTCTACTAAATTTTATTCTCTTATAAAGTAGACACATAGGGCTAATGTATGAAATACCACCAGTTACAACAATTGTACAAGAATGTAGCTAAAATTTTCGAAAATCCTGATACTCTTGAAGGACTTATTACTACCTGGCACTTTATCACTGTGATCTCTGTACAGCAGGGGCGGTTCCAGGAATATATTTCGGGGGGGGGGGGGGGTTTCAAAAATATTTATGTACGTTATATATATAAAGGGTAGTTAAATTTTAAAGGACGATGTTGATTTTGAATAAAACACAAATTATTAAGGAAATTATTGTCGTTTCTTTTTATTATGATAATATTGGTATGGTTCAATTATGCATGGAACAAAATACCGGCTAAATGGCCGCTATGGTCCAAATTTTCGATGACGCCGAGGCATAAGTGGGGTTCTATGCCGTTAATGTGCCGAATTGGCGGGGTGCAATAAGGCCAACGGCAATAAGGCCGAATTGGCTTTATTTCCTTTTCAAAGAGAAATAAGGACGAAATTGTGAATTTGGTTTTATATCCATTTGAAAAGGAAATAAAGCCTAAAAAAAATTTAGCAAAATGGTAATAAGGCCGAAAAATAATTTTTGCAAACTAAGGATTATTTTTTATAATTATTTTTAATAAAAAGTACGCACCCTGTAGTCTGTTGTTTGAAAAGTTACTGGACTCAGCGCAGGTACTCAATTTGCAAGAGAACAGTTGCCATTGTCAACCTCAATGTGCTTGTTTTCGTATCAACGCGAAAAATTTATTAGCAGTAGTTCAATAGTGAAGGTGAATAAGTTTTAATATTATAAGAAATGAGCGCCGGAGGCAAAAAATTTTTATTAAAAATCGCGGCGATTTATTATAAACCTGCGGCGCTCATTCTTTATAATATTAAAGCTTCATTAAAAATTTTAGTAAAAATCGCGCATATTTTATAAATTTTCATTCAACACTTTTATGTTTATATTTTACATTTTTTTCTCGACCACAAACAAAAAGATGTATGTTCTTTAGCATTTAAACGATCATATTTTTCGCTTTAAACGGATATATATTTCTATTATTAGAATAAGATATCCTAGTCTTCTCAATAAAAAATATGTAAATTTTTCAGACTTTCACGATTTTTATCTCCTAAACCATTTGAGACCTCCCTATTTTTTTTTTGCAGCATTAGATTTAGAAGTTCCATACACATTTAAAAAACAAAAAAAAAAAAAAGAAGCGTGTACCAAAAGTGCAATTATTCCAAAATATGTACATTTTTCAAACTTTCACGATTTTTATTTCCTAAACCATTTGAGACCGACCTTTTTTTGCAGCATGTGCATTAGGAGCTCCAAATTCACATTTAGAAAAAAAAGAAAAAAGGAGCATGGGCCCTAAAGTACAATTATTCCAATACTTTATATCTTTAATTTTTCATTAAATAAAACTAAAAAACTTATTTGATGGCGTTTTAATAGTGGTTCCTTTTAAAGGGAAATAAGGCCAAATTGGCTTAATTTCTTTTTCAAATGGAAATAAGGCCGAATTCGGCCTTATTGCACCCCGCCGCCGAATTATCTCATCCTTTAGCTTTTCAATTGTTGCTGGCTTATCGACGTATACCTTTTCTTTCAAATAACCCCAAAGAAAGAAGCCCAACGGTGTCAAATCACATGATTGGTGGCCAAATGACATCGCCACCACGTGAGATAAAAGGGCCATTGAATTTGTCGCGCAAAAGAGCCATTGTTTCGTTAGCTGTGTGGCAAGTGGCACCGTTCTGTTGAAACCACATATCGTCCACATCCATATCTTCCAATTCGGGCCATAAAAAGTTCGTTATCATCTCACGTTACCGAACACCATTCACAGTAACTGCCTGACCAGCCTCATTTTGGAAAAAAATACGGCCCATAAACCGCACCAAACAGTCACTCTTTGTGGGTACATTGGTTTTTCGACAATCGCTCTTGGATTATCATTCGCCCAAATGCGGTAATTCTGCTTATTGAGGAATCCACTGAGGTGAAAATGTGCCTCATCACTGAAGATGATATTCTTCGAAAATTGATCATCCACTGTTGCCATTCCTTGCCACCATTCTGACCGTGTAAATGCAAGTCTTTATGCATAATGTTCATCAACAACGAACGTGAGAGGTGCAATTGTTGGGCACGACGACGAGTTGAGGTGGACAGCTCTTCAGTTACACTATCGCGAACAGCAGCAATATTTTCTGCAGTACGAGCATGCACTGGTGTTTTCACATCTTCTACAGACCTGGTTTGTTCAAATTTTTGCACGATTTTTCCGATTGTACGCACATTTGGACGATTAAATTGACCGAAAAAATCACGAAGTGCTCGATATGCATTTTGATTTGAAAGCTCATTTTCATAATAAGCCTGAATAACTTTAACGGTTCAAATTGAGTTAGTCTGAAATTGAGAAATGTCAAATGAAATGCAGAAAAAAAGTTGACATTTAGGTGTGGTTTATATTCAACATCGGCCCTTAAAATTTAACCACCCTTTATATACATTTGAGCGGGATAATTTTTTTTTTCAAAAAATCGTAGGCGTGGGAAGAAACCGTTAGTCTAAAATCTATTTCGAGCCTCTGGTTTTTCAAAAGAAGGTTATAATTTGAGTTTTGCTGCAATATGTGAAAAAATTATTCCACTTATTGGAAAAAACTTAGCTACGAAAAAAATAGCCATCCACATTTCACTCCATATTCACTCCATATGATTGTGTGGTGCTCAGGATTAATTTTTTTTGTGTTAAATACCACAAGCTGACGCTGGGATGAAGATAATTATAATGATAAAAGTGATTTCTCTGTTTATTTGACTCGAATACAAATATTAAAGGCCAACATAAAACCAACATCAAAATAAATAAAAACTACAAAAACCGGAATTTTTCTCCATTACTGTATAAAAAGGAATTTTACGTCAAACTACAAAAACCGGAATTTTTCTCCATTACTGTATAAAAAGGAATTTTAAGTCTACACTTCCGATACTATCGAAACTGTGGGTTTTTAAATTAAGACTGTGCGGTGTTTGGATATATTTTATCCAAAAAATGCGGTGTTTTTGTGATTTCAGGTTAAGATTGTATGTGTGACTGTTTACAGCTACAGGCGCAATATCGCAAAAACAAACAAAAACTGGAACAGAATTCAGTATTTTAGCAATACGTGTAGAAACAGCTACAAACGTTTACAGCATAGGGGTGTGAATATTTAAAGTTAATTATAAAAAACCAATTTTTTTTCTTTTTGGTACTCTTAGCCCACATAATAAACATCAGTACATCACATTTAAATACAGGTTCTTTTAGAATTTCGGGGGGGGGGGGCAGGGGTTTGAACCCCCAAAACCCCCCCTGGATCCGCACCTACTGTACAGTGATAGTTCTTTTTGAAAATTCTCCATTATCTTCATCAATCTTAAATCGTAATTTGTGCATAACCATTGAGTCGAGCTTGTTATTAATTTTTGCCATAAAATATATTTGAATGATCTAGACTGATTTTTAAAGCTATTTATTGGAAAGTATAGAAACATATAAACCTGTCCCAGCCGTTTTTCTTGACATTTTAGTTAACACGAAAAAATTTGCTTCCTGCACCTCATGAGCAGTTATGGGCAGAGTGCGCTTTGGGAGCGTTGAGAGCAAGAATTGAGAGCAAAGGCTTATGTAGCAACACAAAACGCAACAAAAAATCAAAGACAAAATACAAACACAGAAACAACACAGAAGCTTTAAATGTAGGGGTGCCCATACCCGCTCATGAGCAATGGCTATAAATTAAGAATTAAATATTTTTTTTTCAATTGCAACTTTTATTTAAATATCGCATAAATAGTTTCACATAAAATGTTCTAAAAACAGTTATATAATCCTGGTAAAAGAACAAATAAGTTAAAATATCAAATAATTTACAATAGCGCTAGAAACAATCCAGTTTTTTTTTTTTAATTATTTATATTAATTTATTTTCATTTATTATTTGAATTAATTTTATATAAATTCAATGAAATTCGGCTAAAAGTTTGACTATTTAAATAATGCTATAAAATGTTATATTTTATGTACATAAAAACGTTTAATATGTATATCGCTTAAAATGCTAGACAGCTTAACTCTGTTATAGTGAATACTTGGCCTTTAATTGCTTTGTTTTAAAGTATAATTTTACAATAATTTATATATTATCTACACTAAAAAAAAAAAAATTGAACTAATTTTTATTTTTGTTTTTTTTACTACACACTTTACTTAGAGTGTTATGAAAAAATATCTTGATTTTCTTTTTGAAACACATGTTACTCATTTACATAAAAAGATTAGCAATTTTTTGTTTTCTTTTAACTAAACTTCTATTGAACTATTAACATATTTTGAAGATAACTAACGTGTTTTTTTTTTTTTTTTTTTTTTTTTTGATGCGTCTAAGTTTATTCTTTTTTTCGTTTTTTTAGTGAAATATTAAGTTAAATATTTTGAACGGCTCAAAGATGTTAACTAATTTATATTCACAGTTGGCGCATTACTTGTTGTTGTCGGTCTTGTTGTGATTGTTGTTGTTGTGATGCTTATCTTTTGTATTAAACCATGGATATTGATTTCATGTTATTAAGTAGTTCATTATTGATCGAAAAAATAAAGAAAAAAAAAAACATAAATGAATAAAAGCTGATTTTTAACTTCTTGTTTTAAATTATGTGATAACATCCAAAAATTGCTAATTACTGCATATCTATTTTTATAACACTTGAGTTGTTGTTGCTGTTTGTGTATTTTTTTGTATGTTTTTGTTGTTGTCTACAATTTATAGACTGGTGTTATATATACAGTCAGTTTCATTAAAGGCGTTGTTTTTTTATCACTTCGAACTCATATATTTCAATGGAACTTTCTGAAGTTTGAGGTGAAACGCAGTTAAGCGGCTGCGTTCTAGCGCACGGTGACAGCTCAACAGCGTTTGTTAGTAGAAACCGGAATTGGTGTATAGCGTCATAATACACCGGGAAGTTTTAGAGATTATCGCGAGGTTGTTTTAAAACAGGTGTCATCAGTATCGCAACGATCACGATGATCGTTGTTGATGTGATCTATGTCAAGAAGATTATGAAAGACTCAAGAATGCAGCTACAAGTATTTCCGAGTTGAACTATTTTGATTAATGTGGCAGAGGAGAAATTTTTTTATTAATACTCATTCTCATAAATATCGTTTCAAATGATCTTCTCTCGCAGTGGTAATAAACTGATTTAGTTTATGGTTGAATATAAGTAGTTTCGTTTATTTTATTTGTATTTTATCTGAACTTTTAATCATGTTGGTTTTATGAACAGATCGTTTAAAAAAATATTTCTTGTAGTTTTCTATGTTTAATGATCTCATTATCTGATCGTAAAGCTTTCTGGGTGTGACATAATAACCGACAGTTATTAACATAAATTCATTGGTTCGAATTTGAGCTGAAATTTGGGCGATGCTTGGCGTTTGATGGTTGTTCATTCAAGTCGGTGACTTTAAGGTTGATCATGTTCGAAAGCGTCAGAAAAAGTTGTACATAGCTTTTATATCTTATTTTGTTTTATTTAGTGTGAATGATTCTCACTGATCTGAGGAAATAATATCAAATGTTAGCTGTCTGGATGCATATTATATTGGTTTAATGCTCATTAGGAGTGTTCTCAGGTTAGGTTTCTCTAAAAATTTCAATAACAGTTGTTACTAGAGCAAAATGCTCTTAAGCCCGATTATCCCGATCAACATTAGTTCGAACTCATTAAAACTGTTTTCTTTGGCTGAAATGTTTTCTAAAAAACCTGCCAGCAGTAATTTGAGACCTTTGGGAAAAGACTTTGATTTAATCGATTGAACTCTACGTCACTGTTAACGATCGCAGATTTTGCCGTAGAGAGCTTTCATATAGAGATGAGAGACTGAACTTAAATGTTTAGCTTAATCTGCTAGCAGTGCTTGTGGACTTTTTGGGCAACAACGTAGTTTCAATTAATTTTGCTCAATGTAAGGAACTTTCATAATAGCGACGAGAGAAAGTTCTTTAAATTTTTGGGAATGTTAAGATCATGACATATTTAGGTCTGTAATGATCGTGACGACACTCTGAGTTGACCGTGATTTTTCGCCGAAAAAAAAGTAATATTAGAGACGTAGACAGTTCACCACAGCTAAACGGACTGTGAGGTTTAGCATAACGGGTTCAAATGCCATCTGACGTAAAAGAAACTTTTTTCAGTAGAAATTATTTTTACTGATCAGCCTTTAACTCTCTTAAATGACAAAGCTTAGAGAGTAAATAAAAGGCCATTGAAAGCTTCTTGAGATTATGAACATTAGACTTTCGGAGTCGGCATTTAAATTGTAGTTTCAGTTCTCGATCACTTGTGAACAAATATTTAACATCCACAACATAAGTTTTATCAAAAGCTCGTTCAAAGTTCTTTCAAGTGCTGAATGATCAATTCGCTTCAATTTTTCTTTTGGTGTTTTAGTCATTTAAAATTTATTTTTCTTCTATTTCATTGTTGAAAGCTTTAATTTTTTGTCTTTTCGCTGTTATCCTCTTGTTTCCTAGAGTTTTAAGGTGTATTTACTTCGCGATACTGATCTGCCCTTCGACCTATTTTAATATCCACAACTGTTACTGCTTTATATGTTCTCTCTTATCTTATTTTTCTCCTTTTCTTTGATTTCTTGAATGTACTTCAGTGAATTTTGTGCGTCTGTTGCCCCATTTTCTTAACATTACATTTCTTCGCTCAACTCTCTATGAGTTTTCCCACTCCATTAACCCCTAAACTTTTGTTGTCAAATCTAAGGGTGTTGTTGCTGTTGTTGCATTCGTCGAGGCCGTTGCTGCCACGCAATCTACTTTTAGCCGCTTCAAGTCCAGCCGTTGACTTGCCGCAAAATCCAGACTAAATTTTGTCAGTTCCTCTAGTTTTCTTTTCGTGTTCAATGCAATGGGTTCCGATGGAGTATTGTTGTTGTTGGTATTGTTACAAAAACTACTACTATTGCTATTGTTGTTGTTGTTATTGTTGCTTAGCATTATGGTCTTCACCGTTTCAACCGTGCTGTTATCGTCATCCGCAGCGGATTCACTGCCACTTACACTGCCCGCATTAGTTATCTGAACACCGTTTTCTGAATCTTCCACTTTTCGCTCCTCTGCCTCCTCAAATTCTCCATTCAACTCACTATCTTTACTGGCCCTACGCTGTTGCTGCTCCGGTACTGGAGAACTTGCTATGCTACTTTTACTGCTTGTCGAGCTACAAGCGCTAATCGAGCTACCCGTCTTGAGGCTCAAATCGATCGGGTTGTCCTGTTGTCGCCCTGTGCTGGGTGTTGTGGAAACGCATGTCGCATCCAACGCATTGCTTGCAATTGGCGAGCTGGGTGGCGTCATCGACACCACAACATCTTCTTCTTCGGCACAGTCGCTATCCAGCTTTTCCGTAGAATGTTCTTGAGCCGCATTGTCGCCATCTTCATGTTCCTCGTTTTCTAGCGCTGGACTTTGCAGGCTTGCTAGCCGTTCGCGGCCACTTTCTGAGTTTGGTGTCACCAATGCAGATATGGAGTGATCGTGCATACTGCGCGCTGGTAACTTTGTGGTACTGGGTGGCGGACTCGGTGCACGTTGCGACTTAAGCACAGCATCTAAGTAAAAACGCTTGGTTAGCTCTTCGGCCGCCTTGTTGCCATTGGCGAGATACTGTTGATGGTTGCTGTTGTTGTTGTTGTTGTTATTGTTGAGAGTGTGCATATCATCACCACTGTTGATGGTCATACATTCTGCCTTAACCGTTGCGCTGTTGGCGACTTCGTTGTCGTTGCTCAATTTCGGGGAGCTCTGCGCCGCAGCATTCAGCGTTGGTGTAAAGCGTCCAGGAGTGCTGTTAGTTGAGTTAAATAGTTGCTGCACCGCAGCAGCTGCAGCGGCTGCCTGTTGCTGCTCAGGCGACGGTTTCAGCAGCCCTTGATGATGCTGATAAAGCGCAGGATGATAGCCAGGAAAAAGCAGATGCGAAGGCGGCAAGAAGCTAGGTGGTGGCATGACCGGCATTGATGACAGTCCTGGAAAGGGCAGCGGCAGGAAGGGATGTAGTGAGTCCTTGCGCATTTGTGGCGGCGTGCCAGTGTCTGCGGGATGCTTTGCCAAATGCAGCAACGCATTGTTACGCACGTTAATCTCAACGGAACTGTCGGAATTGTGGGAGTCGGGCGAACTGACGCAGGGCGAGGCTGCCGCGGGATGCTTGGCATATTCCTCAAGTCCTAACATCATGAGTTCCTCTTTCGTGCGTGGTGGATAGAGACCCGGATAAGCACCCGCATGGCCTAACATGCCGAGCGCTGCCGCAGCGGCAGCTGAATTTGGCAAACCAGCAGCACCTAAGGGCGATTTCCCAATCGATGAATGATGATTGTTGAGTTGTGGCTGTTGCTGACCGCTCTGCTGTTGTTGTTGCTGCTGCTGATGATGGTGATGGTGCTGCTGATGCTGGCTATTATGATGCTGCGCTGCTGCGGCCATTGCGGCCGCGGCTTGTTGCTGCTGTTCCTGCAGCAGACAGTGTATCTTGAACCAGTTTGAGCGACGTCCATAGCGTGAACCACTTTTCGACATGCCAACTAGGAGGCATTTCCGCAGACGGCAGGCTTTGCAGGCAGTACGATTCTTCTTGTTAATGATGCATTCGCCGTTGTTCTTGCAGTCAGATATTGATGACAAATTGTTGTAGGAGCGGCCAAAGAACGACTGAAAGCAAACAGAAAGAAGTGAAAGAAAAAAATTGGTTAGAATAGCGCTGCAAGTAGTAGTAGTAGGAGGCGGGGGAAAAGGCGTGTAGAGTAACAAACAATTATGTTGGCGCTTAATTTAGAAGGCGCAGCCGCTACAGCAGTTTAAGCACGCGTTTGAGTGGTTTTTTTGTGACAAGTTGCACACAACTCGACTTTTACATGCAATTTTTCAGTGTGTGGGAGTTGGGCTGCCTACCAGAGACGGAGCAGAGCAAACGATTAGCTTAAAACAAGTTAAAAAAAAAGATGTAGGCACTTCTGTATTATAAAGGATTAAATGATTTCATGTTAAGATGAGATAAATTCCAGCAAAAGTTAAGTTTAAAAATTTCCAATTTGTTAGATTTCCAATTAATTTATAGGGCACTGGATGTTAAATATTTTCAATAAGCTATTTTTGCGTATAGGATTTAATATTAAATAAATTCCTGAAAATATTATTGACTTTAAATGAACTTCAAACAGGCTGATCAAATTGAATGCATATCCAAAATAAGCCTTTGAGGACTCAAATCGAGTTTGTTGTTTAAGTTTTTTCTTTTGTTAGAGATTTTTTCAATTTTTTGATGCTATGGTAGAGTTGTTTTCTACCATTTAGAATGTAATTTATTCAGTGTTAAGTTGTAGAACGTAGTTAGTTGGAGTTACTTATTGTTAAGCTCTTATTAAGGCAGAGTGGCGGCCATGACCGAGTACGTTGAACGGTGTGTGGACCCGTTAATGCTAATTTGGGACCAGGTCCTAACCACAGCTGACACAGAAAACTTTTTCCATTGAAATTAATTTTTCTGATCGACCCACAGTGGAGTAATTGACCCAAAAACGCGGACATGACTTTTTCTTGTGTGGTTTTGTTTTTTTTCAATTACGTCTGAGCGTCTGAATGAAAAATTATGAAAAAGAGACAGTAAATAAAATACATTCCAAGGATTATTTTGATTGTATTAAGACAAACAGAAAAATTTTAAAAACTATTAAAAAAAATGCGAATTTTGAAAATACTCCATGGCTAATTGCAGCACACATCGAGCACATTATCATTTCATTTCATTTCCTTTATTTAATCTATGGACAATATTTCCTTACAGATTAACAGAGTAAAAATAAAAATTATATACAAAAAAGTAATAACTATTAAAAATAAAAACTAATCAATTCACTTAATTAAACTTACTAATTATTTGTTTTATTTGAATTAATTTAATTTTGATTATGAAGACATCAGGCTAAGAACAATAAATTGAATATAAGGCTTAATTTTTAAAAATATTTCATTCAAAAGATAGAATTTAAAAAAGATTTCATTTGGTTTTTAGAAATTGAAAAATCTAAATTATAGTTAGAATTTATGGAATTAAATAAATGCAATGCTCGATATATAGGGGCATTAACTGCATAGTTAGACCGACAAATATCCAAGTAAAATGGATAATTATTTCTGAGAGCTCTTGTCGGAGCATTGAAATCAATCATTTCCAATAGCGCAGGGCAATCAACGAACCCATTAATGATATCAAACACAAAAAGCAATGACAAAATAATTCTTCTATTCTCCAAGGATTTTAAACCTATTAAGAGACACCGGGTATTATATGATGGAGGTACCCCATCTTTATTAAAAGAGCGCAGAGCAAACCTTGTAAAAGCTTTCTGAATTTTTTCAAGCCGTAAACTATGAGCCTCATAAAATGGGTTCCATACAATCGCAGCATATTCTATCTTAGAGCGTACAAGAGAATTAAATAGGGCTTTTACCGTGTATGGATCCAGAAAGCATGCACTATTGCGACGAATGAACGCAAGCATAGCATACGCTTTTGGAATAATGTAGTCAAGATGAGATATAAAAGTGAATTTACTATCAAAAACTACACCTAAGTCTTTAAATTGAGAAACGGAAACTAATAAGGAATTGTCAATATAATAAGCGGAAGGTCGAATCGCATCAGATTTAGCAAAAGTCATAGCAACACATTTACTGAGGTTTAACAAAAGACCATTGTTACAGGACCAAAAATATAGTTTATCTATTTCTTGCTGTAAGAGTAAAGTGTCATTACTATTACTTATTTTAAAGAAGATCTTAAGATCATCGGCGTAGAGTAGAAATCTACAATGAGAAAAAATCAAGGTAATGTCATTAATAAATAACAAAAAAAGTAATGGCCCCAAGATACTTCCTTGCGGAACACCAGAGGTTGCAAGAAAAGAGTAAGACTTAACATTATCGAACGTAACAATACATTGTCTATCTGCTAAATAGGATTTCAGCCACTCCAGAAAAATTGAGTGAAAACCCATTCTTTCTAGCTTTTTAATTAAAAGAGCATGAGAAATTTTATCAAACGCTTTAGAAAAATCCAAGTAAATAGTGTCAACTTGACACCCTTGACTAAAAGCTGAAATACAATATTCCGAAAACAAAACTAAATTTGTCATTGTAGAACGACCAGGAACAAAACCATGTTGGTAAGGAGATATAATATTTTTTACTATAAAGAACATTTTATCTTTTATTATCGACTCCAAGAGCTTTGATATGGTTGTAAGTTTAGAAATTGGTCTATAGTTCCCTATATTATTCTTACAACCAGCCTTATGGATTGGAGTAATGAAAGACTTTTTCCAACTATCAATAAAATAACCTGAGGATAAAGAACTGTTAAATATTAAAGTTAATGGGTAGATTAAATTGGCAGCACAAATTTTTCAAAAAAATGGAACAAATACCATCAACATCCATGCGAGTTGAGGGTTTTAGTTTAATAATTCCTTTTAGAACATCGTCCATACTTAAAGATAAAGCTCCCAAGTCAATTACAGACTGGAATTCATCTAAGCAGGCAAAGTTGGTTGTATGTTTAGGTCTTTCATAATTAGCTTGAAAAAAATCAGCGAAAAGATTTGCAATACCCAAGGCATTATTGGATGTCCTTTCATTAAGAAACATAGTAGATGGAATACTGGACGAACCTCTTTTGGATTTAATAAAATGCCAAAAGGCTTTTGGGTTCGATTTAATATTTGATTCGAATTTAGCAATATATTGTCGATATAAAAATTTATCTAAGAAATTAAACTCCCTCATATAATGCCTATATTTAAGAAAAAATGAATTTAAGTTAGTTAGTAAGAATTTTTTATAAAATTTATTACGAAGATTTTTTAATTTCTTTAAACCGGAAGTATACCAAGGTACTTTACTAACACGCTTCTTCATCTTAGGAATTAATTTATTACAAATCGAGGAGATGAGAAACTTAAAGATATCAAAACACGCCGAAGTATTAAAATGATTAAATTCACGAAGCCAGTCAATGCGACTAAGAGCATTATTTAAAGTATTAAAATTACACGCATTGAAATTAAAGTTAACAGCAGTTTCATTATTAACCGCACAACTTAGATATTTGTAAAAAGTAACTCGAATATCAAGAGCAAGATGATGAGCACTAACTGCAGAAATTGGAAATTTTGATTCAAGAACATTATAGTTTATGTCATTTGAAAGAAAAACTAAGTCTAATAAGCGATTTAAAAGATTAAAACAATTATTTATCTGTATGAGACCAATACTTAAGAAATTATCAATAGTATACAGCCCGGAATCACTCGTAACATTCGACGGCGTCAGATAGTTTTCCTCACACTGACGATTCCATGAAATTGTAGGCAAATTAAAATCACCCAGAACAAGCAGCTGATCACCATCACTCCGAAGATTAGCATCCAACGACAAAATGTTATCAACATGCTGGCGATACAGTTCAAAAGGACTTTTAGGAGGAATGTATGAGACACACACGTAGAGCAAATCAAACGAGCCTTTAACTGATATGCATATTTGATCAAGAAGAACATCAGAATGTAATAGCACAACACTGGAAGAACGTAGGTTTCTTTTAATGGCAATTAAAACACCACCCCCACGATGCAACCCAGTCGCAGAAGAATCACGATCCTTACGATAGACGTTGTAAAGATGAGGATCGAAAAATTCTTCATTGAAAAAATTTTCATTCAGCCAAGTTTCCACGAGTACTATCAGGTCATAGTCAAATTGAGAAGTAGCAGCAAATATAGAATTAGACTTTGTTCTAAGTCCAGAAACATTTTGATAATAAATTTTTAGATCATGCGTGTCAAGAACAGAACTGGACCTAACTATTGTAGATTTAGTTGGGCCCCTGATTTTGGAAAAAACTGAAAGTTTTTAATTATCACCTCCACGGGCCAAAGGGATGGATTAACAACTTCATTATAAAAAGTCTTTAAAATTCCAAGCTTGAAGTTAACGAACCGTAATGATTGAAGCTGAGAGTCACGTTTCACCAGCTTATTGCAAGTTATTGTGTGTCTAGGCACATTTGTATTCTTTACTATAAATTCAATAATATTATCTTCCGATACGGAAGGTTTAAATGAAGATAAGTGCAGGAATATTTTTCGATCAAACACAGCTAATTCGTTGTTTACATTTTGTCCAACGACAATCGAGTGGTTTTTTCGAGTTTTTTTATTCACTATTGTCCATGTTCCATTCTCATCAGGTTCCAAATCATTAGAAAGAGACGCCACATCTGCATTAGAAGACACAGGCAAAATAGAAACTGGAGCTTCGGCAACGAGAGTTTCGGCAGCACCATCAAAACCAGTTTTAGCAGCAACAACAACCGCATCAGTACTAGGCATAGAAGCAGAATCGGCATTTAAGTTAGAAAAAACTTTATCAACAGCAGCAGCAACAACACCAATTTGTGAAGAGTTAGCAGCAACAACGTTATGAGCATTAACACCACTAGGCAGAGCTTGACATTGTTCATGAGCTGGAGCGAGAATTAACGAACTCTTAGAATTACATGAAGCTGCACGATTGCGTTTTTTGTTAGGCACTTGGACAGTTTTATTGACATTATTTGCACTAACAAAATTAATTGAGCTTATAATTGATTTTAAGTCTTTAACTTCGGTGACTAATTGATTCACTGTAGCACACAAAGTATTAGAAAAATTCTGACATGCAGTGCAATTGAACACGATGTTTTTATAAGAATTTAGAATGTTAATAATATTATTGTCATTAATGTTTGCACAACTTTTGTGAAATTCACACTTGCATATATTGCAAGTTAAAGCACTGTCTTTAGCTACAGATTTGTTGCAGACTAGGCAGCGCGATCTAAGCGACATAATTTATTACAAGACGACCGAATCTAACGAGAGATCAAATTAGACTGAAACAGCAACATTACAGCACATGTTTAATTTTTCAATTATAAGTCAAAAATTACTGGGCTAACTTAAGTAATGTCTCTGCGAGAGACATTTTTCTCAATGTGCTTTCACTTCCAAATGTGTTAAAAAACTCCAAAACAACCAAAAATTTACCAAAATGAATGCTCTACTCTAATATTTCGGTTTCTTAATGTTAATGATTTAAACCGATTCGTCAAATTATTGCAAAAGCATGAATAATTCTTTGCATTAGAAACAAAAACGTACACACACCAATACTACTAAACATTGCCAAAGCCAAGAGCATGAATCATGCTGCTGCTATTCGCTGCAGTTACTTGGCATCGCATTAAGTCCACCTACAACCACAGCAAGCGTGCAACAATCAATTCAACTGAGCAAACAAACAATTTAATTCAATGCTTGCAAGAACAAAACAATAAAAATTCTAAGCGAAGAGCAAAAGAACAACAACAACAACAACAACAACATGACTTCAGTTTGATTGCAATATTAAATCACAGCCAAAAGCAGGCAGCGATGTTTAAGCCACTAAAGCAGCGAAGTGAAGACGAATAACAACAACTAAGCAGCAAAAACAACAACACCAACAAAAAATTGTCTAAGAGAACAATACGATTTTTAAGGTTAATTGGGCATCAAGATTACTAGGTCGGAAATGCTGGTTTTTGTATTTGTTGTTGTTGTTGTTGTTGCTGCGCTTTTTGGATTTTGATTTCGTTTTCGTTTTCGTTTGAAAGGTTCTATGTGTTTTTTTCTCTTATTTTTTATGTTTTTGGCTTACGTTTTTTGCTTACGTTCTTTTGTGCATGTAATGATTATAATGATCAAATTGTTGTTGTTGCTTTTGTTGTTGTGTTAAGCTTGTATTTGCTATAATTTACTAGGGTTAAGTAGTGAATTACAAGATTCACTTTTTTTTTTTACAAACAAATATCAGTAGATTGTGCTTTGTTGTTGTTGTTGTTGATGTTGGCGATGCACCCAAAAAAATTGCAGCACTAACAACTCAAAACAATAGCAACAAATTATTTAACCTACTAAAGGTTTTTTATTATTTTTCTTTTTTATTTTTTTTTTTCATCATCGCAGATATTCTTTCAAGCTTCGCTGATTTTCTTCTCCGCTGCTTCTTTTCAATGTTGTTTGTTTAACAACGCGTTGTTTGTCCAAGCGGCAGCTTAAAGACCATCCTTAACTAGCAACTCAAGCAATCAAAGTTGAATGATAGCAAAGGGAATGGCAGCTATTTTGTTGCTGCTAAACTAACACATTGCCTCAAGCTAGAAGGAAAAAAAAAACAAAATTGCATTTTAAGACTGTGAATTGCATTTAAATCAATTAAGCTTTGGTGCGCGTTTTTTTGTGCTTTTTCAACTTTGACATTCCTGCCGCTTCCCAGTCAGTTTATTTGTTGTCTTTTTATAGCTGCTGTTATTACTATTTAAATCACTTAACCATAAAAGCTTGTTGCTTGCTTTGCTGCCCTTGTTGGTAGTATAACGCTGCTGCTGATACTGTTGGCTCATAAATTTTCTGACCTTCTCATAATTTTTGCTTAAACTGCACTAAATTCCGCTGTTAAATAGCCTTAAATTTGCTGTTCTTCTTCTTCTTCGTTTTAATTTATGCCATTCTTTTGCAAATCGTGCTGCAATTATTTGTGGTTCATTTTTGCGGTTTTGTTATTTTTTTATTTTTTTTTTTATTTCATTACTTTTATACATCAACGGAAACATTAAGATTTCATCGCTTTTGATTAGTGACTTGATCGTGTTCCAATTCCTGTCATATTTGAAAATTATTCCTTAGCATTTTATCGATTGGCTTTGCTTGATTTTTATTGTTATTTTGTTTTTATTTCTAATAAATGTTAATTTGCTGACTTTGAAAATTTTATTGCTCTCGCTGTGTGGCGAATGTGTGCGAAATATTTGCAAATTATAAAAGCATTAATTTTATTGCTGTTGGTTGTTTTGAAGTCAAAAGAAGTTAATATGATTTAAAAATTATTTATTAGAAATGCGCAGCAAGCGAACGGGGTTTCTTACTATTTCATAGTTTACAGGAAAAACTCATCAGTTATTGGTATTTGTGGAGAAGTTTTCTCAAGTAAGTTTGTTTGTTTATAATATATATATCATCTGAGAAAACGAAACAAGTCAGATTTTGTTTAAATATTCTGGTTGATGCCGAAGTTTTTGGATCGCTTCTCGAAGAGGTGGTTGGCTTTCTTAACAATGGTTTTCTTCACAGCCAATGGGACTAGAGCCACTTTATTGGTCACTGGTTTCATTTTTGGTCTGGGTGCTGCTTAACAACCATCTTGATGTTGTTTTTTTATATGGTGCATTAGGAAAAACCAGATATTTTTTGGCCCGAAATAAGCCAAGAGCCCGAATAAGCGGCTTCAAAAAATAAAGGAAATGGAATTTTTGTTTTCAGTAAGGTAAGGAAATTATGTGGAAAAGAGTACTAAGTTAGTTGAATCGATTTAGTTTATGGCATCAGACTAGGGTTACCAGATTTGAAAAGGGCAATATCGGGACACTTTTAGGGAATTCCGGGATTTTACAAAACTCGCCGGGACAGTAATTTTAGTAAAAAAATAGCAAAAACAATTCAAAATTGAAGATGTTTTTAGCTAAATATTCTAAAATTTGTTCTTTGTCAAATCGGCCAATTTTCTATTTAATGATAGAATCTTGTTCCTAACCTAGAAATATTTTGTAAAGTGTAAATTTTTCTAAAAAGCTAACAATTATGGAGCGGGTTTCTCCTAGGTCTCACGACCTCATTCATTTTGACGTAGAATACGTTATTCTCGGAGGTAAGTAGGGTGGTTGATAGTGATTAGGTGTCGGTATTTATATCACTTTTTGAGCCTTTGGTGGGCCTAAAGAACTGATCGTACAATGTTGATGTTTGCGCTTGTTGGTCTGCTTGATCCTCAATGCGACAAAAATGCATGTTAGAACTCTCTAACTTATATAAATTTTACACAATTACATGAAATATAAAGCCAACATTTGATGTTTTTGTTTGCTTAAACTTGCTACCTATTTATCGACCGTTTCCGGTTTTATCGACAAAACCATAAAATATGTATGGGAGCCTCTCTAAGGAGTGGTCGGATGGAATAGGTGTCAAAGGCAAAAATGTTCCTTTTGCAAAAGTAATGGGGGTCACTCATACATATTTACCCTCTCCGGCACTCACTTAAAGGTCATATGCACAGGTGTATGTAATAAATAAATGTTCCTTTTGCAAAAGTAATGGGGTTGGTCATACATATTAACCCTCTCCGGCACTCTTTTAAAGGTCATATGCTCAGGTGTATGGAATAAATATACAAAAACCATAAAATTTGTATGGGAGCCCCCCTAAGGAGTGGTCGGAGGAAATAGGTGTTAAAGGTAAAAATGTTCCTTTTGCATAAGTAATGGGGGTCGGTGATACATATTAACCCTCTTCGGCACTGTCTTAAAGGTCATATGCTCAGGTGTATGAAATAAATATACAAAAACCATAAAATTTGTATGGGAGCCCCCCTAAGGAGTGGTCGGAGGAAATAGGTGTCAAAGGCAAAAATGTTCCTTTTGCAAAAATAATGGAGGTCGGTAATATATACTAACCCTCTCCGCCACTCTCTTAAAAGTCATATGCTCAGGTGTATGGCATAAATATACAAAAACCATAAAATTTGTATAGGAGCCCCCCTAAGAAGTGGTCGGAGGTAATAGGTGTCAAAGGCAAAAATGTTCCTTTTGCAGAAGTAATGGGGGTCGGTGATACATATTAACCCTATACGGCACTTTTTTAAAGGTCATATGCTCAGGTGTATGGAATAAATATTTTGCTAAATATTTTTTTAAAAAAGATCATCAAAAGCGAATTGAATAATTCTACGTCTTGTGTTACGACATAGTCGAAACCACTGTATCTTTTTTTGCCTATTTTCGTCTTGAGGACTAAGATCCAGCCTGAGAAAAGAGATTGCCTGAAATTTAGTGTTTCTAACAAAATATCATGTGGAGAATTGTAGAAAAATATCAGAATTGTAGAGAAACTATTCGTGGCTTTTAGGTACAAAGCAACAACATTGAAAAAAATTGAAAATCACAATCGGGACAAAAGTAAGTAAAAGAGAACTGTCAAACACAAGTGCTGCCAATTTCGATTAAAATCAAGGTGCTACTGTAGTGTTTCATTTAACACACACCCAATGCACTGTTCACTCGGTGATGCTTTTACCAATCGTTGCTACCCAGTAAGAACTAGAAATAAATTGAAGTATTTTTTTTAAATACGGGAAAAATTACATCAATTTCAATCAAAATCGTTTGCAGTTTTGGTTGGTTTTATCGTTTATGCAAATTCCGGGACTTTAAGACAAATACCGGGATCCGGGACACCAATTGAAAAATCGGGACAATCCCGGCAAGTCCCGGCAACATGGCAACCATACATCAGACACTTACGTCAGATTCAAATATATATGTTTCCACTTTTTTCACCCTTTTGAATATTATTATACCCTTTGCAACCTTCCCTCTATCTATTTAATCTATCACTATTTTTCAAAATAAGACTGGGTTAGGAGAAACCCCTGAATTCCTTGGTAAAAAAATATGATAATAAAAAAGTTTAATTTTTTCAAGTCACTTAACCCGCATCCATCGTTTGCATCAACGTTCACCTATCACCGGAACACCTACCAACACCGTCTACAAAGGAGGAGTTATTGCAAGAATGTGAAAAAATAAAATAATAATACATTGTATATTTAATAAATCACAACAAAAATAGTGTTGATACCGCTTTTAGCATTGGCGTTACAGATTTTTTATTCTTTTACGAGCTTTAAAATTCCTCAAAATCAATTTTAGACCTTCCAAGGACTTGTAGGAATATTTTTTTTTTTTATTTTGGAGAAAAAATAATTGGTCTCTTTCAGACAAAAACATCGATATGTCATTCAATATGACCAGACTTTTAATACCGATGATATGATGAAAATGACAAAAAGGGAGCCCTACGTTCGGCAAAAAATTTTCAAAAATTTTTTAAAAATAGTTCTGCTGGAAATACCGATATACTTTCTGAGCAAAAGATTAATGATATTTTAAGAGCCTTTTGATATTAGGGTGGTACATTAGGATGGTAGGAACTGCGATCTGGAGGGTAAGCACTAGAACGGTGCACCTAAGGTCAATGATTTCTATAGAAGTCATATTGGCCTTGAGACAAAAACATTGATATACCAAACCTTAAAATCCGACTAGAGATATTAAGAAATATGTCAATACGCGGCCCCTACGCTCGGTCAAAAAAAATTTTTTTTTCGTAATTTTTTTTCTTGCAAAAATGCGTCATATTCCTTAGTATACATCGAACTTTTTTTTTTGCATAGGAGGTGGTACGGTCCAATTGAGCAGTTCTACAGTTAGAGAGAGAGTCTTATACTTATCGCTCTAGAAATTGATCACACAAGTACCGTTATGCATCATATTGATGCAGACTTATTATTCTGCTATTTTTGCTCATGCTTGTAGTTGAATTTTGTTTGTCATTGCTCACAGTCATTTATTTGATTATGTTGGGGTCAATTTCTTTTGGAAAAGCAACGGTGTACAGAATGACTAGCTGTTCGCGGGCTATAGAAAATCTTGATTCGTCCTCAGATATTGATAGTGATCTATATAGAACAAGTGACGATGATGAAGATTATATTCCAAATGAAAACGACATAATTGAATGGGAAACTGAGTTTAGTGATGATGATATTTTTGTTGACCAAGCGGCAAGGGAAGAATTAATTCTTCAACCTGATTCATGGCTTTTATCAAAACATAAGAAAATCCAGTGACTTACCTCAAAATGTAAGACGAAGTGCACTTATTTGCACACGCAAAGAAATTTTTCGTTTACCACAACTGAAAAATTCACCAACTATACTTCGTTTGCGAGCTGTATTTGCCGCAAACGAACATTCAGTTGTCACAACTTAAAAATATATCTTAAATATATAAAACGCAAGCTATTTCGGTCATTATTATTTATTATATTAATAATCTTTCTCATTATGTCCGTCCGTCTTCTTATGGATTCCACCTCTGTTGCTATTTTCGTCCGCGTATTAGGCAAACTACCAATTTCCTTATATAGTAACAATTTGTCCAAAAAGTAACTCTAAACTATAAGCGTTATGTTTATACAACGAAGGGAAAAATAAACAAAATTTTCAGTTGGGAAAAACGAAGTTTTCAATTGCTGCAATTTAAAAATCACTCGCGTTTATGACAAACGAAATTAATTTCCTGCAACTAAATGTCTCGTTTCTCACAACTGAAAATTTTGTTTATTTTTCGTTCAACGTTTATGACAACTGTTGAAACGTTTGCAATAAACGATTTCAAGAACGACAAACGAAGTTCGTTTGCGGCAAACTGGCGATAAACGTTTTTTTTCTTTGCATGCAGTCACAAAGGTTTATATGATTATTATTATTTATTTTATATTATTAATTGTACATTATTCTTTGTATAGGTCCAACTGCTTTTGCCACTTCACATGTTACTGATCCAGTATGTGCGTTTTTATTATTCTTGCACCCGATCGAGAAAATTATTCTTTATATGACAAATCTATCAAATCTATACGGCATTCATTTACACAAGAAAAAATGGATAAACATTGATATGCAAACATTACGAGCATATATTGGTTTACTTCTACTTGCTGGCGTTTACCGTTCGAAAGGTGAATGTTTGACTGAATTATGGGATGATAAACGGGGAAGATCTATATTCAGAGCAATAATGTCATTGAAAAATTTCGGCTTTTGAACTCATGCATTAGATTTGATGATAAAAATGATCGCGCCGAACGATGACATAGAGATAAGCTGGTTGCTATTCGAAATGTTTTCGATAAATGGAATCTACATCTAAAGATGATGTATGTTCTTAGTGACTGCGTAACTGTGGACGAACAATTGATTTCATATAGTGGAAATATCCCAGTATATCCCTTCGAAACCATATAAAAATGGCATCAAAGCATGGGTTCTATGCGACTCGGGTTCATACTATGCATATAATATGCAGATATATATCGGACGGAATAGAAATTGCGCTGTACAGACCAAGCAAGGCCAACGCGTGGTCTTGGAGCTAACACAAGGCTTATGTAATCGGAATGTGACATGTGACAATTTTTTCACATCACATGAATTGGCAGCACCGCTGAAACAGCGAAAAATTACGATTGCTGAAACCATTAGAAAAAACCGGAAAGAAATACTACCAATTCTTTTAGATATGAAAAAAAAAAACAAATTTCTATTCAGAATTTGTGTTTGACCATTCATTGCGTCTTTCAATGGTTTCATATGTTCCAAAAAAAAAAAAAAAAAATAGATTCGTTACTCTTCTTAGTACATTACATACTAAAAAACAAATTCGGGATACTCCTGAAAAAAAACCCGAAATAATTCATTACTATAATGAAACAAAAAGTGGAGTGGATGTTTTAGACAAAAGAGTCAGCACTTATCGCTGTAAACGGAAAGTGAATTGATGGCCAATGGCTACTTTTTCTAACATACTCGATGTTTCCGCGTTAAATTCTTTTGTTGTTTTTACTGAATTGGATCCTTTATAAAAGAAAAATATCATCGTCGCCTTTTTGTTATTGATGTGTCTGAATCATACTATACATTTGAATCGCGAAAGTGCTTACCGAAGGCGGGCAACGCAAATGCTCTTGTAAAACAGCAACAAGGTTTCAAAACTCACTCAAATGAACCATCAAGTAACAGTCAAATATTGGAAAAATTGCCAAAATCAAAAAAAGATCGCGTTGTCATATTTGCACATGAAAAAAAATAATATAAATTCCTACAATAATCGACGTAACAACTGCGAAAAATATGTGTGTCCTAATCATCACTCCATAATTTATGACAATTGCGGTAGCAAATTCGTATAGAATTTGAATTTTCTGCTTTTTTATTATAAAATTAATAAACGTTGATAATCAATAAAAGAAAGTTAATAAATTGCAAATATTCCAATGAATTATATTGTCTTTTTGTATCTTTTTTGCACAACATACTTTTCGTTTCAAGAAATTTCCGATGGATGCGGGTTAAGGTATTTTAAAGTTTGTATTAACAAGAGGTGTACAATTTGTTTTTTGAATAAAATAAACAATTGTTAAGATATCTCTTAAACTTTTATTGAATAATAAAATTAAAATACGGAAATTATATACAGTATAATATCTTTTATGACTGCTAAGCGATTTACTGTTATGTAATACGCCTTTGCAAACCTAAACCTATCATGAACAACGTAGCGAATAAGCAACAATAAAGTTTCAATCCTGAAGTACAACACATAAAGTACCGTGAACCTTTAAGACTTAACTCATGCTACGTTTGATTTTTTTATTCTGAATCCAATAGAATTTCAAAGCATATTTGTTTATTGCAAAATTTTTGCTTTTGATTTCCTTTTTATTTTTTCTGTGCTCTTCAATAAACTTAACAGAGCTGAACAAATTCTATGTTGCTTCGAATCAAATGTATTAATGAAAAGCAATAAAAAATAACAAGAACCACAAGCAACAGAAATTGCAGCATAAACATCCAAACATATTATTAACATTAGCAAATGAAGATGAGTTGAAGGTCGCAGCGCTTAAAATTGCCATAAAAAAAAAATCAGACAATATGCTTCAATTGATGCAGAATGTTATTGCAGTTTCATTTTTCATAATTATGGCTGCAGAGAATACCTGCTGCAGCACAAAGTAAATGTTTTGTTTTTGTGTTGCTATCATTATGCAACAGCATAGGATGTTGTTAGCAGTTGTCTTGATACTGAATAGTTTTGCTGTTGGCGTCTGATTGAACATTTTGCAGTCTGCTGCTCTGCGCAGAAAGAGGACGCTACTCTCGAACTTTATTTTATGTCATTACTGCAGTCAAGAGTGAAGGTCGAAATGTATTTAAATTGAAAAAAAATAGCAAAAATCAAAGAACACTCTTATTTTGTTCATAAATAGCTCAGATCTTCTTTAGAATTCCATACGCTTTAAAATAATTTTAATAATAAGTAAAATAAATTAAATTCAAAATTTATTTTGCTTTTAATATTCGTATATATGGAAATTGACAAATTGTTTATGTTAATTTAATAGAAAAGTTCTTACCTTGCATCCTTCACAGGTAAAAGCACCAAAATGAAACCCTGCCGCCGGCTCCCCACAGACCTTGCACGTCTGATTCATCTAAAGAATAAAAAGAAAACAAAAAAATAAATAAATAAAATTGATCATTGCTTTCGCTGCAATAAACAATATGATAAAATTTCAATTAAATAATAACAAATCCCGGTGCAAAAATCTGCATCAAAGAAATTTCACACGCTTTGCCTAAGCAACAAAATAACCAACAACAAAAACAACAACAACAACAAGTGAATGGCTTGAACTTGCTTGGCTTAAATTGTACAAATAAATAGCTTGCAGCTAGTTTAAAATTAAAGCACAATTTTCAGATCAAATCGCGTCCGAGTCACTGAAGACTACAGATAAATTTGCATTTATATGAGAGCAAATGTTGCTGTGCCACCAAAACAACATATACAGCAACAATAACAACAACAAACACTAATAGAAATGCAACATTTTGTTGTTATCAACAAATTGAAATCGTTCAACAAAACGAAAGCAGTCAGAGACACTAAAATGAGCCAAAGCCAAGGCCAGAGGATTCAGCTCTTATGGGTCAAACCAACAGAGTTGGAAAATTCGTATTTGGCTTGCATGTCGTCGCGTTATTATTTGCTTATGTTTTACCTGTTGCTGTTGTTTTTGACACAAAATACAGGGTAATCGCTTACGCGCCATCAGCAGACCGCGCATTGCAAGTTGTTATGCGTTGCATGGACGCTAAGCAACGCAAAGATGATAATGATGATGATGGGCATGAGGCTGATGGTGATGATGATGATGATGATGATGCGAACGACAATGATTCATATGCAATTTGAATATTTATGAGTTTGTTGCTGCGTGTGCAATTATTTGGTTTGATTCAGTTACTCGATAGTCAATGTTGATTTATGAGCAGCATGCAGGCAGAGTTGCCAAGTGTATTTAGAAGAAAAGTTTAAATGACAATTCTCTATTTAATTCATTTTAAAAGCGTTTTTATATTGTTTGCGACGTTTGTTTAGTTAGAGCCAGGTTTAAGCGAGTTCGTTGCTTAAGTCTTTTGTTTTTTTACTACAAATGAGCCAATCAAACGGCTTTTTATACTTTTTAAGACTAATTTATAAAATAAAAGTGTTGGCATGGAGCAAGTTATTTTTTTTTTTTTTATTTTGAACAAAATTTTGGGAAATTTCTATCTATAAACTTCTGTTACCTAGTTTTTGCTTTACAGCTCTCAGTATTTATGCATTGTGCTCTCTTGGCTGTTATACATATATATTTTTTTTTTTGTAATGCTCTGGCAACTCTATGCTTTGCATAGCTGCTGCTTTTAACACCATTCTATTGGCTTTAATGTCTTTTGCTTTCGCTTCTTCGCCTGCGATTCACACAATAATCATTCACAAATTATCTCTGCTCGACCTGACCAAATGAATTAATGTTTATTGCATTTTAATTTGTGCACTGAATTCATAAATTGTTTTCTCTGGCAGCATTTTGGCATCGTTGCCACAACATCTTGAAACATATTAATTTACAAGTTCTTTTTTTTCCCCCTTTTTTTTTGTACATAGTAGAAAAATTCATTTAGTAGAAAAATAAAAATAATTTCTAATTTATTTGTTGTGATTTTCATTTAACGATAAAGTCAGCGCTTCAACGCTGACTGTTTCAGTCTGTCTGTCTGTCTGTCTAAGCCTTATATATATTTGGTATTATTTTTTGTATTAATTTATTTTCAACATGAAAACTCACACACGAAATCAGATTAGAACATAAAGAATGGTTTGAAAAATGATTTGCTTTCAAGCTTTAAGCTTTGTATTTATGATATAAACGAATGTGTTAAGGTGTTAAAAATATCATTTACTTTGTTCGTCTGGTTGTCTGTAGCTGTAGCAGTGTTGTAGCAGTTTTATTTGAGGCTGTTTATTGAAATTAAATATTAATTTAAGGCTGCTCATAATGGCGGCATAAGTCATAAAATAAAAATGAAGTGGAAAATGGCAAGATGAACTGGATTTATATGATAAATTTGTTGTTATTTAAGGTGGAGTAGGGTGTTAAGTGAGGCTTTTATGGATGCTGTAATGGAAAATTTATTAATATAATAATTGTGTTGGTAGAATTAGGCACAAAAGTTGGTAGTTATTTTTATACATAATAGGTAGATGATTTATTCAAAATGTTTCTGGTAGGACAAGAGTAACAAAATTTTAAAGCCAGTTACAAAAAATCTTGCTGTCCTCTATTGCATTCACATGATAATTTTTAGTAATAAAATTGTTCAAATTTATAAGTTATTTAATGTAAATGTAGAGGAAGAATAAATAGTTAAATTATTTGTCTCTGTGTGAAGTTGAGTTGTTTTTTAATAATTATTTGGATTGTGTGTCATTATTTTAATATTTTTGATGAATTGGTTTTCAAAATAAAAAAAAAAACGATATTTTACAAATCTTTCTTAAAAGTGCCTGGGAACCATACTCGTACTTCTTTATGGGTGTCTGAACGTTGTTCTATTGAAGAACAACTTGGTCTTAATATAACTTCAAGCGCAACTTCTTTTTATTGGGATTCAGAAGATCGTATCTCTATGTTCTGGTCGGAAAGCTTACTGATCACTGCTTGATAGGAGCACATGCCCTCCAGTCATGCATCGAATTTATAGAAATTGCAAATATGCTGAAGAGGAGGAAAGCGTTGAGCATCTCCTATGACATTGCCCTGCCCTAAGCAGCAGAAAATTGCTCTATCTTTTGCGAAACTACCGTCACTTTTTTGCGGTATTCTCGGAATTTATAGAATTATTAAATCCTCTAAGTGATTCAGCTCAGTGTAAGACTTACAACAACAGGTTAAACATGAGATTATATGGTATACACAATGGATCCATATAGCTCTAGGTGAACGAGCCGGATAACCGTATTAGCTATTGTAACCTAACCTAACCTACTTAAAGCTGTTATTCCGAGTATTTTAGTATTTTGTTGCCTCGCCAAAGCAAAGTTGCATTACATACATGAAAAGTTTAAATGTTTGGAAAAAGGTTCAAGCCATATGCCGTTTGTTATACGAACACACTGTATAGCAGCTTATTTATCTTTAGAAGTGGACAAGCAGTAAGACATAGCGACATTTTCTCTTAACCAACATTCCACTTCATCACCATTCCACTTCAAGTCTATTTAGTGTTAAAGGGGATGTTGTTTTTGAGTTTGAAGAAGTCCCAGCTAAACTGATAACTCAAGTATTATTTAGATATAATCGGAATGCTTTATTGCTTTATTTGGAAAAAAATTTGTCACAGCTTATATTGTCAATATATTTTACAAATACTACTATGTTGATACAGGAACCCCCCAGCCCCAATGTTGTTGAAGATATTTCAGATAAAAGGTTCAATTCGTAATTTATATTCATAACTCAGATGTCCTTACTTGCATCTGTTTTTCAGATGAAATTTCTTCTTCGTTTCAAATAATATTTGCTGTGATTCGCTTTGATGACATATTTTTAAAAAATTTAAAGGAAGAATCTTATATATTAATACGCTAACACAAAACTTCACCCCCCATTTTCTCAAGTTATAGACAACACATTTTAATGAAATTTATATCATTTGAAAGGTCTGGTTTGTACCAACTGCAGAATACAGTTTTCATTCAAATGTTTTGTCATTAATATACATAGGTAAAAATTAGAAAAAAAAACAACACACATAAAAAAAAACAACAACAAATAATGCCACACAATTTTAAGCAGAAGGCGAGAGAGATAGAAAAGGCCTCAATACAGCTGTATCTTTTGCTCTTTCTTACTCGTGAGCAAAACAACAACAAAATGCATAGCGACCCAGCTCTATTAAATATCGTGGCTGTAGCGTACACGAGGAAAAGTAGAACGCGAGATTGACTCAGACACTTTAACAGAGCCATGGTGTAATAATAATGTGTTAGAGAATTCGACACTTCTCTCTTAAAATAAAAAATTTTTTTCGCCCCGCTCCTGTCAAAAACAGCTGATGGTGAATTTTAATGAAAATAAATCAGCTAACGTGCAGGCGGTCGAAGCTCAATGCCATGTCCACTTCTTTTGATGGCTATTATCAGTTGAGGTATTGAACATTCTTTCATGGCATTCGATATTTTCTTGAAGCAGTCGATGTGAATGCAAGACAATTTGCATGCTGGCCAAAGCTTCATGTCGGTGGCACTTTCCAGCGCACGTTTTTGATAAAATGACAAAACCATTCAATGGCGAACTTGACAAATGGCCGAAGACAACTGCAAGAACTTTTTGTCAACACAACACGGTACAAATAATTGAATTAAATATTTGTTTAAACTTTATTCGCACCATAACCTATAAAAACTATAACACATCATCATCTAGCAACTCAAACAAATAACACAATTTGGCAACTATCAACGGCTCCTCTCTTTCGCTTTCAATTTTTTGACAGAAAGAAACCTATTCTTGGTGTTGTCAAAAATTCACTAACACCTTATTATTATTACACCATGAACAGAACTGTGTAGCATTGTTGGTGTTGCTTTTTAGTTTCTCTCTCTTCGATAGCCTCATGACAAAAATAGACAAAATATTCATGCAAAAAATTATTATTTGGGGTGTATACGAGGCACGATAGTGTGAAAATACAAAAATTATAGAGCTACGATAATTAACAACAATAAAAATTGGTTCTACGTCCATATTAGGAAATTTTTTTTTTTAAATTGACTGTATCACAATGTCTCTCAGGGAACTTTTTAAAACAAACATGCCCACGTAGTTGTCCGTAAGACCCGCGTTGCCCTTCATACAAATTTTTTTCTATTTTAATTTTGTATTTGCGATGAGCCAAAATCAAATAACATCTGCCAAAAAACAACAACACAAACCGCACTCGTTCAGTGTTCAGCACATTTTTCAGCGAACTTTACAAAAACAAATGCATGCAAAGCCAAAATAAAAAATGCACACTCGATGATGCTGATGCTGAAGCTGATTGTCTCGTTCCACAAGGACGGAGACAAGGGTAAGGACAAAGATTGGGACATAGCTAAAACAATGTTTGGGACAAGATTGGGAAGAGTATAAGAACAAGAAATAGAACAAAGATTTTAACGCAATAAGAACAAAGCTTTAGAAAGGAAATGGGATAAGGATAACGTCAGGAATTTGAAGATGGATTAAAACAAGAGCTTGGTCTGGAAGTAGGTCAATTATTAGAACAAATATAAGAATAAGAATGTGAATGGAGACAAGTTTTGGAACTAATGAAGGGATAGGGAAAAAAAAAGAAAATAATAAAGATACACTGTCACTTCAAAACCTACCGATGTGTCCACGATACAGCCAAATTTTTTTTAACTTTACCAAGCGTCTTTCAATAAAAATAAAAAACAAGAGAAAAATCGATATTGGTATGGTCGAAATTCGACCACAGGCCATGCTAGTTATAATTAAAGCGACCAAAAAGAAGCAATAGTGGCGTCCGTGGCGTAGTTGGCTAACTTGCGTGGCCGCTATGTCAACGAACCTGGAGACCCAGGTTCGAACCCCAACAGCGACAGAAAATTATTTCAATTAAAATGATTTTTCTGTACGACCGCCACCTTTCTGCAGGCAATGGCAAACCTCAGAGAGTAATAAAAATGCCAAGTAAAGCTTCTTGAGAATAAGAACATTTCGTTCATCGCCGTTCGGAGTCGGCGTTAAGCCTGTAGGTCCATTTCTCGGTCAATTGTGTACAAACAGAATAACACGTACAACACAATTGAAATGGCTGAAATGACCAGTTATTTATTTTTTATTTTTATTTTAAAAATAAGCAATGATATATCCTTTTAATGATTTCATTTGAAAGTTTAAGTTCGTTGAGTTGCAGATTTCAGTTATTTTTTCCAACTTGCGATGTCTCTTGCGTTAAGTTACACTAAGTAGGTGCATAAACACTAAGTAGGTAACTTAGTTCATACATAGGACTATGCAAATAGCAAACAGAAATATCAAATTTTGGGTTCATGTTTTATGTTATTGTGAAATTTTTGTAAGTTGAAGAATTCTGACATAAATTTTTCTCCCAGCGAGGATCAAATAGACCAACAAGTGCTTAAAATAACACTCGGCGATCAGTATTTAAGCATACCAAAGGCTCAAGGTGGTTCTTATCTCCGGGGTCTTACCTCCGTGAGTACCTTTAGTCTACTTTAAAAACGAAAGCAACAGATATGAATGTTTACATGTAAATTTTACATACATATTAATAACAACAACACAAGAAATTACTGATAAATATTCGTAAAACGATTCGCTTGCAAACAAACGACACGATGTTGCGTTCGCAAATTTGGCATATAAGTAGCAAAATAAGTCGCTACTGACGCATTTTAATCACTTTTTTATACAAAAATGAGAAATTTTTTGTGAATTTATCAAAGAAGTGACAAATTCCAAAGTCAAATATTCCCTTTATTCGCAATATGACTGATATTTTGGCATATATTTTATCTCCCTACTTAAAGGCTGTATGTTTACCCCAAAGAGTTGATAAAAACCCTACATGCGCTTGATAAGATTTACAAACTGCGCTATAAGTCGTAAATCTACATTAAAACATGTCATAAGAATACACCAGTAATGTTTTTTCTCTGCTTTTAGGCTATTTTTATAAATTTTAGGCTATTTTCTGGAAGTGAGATGCAATATAATAAAATTTTTTTCAAAAATAATATAAAAACACTGCTACTTCCATCTATTAGAGCTTAGCTTTTAATACAGCCTTATATTTATCAACATTTTTTTACTACCAAGCTTGACAAATACCACTTTATTTCATTGGTATACAACCATCAAACCAAGCAAGTTTGCTATCTAAGTCTTTAGTTTATTTATGCTTAAGCTTTGTTGTTAATTTTATCAGCATCATCTTAGTGCCCGCATTTATATAATTTATTTAAATGCATTTTACATAAAACATAAATACAAGATAACATATAAAATGTGACCATATCAGAGATGCTTAAATGTAAATAACGCGCGCATTAATAATTTAACAGTTTTGCCCATATAAAGTAAATCTCGAGCCTGAGACAGCTTAAAAGAGGCAAAAAGTTTTCCCATTGCATAGTTCAAATAGTTTTAATACTATGCAAAATGGTTGTCAATTCAGCTCTTTTTTTCTTTTTCTTATTCTTCTAATTCATATTCTCAGGTTGTTTTTCAATATCAAATAAGAAGCAACACCTGCACAGTATAAAAAAAAGCACTACAATAAATCCAGCTACCAACAATAATTTAGTATTTAATTAAGTTTTATAGACAAATAATAAGATAGTAACAACAGCAGCAGTATCAGCAGTATTATAAGATGCTGCAACTAAAGGCTGTGTCAGCAAGAATCTTAGCCAATTACAATAAAAACTCATTAGTTCTAGATCTTCACGAACGTAAATTATTGCTGTAAATAATGAGATAAAATTATTTCGCTGATTGATTTTTTATTTTATATAGAAAAGCAATGACTATTTCGTATTATTGCAGTTGTTGTTGTTGTTGTAACACGTGACAAGTCTGACTTGACATTGGAAATTTTATCAGCCATTAGCTTCTAAGAGCTATTTTATGACATATATTGACTACATATGACTACTACGTGTTAAGGAAATTGAGGAAACCTATTGCAAATAAGTTGTACATCCTATAAATAATCCTATTTTATGTCAAGTATTACTCTTATGAATACTACTTATTAAAGAAACTTATTGCAGAGAATTTGTACATCTTAAATCAAGCAGTTTTTTTTTTTTTTCTTTTAGCATAAGCCAAAAAATTTGGTCCTTGCTTTCAGTAAAAATTGGGAGTTTCTCGTTTTTATTGCTATTTTTTTTTTCACTAACTCCCCTTAAAAAGCAACTGTCTATATATAAACTATTTAGTAAATTTTTTGATCTGCTATCAAAGTCAACCACAACACGTTTTGCTCCACTTAAAAATGTTCTTCCTTCAAGGCAAATCGTGAACTACTCAAAAAGTTAACAAAAATATAAGCCGAAAAAAAAATTTAATAAATAATTGCCACTGGTTTTGTCGAAGCTGTTGTTTTTGTTGTCGCTTAGAATGACCTTGGTCTGATATTCAATTGCAAAATGTAGAACTTAATTGAAAATAAAAATGCAAAATTAAAAAAACAAAGAATAATAAAAACAAATCATGCTTAAGCATACAAGGCAAATATCTAAAACTAAACTAGTTAAAACTTTACCTGCACCAACAACAACAATAACCACAACATTGCTCCAATGACACTGAAGAGGATGAGACATGCAAGCAAAACTAAAGCAGTCTTAAAACTTGGCTTGGTCTGGCTTGGCTTGTTACCCGCGCACAGGTATGAAAGTAAAAACGTTACCGTAGTTGTTTTTGTAGCTGGCAGAAGTTGTTGTTGACATCTAGCTGCGCTCACATAATTTTGGTATGTGTATAAATATTGCTGTTATATAGATTAAATCTATTGTGGCAAGCTTGAGAATTTTTATTACAAATGTCGGCGCAAGCACTAAAAATTAGAAGCGACGACAATGGCGTGCATTTTTAAACTTATATTGAAAATATCAAAAGTTTTTTAACAAGAAAAAATCCCATTGCGTGCATCTCAGCAAAATTTTGATTTCGGTTTTGATTTTGATTTTGATTTTGATTTTGATTTTGATTTTGATTTTGATTTTGATTTTGGTTTTGATTTTCATTTTGATTTTGATTTTGATTTTGATTTTGATTTTGATTTTGATTTTGATTTTGATTTGATTTTGATTTTGATTTTGATTTTGATTTCGATTTTGATTTTGATTTTGATTTTGATTTTGATTTTGATTTTGATTTTGATTTTGATTTTGATTTTTATTTTTATTTTGATTTTGATTTTGATTTTGATTTTGATTTTGATTTTGATTTGGAATTTTGATTTTGATTTTGATTTTGATTTTGATTTTGATTTTAATTTTGATTTTGATTTCGATTTTGATTTTGATTTTGGTTTTGATTTTGATTTTGATTTTGATTTTGATTTGGAATTTTGATTTTGATTTTGATTTTGATTTTGATTTTGATTTTAATTTTGATTTTGATTTTGATTTTGATTTTGATTTTGATTTCGATATCGATATCGATTTTGATTTTGATTTTGATTTTGATTTTGATTTTGATTTTGATTTTGATTTTGATTTTGATTTTGATTTTGATTTTGATTTTGATTTTGATTTTGATTTTGATTTTGATTTTGATTTTGATTTTGATTTTGATTTTGATTTTGATTTTGATTTTGATTTTGATTTTGATTTTGATTTTGATTTTGATTTTGATTTTGATTTTGATTTTGATTTTGATTTTGATTTTGATTTTGATTTTGATTTTGATTTTGATTTTGGTTTTGATTTTGATTTTGATTTTGATTTTAATTTTGATTTTGATTTTGATTTTGTTTTTGAATATTGATTTTGATTTTGATTTTGATTTTGGTTTTGTTGATTGATTTTGATTTTGATTTTGATTTTGATTTTGATTTTGATTTTGATTTTGATTTTGGATTTTGATTTTGATTTTGATTTTGATTTTGATTTTGATTCTACTCTGATTGCTTATCTTATGAACTTCTCGTCTTAGAAATTATTTAATCATAATTTTTCAGTCCATCACTGTTGACTTTCTATTTAATCAAAGCATTGAGTGTTAAACTTTTATTGCTGCATAAAATATTACCGCCTTTTTTTTTTGGTTTTTTTGTGTCAGATCAGTTTTGCAGTGACTCAGTTAATTTAGCCCTTATACAGCCAGCGCAACAAATTTTATTGTTTGTATTGCAGGCTGTTCTTGTTGGGTATTCACATCAGTTATGGTGGCCTTGATAACCAAAAATCACTGAGTCATCAACAATTTGTCAGCGTTTGTATAAAAAGACAGAATTATTAGAAAATCAGTGTTTGCCAAAATTACAGCAACTAACTCCAAGCAAAGATGTAGTCATCGAACAGTTAGCTATATACTCAGCCTATGCCCCGGGGGAGTGATCAATCATTCACATTTTAAAGGATGGTTAAATGCTACACTTTGTTGATTTGTCATGACAAACGATGTTTGAACTCGTTTACTCGAAGAAGCAATGTGCAGAATACGTGATCAATCATAAAGCACTGTCATGTACAAACAAACAAACAACAAACAAACATACAACTAAACGTGTATTCGTTTGTAACAATAAAGAAAATGAAAGATTTAGCAGTAGTTGCAAATAAAGTAGTAGAAATTCTGTGTTAAGATGCATAAATGATTTGCAGAAATTAAATTCAGCAAAAGAGGAGAGTGAGGATGAAAAAAGACTCAAGCTAAGCACTCGAAATAAGCGTTCAACTGCACTAAATGCCAATGACTTGACATGTGAAAATACAGCAACTACAACAACAACTACTACACATAATCTTAATCTCAAAATAAAGCATTCGCATTGAGTTTGAGTGAGTGAGTGAGTGAGTGAGTGAGTGTGTAACTGACTGTATGGCCACAAAAGTTAAGAAAATCTGAAAAGAATTAAACTTAAACGATCTTGATTTTCTCATGACTTTAAATATGCAAAAAAAAAAAAAATGGAAAATCAAAAAACTAAACGTTAGCTAGTGAAAAGTCATCAACTGCAGAAGAAGAAACAAAAAACCAAAATAATAAAAACGCATCTGCGCAGCTAGCTGACAGCTTAAAACTGTGATTTCCGTTGGGCAGCCGGCGCCGCTGTGCTCATTTGTAGCAATGAAAAACGCAGCAGTAGAATTTATATTGATATAATAAAAATAAAAGTGCAAATAAAATTAGAATTTAAAAGCTCGTATTCTGAGCAAAACCAGAAAAAAAGGAGAAAAAAAAAATACAAGCAACACAAAACGAGTAATAAAAGCAATAAAATGCAAAGTCATTTGGAACGTTATGATTTTTGTAGCAGCAGCAGCATTTATTTTATGGCATACGAGGAGTTAAAATGCAGTTAAAAGGGAGGGAGGCAGTATTAAAAAATGCGTGAAAAAATTTAATTGATTTTTACACGGTGTATCCATAGAATATGCTGCAAATAAAAAATAGAGAATATGCTGCAAGTTTGGTTCTTAAGTTTTTTATTTTAAATAAAATGCATACCGAGCATTAGTTGCTGCAAATTGAATAAAATAGTAGGATTAAAAATTTAATTCGATTGAAAATTTTGGGAGGCTAAAAGAAAAAGAAAATCTTTTATTTTTTTATTTATGACTAGCTTTTTCCTGGCGCGGGTTTCTGCACCCAGTAACTATATCGGAACATAATAGTTACATTCAAAATTTTTCTTAGACCTCTAAATTGACACCACTGTCATTTTCCATAACCCATTATAGTTTCCCAGTAGCAGGAAATCACCACATAGTAACTCCATTTTGAATTTGAGTGTAAGTACTGTTACTTTTACTTTCAAAGCTATGCGATATTACAAATTTTAATGGTATGGGCGGAGCCACACCCTCTTAAACAATGTCCATTCCAGTTTTCTAGTAGATGGATATTACCCAGTTTTAGTACAGTTGGCGACAGTGGGCCTATAAAATAAATTACCAAATTGCCGCCTAATACGTCCAAAATCGTCGAAAATATTGCATTTGTATTGATTTGCAGGCGGTAAAAGGGGGTGTGGCAGACATTTTTGTACCTTAACCTTCTCGTACTTCAAAAAAATCAACTGCCAAACTTTCAGATCTATCGGCTCAGTGGTTTTGGAGTTTCTAGTCATCCATCACACAGATAGCGCACAGTGATGCGAAAGGGCATGCTAGACGGAAAAAATTCGAAATCGAATTTTTACATTCTGAATATTTAAAACTGTTAAATAATATCCATTGCTTTCAGGAATAATTTTCTTATTTACCTGCGCTTTCTACAAAGAAAAGCAAAAATTCTTGAAAGTTGGCCCGAAAGGTGATTTCTTAAAATTTTTGCTTATGCGTTTTCTAGTTATAGTTAATTATTTTTTTAAAATATTTCCCAACATTCAAAAGAGTTGAAAATTGGCATACTTTATGACTAAGATAAAATCTTCTATACTATTATATAAAAGGGTTCTCTCGGATTTTTATCGTTCAGTCAAGGGGTAACCGCTGAACCGATTTTAATAATTCTTTCACTATTCAATTGCTATAATAAGCGACCCTGCTACTGGGTACTACGTTTTTGGTAAATCTTTTTATTTAATTATATAACAATTCATGCATTTTAATCCATGCTGCTATTGTATAAGCAGCACAAAATAATAGCAAACAATAGCTTACGCTCTTTGTTGAGAGAGAGAGGTGAGATTCTACAACTCACCGCGCTGGTCTCTTGAGTGGATAGTTCCACTCAGTTAATTTCTGCTGCAGTGTTGCCATAAGACCAATATATGGCAGAGATTTGAAAATATGTTTTTATATCATATTTATACTCCCAAGCAACGTTGGGAACGGGTATGCTAGTTTAAAATAAAATATGTTCAATAGCCTATCTTTTAAAATGTTTGCGATGTAAAACGGTATTTATCGATATAACTGCGTAAAAAATGAACATTTGGTAAAATATTTTGGAATATACAAAAAGGTATTTTTGTATTTACAAAAATGTATTTTTTATGTAACCATTATTATGTCTACTCTATGCTCTAAAAGTGCCAAGATGCGCAACTTGCTGGTTGCCTTATTTTTTAACCTGTTTGATGGTCCTAAAAATGCAACTAGGTCCTGACCATTTTGTATGAAATGTATTGAATTTGAGGTCGACTCAACACATTAAAAAATATTTTTACACTAAATATTACGTAATATTGTAATATATATTATATAAAAAAAAACATTTTAGCTGAGGTTTTTTTTAAAAAAAAAAACTCAAAAAATTGGTAAAATATTTTGTAAAATTAAAAAAAATTCCATTTTATGTTTGCAAAAATATATTTTTCATTTAACCATTATTATGTCTTATTTAAGCTCTAAAAGTGCCAAGGTGCCCAAATTGCCGGTTTCCGTGTTTTATAACCTGTTTGATGGTTTAAAAACTGCTATTTATTTTAATTTCAAAACCAGGTTTCAACTGTTTTTTATAATTGTGATAAGCCGATAGCCCAAGCTGCTAGTGCTTTTAATATTCATTCTATATTAAATTTATAACTACTTAGTAAGAAATGATCTTCGACTGGGCCTAAATTAAAATAGCTCCACGACCGAACCAAATTATATTCAAAGTCACTTTGTATGGGAGGTAAGCGTGGTTTTCACCCGATTTCATTGAATTTCATACTCAGAGTGCATATTAATTATCGAAGCTCATACGCAAAATTTAAAAATGCCATCTATTAATTTTTGTGGAATTCTAAGACATTTTACCTTTTTAATAAAGCCACTTTGTATAGGAGGTAGGCGTGGTTTTCATCCGATTTCGTCAGTTTTCGAACTTGACCTTCATATTTTAGACGAAAGCTTAAATATCGATTTTCGTTATGATTGATTGAAAATTATGGCTAAAATCGTGATCACAGGCAGACGAACAGACGGACAGACGGACGGACATGGCTAAATCGACTCATGTGTTGATGCTTATCAAGAATATATATGGTTTTCTATACCTATCACACCTCCTTATGGGCATTACAAACGGAGTGAGAAAATGAATATACCCCATTTACGTTTTTTAAACGTAGGGGTATAATAGGGGTATAATAATTTATAATAATAATAATAATAATATAATTAAGATATTGAGAAAAAGACTTTTAATTTGAGGCCTGTGAGCTCTAATACAGGTAGAAATTTCCGTAATTTTAGTAATTAAATAAATGTTTTGTGCAATTTGAATAAATTTTACCATTTTCATAAAGTCACTTTGTATGGTCACTTTGAACCAGTCGCCGCATACGCTTTTTAATTTTGCACTCTACTTAAACTCAAATAGCAACGAACATTAGAGAGTGGGAGCAACATGTAATCTCTTAATATTATATTCTTTGGTATTCGTTGTTTGTATTTTTAAATCCATTTTTCTTACTCGCTCATTCTTTATACAGTTTTTTGCTTTGTAAAAAAAATTTGCCAACAACGAGCAAGCAAAGAAGTAAACAAAACGAGAAAGTGAGAACAAAGTAAACCTTAATAACAACATTAACAACAATAATACAATAAAATAATTTAAAAAAGTTATTAAAGTGATTTAAAGTTTTAAAAATTAATTTTTTAGTTATGGGCCAAAATATAGTCCACATGTATGGCAACTTGTTCAATCGCGCCGAAATTTTTTCCACTTTTTTGAAATTACATACAAGACATCTACGTTTAATTTTGTTACTGTAGCTTATCTGATTTCTAAGATATAGCGAAAAATGTGATAAAGTTGTATGGCAGCTGCCACGCCCACTTCTCCAATCACGCCAAAATTTTCTTCACTTTTTGGAAATCACAACATAAAAAAAATCTAAGCTTGATTTTGTTGTCGTAGCTTCTCTGATTTCTAAGATATAGCGCAAATTATGTTTCAGTTGTATGGCAGCTGCCACGCCCCCTTGTCCAAAATTTCTGAAATAGATTTTTTGTATTTTCCTATACCTAAAACACTGAAAACTACCAAAAAAAAAAAATCCACAAAATAATATTTTCCGTCTAACTTGTACCAATCGCATCACTGTGCAGCGTTTTGCTTTTAAGCAGGCAGACCTCAAATAATATGGATATAGATTATTGGCTATAACTTTTGATTGGTAAGAGATACTAAGATAATTTTTTCTACTAAATTAATTTTTTAGCTTGTAAATTTATTCAAAAATATAAAATCACAATATTGGAAAAAAAATTTTCTTAAAAAAAAAAAATGATTTTAGCCTTATTTATTGAATCGCAAAAACGGTTTTTAATTTTTGCGTAAAATTGAAACAACTTTTGTTTATAAGTGTTATAGCTTTTAAATAGAATTGAAAATTTGCAATTTTAAATTTAAATTGGTTTGACAACAAAAACAATTTTTGCGCCTTTTTTTGAGGAAAACTCCAATATATCAGACCTTTTTTGAAAAAAATATTTTAAATGTTTATGTTTAACTAACAGTATTTTTGCAATAAGGTTTACATAGTTTTTTGATGAAGTTTGAAGCAAAAAAAAAAAAAAAAAAATTAACAAAATATATGACAAAGCAGCGGAGATATTTGAATTAAAAGTCACAAAATTAAATTTCTGGTTTTTTAACCCATTTTTTAGCAACGATGTTGCTTTAAATATATTGTTGTACTGAAATTTTTCATAATTTTCAAGATGTGTTCATGTTTTTGGTGTCAACTTGACGGATTTTTTTTTTATGTTAATTAAAAGAAAAATCTTGGTGCACCGGTTTTGCAAAAGGAAAGATCTCGCTTCAAAAATTTCATTGCAGTCAAAATTTTCGCATTATTGAAGTATTTTTGGTATCAAAATAACAGAAATTTTTGTAATTTTACTTAACTATATAATATAATATATTGGAATATATTATATTGGAAATATTTGCATATGTAACCTAAAAAAACAACTAAAAATATGCCTATTGTAGGCATATTGAAGTTTAAGGCGATTTTGTAAATAATTTTTATCACAGCGTCATCTAGTGTCCAAGGTGGATCAAAGAAGACAGTATTAAAAACTCATCGCACCTAAAAACCACTATATACCAATTTTCATTCTAATCCCATAAGACCTTTGGGAGTGTTAGGTGGTTTTGTAAAAGACTTGTACAACAGCGCCATCTTGTGTTCAAGTTGGATCAAACAAATAGCGGCAAGACACTTATTGTAATTGAATACCACTATATATTGATTTTCTTTCTAATCGCATGAGAGGTTTGTGAGTTTTAGGCGGTTTTGTAAAAATTTGTACAACAGCGCCCTCTGGTGTTCAAAGTGATAGCCCCAAAACCCGCCTCGTACCGAAAAACTTCCATACACAAAGTTTCATCGCGATCGGATGAACGGTGTAGAAATGTATTCAGGACACACAAACGTACACCGAGAAAAAGCTTATGTTATATTATTAAAAAACCTAGTATAATTCATACGATGGCTTTGGCAGTTTTCAGCCTCCAAAGTTTTTAGGCAAAACACCTAAGTTCTACTTGTTAACTTACCGATATTGATTTGGATGATAAATTAACGAAGTATTTTGGAATTTATACATTGTGACTTGGACAATTTATATTAGCGTGCTTGCTTAATCTGCCGAACATAGTGTTCAAGTTCTCAACAAAAAGCTTTGTTGAACTATCAAAGTTCAATAAATAAATATATATTCATGTACGGGAAGTATACAATATACATTTGCTTAGATAAATTACTTTATATTGTTTTTGAAAAAAATTTCCAAAGACAAGTATGAAATGTACATATACTTAGGTAAAATTTTCTATATTGCTGTTGTGCCAAATTACCCAAGCACTTAGATGAAACTTCCAAAAAAAAAAAAAAAATGAACCAAAATTTGTTATTTTAACTAAGGAAACCTATTTTATTTAATGTAAATATACATACATTTACAAAGTTTTTAACATAGATTTACAAAGTAAAAAAATTATGCATTTAGATCGCTTTTAAATATATCTTATAAAATGCTAAGAAAATGCACTTACGAAGGATTGCACTTTGGCTTAACATGTAGGCTAAATTATTTTCATTATGAATACTATATGAGAACTATAACAAACCGCGAGTATTCAGCGATAAATTTGCTCATACCATTTTGATAGTGTCAAAGTTTTCAGTGGTTTACCTACACTATTGGTTCAAATGTTATATTCTTGGCTTGGGTGAATCAAACATTTTTTTTTTGGCAGCGTATCGAAGTAAATGCTCTCAAAGCAATGTATTAAACAATATATTACTTTGGTGAATAAGCAAAAGTTTCTAGGTCCATACAATTATTTTTACCTAAGTCGACTTAGGTGATTTTACTATTGCTTTTTTTCTCGGTGTACATTCATTTTAATTTATAAGATAAATTGTAATAAATGTTACTTCATATAAAAGTACATTTTTTAAACTCTATTTTTTTTAAACTGTAAAATTTTTGTTTTTTTTTTTATTGATTTTTATTTTATCAGTTTAAGCAATATTCGATGTTAAAGTTTTTGTTTTAATCTAATTTTTGTTTTAGGATAAGAAAAAACTAAAACAAAAGTTTGATACGGAAGTCATGCGCATTGAAAAATACTCCCAAGAGATATTTTATGGTAACGTTTTTCAAAAATTTTTATCAAATATTATATTGATGATATTATTTCGATTATTTCGATGATTTTGTTTTGATAGTATTGATTTTTTTATGTTTTTAATGTTGTTAACGATTTTGATGATTTAAAAGATTTTGATAATGTTGATGTCTTTGATGATTTCAATAATTTTTATGATTATTTGATTTTTTGACTTTTGATGATTAAATGATTTATGATGATTTATTGTTGATGTCTTTGATGATTTCAATAATTTTGATGATTTAATGAAGCTCCTACACACCATAGCTAACACAGGTGAAACTTTTTAATATTCCAGCATTTTCTAGTGAACTCGGTATTTTCCCTTAAAATTCATTCAGCAAACAATCACTATATATTACAAGCAAATATTAAACTATATTGAAATTATAGCAGTCTATGGGGAATACTGACAATTTGCAGTACTTTACATTTTCATTGTATTTGCTTGGTGCAATATTACCTCATAGCGCGATGACGTTGGCTAAGTATTGGCCAAGACATGAGTTTGAATGCGCAATGATGTTACTCAGTCAGTCACTCAGTCACTCTCAGTGCAAATGTCAACACAAAGTAAACTAAAGCACATTAGAATGAAAAATTGTAACGCTCATTCATTGACTACGTGTGGCCTGCAGCCAATTTGTTGCGATGCGATGCGATGTCGATGCGTTTTGTTTGCCTTGTGGCTGTTGTGATGTTGTTTGTTCGAATGTTAGTGCGATTTGTTGTTTTGCTTTTATTTATTGGCAAATATGTCAACTTATATTGAGACTTGAGACGCATGCGCAACGTACAAATTTGTATTAAAATGTTAAACATGCAACTCTTGGTCAAAGTGGCGCACTTCTAAGTAGAGCACACGGTTGAAGGCATGTAGAAATATTGAAAAAATAAAACAATTGTTTATTTTTACAATGCATTTGTTGAACTAACTGATTCATTGTGCTTTTCCTTTTTTTTCTGTGTTGCTAATGTATGCGTAACAAAATATTTGAGCAGTGAACTTGCCTGGTTAAGCATAAAGGTGAGCAAAGTAGGGGAAGTGAGCAACATATGTTTACAAGCAGCGGCATAAAAGCTCAGATTTATACCCTTGTCAAACTAAAAACGTCCCTTTATATCATAGTAGCTCGTTGATCAAGACGTTAGCTTGTACTATCAAATATTATTATTAAGCGGCATGAGAGAGTAGCTGCACTTAAAATATATAATTTTTTTTTTTTTATTTTTATACAAATATTTACCCAGCTAATTGCGCACAACTCTGCTTTGTTTGCTGTGTTACTTGAGTGCGAGCACAACTGACAATTGAAATATGTACAAAATTCAGGAAGTACTAAATAAATATGTTCAAAACTCTAGCTAAGCATATGCAAAAATGTATTGGCGTAAGCAACAGCAAGCTAAAAACGGCACATCACACTCAACTGGTCAGCCAGCTTTATCTCTGAGCTGTGTACAAATTAAGACATTTTGTTAGTTTAATTATAAAACAAAAAAAAAAAATGTATAAACAAAAATTAGCAGCCATAAAAAAATGTAAAAACAAGAGTAAAGCTCAATGAAATTAAAAGCGTTCATTAAAACCGAAACGCATTTTTTTATTTATATAATTCAAGGTTAAGGAGCAGCATAATATTGGCTATAGAAAAATTAGTGAGGCGTTACAATTCAATTAAAATGCTATTCTAAATGTTATAGCGCGAAAAAAGTGCTAAATTTAACGAAAATTTAAAAGCAAGTTCGTTGCTTAAATCTTTTGTTTCGGATAAGTCCGAGAGAGTGTGTGCGATGGAGATAGTTTAGAAACTGGTTGCTGCTTAACGTTTAAATGTGTTTAAATAATTTTATCATTTTTTTATATTTATTGTGCCAAAATGCTTATCTAGAAGCTGTCAAAGAAATAAAATAAAAATAAAATCAAAACAAACTTCCCTATATTTCTACAGAAAAACAACAACTAAGACAAACAGTTGTTTCTTTTTTTTGTTATGTTTGTTTTTGCAAACAATTAATTTATGATTGATTAACGCAGCTAATAAAACAAAAAACAAATCGCCTAAATCTTTTATACTTAAATTTGGCCAGTTGTTAATGATGAGCAGCTGAGATGCAGTAATTCAATACGTGTGCTTATTAAGACGCTAAAGTGCAAAACAAGCTATAGACAAAAAACAAAAAGACTGACCTTAACTCTTAATTGCGCCAGACAAATCAAACAACACTTTAATCAAAATACATTTGATTGATGAATATTTCAGCAAATATCTATTAATTTGTTTATTACTTGCATAACGGTTAAACACAAAAAATAACAACAGAAGAACATGTTTTCAATTAATTTAAATATTTTGTATAATCAACTAGCTATATAGCTGCAAAAATACTAAAACATTTGTTCATTTTTGTTCCCTAATTAATGAACTAGCTGAAGAACACCGCCAAACAGTTCGTCGCTTAAGTCTTTCGTTTCAACTCACTCAAGATAGACACAAAAGCAATGGTGGTAATAATAAGAAATAAAATCATGTTTCTTCCAATTTCCTAATACTAGTTATTCACAATAAATGTAAAAATTATTCAAATTATAATGGAAGAAAAAAAAATAAAGAAATTATGCCACACCAGGCTGCAATTAAGTTGTATTAAATGTATGCAATTTATAAACATTTCACACTCAATACAACTTGCTATATAAACAATTGGCAACAATTGCAAAGACACAGCATTTGAAGCAAATAAATTTTGCGATGATTTTTAAAATTAAGCATTTGAAAAATTGCAAACAATTAAATTTGCATAACAAGGTGAGCGAGGCATAAGAACTTGCTTGTAGTGAATAAGGAAAGAAAAAAAAAGAGATTTAATCACAGGGCGCCAAGTTAAATATTGCTGTGAATTTTGAAATAATAAATTTATTTTAAATGAAAGACGACTTAAGCAGCATATGAGTGAAGAATATAAGATTAAAATATCCGGAAGAGCTATGAAAATCGTTAAGGAGATGATAAAATGTTTTCAACAAATTAACATAGCAAGTGTAAAGCTAGTTCTATAATTGCATGTAGTGGAAGGTATGAGTTTTATTTACAACACAGAAAAAAAAAAACATTATTAAAAAAAAATTTTCGCTTAAATTATTGTCAAAAAATTGAAAACTAATTTGATTCATCAATGTTCAAACCAATACTGTTCCACTGATCTGTTGTAAGCGCAGCATGTTAAAAATATCTTTTAAGTTTTACAAAGATTTTTGTAGTTTAATATCATGAAAACTATGATATTGACACATTATTTTCAGAAATTGTCCATAATTGCAGTATTTAGCCCTTTGTTAGTTAGCTACTGTTAGTAAGTTAGCTTGGTACTAGTAAATTTCATCCTTTAGATCATTTGTTTTCTTTATTTAATGCTCTAATCGAACATAGGCCTGAAATCAAATCAAGTCCTTTTGTCTTTAACCTCACTATTCCTTTCAAGGGCTGAAATGTCCAGTTATTTATTTATTTTTTATTAATTTATGAAGAGTTTTTTAAAAACGTACGCAAATTTCACAAAAAAATAATATATAGTGCACGAAAATGTTAAAAAAAAAATTGCCAGCACTTCTGATTTATGAACATTAAAAAATAGTTTGGATATTTGTCTTTCAAAATGATGACTCAAAGACTTAGAAAATGTCTTGTATTGTACCTATCAATTTTACCGTAAAACTACTAAAAACGTTAATTGAAATATTAATTTTTATGGTCAAAAATGGCATAAAGATTTTTTACTGTCTATAAATCGACCACTCCCCGTGACTCCAGTCACAATAGAACCTTTTTTGAATGCGCAACGACGATATAGCCGTCGAGCAATATTTGGGAGTAGAACATGGATTCAAAAATATTTCATTTCCAGCTTGAGTTCAATTCCTTAATACAATGGATAATTATTTCCATGAAGTCATTAGCACAGCTAAGTCTACGAATGATGGCTAAATGCCAACTAGGCATGTACTGTTGATGCTTGGAGTCTTATAAAGGATAAATGACCAATACACAGCCTTTTGCCTATTTTTTTGCCAAACATTATAGTGCCGCCTCTACGGAGAATCACCTTGCATCCAATTGCATCAATGGATTTTTTTTTTTAATTTTTTTTATTTTTCAAACTGCAAAAACACATCTTAAAAGTGGGTTTATCTTGAATATAATGTAATTTGTTAAAGCAATGTTTTCCTAAAAATTCTTTGAAATTTTGGTTTGTATTAAAAGTGAAAAATTTATTGACTCATGCATCAAAATTATAAAAAATTTTATATGAAATACATAAATTAGATATTTTAACAACTGTGCATTGGAGCACAGTGTTGAATGCACAGTATCTTTCGTATATCCGCTAGTGTGATTCAAATCAACTTTAATTCTTATTGCTTTTTAAGGTTTTTTTATATAAAAGTATTGATATTTATTTAGTTATCTTTTTATTTAAAATTATTGGCATAAAACCTTTTCTATTGACTGTTTATTTAAAGAAAATCTATCTCAATTTAATATTTTGTATGTTAAGAAATATTTTTGTAAAAGCTCATACAAATTTTGTGCCGAAATTGTAAATTTATAAAAACATTCTCGTCCTTGGATCATCTTATAAGAAACGCATGGAGTTTAAGGATTCGGCGAAGACTCCTTCGCCAATTTTGCCATCTTATTTTGATCCAGAGGTGTACAGTTTTGGGCATAGGAGAAATAAAAATTTAGTTAATAACTTAACTTTTGCAGAAGTTTATGAATCCTTACTTACATTCATAAAAGACAATCAGTGAGAAAGGGTGAATCATGATCATCATCAAACGGAGAACCAAATCACATATCCAGAGGTGTACTGTTTTGGGCATGGGAGAAATAAAAATTAAGTTAATAACTTAACTATTGCAGAAGTTTATGAATCCTTACTTTCATTCATAAAAGACAATCAATGAGAAAGGGTGAATCATGATCACCATCAAACGCAGAACCAAATGACATATTTTAAAACTAATTTGTCCAGGAATACGGAAATGCGGCCCAATTATATAACCGTTGTTATGAAAATTTTTGTTATGTTTTGTGAGGATAATTATTTAAGGTGAGTAAAAAATTTAAAGACAAATTTTAAAACCTTTAGAATATGTTTGTTGTAAATGGAGTAACCATAGCACTTATTGATACAGAAATTTAATAAAAATAAATATTTATAGTCTCAAAATTATTCTTCACAAAATTTTGCAATAATTAAAAATTTGAGGTGGTTTTTAAAATTAATACGCAAACATCGAATGTTGTGGTACACTTTTTTAATATTTATAATAAAAAAAGGGAATTAAACTTATATCATTGGAAAGGTATTGTACCACAGATGTGCCGAAAAATAAAAATAGCAAAAAAATTTAAAGAATTATGTGCTAATTACATTTTAAAATAAAAATATGCATGCTCATACCCATGGCTGTAGTTTGAATCTCTCTCCATTTCAAGTTTTGCAAACAGTTGTTTGCTGCTCTCTCTCTCTCGCTTTGCTTATCGCATTCCACATTATTTTGCCAGACGAAAATTGTAGCTGAGTGGTATTATTGGTGTTGTTTCTTTTTCAAAATATTATATAAGACCGTGGAGAGAGCAGCTACAAGATCCAAGATGAATCAATCATACAATGGAGTTGCATGGAATTGTTACTTGGAGTACATATGTGGCACTATAAATGTGATTAAACAAAAATTAAGAATTTTTACATAATGTTACGACGATAAAAAAAAACAAAGAACACAACAAAAAATTTGACGTCGTCAGGTAGCATAATTATGCAATATTGTTGCATGGAGTTTTTAAGCGCTGAGTAGAAGTTCTAAGAAAATTTGATTTTGCAACCAAAAAAAAAAAAAAAACAAAAATGCTTATATGACCTCATTACGAAAAAATCAATTTTTTGGAGCCACAACACCACGGAGGCAACCCGCCTTGCAACAAAAATAAAAACAATAAAAAACTGCAACAGCAATAAAAAACGTTGCATGGAATTATAACTCCATGACTATTGGCGCTACGGTAAATTTTATAGAACCACAGTGAAGCTGAGATTTTTCGTAACATAATAAAAATTAAAAAAAAAATTAATGGTGTCATAAGGCCTCTACGCGAACCCCTTAGAGTAACCTGAATGCTACAAATGCAATTGGGATTACAATTACAAAAGAAATGTGACAAGGATAAGGAAAGGATTCGATCAAGGATACGGTCAGGAATTTGGTCATGAATTAAAACAACAGCTTAGACAGGAAAAAGGACAATTATTAGAACAAATATAAGATTAAGAATAAGAATGAAGAAGTTTGGGAACAAAAAAAGGATATTGGCAAGAATAAAGCAACACTGTCACGTCAAAATCTACGGATGTGTCCACGATACAGTAAACTTATTTTTACTTTACTTTGCCAAGCGTTTCTCAGTAAAAATAAAAGAAACCAGAGAAAAATCGATTTTGATATGCTCGAATTTCGACCGATACTAGTTAAGATACATAACGTCTGAATTTTTTCAAAACTATTGAAAACTGGCGAAAAGGGGTAGGTACAAAAAAAAAAAAACACATTGTGGCCTGGAAAATAATCCTCCATCAAGTGCCTTATCTCTCTTTTAAAATTATAAAATCTTTTCTTCTTGTTTTTTTTCTTTTTTCCTAAACGTTAGGTTAAGTTTTTTTAATTATTCAAATTTTACTTTGTCATTATACTGAATAGCTGTAGAAATGATACATCATTGTAAAGCTATTTTTTCATATTTAAACAAAATTTTACGTTTGTAAATTGAACCAAGAGCCATAGCAATATAGTCCTGTAAGCCTACTCGAAAATTGTTTTTGACCCGAAATCAGTTCTGCAGTTATTTAAATTCAAAACTTCAGAGTCGTGTCAGTTTCTTTATGTATTCCCCATTTTGCAGCAAAGTCTTATTTATTGTCTTTTATGCAATTATATTTGCAGATATTTCTTAAATATTCTAGAATATTCATGCATATATTCTATATAAATAAATATCAACAAAAGCAGCAATCAATAAAATGCAAACAGCTTAAAATTAATATTTACTCTCTTTATGCACCCACCTCAAAGTGTTATTGTTGTTAGAAAAAAAAAGAGTCTCAAGCAATTGCTGCTGCTTCCATTGTCTGCATTGAGTGAAAAAAATATGCAGTGAAGCGTTATTAGTTTTTTTTTTTATGTTTGAAGTGGCACTTGACTGCTTTTTTTTGTCATTGCTATGTGCTTAAGTTTCAAAGCAACAACGATTTAAAAGTGTTTTTTTTTTTTTGCCAACTTGCAGAAAGCAAAAGCAGGAAAAGCTTAAATTTGACTTAAGCTGCATCCAAAGAATGCTGAAATGCAAAATGTCTCGCCGTTGTCTGTGGCGATAGTAGCTGCTCCTGATGTGGTTGTGCCTGCTGCACAACAAGAGTTGTGCTCTCCACCCGGCAATCGTGGGAATTGGTTCATTAGAAATGCCTTAACTTGACTTTGGTCACTGCAGGTTCAGCTGCTGCTGCATCAGCATCTGCATTAGCCAAAGTGAGCAGCAATTTTTCAAGTTGCTCCGTTGAGCGCAGATAATGGGCTAAAGTGAACTGTTTGATTTTTGAATTTTTCGTTGTTGTGCTGTGCTGTTTCTGTTGGAAAAAGGCGATAAAGTAGCAGCAAACACCAAATGAGTTGCTGTTGTTAGAATGTGGCAATTTTTTGTTGCTGTTGCTGCAATTGTTTGCACTTGCAGTTGTTGTAGTTTTCACTTTAAATTACTTCTGGCATGTTTTTTTAGGTGCTTTTTAGGAGCAGTCAAAAGTCAATTTAATGAGAGCAGCGTTATAAGAAATGGTTTTTGTTGTTGAAAATAAAAGAAATTTTTATTTTTTTCTTCGGTAGGAAAAATATATGTTCAGATTTGTTCAACATATGATATGTCGCTGTTGCTTTTGCCTTAGCATTTATTTTGTTAACTCAAACAAAAGACTTAAGCAACAAACTTGTCGCAACTCTGTTAATTTTTTCCAAAGCTCTCAATAATTTCCCTTAGAAAGAAAAAAACAAAAATTCAAAATTTTAAAATTTATGTGTATCACATTTGAGGCTGTCAAAGCTATTTCGAAGCTATATTTGTCCGGTTTTAAATTAATACATCAAGTTTTTCGATCTGTTAACCAAATAAATTCGACACGCTTTGGTTGGTTATACATTCTAGCACCAATAAAAATCCCAAAAAAGAAGTGTGAAAAAATCAAGTTATCAATTTAGAGATATTTTCACAAACTTGTGAGATGCTTTGTTGTCAGTCAGTCAAGGTAGTTTCTTTTTTTTTGTACTCTCAAATTTGAGCTACAGACATTCATTCTTATTCAGTTCGTCGTGATTTCGATGCAAATTATTTCCGCACCAACACCTCGCACACCCACAACAACAGCACAGCGGTGACTACAGGGTCACTGCAAAATTTATATAGGCACGTCTGAATGGAGGACCACAGCAAAAACAACAACAACAACAACAACATCAACAGTTGACTGACGCCTCTGACGAAGATGCTTGAAATATTTAATTATAGCGCTACGGCAGCCATCAAATTATTTATTTATTTAACTCATTATTTATTTATGATTGCATACTAATGAGCCTTAAAATTTATGAATATCAATTATTTTCGAAACAAGTTAATCAAAGATGAAATTATTAAGCAGCCAAATAGCTGGCAAGAGCAGCAAAAGCTGAGCTTAAATTAAAAAAACCAAACAAAAAAGTAGCTGGTCAAAAGTGAACCACAACAGCCAAGTATGGCAAATATAAATGTGCAGCCATTTTTAAAGCACTCTAAATAAATTGAGACAATTACAGAAAATTGTTAAAAACTGCCAACCATTTAAAAACATTTAATTGCAGCGTGTCAGAAAAAACAGGCTTGAGTTTTTCCGCCTTTTTGGTGTAGCCAAAGCCTAGCCATCTAGTGGTTGTTTGTGACTTATGGCAACTTACAAGCAACTTACAACAAATTAATTTGTATCGTTAAGCAAAGCGAGGATTTGCAACAACAGCAACAATAACAACAACAACAGCAACGCGTTTTGATGAGTCTATTTCGTTTGGTCAAAAACTAATGATGATGATGATCACTTTGTTCTGGTTATTGCTGTTGTAGTTGTAGTTGTTGTTGTATTTGTTGTTGCTGTTACTGTTGTAAACGTTGCTAGCTGCACACGCATTTGCACTATTTATAATCGGGCACGTCAAACAAGCGCACACACATTGCTTACACGTTCACATTTTCCCAAAGCCATCAAAACTAGACAGAGGCAGTCTTCAGATTTCCTGAAATGAGTGCCAAAAGATCAATGATTGCCTCGCTTTCTCGCTGGAAGATGTTATTCTAGCTGCCGCTGCTGCTGCTGTTGCTGCTGCTGATGATGATGCCAAAGGATATTGTTGCAGCAGCAGCAACAAAATGTAACCGGCCACATTTGAAGCAGTTGGCATTTGTGTAGCTTTTTGTTTGTTGTAATTGTTGTCTTTAGCCTAAGGTTTCTATCTTCATTCAGTGCTAGACAGGCAGACTTTAATGTTTCCAGCTCATTGTAGGATAATTTTTTCTTGTTAATTCTTAAGTTTTTTCCTGCCTATTTAGAAGAGCACTCGCTACATGCACACACGATGCTCAACAACTTCATTTGTTTACAGATTTATTACGTTTGCTCTGCTAGTTATTCTTGTTGTTGTTGTTGTGGTATTTTGAGGCTCATATGCGTTGCTTTATTTTCGGTGGAATGGGCTGGCCCAATGCAATCAGTTTCTTGAGCGATTCTGTTCAATGGCCATGATTAATGACCAGAAATTAGCAAACATTGCGCTGGGTTGCGTTGAGCATGGTAAAAAATTGATGTTAGCTATTTTTTGGTTGGGTCAATGCAGGAAGTACTAGAAATTCCTAGGGCTGGAATGGGCGAAGACAAACAAAATACAGGGTGTGGCATATTCGATGTCGCTATGTAGACATTGAATAAGTTTGACAGTTTTTTGACTTTACACCAAAAAAAAAAAAAAACACTGGAATGAAGACGTTCAAATGTTAAAGTTTGTGTTGAATGCATTGTAATGAAAATTTTTTAAAAATTTTATTTTTGTATTGTCTCGTGATTTCACTGATTCAACAATTTTCAAATAAGCTTAAATATTTTTTAAATAAATCATTTTTAAATAAACAGTTGGAAATACAGAAAATCCGAACAAACAGCACATCATGAATACCCCTATTAATTCAATTTTTTTGTTATTTTTATCATGTGTCTGAAGTTTTCACCTTCATTTTCGTTCCTATAAATTTACAGTTACGCCAGTAGTCACAGAGTTAAAATTCCATGCAAGGTTTTTTCATGGTTTTAGCACTTTTCCTACATTATGTGGTTGCCACCCTAAAATCACGACGACAAGAATTTTTTTCGTAATTTAGTTGTGAGGCGTAATAACACATCTATGCTGTCGTAAAACAAAATTTGTCACAGCAGGTCTCCCGAGAGAGTAAAAATTTCATGCAACGATATTACATTTCTGTTACATATGCTTCTATATTCACGATCTGGTGACGTCGGAAATTTTTTTTTATTTTTGTCGTAAAGTCAAGTATATGTCCTTAATTTTTCTTTTCAAACATTTATCGTAGCTTATATACTCACTGAGTAAAAATTCAATGCAACGCTGCTGCATGAATGTTGCAATTTCGATCTTTAAGCGACTCTCTCTGTGTCCCCATGACATCAGAAATTGTTTGTCTTTTTCTGCTGTGAGAATTTAGAGCAGGACTTTTTGGGTGTATCATATTTTTAATCCTAGCGCTAGTACCCAGCAAGTAATAATTCCATGTAACAAATTTTCAGTTGCGTTGCTTAAGCAGCTCCCACCTCATCCCCATAACATTTTGAATTTTTGTTTTGTTTTTATTATGAAGTCAAAGAATTAGCCTTGACGGTTGTACCTTTGTTTTAGTCATAGCTCTTATACTCAGCGAGTAATAATTCAATGCATGGCCGATGAATTTTGAAAAAATGCATTTTTCAAGTTTTTTGGAAACCTGCGTGGTAAAACGTAACTTCGTCACATCAAAACAAAAATTCTTGAACAAACATTAATATCAACACTGGTAGAGTCTCTCAGAAGATAAAAAGATCCCGGGCCAAAGTGACTTTTGTGGGATTTTTTTGATAAAAACAATATTTAGATAAAAATTTTCATCAAATATTTAGGGTAGTGGGTTAGTTCAGGTGGTGATGCTGTAACAGGCAGTATCCAAGTAGCTCTATTGAGCCCTTTTGTTGCCACTACGTCTTATTTCTATATGTTGACGTGAACTAGAATTGTACTCTAAGAGCCTTTAAACCCATCCAGTGCTATTATGAAAAATAAGTAGATCGTTGGTTTTTAAAGTTCAAAGTTCCTCTAGACTGTCAAATAATGGTTTAGCTAGAATTCCTAATCTACATCTTGCCAGTGCTGGGCAACCACATGGAAAGTGTGCTTAAGTCTCGTTTTCCTCAGGATCATGGCTCCTACAACAGTGAGGGTTGAATACTTATTGCTTCAGTATATACAACAACACACAAATTTCCCGTACTGATAGCGTGGTTCTAGTATGTTTTATGCTTTACTCAATGCAGACCACCACACTAGTTCACCCTACGCTAAAATTGGTCTGATTGCCGCAGTGTATAACCTAAGCTAGGAGTATTTTAGGTATTAGGCCCTATTTTTTACCAAGCGCAGAGGCTATACAGGCCTTTTCAATCCTTTGTAAATGAAAGTTTTGACTCTATGTAACTTCCAGATATTTAGTATTGCTCCCCCAAAATAGTACGCTGAATTTATACGGCAATTGTCTACCCCATACTTGTATACGGTTCACTGGTATGGTGGAGGGCTCTTGATAAGGCAACTGCACTTCAGAAATTTGCAAACGTTGAAAGAAGTGCATGTCTCTGTAATACTGGTGCATTATCCACAACCCCAACTAATGTTCTTAATGTCATACTTCACCTTCCTCCTCTAGATATCTTTGCCAGAGAGTGTGCTACTCAGCAGCCCACAGACTAAGAGAATCTGGAAATTGGATAGGTAACAGCTGTGGTCACATGGTAATTCTGAACTCGTCGGTCCCCAAAAAAACAGATTACGTTGTACCTTGTTTAAATCTTGAAAAGAACTATGAAGTTCTCATCCCTTCATGGCTAGACTGAGCTAACAAAATCCCCCTTAAAAAAATGGAATTAAAATCTTTACAGACAGGATCCAAGCTTCAAAATAGGTAGGGGGAGGAATTTACTACCAAGATCTGGAAATAGAAGCTTCCTTTAGACTCCCAAACTATTGTAGTTTCTACAAAGATGGCCACCACTAAGATTTTAGGTCAAAAAGACCTTAGGGGAAAGAATATGTATATATTCTCAGATAGTAAAGCTGTGCTTAAAGCGCTGAACTTGCATATTGATAACTCTAAAACTCTGACTGAGTGCCGTAGATCTCTTAACGAGATGGCAAGGTTTATTGGTACCTGGTCATAGAGATATCAAGGGCAATAATCTGGGTGACGAATTGGCAAGGAAGAGTACGACCTCGAACACCCTCTTAAATGAGGATTTTATTGGTATACCCATGCCCTCCTATAAACTTCAATGCAAGAACAAATCCATGAGTCTTGCACAAGTACGTTGGGAACACCTTGGCCTCGCTACGACTTAAAACGCACTAAATCACTACTTGAATTAAGCAGGGTAGCCTTTGAAAAATATTAGGAATCCTCACGGGTCGCTGTCTAATCGGAACACATGGTCTTCGATTGGGACTTACATTAAATGATTTCCGCAGAAGCTACAAATGAGAAGAAGAGGTAGAAAATATCCAGCATTTCCTCTGCAAATGTTCGACGCTCAGTAAAAGGAGATTGGAAACTCTGGGCCATCCCTTCTTAAATGGACTTACTATAGACTCACAACTGGAAATCAAGTATATAGTAAAATTCATAATCCGTTCAAACTGGTTTGTTGAGGAGGGATATATCTATAGGTTTAAAAGAGATTATGTGGTATCACAACGGACCTGCACTGGCCTAAGTGTACGAGTCGTCTGCCGGCTCAGTCATCAAAACCTAACCTAACCTAACCTAGTACTGCTCTATAGCGAGAGCCCAGATAACATTACAACCACAACTCCGCCTGTTCTCACGAGGAGCCTGTCCAAAGCCAGGATAAAGGAGGATGGTCGCAGGCAACGGGTTCGCCCTATCCTGTGTAAATATAGAGGGACTACCCAGATCCTGGAGTTGGTCGCCCAATCTGCGGAGCAGGTGGACCGTTGACTTGATCAACGGTAGCGTATGCCTACGAGGGAATAGCAATGATCCTTAAAATTTGTTAGCACGGGGATAGTCGTTACGCTTGACAGACGTACTGTCACAGTCTCCACTGATACATATCGCATTGATTGTACGGGATAGTCTCATAAGTCTTGTAAGTCTTATAAGGCTGGTTAAAACGATGATAATCAAGAAGTGTCATATTGGTTACTCCGAGTGTGAAAGGTTTATCTGAGTAGCCTCGGAGTACCAGACTGATAAGGTGTATAACCAAGGACGATTGATGAGGTGTATCAAGGAGTGTCATATTGGGTACTCCGAGTGTAAAAGGTTTATCTGAGTAGCCTCGGAGTACCAAACTGATAGGTGTATAAGCAAGGAGGGTTGATGAGGTGTATCAAGGAGTGTCATATTGGGTACTCCGAGTGTGAAAGGTTTATCTCAGTAGCATCGGAGTACTAGATTGATAAGGCGTATTGAAATGGAGCAAATAGTGGTGACCTTGTGTCGTACACAGTCAAGTGCGGTGTGGTCTACGCTGTAGCACGTCCAAGTAGTGGTGGTTTTTCCTCCACAGTCAAGAGTGATGGATGCAGATGTGTTGGTGTTGTGATAAGTGCGTGTCGAGGTAAATCCCTTTTGCCCGGGGAGACTATCGCTATCGTTCAATGTCGCGAACAGGTCTGTGATCGGCGTGGAGTTGCGCTAAACAACCGGGTGGCAATGCCCTGTATTGCAAGAGATGTTAGATGGGTCTCGATTTCAACCAATAATTATTGGTAATTTATAAATGTGGATGGTGACCCAACTAATCATCCACAATTGTAACTGTTGCGTTCCAGCATTGGTTGCTATCCATACAGTATATTTATTAATTTAAATATAGTTACACTTAAGTATGGCGTGCGACCGATGTTAAAACTACTATGACAGGGCGATGGTCGCATCTGGAGTCATGGAAGTGACGCCTAGGAGAGGTATGACGGACGTCGTATATACATTAGCATGGCACTGACGTCCTGAAGACTTATCTCCTAGACATCAATTCCTTGAACATCGATCCCACTGTCATGGGGCAACGTAGAATTAAGCCACACGGCAGGTGTCTACGTTACATAAAATGTAAAATAATTGAACATTACAACGATGGTCGCATCTGGAGTCATGGAAGTGACGCCTAGGAGAGGTATGACGGACGTCGTATATACATTAGCATGGCACTGACGTCCTGAAGACTTATCTCCTAGACATCAATTCCTTGAACATCGATCCCACTGTCATGGGGCAACGTAGAATTAAGCCACACGGCAGGTGTCTACGTTACATAAAATGTAAAATAATTGAACATTACAACCACATCATCCACGTATGCTACGTGCTATTTTAAAACCTTAACCCCACTGATTCATCACTACGTTCATAGTTGTGAGCCAGAGAAGAGGGGAAATTACAACTCCTTGTGGGGTTCCCCTGTTTAAAATTATCTTAGGTCCAAATCGTTACTTTTTTGATTGAAAGTTCAAATATTTAATGTTATTGAGAAGAAGTTTTTAAGATCACAAGCATATTTTGTGCCTTGTAACTAAATAGATGCTAAAAAAACTTTTTAATATTTATATCTGTCGGACTGCAAAATTTTCAAAATCTTAAAACACAATGCTTTCCCATCGAAGATCTAATTAAATTATTCGTGCAAAATTGTTTCAATTATCGGCTGCATGATCGTGATTTGAAACTGCTATATAATTGTTTTAATTTAATGTATTTTTTTAAATGCTGCTTGTTGCTTAAGCGTCGAATGGACAAAACAATCCAATAAGTATGCAAAATATTTGATATGAAAATATAAAAAAAAAACTAAGCTATGAATGAGATGATTTTCAATTACGAAAGCATGATCATATAATTGATTTTGTGTCAGCGTAGCTTAAAAAACAACGATAATTCTCTAGTTTTAAAATCTTTATAAGAAGAAATACACAAGATTAATTCAATGAATGAACTGAAGTAACACATCTCATTTGAGCTATGCTAAGCAACTTTAAACTGTAGCAATTAAAGCAAAATTATTTAGATTCAAATGAATTTATATGCGCCAAACAAAAGACTTAAGAAACAAACTCAACATTGCAGCATCTAGATTCAAAGAGGAAGTACTGTTCAACCTTGTACGGTACGCCAAACAAGAACAACAAAAGTAAGATCTTCGCTTCTTCTTCTTCTTCTTCTTCTTCTTCTTAATTTTCTTTAAGCAATTTGAAACAATATTGCGTAGTTTAAGCGAATTTTAGCAAGTTTGTCCGAAAAAGCTGCTTAGAAAAAAAAAACTCATGCACAAAATTTCGTTATTTCCTATGAATTAAGAATAGAAACTGCAATTATTTATTGTGCTGCTGTTTTTTTACTTTAACAACATAACAATTTTAACAAAGCGTTCACACTTTTGACCTTGACAAAAAATCTTCCACATGAGTGCTTTAATAGTTCAAAAACTTGAAGCCGGCAAAAAAACTTTGCTACACCAAAAACAAAAAGAAAAAAAAAACTGAAAAAAGCCAAACAAGAAAACTTGCCACAAATTAAAAGAGTCTTGTTGTTTATAGCTGCTATTATTAAACTACTATTATTTTTTTTTATGCCGCTCAATTTTTGTTTGCTACTATTTTTATTATACTTTGTGCATTGATAGTGAAAACGAAGAAGCTAAACAGCTTAAGTTCAGTTCGAACAAAAAGCTAACAGAGCAGAAATAAAAAAACGAATAACCCGAAAAGCAACATACATGAAAATGAAAAAAAATCTAGCTTTAAATTGCATAACCCTGCTTTTAGCAGCGTAATTACAGTGTGTGCAAAAAGTGCTTCACTTAAACTTACAACAACAAAAACATAAAATAGAAATATCATTAGAAGCAGCAGCAGCAGCAGCTTCTTGTGAAGAAAATTAAGACAAAATTATTGTTGGCATTATTTTAAAATTAACGCATCTAAGCTTGTCGACGTAATAGACTTAAGTTCTGTCGGTCTGTCTGATTTTTGACAGTTAATTGCAGTAAATTTGTTTCAAGTTCAAATTTCATTTTCATGCATTTAATTTTTTTTTTTATTGCGGTTCCATTTGACTGCATTGATGACTTAAGCAGCATTTATGCTTGCCTCTTATTACTTGGCCACGCTCCATGCGGCTCTAAGCAGTGGCGCCAAAAACAAAAACTGGGCTGTTGCTTTGCCTTTGATTGTTTTTTTTTTTAAACTTTCTTTATTGCTTGCATTTATATGTGAGTGCAGCCATCCTAAAAGTTGTATATTTAATGTCAAGGTCAAGGTCAATATATGTGAAGAAGGTGTGAAAATATCCAATCATAGTTTAAAAAAAAACAAAAAATAAAAATGAGCACTTTTTACAGTAGAAACATTAGGAATTGGAGTCTTCAAGTACTGCATAATAACAAGTTACGAAATTTAATAGTGTATTTAGTAAATGTGACCAAATAATGAGTTTAACCCTCAGTAGTTGCTGGCAGAAGTGGTTAAAGCAACTTGTTATTTCCTAACCTGATATCTTATCTGTGTGTAATGTTAGCCAGCATCAGTTCTATATTTATTTCATCTGCCATCTACAAGAACTAGTAAATCAAGCTTTTTCTGAGGCTAAACACATTTTTCAATCATTTGTATGCCATTGTTTTTTTTTTTTTTTGTTCAACTCTACAACATTTAACCCCATTTTAAAGTCAGCATTATTGGAAATGCAAATTTTTTAATAATAATAAAACTGCGTAGCTCCAGGACTTGCCAGGAGTATCTGTCTGAAGCTCTTAATATTTATAGCCAATGCATTTAAGTTGCTACTTCAAACTTACAAACATGTTTTTGTTTTGTGCTTAAAGAGTCATCTGTTTTGTTTTGTGCTTAAAAGTCATCTGCGACATGCCGTAAACTATTTAGCAGTCCATAACGAGCAACAAAAGCTACAACAAATGAAGTAATTACTCTGACGGTAGAAATTTGTTCGCAAGTTTTCTTATAAATTTATGGACTCTGTGTCGACCTACTGAGAGCAGTGAGCAACGATTCGTGGCAATTTTGAAATAACACAGAAACTATTTTCAATTGAGTCAGATCTGTTGTAGACTGGACTTGTCAAGTTTTCCAGTGAAATTGGAAGTTTTTGATAAAAATATTTAAAAAAAAACTACAACTTTGATGACTTCAACATTTATGCAGCAGCGCATTAGGGGGCAACGTTGCAATTAACAAAATTTACTGCACATGTTTGTCTATTAATTTTGCTCATACGCCTAGCGGAAGGTGATGCTGACCCATCATACTCTGAGCTCTCCTCCGCACCCACTAGACACGTCCCACTAAGCCATTTGTATATAATTTATTGCAAAAGAGGCCTCTGTCAGACCATGCATGTGCGTTTTGCTAAATTACCACTGCAAATCCACCTGACTGCTGTTGCAACAACAACAATAAAACAACAAAAGCTAAAAGAAAAACCATCAGATTCACTTAGTAGAGTGCAGTTGATCTTTAATGCCAAAAAAAAAAAATTATCAACGTAATTTTTCAAAAAAATATTAAATGTGGCTGAAAAACGCGTTTGTGTCTTAAGTCTTTCGTTTGCTGCCTGCTTGGCTACAAATCTATGCTAAGCAACACAATAAAATAAAGCAATAAAAGCTTTTCGGCAGTTCCACCTTGCATTTAATCAATATGTTGACATTACAGCGAAAAATATATTTTAAATTTCTTAACAGTTAACAGGGAATTCAATGAATTTAACTAAGTTTCAATTTATTTTGCTCTGAATAACAGTTATTGGTAAATTAAATTTGTTTACAAAATACTGCTGCCTATTTTATTGTCATAGTTATTGTGCGCATTTTTATGTTTTATTTTTTTTTTTTGAATATTTTTCTTATCAAAAAACAACGTCGTAAAATATTTTTACGAGCTCTGCTGTAGTTTATAGTAGTCATATTTTTGGTTGTTATGGTTTTTAGGCTCGTAAAAAAAGACCACCAAAATATAGTTCGACTTGAGAAAAAAAAACATTTTTAATTTTTATTCAAACTTATTCAGTTGGAATTTAACACAATTTTTTTCTTTTTTTGGTTTTGTTTTATTTCTGTTTTATCTGGCGATTGTTGTGTCAAATATATTAGCAATACATTTATTTATATATATTTGAACATTTATGATATCATTCTTAATTGTTGAGCATCTTAGAGTGTCTTTTGTGCTCTCAATGCTAATTATCTACAAATTATATAATTTAATTAAAAACCGTTTCATTTAATTTGATTACGTTTTATTTTTAGTTTCAAGAAATATGCCAACATGCCAATAAGCGTCAAATTAATGAATATTAAATTCATTTAAATCGCTAGTTTATGTATTTAATCCGATTTTATATTTGGGATTCATGTGTTCAATGGCAGCGAGAGCAGCACAGCGGCTAATTAGTGCGACATTTCGAAGCGATTAATATAGACTAAAGCTTAAAATAGACTTAAATGAAGCGTTCTGTGGTATTTCTGTTTCTCTTTCAATCAACATGGTTTTTTTTTATTTTTTTTTTTGAGATGTTTTAAGAGTATCAGCATAAAACTTACCGCATATGGATTATCCTGGTTCATCATTGAAAACGTTGTTCTTGTTTTTTAACTGTAAGAGAGAATGAAGAGAGAGAGAGAGAGTTAAAAATTAGACGAAAGCGATAGAATTGGAGATGTTGAATAATTACATAGTGTAATAAATACGTAATAAAAAAAAATAAATAACTGGCCATTTCAGCCCTTGAAAGGACTTTGACCTAGCTTCTTATGATCAATTGTGTTGTGCGTGTTATTAAGTTTGTACACAATTGACCGAGAAATGGACCTACATGCTTAACGCCGACTCCGAACGGCGATGAACGGAATGTTCTTATTCTCAAGAAGCTTTACATGGCATTTTTATTACTCTCTGAGGTTTGCCATTGTCTGCAGAGAGGTGGCGGCCGTACAGAAAAATTATTTTAATTCAAATAATTTTCTGTCGCTGCTGGGGTTCGAACCTGGGTCTCCAAAGTTCGTTGACATAGCGGCCACGCACTTTAACCAACTACGCCACGGACGCCATAATATTACGGACGCCGTAATAAATACGTAATTCACTTAAAAATATGTAATGAGAATAAATTTCAAATAATGGAATTTTTAAACACAATTTTTGGATCAGTCTTAGTTCATATATAAAGATGTTGCTTTTGAAATATGTAATATGTCGGGAAGATTTCTCTTTCAAACTTTTTTTGATCTTTTAAAAAAAAGGAGATTTTATAGAAGGCGTAAAAAGCTTTCATAAAAAGCTTGTACCATTTTTGGTTATTTATTGCGCAAGCACTAAGGAAATAAAATTCGACTTGGAAGTTTGTTGGTTAGTTTTAATTTGTATAAAAATAATAAATACCCTGAGAGAAAAAAAATAGCTAAGTTTGATAATTTTTTTTTTAGGTTTATTCATCAGATACCTGATTTTTAGGTAATTTTGTTTGCGTGTAGAAAAAAAGGATATTAAATATTTTTACCCTAAAGCCTCCGGTTTTCTTGATAAAATTTGTCAACAAAAATTTCTGGAATATATTGTGATATTTCTCGTTAACGGCTGCCCACCTGTCTTAAATTCATTAATTTGAATAAATCCGATTTAGCATTTTAATAAAAATTAGCAAAATTTCTAAAAATTTTTGTTTTTCTTGTCAACTATTTATTTATTCTATAACATTTGTTCTCAAAATCTAAAAGAGAGTTCGTTCTCTAAGTCTTTTGATTATTTATTATGTGAAATTTTTAACCTAAGCGTACATAAATAAACCTTTGGAGCCAAAAACAAAGATTATTTCTGAAGTATTCTAAAATGAAAAAAAAACAATGTATTCATATCAAAACACTAAATGAATAAAACATGCACGATAGACCGTATCACCAAAACTAACCTATATTTGACCCCACCTCAATAGAGTCATGAACATTTCGAAAGTGTTATTTTTGGGATAAAATCGGTCGGAACTGCACCAAAAATAAATTTTATGGATATCATTTGTTTCCATGGTCTTAATGATTTTTTGTGAGCTTTAGTTATTTTTCCTTTTTAGATTTTGTTAACATAGTAGCAACTGAGATACGGTTGGTGATTATTTAAAAAAAAAACAAGATTCATGAAAAAAAATCAGAAAAAATTTGCAAAAAAAAAAACAATAAACACATATATGAAAAATGTTTGGGATCGAACAAGAAACACAGAAGATATAACGAAAACAAGAAAAAAGCACCATAGGGACCATTTAAAAAAATTTTTTTTGTTTGAAAATGTCTTTTAAATGTGTAATGATTGAGGCGGGGTTAAAATGGGTTTACTTCTTTGGCATACAAGGTGATACGGTCTAATGCACAAACTTCTAAAATTTTGTGAGTGTTGGATTGCATTTTATCTATTTAACAAAACAAATTTTCTATGAGAACTATTAAAGGCGATATGAGCACGCATGCCATGGTTTTTATTATTAATTTTATTATTTTTTTAACACCATCTTAGTGAACATAATTATGTATTTCTAGTATTTACTATTCTCTGAATACTTCTCTTCTTAAAGAAATTGTGCCCAAACGTCTTTAACTTCGGTTAATATTACACTCGCCAACGTAAAAGAAAAGTTACGAAATTTAAAGGACGATTACTCTTCTGGACCCGATGGGTTACCTGCTATTGTTTTAAAAAAACTCGTTAGTTCTTTAGCTCATCCTCTGTTAGCTCTTTTTTAGCTCTCTATCTCTCAATCAATTTTTCCTAAGTTCTGGAAGAATTCATACATCATAAAATCTGCACAAAAAAGGACCAAAAAATGATATTTCAAACTATAAACCCATTGTAAAACTATCATGAACACCTAAAATATTTGAAAGTATACTCTACGACAGAAGAGTCGCTACTACGGAAATCGACTACTACCAACATGACAGAATTCGTTTCAAATAATCTATGTTCTTTGGAAAGCGGTTATGAAGTTGACGTAGTCTCTACTGACTTTAGTAAAGCATTCGACAAAATCTCCCACACTGTCATCCTTCTTAAGGGGGGTCTATATACCCAGAGGTCGAAAAAAAGGTCATGAGTGTGAATTTTTTCAAGGAAACCTAAGGGATATTTTAAATGAGGGTTTTTATACCTAAAAATATGCACATTCAAGAGAATGTTTATTTTTTTTGTATTAAGAAAAAGTCAATATTAACGTAGATACAGCATTTTCTACAGAGGGCTGTGAAAAAAAGTTGAAATGCGGTGACCAATATTGATTCTCCTAAGTTCATTTGAAACAAAAAAACGAAAAATATTTTTGAACTAGATACTTAAAACTCGTTTTTGTCATAGCCAATTTTGTAAATATTGGTTTTTTTCACAAAATGGCGGACTTCCGAACGTAAATTAACGATTTTCGAACAAAAATTCGTCATTATTTTGCCTAAACTACGAAAAAAAATATCCTATGACAAGTACGAGATTATTATGAATAAAATAAGCCAGCAAAAAAATCAAAACGATCGGTTCACTGAGTTTCGAGAAATCTTGGTCACCGACTTTGAAAACATGGTTTCGAGAAAAACGCGTTTGAAAATGAGAGCCAGCACTGCGCGCCCTCGAAGGTGGTTCATTCACTAGGCTATAATATTGTTATTTTTTGAGGTAAATAAATAAAAATAAATAACTGGCCATTTCAGCCCTTGAAAGGACTTTGATCTAGCTTCTTATGATCAATTGTGTTGTGCGTGTTATTAATTTTGTACACAATTGACAGAGAACCCAACCTACATGCTTAACGCCGACTCCAAACGGCGATGAATAGAATGTTTTTGTTCGCAAGAAGCTTTACATGGCATTTTGATTACTCTCTGAGGTTTGCCATTGTCTGCAGAGAGGTGGCGGCCGTACAGAAAAAATATTTTAATTCAAATAATTTTCTGTCGCTGCTGGGGTTCGAATCTGGGTCTCCAAGTTCGTTGACATAGCGGCCACGCACTTTAACCAACTACGCCACGGACGCCACGATTTTTTGAGATATCGACTTGAAATTTCAACCACATATTCTTGAGATTAAAAGCTTTAAGAAAATGCAAAAAAATTGCAAAATGCAAAATTTTTGGAAAAAACAAATTTCTGGGTATATAACTCCCTTTAAGCTGAAATCTTTTGGCTTTCAACCCCCGCTTATTGCTTGGATTAAATCTTACCTTGAAGAAGTTCAATATAATGTCATTTTTAGATTTTCAAAATCCGAGTTTCCTACAGCAACTTCTGGTGTCCCTCAAGGAAGCCACCTTGGTCCTCTGTTATTCGTGTTAACAATAACCGATGTCGATGATGTCACCAAATACTCAAATCTTACTGTTTATGCTGGCGACATGAAAATCTATCAATGCATACTTACTAACATAACATAATATGACCTAATCAGTTTTTTTTTACTTGGTGCTAAAAAATTTCCTTAAACTCAATATCAGTAAATGTCAAGCAATCACATACTCGCGGAAGAGACTCCTATCTCCATCACGAACTTCTTACATTTTTGGCGAGGAAATGTCCCCTCAGGAAATTCTTGATTATAATTTGCGATAAGGGACTTGGGTATAAATTGGGATAAGGAACTATATTTTCGGTTCCATATTGATAACGACATTAGTAGAGCCAATTCAACACTTGGTTTTGTGAAACATTGGTCGAAGGTGTTCTCCAACCCATACGTTACGAAATCCCTCTACCCAACCTTTGGAAGGCCCATACTTGAATATGCTTAACAGGTTTGGTCACCTCTATATGCCTCTCATTCGCTGCGTATCGAAGCTGTATAACATAGATTTATTCGATTCGCATTACGTGGCCTTCCCAATTCTGACAGCATCAATTTACTTCCTTATGCTGATCGTTTGATGTTGATTAACATGCAAACTCTTGAAAAACGCAGGTTAGTTGCGGATGTTCTCTGTTCTCTTTATTCATCAACTACTGGGCGGACCATTGCCTGCCCTTCCCTACTTCAATTGATATCCCTTAATATAAACCCACGCAACCTCAGGTCTATACCTCTCTTCAATTTCATCGCACCGGCTGTGGATGCGGCGAACCTATAACTATAACTATTTGCCATATGTTCCGTGGGCAGACGAAGTTGTGAAGTTAGCCCAAATTCTTTATACCAAATTTTCAACTCAGCCCAACTTTTGAATCCGCCGTAAACTCAACCCAAAAAAATTTTAATTCGCCGTAAATAAAAAAAAATTTGCAAAACAACTAAAAAATATAAATACGAAAGAAAAAAAAATTAAAAATAATGTATATTCATGCTAAACCAACGTCGAAGATGTTCATATTCACTCAAATTGTAAGTTTCTTTATGAAATTTATGAGTCAGGTCATGAAAATGTTATGAGAGGAGAAAAAGTAAAAATTGTGCAGTGATTTGCTTGAAAATCGACAGATTACACCTTCAGACTGTCAGAAAAAAATTTGCATTATTCTTTTTATAGTAAAAATCGTTCTTCCTTTGACTAAGCTACATGAAATGAGTTGCTAGCAATTTTGTAGTTTTTTTTCAAATCGCTTTTCAATTTTGACTTTTAAAGGTTTCTCCTCTCATAACATTTTCATGACTTGACTTTTTCACTTCTAGACCATTTTACGGTATGAAGAACGATTGAAACAAAATCATCTTTATACCATCGGTTATCACATATCAAAAATCCAGGATGAAAACTTTTGTTTTGGGACATGTTTCGGGGTGTGGAAATCGGACTTTCATACAAAAATCACATTTTTTCGCATTTCAGCTCAAATTTCTGTACCAAGGACGATATACCGGAACTTGAGCATAGTTCCATTCGATTGTCCGTATAAAACAACAATTTTGAGCAAAAATCCAGGATGAGAACTTTTCATCTTCTACCACTTTTGCCGTTTTGCCAAAAAAAAAAAAAAACTACAAAATAAAATTTGTAAAAGGATAATAAAAATTTTTTTTCGAACAGTATGAAGGTGTAATCTGTCCATTTTCAAGCAAATCGCTTTTCAATTTTGACTTTATAAGGTTTCTCCTCTTATAACATTTTCATGACTTGACTTTTTCACTTCTAGTCCATTTTACGGTATGAAGGACGATTGATAGCAATTTGTTGATGATGAGACTAATTTGTATTTTAAATTCCATTCTTTTGTAAAAAATTTGTTAAACAACTATTTTTTTCATTGCGGCGAATTCAGCATTCAAAAGTTTTGGCTGAAGATTTTGGGCTATCTTCACAAAAGTATATGTAATATCCCTACCCTACAAAAAAAAAAAAAAAAATCCTACCATTAAAAAATAAATGTCTAATTATAAGTTTAAATAAAAATAAATAAACTTATCATTTTTCGGTAGGCGTTCTAAGATTTAACTATATTTGCGTTAATTTTTTGTTTATTTTCATACTTTTGAATTTTTTATAAAATATATAATTTTTTTAATTCAAAATCAAAAAAAAAAAAACATCATAAATTGAGCATAAAACTTTCTCCCTGCATTGAAATTGACCAGAAGTTCATATAATAGAATTTTTCGCTACATTATGTGTAAAAAATTTGAGAAACTAAATATGCTGGAAAATATCACATTAGGATTTATATCCAGTGGACTGCATCGCGGATAAGACTCATCCTTTCGGGGTGTCAAAAGTCAGAAGTCTTGAACACAATAACTCTATATTTTTTTTTCAAGTGGCTTTTTTGGAGTTTTGATTCATCTGAAGGTAATTTTTGTTGAAAAATTTATATCTTGAATTATTAGAATTTTGCTGTTATTGTTACCTCTAGACATCGAAGTTTTTGACTTAAAAACGCATTTTATGTTTAAAAAATTAATTTTTTAACCTGTCTAAAATATAAATTGAACATCTCAGCGCAGTAGAAGGGCCGTTAACACCCGTTAACTTCTTCTGCAATAGTATGATTTCTTTGGCTTCCAATAATTAATTTCATCTCAGGATCTACTGTTTTTATATTCCTTAAATTAGTTGTCATATTTACGCCTGAAAGCAACGTAACCACCAACGAGACCGCTACAGTCATGCGCTTAGCACAAAATAATTACAAATAAGCAAATATTCTGTATTGCAGCTGAAATAGAAAAAAAAAACAAAAATTGATATTTTCTATTCAAAATAATAGTATCACTGAAAAGAACTTCATCTGACTGAACTTTTATCTAGAACTTGAAGAACTAGCTCGATGTTAACCAAGAAACTGAATTGAATTAAATAAATCTGCTTTTTGATGGCAATGCAGAGGAATATTGTGTGTGTGCTGCACCTAGTTAATTCTTTGCTTTGGTTTTATTTATTTATTTTATGGCATGCAATATTTATACGACGGAACTGAGTTTGTAAGCGTTTGCTATTTGAGCATTGTAAAGGTTAATAAAATGTCAAATATGGAGCAATATGCGTGATCAGCATATTTTTGAAAACCAGTTATATATACATTGTTTAATTTGATTTCAAAATTAAATTCTGAAATTATAAAAACAAGCAAAAAGTAGATCAATACAACACAAGCCTTAAAAATATACACAAATATTATTAGCTTCTTTTTTTATGGTACATATAATCAATTTTTGTTCAAGATTTTTATTGACACTTTCATTGTTTAGCTTTTTGGAAAAAAAAAAAATAAAGTCTAAAAATGTTAAGAGAACAGCTAAAAACAAATTCCTATATTTGTTGCACGTGTTTCGTGCAGGCCACAAAAGCAAATAAAACACACACAAACATAAGCGCACTCGTGTGTTTTATACATACAAAAGGGAGTGCTCGTCATGCTTGCAAGCTTTACGCAGTCATACAGGTACAAACACATGCACACACTCACGCACGCATACATTTAGATAAATCATGATAAAGGTGTCAACACGAGCTTCATGTTAAATGAAAACAGGTGCATTTCCTTCACTAAACTGACATTACAACGAGACCAGACATAGAAACATCATCAACAACAACAACAACAATGAAAGCCACCAACAATGGCTGAAGCTTCTTAGCCATATTTATTGTTGCTACTGTAGTAATTTAATTATATAAATGCTAATTGTGTAAAGTTTTGCGCAAACGTGTTTGTTTATGCAATAAGGATGCTGACTGTATTTATTGTTGTAGTTGTTGTTGTTGTTGTTGTTGTTGTTATTGTAATTGCCATTATTAGCAAGACAGCCGCATTTAAGGTGAAAAGAAGCAACAATAAACGACCTTGACTAGCTGCCGCATGGATAGATATTATTTAGTAGTTGATATTTATATTTTGCATGAGTTATGCAAGTTTGCGTGAGATTATTGTGGTATGTATACATATAAAGATATGTCTTCTTACATTTGCACCTATTAAACTTTGTAACACACTCTTTGACATAATTGATAAAAAGTGTTCATTAGCTTTCTTTCACTCATTAGCTAGCAAGTTTGTTGCTTAAGTCTTTAGTTTTAAGAACAAATTTAAGAATCTTTGCTGTTTAAATTGTGCCTGAAATGCTCTTTATTTGCAAAAATATTGTATAGCATATATTTTCAGCTAGTCAGTTGACACACAAAAATAAAGTTAATAAAAAGCTATAATATACAGATATACAGATGATATATTTACACAGATGATCACTCAAAATTGTTACCAAAGAGCTGCGATTGATCACTGATGATCTGTATTAAAATTTTTTTCTAATGGTTCTGATTTAAATTTAGTTTGAAGTAGATACCTAAAATATGTGTGCAAATATGAGAGGTGCCACATGATCTAACATAATGCATTTGTTTTTTCAACGTTTAGTTCCATATTAAACAAAAATGTTTAGATTAAATATTTTTATTAAATTTTAAAAATATTTAATGATAAAAATATTTTGTATGATATATGAATAATATTCATTGAATATATGTACACATAAAAATATTTTAAAAATATAAACAGTATTTCATTTCTTAGCAATAAAAATGTAATATAAATATTTTTATAACATTTCGATACTTCAAATCCATTTATGATAGACAAAACATGTCTTCAATGAAGTAGAATATTTCAGTTCAAAGTGATAGATAAAAAAAAAAATCCTTCCCCTAACAATGTTATTACTTGCGATACATTTTGTACTTTGCTTGAAATAAAATGTTTCTTGTGCAAATATTGCTTTTAAAATGAAGCAACTATTAAAGCAAAACTATTCTCAAAAGTAGTATGATAAGTATGATACAATGTATGAAGTAAGAAGAGTTCTAAGTGTTGGTATTATTAATAGCGCACTCCTACCTTTGTGTACCCATTGAAATGCTTTACTTTATGTGTTAAGTACAACTTAGCCATATTTTTGTTTGTATTTTAATATAGAACAAGCCTAATATATCTTGTATACAGTTATTTTCTCTTATATTTATCTACTCTCATTCAGCAGCAACGGCAGCCCTAGTGGTCAGTTTTCTTTGTATTTGTTGTTGTTTTTGTTTTTTTTTCGCGGCCGGGCATTTAGCCACACCTTTATTTTTTTAGCTATCAGTGTTGTTTTATTCGTTTTATTCGTATTTATTTAACTACTCTGAGCGCTTTTGCGACGGTTTTATGATTGTGTGAGAAATGTTTTGAACTCTTTTCAGATTTTGAGGTATTTTTTTTTGTGTTTTTTTTTAATGGATTAATACATTAAATGAATGTTAATTTGGAGCAGTTGGACTTTTTGTGACCACTCTTTTTGCAACAACAATGAGAGGAAGCAATATATAGTCATACAGCAGAAGATTAAATGAAGAATTTGTTTTTGAAAACTGAATTCTAGTTTTTTTATTTTATACCAACATTTTTGTTATTGTCTTCATTACAAGAATCGAAAAATTTTGTAAAGGGAATTTATTTGATTTTTTTTAATACAATTTTTCCCTGCTCATTCTTCTTGGTAATTCTCTATGACAATATTTTCATTGGATAATGTTGAAGTCATAATACCTTTACAGTGCGAAAAAAAGTATTTCCTGGAAAACAATTTTTCCAATGCAACTTTTTGTAGTCTTATATAATTTTTTGTTGTATGATATTTATAATTATTGATTTAATAAAGAATATATCTTTTGAGTTTAAAAGTACAAAATATACAATTGCTTTTAAATAAAAGCTTTTCTGCAGAAAAACAAATCGTTACTATTTACCTGTTGCTATTATATAACTCGTATTGCATTTAAAAGATACTGTCTTATATTTTAACATTATCTCTAAATATATATGAAATATGAAAGACAAGATCTTTCAAAAAAGAATATATAAAGATTATCGGAGTCGTTATTACAGAAACTTGACAAGAATCCAAAAAATATATCATTATATCAAAGCAATTTGCCAATGTGGACTTAAAAGTCAAGCTTTTGCTGGAACAGGGTCAATAACGCAGAGTGTTTATTTACTACCCTTAATAAAGTGCTCTAGAAAAGCATCACTGTTTTTGCCAGATTTGGAAACTTGCCATTATGCAAAACTCACACTAAATGGTTTCTGCAAAGAAATGCAAATATGGTTTAAAGAGATGTGAACCCACCAAATTGCTCGGGACTACGTCCTATTGAAAAACACTGTGCTCAAATGAAACGAAAGCTTCTAAAATATAAGAAAATAACATGAAATGAACATAATATAAAGATGAAGAGAAATACCACATGTTTTTAACTTTTAAGAATTGGAAAGTATTTTTTTTAACCCTCCCATGCCCAATGTTGCCTATAGATCTATTAGCAACATTGTACTTATAGGCTTCTAAGTCCCTAGTAAGTTATTTAAACTAACAAACTATTTCTTCTATTGTAAACTGTAAACGTGTTCATTTAGTAGCCATTCTCCGTAGAATGAAATTGTCAAAATCAAGATCAAGATCGTTTCGCGAAAAAAGTGTTTTTACAAAAAGTGTTTAAAAATATTAAAAATTATTGTTTGATTGTAAAACCATGGAAACAAAATAAATAAATAAAGGTAAGAGAGTTATTTAAAAAAACATGAAAAGAGTGCTAAGTTTACCCACCCATTTCCACACATTTCCAATGTTGTTTATAGATAACATCCTGTAACAAACAAAACAGGACACCAAGATCTTTGAAATTTTTGTCAGTTCATATTTGATTCAAAACCAACACAAATTTGTCCTCAAAAAATGTAGAACTCCACCCAAAAAATGAATGTTCTCAGATGTCAACAGCGTTTGCCATGACAAAATATATGTTACAAAGATTTATCTACATATTATGGAGGCTTCCCCACTAAATTCTATTTTACAAATAGTCAGCTATTGTCATGTGTCGATTAGAGAGTCCAGAAAAACACAAAACACAAAACACTCGTGTCACTGCATTACAATAGGATCAACGGTGTGGGTGGGATTTTTCTGCTTTATGTAGAAATATGTAGAAATTGCCACTGGAACTCTTGCCTTAAAGGAAGTTGTTCCTACCACTTGTCTAAAGAACGTTTGCAGTTGCATCTATTTATTAAGTATCAAACGATTAAAGAATTCATGCTAGCTTCGTGGTAGTAGACTTTCTCACGAACATAAACACGTTGACGAATGGTTAGTGAAGATCCTTTGTGAATAAAACAAAAACCTAAATTAAATCACTTCGCTTTGAAAACTAATTTGAGAACTTTTAAAAACTAACGATTTCTACTGTTAAATGCGAGTAAGATTTTATAGGAACATGTTCACAAATAAATGTTTTAAGAAAAGTGAGCTTAAGATTTGAAAAAAACTATTCGAGCAGAAAAATCCCACTCACACCGTAATTTTATTGTAATGTAGAGTTGTGAGTGGAATGTGACTCGAGTGTTTTGTGTTTTTCTGGACTCTCTAATGGACACATGACAAAAAACATAACATTATCGAAAGAGAATAATAAAAAAAAAAACAAATGAAGGTAAATAAACATAATTTTGAATTTAAAGCCTTTCAATTATTTGACGGTAGCTTCTACTTCTTAATAAATGCATGTTTTTCCTTTTTTTGCATGTTTTTTTTTTTAACTTTATGTTTTAAAAGCATTTACTCATATATATATATATACTGAACTTTAATTTTGATTCAAATATAATAATAATAATTTTCACAAATACACTTGACTTTTCAACTTCTAGATGAAATTGTAGTTAGAAAACACCATCTAGCTGCACAGATGAATGAAGTCAAACTATTGTTAACAATGAAAAGAAACTTAAAACCCTTATCAACACTTAACAAATTGAGACACTCCGTTTACAGTTCTACATTACAATTGGAGCACCGACAAGATTTTACCAGCGGTTTGAAGTTATCCAACTCCGGTTCCTAATTATTATGAAAGGTACATGTCATCAATGTTAAAGCGTTAATTTCTAAATAAATGTAATAGGGAACAAACCCTTGGCGGCATTGCAGCGACATTGAATTTAAGAATTGTTTGGGCCTGTTAAGATTTCATTTACAACTGGGTAGTTATAGTTCGCTCTCCTGATGCTCTCCCACTTTTTCTATGCATGAAGTTAATAGTTTTCATCAAAATCATCTCTTTTATTTCTTTCAGTGACGATTTGCTATGCAGAAAGAACATAGATATGCCTTAAAATGCCTCTTTATTCCTCATTTACACATAAAATTCTCACACCTTACATTTTTTTTTTAGCTAAAAAAAAAACAATTATTGCTTTACCGTCGGCATTTATCTTTTCAAAACTGTTTCTATTTTGGCCAACTAAATATTTTTTTCCTATATACTATATATAGTATGAGACAAGTTCATTTATCAATTAGTTGTATTTTTATAAATTAAAAGGAAAAATTAATTCTTTGAAAAAAATTTCTAGATAAAAGCATAAAATCTAGAAGCTTTTAAGATATTCTTCAAATTTTTGTTACCGGAAAAAAAGGAGGCGTTTTTTAATAAGATCTCAGCGCTTTATTTTTTCTCTGAGAGCAGACTTCAGAGTTTAAATTCTCTCTCCTTTAATTCTTAATATTTCACATTATTTACTTTCCCAACTATTTATCCACACATACACGCACACAGATTTGCAAATGCAAACAAACTTACCACAGCTTTGCAATAGTTGCGATTTAATCCTTCAAAGTCTCGCGTTATTTAGTTGTAGTTTAAAAAGTTTTTGTTTAAGCTTTTCAGTTTGATCTTAAGGTTATATCTAAAGAGGTTAAATATTTTCCATGTTAAATTGAAAGCCTTTAAATGCAATTTCTTTTTTTTTTTTTTTTTGTTATAAACAAAAGTTTTATTTGGCCTATAAAATATAAGCTTTTATTTATTGAGCAATTTCACTTTCATGTTTATGCCGCTCCATTAAATTCATGTGCTTTTGAAATATTTTAATACATTGCATTCAATATTTTTATGGCTTAACATAATTTTTATTGTTGTGATTTTTCACTTTTGTTGTAGTGAGCGAAGCGACAAACGCCCAGTTACCAACAACTACTTTAGTTTATCACAAAAGCAACGAAAACTGCAAGTTACCGTCGCCATTTAAGCTTTCGTTATAAAAAATTGGCACTGACAAAAGTTTTTTTTTTTGTTTTTCGTGTTTCACATATCACGTGAAGAGCTCACGTAAAGAATTCTTCTGCGTTGCGGTACGGTTTTGCAAAACGAAAACGGCAAAACAACAGCGACCAACAAGAAGCGCGAAGTACCACGAAAGACTGATGTTGAGCGGTTCTGCAAAACACTGAGATGCTTAGCAGAAGCAGCAGCCACAATAACAACAACAACAACAGCAATACAGCAACTGCAGCAGTTGAGGAAACTGGTTAATGGAACAAAAACAATAGCAACAATAATAACAACAAAAACTCTAAACAGCAATAAGAACAACAACGATATCAGCATGATGAGCAGCGGAATTGCGCGTCACACGAGCGCATGTCTTCGGCTGCCACGAACAAAATTGACAAAATGATGACAAAAATTATTCGAAGTGAGGATGAGCTGCGATGAGCAAGCTGCGATCTTTGCAAGCGGCGCTACGGAGAGTCTGCACAAGACAAAGTTTGATGAAGAGAAAGAGAGAAAACTCTAAGTCTGCAAATTTAACAGATTTATGGAAACATAAAGAGAAGTTATAAGTGTGAAAAGCAGTTAACAGCAGCAACGAGCTGTTAACAATAACAAAGAGTGCATTAAATATTAAAGAGATTATTTCGATACTGAATTTCCAAATAATATAAAATTTGTTAAATTTATAAAGTAAATAACGAAAAAACAAATAATTTCTTTCTCTTAAAATTTGCTTAAGAAATCGTTTTAATAAAACTGAAAATACTAAAAGACTGTTAAAAGCAAGCTTTCAGAATTTCTGATTCTCTATTCAAGTGTAAGCAGACATTTTTCTCTGCTATTCTCTTTATATCGCTGTTAACTTCACTCTCTATTATTGTTTTCCTGCAATAGCTCGCTTATTGCTCTCTGTTTGCAGCTTTGCAACAGTTCTTCGATCGCTTAAACAATATTTGATTGGCTTGGTTGGCGTAATCAGAGCACCGTTACAACGAGAACAACAGCTCAGTGCATGCATCTCACTCTTGCTCACTATTCAACATCGCACACTTTGAGCTCACTCTCAACAAACATTTATTGCTGCGCAGTCTTTGCAGCTAGTTGTGATCTTCGCTATAAGTGCGAGTGAGCTAGAACTTCTTGCTTTAAACAGCTAACCAGCTAGCTAGCTATTTCATTCTTGCGCTTGTCAATCTGTTTGTCTGCACTTATTTACCTGTCAAATGTTCTCATTCCATTGACCAATGCAGAGCAACAATGCGACTCTTCAGAGCAGCGACGTAACGTCATCAAGGGCGTGGTCAAGAAGTGGATTAGATAAAAAAGAAAATAACACATGCAAGCCTTATTTATATATTAAGTCAATACATTACGTTTAAATTGCGGCTATGACCACTAGATGGAACACTACTGCAGCTAAGCAGCACAGGAAAAAATTACACAAAAAACTCTTTATTATAGAAGAACAGCAGATTGCAATTAGAGATAAGTGTTTGTTGATGCAACTTGTGTTTGATAGATGGCGTTCGTAGTATTGCTTAATAGTTGATCAGGATAGATAATGCTTGAAATGAATATATCAGTGATAGAATTATTTAAACTATAAGTAGGAAGCGTTAAACATTGCGACAGATTTATACTTGCAGGTCAAAGTAGTTATGAACTCAAACTTATATTTTCAGTACTAATAATAATACAGCATAATGATGAAATAAACAAATAATAAACAACAGAAAAAACCATAAAATTATTTTTCACAATTTATAAAGCAGAGATATAGGTATATATAATAGAAAAAAACACAAAGGGATACTGAGAATCACGCTTCCGGTCATAAGGAAGATTTTTTGAAAGCTTAAAAGTTGAATATCTATGGAAATATTTTATAGTCTTTTTATTGAAAAAAAAAATTGATATAAATGTCGACCATATAAGAACATTAGGGAAATATATTTAAAAAAAAAATAACAAAGGTGTGAGATATCGGATTTATTTTGATACATGTATAATTTTTTATGATCAAGTCCAATATATGCGGCGTTATTCCAGCAATAGCGTCTAATGTTGACCTCGAGCTCGTCCAAAATAGCCCCAGAGAAAATAATAGAGGGGTGTCAAGTCGCTTGATCATGGTGGCAAATTTTTGACCCAATCGCCAAATTTCTCCATCACAGCTTCGAGCATTGCGTTGCTTGAATGGCATGTAGCGCCATCTTGTTGGAACCACAGCTCAAATATATCGATATTATCGAGCTCTGGCCACAGAAAGTTGGTTGACATAGCTCTATACTGAGGACCATTGACGGTAACGGTGTCGCTTTAATCATTTCGAAAGAAATATATACAGTCCGATGATACCAACGTGCCATAAACAGCACCCAACAGACAATCTTTGTGGATGCAGTGATGCCTGGTCGAACACTTGTGGATTGTGGTAGCTCCAATAGTGGCAATTTTGCTTGAAGGCATAGCCGTTTAGCCTAAAATGGGGCCTCGTTCAAGAATATGATTTTTTGGCAAAATCCGGATCTCGGGCCAACCTTTCAGGCGCCAAATAAGCGAACTCACGGCATTGTATATGGTCGTCGGGCTTCAATTCTTGCGTCAGCAGTATCTTATACGGATGCAGGTGTTGTAGATAACCAAATTGAAACACGTTCATTTGCAGACTGAAGTTTATTAGGCTTTTTCATAGTTTTCTTTTGTTTGACATTTACCAAAATATGACATCTCTCCTGGCCTTAAATCAAACTTCTTACAAAAATTATATTTTTAATTCAGAAATTATTGAAAGTAAAATATGAATTCAAATTGGGGCTCTTAATTATTAAATCTAAAAAAACTTTTATTACTTTAAACGTAAAGATTATGATTTCCAAAAATACTGTTTAAATAATTAATAAGTATATTTATAAATTTCTATTCAAAGAATAAAACAATTAAGCAATTATTTAACGTTCAGGAGCCTTTCGAACTCGATTCGAGCGACGACATGATGCTTCATTAGTCAAATCCTTTTTCGTACATATTACCTCAGAAGCAACCCTGGATTGTTCTGCTTTTTCTACTGGAGCGCTGGGTGTGGTTAACGATTCTGTAACTACGGTTTGATCAGTCGTTGTTGTTGTATCTGAAACCTGCAAATTACACCGTGGTTCTCGAACAGTTGTTGTTTGAACGTTGACCTGTGGTTCCTCACTTACTTTAACGGGAATATTTGAAAGTTCCGTTCCAATTTTTCGCAACTGATCAACATGCCTTTTCCAAATACGACCATCGTCCAGCTCTACATTGTAGTGTAATGCTCCTAAAGTATTTGCTATTTTTCCAAATTTCCATTTATTTATTGACAAATAGTCGCGAGCAGCAACTCTCTCTCCGGGCTCAAATTGTTTCGATGTGGACTTAGCTTCAAAATTTACTACCCTATTTTGCGGTAACAACAATTCTAACCGCGATGCTGTTTGTCTGCCAAACATGAGCATCGCTGGAGACTTCTGTGTGGCTGGGTGAATTGATCGCTGATACGCCATCAAAATGGTTGACAGTTCACGATTCATACTATTCGGTTGGCACATCATAGATTTAACTTTGTTTTTAAATGTTTGCACAAATCTCTCCGCTTGGCCATTTGTTGCTGGATGGTATGGTGCACGTTGCTTGTGAATAATACCGTTGGCTTTTAGGTAATTTTGAAACTCTTTTGAGTTAAAATGCGATCCATGATCGCTTACAAATACTCTAGGCAACCCAAAACAAGCAAAAATTTCTTCGCATTTACTTATCGTTGTCTCTGCTGTCATGTTGGGTACTATATGCACCTCTGGCCATTTACTTAATGCATCTACTAGTACAAATAAGTATTTGCCCATGAACGGCCCTGCGTAATCTGCGTGTACCCTTTCAAACACTCGGCTTGGTGGTAACCAACAATGCACTGGTATAGTTTTTGGATCTGCACGATTACCTTGACATGCTGCGCAATTCGAAACTAACTTTTCTATGTCACTATCCAGTTGACTCCACCAGCAATACGCACGTGCCAGCATCTTCATTTTGGTTATACCGAAATGGCCAGTATGCAACTCTTCGAGTATCCTATGACGCAGGGTTTTTGGGATATAAACACGAATACCACGTAATAAACAGCCATTCTGCAAACTAAATTCCGACTGTGGAACTCCAAATCGATGCACTGAATCGCAGTCACGCCCATATTTCAGGCATTCGCGCAGTATATGTACTTCTTTGTCTGCTATAGTGTGTTCACCAAGCTCGGTCACTGTTACGGGCAAATTTTGAATCGGCTCTAACTCAATAACGTCCACTTCTTCGATGTTTTTAAAAGTTTCTTGACACGGCAACCGCGAAAACGCATCTGCGTTTGCATTTTCCATACTACGCTTAACTCTTATTTCATAATTGAAGGATTCCAAGTAGATAGCGTAATGTTGCATCCGCGTCGCCGAAAGAGTTGGCAAACCTTTCTGCGGTGAAAATATTTGTGCAATCGCCTTAGTGTCCGTAACTAAGATAAACTTTCTCCCAAAAAGGTATTGATAAAATTTTCGAACGCCGTATATAATTGCATAAGCCTCTCGATCCACTTGACTGTATCGCTGCTGAACTTGATTTAATGTTTGCGACGCAAACTGAATAGGTCTTTCATTACCATCTTTATAAATATGACTCAACACAGCACCTACTCCTATAGGACTTGCATATACCGCTAGCACTATTGGTAGCTTAGGATCATAGTGTGTGAGCACTATATCAGAAAGCATTTGTTGTTTGATGACTTTAAAAGCCTTTTCGCACTCGCTGTTGAAATCGAAGGGCACTCCCTTATGCAACAACCGGTTGAGAGGGTATAATATGGTACTTAAGTTTTTAATGAACCGACCATAATAATTTATAAGTCCAAGAAATGCTCTTACCTCATCCTTTGTAGTCGGCCGCTTCATACTTTGAATAGCTTCAACCTTCGTTCGCTGCTTTCGAATTCCATTTCGATACCTTATAAATCTGCAAAAAATTCTTCTGAAATTACAATTTTATAAATGGGTCTTCAGGCCTGACCTGCTTAGCAATCAAATAACTACCGCAGAATGTGCGCAAAATGTGTCCATCCCTACTATACTGGTATGACGAAAAAAATCATGAAACTCCTCTTATTGCAGAAAGCACTTATTTTAAAAATTAAAAACTAAGAGATTTAAAAAATTAAAAACTAAAACAGAATTGGTCATAATAGTATTTACATATCGCTTATCAGCAAACTGTTCGTCAAAAAATTAAAATAGTGAAAAAAGTAAAATTCAAAAGCATTTTTTTAATATAACACTCTCACGACAGATCAAGCATCTGGTCGAACTATGCTTATTTGCTACAACGAAATATTCTTCTTCCCATTTGTCTTGAAACACTCTCTTTTCGTCGGACATTTTTCGATTGCAATTTGAAGACACTCCCGTCATTATGGGCAATTAAATTATAACAAAACAATACTTTATATGAAAGAAAAGAATGCTAAAGAAAATGCTGAAAGAAAAATATTAACTTTGTAATTTGCAACCTATCACTTGCAACCTGTCATCAAGTTTGCACAATTACGTACTTTAGTACCATTTTGGATACTAGTTTAATCCTTAAGTACGGAGTACCATATTCTGTGAGTCAAAGCCGAAATAAATCTCAAGATATCTGAAATTTAGAAGGTATTTTTTAATCATGTTCCTGATAAAAAATGTGTTTAGGGCCGCACAAAAAAGTTTGGCGGGCCACAGTTTGAGTATGGTTGATCTAGAGAGCAAAAAGTTTAAAAAAATGGAGTATTAAGAAGTTAGACCGCAATAGCTAATAATGCGTCAATTTCAGTATAATCATGGTCTAAAAGCCATAATTTTAGCTTATTGAGAAAAATGGATTAAATACGAATATTTCTGATTTCAAATGGAAGATTGTTGAAAAAACGAGGATGAACAGAAGTAAAAAAGTTTAGAAATAACCTCAATGTGTGCGGAGGAACGCTGCGGAGCAACATTGTAACCGTTAAATCTCAAATAATAGGTATCAGAGCGTCGACTCAGGAGATAGCCAGATTTAATAAAAAATATTTAAAACCTTTAAAAAAAAAATAAATGTTTCAGGGGAAGGCCAAGAAGTTGTCTGAAAAGTAAAAGAATACTATAAAATCTGTTCTTATTAGAAATTAGACGAATGACATATATATGTATATATGTACCTCCCCAATAAACTAAGCCATACTCAAGTTTAGACTGAAATATACCATAATAGATACTCTTGAGAAGTATAGGACTACAATATGATTTCAACAAATATAAGTTCATGTGAATGAATTGACCAGTTCAAACCACTATCCAACCAAATACCAAGATAGATACCAAATACTTGGGGCGAGCTAATTCAGCTCTGGCACTGCGGCATCTTGTGATGTACCAAAATACCAAGATATCTAAAAGAATTAACTTTACCAATAGGAAAGCAGTTTGAAGAACAAGATTTGAAATCAGAAAACGTTTGAGTAAAAATAGACGAGGAACATATATCATTACTTAAAATAAATTTTTCACATTTGCCACCATGGAAAAAAATGACTCGAAATTTACATTTTTAGCGCTCGCATTGACATGAATCTAGTTTTGTCACTAAGAACTAGCTTATGAATCGTAAACCAGTGCCTTAAAACCGCAAGATCGTGGTTAATGTCCACAGACAATTGCAAGGGCGACTCACAAGAAAAAGCACAGGCCATATCATCAGCAAATGCATTGATAGAACTGCAGAACTTTAATGAGAAAAGTGTTTTTATAAAGATTAAAAACAAGATAGTCCCCAAACACTGGGCCTTGCGGAACCCCTACTGTCAACAGTCAACAGTTCCAATGAACTATAACAGTTAAATACTTTTACACGCTCTTTTCTATTTTTTTAATAGGACTGAAACCATTTTAAGATAAACCCCCTGAAGCCAGGCATATACAGTTTAACCAGTAAAATTGAGTGGTCGACTGTGTCAAACGCTTTAGTGATATCAACAAAAAGAGCCGCTGTTGACCGTTTATAAAGCGTTTTCTGTTAATAGGCCAGCTCTAAAACCATACTGGAACTTAATAAAAGAATGTTTTTTTTTTCAAAAAGGACACAATACGAGTTTTCATTAATTATTCAAATATTTTGGAAAAAACAGGAGGAAATGGAATGGGTCTGTAATTTTTAGCCTGAGTTTTATCACCCTTTTTAAACAATGATAAAACCCCTGCTTCTTTTAAACCATCTGGAAATATGCCACAAGTTATGTTTAGGTTGAAAATAAAGCATAGAATGTCACTAATGTAATAAGCTAATTTTTTTTTTTTAAATTATTGGAAACACAACTTCAAGTAGTAGAATTCAAATTTTTCAATGATTAAATGGTTTTGAAAACCTCAAAAGAACTGATAGGTTCGAAAAAAGTACCTTGAATAAAAAAGCCTCTTTTGATAAACAAATACACTGATGACTAGTAACACCGCTATCAGCAACTACTTCTTTTCCAATATTAGCAAAAAATTATTTAAATACATTAGCAATGTCCTGAGGGTTAGAAATATAGCTATTGTCATGTGACAATCTGTTCTTTGTTACAATTCTTGTTCAAAATGTTATTTACTAATTTCCACTCTCTTCTAAGATCACCTTTTTCTTTATGAAACTCATGTAGATATTAATCATTTTTACAGGCCAGAACATCACTTTAAATCTCTTTGCACAAATTTTTGTAAGTTTGCGAAAGAGATTCATTAGTAGGGTATTTCTTTTTTTTTTTTCTTGTAAAGTTTCTTTTTCATTTTTATTTTATCAAGCAGAAAGCTTTACATCGCATTTTTTAATCTCTGAGGTTTGCCATTGTCTGCAGAGAGGTGACGGCCGAACAGAAAAATTAACCAAATGGAAATTGAACCAGGGTTCTTTGGCGTATGGGTCACACACTCTACCCATTGCACCGTAAATTATAACCCATTTCAATTTTGAATGGACTTAAAAATAAAATTGATTTTATCAAACAATGTATGGTATCGAATCATCTACGATGGCATATGTTTAACCACCCACTGAATCATAAGTGAAGGTTAGGCGTAAGGTGAGAGTTTTGCGAACGTTTTTAAGGTAGAAGTTTTTTTTTAATTTTTAGTTTTGTTGCTTAGAAGATAAAATTCTTGAGAACTTTTTCCATAAAGAAAAACTGTACTTCACAGTGGCGGATCTACATACGGGCTGAAAGGGCTTTAGCCCCCCTCCCCCCCCTTGGAGAATATTTTGTATGGGAAAAAACGAAAAAAAGTCCAAAAAGACGGTTCAGCCCCCCATTGGCATACAAAAGTATAGTTTCAGCCCCCCCCTTTGGTGAATCCTAAATCCGCCACTTCATAATCATAAAAACTTATTTTAAGTCGAAAAATAATAATTTTTTTATCATTTCAGTAGGTAAAAATTCCTCGTAAATTAACCATTTTTGTTAATGATTTAATCATAAATGTTTCTTTTTTGCATTCTTAAATGAGTTCAGAAATTTTTTTTTATTTAATTGTATATTTGCAATCTGTCGGAATAATTCAGAAAATAACTATTTTTTTTTATTATATCTGTAGAAACAATTTCTCATAAACGAACCATTTTTTGTTCATAAATGAATCATAATTATTACTTTTTTATATTCTAAAATGAGTTAAAAGAGGAAGAATTTAAACGTTTGTTAATTAAATTCAGTCCGCCGATTGATAAAAAAGGTAGACATTTCCGAGTGCCGAAAAAATTTTTCTATGGTTCCTTTTTTAACTCATTTCTGAAGAAAAAAAGCTCGTTTCTGACAGGCATTTTCATCCAGATATTGATTCAAAAAGAATTCATTTCCAGAATTCATTCAAAAGAATTCAAAGAATCCTTTTTGAACTCATTCCCGAATAAAAGAGTTCTTTAAAATGGTTCTTTTTTAACTCATTTCCGAACAAAATAAGGTTAATTTTTGAGAGTCATTTTAGTCCGACGAATAACACAAAAAAGGTTCGAAAATGAACGTTTCTACCCAAAAAGGTTCATACATGAATTCGAAAATGGTAGTTTTGGTTCACTGGGTAAGATATAAATATCCTTTAACTTAGATGAGAGCTTAAGTAACTCTCCCAAAACACTTGAAAAAAAAGGTACACTAAAATCTCTAAAAAATATGTATTATGCGAGTATTATACAAATTTTTTCAATGATCTCTATATTTTGCTTGTCTACATATTTGACATAGTTTCTTCTTCTTCACTTCGTTTTTTCCTCAATATGCCCAGAATTACCCTTTAAATAGAGAAAAAAAAATGGGCGTTCACCAACAATCGAGTCCAAAAGCAAAACTCAATTCAACAAATTTAACAAAGATGAACGCAGAAAGAAAATTTCTCTAAAGTTAATCCAATTTGGCAGAGAATCAATATGAATTGTGACGGCAACAAATTTTTAAGGCTTAGCTGAAGCTAATTTAAAGATTTGTTGTGTAGTGAGGCAGATAAACCGCAGCTCGTTAACATATGGTTAACCCTTTTGTGGCAATGACGACAAGCACTAAGGGCAATGGAACAGAATGAAAAGTCAAAATATATAGAAGATCAGAAAAAAAAGAAGGCTGTTGATCTTTTTATTTATTTTTCTCCTTTTTTTTTTTTTTGTTTTTTTGTTGCAATGCATTTTCCTTTCTTATCAGTAGCTAAGCAGGCAGTCAGGCTGAAGCCTTCAAGCAGAAGAGGTGTTTAAGCCCATTAATGTGGCTGGCCGCAACAAACAACAGCGCACATAGAATTGGCACTCACACATAGCCACATGCAGTGACCACTTGCGGTTTTCGTTGCGGTCACTGACTGTGGCTGGCACGGTCGGTCGGTCTATCGATCGGTTTGGTTTTTCTTGTTTTCAATTTTCTGCAAATTTTCCGCATGTCATGCTGTATATTTACTGCTGCGCATTAACAACAATTTTCACGCTTTATTTTTGGGTTGGCTGGTGGTTGCCGTTGTTACCGCTGCTGCTGCTTTTCTGGTTATTGCTACTGATGTTTTGCATATCAGAGAGATAGCAGTGCTTGTGTAGCAGCAGCATCCTTGCTGTGCTGTCGATAATCCTTTTGCTTTGTTATCCTTAATGCTGCTCGGCATGTTCAACATATTGCCAGATGAAGCAATGTAGCTGGTTCTGTGAGGAAGTCGAAGGCGTGTCAGCATTTTGCTTTACATTCATTTTCATGTGGTTACAGTTTAATGCGTTCTAATGTTTCTGACTTTTCCTGTGAAGCCATCCTGTTTGAACTCTTCCGCAGTTAGAAAGTTTGCACTCATTGTTTGTGCCACTTTTGGCACCGACTGTTTTTTCTCAAGAATCCGTTAAATAAATAACTTTTAAATGTCGACAACTAGAATTTGTAAGGTTTTATGTCAACATCACAGCAATTCTAATTTTTAAAGTTAACAAAGCCGATTTATGTCTTAAAAAATTGAGATTTAGGCTTTAAGGGGGCATATAGGTTACAAATTTTAACCTATATGAAGTCAAAATTCTTCTAAATGAATCAAATTCTAAAAATTTTTTTTTTGTATTCTTTAAATGTTAAATATATTAATACGCAAACATCGAATGTTGTCGTACACTTTTTCAATATTTATTTTAGAATAAGGACAATGAAACGTACATCATTCGAAAGGTACTGCACCATAGATGTGCCGAATGATGTTAGATTTTAAATTCATGACCTTTGACCCGAAATATTAACGTTGAAAGTTTATATCAATTTTAGTTAGGGATCTCAAAACTGGGAAGAGGTAAAATGAAGAATGTGATATCAGATGAAAGGTCTGGCTGCACAGTATGATTGAATATAAGATTGGTGACCTTTGACCTCAAATATGAGCGGAAAAAGAGCATTTATTAAATAAAAGCTAAACTATAAGAGATGGAAAAACATGATATAAGAGAGAAATTTAGACATTCATAAGATGTGCAAAAAATACTTTGATACCATCGTTTATGGTTACCCTACAATACGCACTTTTTCATGTAACAAGTGTCAATATATATTGTGATGGTAAAATTGCTTACAAATAGTAAATTTTGAAAAATTTTGAATTCGAAAATTCGTTGGTTGAGAAAAAATAAATACGAAAACTTTTTTGCTAATATTTTCCACGAATAGTATGTTAAAAAAATTTCCCGTTATTATGACACCAAAAATATTGCGATATTTCGAAACCTGTAGATTTTTCCATGCAATTGCCTCAGAATAAGAAAAAAACAATTGATATTTCAAATTTTGATTTTGCAAGCAAATATCTCAGCCATTTTTCAATCGATTTTTATCAAATTTTCTTTGTCTGAAAGTTAAATGACTTTGGAGGAATAAGAAAAGATTGACCGTTATCTCACCAATTCAATTTCTTATGTTGTTTTCAAAAAAACTCTAAAATATTCAATTTTTGTTCAAAAATTAGACCAGACATTTTTTTTATTTGTAGTTTTTTTTTTCTATTTTCTTCTCTCACACTCTTTCATATAACATATCATTAATTTGCAAAAATTGCTTCATTTTTACACATAATTTAATTAAGTGTTTCTATCATCGAAAATCATGAGCTACCCCCTATGATTTTTTTTTTTGATGAAAATTACATTTTTCAAAATGTTGTTTTTGTATTTTTTATAAAGTTGTACAATGTACAGCTTAAAAAATAATTTCTGTAAAAAAATTTTTCAAATACTTCAAACCACTCCAAAGTTGTATACACAAATATATGTTTTAAGCAATTTCCTTATCTACGACGTTGCCTACAATTATTACTTGGAGTGTATATGAGGCACGACAAATATGATAAAACAAAAATTATACTGTTAGAAAAAATTTAATTTTACAACCATAAAAAATGAATCATAGTGTCTCTAAGGGAACCCCTTAATAAAGTAACCAGAATGCACTAAATGCAAAAGGAAAAAAAATATTAAATTAAAATTAAAATAACGACAAGTATTAGGACAAGGATTATAATAAGTATTAGAAAAAAGATAAGAACAAAGATTTGGACAAAGATTTGGACAAAGATTAGGACCAGAAATAAGATAAGGAGTATGACACAGATTAGAGTATAGAATTGGACAAGTATTAGGACAAGAGTTCTGGCAAGAATTGGGAAGATGACTTCGACAAGGAAGATTGAGACATACCTAAAACAATATTTGGGGCAAGATTGGGAAAAGTATAATGACAAGAAATAGAACAAAGATAAGACCAACAAGTACAAAGATTTAGAAAGGAAGTGGGACAAGGATTAGGAAAGGATTTGAACAAGAATAAGCTTTGGATATGGATTAAAACAAGGATTTGGACCGGAAGTAGGTCAATTATTAGAACACATCTAAGAATAAGAATATAAATAAAGACAAGTTTGGAACGGATGCAAGGATAGGAACAAGAATAAAGATTCACTGTCACGTCAAAATCTACTGATGCGTCCACGATAAAGCCATCTTATTTTCAACATTGCCAAGCGTTTTTCAATAAAAAAAAAACAAGAGAAAAATCGATATTGGTATGGTCGAATTTCGACCACAGGCAATACTAGTGTTAATAAATATATGTGCAAAATTTTAAAAAGATATCTTTTTCCTTCTATGAAAAAATTAACGAAAAAAAATTTTTTTTTTAAATTTTTAACCTATATGCCCCCTTAAATTTAATCAATTAAAGCTGCTTTAGAGAAGATTCCTACAAAATATTACGACAAAAACAACCTTAGCACCTTAGTTGTTAAAATATTTTTAGCTAAAATATTCAAATGGATACAATCGTGCCCACAAAAAACAAAAATTAAGTCAAAGATTTTTTTTTAACGATGAGACAAACAAGAGATGGGAAATAAAAAAAAAAATGGCATTAAAGTTCTGGAATATAAAAGTCTTTGAAAATACAATTGGTTAGAACAATCCTTTGACTGAATTTAGAGAAAATATATTTTTAAAATTTAAGCCAATTTGAGCCACTTATTTGCGGCAATTAAAAAATAATATGTAATAAATTATTATGAAATTGAGCCAAATGAGTCAACTGCATCAATTGAGACTAATAAGCCAATCGAGCCAATTAAGCCAATTAAGTCAACGTAGCCGTTTTTGGGCGCCATTGGAGTTGTATACATAAGAACTCATTTTAAATATTTAATATTTTTGAAAATAAGCCTCAAAAGTTCTCAATATTTAACTCCAGTTAAAATTTCTTTATTTCTGTTTTAAATTAATTTTCAGCCACTGATTTACATTCTATTCAAAGTTGAATTTGAAATCTAATCATTTGTCTGAGCATAAAATGAATGACTGTACATTTTCCAATAGTTGCTGTGTTGAATAGAAGATACTGGAGACAAAGTCTTCAAATTTAGCATAATCTGTTAAAAGATAGCCGAGGTGAACCCATAAATTAAACTAAAATCAAATGGAACCCATTTACATATTTTTGCAAAAAAAAGTCAACTGTGTATCATTAATTTTCTGAGAAACCTTTAAGTGTTGACATAACTTAAGCTTGAAGCTTTTCAAGTTGAACTGATGAACTTTAACAACAACGGGGTCGCTCTAGAGCCACCAAAATCAATCAGCTTCTTGTTTTATACAATAATAAACGAAAAAAATTAAATCAACTCCAGAAGAGCTGCTTATTTTAGTATAACCCCCCCATCCCCCTCCGCTCCACATTTGAAACCAACACGCGATTCTAATTGAGTCAGAAATCTTGTTTGCGAAATGCGTTCATGACAAATAACTAATACAATGCTATCATCTCCAAACTTAGAACTTGTTATAAAAACCCAAAAAATGTTGAAAAATCATAAAAAAATTCACCCAATTCAAATACACAATAAACAAAATTATAAAGAAATCAATCAATGTCAGCTGACAAAAATCGCTGTCGTCTTCAAAAAACAGACACAACAGAACAAGTTTACTTTGCATTTTTTGTGAAGTTGTTTTTGTTTTTGTAATAAATTTGGTTAATTTGTTTTAAATTTAAGCCAGTTAATAAAGCTGCAGGCGTTTGCTTTGCTTTTATGCTTTATGATTTTATTAAATATGCTACGAGAGTAGCTAATTTTTCCTATTTACATGCACGCATTTAGATTTTGGAGTATGCAAAACAAAAGACTTAAGCTACGAACTTGCTGCTTGATCAACTGATGTGAAAACAGCTTTAAGCACATTAAAAGGCAAAAGAATACGCTTCATTTTTCATGTGAGTCCAACAAAAGACCAACAGTAATGAGCGCGTTGTAAAATTTTCGGCTATATTTTTAATTTATGCCTTAAATAAATTGTGATTAGCTTAAAGATTGTCTTGTAAGCAAGCGTAGGATTTTCGAAACAAACAGTTATATTTAGCAGGAATTGGAATAAATAAAAACATTTTATGAAGCAAAAGCAGATTTTTTAACAATAACCTGCCCAAATTGAATGCCAAAATAATAGCCGTTAAATGACACTGAGCTGGTTTTTATAGCTTGGAAATTTTGCACGTTCCATGCCGATATTAAAAAGGTCATAAAAATTAAGGCAAGTGGAGCAATGACAAAATAAAGTGCAATTTTTATAAGTAGCTTATAAATTGTAGGGTGCGGTGTGTCAGTAAGCAGTGTGCACAAATGTAGGTCAACAATTTTGTGCCCGTAAATTCCGGTATTAAGCAAATAAAAATGTTTACTTAAAAGCATATCGCTCTGTTAATGAGATGAAACTATTTATATGACGAGATTTGGAAAAAAGTGAAATTTTTTAAATCTAAATTGTTGATATTTAAAGTTAAAATTAAAGTTGAAGAAGTGAATTGAAACATTCTAAATAAAAATTTCAGTAAAAAACTAAGACGCATCTCTTATCATCGTAATGAACATAAATACATAGATAAAATATCTAATTTTTGATTAAAAGTAATAAATATCAAAATTCTGTAAATTACAATTCCAATTAAGTTAACAAACCTTTATGTGATGCTCGCTCATTTGCCGCATCTCTCTTTCTAATTGGCAAACAAAAGACTTAAGCAGCAAACTTGATTCAGGCGGATGCTCATATTTGCCGTGCATTTAGTGGAGTTTCATGGGCTTAATGCAAATAACCTAATTGGCTATTAATGTGAGAAAATCCGCTTAAAATCCGCCACAGCAACAACAAATCTAAACCTACGCACTCCTGACAACAATAACAGCTACTCTGTTACTTGTTTTTTTTACCAGAATTATTTTTATTATTTAAAACTTAAGCTCAATTTGACTGCTGTTACAGAAGCTTGAGATTACAACAACAACAACAACAATAACAATAACAATAACAACAAAAATAATAACAACAACAATAAGAACATCAACAAAAACTTCAATGTAGTAGAGCAGGATTTTTCCCAACTTACTCGTAGATAAAGAATACTTTTGTGTTCATTTTCAACTCAGTCGATTTCATTTGTATTGAGATCACTTCTTTCAATGGACAAAAAAATCCAAATTTAACGATTTGTGTTGACTTATTTTATTGATGTTTAAAATTTGTGCGCTTTTGTTAGAAAATTTTGAATGCTACACTAAATGCCTAACAATGGGCACAAATAAAAATTGCGGGAGTGGGGGAACTTTATGCTTTGTTGACCATTAGTCCATTTGTTCATGCTGGGAATGATGTCGGACTTGACATCTCAGCCTACTTAGTGTGTAATTGTAGCACTCTAATGCGCTCGATTGAGTCAGAGTATTTGTGTAGCTTGTTAGCACCAGTTCGATACTCTACTTCGTTTTGACTTTAAGTGTTGTATAAAAGCATCTTTATTTGACGTTTGAAGCCGCCAAAGCTTTGTGGTATTTTTTTTTTCGTTTTGTTTTTGTTTTGTGAATTTATGCATAATAAATGCTGTATGAGTCGAGTGATTGAGAGAATTTTCACAGCTATTTGTGAGAAATTTTTATTTTCTCATATTAAATTCTGGCTATTGAAGATCAAGATTTGATTCATAAAAAAAAAATAAAAAAAAGCATAGGAAAAAACTTTTGAAGCTACAATGAAGATTTCTTAATTTTTATGGAGTAATAAAATCAGGGCAATTAGTGCGAGTTGAAGAGAAAATTTATTCTGTTTATAATAAAAGACAAACAAAAGAAGGAGTGTGCGATGTAAAAGAAGATGTGTAAAAGAAGATGTGAGGTGAGGTGGAGTGGTAAGTTTTGTGGAGCAAGAAAAAAAAGATGAAATGGATCGATTTTGCAGGTATGCCTTGGGAAGTTCAACTCAAGTTGCTTAACAGTTTTCTCCACAAATCACCTTCTCTACCACCAACTACAGCTTTAGAGCCGTAAGTGTTATGAATTTTTAATTTAAGTTGATTAGAAATTAGGAAAGAGGTAAAGAAATGTTAATGCGCAGGAGTATGTCCGGTCCAGGATTAGAATCCAGAACCTATGGGATAGTATTTAACCACTTAATTACCGATTCCTTAAACAATTGTCAAAGTGTGTGATTGATCCTTTGATTTGTTTGAATCATAGCCCAGAAAGAAGGATATTTCTTTTAAACTGGCGATATTGTTTTATTCCCGTGCATTAGAGGGCATAGCATTGACAAATGAAGCAGGTTATTTCCAGGTTAAGCAAAAGGATACCGTGCAGTTTTAAGATTTGAGCATAGTAAAACAAAATCGAATGACTTAGTGTTTACTTAATTTTCTCCAGGACCATTTTTGCGATTTCGGTTGTAATATTTTTATCCTTGTGACTAATTCTCTGTTTATAGTGAAAACCTGACCGCCTTATTATTTTCAATATTTAGACTTTTCTGCTATTTATAATTATTATTATTATTCACCTACTAACAGTTTGGATTCATTCAATTTCATTGTTAATTTCTATAAATAACCCCAAAGAATTCCCCCACATAAATCAACAGAGTTGACCACGAATCATTGTGTTCTTGAGAAACGAAAACTCCAAGCTCAGCCAGCCAACACCAGCATTCAGTGTTGAAACAATGAATCATCGGTGGATTTGATGGAGACAGCCGTGACACTTGAACTCCAACTTAAAGAGCTGCCAAGCGGACGAGTCTACTAAAGCCAAGTCAACAACTGAATCTGAATGGGAAGCAGCCGCAGCAGCAGCAAAATTAAGAGGAAAAAAAAGTTTATAAAATTAAAAACGTGTCATAGAAAAATTGACAAACAGCATCAATGGGAAGCAATAAACAGAGAAGCAGCTGCAGGTATGCCATGGCAGCAAAGAGGGGTCTACCGCCCATGCAGGAGGTGTGAAAAGCGCCATAAATCAAATCAAGCAAAAAATATAAAACAATGGCAAGGAAAACTTGTAAAGTGCGCAAAAATTCAGCCAAAGTCGTGAACTTGACACGCTGATATTTACAATTAAATGCAGCACTTGCTATCTCGCTCAGACCAGGCTCAAAAGAGCTCTTTCCATTTAATATGTGGTTAAAATATTTTCAAATATGTTTAGAAAAAAACAGCTTGTAGAGACTTTGAGGCACTGGAGAATGCGTTAAAAAGTTAAAAAAAAAACGCTTTTTGTAGAACGCCAAGCAGTTGTAAGCCGAGGCGTGCACAAACTTGTTGATGCGGCTGCAACGGTTTTCCAACTGCAACAGTCACCAGAAACAGGTGTTCTTTGAGATGAGCTTAAAAGCTGCACGAATTCTTGATGAAAAAAATATACACAAATAGGAAAATATTTTTAGCTTGAAAACATCAATAAAAATATGGCAAAAAGTAAGTAGAAAAAAAAATATATAGAAACAACAATATATATGCCAACAACACCCAGCAATGAGCGTCATCAATCCGTACCAAAGTCGTGATTTTGATAAATAAGGCAAAAAAAAAAAAAAAATTAATACAACAATTACAACAACAAAAGCAAAAACCAACAAAACCAATCATATGAAAATTGCTAACTTGCCATTGAAAAAGTTTTGAATGCTAAGCAGAGCGCGCACACAAGCTCATCGAAGGGTGGCAACTCATGGCTGTTCATTTTGAAAGTGGTGGCTGATGGCTGGTGGCTGTCAGCTTGGCTGGCTTGGCAGTGAATATATGAATGATTGTATGGCAGCACTTATAGTGTGGCCAGATGGACGTTTTTTCTACAAAAGGCTAAGCTACAGCAGAATTAGTTGAATCGAATTGAATTAAATGGAAGTTATAAGGAATTTGGTCAGTTAAGCAAAAGTTTTCGAGCAATATTTCCTAAAAAACATTAAGGGGACATATAGGTTACAAATTTAAAAAACAAATTTTTTTTCAGGAATTTTTTTTTATAGAAGGAAAAAAGATATCGTTTTAAAATTGCACATATATTTATTAACATTTAAAGAATACAAAAACAAAACTTTTTCAGAATTTTTGAAGCGGTTTTTGACGTTATTTGATTTCTTTTTTTAAAATGCCAAAAAATTTACGGTGTGCAGGATATCACCAGTCTGGAACATCTGAGGAAAAAATAAAACAAAACAAATAAATCCTTCTTTAAGTGGCCACCGCCTGATCTAGGATAATTTTTATCCGCCGAAGAAAAACAAAATGGCGACAGATTTTGTAACCTCAAAAATCGATTTTTTAAATGACCGCCCTTTTGTTTTTTTTCGGCGGATAAAAAATGAAACCTATCTGTCCCCTTAAGGAAAACATTGAAAAGATTATATTTTTATGAATAAATCAGTTTGAGATTAAATAGTTGAAATAAATTTTAAATATTTTCATTTATATAAATTTTCCACAGTTACACTTTTTTAATAATTTTGCTTGAAAATTTTTTAGATTGTGTAAAAAGGGGGGAATTTTTAAGCAACTTGATCAATTTTTTTATTACAACTTCAGCCTTAAAGAGCTAAAAATAAAAAAATTTAGAATTTACAATACAAGTCCTTGCCACAAAACACTCTTTCGAGTTAATTGAAGCTGATGGGAATAGCAAAGCAACGATTTCAACTCAAGTGCAGTAAGTTCTACCAACAAGCCTAGTTTTTATGACTGAATGACTTTTCTTATAACTGAATGACTGACTGGGTGACTAACTGAGTGAGAAAAGCTGTAAAACAACAACAGTAACAGGAACAATGCTATTCAATGAATAGCGTCGTCGCTTCATTGCTATTAACTCACGACTTTGGATTTTTATTGAAAATATTACACAAAGCAACAATAAATAAAAATGAAAACAAAAAAAAATATAAAAAAATTAAACAAATTTTCATAAAGAAGGCACCATTTTCATGGCTGTAAAGATGCGCTCGTGTTTTTATTATCAGTGTCAATGCACAAGTGCAAGCAACAACAATAACAACAACAGGCTAAGCTAAGGAGTGGAAAAGCTTTTCTGACGCTAGCGCTAACTGGCAGTTGTACGGGAAATTTTGAACAGAGAAGCCTAGAATCTATTGCCACAGAATGAGAAAATACTCAAGAGAATAATTAAAACAAAAAATTCAAACTAATTTCAGAACAAAAACATGAAAATTTAGAAAACTTGAAATTTGTATGATTTTGAAGCCATTGATATTTTGGTTAAATATGGAAGTATGGGTATTTTTAATATTTTTAGAATTGCTTATTAGCTCTCAAATAAATACATGTTTAAAAAATTGCTTAAAAAGCCACAATAAATAATAGACAAAAATATCAGTTAAGAGCAAAAACACTGTAACAGACAGGACAGCAACAAAGCTTTTGTAAAATGTCTAAGCGTCGCCATTGGTTTTTCATTACAAGAGTTATTCAAATATTAAACATGCTTTAATCCCAGTGATGCCCACAAAAATTATATGAAGAGTGCAACAACAATTTCAATAAGTAGCCAACATAAGCAACAAAACGTTGGATCCCTGGTACAATGAAGAATTACCAACAATAAACAACACATAAAGCCAACAACAATATGAATTTTGCGTGGTCGCTGCATTTACCAACAACGAAAAGGACCTAAAAACAATAACATACATGGTGATCATGATCGCGTAAAGTTCAAATTTTAGAACACCCAAAAACAACAACATGCGAAACAATATCGATCGATAGTGTGTACGTACAACAACAAAGAAGTAAGAACTAAGACGCAGCTGAAAAATGATTTCGCCGGACATTAATCATTAAAATATTGAAGTTGTTGTAAAGAGTGTAAATGAGTTAGGTTCTGGGAATCCCTGCTCAAATCGGCTTTAATATAAGAAACTAAATACAATTTGTTTGCCTTGTGCATTGAGCTTGATGAACTCTGACAGAAAATAATCAACGCGTTAAACAGTGACAGAAGCGACGCCATTAAGCTGCACAAAGAGTTTGCAAAAAAAAAAAAAAAAAGAAAAAAAAAGAAAAAATAAAAAAAACAATATTAATTCAATCATGTTTTAGCATTTAATCACCAGCCACACAATATAGCAAAAAGTCAACACCCAAAACACATAACTTGCTGTGAAAAACAAAAGACTTCAGCCACGAACTGGTTTCGTTGTTTCGTATAATTATACAAAAAAATTCAAATATCATATTAAAATTGATTTGCATTTCCAAAATGTCAGCGAAATTGCATATAATTATATAGAATTTGATGAATTATTTTTGTATCATTTTGGTCGACAAAACAAAGACAAGACAACACAAAAATCATATACATTGAATACGAAAATTCAATCAAAATGAAGCTCAGATAAAACACATAAATAACACGTTAAATTTTAGCCATTTTTTGTTTTATTTAGTATCAAATTATAAATTTTTAGCTTTGAGCAATCAATCATTGTTTTTATATAACACAAAAAAAAAAAAAAAAATACACATAGCTACATATGCGGACATTGACAAATTCAGACTGCTTCAGACAATCGAAACGTAGAGAAATGCAAAAATATTGGAGCAGACATGAGAAGCTTGAAGCTAAGTGGGATCAGAAGACGAAAAAAGAAACAAAAACTATCTAAGCCATATTTAAGGCTTAGAACTAAAGAAAGCGGTTAAGTCACAAATTTAGCAAAAATCTTAATTGAATGTTGAATGACAACTTGTCTAAGCCAAAAAATAAGTTCGTCGGAATAAAAACAGGTCAATGCTAAATGTTAAATGTTAAAAGTTAAATGTTAAATGTTAAATGTTAAATGTTAAATGTTAAATGTTAAATGTTAAATGTTAAATGTTAAATGTTAAATGTTAAATGTTAAATGTTAAATGTTAAATGTTAAATGTTAAATGTTAAATGTTAAATGTTAAATGTTAAATGTTAAATGTTAAATGTTAAATGTTAAATGTTAAATGTTAAATGTTAAATGTTAAATGTTAAATGTTAAATGTTAAATGTTAAATGTTAAATGTTAAATGTTAAATGTTAAATGTTAAATGTTAAATGTTAAATGTTAAATGTTAAATGTTAAGTGTTAAATGTTAAATGTTAAATGTTAAATGTTAAATGTTAAATGTTAAATGTTAAATGTTAAATGTTAAATGTTAAATGTTAAATGTTAAATGTTAAATGTTAAATGTTAAATGTTAAATGTTAAATGTTAATTGTTAAATGTTAAATGTTAAATGTTAAATGTTAAATGTTAAATGTTAAATGTTAAATGTTAAATGTTAAATGTTCAATGTTAAATGTTAAATGTTAAATGTTAAATGTTAAATGTTAAATGTTAAATGTTAAATGTTAAATGTTAAATGTTAAATGTTAAATGTTAAATGTTAAATGTTAAATGTTAAATGTTAAATGTTAAATGTTAAATGTTAAATGTTAAATGTTAAATGTTAAATGTTAAATGTTAAATGTTAAATGTTAAATGTTAAATGTTAAATGTTAAATGTTAAATGTTAAATGTTAAATGTTAAATGTTCAATGTTAAATGTTAAATGTTAATTGTTAAATGTTAAATGTTAAATGTTAAATGTTAAATGTTAAATGTTAAATGTTAAATGTTAAATGTTAAATGTTAAATGTTAAATGTTAAATGTTAAATGTAAAATGTTGAATGTTAAATATTAGATGTTAAATGTTAAATGTTAAATGTTAAATGTTAAATGTTAAATGTTAAATGTTAAATGTTAAATGTTAAATGTTAAATGTTAAATGTTAAATGTTAAATGTTAAATGTTAAATGTTAAATGTTAAATGTTAAATGTTAAATGTTAAATGTTAAATGTTAAATGTTAAATGTTAAATGTTAAATGTTAAATGTTAAATGTTAAATGTTAAATGTTAAATGTTAAATGTTAAATGTTAAATGTTAAATGTTAAATGTTAAATGTTAAATGTTAAATGTTAAATGTTAAATGACTCAAAAACTTTGAAAAAGAATTATAATTTTGAGGAATTTCGGGAGTAGACAGTCACGTTTTCAAAATGCATTAGCCTCTCCCAATACAATTGATTATTTTGAACTTGTGGTAAAGAATTCTTTAGAATAGATTTAGTAGATTTTTCCATATCACCTTAAAAAATTAAACTTTCTGATAAAAAAATGAAAGGAACTAAATTCAGGATTTCAAATATGTGCAAATTTTCTTATCTAAGGCACCAATCAGATCACTTATTGTCAATTATGTGACAATAAATGATATAAATATGAGGATCATAAAATAATAACTTATCCTTAGCTTAGAGTTATTTAAAAATATTCATTATTTTATAACTTTCCTTTACTCACTGTTAAATTAACAGCTTTCATCATAAGATTTTTTTATAATCGTCAGATTTATAGCTTCAGAAGTTTGCACAAAAATAAAAACGTGTGCCCGTGAACTTGCAAATCTGTCACTCTTCAATGAAAATAAAAGGTAACAAGAACAAAACATTTCATAAACGCCAAATAAAAATGCTTTCGCTTAAGAGCTAATGTGAAATGCTTAGTTATTGAAAGCATTAAGAATAATGCATCGCACAATCCATCATATTTACACCTAAATTGATGCTGTGAGTGATACAGACAATCGTTTGAGTTTAAAAGAGAAAACAACAACAACAACCTGGAATAAACCCATTTGTTATGCTATAAAAGTCAAAAACGAAGCAATCAATAAAGACTGAAATTGAGGAACAAGAACGCAAACGTTTGCAGTTGTCAATAAAAACAACAACAACAACAACGGGAAGGGATATGCATCCGCGCCTTACAACAACAATAACAATAACAATATCACAAACAGCAACAACCTAAAAATTAACAATGGTTTTAAAAACGTTCAAGCGCAGCAACATCACAAAAATTACAAATACTGCAACAACAACAACAACTCCAACAACAATAAGATCAATGACATGTATTGTCAGCGGAATACAAATTATTGCCGCCTTGTAAGAAGTTAAAATTTGCTGGTGATCAAATGAAATTAACTGCAATCAACAGCAACAACAACATTACAACAAACGATCAATCAAATCTGTTTAAATGTAAGTGTATTTTTTTTGACGAGAACGCCGTCAGTTCAAGAGTGAGAAAATATTCTAAAATGTTTACCAATCAAATTGCATGCATCTCTAAAAAATACAAAATCTAGATTTTAGTTCAAATGTCAAACGTTCGAAACATCAATTTATGAAGATCACCTCTCAATGTTGTGTATGTGTGTGTGTGCCAGTGTGATCATCAACTGGCCAAGTTTGAAAACTTACTTAATTATGCATAAATGGGCTGAAAAGTGGGTACAGTACACAATAAAAAAAAAATAAAGAAATCATATCAAAACTAAGAAAAAAAGGCTGGCTACACGTGTGGGTTGATTGCTCTAACAAAGACGCAACATTGATTAAGATTAATTATGGCAGGTTGCTCTATGTGGAGCAACAGCAATAAAGGCAATATAAAAACATTCAAATTATCATAACACATAAATAATGATATTTCATATCCTGCGGCGTTGTAACGTCATTGTTCAGGGTTGAGTTTGAGTAATCATTACAATCAAATTGCTATAAATATTAAACAGTTCACATAGACTTTTTTTTTAACAAAAATAGTTGTGCTCGTTATAGACTACATAGAGTGTCACTGTATCGAACACACTTGACAGCGAACAAACCTATAATTAAATGCTTCAGCAAGAAGACACTATTCAGTCAAGAGTCTTCAGTGCTGTACTTGATAGCAGTCAAATCAACTAGCAGCTCAATAATTTATAAATACTTCTGCTAGATCTGTACAAATTAGCTCTTGATCTTGCTGCCCATATCAAAAAAAAAAATAAAAATTCCTAAATTCCAGCTGACCACAAAACTCTCACTCAAACTCAAGAAAGTGCTACATGAGCTTCACTGCTTGACTTGTTGCTAGATGAGCTTGATCTGTCTTGAGATACTTAAGAAATGATCGTGTCATCGTCATCAAACATAATCATAGATATCAATATTTGGAATAAAGACAAAGAGCTTTTCTCATGTTGTAGTTATGTTCAATAAACATAAAAAAAGAAAAATGAAAAAAAAGTCTATGTAAATTATAATAATTTCGTTTTAACTCTTTAAGGCTCTTATTTGTTGAGGCAGCTGTAACGAATATAAACTTTGAACGATGAACGATCACACGAGTGCAATGATCACTGATCAGTGATCGTTAGAGCAAAAAACGTTTAAGCAGCTTGATTTAATGGTCATATTTTCGACTAACGTTTTGTTGGTTTTCCACATTATTTTGCTGTATATCGACTTGGCTATTATCTAGAGAAATTTTAGTGAAATTTTTAACTACTCTTGTTATTATTTTTATATGTTTGCGTGTTAAAAAGTGAATTTATTGGTGAGGGGGTTTATAACTTATTGTTTTTGGAATGAAATTTTTAACAATTCTGGGCCGGGGATGGGGTTTTGATTTATGTAAAGAAATTTAAAAATTTTTAGTTATAAGAAGATTGATGAATTAAATTTTTGAAATATGATTCTTATAACATAAAAAGTATGTTAGCATTATAGAGATTAAATTACCTCTGTTCATATATATCTTTACATTATTTATCATTTCATAGTCTTACATGCGAAACTATGACCAGTTTTGCGATGGTGTGGGGGTGAACCACTAAATGGTGATTTAAACTGAATATTTTATAAAAACTGAGTTTGTTTTATGGCCGAAAAGATTTCGTTTTTGCGGTTTTCTTAAGGGAAGAAAGGCCTACTTAGTAGACTTGGGTAGTCTTGGGATCTTACTCCAGATGAAGACAAATGTCATTGAAATGGTATTCATCTGCCAGAAAACATATTGATGGGCTTACTTGACTGAGTCTGCAAATGGCCTTGATTGAAGAAACGATTTCCTCTGATGTACCTGCGGTTATAGTCAGTATATAGACCATCGCCATTAAAATGAGGAAAATCAACAGAATAACTCCTTGACTCACTACCTTGAAAGAAACGGCGAGCTGTCCATTGAGCAGAACGAAGCATCTTTATGAACATGTTATTGTAGGACTCTTTTCTAATAGCAATTTTTTTGAGGGACTATTCTATTGAGAACGACCACCATATGTATTCTCGATTCAAGGGGGCACGTACTTTCTTGAAGTCTACAAACATATCAAACTACTTCCCAGCAAACATGATGACTCTTAAAAGACTATTTTAAGACTCAAATTAATCTTTTTTTCATCATAATGCGCCCAAACAAGACTCTTTTAAGACTCATATAAATGACTTTTTATCGTCATAATGCGCTCAAAAAAAGACTCTTTTATGAGTACATTTTCGTAGGTTATAGGCTTCTAAATATGAATCCTAATAATGACTGCTCTATATCTCATTTTAGACTCAAAATTAGGACTCTTTTAAAACTCATATTTAATATTCTTTTGAGACTCATAATAAAGACTCTTTTAGAACTAATATAATTTAGTCTTTTTGGACCCAAAATGAGGACTCTCTTAAGACTTATATTTAATACTCTTTTAAGACTCATAATAAAGACTCAAGATAAAGACTCTTTTAGAACTCATATAAATTTGTCTTTTTGGACTCAAATTGAAAATTCTTTTTAGTCTCATATTTAATGCTCTTTTAAAACTCCCAATAAGACTCTTTAAATATACTCTTTAAAGTAGTCTTTTGGACTCAAAATTAAGACTCTTTTAATAGCCATATATAATACTCCTTTAAGAATCATGTAACGGAATCTTTGAAGACTAATGAAGGCTCTTTCAGAACTCATAGAAGTAACAATGATCCGTTTAGGTGGAAATATATTTTTAGATTAAAATTTATTTAATATTTTATAATTGATTTATTTTATAATTGAAAAATAAAAAGAAAATGACAAAAATATTTTTTTTTTAACATTTCAAATAAAATGTAATTGTAAAAAAATTAAAAGTTAAAAATTTCACTTTGCCATATTCGATTCGACTTCATTCGATTCTGCTCCTGAACTACACACTGAACTACTGAAAGATAAATTATGACGAGTTGGAGCATTCACTTCGAAAAAAATATTCACATTCTCACAAATGACCATCACATAACAAATTACAGAGGACTCTTGTAGGAGTCTTTAAATTGCGTACTCAAAAGGCATGTATAAAAATACTCTTTTTAGAGTCTTTTTTCTGAGCAATGATTTTACAATCATATCAAAGACTACTTGAGGAGTCTTAAGGAGCCTTAATTTTTATTGCTTACTATTAAAACACGCATAAGAAATACTCTTTTAAGAGACATTCTTTTGAGGCACTCAGAAAATGTTTGCAGGGTTATTTCTTATTATATCTTAAAATATTATAATATGAAAGCACATTTCCTCTATTCCGATGAAAACATTTTTGAATACAGTCACTAAACATCTGAAAAAATAAAAAAATTGAGGAAACTGATTTTTTTCTTAAATCTAAAAATTTTTGATGAGAAAGCAAACTGATGAAAAATCAAAATTCAACAACTTTAATTGCAAAAACATTCTCAGGTCTTGACGGAATTGAATAAATCAAATTACATATTTTTTTAAAATTCTATTTTTTTTTCGAATATATTATGTACTATGTGAACGAATTTCCGCACTAACCTTATCTGAAATTTTGAAATTGAAAATTTATGAATGACATTAAAGTTTAAAAGAAAATTATTAACATTGCTTTTTTAGATACAAGATTCATTTCCAGTTGAGAGCATGATGATTCCATACAAGGGAGATTAAGAACAAAACAAAAATCAATTCTTTATATCGATCTACACTACTCTACAATCTTTAGTTTGATATCATCTGAATTATAACGAATGTATTGCTTCAAGCTTTAAAGTAAGGTCTCGAAAAACAGGAATTTTCTGTAAAATTTTTTGAAGAAAAATAGCTCAAACCTAAATCCATGAAACAGAAAACGAACATTATCTAAGAGCGAATAATACCTACAAAAGAGATCCATGTTTACTTGTAGCTTCCTTTATGTTGTTGATCTTGTTGTTTGCTTATCGAATTGCTTTAAATTCAAACTAGCACTTTACTCCGCTTCTTTAAGCTGTACAATCACCCACTGAAGAGCTAGTCACTAATGCAAAATTCACCAAACGATCTTTACTAGCTTGAATTGTTACGCCTGCAGGCATGATTTTTTTTTTCTTCTTATGCTTATCAAGGTTCATGTGAAGTAATGTTTTTTTTTTTATATTTTATTTTGCTTAAGTTGTGCCACATTAAGTGCGGCTAAAGCAGGCTTATTAAACTTTATGCTGCCATGTTTATGTTTCTAGCACAGCGAAGGAAGATCACAGCAATATTGTGACCTTCTGACAGCAGACTAAATTGTATTTACGCCCACGTATAGAGTAAATGGAAATGTGGCCTGTCCAGTGTAGAAAGCAAAGCGGCAGATTAGAAATAAAGCCAATTTTTTATAGGATATAAATAAATCAAGTGATAGAGGAAGAGATTCTAATTGAGTTGAGGATGAACAAAATTTTAAAAATATCATGCTTTTGAGAGAAAACTTAAAATTTTATATGTAAAAATATTAATTAGTACTGTGTGTTTTAAATGAAACTAATAAAAACTTTTCTATAGATTTTGTTTTAAGAAGCAGTTCTATTTATTGATGTTTTAATTATTCTTGTTTAAACCTTTGCTATGACCTCATTTGTAATTCTAGCTACTCTTCAATGGCATTCAATTTACTACGATGCTGCAAGTGTTCGCACTTGTTTGATATTAAATGACCAAAATTTGCATAATAAAGCAATCAGTAGACAATATTTAAGTTGTTTGTATTTTCATTTAACTTTTGTGTTTATTAAGAACCGCACGTTATAAACTTATGATTATTCATTGTAAAAGAGGAGTTTTGCTGTCTATCTTCTCTTAAAAAATAATCATTTATTATCGAATATAAAGCAAAAGTGAGTCAGTTATGATGATGTACATTAATTTCAATCAATCAATGAATAAGAATCTTGCAGTTATTGCCTCATAAAAACTAGCTGCGAATTATAAAAAAGCAATATTTATCATGAGTCTTAAAATAATACTTATTTTCTTATACATAGTTTCTTTCGAAATGTTATAGTGTTAAAATGCTTAAATGTCACTGCTTTTAAAAATTATATCTAGACTTTGATTCATGCCATCAGAACATTCTGTCAGCAAAAATTTATAAAACTGCATCATTTTTGCTTTCATTAGATCGATCATTCGTTTAAACGTGTGAAAACTGCACACTTTTTCCTACTCACAGCCGCTTCCTTTTTCCGCTTTCCGTTTAAGTGCTCATTTTTTTCCCCTCTTTAAAATGCTGTTGATTGTTCTTTATTATTGTTGACATTATTTGTAGCTAACTAACTTGTGCAATTGTTCTGCAGTTTGTGTTTTTTTTCTACTCTGATGCAATCTATCATTGCTTTAACTACTCAACATCTGACATAATTTTGACAGTTCTTCCTGCTTATTTCTGTTTTTTTTTTCTAAATGTTATCTAGCTGATAATTTTAAAGAACTTTCAAGTGATGGCATATTGTAGCAATCAATCATAAAATCAGAAAAGTGTTGCTTGTTCTGTGATAGCATCAATTGGCTGACAGATTTAAACAAAAGACTTAAGCAACGAACTTGCTGCTGTTTTAGCCCAGCTGAAGGTGAAATGTTTTTGATTTTGTGTTTAATGTAACAATAACGTGATTTTCATAACATAGTTATTTTTATTATAGTTTTTTTTTTAATTTTTTTAGTTTTGTGTGTTATGCTGACCCATCATCCTGCCATTTATCCATCTTGCTATGCTGTCTACTTCGTGACTTTTCACTTAAGTAACTTCAAATTTTGCTGTTAACATTCGGCGCTTGTTGTTGTTGTTGTTGTACTCGTACTACTTTCGATTATTTTATTTTTCAACTGCTCGTTTCTTTCGTTGATTTGTTATTAGCTGTTATTCACGATATTGCTGTTCACATAAATAATAATTATTCAGTTCAATAAAAATTTTTGCTTTTGATGCACTGCATAGATAAGCAATTTTAATTGATTAGCTTTTGTAGAATTTATGTCTGAGCATGAGTCAGCAAAACAAGCAAACGAAAAATTTGTATGTATTCCCACGCGTGGCGGGTGGTGTACGATGGTTGCCAAACATTGGAATTTTATGTTTTCCAAATTTTATGGTATGAACTTCTGCTGTAATAAATAAAGAATAAATAAGGCGAAAAAAACAACTTTAAAATATCAGCGCAACTTTTGTTTGTCTTCATATCTTAATTGTAGATCCTAATCAGCGCACACTGAAAGAGCACACATATGACTACAACAGCGACAACAATTATTTAGGAACAAAATCCACTTACGACAAATCTACACATACACAAACACAAAGCGCTGTAAAAGCTTGTCAGGTGTGCAGATGCTTGTAGATATCACACACTTCAGCTTGTTGCTGTTCTGTGTCGCTTGTTCTTGTCGCAGTTGTTGCGGTTTTTTGTTCTTTTTTGTTTGTTTTTTGTTTGTTGTTGCTATTGTTGTTGCTGTTGCTAGTGAGTGTGTTTAGTTGTCATGTTACACTTTGGTCACTCTAATGAGCACAATTAGTGTTGTCTGTCCATTTGATGGGATATAAAATAAATACAGTTTCCATGTTTCCGGTTTGCATTAAAAATTAAAGCGAAGACTTTTTATTAACAGTTTAAACGAGGTCAATTAAGCAAAAATAATAGAAAAAAATAAAATTAAAACAATTTCCGCCGAACACAAATTTAAGCATATTTTTCAAAATTTCGATATCCCTGCAAATATTTTCTGAGTGCCTCAAAAAAAATAAAATGACTCTAAAAAGAGTATTTCTTATGTGTGTTTTATGAGTAAGCAATAAAAAGACTCCTAAAGGAGTCGTTGATATGATTGATAAATGAATACTCAGAAATAAGACTCTAAAGAGAGTATTTTTTATGCATGTTTTATAAAAATGATTGCTCAGAAATAAGACTGCTTTTTATGAGAACTCGGCAATTAGGTTCTGAGAGGAATTAATAAACTTTAAAGTTTGATTTTTATCTTGTTAATATATAAAAACGTTGGTGCATATGTATGTTTTGACTATTACGACTGATCCTCTGTAATTTGTAATGTGATGGTAATTTGTGAGAATGTGAATATTTTTTTTCGAACTGGATGCTCTAACACTTCATTATTTTCAATTTTCAAACTTTCAATCGTTCAGTGTGTAGTTGAGTAGCAGAATCGAATGAAGCCGAATCGAATATGGTAAAGTGAAATTTTCAACTTTTAATTTTTCTACAATTACTTTTTATTTCAAATGTTAAAAAAAAAAATAGTTTTTTAATTTTGTTTTTATTTTTCAATTATAAAATATTTTAAATAAATTTATATCTAAAAATATATTTCAACCTTAACGGATCATTGTTACTTCTAAAAGAGTCTTCATAATGAGTCTTTAAGGATTCCATTACATGAATCTTAAAAGAGTATTAAATATTACTGTTAAAAGAGTCTTAATTTAGAGTCCAAAAGACTATTTTAAAGAGTATATTTAAAGAGTCTTTAGTATGAGTATTAAATATGAGACTTAAAAGAGTCTAAATTTTCGGTTCAAAAAGACTAATTTATATGTGTTCTTAAAGAGGCTTTATTATGAGTCTTGAAAAAGTCTTTATTATGAGTTTTAAGAGAATATTAAATATGAGTCTTAAAAGAGTTTTCATTTTGAGTTCAAAATAATCCATAAAGCAGTATGTTATGAATCATATTTTGAAGCTGTATTCATACTTTGAATAACCTACGAAAATGTAATTATAAAAGAGTCTATTTTGAGCGCATTATGACGGTAAAAACTCATATATTTGAGTCTTGAAACAGTATTTTAAGAGTCATAATGTTTGCTGGGATTTTACTTTTTATGTTAACCTATATATCTTGAATGATTGAATTCATTTACTTTGATTTATGTTAAACCAATATTTTTTTTAAATATATAAAAACATTATTTCTCTGTTGAATTATTTTCATATTTTTTTTTTTTTTTTTTTTTTTTGTTTTGTGTGCCTTTTTTTGATTTTGTTTTTTTTTATTTGAATTTTTTTAATTTGATATGTTTTCTTTAGTTTTTTAATACGTTTTGCTTTTTATATCTAAAATAATATTTCATAGGCATTGGTTTGATGATATAAATATTTAATTTAATTTTTTTTGTTTTATTACACTTAATTTTTAATACATATATTAATAACAAAGTTTTATTTTAGTTTTTGTTTAATTTTTTTGTTTTTTTTTTCTTATTTATTATACATAAGTAATTTCTGTTTTTTAGTTTGGTTTTTTTTATTTATTATTATTTTTTTTTAATATTGAAAACAAATTTTTGAGCTTTAGGCCAAGCATGTTGACAACAAGACAACATTAAGAACAAAGAAGGCAACAACCAACAACAACAACAACGGCCCTGTATAGAGAAAATCACACAGCTTGACTATACAGACTGTTTCGTTGGCCGCTACACCAACTCATCAGAAGCCTTTGTATGACTTCACACTTTCTTTGATCTCCATGTTGTCTTGTTGTCAACATGCTTGGCCTAAAGCTCATAAATTTGTTTTCAATATAAATAATAAAAATAATATAAGTATACAAATAGTAAGATTAAATATTTTTTTAATTATTTTTTTCCAAATTAAATTTGTTGTTTTTTAAATATTAACTTTGTTAATGTTAAATTTTCTTGTGTCATAATTTATTATTATTTTTTTATTTGATTTATTTTTTGTATTATATTTTTAGTTAATTATTTTAATACGTTGTTTTTTTATTTCTAAATTCATTCTCTTATTTTATTATATTTATATGTTATTTTTCTTATTATTTGTTTTAAATTATTAACTTTATAAATTTATTTTTTTTTTTCTTTTTTAAATTATTTATTTAAATTTTTGGTTTATTTTTTTCTTAATTATCATAAGTGATTTTTTAGTTTGTCTTCTTGTATTTATTATAAGTTATTTTATATTATTGTTCAAAGTTAAATATTTGGTTATATAAATATTTACTTTACTTATTTTTAAATTTTGTTGAGTTATATCTTATCTGGTTTGTATTTTTAATTAATTATAATAATTTACTGTTTTTTTATGTGTATTTTTTAATTTATTATATATATGTTAGATGTTCTTATATTTTCTGTTATTTATTAACTTTATTTATTAATAAATTTAGTTTTCTTCTTGAAATTTTTTAATTAATTGGTTTTAATTTTTTGTTACATATTTTAGTTTTTTAATTTTTTTTTATTATTATATATTATTGGTAGTTTTGTATTATTTTTCCCAAATTGAATGATTTGTTTGTTTAAATAGTTTTTGTCATTATTCTTAAATTTTCTTTAGTAATACTTTTTATGTATTTTAATGATTCATTTTTTGTAGCGCTTTTTTATTTTTTGTGTTTTTAGTTATTTATTATAATTTTTATTTCTTTTATGTATGAATTATTTGATTTTTATTGTGCGAATATCACTTTTTCTGTTATTTTTTTTTATTAATTAGCTTTATTTGTTAATTTTTTTTTATTTAAAAATTTTTTTTTATATATTTTTAAAGTCTTTTAATTTAATTTAATTTTTCTTAAATATTTTTAATTTTGTTTTTGTATTTTGAATTATATTTATACTATTCTTGAATTAAGCTTTGAATATCACTTCTTCTGTTTTTCTGTTTTTGTTTTTATTTATTAGCTTTATAAGTTTTTTTTTTTAATATCAAAAATTTTATAATAATTTGTAATTTTTTATTTTTTTGTGTATAATTTAATTTTTCTGAAATAATTTCAATTTGGGTTTTTATTTTGGATTATACTTTATATTTTACTATTCTTGAATAAATTTTCTTATTTTGCGGAGGTTTTATTGTTTATTTTTTTTTTTTTTTTTTTTTTTTGTAAATGAGTTTTATTATTTAAACCTTTATTTACAAGAGTCTTTATTGAAGATTTCACTAATATTTTTCTCAGTTTTGACATCCCTCTTTGTAGTCTTGACATTCAGCATTAATCTTTTTTTGTAAATGGGAGTTTTTTATCATTTGAACCGCTTTAAAGCTTTTGTGAGGTGGTTTGTTCCAGCAATGTTTTGAGATTCCTTAAAATTGATAAAATATCGCATGATTGCTTCCACCCCACCAAGCAATGCTCAATGTTCACATATTGACACAACAGCCACAACATGCTTCCCAACTAACGGTACAAGCCGTCAATCACAACAACAACAACAACAACGCATTCATACAAGAACAACATCTAATAATACATAAGAAAAAAAAAAATTTCCTAAGCCTTCAAGAATTTCAATTGGGACAAAATCTTCTCAAGGTTCTGGACAAAAATTTGAAGATTCTCCAGCAGCAGCAGCAACAGCATCAGGAGTAGCAGCAACAGATCGCTTGGTGTGCGACATGAAACAGGTGTGGCTGCTCATTGCTAGCGCGTAGTTGTTGTCTACGATGTTAGTTGACGATGTTAGTTTAACGTAGTTGTTGTTGTTATTGCTGTTGTTGCAATTGTAATTGCAGTTAAGCTGTTGCTGTTGCTGTTAGCTTTGCTGTTTATATGTTTTGTTGCTGCCCTATCTCGCGACTTGGTCGCACGTTGTATCGATCGCTCATTATTTTTGCGCAACTTTTGAGGTCGTTCATAGTCGCCAAGCAAACAGAGTCCATCCCGTCCATCCATAGTTGCCATTGCATGGCATCAATGCGGTCGCTACATTATTAAATCGGCGCATTTTAGTTAGTTTCGTGCGTTACTTATTGCATTTGTGTGAATATGTGAGTGAGTGAGCACAGTAAAGTGTAAGTGTGTGTGTTGTTTTCTGCTTTCAGCTGGCAACACTGTCATCTGTTGTGAATATTTATTGACCTTTGAACTACGCCTCGCTTGCGTGGCTTGTGCAAATAACCTGTTGCAGTTTAGTGATTATTAGATTGAGTTTGGCGTTGCCACATTTTGATTGCATGCGAATCTTAATCAACGGTTTTTGTCTTTTGTGCTTTATGTTATAACCGTTACGGCTGCTTGTCAATGAGTGTCGTTCGTTCATTGATGATCATGATGATCATCTGCTGGATGATGGTCTGGTCATCAAATTAAGAGTTGATGTGATGCTGTGATAATTTGCTATTGCTTTTTTTTTTTTCTTTTACTGTTGTTTTTTAAGCGCAAAATATTTATTTGCTGACTTGCGTTATAAGAAGTTTCATCACTATTTTTTTGTTAAATTTGGTTTTATAAATTTTATAGATAGAAAACAAGAGGTACTACTTCTGCACAGATTGTATTATAAAAGCGTGAAATAATTAACTCATCGGAGTAACAAGTTTTATAAAATTACGATTACGTACGACTTTCATTCAAGATCGTTTTATTCAGTTTAATAGCTTTTTTATTTGAATCAAGAGTCTTTCCTCAGCTCTATCGTGCATGTTTAGAAACAGAAAATGAGTTTAAGTTTTGATGAAATTGGCCAATAAACATCTGGCGAATAAACTTATTGAACTTTAAGTTTATGTAATTTTTATATTTTTTCCCCTGATGCTTCACTTAAGCCCACTTTTAGTAACTTGTATGTAAATATTTACCGAAACGCCTTGTTTGCATCATTGACATTGTTACTTTTTATCAGATTTTAAAATTTTGATTCTTTAAAGCCTAAAGAGATAAAAAGATCGGCTCAGTCGCCCTCGAAATAAAAAAAAAATTTAATGATAAATGATCTTTCATTAAAAGTTCATAAACATAAATCAAACCTATTTTCGGCACCCTCCTCTTACAGCATAAAAAAGTCAAATAGTGTCGAAGAGTGGGAATTTTTTTTTGTTATGTACGAAGATGAACTGAATAAATATTGTAATTTAATTGTAACTGAAAAAAGTAGGGCTGCAAATTGGAGTATGGCTTGGGTATGGCTTGAAAAAAAGGTAAGACGCATAGACCGATGCTTTGAAAACAAAGAAAGACAAGCAGCAGCTACAAACAACAGTAAGAGTGCTTTGTGTGACATTTTCCTTAAATATTTGATAAACATCATAAATAATAAGAGCGGTGTAGAGTAAAATTTGTAGTCAAGGATTTTATTTTTTTTTTTTTTGTATTTGTTTCACAGCAGATGAAGTAAGAATAACTAGAGCTACCCCGAGGAATTGTTAAACAGTGGATGTTGCTGGTTCATTTGTTGTTGCTATTGTTGTTGCATTATTTGACATGTGAAGTGTTAAGGTAAACAAAATTAATGACATTGACTTCGATCGAATGTTGCTGCCGATCTCTGTGCGCCAAACATGATTTGCTAAGGAGCTGCTGCTGCTGCTGCTTCTGCTAAGAGGTAAAGTTTATAGCTTAAGATGCTGCTGTTGCTGGCCAAGACCTTAAGTATTGCTCTTTGTTGGGAGTTAATTGTTTGTTTGACAGTTTGTCGTGCAGTAGATGCTTTCTAATGAAATTTTCTATGTAGCTACTCGGTGAATGCGGCGTCAAACCAAAACCAATGATTAATTGCTGCCACATGCAAAAATTTTGGCTGCATTGTTATCTGAAGTTGGCAACTGTTTGAAAAGTAATTTCCTCTACTTGTAGCTTAAAAGGTTTGTTCGAGTTCTTGTTTAGATATTGGGTAAATATTTGTGCACCCTCTTGTGTGGCGTTAGTCAGCGTTTTTTCGACTATCAAAGCAGAAGAATTCATTTGTCATTTGCTGATCGGCTTGTGATGTTTGCTGCTCAAATGGTTTTAAGTAACGGCAAATGACTTGAAAGGTGTTTTAAGCTGGAAATGCAGGGTTTGTAGCAGCCTTTGTCGGCATGCAAACAGTATGAAAAGGATTACGAGTAAAGAAAAGAAAAAAAAAAAACAGCTGTAGCTGTATTTTGGCAGTGATTCAAGCAACGCTTAAACCTAAAATTTAAAATACGAACGCATGCTGGTGATGGCAATCGCCAGAAACGTGCTTCCAAAAGCAGCCCACCTACAAGCCGTATCGCAGCGGATGTCACAGGTTAACGAAAACTTCGTTGGTCGCAACAAGTGCTGCAGGCAGCCAACAAATTAATATGTTTCAGGCGTATTTTTTTTCCCAAAATGTCCCTTTTTTGGTATCTAAATAGCCTCATAAACAATAACTACATCAACTACTACTTCAACATTCTGCCATTTTAAATTAAATAACATTTAAATTAAAAATCCAAATAGCTGCAATACACATAAATTTCATTAAAATCAAAATAATTTATGTGAGTGCACAACCTTTTTGTAATGCTGGCAACATTTGTAGCATTCTCTACAATTTATGAATGCCACCTATGACAAGAGTTCAGCATGTTGTACCTTTCCTTGTACATAAGGTTCAAGTACAACTTCATTGTTGGTTAACTTAACTCTGGTTTGGGTGAAGTTAATTTATGCGTCACATAAAACAATGCAACGCATACAAAAAGTAGATAAATTTGAACCCTTATCGATACTCATAACTTATAAAAATCTTATAAAAAAAAATTTTAAAATTACAAAACTACGTTTGGGCTGTAAAATATTTTAAATAAACAGCCAAGATTGACATTTCCGATAAGTCCGAATTAACATTTGTTAGTGGCAGGATTGAAGCTACTTTTTTCGGAATTTTTAGAGGGTATTAAATTTAATTGTTCGTGTTAATATTCTATAGACTTTGATATGATTTATAAATATTATTTTGGGGACTATGAGCAGCAAGAAAATTATATGTATTAAGATGGATTTTCAATCCCGAAAATATTGTTAACCAGAGCATGAAACGTAAAATTATGTTACAGACTGTGAATATTTGTAAATGGTACATTATGAATATAAAAAAAAAATTCTAAATACTATAAGTTTTTAGTTGTATGTCACAGTACACCTCCAACGTGTACCGTATAAGAACATATAAGAGTAATTTTCCGATGAAGATAAGTTTGACAAAAAGGATTCGTAAGAATGAAATCACACGTAAATTTACTCATTTCGGTCATAGTGTTACGCCCTATGCATTCTGGATGTCCCAATTTACCTCCTTATGCTGATCAATTGATGTTGATTTACCAGCAAAACCTTAAAAAACGGAGGAAAGTCGTCAATGTTATCTTTATTCGCCAGTTCCTAGACGGAACCCCACTAACTGTCCTGCTCTACTCCAACTGATATTCCTTAATACCAACCCACGAAATCTTAGGTCTGTACCTCTCTTTCACCTCAACTTTCATCGCACCGACTATGGATGCGATAAATCTATATATATTATCCCTCTTGTGACCAACAACTTGTGATCTTGTGATGATCACCGAAATGAATTTTAATCTTAATAAATCTAGTCTTCGAAATACCCTTCTTCATTTCAATACTATTTTCTCTTTAATTATTTAATTATTTAATTAAAATATATGTTTTCTAAGAATTATAAAATTAAATAAACATATAAAAATGCCACAATTTTATAACTTATTTCAATGATAATTTTTTAATTTTGCTGAAAACTCAAATGGTGTTACTTGCTAACAACTTAATGTTTGTTGAAAATATTTAACCACACTCTGAAAGCTACGTAATAACTATAATTTTTGCATCAAAATTATTTAGACAGGCTACTTCACTTTGCTTTGTCTCAAGAAATGAAATGCGCCTCCTTTTCTTATTTGAAATGCTTATGAAATGTATCAATACTCATATTAGTGAAGAAATATTACAAAACTCTATCCTGTGTGATCAAAATATCCTATAAACTATATTACTGCCATGAAGGTAAAAAAAAATTCGGGTTTTTATATATCGTTGGCTTGCAAGGAAAACTGACCAATTACAAAAATTCGGTTTTTTACTTTTTGATGGAGTATAATGTAGAAAACTATTTTGACAATACTAAATATCTAATATTTCGGCTAAAAATACCTCTTTGGTCCTTTTAAAGACCAAATATAAAAGGAAACACAAGGACCTTCATAACACTAAGAATTTATTTTGCTTTTTCTCACGATTTTTTTTTCAGTTTATATCATTTTGTCATCAAAAGATAAGCGGATGTACTAGTTAACTCAAGTTTTGAGCTGTCATGAATGAGTGTCCTTTGCATAAACAAAAAATGTTGTCAGAAGAAAGATTTGAGATCAAATCCTAGTATTTTTTACTAAAAAACTAAATTAAAACCTTATCTGACTTTCTAAGTCAGAAACTTAGAAGTTACTTTTTTACCAACTTCCTTGGAACACTCAGGCAAAGCTTTATAAATCTTTGTACTCTTCCATGCTAAAATGTGGGCCCTCAAACCAAAATCGATTTCTATAAAGTTTATATCCGTTGTTTATAACTTACGCATTACTTGCATTGTGGTTAAAGGTCCAACAATGAACAGTAGTCAATATTTTTAACAAGGCGCAAAGAATGGCATACATGGGAATCAATGGTAACGAGTACAAATGAAGCTCTGGATGTAACACTGAGGCTTTATTTTAAACGGTAATTATCAAAAAGGAGCATGTCCCAGAGCATTCAGGATTTTCGATACATATACAGTAGAACTTTGATGCACTCATCAGGGAAAGATATTTGATGAATTATGAGTTAGTTATGAATTATAAAGTACACTAAGGGAAATAACGCATATTAGCATTATCCACGCCTCAGTATAAATTTTATTTAAATATTTACGTGGATAAATCAAATGTTTTCCTTACAACTCGTTTTTTTCCCGTATTTGAATTTTATTTATACCACACACCTACACACACATTCCATACAGCGGCCAAGCAGCCGCCAAGCAGCAGCAGCGTCGCACTCTGTTTCTGCAGTTATTTCTTGCCGTTGCAGGTTCTTATAGTTCTCGTTTAGTTTGTGTTACAAGGACAATATATAATGCACGTTTGGTCAATATGATTTGTGATTGCGATGGGTGATGTGTGCGATGATGAATTTATGTAGGGTGGAGTGACAACTCGATATTTTCTCAAAAATATCTTGCAACGGTTGTCACTTACCTGCATATTTGCTTCATACTTTCTCTTACTTTTTCTTCCTCTTTTCTTCCTCTTTTCTTCTTCTTTTCTTCCTCTTTTCTTCCTCGTTTCTTCCTCCTCTTCAACTTAAATATGTTGTTTTTTAAAATCAAAATTTTTATATAAATTTTCTTTAAATGCGATAGTTTTATTTTCAAATAGTAAATATTTGAAAGATATTGAAATATATTCGTGCATAATTTTAATATATTTTTTATTAATTTTATTTTAAATATTTTAATATTTTATTTAATAAAAAAGTATTTAAATAAATTTTAAATATTTACGTAGTCGGTTTAAGTAAATGCGTTATTGGTTCAAAAATGACTCGCTTTTTGGATAAATTAAAAAAGTTTTTGGATAAATTTAATATTTTTTTCCCTTAGTGTATGAATTATGAATTATGAATTATGAATTATGAATTATGAATTATGAATTATGAATTATGAACTATAAATTATAAATTATGAATTATGAATTATGAATTATGAATTATGCCGTGTGAGCAATGAATAATGAGTAATGAATTATGAATTATGAGTAATGAATTATGAATTATTAATTATGAATTATGAATTAAGAGTTACGAATTATGAATTATTAATTATTAATTATTAATTATGAATTATGAATTATGAATTATGAATTATGAATTATGAATTATTAATTATTAATTATGAATAATGATTAATTATGAATTATAAATAATAAATTATAAATTATGAATTATGAACTCTGATATATGAATAATGAATTATGAATTATGAATTATGAATTATGAATTATGAATTATGAATTATGAATTATGAATTATGAATTATGAATTATGAATTATTAATTATGAATTATGAAGTATGAGCAATGAATTATGAGTAATGAATTATGAATTATGAGTTATGAACTATGAATTATGAATTATGAATTATGAATTATTAATTATGAATTATGAATTATTAATTGTGAATTATGATTAATTATGAATTATAAATAATGAATTATTAATTATGAATTATGAACTATGAAATATGAATAATGAATTATGAATTATGAATTATAAATTATGAATTATGCCGTGTGAGCAATGAATTATGAGTAATGAATTATGAATTATGAGCAATGGATTATGAATTATTAATTATGAATTATGAATTATGAATTATTAATTATTAATTATGATTAATGATTAATTATGAATTATAAATAATAAATTATAAATTATGAATTATGAACTCTGATATATGAATAATGAATTATAAATTATGAATTATGAATTATGAATTATGAATTATGAATTATTAATTATTAATTATGAATTATGAATTGTGAATTATGAATTATTTATTATGAATTATGATTAATTATGAATTATAAATAATGAATTATAAATTATGAATTATGAACTATGAAATATGAATTATGAATTTTGAATTTTGAATTATGAATTATGAATTATGAATTATGAATTATGAATTATGAATTATGAATTATTAATTATGAATTATGATTAATTATAATATAAAAATAATGAATTCTAAATTATGAATTATGAACTATGAAATATGAATAATGAATTATGAATTATGAATAATGAATTATGAATTATGAGTTATGAGTTATGAGTTATGAATTATGAATTATGAATTATGAATTATGAATTATGAATTATGAATTGTGAATTATGAATTATGAAGTATGAGCAATGAAGTATGAGTAATGAATTATGAATTATGAATTATGAATTATGAATTATGAATTATGACTCATGAATTATGAATTATGAATTATGAATTATGAATTACGAATGATGAATTATGAATTATGAATTATGAAGAATGAATAATGAATAATGAAGGATGAATAAAAAAACTATAAAGTATGAACTCTGAATTATGCATAATGAATTATGAATTATGAATTATGAATTAAGAATTATAAATTATGAATTTTGAATTATGAATTATGAATTATGAATTATGAATTATGAATTATGAATTATGAATTATGAATTATGAATTATGAATTATGAATTATGAACTCTGAATTATGAATTATGAAGTATGAAGTATGAAGTATGAAGTATGAAGTATGAATTATGAATTATGAATTATGATTTTAGAATTGTGAGTTTAGAATTATGAATTATGATGATTTCTTGTATGCGATTTATAGATTTTGATGTATTTTTGAATATTTGATGTGATTCAAATAATTTTTTGTATTTTTGTCGAAAAATAAAATCTTTGTTGAAAAGATGTAGCATACCGATAAAATTTATTCTGTAGCCTGAGCTTAAACTTATTGTTTTAAGATGGAATTTTATTTTTTTTTTTTTAATTTTTTTTCAATCATTGTTTAACACTCTACTAAAATATTTTTGCACTCTTATTTCAATTTCATATTTTTTGTTTTTCTGGAAAAGCTCCCATTAAACATTATTATTTCTACTAGAAAATGTGTATAATTTTTCCAGTTTTGTATTGAACAACTTTGTTGCAACTGTTTCTGGCAACATTGTTGCACTTGTTAAGAATTTAAACAGAGCTCTTAAAGCAACATCAGCTCATTTCGTCAGCCATTAAAAAAGAGTTTCTCAAGACTTCGCATATAGGTTTCACTCCTTCAACATTTATTGCCAACGCAACGGCTGATACACTTTGTTTTTCAAATAGGTTCAAATGTAGTAAAATTATTTATGAGCAAACGTTAAGAGTTGAACGACAGATAGGCAGACATCAATCAACATTTTTATAGCGCACTATTTTAGTGCATGATTGAAAGGAGCAACAGCAACAACAGCAGCACAGGTTACTGCAAAGATGGCAGCATTGCGCCAAGCAGAAACCTCAGATTGAGTAAGAAAAATGATGCTATGTTTATTAAGAAAAAGAAGAAGAAGAAGATGAAGATGAATATCAAAAATGGCTAAGAAATAATTAAATATTTCATAAAATAGCAAAGATCAGCAACTTAACTCCCGAATGTTTCTCTAATTATAGAAGCTATTAAAGAACCTTGCGTCACATGTATGAAAAAATTAAAATAACAACAACAAAAACCAGAAATATTTCAGATTTTGTTGGACTAAGCCATGACAAGAAGTATAAAGCAAAAGCTGTGCAAAAAATAGAATTATTTTGCAATTTTGAAATTAAAAAAGAAACAAAAAAAAAATCAGAAAATGCACAGAATAATGTAAACAAAAAGTGGCAACGCTGCCTTTGAACAACAGTCCCTACGTTCTATTGCAGTGCTGCCAAATTAACGAGCGCAACAACTGCTAATAAAAACATACAACAAAAAATGAAAGCTTCAAACAACAACAACTTGTCCAAGATGCTGCTTAAATAATTATTTTTCAACAGAAGATTTTCAACAGCTATAGTTAATGGCAGCAGTAGAAGAAGAAGAAGCAACAGACGAAGAGAGGTGGCAGCACTGGAATAAATGTCCTCCAGCAATGTCGTAATTTACTCAACATGTCATTTCAATAAATGAACCGTAAGCTCAAGAGTCACTAGAAAAAATAACAAAAAAAAAACCCCAAACAACAACAGAACAGAAACTGTTCAGATGCTGAGGTGCGAAAAATATGTACAAATGCGATTGAAATACACTCGATCAACACTCGAACAACAACAACAACAACAACAGCCAGAAGCAACGAATTTAACAACAACAACTTCAATGGGGAGTCACTTCAATTCGAATAAGCGACCTCATAAAATAATCTAGTATCGACCTCTGAGTGCGGACACTTAAGTGGATATGGTCTGTGAGTAGTTTGTCCAAAACTATTTGTGTTTTTTTTAAGGAAAAAAATTATAAAGTTGCGTATGTGCGTTGTTTTTTGGTGTATTACCACTTTTTCATCTGAGTCATTTTGCTTGTTATCCTGATGGCTTTTCTTTTAACAGCTGATCATAAAAAAATTGGCAACTTACAATTACATTCTTGTTAATATGCAGTGTATTGATGAGAGTGCTTTTGAATGTGTGCATGTGGGTGTGTGCGAGAGGCGAGGGCAACATAGTTCACAAAGTTGACTCTAGTGTAATCATCAATTATTAAGTAAACGACTTACAAATATTCGGAAGGCAACCAATGAATAAATTTGTAAATTATGCGATGGAACTTAAGAGGATCATATGAGATCCTCGTGCAGACTTTAGAAAATAACTTCTTGTTTTATATGAAAAGATAAGAAGAGGGCAGGGGGAGGGGGTTATGTGGTATAGTAAAAAAATTGAAAATATTTATAAACTGACGTACGAGAAGACCACAAACTTGAGAAATTATATGTTCATGATCTTAATAATTCTTCTATTTAATGTATGTCTTCTTAAAAGCTAGGAAATCATCTAATTTTAATCCATTTCTTCCAAGGTAGATATTTGTTTAGGATAGTTAAAACAGAATCGAAAGTAAATAGCAATTTGAAACAGTCTTTAGCCGACATAAAAGAAACTGAACTGAGATATAAGAATGAGTGAAAATACAGGTACATTTTTCACCGGAAGTACCCTACGGAGAAAAGAGCCGGTTCTAGGCCTATCAAGTGATAGGTCCCTAAGGGAGAGGGATCAGTCCCAATTCTACCACCATATATGAAATCGACCGGTCACTTTTACACAGTGTTGTCCTTGACAGGGGTAAATTGCCACCGGCTACGTCACCTTGGACCTGTCCCGTGACCGGCCTCGAAGAACAAATTTGTGATCTATCCTAACTATCGAGTAGTTCATTGAGCAATTTTTATTTTTTAAGCAATCACTCAATATTGCTTCACATTGATAAATACTTATTCTGTGACAGCTGCAATTTTTTTTTCTTTTGAATTTCCCCACGATACAAATAGAGCTTTGAGTTTTAATCGATATGTATCCGCTTGTATCCTTTTAATTGGTCCCGTGCTGAATAAAATAAAATCAGCCCCGTATCAGCCAAAAAGAACCTGTTCCGTGACAAATTATATCAGACCTGTCCTGTGATAGGTTCCATTCGAGTTGTCATGGGACCAGTCACTTAAGAGTTATTGACTCTTCTTTCTCCGTAGGGTAGCTACACGTTGTCTTTCGGGAAATCGAAATGGAATTTTCGCATTTTCTAACCATTCTTCTGTAATTATTTGTACCAAAAATCTTACAATATTCAATGTTTTTGATTTTTATTATATCTGCCTATGCCACTGCTCTTGAAATCACTGAAAATAGATTCTATTTGGTTGCAATCACAAACTGCGCATTAAATTCATTCCCTATTAGCACAAGTTCAATGCAACAAACTTAAATTAAATCTTAACCTTCAATGATAATTGCTGTGTTATTTTGCAGTCAACCAACAACCAACAACCATCCAACCAACCAACCAACGAACGAACGAACGGATAGAGAAGTTCCCACATGTGTGCCAATTTCGTAGATAAATTAAAAGTTCTTTTGCGAAATTGCTGTGAAGGTTGCCCGTAACGAATGCTGACGTTACGAACGCCTTTTGTTTTCTCGAGCCAATGTCATGAAAACTAGGCTCCGCAAGAGAAGCTAAATCAGTTTCTTCCAAGCATTGTTCTAGCGTTGATTTTCATGCTTAATGCTAAGCAGCTTGCTTGATAATTAACAATAATGAGCCATGTTCGAGTTTTATTGTTCTTGTAAATTAAATTTAAATAAGATGTCAGATTTTTCGCTTATTTTTTTTCCATTGGTGCATAATAGATAGATTTATTTATTAGATATAGGTAAGCTTTTGAAAAAAAAAAACACAAAAAAATAATAAATAAAAAAAATACTGGAACTAAATAGAATTAACTGCTGCATGTTAGCGAGCGTGCCATGTCTTCTTAATCATCGGCCATGCCGCCAACCACGCCGCCTACGCTGAAGTTCAAGCCGTGCTGCGTTGCCGAAGCCCAGCTGCGTCGCGGTAGTATGCGTCCAAAATTAAAGTACTTTTGTCGCAACTTGTCCTTGATCTCGTCTTCGTTCATGATGGCGCTTGCCTCGCGGAAGTTGAGAAAAATGCGTCCTTTTTCATCAGTTTTGATGGGCAATATTTCGGTGCAAACATTACGAGCTTTGAGCAGAAAACCCTCTTCCTGATCATCATCCACGCCCATGTGAACCACCGTGTCAGCTGCCACTAGATGCTGCTGATCGCCAACGCCTATGACTGCATCCAGGCGCGAATCTACGGATTGAGAACGCGAAGGTTTTGTGTTGCATTTCTTCTTGTGACGCAAATAGAAGGGATCGCGATCGCTGGCCTTGACATACTGCACAACGGGTCGATTGACACCCCATTTGGGGCGATCATCTTTTTTATCTGTGCCTTCCTTGTGCATTTTCCGTTTTTCCTTTTCCCTGGCTTCCTTGGCCTTTGCCTTAAAGGTTGTCGTGGTAGTGGTTGTGGTCGTGGTGGTAGTTTCATCGTGTTCCTTATCGGGTGCAGCTGGGACTGTCGACGCTGCTGCTGCATGTGTAGTTTGTGTCGGCTGTGTCTTGGAGGTCTTCGAGGTTTGTGTGGTTGTTGTGGTTGAGACTTCGCGCTTAAGCAGCACCTTGTAGAAGTTGTCATGGAACAGGCAGAGATCACAGTTAAGTGGCAGCTCAGTCTGGGTTTCTACGTCATGCGAGTGTGCATCGGGAGATTGCAATAAATCGGGGCTACATGGGCGCTGCGCTGGGGATACAGGTATCAAGGCCAACTTGTCGTTCTTTGCTTGCAACTCACTCAGCTCGGCGGGGTTGTTGGGTTCTGTAACGCAGTCGGTTTTAATCTGACTCTCTTGACGTCCTGTGGCATGACATTTTCCGCAGCGATTGCAAGGTCGCGCCGTTTCGCAGACCTTTGCCGAGTTATCCTCCGTTTCATCAGTTTCCGTTGTAAATGTGTTGTCTGTGCGTTGCGTTTCGCCTGCACAGGAAGTCTTAGTCGATGCGGCTGTCATGGGCGGCTTTAGCTGCTGCTGCATCATAAAGGTTGCTATCTGTAGATTGCCGATGGCGTTCTGGAGTCCAAAGATGTCAGAAGTGATGGGCAGTGGTATGAGCGTGGCCGGTTGCATGATTAACGTCACATTTTCCTTGTCATCCTTAACAGTTTGTGCGGTTTCTTTCTGGGAAACCGACACCTTAGGCGGTTGAACGGGTTTTTTTGTTGCACGCCGTAGATTGATAGGTGTACCGATTAACACCTTCTCCTCTTCCTGTTCCTGTAGCTGCTTTGTCATTTCTACTGCCTGATCTTGTTCCACTTTGGGTGTGTCTTCTTCGAGTTCCTGTACCTCTAGTAATTCTGTTGGCGACGGCTCTGCTATCAACTCGCGTTTCTCACGTGTTCTCTCGTGGTTTTCAGTTGCTGGCGTTTCCTGCTCAACTGAGCTGCTTGTAATTGTATCCGCGTGCTGTAGTGGTGGCACCCGATTTCTACGTTTCTTCTCCTTCTCGATTCTGGCAGCTACCTCCGCCTTAGTAATGGCATCAGACATAGCTTGTTGCTTCTTGCGCTGCAACTCTTCACGCTCCAGCTGCTGTCGACGTTCGTATTCCAAGCGTTCGCGCTCCATTTGTTTCTCTCTTGCAATACGCTCCTCTTCCATGCGTTCTTCTTGCAAATGACGCTCCATCTCCCACTTGCGTATCATTTCACGCTCCTCCAGCTGTTGTTTGATTGCATTGTGATACTCTGCTGCTTTACGGCGTTTATCCAAGCGCTCTGCTAGAGTAACAGGGTCTACGGGGGCATTCTGACCACGTAGATAGGAGGACTGCAGTGAGTGTGCATCATCCTCGCTGTCTTTCATGTCGTGAAGGCCGCGACTTAGCCAACCGGGTCCACTTGGTTTCATTTGCTGATAATGTTCACTGGATGGATGCTGCTGATTCATCCACTTGGCGCGTTCACGCTCTTCACGTGACTTCATGGGATAGAAATCGGATTGGTCACTGGTGTGTACGGCGTATGTGTTGGATGTTGAGATGTCACGACTGATTGTTGAGGGACTCGATGGCGGCATATAGTAGCTACTGGAAAAAGAGAAAATGTATGTTTAAATTGAAAAAATTAGGAACATTTCCGAAGTAGAAAGAAGTAAAGAAAATTTTTAACTCAAATGGAAAATAGCAATTCTCAAAGGAGAGGTTACTAGAATTTAGCACAGCGTGGAGTTTTTCTTCCAAAAATGTTTGAAATAAAATGAAAAATGGACAATTTAAAATCAAACATGGAGTAGATTTAAAATGATTGTTTAAATTGAGTTTTTTTTTTTTTTTTTGGATCAAGAATATAGAAAAAGCTATTCAGACCATGACGACTGTAGCCTTGACAAAAGACTCATCAAAAATGTAGACTAAAACTCCAAAAACGGAGAAAAGTTCTTGTTATTTTGTGTCACGTACTTTGGTAGAATTTTAGGGTTTGATGTGAATAGGATGGTCATAACATAAAGAAATATTTCAGAATTAAAGAGACCTTGATATAAAAATAAACGATTGGAAACATGGTTAACTTTTTTTAAAGACTCTTTCTCAGAAACTTTCTTAAAAGAAGTTATATATATATATATTCAAGGCCCCAATAAGCTTTTAAAATGCATGACTTCTTCTAAGGAATTCTTTTATAATAATATAATATCCTATTCTAGCATCTTAGAGGTTGTTCCAAAAATAACGGGAATGTTATTTCAGGAAAGTGTATAAATTAGGATTGTTTGTATGACCTCCTCTTTCTTTTCTAGCAATTTAGTTGACCTGGTATCTAGCAAACAATTGATGTATGTTTGAAATTCGTGACGTACTTTTTGTTCAAAAAGAAGTATCTTCTTTTCGACCAAACATTTGCTTTAAGAGATAATCCTGCAATAGTTTGGTCTGAAATAATATTTTAGGAGGCTCTCACAAGCAATTTTTGATTAAACACAAACACAAGACGGTTCTTTATTCGATGTTTTTCCAAATATTATACCTACTCTTCTTCGCGTACTGCTACTTTGTTTCTTACCTGCCCTGGTAACCATCATTGTTTACAGTCATATCTGCGCCCACATTCGTATAACTAATCAGCTTTGCTTGCGGTGGCCGCCCCTCAATGATGTAGGTGCTGTTCAGCAATTCCTGCTGTTCCTTTTGATATTGTTGTATCTGCTGTTGTTGTTGTTGCTGTTGTCTTGCATAGTTTTCGCGATTCGTTTGTTGTTTCTTGGGAATTTGTATCGATCGTTGATTTTTCGTTGCAATGGCAGCGGCATCGACGACCTCATTACCACCGAGTGTGCCCATTCCAGTTCTCCCTGTATCAGCAGTACTCACACCAAAGTTGCTCTCATTCTGACTGGCACCATCGTTAAACCAAATATCTGGTGTATGTGTGTTTTTTGGGGAATCACTGAGATAGCCCGACGTTTCTTCCTCCTGGCAAACAGGATTGTTTAATCGATTTTGTGTGTTGCCAGGATCAACAACCATCAGACTGCTGCCAACTATTTGCTGTGGATGGCGTTTATTATTATTGTTGTTGTATGGGCTGTTGTTGTTGTTGATGTTGCCATTGGCGCCTAGTTGTTGCTGCTTGATCATAAAGTCTCGATGCCTGATGACCGGTAGACTAGGGCTACGTACACGTGGTTGTGGTGGTGCTTGAATGCGTGGCTTGGCCGTTTGAGCCCCAACCTCGGCGTAGGAGTACTTCCGGTGCCCGGGAAAATAGGCCATGCGGCTGGTAGTGTTGTTGCGTGGTTTGCCTCGTGCATAGCCACGGCTCATGCGGCGATAGTGCGTGCCACCACCATTGTCATCGTCATATTCCACATCGTCTTCATATCCAATTTGCTGGTCATCATCGATGTAATGTTCCAATTCATGGTTGTTGTTGTTGTTGCTGTTGTTGCTGTTATTGTAGTCATAGCTGCTGCCACGTTGCATAGCTAGCGCTGGCGGCGGCTGGGAAACCAAGACACCATTAAGCTGATTAACAGACGGTTGTGATTGATATGGCGGCTTTTGTTGTTGTTGTTGATCCTGGTGTTCACGTTGCTGACGTGAATTGCGCTGATTTGTTGAGTCGCGACTTAGGTCAAGATTCGAGTAGAAGGTTCGTATGGAAGTGCGTTCGATTTTATGGTGCGACGTAGATGAGTGATGAGATGAAGAAATTATTTCGTCCATGCGAGCAATTTCTTCTGTAAGCAGGAAGTAGTCAATATTTAGTAGAAGAAAATAAGAATTGGGTGTGTTTGAAATGCGGCCATAGCCTTGGACCTAATTTAGGACTACAAAGAAGGGTATTTGTGAGGAATTAAATGGGAAATACCCTAAAACATCACTGATGAAATTCTTTAGAGATTCTTTGAACCACTTCCATTAACGTCTACAAAATCAGTTTTAACAAACTGATAAATAGCCATTAAAAAATGAAGCTTTTCCCCACATAAAACAAGCTTGGACACTTGCATGCATTCAAGCTCTTTAATAACTCAATAAAAATAACGGTTTGAACTCACTCACTCACTCACCTCTTTCTTTAGCCCATTGCTTCTTCTTCAAGTCCAGTAAAGTGTGTGTCTTTCTGCCCGCTGCGCCGGTAATCATGCCGTTCTAGCTTCACTGATTGACTACCACTCATAGGTTCATTGCTCCTTGGGTAACCTTTGGCTATGGACTTTGCACAAAACTATTATTTTGTAATTTATTAGTTTTTCAGAACAATAGTTCTCAATATTTGATGAGCGCAAAGTATTCCTTCAACTGACAAGCGACGAATTCCACAACACAAACTATCCACTCAGCCGTAGCACGCAAACTGTTGTCCTGAGCTTTGCCTAAATTCCGTCATACCTCAAAGTTAAATACTTTCCTAGTACACACAACAGAAAAAAATTTGTACAGTTGGAAAAACTTTATAGATTGCTTTTAACTTTAAGTTAAAAATTTAGAAAAAGTATTTGGTCTTAACTCAGTTTTGAATCGAAAAAGTTCGGAATCGAAAATGTTCGTTTTTTTTATACTCTTGCGTTTTTTTTTAAAGATGTTGTTGATTTATAAAATGTTAAGCTATCGAACAAATTAGTTTATTTTTTTCGCTGGGTATCAGAAAGAGGGTTTTGACGTTTCGTTTTGTTGTGTTGGCATTTCCTGCCTGTAAACTTTTGTTGAAACAACGCGTTGTCCCTGGTAACATATAGGGTGGTGGCACCCTTCGCCTTTTTGTTGAGTGGCTAACAGTTCAAATTGTTCAATGCTTGTTGTGTTATTGACAAGGGGTTCGGTGTTTGTGATTTTCACGAAAGCGATATAGTTCCAGTAAAACAAAAACAATTGTTGTATTTGTAATGCTTTAACAGGGAAATTTATTTTTGTGTTTTACATAAATTTAAATACAAGGTATTTGACTTTAATTCTGAAGGCAGGAGCGGTTCTAAGTAGGCTCGGGGCAGTATGTAAGAAGTTCTAACACGTTTTACTTCCCAAAATTTTTTCTATCTCCAATTATATTTGATCATGGTCTCATATCATGGTCATTATCATAAAGCGTTAATACATTATGTTCCATGCATCTGCTTCTAGTGCGAGTATCAAGCAAAAATATTTTCCAATGGTGCCAAATACGAATATTTGCAACAACCCTGCAGTTATCTGTAGTTATGGATAAAACATTTTTATTTTTCATTGCAAATGAGCAGTTCTGCATTCTTAGTTCACTTCATTTTGCCAAGGATTATCTTGATATTATCCTGCAAATTATAATTGTTAAAATTTTTTCTAAAAAATTTCAACATAGCATCTTTTTTATATGCACCCACTTCATGTGTCACAATAGCTATAAACCAAAGCAAGCACACTTCAAGCCTTGTCCTTATACGTGTTTTTCAAAGAAAGGACATAAAAGTATTCATTAGAAAATGCACATAAGGCTTATAAGCAAAATATGAAAATAAATAATAATAATAAAAAAAAAAATAACTTCAGAGCAATTCATTTAGAGCGCTCACGCATATATTATTTTAAAAAATGTCAAAACAATTGTGGTTTCAGGATCAGCGTGACGACTGCACGTCAAAATATAAGCCGACTGCAACTTAAGGACATTGTGCTCTGCACGTTGTTCTGAATGAATACAACAGAATGCATAGAAAAATAAAACAAAAAATAAATAAAACATAAGCTTAGCTTAGAGAAGTCGTCGGATTAGTGGAACCACACGTGAGTGTTAAGGATATGCAGGACAATTAACATACATGCTGCTGTCGCCTTAAGCTGCATCATATGTGAAAATGTTGGCTTTGTTATTTGGGAAATTTGTTGGCTTAAGCCTGGAGTGTGTGCAAATGATAAAATAAATAGCAGTCAAAAATCCACAAATTAATATGTCGACAGTAGAAGAAAAGGGAGAAAGCAAATGAGTTGAAAAGAGAAGTTGTGAGACTGATACAAAATGCAAGAAAAGTGCAAAATGGCTATATTAATCAATGAGATCTGCTGACATATCCTGTCATCAACAGTTTCTAATAGAACACCGTCTCGTCGTTCTTGCTGACCAACTGTTTGTTTAACTTTTCCGTTTTGGAAATTTTTAGCTAAAGTCGCAACATATGTTTAGCTAGAAAAAAAAGGAAATAAATTTCCTCAAGGGTTTGTCTGAGCCAAAGCCACTAAGACAAGGATTTCTGCTGCGTCAGCCGTTCTACAACGGTAACAAATTTTTAAACAAATATTTGTGCCTGTATATACTGCTATGCTGCATTAGTTCAGCTAATAATCTCTAAGTTGATGTTTCAATTTCTGCCGCTGCTGCTGCTGCTGCAACATTTATAAAGCCATTAGCAGCGCTTCCGCAACTTAAATGTGAATGTGTGTAAAACAGCGTGTGGGATCCTGGCCATTTATTTGAATCATTATTAAGTCAATGTTATAATTATACCTTCATCACTTGAATGTAGCCATCATTAGTCTGTTTGATGGTGGCATAAATAAATGAGGGATGCGCTCGAAATTTGCCGGAAAATTAAAGGCTATCAATTAAACAGTAGCGCACGATTATTTATAGCAATCAACCCATTAATCTTTGAAAACATAAAAACCTATTTTCTATTTTAATTGAATTTTTATTTTAAGTTTTTATTAATACTTCAATACACCAAAATTGTTGCAATGCAATTGCATTCAAAAAAGTGAAATTTAATTTGAAAAAAATAGTTTTAAAAAAGTTCGTATTTAAATATTTTATAGTTATTTGCACTGTGACAACAGCTTAAAAATTTTTCTTAAACGGAATGAAAATTTGTAGTTCCAAATATTGGTTACTGAAAACAAAATATGAGATTCCTTTGAGTCTTATATTTTTATTAATCTATGCCTTACAAAAATAGAAATTCAATTTTATCTTGTATCTAATGATGAATAAGTTATCACATTTAAAATTCTTCGCATGTACACTAGACCGTCTCGAAAAATAAATTTCGCCGCACATCAGCTAATCTAAAGCATTATTGAAAGAAAGTTTCGAAAAAATTTTTAACCGAACGTAGGGGTTCCAAATTGACATATTTCTTTATAGCTTCGTTACTTACTGTCCGATGATATGTCCATGTTTTTGTCTCAGGGAGACCTATTTTTTATCTCCAGGATTCGTTGACTTCAGTTAACCCCTTATAGTACTGACCCACCGGACCTCAGTTTTTACCATCTTGAGATGCCATTTTGATTTCAGAAATGGAAAGCCATTTCTGAAGCCATTAAACTCTTCCAAAGAAAATCATTTAAATAAAAACAACATTTTATGGTGGGAAAACTGTTGATTAAAAACACACTTTTATTATTTTACTAAGAAACTTTTCACATATTAAAATCATCGAGTTTAAAGCAATGAAATTTCGACGTGATTCAAGTAGACTGTATTTCTGGCGGCCCTCAAGCTTAAATAAAATGTGACCCATGCGTTTTTCATCGCTGACAGCAATGGCAGATTAATGTAATACGTGGACACAGTGTTCAGTCTTTTTAAAAATGGCATAGATAAGCTGTGAAAACAAAAAAGACAAAAACATCGATACACTCATTTTTACAATCGGATTACAAATACCGAATCTATGAAGGAAAATGTAAATACGAGACCCCTACGTTCGGTCAAAAAATAAAAACAAAAATATTTCTGAAAAGCCCTGAAAACATGCTTCGGATAAGATGGTGTACTGTGCATAGTATAAAAAAACCAAAGATATGACGATAAAATCAAAAAATTACCCTACGTTTTGAACGAAAAATTAAAAAATATATTTTTTTTTTAATTATTCTATGGGAAAAATCGGAAAATTTCTTTAGTAAAAGTTTAATAATTTCTTACGAGCTTTTCATATCTGAAGTTAAAATGGTACCTTAAGATGGTAAGAACTGAGATCCTGTGGGTAAGTACTACTAGGGGTCATTTGAGGTCAATGACCTCAAAAGAAGAAAAGGAGGTCTCTTAGAGTCTAAAATATCGACATATCATTCCTAAATATCGGATGATAAATTCCGAAGCTAGAAACAAAAATATAAATGAGCGACCCCTACGTTCGGTAAAAAAAATATTTTTTTGTCAAACGATTTTTTGTTTTTTTTTTTGCATTTTTTTTTTCTTGCAAATTTGATTCGGATAAGAACGTTTTCGTTGCATATTTTATAAAAATAGTACCATGTGACCAAAAAATTATAAAATTTTCCCTACGTTTTGCAAAAATATTTAAAAAATATACCAGATGCGTTTTGCAGTTTTAAAAAAGCTGAAAAAGATTTTAAAAATAAAAATATAATATAAAATACATCGTGAGAAATTGAATAAACAACAATAATTGTACATTAATGCAATAATTATAGGTCTAGAATGCTCTTGTTTACTTTACAAATACAAATACACCACATTGTGAATAACCCTAATAATGCTCTAGTTTACTTTACAAATACAAATATTCCACATCGTGAATGAGCCTAATAATTGTAAAAAAATTAAATTTAAAAAAAAATATGTAGGAAATACATCCAGAGCAATATCAATCTTATTAAAATAGAAAAGTTCACCTTGTGTTCTTTTATTTTTTTTTTTTTTTTTTTGTTTAGGATTTTTGGTGTAATACCTATATGATATGTGGGAAGGAATGGTCATGTGTAGGATGTTCGAAACTGGGCGGAAAGCCATAGGAACATTAAATTAGGATCTAAGACAAGTGCGTGGCGTCCGTGGCGTAGTTGGTTAAAGTACGTGGCCGCTATGTCAAAGAACCTTGAGACCCAGGTTCGAACCCCAGCAGCGACAGAAAAATTATTTGAATTAAAATAATTATACTGTACTGCCGCCACCTCTCTGCAGACAATGGCAAACCTCAGAGAGTAATAAAAATGCCATGTAAAGCTTCTTGAGAATAAGAACATTCCGTTCATAGCCGTTCGGAGTCGGCGTTAAGCCTGTAGGTCCATTTCTCGGTCAATTGTGTACAAACTTAATAACACGCACAACACAATTGATCATAAGAAGCTAGGTCAAAGTCCTTTCAAGGGCTGAAATGGCCAGTTATTTATTTTTTTTTTTTTAAGACAAGTGTTATGCATTTATCTCCGCCATTTCAAGTTATTTAGGCCGTTGTTATGCAGACGATCACGGTCACGCATTGTTGTTGTTTCAATGTTAAAGGGAAATTTGAGAGAGTGTGAGAGGGAATTTATTTTGCCCAGAATGGTCACCAAAATAATTCGAAAATAATATGAAATCATGGTATAATAATACAAGGTAGCATTGACAGTTTCTTGGGAAAACATCTCCTGTCAAAAAATATACTCATAAGAGAATGCTCACAATCGGCCATTGAAAACACAAACAATGTTAAAAACGATGAAGTGAAAAAAAAACAACAACCTCGGCAGCTGCAGATGCATTTTCACAAACAGCTGTTTTTGACAGAAGATGTTTTCTTGTAGAAGAGAAAATAAGCAGTTGTCAATGCTACCTTGTATTATTATACAATGTTATGAAAACACGAGATCAAAACAGTGTTGCGCTGTGCAATTATTCACAACATTTGTGTTTTTGCATGAAAATAGTACACTTTTAGTACGAAATGTATCAAAGCTGTAATGAAACCAACTTAGCAGCAATACAGCAACACTTATCATACTCATACTCGTGATATTTTTTGTTGGATCACGAGTGCACTAGTGTTCAGGGATCAAATGACCGGCTGTATAACATACTTTCATCACAGAGCTCATCAAACGAAAAAGAGCGTAAAAAATGACGTGATCGAAAATCATATGAGCGTCTGCATAACAACGGCCTAAATGAGATGAAGGATTTAATGTAAAGGAAAAAATTAAAAATTTACAATTTTTTAGACTGTCCACAGAAAGAAGTCTATGAATGAAAAACTGAATTCAAGAAGTCTATGAATGAACTGAATTGGTGACCAAATGAGAGATTAAGAATTGAGCAAATTTTAAAGATGAGTAAGAACATGACTAAATGAGAATTCAAGAAAATTGAGTATTAAAGATGATTTTGTATAGAAAGAATATTTGTAGCATAATAGCGTGAGAGGATCATGCTCCGAACAATGCTATTGCAGACAAATACGCTGCCACGCTTTGACCGGTTACTACTGTAGCATTTCCTTCTAGCTCATTACGAGGTATGTTAACTAGATATAAGTTTCTTGAAACATAGAGACAGATTAATGTGCTTTTCTTATCGACATTGCAACACAGCACATGAGTGCATTCTTTTTTCGAACACTTGTCATTAAATGATTTTAATTATATTTGATCTCACTGTTAATGTAGAACTAAAAATATTTCTCAAGACACACCAGTTATATTTTTATTCACTCCAGCCCAAGTCGTTTTTTGTCAGGTAGGTCAACTTTTTTTCGAAGGACCTCTTTTTTAGGGCAAAAATTAATATGCTTAAACCAACAACCAACAACATCTTATTTTTCAATCAACATCTTACTTTCCATCTTTAGTCTTCTTTCTTCTGTATTGCTCGTTGTTTTTCTGTGTTTATCTTGCCAGCCTAAAACAAATTTTAATGGCTCAAAAACGTATCACATTTTGGCAACACCCAAAAATGTCCGCCCTGCTATTAATTATTAGGCTCATAAAACAAAAAACATCCTGCTACAGAAATTGAAGATTCTTCTTCTTCTTTTTCTTCTTCATTCGTGTTCACTCACTTATATCGGGATCAGTTCTTTGAGAATTGAATTTGTGGATTTTATGTTGGATTTTTTAGTGTTTGTTGGTTTTTATTGTAGGTTTTTGGTGTTGGCAACAGCTGTCGGAAGGCAGCTAACAGCAACGTGTGTGGTAAATTGAGACATACGTGAGGATAAAATGGTGTTTTTTTTTTTTAATATTTAAGATCACTAGTGATTTCTTTTTTAATAACGTCTAAGTGCAAACGTTTTGAGTAATACATAGTAGCAGCCAAGCAGCAGTGTATAAAAAGCATTATTAGAGACAAGGGTGTCCACAGGGGGAAAGATTTTATTTATATTTATTTCCTATGTGTATATGTTACATTCTCATATCATCAGTTTCATATACGTGCATACCTTTGGTCCCCCTCTTGAAAAATTTCTGCGCACGCCTATAGTTAGAGATCTGAAATTGTTCACTAACAATGATTGATCAGTTTTAATCATGAATCTTTAAGCTGAATATTCATGTTTCGAAATTAGGAAAAATCTATAATTAAAAGCAATATTTTTTGTTTTTATGTCCACAAAAAGTGTGAAAAGGTGGACATAAATAAATTCCTTACAAATCAGAATAGAATCTTTTGACCCCTCTAAAGCAGTAGCACTTTGGAAACCCAACAATTTTTCATGCTTATTGAAATGAGCTGTATTCTTGGATACGCCGACAAAGCCTACCGAGGTCACGGCATTTGTTTGAACTTCCCCTGACCATGGCTTCAACTATTCAATTTCCATAAATTGAATATTAAAAAGAGACACGAAATACCATAAATTGTGGAAAAGCAATAAATTTATGAAGTTTGCCCCTTATCACTGAACTAAATAAAGAAAACTCAATTTGTTTTAAGTTTATGTGGAATTGAAGTATTTCACGCCTTGACAGCAAACATGATTATATGTAGAACAGTGTTGCCACTTGGTGGAGAAATTAACATAGCTTAGAGCCTTTGAAAACCGAGGCATTTTAATATTTTAATAGCATTAGCTGCAAAGCTGTACAAAAGATCTTAAATGCATGGTGAATAAAGAAAAAACAAAAAAGTATTTTGGAGAAGAAGAAGGACAAGTGGAGGCAGGCATGAGATGAGGATGCGTTGTAGAAAGAACAATAAGAAAAACTAGATTGGTTACGGCTAGTAAATCAGGGTCAGTTTTGAAAAGAGCTGCATTATATCATGTTAAGACCTGCATATTCATTAAATTGATTAAGATTAGTTGTGGTCAATAAACAAAACTGTTGCCAACATTTCTCAAATCATCGAATATGGTGACGAGAATTGTATAAGAAGAAGTTATCCCTTTGAATACTGGAAATTGGAAGTATATTTTAGAAATAAATTAATTCATTTTTAAATTATAAAGCAATTTATCATCTTCTACAACTAACTTTTTTCCTAATAATTTTTTTTTTCTGCTCTCGTCTAAACCTGCAAATATTCTCAAAATTTTTTGCTGCTCCCTTAAATAATAAGTCAAAGTTTCTTGAGCCTTATATTTAATACTTCAAACAACACCTTATAAGTAAAACAATGGAAAAAAGCAACCACACAAAATCGTGTCATACAGCAGCGCAGCAAATCATGACACTGCGCTAGCAGCAGCTTCAAGAAAAAAAAGTTATTCTAGAGTAGCACTAGTTCTTCACATGCTGACAACTGCAACAACAAAATCTTGAAATAATAAAATAATATATTAGACTAAAATAAAACATGACACAAACAGCGACACCGACACATGTCTACATATGGCAAAATTGTAAGAAAAAAATACTATTCAAAGAAAAAACATTTCCAACAATAGGTTAAAAAAGTTCCATAAACATTTTCCATGCTTCAATAAACAATAAAATCATGAAACACCGTAAAGTTTGCTGCCGTGTTTTTCCATTACTATTTCATTTGGTTGAAGTTTCAAAGTTTTAATGTTCTGTAAAGCAACAGCAATTGTATGACTAACGGTCAAGGTTAAAATTAAGTTAAGTCAAGCTTATAAGTTGGCTTACTTTATTTATTGACCTTACAAGTGAGTTGAGCGTTTTTTGCTAAAGTGCCATATTTTACATAATTTTAGGCATATCAGCTTCAGTTTAAGTGAAGTCAAGTCAAGCGAGTAATAATGCTTACAGTGCAGTAAGAAAAAAGTTTTAATTAGGGGGGTTTTTGATAAAGTTAAATTAAATTAAAATTTTGATAAAGTTAAATTGAACAATATAATATTTGAAGCAAGCCTTTGTTCTATATGATATACAGATATAATTGAAGAGTGACTGTTTAAAAGTAGTTATTTACAATTTTGGACATTTTTGAGTTAATATTGGATTCGTATTCGTAGGGTTAAGCTCTGCCTGAGAAATGTTTATTTTTTTTAAAAATTTTGAAATTGAGTGTAAAAAAAAAGGACTTAAAATGACCCTGATCGATCAAAACTGACCATTTGCAATAACAAATATACATATTTATGTTAATTGGGAACGTTAAAAATGTTTACAAAAGCGGTAAGTTACTGTACGAATTTGATAGAAAAAGTTTATCATCTCAATCAAAGCAGAACATTCACTCAAATGTGTGAAAGTAAAACACTTGTTCATCGTAACATTAAATAATATTTTTATAAAATCGAATGTAATTATAATCACTAATATAATTATTTCAATCAGAGTACAATCAAAGTTTAGATTTCCCACATAATTGTACAATGCACACATCTATATTTATATCTATATCTATATCTATACTATCTATACTATCCCTGCAGTGTAAGACTAATCAGCAGTAAATCATGAGCAGTTTTTATACTAGTTCAAAGCAAACTAGTTCATATTTTGTCACAATTTACTAGTTACAAAAGTAGTTGAAACACAACTAGTTAATGTTAAATCGCAATAAACTAGTTGTGAAACTAACCAAGCGAAACTAGTTTAAATAATGTCAAAAGTAACCACTTGACCAGCTAGTTAAAGCCGTTCAAAGTTCAAATTTATGCAATATATGATTTGTTTACAACTAGTCACAACAAACTAGAATTTAAGTAACAATAACATACTAGTTGTAAACTAGTTTTCATGTGCTTAGAATAGGACAATTGATATTTCGTATGACATCGCCATGTTAAAAATACCAGTTGGGTATATAAAAAAAATACGATCTTCAACTAGTAATGCTCAGTTTTCAACTAGTATGCAGACTAGTTTTTAACTAGTTGGTTACACTGCAGGGATTTTATAAAATAAAAGTGAACATTATTTGTTGCCGCTAAACTCCAAAAGTACTGGGCCGATTTTTATGAAAAAAGTTTTAAATTATCACATTTGTGCTGCAAAAGGATATAAGGGTACTTTTTTACGAAATTTTAATAATTATCTTTAATTAAAGTGTAAAATTTTTTAAAAAAATCATCTACAATGCCTTGCATTGCTTAATCGCAACTTTTCATGCGTTTGTACTGCGAGAGTTTCAATAAACTCCAGTTTACTCTCTACTCTATTCTCTCTATGTTCTCAGCAAGCACAACACAACTAAATAAAAAAACAAATACATATAAATACATACTTTACTGCGCTAAAAACAAAAGAACAACTGACGTCACCACACCAATTGCCAATTGTATCGAAGTAGATTCTAATATGTTGAAATTAGTTTTGATGTGGTGAATTAATCCAACAGTTTTTTTTAAATTGGAGGTTGCGCTGCCCACCTTCAGCATGTTCCTTTAGAATTCACCTTCAGAATTTTTTGAAGCGAAGCTTTTTACGCCTCGTTCTGCGATTTGCTAGAGTGAAATCAGAAAAAACGGCACTTTTTTCCGACACCTTTTTTCTTAGAATTGATATTGTTTTTTGCTTGCATCAATTGAACCAGAAAATGTTAAATTAAAAATAATTTCTTGCCCGCTGCAGGGATTGAACCCACAACTCTCAGTTCTATCGTTTGTTGGTACTTTCCTCTAACCATTACGCTAAAATCCTTTCTTTCATAATTTTGTTGATTTAGTGATAAACATTAGCTAAAGCTATGTTTCAGCAGATCACTATAATCTTTGAGTATATACATATATATATACTCAAAGCTATAATCTATTAATTTAAGAAAGGATTGTGTGTTGACTATTCTTCAAAGGATTGTGTCTTGGCTAGCCAAACAACAAAAGTAGCAAAAAACAAAACTGTTGCTTCTTCTATTCCACACTGTCATGAACAGCGTTCAGTAGTTTGGGTTATTGTTTGGGCATTTTTTTTTATCTTTTTTTTATTTTTGCATAGCGCGAAGGAAAAATTAACAATTGACGAAAAGTGCGTTGACAAGTGCTTTTCTAAGTGACAGAAAAAAAAATAATAATGATATATAATAAAACTTATTGGTGTGAAGATAAACGTGTGTTTTTTAGTTTACTTTGTTATTTTCAAGTTTTGAATTTAAAAATTATTCGAATCGAAAAAAGCCATTAAATTATCAAATCTATGAAATTGTGAAAATGCTTCGCTCCTGTCGTGTGTCCAGTGACGCACCTGTGTTTTTTTTTTTATATGGACTTTTTCGGCTCTATCTTTCTATACTTCCAATGAGACTCAATCAGACTTGATGTATAGTATATATGCATGTAAGTATGCATGTATGTATGTATGTATATTTGTTCCGCGGCATACAACTTTTCTATACATCCCAATAAACATTAACCTTGGAGATTGACTTGACCTCAAGTCGAGCTCCAGTTCGTTTTTCCGATATCCAGTGCTGGATCTCCACTTAACCTCTACTTGAGACCCAAGCCATTCTCCATTAGAATGGACCTTCGATCTCTAGTTGAGATAAGGTTGGGTCTCCACTTGATATCCAAACTCTTTCTCAAAGCGATCTCCAACCCAAAATGAAAGAAAAAATATTATTTTAAGAAAAAGCTTTTCCAATTATTTTTTCTTTCAATCATTGAAAATAATTTTAAACCTAAGAATATTGCACATTTCTATAAAGTCATAAGATTATTTAATTATCTGTTTTTTTTGCATATTTGAAAAATAACATAGAATAAATAAGGGTATTCAGGCTTATAAATTCAGTTTCAATGTTCTTGCATTTGGTGTAAGAGAACTGCCATGGCGCACTAATACTTCAATTAAGAGTTTGAACTAAAACGGCCCAATTCAGTTCTCAAAGTTACTTGCGGGCGTATTTCTTCATTACATTCCACTTCTTCTCAGCTGTATCCATTTTCTTATGTGCTGCATTGTTCCTCATCTGAAGTTGCTACAAGTTCAAAGTGCAATACAGCTGCTCGGGCAACCGTTGGCGTTCCTAGCACTTCTACCACTCCTATCTCATCCCTCTTTGCAAGCAATGTAGCTCCTTCTGCAACAGTAGAGGTTCCAGGTGTTTCTAGTTCTCCCCATGCATGCCTATCTGATAGCAAATCTACAATTTGCTGCTCTTAGCACTTTATTCTCTTTCTCATCTTACCTTTTATTATTTTATTATTTGAATTTATTTATTTATTGAAATAATTTACTGCAGTTTCTTACTTATTTCATTATTTTGTTGCAATTCACTATGTGTGAGAAATGTTCACAAATTAATAAAAAAAACACAATAACCAATAACTTCAACAGTATTGCCACTTTGAAAACTAACACATCTCAAGTCAATTTTCAGTTCAATTCCAAGATGTTGGAACACTTTTTTCCAAGCTTGAAGAAAAACATTTTTCTTGCTTGTTGGGATGTTTTGACTGTAGTTTTCCTGTAATTTATAAATAAGCACAACAAACAAACGGTTGACATTTTACTTTTATGGAGGTGGCTTTGTGTGATTCAATAAGTTTTTTATAAATTGATAAAGATAAACTATTGATGAAGAGAAAAGCCACGGGCCACTGTGGTCTGCTAGTTTTATATGGAAAACTACTTTAAATTAGAATTAAAACCTCTTTTTATAAAATATAAGTATTTATTTGCAGTTTCTTGAATTCAAATTTTCTAAATTATAAATAAACATTCTTAAGAAGACAATCTACTATAACGATGAAATATTTTTTGTACGTTTTTTATTATTATTTTTATTATTTTATTGTTAAAAATTTACATTTCTTTGAGCGGATATTAATAATCTGCTTTAATTTGCTTTAAATTCTGTAATGGCTGTGGCCGAACTCTTCATAGTTCGAAGAACGTTTGAATTCTATACTATTTTGTTTTAAAATAAGATCAATTTTCATAAGTTACAATATATACTCAAGAAATAATTCAACTTCTGCTTATACGAGGGGTAAAACCCCTGCGTACCCATTTCGAAACAGCTACTGGTTGTGATTCATTGGTACCTAGCGTGTGCTTTATTTTAGAAAACTCCAAACAGTAAAAATCGAATTTTCGCTCATGTGTTGCATTTTCGCTTAAACCTTAATTTAAATTAAGTTCAAGATCAATTCTGGCATGCGTGGGAAAATACACAACAAAAAAAAAAGTGCATCAAGAGTTGGTGGAAACGTGTGCTTAGTGAAGCATATTTTATTTGGCTATTCATGAATAATCCTTTAATGCTGCTAGTTTTAAATTCATAAAAATATTTTGATAACTACGTTATTTCTAAATGTTGGTTAATTTATCATGTTAAAGTATCCATTTTTAAAATGTTCGTTAATTTATTTAAAGTTTGCTGTAAAGGTTGTCCCGAAAGAAACTGACATTTTAATTTTTTTATAAAACGCTCAAATTGTCGCTTTACTTGCACACGCGAGCCTTTTTCATGAAATTTCCATAACATTCTGGCATAATTGGTCGCGATATCGGGCACCATTCACACTAACTGCGGTTCCAGCTGCATTTTCGAACAAAAACTATGCAATGACAACGCCAGCCTAAAATTCACACCAAACAGTGCACCGTTGTGGGTGTACGGGAAGCTCTTGGAGATGTGAGGAAGTTTTACGAATCATCTCAGCAAAATTTTCACTACTTTTGCAGTGAATTTTCACAAATTATACGCGTTGCTCGACCATGAATTTCTCAATGACTAATTCTTCATGCTTGTTGTTGACAGTTGTCATAGATTTATTATTCTACGTCACTTATCACTCTTGTCACTTGTCAAAGTGGTACTAGTTAAAGTAGTGCTTGCATCAAAATATGAGTGCCTTTTGAAACACCCTTTAGTATAGAAGACTAAATTGAAAATTCGTAGGAAAAATGTGCTACATGAAGCACATTTCTTAGATACATGCACACTTATGCAGCCAGCTTTAAAGTAAAAGACCCTTATAAGCACATTTCTTAGATACATGGATCCAACTTTAAAAAGATCCTTATAATTTAATTGAAATTCCATATGAAAAATGTGCTATATGAAGCACATTTCTTAGATACATGCATAATATATGCAGCCAACTTAAAAATTAAAGATCCTTACATAAAAACGTTATCTCATGATATGTTCACATCTAGAAAATGCACAACTTTTATTTAACTTCAGCGCTATAAAATAATCATAAAATCAATTCATATGCAAAACACTACGGAACTATTATTTTAAGAGGGCAATGAGAGTACCTTTTATTGCTTGAAATCCCTACGGGACTCTTTATTACGCAACATCAACAAATATTCATACATATTTGAAAGATATTTTAATGGCTTCGTTATGGAATTTAATTGTTTCGATTTGACAAAAAGAAACAAAGCGGGAAAATGTGTCGCATGCGGCTGACCGCATATTCAACTCTCTTTCCATTCAGCATTCAAATTTGCAGCGAAAAAAAAATTCCCATCAAAAGGGTTGCAGAATGCAACTAGCAGGATACTAAAATATCCAGTCTGTGATGTCTTTATAGCGCAATATAAAAAAAAAAAATCCATTTTTCTTGATTAAGCCAGCATTAATTATGAAAATGATGCTTGAAAGGTAAAACGAATCAAACTACAAAAGAATCAAACGATATAAAAGTCAACTTGAATGCAATTGAAACCAGAGTAGAGTAGAGTAGCAGAGAATGAACGGAAGGAAGTAAGCTAGCCAAAGATAAGCCCGTCAAAGTATGAAGCAAATAAAAAAGTGTGATAAATGTCAGTTTCCTGCTCAACATTTGTCACGGACATTTGTGTGTCAAAGGTGCAATTTTTTGTGCGCTGTGTTTCTGGTGATAGCTTCATTAAGAATGCGTTTGTTTGTATATGGTTTTTTATTTTCGCCTGCTGTATATATCTATTAATTGCTGTCAAAGGTTTTAAGTACGTTAAAACGTTACAAAATTTAATTTGCGTAATAGAATTAAAGGTTAAAAAAATGACATGCCATGCAGTAAGAAGAGAAGGACAAAAATGCAGCTTTAATCTTTAAATTGTAGAGACAAAATCAATAGCGTTATTGACAGCTGATTGCTTTGAACAGTTACTTATTCACGTTAGTAACTTAAATATTTCCTTAAAGTAATAACGCCGTAGCAGTCAGCAAAAAAGCTATTCGTTTAATTTTAAATTTTTTTCGTTTAAAAAAAATTTCATTTCAAATGATCCAGTCCAGAGATATCGTGCTTACCGCAAAATGCCTTTTTAAAGACGAGTTCCCAGAAATCAGCTAAAACAACTTTAAAAATAATTATTTTTACAAATAAAATATATGATAGCTAAGTTGATATGAAATTTAAATAAATATATTTTTGTTGAATGTCATATAAATAATGTCATATTTATAACTGAATGTCAATAAATTTAAATGTCTTCTCAGGAAAAATACTTTGAAAATCTATTCTCTTCTTGCCTTCTGACTGCGTATAACTCTTAAAGCTAGTTTTTTAACTAATAAGGGATCTGAGAAAATATAATTTAATTATTATAATTAATTATAAAAATGAATATAAAAAATTTAAAAATTGAAAATATTCACCCAGTCTGTCAGAAAATTCATTAAATTTTCCGGGTTCCTATATTAAAATTCTTTTTTTGTCAGGATTTCGATTTTAAACTCATATCATTTATTGGGAAATTTTGAATTAGACTAAAACAAGAGATACAAGATGGTGGCTATTATTTCTAATTATATTTTATAGAATTTTTAATAGCAAAGCTTCACAAATATTTCATCTGGTTTGTATCAAAAAACCATTTTATTTCTATTGGTTTTAATCGAAATACGACGAAGTAAATAGAAAATTGTTTGAAAATAAAAGAATATATTGCAGCTGAATCTTCACACATTTGGAACAAAAAAAAAAAAAAAAAAATATTTATGGATATGTTTCCAGACAAAAATCCAAAAATTTTGAGTTATTATATATAATAAAGATGGTTAAGGTTACTTTTGAGGCCATGACCACTTTGGCTGAATTGCTGATATGGTTGTAACACATGTTTCAATAAGCCCTGAGACCAACTACTAGATGGCACCTCTAACGAAATACCGATATAATATTTCGATAGTTCATGACTATCTAACGTTTTGTTCAGAAGTTGTAGTGATTTAAGTGACGCTACTGTTCATATTTTCAAAATAATGGATTCAAAGCAATTCCGTGTGTTGATTATCACTGTTTTTTGATGGGAAAAAATACCGTCCAAGCTGAGCAATGGCTTCGAAAGTGTTATTCGTACTCTGCTCCGTCAAAAGCCACCATTTGCGAAGCTGAATTTAAACTTGGTCGTACAGGCACAAACGATGCTGAACGTTCAGGACGCTCAAATGAGACAGTTGTTCCACAAAACATAAAAAAAAGTACACAAAATGGTATTGGCCGACCGCAAAGTGAAGGTGCGCGAGCTAGCTGAAGCTCTGAAGATATCAAAAGGCAGTGTGGGAACAGGAACATTTGTCGATGAGAAAGCTGCTTTCCAAATGGGCGCCGCGTTTTCTCACACCGGACCAAAAACAGCACCGTGACGATGATTCGGAGAGCTGTTTGGCACTGTTTACAAAGAATAAACATGAATTTTTACTTCGGTATATGACAATGGATGAAAAATGGATCCACCATTACACACCGGAATCAAAACTGGAATCAAAACGGTCGTCAGCTGAGTGGAAAGCCACCAATGTAAGCAGACCAAAGCTACCAAAAACACAACAGTTGGCTGGAAAGGTTATGGTATCTGTATTTTGGGATGCGCATGGAATTTTGTTCATTGACTATCTCGAAAAGGGAAAAACAATCAACAGCGATTATTATATAGCATTGTTGGAGCGTTTGAAGGATGAAATCGCGAAAAATCGGCCCAATTTGAAGAACAAAAACATTCTTTTTCACCAAGACAATGCACCGTGTCACAAATCGATGAATACTATGGTGAAAATCCATGAATTGGGCTTCGAATTGCTTCCTCATCCACCGTATTTGCCAAATTTGGCCACCAGCGACTAGTGACTCTTTGCTGACGTCAAAAAAATGCTTGCCGGCAAGAGATTTAGCTTCAATGAAGAAGTGATGGCTGAAACGTATTTTGAGGTGAAGCCAAAATCGTTCTACAAAACCGGAATTGAAAAGTTAGAAAAGCGGTGGAATGAATGCATTGCTCTTGAAGGGACCTATGTTGATGAATAAAAAAGAATATTTACAAAAAAAGGTTTTTCATTACTTAGTCTCGGGACTTATTGGACCATGTGTTATGTACATTACATTATATATGCACTTCATATGAATAAGTTTGAAAGATATTTAATTAATATTTAGGATAACAAGGATAGTGAGCTTCGAGGCAAATCAAGTTAGCTGATTATTTAGTTTAAACTTTTACAGTAGTAATGCCTAGAAAAAAATAATTCTTTAGTTTATCTATTAAAACTCTGCTATTTTCATCTAAATGCTAAATGTATGCTAGTGTGAATGCTTACTCAGAGTTTACAGCGCGTGTGAGTTCCAGATTGTTTTATCTGTGTTGCCTAAATGAATTGAAAAACAAAATATGTCACACATTTCTTGGATACTGACAGTTTATCTAGCCGCAGCAATCGCAAAACAAACATTGAATTCTGTGATTGTACGACTCAAAATATAACAAAAGAAATCGTAACAAACAAAAAACAAAAAAAGGCAGCTTGATATACAGCAGCAATGGCAACAAATTTACGAGAACCCACAAGAAAGGATACAATCACAGAAAGCAAAAAAAAAAAAGGACACACACGCAAAATAATAATTGATGTTGTTGAAGCAAACCAAAGAAATCGTTAAGCAAGCGAGTGAGAAGGCAACAACATCAAGATGCTTATCAAGGACATGAGGATCCTTTGTTGGTACCAGGAACTAAACATCAATAATTATGAGGGCTGCTGCTGCTGCTGGAGGCATCTAGTACAATAGTTATAGAAATAAATAAATACAACAAATACTAGTAAATCAAAGCAGTGTATGTTGACACATTAATGTGCTCTGCTGCTGTTGTTGTTTTTGGTATTTTTGTTGTAGTTGTGTACACTGTGAACACTGCGTGAGTGCGTGAGGTAATCATGTGATCGTTATCGGCGTGGCTAACGTTATGTCGTGATCAATTGCTTGATAAGCTGCTGCTGTTGCTGCTGTAGTTGCTACAACACATTAAACTGAATTAATTTCAGTTGTTCGTTCTAATCTCGTGATTGTTGTTGCAGTTTAAAATGCGGGACAACGCACACATGCATGCTTTTCACCGTTAAGTCAGCACTTCCTTTTTGCTACGGAACTTATTAAATTTCCGTTGAATTGAATTTTTTTTATACATAAGTTGTTTAAGTGTGAAAATAAATTGGTTAACTTATAATATTTTTTTTTACCTATGGAGTTGTTCCTGAAAAATTCTTGAGAAATGTAATTGAGTTGTCTCTGATTTTTTTTTTAATCTGCTGATTTATGTTATAGATAATTGATAAGATATAAAATTGCTGTGATGGAAGTTTTAAGAATTCAAGAATTTCAATTGAATCATTCAAAAGCATTTTGGCTGATATCCAGAAAGGATAAAATCGAATATTGTCAACTGTTCCATCAAATGTAGACTCATTCTTCATTCATGAGTCATTAAAAAAAAAAATATTTGAATAGGAAGTTTCATAAAATTATATTTCATATATTTGTTTCCTCTAAATTTGCAATGTTAAGGTCATCAGAGAAAACTCTTATAGTCAAACAAAAGACTTAAGCAACGAACTTGCTAAAATATAATTTGTTACAGTCCACCTGAAGCTTGTATAAAAAAATCATTAACTTGTGTTTGATTTAAAAAAGAATTAATCAAATGTTCTAGAAATCGGTTCTAGCTTCCTGGCCAGGACCTTTAGTGTTCTTGTTACAATACTTTCCCACCACTTAATGTTTTCTACCTTTTTAAACCTAAATATTTGACCTACCCAGGCCAAAAAATCCATAAAAAAAGTTGCATCGTATGATTTTTAAAATATTTTTTTTTATTCATTCTTTTCTCTTCTTCACAGCTTCCCAGCCTTTTATTATTGCCACTATTACGTTTGCGACAGTTTTACAACTTTTTGATATATTTTATTGGCTCTCGCTTTTATTTTCATTGTTCTGCGAATTACGGTGTCAAGCCAAAATATTTATTGGGTTCATCTTGCTGGCAAAGATATAAATAAATGCTATGTTTTGTGCTAAGGATACAGCCCGTTTTATGGGTTCAATTTGTGTTTTGAGACACATTTTTGAGAGGTTTCAAATTCCTCATCGCAGTTTTTGGCGATCTTATAAATAAAATAAAAAAATTACTTTCTTATATATTTTGATAAGATTTGAGCCCAACCCAAGGCAAGTCCTGGCTTTGCCCCGTGCGTGATCTAGATAAATGTTTGCAAAGCATTTTATGATTTTTTTTCCTTTTTTTTATTTTGTGTTTGCTTAACATGTTTTATGTAGAAATTTATTAACAGCTAAAAAGACAAACGATTGCGTTTTTCTGGCTACAGCTTAAATGTTATAAATTATTCACTTAAGTTGAGGGTGTTGCTTATTTCATTATTGATGTTAAAATTCCTGGCCTTTGTTGTTTGTTCTGTTCAGATGTTGTTGTTGATGCTGCTACGGCTGTTGTCTCCTGTTGCAGTTGTGGTCTGGAACGCCTGCTGTGCGTTGACACTGACACTCTGTGGTCATCAAGACCGAGATTTGAGTAGCTGATAAAATCAAGAGCAATCCCAGGCGCTGCCGAATGCTGAGAAGTAGAATGCAAGCAAAACGAAGATGTTCAGACACACACGAATTATTTGGAATGGCGTGAGTGGCAAATTTAAAAAAAAAACAAAACAGAGAATTTTTTTCTCTGGTTGACAGTGCAGAACTTTATTTCAGTTGATTTTTTATTTTGATTTTGATTTTGATTTTGATTTTGATTTCGATTTTGATAGTGATTTTGATTTGGATTTTGATTTTGATTTTGATTTTGATTTTGATTTTGATTTTGATTTTGATTTTGATTTTGATTTTGATTTTGATTTTGATTTTGATTTTGATTTTGATTTTGACATTGATATTGATTTTGATTTCGATTTTGATTTTGATTTTGATATTGATTTTGATTTTGATTTTGATTTTGATTTTGATTTTGATTTTGGTTTTGGTTTTGATTTTGATTTTGATTTTGATTTTGATTTTGATTTTGATTTTGATTTTGATTTTGATTTTGATTTTGATTTTGATTTTGATTTTGATTTTGATTTTGATTTTGATTTTGATTTTGATTTTGATTTTGATTTTGATTTTGATTTTGATTTTGATTTTGATTTTGATTTTGATTTTGATTTTGATTTTGATTTTGATATTGATTTTGATTTTGATTTTGATTTTGATTTTGATTTTGATTTTGATTTTGATTTTGATTTTGATTTTGATTTTGATTTTGATTTTGATTTTGATTTTGATTTTGATTTTGATTTTGAATTTGATTTTGATTTTGATTTTGATTTTGATTTTGATTTTGATTTTGATTTTGATTTTAATTTTGATTTTGATTTTGATTTTGATTTTGATTTTGACTTTGATTTTGATCATTTAAAATTTGATTTTGATGTGACTCCTTTTAAATATAAGGAGCATTGTCATTGGCATTGTCATTATCATTGTTTTTTGTTTTTTAGTGTACTGATGTCTTTGAAGTTTTTTTAAATTTTTTGGGTTTTATTTATGGATTGGATTTTTTATTTATATCTACTCCAACCAAACTTCTTGATTTCTTTTACAATAATTTGCTTGTTTGTTTTTTAATTTGGCAAAAATATTTTTCACTCTCAGAAAGTCAGGCACTCCCACAAAGTTTATGATAGCTTTAGTTGGATTATTTAGTGCAAACTAACAGTTTCTTACAATAACCCTTAATAAAAAAATAAAAATTCCATTCATAAAACTTTTTCTACTTCGCTGCTTTTTTAGCTTGAAACAATAAAGTTCATTCATGATTCTTAGCGTTGCTTTTAAGCTTGAACATGTTGCTATAAATTTTATTTAATAACTGAAATTAACACTCAGCCAGAAATTTCTCAAAGTTAATAAACACACCCAGGCATCGTTTTTTTTCAAGAGTTTTTGTCAATAGATCCATTTTCAGCAGATTTCAATAAAATTGAAACGAAATCAAATCCCATGAAACTAAAGCTATGATAAAACTAGCAAGCGTGAAAAACAAAAACTAAAAAAAAAAATGGCTTGAACACAACAACTAATTAACATGATTAGTTTTACGTAGCAAGCTAAAAGCCGGAAGATGTTGCTTTAGACGCAGTATACGAAGCAGCCAGGCTTCAGCGTTGATCATTATGAGGTTGCTAAGTGAACAAGTACATAAGACTTTGCTAGGAAATTAAATTAAGGTAACAACAACAAACAACGGTTTCAGCTTAAAACAATAAATTTAAATAAAAACAAACTCCCATGAATCTGAACTCAAAATTTAATTTTTTTCTTTCAGTCTTTTCTTTATCTGATTGTTTTTTTTTTTTTTTTTTTCAATTGCATATTCAGCTTGAACTATGCTTTAAAAGCTAAATCAAGTAAAACAAAACATGTACAATACCAACCAAAAACAACAAAAACAACAACAAAATATTAGACAAATAATAACAACAGACAGTTAAAATAAATATGAACAACTTGGAGCAACGCAGCGCAGTGAGTGAAAAATTCTCTAATTTGTCAAACAAATATTAATTGCTTTTGTTTACGTTAGCTTAAAGTTGGATGGGTACATACATATGTTAGTGTGTGTAATTGAAATGGTGTGTTTAGGGTGTTTTTTTTTTTTAGTGTACCACAAATATTTTTAAATTTCCTACAATTGACCATTTATTTTTTCTGAGCCTAACAAGAGCAGAGCATAAAAGCGTGTATGTTTTAGTGTTTAGTTTGATTTAAATTAGTACTTAGCTTTTACAATGAATAAATTAAATAAATAAATAAATTGTCTAAGCAAATCGAGCTTAAAAAAGTATTCGCTTCAGTGCATTAAATCAATTATGTTAAGAGCAGAGCTTTTCTTGTTGCTATTACAGCTAAGACAAGTACAACAACAACAAATTTTTCTAAAAGTTTACAGAAATTTCTATTGGACCACACAAAACGAAGTGTATGCCTAAAACTTGCCAGTATCTAGGCTTCTATGCTAAGCACTAGGTTCGTGTCTTGAGTCTTTTGTTTTTTGGTGTGACTTTTTCAATTAAATTTTGTTGGTTATGTGAAAAAATGTTGTGTATTGCAGTTAAATAAATTTTTCTAAAAATTTATAATTTTATTATGTTTTTTGAAACCATTCACGCCACAAGCTCGTTCGTTCACTTCTGATCTGTGCTATTCCTTGTGTATGATACACAGCAAGTTCTTCTTAAATATAGTTGATGCAAACAACGTTTAGCTATGAACTCATTTCATATTTTGTTGTTTTTTAAACTATTTATCTTTTACATTGTTGTTAATAATATTGTTGTTAATCACTTTAATTTTATATATAAGAAAAAACAAAAAACAAAAAAAAACGAATAAAAACTTGTTCCAAATCCAATTGTGGCAGCAGATATTTTGATTAATTTCTAAATACGCCAAAACAATAAACAATCTGAAAACCACAGCCAGAAACAAAATGTTTTTGATTTTAAGCAGTTTGATGAGTTTGATAAATGATTTATCAATAATTTCTTTTGTATGCTTTTCAAATGCTAACCAACACATAAGCAGCTAGACAAACAGAATTTTGAAGGCATTGAATTAATCACTTGCTGCTATATGAGCTGCGCAAAGAACATCATCAACAATGCCAAGCGACAAGAACGGCAACATCATCAGCTAGTACGAAATCAACAACAACAACAACAACAACAACAACAACAACAACAACAACAATACTTAGCTTAACCTTGAGTTTAATTTTGTTTGTTCTTAAAACTTCTAAAAATATTTCACAAGAATTTTTTTGAATTAAGCAAATTAGATAATTGTGTAATATCAGAATCTAAAGTTAAAATATAAAAAAAAAAAAACAAAAAATATGCATCTATGGGCATTAGTCACAAGAAAAGGTCATAGAATGATAATAATTTTATTTTTCGTTTAAGTCACATGGCTCTATAGTTTTAAGAATGATTTTGCTAAAAATACGCTTAAATTTGCAATAATTATGCTTAACATAAATGCAAATATAATTTTTATTTATTTTACAAGTAGCTGTCAGTACACTTATAATAATTTTTCAGACAAAAACCTTGAATGTGCGTTACCATGTCACTACCTTGTAATGGGTCTGTGCGAAGTTTTTGTCCTGCAAGTGCATCTGTTTGCTTTAGCTTAAGCTTTTGCTTATGCTTTTGCTTTTAGTTTTACTTTCACCGTTTTTTTTTTTTTTTTCTATGCACCGAGTTATAATCCATGTAACGTTTTTGCATTTTTCTTGCATTTTCTATGCGTCAAGGAATCTTTCACTTACATTATGTGGCCATAGAATCAATCTTAATCTTCTATACAGAGCAAGAAATATTTTTATGCAACGATGTTGCATTTTTGTTGCATAAGCTGGTGATTCTGATAACGTATTAATTTTTTTTATTTTCATTTTTCAGATGAAGCCAATTGCCCATTAATTTTATCGCTTCATAGCATTAACCATAGTCTACATACTAACTGACTAATAAAATGCCATGTGGCATGTGTGTTGCATTTAGACTTTAAAGCGGCTCCGTCCACGATATCATGAAGCTATAATTTAGCGAGTAAAAGTAACGTGTAAAAATTTTGCAGTTTTGTAGCATAAGCCCTCCCTCCGCTTCCTAATGACGTCATTTATTTTTTCCCATTTTTGTCATGCAGACGAATATCTATGCCGTCAGGTCATAATTTCAATCGAAGCATCTAATAGTGAGTAATACAGGATTTCCAATAGGGACTTTGACAACTTTGAATTAAATTTCTGAACACACCCTTTCATTAATCATCGAACTGTCACTGTCAATTTATTCAGTAAACTCAACATTTTCATCATGGTAAAGTATACGAACGAGCGTTTACTACCGAAATTCGGAGTCGGTGATCGCAACTTTAAGAGCGTTAACTGCAATTTTTGGTCGTAATTCTCACCCTAGTAGACAGACAATAACAAGTTTAGTGCAAAAATTTGAGTCTATATATTCGTTGTGTGATGTTGCCGTGCCAGTGATACAATGGGTTGGTCGAAGTATCGAAAATATTGCTGGCGTTCAGGCGTCCGTAGTAAACGATACAAAACAGTCAATTCCACGTCGTTCTCAAGAATTGGGCATCGCCCAGACCACTTTATTTTTTACGAATTTTTTCGTAAGGATCTCAATTTACTCCCATACAAGATCAAGCTGACTCAAGAATTGAAGCCGATGGACCATTTGATGCGACGTACGTTCTCCAATTGGGCTCTGGAAAATATCCGCCAAGATAATGAATTTCATCGCAAAATAATCTTCTGCGACGAAGCTCAATTTTTGGCTCAATATGTTCGTCAATAAGCAAAGTATGCATTATTGTTCGGGTAAAAATCCACATGTGCTTCATGAATCACCACTTCATCCACAAAAAATAACTGTTTGCTGTTATTGCACCACTTCATGACGCCGGCGGCGTCATTGGACCATATTTTTTCGTCGACTATTACGATCGTAACGTTACTGTGAATGGCCATTGTTATCGCGCCATGATTACCGATTATTTTTAGCCTGAATTGGAGGATATGGACTTGGACGATATGTGGTTTTAACAGGACGGTGCCACAAGCCACACAGCACACGTTACAATCGATTTATTGAAGAGTAAGTTTGATGAGCGTGAAATGGGCCAGTCGATTTGCCACCTCGTTCCTCCGATTTAACGCCTCTAGACTATTTTCTTTGAGGCTACGTCAAGTCATTGGTCTATGCTAATAAGTCGATGGCGTTGGAAGAGCTCAGAGCCAACATTGAACGCGAAATAGCGACTGTTTCGGCCAAAATGTGTGGCCGAGTCATCGAAAATTGGGTCCAACGAATCGACCGCTGCATACGTGCCCGCCGCGGCCATATGAACAAAGTCGAGTTTTACTCATAAATGTTTTGATTGTACTTTAAGCCGATAATAAAGTTTTTGAAATATCTCTAATGGTTTGCGTTTTATTTAAAAAAAAAAGTTGTCAAGTCCTTAATGGAAAACCCTTTAGTTCCATGCAATGCAGTTGTATTTTAAATGCGTTTTCCAACTTAATTGTTACATCAAATAAAAAGGTGTCCATTTATTTATTGGAGCCTTTATATACGATGTGAATATAACATGGTTACACAGATTACTTCTAATACTTTCAATACAAGTGCCTTAGAGTAGTAAGAGAAAAATTCTGACTAGATAACTTAAGTTCTATATTTGAAGAACACATTTGATATTGCAACTCTTTTTTACCAATTTGGGCTGATAGGTAGTTATAATTAAAGAAACACATTTCAAATATTTTCCCATGCACAGGATAATAACATCTAATTCAAGAAAAAACCATTAAATCAAATTTAGATCAGAATTACAAAAAAAAAAAAAATTCATGCTGCTCTAGATTTTATGACTTTATGAGTATAAATAAATCATTTCAAGATATTTTGAGCATTCCACTGCTATGTTTCATGTCTTTATAAAGAAAACTATAACGATGAGTCTTTGTTTATGATTTTATAAGCTAACAATGACTTGAAGATTTTTTATAACGACAAGAAAGGAAAAAAATGTATCAACCTTACAAAAAGCAGCAGCAATAAAATCAACGACGAAACAATATGCAGCAGCAGTTTGTGAATCACACAAAATTCCACAGTTTTATATAATTTTTGGTACTTTTCAACTAGCTTCATATCGGTTGTATCGAGAATTTTATCAGCATTTATTTTTATCGAGCCCCAAAATAACAAAAACTCAAAAAAATTAATGCCACTTTTTATGGCAGTGTATCTTAGAGAATGAGCTTGTGTGTGTATAGATATTGAATTGATCAGCAGGATCCCCTATGTTTGCTACAATAAAAATATAAATATATTCTGGTTGCAGTTGCCATCAGGACTCGAGTTGCGTGTTAGTGAGAATGATGGATTGATCCAAAGATGCTGTTAATGGCGTATTTTTTATTATTGCAAAGAATTGTTTTTTGAGAGCAATAAAATTCTTTGAATAAAATTTCATAGCTACTTTTAGGTCTGTCTAATACAAGAAATATCATAAGTTTTGTTTATCTATGATAGAAGCTAAACAAAAGACTTAAGACACAAACTTGGCGTAAAACGACTTCAACAAAAAATCTCATCATTTAAAAAATTTTTAAATTATTTTTAAAGAATGTTTACTTAACTATGGAATTAACCTGATTAATTTTAAAATTTTCCCTCCAATAAAATTGATCCCTAAGCCACACTGAAAAGTAAAGCTCTAATTTAATTCAAATTTCTAATTAACAAATATTTATATTCTTATTTATTGATAAATATCAATATCAAAGCTTGTGCTTACTTATGCTCCAAAAGCGCTTTAACGTCAAATCAAGAAGCTGACTTTTTTAAGGCCTGCAGTTTATGTGTTTTTCTTCCACGCATAACCATAAAATAAGCAACCTGCTTGACATGCTTGATATTTTCATAAATTTAGTTGCATTCATTTTTAACGTTTCTTTTTCATAATTAATGAGTCTGAATTTTCCCTCCATAATCGTCACACAGATGGACCCCCCATTAACTGTACCACTAATTAAAACAAACCAGCTACACTTAAAACCTCATCAAATCAAATCAACGATCAACGTTCGATCGATGGCAAACTCTAAGCGAGCCTATATTTAATCCAATTAGCTTGTAAAACAAACATATGCAGTCCAAAAAGACTCACAAAATATCTTCAACTACAACTCCAACTTCAACTTCGATGCTCTAATGAGTTATGATGCACAGACACAGCCAGTTATAAGAAGAAATTCAAAATTATATGCAGCACCAGCAGCAGCAGCAGCAGCAACAGACAGTTGCTTGTGTGGCTTGGCCCCTGACTCGGAATTTAAACCATAACATTTTATTAATATAATAAAATCAAAATTATCAACAAAGTCGTCAATGTCGCGACGAGGTGCTCATCAACGCACAAGGCACCACCAGCAACAACAGCACAAACTGAACGCTGTAGAGCTCCAGTTAAGGCAGTTGATTGGCATCACTTGCTGTGTCTAGCAATCTACTTTTAAATTTTATATTTCTCTGGATGGATTAAAGTTAAGATCATTATCATTGATATCATTTTTCGAAGTCAGACTCCTTTTTTTTATTTTTTTTTTTGGTATAGAACAGCATGTGCAACTCCAAAGATCCAACTATGAAAATTATTAGCTGCAGCAACAACTTTAGCTGAAAAACCAACTTTATGACAATTCATGAGCTTAAGTTACAATTTGATTTGTACTCAAACAAGTCTAGACACACGAGGGGGGTCTGCGATGCTGCTCATAAAAATTGC